>CAWUFW010002036.1:1220270-2440541 GCA_963921515.1 Calotriton arnoldi | reverse complement strand
GGGCTTGTAAACCAAATGCTGCTATTCAGTGCCACAGTGCAAGTGCTCCCTAGTGTAAATTGGTGTATGGATTAGTGATTCCATGATTGGTTGGTTTGGTATACTTGTCAGACCCTAGTACAGTGCACTGAGTGTGCCCAGGGCTTGTAAACCAAATGCTGCTGGTGGGCTTGCAGCACTGGTTGTGCCACACACAGAAGCAGCCTGTAAAAGTGTGTCTCAGGTCTGCCATTGCAGAGCCTGTGTGCACTGGTACTGCCATGTTGACTGGGCAAGTGCACCCACTTGCCAGTCCCTAAACCTTCCCTTTTCTTCATATCAGACACCCCTATGGTAGGCCCAAGGGCAGGGTGCATTGTAAGTATAAGGTGGGACATGCCCTGGTGTGTGTGGCATGTCCTAATAGTGAATTACAGCCTTTTTCGGTTTTTCACTTTTGCAAGGCTACCTGTTCCCCATAGGCCAGAATGGGCAGTCATCCAGGTACAACTATTCCTCCAACACACAAACTATATCCATATGACGGTGGGGCCCATAACACCGCATATATATTCACTTACTCATTTATTCCCTGGATTTCCTCCGTCCTTAACCTAGGAGAAAACGATTCGCTGGAAGGAGACGGGATACCTCTTTTAACATGACATCATGTTTCTCATTTGCTTTAAGGTATTCCGCTCATTGGTCGATGGACCAACTAGTAGGAATCAGTTGATGGTGATTAAGACCAGCTCAATCACAATAAACTCTTTAACAATTTACCTTAATCATTGAGCTAAAGAATCACTGAGTCATTTGTTTAAAGAATAATAAAGTTTATATAAAGTTTCGAAGCAAGAAATAAGTTTTAAGCTTATTATTCAGATCATTACATTTATCATCATTATAAGAATAAATTGAAATTGCAATGCATATCTATTAGACGGAAAAATAAGGTTATCATAGCAAGAACTCTAAAAGATCAATCTATCTGTCTTGGAAAAATCTAATAGTTCTAACTGAAAAATCTATCAGGAATAAAAGGTTCTCCAAAAGCAGCATCTTATACTCAACTGGAAATAAAAATAGCAGCAGCAGCATCAGCTCGTCAGCATCAGCAACCGCAACTTCACCCATCTACAGCATTTAACTCTCCAGCATCTCACTCTCCAGCATCTAACCCCTCCCACCAAGAGTAGGTCTTCTTATACCCTAATTCTAGCTTACTGAATAAAAATGTTGCATCTTCATGGCGTGATTCTCTCTCATTGGTTCACTCAGGCCCATATACATTTTAATCAAACTTCCTTGTCTTAACCAGTTCCTTGTGGAATGTCCATGCTTGCATCATTTCCCACAGTTCATGACATTGCTCACACGTTTCGATCAGTCCAATTTGTATCTTTTTCTGCTACTTTTTAGATTCAACAGTTCCATCCATTTATTCAGTTTGACTTGTCACGCTTCTTGCTGATCATCTTGGCACACATCTGCTCAGAAAGGTCACAATAGCCTTGACCATACTTCCGTCTTATGCTCTCAGCACGATCACGTGGTCATCCTTTTCCACAGCCTCTCTCCTCCACCACACGGATTCTTGGACATGCGTACTCTAGCTTATGGCGGCCATTTTATATCGCTGCTCAACAGGCCTAAGCGCACTATTTTCAAAGATAAACAAAATATTGTTAAAATAAAGAATATAAACCCTTTCGTTTCCCTCCCGTCTTTCTACGTACCCCAATTAGGTATTACCTAGCAAAAAGCAACATATAAAGCCGTCCCTTACTTACCATCGCTTTATTTTGCAACCACACGTTTTATTTAAAAAGCACAAATCATGCGTTTATTATTTTATTAGTACCCAAATATTATGTTATGTTAGACACGTAAACAATTATAAGTTGATTACTTTGCACACAAAATAGTGTGTTACCTTTAACCCTTTACATGTAACATACATTGTTGGTTATTTACTTAAACGAACATGTTTATTAATTATTTTACGAAAATTATTAGGAGGTTAAAAAATGTTCATTTACCCTGCTCCATCAACTCCCCCCTTTGGTGATTTTTAATATCACCACAAAACCCAAGTTATACAATTTTCTCAGACAGCATATATCTTTTATCCGTTTGCTTTTGTTAGTTTACACAACTGTATCCCTTTCAACTTGTCTCTTCGTTTTCTTGTACATGTTCTCTTTTATTTCTTCTAACTCTATTTCACCCATTTCTCTCTCTCTCTCCTTGTTTATCATGTTTTCTTTTTCTATTTTATTCTGTCTTCTTCTTCTCTTTATACATGTAATTACAAGCTTCAGCACTAAAATTATTATTATTATCATGGTTGCTATTATTATAATTTTCCCTATTATTAATCCACTCATTCTTGTTAACCAATTTATTACTGAAGAAAACCCTTTACCAAGTTTTCCCAATGCACTTTCAACCTCCAGTGGAACAAGTTCTTTGTGCAAACTTGTAATATTTGTTATATACTTCTGTATATTTTCACTTTTATCTGGAATGTAAGTGCAACAATGTTGGACTTTCAGCATTCCACAGACTCCACCCTCTTTTGCCAAAAGAATGTCAAGGGCAAGTCTATTTTGCATCACCATAGCTCTCATGGCAACCATCTCGGTATTTACCACCAAGAACCCTCCAGCAGTATCTGTAGATAAACGATCTACCACTGTGGATAATTTCCGAATTCTAAATGCATTCAAAGATATTCCCACTGCTGGTATCAATGCTCCAAAAATATCACCTACTATTTCTGAAAAACTTTCCCTTTTTCTACGTGTAAAGGTATTTATCATTCTGTGTGTTCCTTTTTCTTTTCTGTCCATATGAAAAATCTTTGGAAAGACCAGGCCTAAATAACATGACCCATACCAATGGTCCGGCAACCTGTAATAAGCCCTATTACCGCAAAACATAATAGATCCCTGGAAATATTGGATCTTTTCCCCCTTTGAATCCCTATCCGCCTAAAATTTGATAATTGTCATGGCAAGTACTGGAACCCACAAAATAATTGTCATATCTTGTCTTATTTCTTCTAATGCACAACCTTCCCTGTTGGGGCCAATCCAGAGTCATAGCTGCATTTGTCTTTTTCTTGTCATGATTGTCTTCCTCAAACGCCCAAAGAGGTGTTTTTGTCTCTTCTATCACTTTTCTTTGAAATTTCACTCTTCTTTCTTCAACCATCTCTAAAAATACTTTTCTTCCTTCTTTAACTCACAGGTAAGGTTGTATTTAATTATATTATCTAATGTTAAAATCTTATCTTCTAAAAAATATTCACCAAACGTTTTTCCCTCTTTTATTTTGTTTAGCTCGGGAACTACAGAAACTTTCGCAAAAATCTTATCTATGTCAGTGTAATAGTATTCTAATCTACCTGTTTTATAAAATAAACTTGCTAAAACACTACGGGGTCGATTCCGATTCGGGCCGGAAAAAGCACCGACCGACTCGGATCCGGAAATAATACCGACCGACACGTACCTGTGGCGCCCGACACGCCAAGTACGATGCAAGGCGTGAAAAATCCGACCGACACGTACCGAACCCAAGTCGACCGACCGAGCCGCACGGAAAACAGCAATTCGGCCGGAAAAACACGCGAATCCAACCGACCGACACGCACCCGGAACAAATCCGACCGAAACGTACACGCGAACTCCAAACCGCAAAGTACGATGCAAGGCGCGAAAACCACGAGCGAGTCGGACGGAGGACAAGCCGCACGACCGACACGCATACAAAACCGAGCCGAAGCAACACAAAACACCGCGACCGACGCGTACGCAACATAGAAAACTGCACAAACACAGCGTGAACGAAACGGAGAAGACCGTACGAGACAAATGCAGGGTCCGACTCGGTCACAAGAACGTTTCCAACATACACAGACAGTACAAAGGAAAAATCACCCAAAAAAAGGCCAAACAAGCAATTACCAAGCCAATAAATACTGGGGGGTGGGGACAGAGAACAAAGACACACCCACAACTCCACCCTATATAAAGGACACAAATCACAACCATGAGCCTTTGCAAATGCCATTCCACTGCCAGCACCCAAGAGAAAGCAACCACACACCCACAGCTCATCCCTCACACAAGCCACACACCATCAGCACACCAACAAATACCTACCTCACATACACCCAGCAAAACACACACTCACACACCCTCACCTGCACACCAACACACACATCACTCACCATCACCACCCATCACCATGCCCCCCAAGAAGAATCCCAAGTTCCTAGATTGTGAATTGGAAGTCATGGTAGACGAGATCCTCAGGGTAGAGCCACAGCTGTTTGGCACACTGGTCCAACAGACCCCCATCTCCCAGAAAACCAAGATGTGGGAGAGGATCATCAACAGGGTGAACGCACAATCACCATGTCGGCGCACAAAGAGCGACATCCAGAACAGGTGGTATGACGTGCGCAGGAGGGTACGGGACCTGCTCAAGAAAGACTACATCAACAGCCAATACACCGGCAGTGGCCCTCCTGCCAAGCCAATATACCTCAGGCCCTGGGAGGAGAAGGTGCGGGCCATCCTTCCGCCAGTGAGCGTATATGGACTAGAGGACATCCCAGAGCCTGGTGAGTACACAACAAATGTACACAATATACTGCCACAAAACACACACATCACTGTCAAGGGGAGAGTCAAACCATGCACTCATAGCAATTACACAGCAACCAGAACAGAATCATCCCAAAATGTGTATGTCAGTCAGATAAACACAACACATGCCATCAAAAAAGTCACATCCAACTGTGCCAACACATGTACAAACACAACTACAACTACAGCTAGGCAGTGGCACAAATAGAACTAACAAACACATCCAGACATGTAGCCACCACAACAACACCAACACACAGTGAAGACCACTCAAAGGAAGGAATTCTGTGTATGCTGGCCAAGTCTGTGTAGCCAATAGCATCATGGGAGTCGCAGTCACACATATTGCCCCCCACAACTGTCCCATCAACACCACCATGAACCATGCGCACATCACAGGGAGTGGAGAAGGACTCACAAGATGGCTGACACTGGCTACTGCTGTGGGGAGCACAAGGCCCTGCTGGCAACTGTGCACCAACAAACAGCAGGACACCACTGACTGACATCCTGAGAGACAACTTCCACTCCCTGCAATGCAAGCACGTTCCATGGTGGGATATCTGGCTAGCTGGGTGGGAAGGAGGACATGCAGCACTGACCATAGTCACAAGCACCTCCCCTCACACACACCCCAACACAAACTCCACAGAACCCACCTGGTAGAATGCAATGCCCCCCAGCTGATCCAGCATTCAGGGGGAAGAGGAAGCCCACCCACACGGAGCGGAGTGCCCCTGGCCCAAGATCCCACAAAGAACCACCACCCTGGGTTATGTTGTGTGAAGCACAGGGCCACTCTTGGGACTTCTAGCCAAACAACTGCCAGGACAACACTCCCAGCCATCCTGTCAGCACAGCCAGCCCACCCCACAGGGAAGCAGAGTCAAAAGGAAGGAAGCATGGGCATGCTGGGAAGGGGGGAGGAGGCAATAGCATGATGGGAGTCGTAGTCACAGCTCTACATCCCCCACCACATGGCCTAGCAAGCTCACACTCATGCATGCACATCCCACAGAGAGTGGAAAGGGCCATCAAAGATGTCTGACACTGTTGCTGTGTCGTGGGGAGCACAAGGGCATGCTGGGTACTGCACACCAACCAACAGCAGGACACCACTGTCAGCCATCTTGCCATTGCTCTCACACCCACACACACTGAACTCCCCACAAAAGCAAGTAAGTATGGGAATGCTGGCAAGTGGGGTGGAGGCAATAGCATGATGGGAGTCGTAGTCACAGACATAGCTCACCCCCACAACTGTCCCATCAACACCACCCTGAACCATGCTCACATCACAGGGAGTGGAGAAGGACTCACAAGATGGCTGACACTGGCTACTGCTGTGGGGAGCACAAGGCCCTGCTGCCAACTGTGCACCAACAAACAGCAGGACACCACTGACTGACATCCTGAGAGACAACTTCCACTCCCTGCAATGCAAGCACGTTCCATGGTGGGATATCTGGCTAGCTGGGTGGGAAGGAGGACTTGCAGCACTGACCATAGTCACAAGCACCTCCCCTCACACACACCCCAACACAAACTCCACAGAACCCACCTGGTAGAATGCAATGCCCCCCATCCTAACACAAGATCCCACAAAGAACCACCACCCTGGGATCATGTTGTGTGAAGCACAGGGCCACTCTTGGGACTTCTAGCCAAACAACTGCCAGGACAACACTCCCAGCCATCCTGTCAGCACAGCCAGCCCACCCCACAGGGAAGCAGAGTCAAAAGGAAGGAAGCATGGGCATGCTGGGAAGGGGGTGGAGGCAATAGCATGATGGGAGTCGTAGCCACTGATATTGGTCACCCCCACAACTGTCCCATCAACACCACCCTGAACCATGCTCACATCACAGGTAGTGGAGAAGGACTCACAAGATGGCTGACACTGGCTACTGCTGTGGGGAGCACAAGGCCCTGCTGCCAACTGTGCACCAACAAACAGCAGGACACCACTGACTGACATCCTGAGAGACAACTTCCACTCCCTGCAACGCAAGCACGTTCCATGGTGGGATAACTGACTGGCTGGGTGGGTGGGAAGGAGGGCCGGCTGTCAACCAAACACAACCAATGCAGACCATGTTCACACCCCAAAAAATACATAGAAATGCCCAAATAATGCAGGACAATGTGCCACACCAATATCAACCCCTGACTGTGACGACTTAGGACAATGCAATGTACAGGCCCGCACCCAGAGGCACAGTCACAACTGTCATGTGTGTCAACCATTGATGCCTGCAGAAACATAACATACATTGTTTGTGTCTCCCAAAAACAGGTGATGATGGGGACACAGCAGCAGACGCTGAGGAGTCCCAGTCCCAGGCTCAAGAGGATGCGGAGCTCACTGGCGTCGTACAGCCTCTGTCCTCCTCGGACGATGAAGACCAACCTGGCACATCCGGTGCAAGTCAACATGCAGCACCAGCAGGACCACCAGCTGCACCCCCTGCACCCACCCCTC
The DNA here is from genome assembly GCA_963921515.1 of Calotriton arnoldi. Lineage (NCBI taxonomy): Eukaryota > Metazoa > Chordata > Amphibia > Caudata > Salamandridae > Calotriton > Calotriton arnoldi. The sequence goes on along the minus strand of CAWUFW010002036.1, from coordinate 2,433,419 downwards.
CAACGACTGTCACCACAAATACCATCCCTGCCGACATGGACAGAACAAGGAGCAACACCAGCACAGGGACCCTGGACCAACCTGGGGCCATGGACACCACCACCACCACCAACCCCCAAGGTGGACCAGGGTTATCTGTGCGTGCCACTGCACACACTGCACATGTCAGCAGGGGTGGTGGGAGGGGTGGGAGACAGAGGTCGCTGCTTGCAGACGTTGCTGGTGTGCATGATGACCCACAACTGGTACGCATAGCTGATGCGTACCAGTCCAGCCAGGTAGTGGGGCTCCTCAGAGACATGAAACAGCAGCAGGCTGCCCATCATGCCCGCTTGGACTCCCACATGTCCCACGTGGAGTCACACATGTCCCGCGTGGACTCACACATGTCCCGCGTGGAGTCCAAGTGGGATGCACTGCATGAGATGACGGCGGTGCACAGGGACATTTTACAATGCCTCCGCCAGATGAACAGCAACCAGTCCACACCTCCCTGTGTGCCAACAACATCTGGTGCCGAACAAACTGCAACTGCCACAGGGAGGGAGGATGACTCTGGCGGAGAGTCCCCTGCACCGCAGCAGCCTGTACTTGAGGGGCCCCCGCCAAGAAGAGGGGTCGTCCGAGGAGGGAAAAGTGAGAGGCCGATGGCCAAGCGCAACTCCCAGGAAGCCTGAACCTGTTCTGGATGTTCGCCTTTGTGCACAGACTGTTCACCCTGTTGACGGCAACACTACTCCCACACATTGCATGGGGAGTACAAGTTGGACCAATGTGTCAGACAACTGTGGCCCGATACTGGGGATCCTGTCTACCAGGACTTTCAATTCACCTAGGAACTTCGGATTGCAAGATTTATGTACAGCACTACCCATCCTATGCACTATTAACACAAATGTATCACAATAAACACACTAATACACCATACTTGCCTCTGTCGTGATTCCAACGTGGGTGCTGTTATGGGGATGATGAACTGCAAAATTACACTGTGTATGCGAACTGCAACAGCAAGGACAACACAGGCATGTGAGTAAAGGCAACGTGACACATATGAGGGAGACACACCACCAGGGCTACACAACACATACACACCTAGGCCATCTGACTCATTGCCTACACTGATGTTGCCAGGGAAGACGGTGCAATGCACAGACACCACACCCATTCCCAGTTGTAGTCAAGTAGCCCACAGGTGCAGTAAGCAAATGGCACTCAAATGTGTGACCACAGACAACGCACATCACAAAGTGAAGCACAGGTTTATTACACAGTTGCAACATGTCGTAACCACTACAGATGCAAGGTAATCCCACCTGGCAGCGGGCACACAGTCAACAACTGTAGACGGAAGGAAGTCCATGGGTGTGGCGCACATCACCTGTAGGGACACAACAGCTACCAGCCTGGAAGTGCAATCACGTCGTCGGTGGACACAGTTGACCAAACGAATCTGAAAGTACCCTGTGAAGGACAGAAATGACACACAGTCAAAAGCAATGGAGTACAGGACAGAACAGCAAAACTCATGCACAATACATGTTACAAGATACCCACCCAGAACCAAGTTAGCATGTCAACACTGTTGGGGAGTACAGCCCACCTGTTAGCACACATCGCAACACACATCCAGTCAAGTAGCCCATGGACACACTCCAACAGCACCAGAGCACCACCCACACATCATGCCAACTCACATCATTGACATGACACCTCAGGATACTCACATTCAGCTAAAGAAGTTGGTGATGAGCTGTGTGCGGACATCACCATCATCATCATCATCATCATCGTCACTGGCATCGTGGTCCAGGCCAGGATCCTCCACAGGTGGCGGATGTTGGTCATTGTCATCCTGGATGAGAGGCAACTCCTTCCGCACTGCCAGGTTGTGGAGCATGCAGCAGACGATGATAATCTTGCATACTTTCGCAGGGCAAATGGGAGGGACCCTCCGGTCTTGTCCAGGCAGCGGAAGCGGCTCTTCAGGAGACCAAATGTCCGCTCAATCACTCTCCTGGTCTGACCATGTGCCTCATTGTAGCGCATCTGGGCTGGTGTCACAGGGTTCCTGAGGGGTGTCAGCAACCACGGCATGTTGGGGTATCCCGAGTCACCTACGGACAGACAAGTGCACATTAGCTGACTTGGAAAAGTGGGCGGAATACTACAGATCAGATCACACACAATGGCACAAAGTCAGTACACACCGACAAGCCAGGCACGCTGGTTCTGCATCTGTGCCATCATCCTGGGGATGCGACTACTTCTCATCACAAAGGCATCGTGTGCTGAACCAGGGAAACGGGCACACACGTGTGTGATGGTCATGTCTGCAAGACACACCACCAGTGCATTGACCGAGTGGTAGTGCTTGCGGTTCCTGTAGGCCTGCTCCTGGGCCTGTGGTGGTACCAAAGCCACATGTGTCCCATCAATGGAGCCAATGACATGCGGCATCCTCCCCAGGGCATAAAAGTCACTCTTCACGTCAGTGAGTCGTCGCAGTCTAGGGAAATAGATGTACCGGTTCAGGAATAGCAACATTGCCGCCAAAACATCGCGGAGCACACGGCTCAACATGGTCTGTGACATCCCACCAGCAGTCGCCACAGTATGTTGGAAGGTACCGGTGGCAAAGAAGTGTAGGGCTGCCATCACCTTCACCTTGGGGGTCAGCGCTGTAGGATACGGCCGGCCAGGCTGCAAATGTGGGGACAACTGCACTGCCAAATCCTCAATCAGCTGCCTGGTGAAGCGGTACCGTCGGATGCTGTCCCGTTCCACCATCGTTGCCAGGTCTGGGAATGGTCGATGGACAGCAGGAGCCCTGCAGTGCAGAGGAGAAGTAAGCAAGATTGTCAGTCACCCCACATATGCGGCATTGAACACACTCAAGATCCCAACATACATCATTATGAGGCACAACTACATGAAGTGTGCAGTTCCGGAAGGACATGTATGGTACATACATGGCCAACATCTGTCAACACGGTCCAACAGGTGGCATCAATTAGTCCCAGGTTGGCCCATTGGATATCATGAGGCCGTGTCACAGTTCCCATCTCCTGCTGCCGTGTCACAATAACCCCCCACAGTGACAAGTGAGGACAGATGTGCCGCAGGCACCACAGCCCAACGACAGGTACATTCCCAGGGACCCTGTATTGCCACATGGACACTGGCATTACATGGAGTATCATGTATACACCACAGCAAAACAACCATGACCCCCACAGGTAGTGGCCCCACTTGCCACGGCAGGACAGACATGGACGTCTGTGACACACACACGCACAACATCAAAGTCCATGCACACACAACCTGGATGTGGAGACTGTCTCCCATTGTGCACATGAAATCAGAGACATTGTAAACACTACATGCACAAAGACTGTGGAGGACCATCACTATTGTGCCACTGGGACACCCTGGCTCAAACATACCATCCCACATGGGACTCACGGGGTATGTGACATGACATACACATACACCACCGTGAAATGTGACCATGGCACATGCACAGATATGAACAGTTGCACATCACAGTGGTCATGTACACGTAACACCCAGGATCCTGTCCCCATGAACACGTGCACAGCCTGGGGGTGGCTGCCCACAGGTGACACCCACAGGCCAACATGTACACCAACATACACACAATAGGAAATGCAGCCTTACATGCCTTATGATAAAGTTTGGACAGGCTGCCGTGATGTAGGTGTGCCCCTCACTCCCTGGGAGCTATCTGTGGCTGGCATATGTCCATCTGAGACAGGCATGCTGACATATGCCAGTCACATGTACAGTGATGCGTTGTACTGCAATGGACCGATCGGTGCCCCCGGCCGGCCCATTGCATTCAATGTGTGCGGGTACGCGTTGTACCCCTGTACGCGTTGTACTGCAATGGACCGATCGGTGCCTCCGGCCGGCCCATTGCATTCAATGTGTGCGGGTACGCGTTGTACCCCTGTACGCGTTGTACTGCAATGGACCGATCGGTGCCCCCGGCCGGCCCATTGCATTCAATGTGTGCGGGTACGCGTTGTACCCCTGTACGCGTTGTACTGCAATGGACCGATCGGTGCCTCCGGCCGGCCCATTGCATTCAATGTGTGCGGGTACGCGTTGTACCCCTGTACGCGTTGTACTGCAATGGACCGATCGGTGCCTCCGGCCGGCCCATTGCATTCAATGTGTGCGGGTACGCGTTGTACCCCTGTACGCGTTGTACTGCAATGGACCGATCGGTGCCTCCGGCCGGCCCATTGCATTCAATGTGTGCGGGTACGCGTTGTACCCCTGTACGCGTTGAACTGCAATGGACCGATCGGTGCCTCCGGCCGGCCCATTGCATTCAATGTGTGCGGGTACGCGTTGTACCCCTGTACGCGTTGTACTGCAATGGACCGATCGGTGCCTCCGGCCGGCCCATTGCATTCAATCTGTGCGGGTACGCGTTGTACCTCTGTACGCGTTGTACCGCAATGGACCGATCGGTGCGCACCCATTGACAATGGGCTTGCCTGGCAACGGACGCGTTTTCGAATTTCGAACGAGTCGGTTGCTGGAAAATCAGTTGGTCACCCACAACAATGTTGCAAAATCATGTATGTCATGAAGTTGAAGATTTGAAGGATGCTGTGGGCGTGTTTTGGTGCTGCTATTCCATGGATTGGCCAGATTCAGAAGATGCAAACGACTTGGACCTATCACTTTGGACACAAGGGACAGTATCTGCCTCTCCTGCACATATATATTGCTGGCTGTTCCCCTGAGAGCTCACTTGCCTGCACTACATGCTCCAGGACGACATCTGCCACTGCACTGCTGCTGTCTCTGCCCCTCTGGACCCTGCAATGGCACGTACTGTGGAGAGAGCCCCAGCCTTCAGCCTTGAAGAGAACCAGGCCCTGCTGGACAGTACAGCAAGCTGTATGGGACACCAGGGGAGCAGGTGAGTGTTCTGTGCACTGCCTTTCTGAATGTGCATTTTGTCTGACTAGCAAGGCTGGAAGTCTGCACGCCACTGGCTAGCAGGCTCACTGAGTAGTTGTCACCCCCCATAGTGTGTAGTGACATGCACTGGACAGGTATGGTGCAGTGACAGTGCATTTGAACAAGGTTTTACTTCCCATGCAATGATACCATGTAGTGACGTCTGGCAAACTGTCCATGGGCAGCTTTGCACTGCCTGTGTACATCATGTGCCCCTGTGATTGAGACATGTATATACAACTGTGTCATGCACGGATATGTTGCATGTGTAGTAATGGCCTTTTCACTTTGTCATCCTGACAGGTTAATGCCCATCGGAAGCAGGAGCTCTGGAAGGACATCGTCCGGGCCGTCCGGTCCGTGGGGGTCTACAAGCGCCGGATCCGCAACTGCCAGAAGAAGTGGCAGGACCTTCGGGGCTGGACCCGGAGGATTGCACGGGTCCAGCTGAAGCTGTCGCCTCCTCGCAGGAGGGGCGGAACACGGACCCTGACCCCCACATGCTCCAGATCCTGGCGGTGGTGTTTCCAGACCTGGATGGGCAGCTGAAGGTCAGACAGCAGCAAGGAGGGGGTGAGTCAAAGACTGCACTGTGAACTCTGTATTACATGCTTTGTGCCCTCCTCTGGCCTGGTTCAACTGCCACAGTGCAGCAGTCATGTTGTCCAGGAGCCATGTCCCTCTATTGTGCACTGCCCACTGCTCATCTGATACCCAGGTGTGGCCCTGACACAGTGCATAGTGTTGTTGTCTGGCTGCCAAGTCATACATCACTGAGACAGTGATTTATGACTTAGCAGTCATGCCTCTGCCATGGCATGTGTCAACTTATTGGTGGTCCTGCAGGGGAGTGACATGTGCTACATGCACACCATTGTGGCGATGGCTATCAGGACATGGGTGCATCATGGTGTCTGTCGCTGGTATGCATCACATGCATTTCCTATTTGACTCTGGGCATCCCTTTAATCCGGAAACCTGTACTGACTCAGTGGCAAGAGCTGTGATGTGTGCATGTCCACATGCCACACCGTGTCCTCTGCACTGTCCAACTACTGTGTACTTGGTGCATGTGTCCACACTGGGGTGTTGCAATCCAACAGACACCAGACAGATGGGTGCAAGGCCATGTGGGATGTGAGTGCCATGCTTGGCATCAGACTGACAATTGGCTTCTCCTGTTCAGTTAGGGCACTTTTAGCAATGTACAACTAATGATGCCAGGGCTTGCTCTGTAATGTGCTGTGCTCACAGTGGTGTGTGCGTTTGGTGCAGGTGACTGATGTCTGTCTGTTTCCCCATTGTTTGCAGATACATCCACAGCCACGGAAGGGGACAGCTCCACGGACCAGGAGGAGCCAGAGAGCCAGACTGGGTCAGCAGCCGAGGAGTGGTCGGAGGGACCCAGTGGCACGGAGGGCGAGGGAGCCACACCGAGGAGTCCTCAGCACCATCCACCTCAGCTGAGGACCAGAGCAACTCGGAGGATGACTCCCTTGTGGAGGCGGGTGTCAGCAGCCACCACACCCCAGCTAGTGTTGCTGTCCCCGCCACCACCAGCACCACCACCGCCCTCCCATCGGCTCCCATTCCCCAGGTCCGTGGAGGCTCCCATGTTCGGGAGCGTGTCTCCTTTGGGCCAGGCACCGCACCCCCTGCCCCTGTGTCCCCTGCTGCCCTGAGTGAGGAGTCTGTGTACCTCCTTCGCCAGCTCCATGTAGGGCAGACAGCCATGCTGAGTGTCCTCCATGCGCACACCGCACTGTTGACTCAGCTGGTGTCGTTCATGGAGGGCATCTCATCGGGCATGTCTGACCTACAGAGGGGCAATAGGTCCATGGACTCCTCCCTGACGGCAGCAGTGTCCCTCCTCAGACAGTCCCTCACCCCTCCTGCCTCTGCTCCATCCACACTCCCCAGCACCTTACCCGTCCCGAGCACACACACACCGGCACAGGCACACACCAGCACACACACGTCCAGCACACAGACACACACGCCACAAACAAAACGCACACGCACGCACAGTCAGGGGACTGAAACCAGACTCACAGGGGATGGGGCCCTGGTACACACACACGCATCCACGGGCACTGCGCAGTCCTCAGTTGCCTCTCCCTCCAAAGCACCCTCCCTTGCCTCACCTGCAACCCCAAAGACCCAGCGCCTCTTCCTCAGTGACCTCGGCCTCTTCCCCTCCGATCCAGCTGCTCCAGCATCCAGGGTGAAGAGGAAGCCCCCACACGGAGCAGAGTGCCCCTCGCCACCGGACACCCTCCCCCAGGCGCAGACAGACTGAGGCCCCCACCCGCAAGTCCCCCGGAGTGGTAAGAGCAAGACCCCGCCGCCGCCCTGCAGCTCAAGCACCAGGTCTCCTTCCTCCATCCCTCAGGCCCCCACTCCATGGGTGCCCCCACCACACCCTGCCCCAGGTTCCCCCACCCACAGATATATCATCCCCAAGAGGCTCCGGCCTTCTCCCCTGCCACTTGCTCTCCCGGCACCACACCCCCGCTGCGCTTGTCTGTGCCACTGATGTGGTGAGGGTGTCCTCCCCTCTGTCCAGCCCACCTTGCCTGTTCCCCATTCTCCTCCCCTGGTGGTAGGCACTGCAGTGGAGTCCACTACCACCCTGTCTGACTTGGGCACTGCAGTGGCGGACCTGTCCACTCCATCTGCAGGGTCCACTGCAGTCGTGCCGGCACCCACAACATCTGAGCCATGCCCCCCAGTTGTGCCGGCACACACCATGTCAGACACCTCCACTGCAGTTGTCAGTGGCTCTCCAGCACCCACCACCCCTTCCCTGCTTCCTCCTGGTGAGCCCTGATCCTGTCCCTGCGGTGCCTGGCCTACCCCCGGTTGCCCCTCCTAGTGGATTGTCCCTGGTTTTGTGCAGGCATGTGTAGGGTGGCATCTGCCACTGTCACCCACTTGTGACTTTGTTGATGGACTGGCCATTGGCCTTTGTTTATGTTCTACCGGACTTCTACTTTTAATGCCACATATGCTGAATAAAGCAACTTTCTGTTCTCTAGTGCTTTTGCTTCTGATGTACATGATGTTGATGATGCTAACCATGCCCTTGCTGCAGTGATGGTGATATTTGGTCTCATGATAATGAAGTGTTACTGTGCAGGAACCCATGTGGTCCAGGGGGAATGTGTCCTATCCTGTGGTGTATCCATGTCATCCATAGCAGCATCTGAGGGTGTCATGTGTTCAGTATTTGGCAATGGGCTTTCCTACTTAGATTGGCAATTTCACATCTGTGGCTTCCACCCCTGCACATCTGTTGTGCCTGCCATTGTTCAATTCGTCTACTTCCCTGACCGTGTGGTCATCTCCAGTGGACATGCAGGTTTGGGCATCAATGGGGAAGGACTCATCTGTGTTGTCGGTGCAACATTGCTATACAAGTGTGTTGGATCTGTGCTGATGATTTCGTTGGCACTTCCATGACCAGGCTGATGTGACGGGAGCCCTCATTTGGTGCTAATTGTTGATTGTGTGACCAAGTGCTCAGCTGACATGATGGGGCCCTACTGAGGCAACATATGGCACAGCTTTCCCTCACACAGGAGTGGAGTCCCCTCATGGCAGTGTGTACTCCTGTGACATTGCCTGCGCCCAAGGTGTGTGTTGTATGTGCATGTCTGTGTGTTCACTTCCGTTTAGCTGTGCATGCTGTGATCCATAGTGTTGTACCTGTTTGTGATGCTAGCTGAGTTGAGCTATGTTCCCCCAAAGTCTTCTCCCTGGGTTCTCTGTGATGTGGGTGCATGGCACATTACTGGTCATCAGGGTGTCACCCATAGGTGTGTTTGCTGTCAGGGCTGAGTTTGTGTGCAGACGCAGATGGGTCACAGTCAGGTTTCCCCTTGGCACTTGTTGTTTGCCCCTGTCATGTGATTTCCAGTTTGTGTTATCTTTCAGTGATTGTGACACGTTGTGTGTGTGACTGCTGGCACTCCTCAGGGTCCGGGCTGCAATGTTGGTTGTTGTCTATGTGTGTTCTTTGTGGGTGACCTTGGCTTCTTCATTGGTGTGTGACTGTGGCTGGGATCCCATTGGTTGGTGTGGTATTGCCGTCATGTCCATGTACAGCGTAGTGTGCAGTGTGTCAGACATTCAGGAGTCTTGTTGAGTGTCCATGTGTGATGTGTTTCTGCACCTTGGTTCCCACCCACCACCCTGGAATAGTCATGGGTGCATGTGCAATGTCACCAGTGCATGTGTACTTCACTGCTGCACATTGTTGGAGGTCGAGGGGTGTGGTGTTGAGTGTGTGCAGATGAGAGTTGTTGCCCGGCTAGGCCCCTGCCTCCATGTTGGCCTTGGCTTACTGGCCATGCTGTTTGATTTGTGCTTGTGTAGGTTTGATGGTAGTTAGTTGCTCAGTACACATGACTGTGGTTCACAGTGTGAACCACATTTAGCTTTGTCTTCACAGTGGGATTGTAATGCAGCCCAGGGTCACCACATTGTGGGGGCCCTGGGGGTGGTGCTGTGGTGTGTCTGTGTCTTGCTGTGTCAGTTGCTGTCCCTACGTGCCTGTGTGACATGTGTGATTTGTGCTCCCTCTCATCTGACAATGCCTGCTTGCCCACATAGGGGATTTGGATCCATGAGTTACCTTTGTGTGGCACTGTATGCACATCTGTATGATTGGTATTCAGGTCTCCTCATGTGTTGTGTGGTTGCCTGGGGACACTGGCACCCCCCTCACCTGTTGTGTATGATGTGCAGTGTGGGTCTGCCTGTTTGTGTTTGTGCATCTGCACCACTGCATTGGCATATCTTGGGTGTGCCATTGGCTGTATGTAGTTTGGTGGGTTTCCCCTGCTGTCCCTGGGACTCCTAGGTCATCGGTCAGCACAATGTTCATGGTTTGTGTGTCCCATTGCTGCCATGGTATGGTATCTGTTCACCTCACATCTGCAGTCTCCACAGGGTATCTGCATGTGTGTGCCCATTGGTGCAAATATGTGGGTCTGCATTCTGATGGTCACTTATGTCATTGTGTCATTGATGATTGTTGACGGTGTCAGCCCCCATGGGTGTTGTTTGTCTGCACATGGCCAAAGGTATGTCTTATTTGCACTGCAGGATTTGGCTCCCCCAATTTATGTTGCAATGGGACACATACACTACTTTGCCACTGATGTGTTTGTTGTTCTGTGACCAGGAATCATCCATGCAGTTTGGCAGTTGCACCTCTTTCTTTGTCAACACTTACCTTTTGGTCACTGTGATGATGGGGGTTTGGACCCCATTGCCACAATGTTCGAAATGTGCTTCAGCTATGGACCCCACACTTACATTTTGGTCACTGTGATGATGGGGTTTGGACCCCATTGCCACAATGTTCGAAATGTGCTTCAGCTATGGACCCCACACTTACATTTTGGTCACTGTGATGATGGGGGTTTGGACCCCATTGCCACAATGGTCATGGCCTGCTTGCATTGTGGGTGCCACACACATATATGTGTGGCACATGTGCTAGGGGGTCACATTGTATGTTCAAAGTCATGTTCGGTGTTGTAGGCATTTGACACAGTCTACACACGCTTGTCATGGTGTTGGGGGATGTCTTCTTCTTGCATTCCCTAGGGTGTGGTGTGCTGGTTGTGTCATGCATTGTCCATCCTATGAGTGGGGGTGGTAGTAGTGGTAGGCATCCAGCCCCCCCTGGCTAAGGGTGGTGGTAGGCATCCAGCTCCCCCTGGGTGAGGGTGGTAGTAGTGGTAGGCATCCAGCCCCCCCTGGCTAAGGGTGGTAGTAGTGGTAGGCATCCTGTCCCCCCTGGCTAAGGGTGGTGGTAGGCATCCAGCCCCCCCTGGGTGAGGGTGGTAGTAGTGGTAGGCATCCAGCCCCTCCTGGGTGAGGGTGGTAGTAGTGGTAGGCATCCTGCCCCCCCTGGGTGAGGGTGGTAGTGGTGGTAGGCATCCAGCCCCCCCTGGCTAAGGGTGGTAGTAGTGGTAGGCATCCTGCCCCCCCTGGGTAAGGGTGGTAGTAGTGGTAGGCATCCTGCCCCCCCCTGGGTAAGGGTGGTGGTAGGCATCCAGCCCCCCCTGGCTAAGGGTGGTAGTAGTGGTAGGCATCCAGCCCCCCCTGGGTGAGGGTGGTAGTGGTGGTAGGCATCCTGCCCCCCCTGGCTGAGGGTGGTGGTAGGCATCCAGCCCCCTGGCTAAGGGTGGTAGTAGTGGTAGGCATCCTGCCCCCTGGGTAAGGGTGGTAGTAGTAGGCATCCTGCCCCCCCTGGCTAAGGGTGGTAGTAGTGGTAGGCATCCTGCCCACCCTGGGTAAGGGTGGTAGTAGTGGTAGGCATCCTGCCCCCCCTGGCTAAGGGTGGTGGTAGGCATCCAGCCCCCCCTGGCTAAGGGTGGTAGTTGTGGTTGGCATCCTGCCCCCCCTGGGTGAGGGTGGTAGTGGTGGTAGGCATCCTGCCCCCCTGGCTGAGGGTGGTGGTAGGCATCCAGCCCCTCCTGGCTAAGGGTGGTAGTAGTGGTAGGCATCCTGCCCCCCCTGGGTAAGGGTGGTAGTAGTGGTAGGCATCCTGCCCCCCCTGGCTAAGGGTGGTAGTAGTGGTAGGCATCCTGCCCACCCTGGGTAAGGGTGGTAGTAGTGGTAGGTATCCTGCCCCCCCTGGCTAAGGGTGGTGGTTGGCATCCAGCCCCCCCTGGGTGAGGGTGGTAGTAGTGGTAGGCATCCAGCCCCCCCTGGGTAAGGGTGGTAGTAGTGGTAGGCATCCTGCCCACCCTGGCTAAGTATGGTGGTAGGCATCCAGCCCCCCCTGGCTAAGGGTGGTAGTAGTGGTAGGCATCCTGCCCACCCTGGGTAAGGGTGGTAGTAGTGGTAGGCATCCTGCCCCCCCTGGCTAAGGGTGGTGGTAGGCATCCAGCCCCCCCTGGGTGAGGGTGGTAGTAGTGGTAGGCATCCTGCCCACCCTGGGTAAGGGTGGTAGTAGTGGTAGGCATCCTGCCCCCCCTGGCTAAGGGTGGTGGTAGGCATCCAGCCCCCCCTGGGTGAGGGTGGTAGTGGTGGTAGGCATCCTGCCCCCCCTGGCTGAGGGTGGTGGTAGGCATCCAGCCCCCCCTGGGTAAGGGTGGTAGTAGTGGTAGGCATCCTGCCCCCCCTGGCTAAGGGTGGTAGTAGTGGTAGGTATCCTGCCCACCCTGGGTAAGGGTGGTAGTAGTGGTAGGCATCCTGCCCCCCTGGCTAAGGGTGGTGGTAGGCATCCAGCCCCCCTGGGTGAGGGTGGTAGTAGTGGTAGGCATCCAGCCCCCCTGGGTAAGGGTGGTAGTAGTGGTAGGCATCCTGCCCACCCTGGCTAAGGGTGGTGGTGAGCATCCAGCCCCCCTGGGTGAGGGTGGTAGTAGTGGTAGGCATCCAGCCCCCTGGGTAAGGGTGGTAGTAGTGGTAGGCATCCTGCCCCCCTGGCTAAGGGTGGTGGTAGGCATCCAGCCCCCTGGGTGAGGGTGGTAGTAGTGGTAGGCATCCAGCCCCCCTGGGTAAGGGTGGTAGTAGTGGTAGGCATCCTGCCCCCCTGGGTAAGGGTGGTAGTAGTGGTAGGCATCCAGCCCCCCTGGCTAAGGGTGGTAGTAGTGGTAGGCATCCTGCCCCCCTGGCTAAGGGTGGTAGTAGTGGTAGGCATCCTGCCCCCTGGGTAAGGGTGGTGGTAGGCATCCAGCCCCCCTGGCTAAGGGTGGTAGTAGTAGTAGGCATCCAGCCCCCCCTGGGTGACGGTGGTAGTGGTGGTAGGCATCCTGCCCCCCCTGGCTGAGGGTGGTGGTAGGCATCCTGCCCCCCCTGGCTGAGGGTGGTGGTAGGCATCCAGCCCCCCCTGGCTAAGGGTGGTAGTAGTGGTAGGCATCCTGCCCCCCCTGGGTAAGGGTGGTAGTAGTAGGCATCCTGCCCCCCTGGCTAAGGGTGGTAGTAGTGGTAGGCATCCTGCCCACCCTGGGTAAGGGTGGTAGTAGTGGTAGGCATCCTGCCCCCTGGCTAAGGGTGGTGGTAGGCATCCAGCCCCCCTGGCTAAGGGTGGTAGTAGTGGTAGGCATCCTGCCCCCCTGGGTGAGGGTGGTAGTGGTGGTAGGCATCCTGCCCCCCCTGGCTGAGGGTGGTGGTAGGCATCCAGCCCCCCCTGGCTAAGGGTGGTAGTAGTGGTAGGCATCCTGCCCCCCCTGGGTAAGGGTGGTAGTAGTGGTAGGCATCCTGCCCCCCCTGGCTAAGGGTGGTAGTAGTGGTAGGCATCCTGCCCACCCTGGGTAAGGGTGGTAGTAGTGGTAGGCATCCTGCCCCCCGTGGCTAAGGGTGGTGGTTGGCATCCAGCCCCCCCTGGGTGAAGGTGGTAGTAGTGGTAGGCATCCAGCCCCCCCTGGGTAAGGGTGGTAGTAGTGGTAGGCATCCTGCCCACCCTGGCTAAGGGTGGTGGTAGGCATCCAGCCCCCCTGGCTAAGGGTGGTAGTAGTGGTAGGCATCCTGCCCACCCTGGGTAAGGGTGGTAGTAGTGGTAGGCATCCTGCCCCCCTGGCTAAGGGTGGTGGTAGAGCATCCAGCCCCCCTGGGTGAGGGTGGTAGTAGTGGTAGGCATCCTGCCCACCCTGGGTAAGGGTGGTAGTAGTGGTAGGCATCCTGCCCCCCTGGCTAAGGGTGGTGGTAGGCATCCAGCCCCCCTGGGTGAGGGTGGTAGTGGTGGTAGGCATCCTGCCCCCCTGGCTGAGGGGGTGGTGGTAGGCATCCAGCCCCCCTGGGTAAGGGTGGTAGTAGTGGTAGGCATCCTGCCCCCCTGGCTGAGGGTGGTAGTAGTGGTAGGCATCCTGCCCACCCTGGGTAAGGGTGGTAGTAGTGGTAGGCATCCTGCCCCCCTGGCTAAGGGTGGTGGTAGGCATCCAGCCCCCCCTGGGTGAGGGTGGTAGTAGTGGTAGGCATCCAGCCCCCCCTGGGTAAGGGTGGTAGTAGTGGTAGGCAGCCTGCCCACCCTGGCTAAGGGTGGTGGTAGGCATCCAGCCCCCCCTGGGTGAGGGTGGTAGTAGTGGTAGGCATCCAGCCCCCCTGGGTAAGGGTGGTAGTAGTGGTAGGCATCCTGCCCCCTGGCTAAGGGTGGTGGTAGGCATCCAGCCCCCCTGGGTGAGGGTGGTAGTAGTGGTAGGCATCCAGCCCCCTGGGTAAGGGTGGTAGTAGTGGTAGGCATCCTGCCCCCCTGGGTAAGGGTGGTAGTAGTGGTAGGCATCCAGTCCCCCTGGCTAAGGGTGGTAGTAGTGGTAGGCATCCTGCCCCCTGGCTAAGGGTGGTAGTAGTGGTAGGCATCCTGCCCCCCTGGGTAAGGGTGGTGGTAGGCATCCAGCCCCCCCTGGCTAAGGGTGGTAGTAGTGGTAGGCATCCAGCCCCCCCTGGGTGAGGGTGGTAGTGGTGGTAGGCATCCTGCCCCCCCTGGCTGAGGGTGGTGGTAGGCATCCAGCCCCCCCTGGCTAAGGGTGGTAGTAGTGGTAGGCATCCAGCCCCCCTGGGTGAGGGTGGTAGTAGTGGTAGGCATCCTGCCCCCTGGGTAAGGGTGGTAGTAGTGGTAGGCATCCAGCCCCCTGGGTGAGGGTGGTAGTAGTGGTAGGCATCCTGCCCACCCTGGGTAAGGGTGGTAGTAGTGGTAGGCATCCTGCCCCCCTGGCTAAGGGTGGTGGTAGGCATCCAGCCCCCCTGGGTGAGGGTGGTAGTAGTGGTAGGCATCCAGCCCCCCTGGGTAGGGGTGGTGGTGCGCATTCAGGCCCCTGTGTGCATATGTGGCATTGGTGATGGGCATCCCGCCCCTATGGTGCTGCTGTTGCTGGTGTAAGTATATTCTGCATCCCTCTGTGTGTGTGTGATGTGTCGTGTACGTGTTGTATGTGTTTTGTGGTTGGTGTCTGGCTTACCTTCTGCGCCGTACGCGTCCGTGCCTGTTCCGGTAGTAAATGTAGAATATTGGTATGATCGGGACGAAGGGATTCATGGTTGGTTCGTGTCGTTCGTCCTTCTCGTTGCTTCGCGTCGTCCTCGTCGCTTCGCCTCGTCCTCGTCGCTGGCGTGTTCGTCTCGGAGCCGTGGATCGTGTTGTGGCGCGAATCGGAGCTTATGTGCGCCTCTCCCGGATGCTTTGACGTGCCGTGCGTAGCGACGGGTTCGGCGCGTACGGAAAGCGCATCGTACTCGTTCGGCCGGACGGAGCTGCATTTTCCCTTCCGTGCGACTCGATTCAGCGTTTCCGGATTCGCCTCGGTCGGGGAACAGGACCTGGTTTGGGTGAGTACGGCTCGGCCGGATTCTTTGCTGTTGTGCGCATCGTACTTACTCGTTCGGTGTGCTGTACGGATCGGTCGGGAAACAGGCTTTTGCATGGCTTTTTTCCCGACCGAATGGTGTTGGGTGCGCCTCCGACCGAGATCGGAATCGGCCCCTACATGTTATTCCATACGTCAAAGGGAGGTGATGATAAGTCACACCCTCTGCTACAGATGCAGGCAACTGCATACAAACATAGCAATCTCTTACATCCATTGTTTCTACATACTCATATAATAATTTAGTAAAAACATTCTTAGAAAAATCTGTTATTGATTTGTCCTTGTGTAATTCTGCACTACTTTTTAATATAACTGGTTCTTGAGTGTTAGCTCCTTTTTCTTTCTCGGTGTTATTAGAAGTTTCCACTACAGCTAAACTAATTGGAATAGTGATTGCTAAAACCACCCATACTGTCATTAATAATCCTGTACAAAAGCAACACATCTAACACCATCTACTTAAAAACTCACATTTACATTTTCTATCTCTAGTATCCTCCATTTTGTTTTATAACCATATTTATTTATTTTCCAGAAAACTGTGTCACTACACCTAAGAAATGACTTATTTGCCACTCTGTACTCCAATGTTTTGTCTTTGCTTGGTACTTTCTTTTAATTCTTTTCAGAATTCTTTCTTTGTCAAATCCGGTAGAAATTCGTCAGATCCAGTGTTTTGTCAAGTCCGGTAGAAATTGTTTAAATTTCTTCAAGTTTGTTGCACCTCACCTTCACCCATTAGGTTTCTTGGTTCTGGGTTCTCGTGAGTGTTCTTTTCTTCTTTGGTATCAGTCAAAGCAAGATACAACCATTCAGGTGATCTATACTTCACATTTACCTTCTTTATTCTTTTCGTTTTCTGCAAGTGTTTTCCACCTTGTTTTTCTTGCTCTTTCTGACTTGTTATTTCATTCACTTGTTCAGCACTTTTTCCATCTAACCTTATGATTCTGTATCTTAATTTTCTTACTTCGTTGGGCCAATTGTCTCCTTTTCTTGGCCTTTTTGCCTCACTTCCTTTTTCCTCTCTTTCTGTTTTCCAATTCCTTTTTCTTGACTCTAGTTTTTGGTTTCTTTCTTCTCCACTTTCTTCAGACTCTGTTTCAGTTCTTTCTGTTATTGCCTCTTATTTTGAAACTTATAATTTCATTTTCTTCCTCTACTTGTGGTTCTTTTCTTATCTTCCTTCGTTCACCTATTTCTGTCCCTCCTCGAGGTTCTTCCGAATTTGTGTCAGTCTCTCTATCTGCTTCTAAATTTCCCTGTTCTTGTGTTTGACTATCTGTCCCTATTGCTCCTCGGGGATCTTCCGATTTTTCTAGCTTTCTGTTTGAAACTCTCCCTTCTTCATCTATTAATATTATCTCCGAAGGATTTTTACCACAACTTGTACTTGGTTGCTCACTGTTACTATCTTCTGGCTCAGTTTCTTCTCTTATGCTTTCAAATTTCCAATTTCTTTTCAGAATTTCTTCAGAATCCGAATGATCTGTATCAGATTCTGAACTGGTATCTGATATTTCCAGATGTCGACTTACAGGTCGATCTTCATGTTCTGGAACTTCAGCTGTTTCCTATATTTCTTCTGTCGTTGCACTTGTAGTTGGGTCATCCAGATGTCGACTTACAGGTCGATCTTCAGGTTCTGGCACCCTGTTTGTTTCTTCCTCTGCTTCTGATGCTGAACTGTTATCCAATACTTCCAGATGTCGACTCACATGTCGATCTTCAGGTTCTGGAACTCTGATGGTGTGACTGGCATGCACCCAGTGTTTCACTCCTGCACACTTGACTGCAGTGGTTGTCACCAGGATCACTTGTCGTGGTTCGTCCCAGCGAGGAACCAAACAGTTTCTTCTCCTGTGGACTTTTATGCGGACCCAATCTCCTGGATTCAAGTCGTGAGCTGGTTTTCTTTCAAGAGTGGTCGCATCCGGTCCAACCTGATGAAACACAGAACGCACCACATCAGCCAATCCTTTGCAATAATCCAGCACTAGATCATCAGTTATAGTCAGTAGTTTGTTGACAGGTACTTGTGCTTGTCTCATTGCTCATCCCATAATTATCTCATGGGGACTGAGTCCAGTTTTCCTTTCCGGAATACTTCTGATTGTCATTAAAACTAATGGCAAGGCATCTGGCCATTTAAGTCCTGTAGCTTGACACATTTTTCCTAACCTGTTTTTAATTGTTCCATTCACTTGCTCTACTATTCCAGAAGCCTCTGGTCTGTATGCACAATGCAGTTTCTGTTTAATACTAAGTGCTTCACAAATCAGTTTAACTAATTCATTTTGGAAATGCGATCCTCTATCTGTTTCAATCGTGACTGGAAAACCATACCTCGGAATGAATTCTCGCAGCATAAGTTTTGCTACCGTTATTCCATCATTCCTTCTGGTTGGGTATGCTTCCACCCAACGGGAAAACAAACAGACGACCACTAGGACATACCTTAGTCTGCTGCAAGGGGGCATTTCAATAAAATCCATTTGCATTCTAGTGAACGGACCTCCTTCTCGTCCTATTGTTCCTAGACTCACTACTGTCTTCCTTCCTGGATTTAACTGTTGACAAATAAGACATCTCTGACAAAGACTCTCAGCTATGGCTCTGAATTTTGGATTATACCATGTTTGTCTAAAAAGTCTGATCATTGAATCTCTCCCAATATGGGCTTGTCCATGGTACATCCGTGCCATGTCAGAAATCATACTATCAGGCATAACTGGTCTTTCATCTCTGTAAACCCAAACATCATTTTCTTCATGTTTTCTACATCCTGCTTTTATCCATGTATCTTTTTCCTCATCATCTGCGGCTTCCTGTAACTGTCTCACCTCATCCCATGTCTCAACAGGGTTAGTAAAAAGCAAAGGACAAGAAATATGCTCTCTTTCTCGACTTTTGTTCAAAGAAACCACATTCTTTGCACAGTACTGTGCAATCTCGTCAGCATATTTATTACCGACAGTTATGTAGTCTTCCCCATTTTTATGTGCATTGCACTTCACAACAGCAATCTGTTTAGGCAGCTGTATCGCCTCAAGCAACTTTTTCACAAAATCTCCATTTCTAATTGGTGTTCCTGCAGACGTCAAGAAACCTCTTTGTGACCAAATCTGACCGAAATCATGCACCACCCCAAAGCCGTACTGGCTATCTGTCACAATCGTAACCCATACATTTCTTCCCAACTTGCATGCTTGAATCAGAGCTACTAGTTCTGCGACTTGGGCAGACCGTATCCCTTTCAGACAAGATGCTTCCATTACAGTTGCTACTGTGCAAACCGCATATGCTGCACTTAGAACTCCATCATTCGTTCTCAAACATGAGCCATCCACAAACAGAATATAATCTGATTCCTTTAAAGGCTCATCTCGTATATCTGATCTTGGTTTTGTACAATATTCAAGCACATTCAGACAATCGTGATCTACTTCATCCATTTCAATCACACTTTCTTCATCTGGTAAAGATGTCGAAGGATTCACATTCATACATCTGTCAATGGTCACATTATCTGCACTCAAAATTACTTTTTCATACCTAGTCAGCCGACTATGTGTCATGTATTGGGTTTTCGTTCTTGTCAAGAGAATTTCCACAGAATGGGGAACATATACTCTCAGTGGATATCCCATCACTACGCCTTCACTCTGTTCCAGACTCACACAAGTAGCAGCAACTGCTTTCAAACATCCAGGCAATGCTTTCGCTACAGGGTCTAAAACAGCTGAAAAATATGCAATGGGTCTTTTCATAGTTCCATGTCTCTGTACCAAGACTGAAAATGCACATCCATCTCTTTCACTGCAATACAACTCAAAATCTTTCTCATAGTCAGGCATTCCCAATGCTGGAGCCTCACATAATTTCTTTTTCAGCTCTCTGAATGCTTTCATTTCTTCATCATTCATTTCAAAAGGATCTTTAACATCCTTCTTTGTCAGTTTTTGCAACGGTTTAGCAATCAGCGGAAAAACCGCTTATCCATTGTCGACAATATCCAACCATTCCCAGAAACATTCTTACCTCTCTTTGCGTCATTGGAGCTCTCATTCCTTGAATCATTTTTATTCTTTCAGTCGTTACCTTTCACACTCCTTTCTCAATTTTATGCCCTAAATACTGGACTTCTTGTTGACAAAACTGCAATTTTGATGGGGACACTTTATGTCCTCTTTTTGCCAAATGATTCAGCAAAGCAATTGTATCATTGACACATGCTTCCTTAGTTTTTGATGCCACCAGTAGGTCATCAATATACTGAACCATCACTGACTTTTCTGGCATTTTTAAATCTTCCAACGATTTCTTTAGAATCTGATTAAAGATTGAGGGGCTTTCTGTGTACCCTTGAGGAATTCGGCACCATGCCAAAATACGCTCTCCAAATCTAAACGCAAATAATGGCTGGCTATCTGGATGCAATGGAATAGAGAAAAATGCATGACATAAATCAATTACTGTGTACCATTCTGCTTCACGTGGAATCTGGTATAGAATCACAGCAGGGTTCGGTACTATTGGGCAACAAGGCACTACAATGTTGTTTACCTTCCTCAAATCCTGTACAATTCTATATGTTCCGTTTGGCTTTTTCAGTCCCATTATTGGCGAATTACATGGACTGCTCATGATTTCTTTTAGAATCCCTTGTTCAACCATTTTGTTTATTACTGGCGTTATTCCTTCAATTATTTCTGGTGTCAATTTATACTGGGGCGTATTTGGGTAACTTGTTCCCTCTTTTACTGTTATTTTAACGGGATCTACTTCTTTCATTAATCCTACATTGTTCTCCTGTAAAGTCCCACACTTCTTCTTTCACTGTCTTTTTCAATTCAATTGGGATTTTCTCTGCATCAAATACAGGAAACAAATCATTTACTTCTGGTTCTAAATTTACCATTGTCATTTTATACAGCACATCTTCATCTGGGGTCTGAAATGCAATTCCATCTGGAGTACAATAGATAGTGCAATTCATCTTGCACAATAAATCGCGTCCTAATAGGTTCACGGGACTACAATCGCATACCACAAATCGGTGCATTTCACTAAATGGACCAATTCTTACCTCCACTAATTTAGTAAGAGGCGTCTTAATTTGCTGATTTGAAACTCCAACTCCTTGGATATGTTCACCTGAGAGAGGAAGGTTTGGAATTTCCACTGACCTAACAGTAGAACGGGTAGCTCCAGTGTCCACAAGGAATGTTACATTTGCACCATTCACTTCTTCATCCACAAATGGACCAGACTGATCTACCTCTAGAGTTGCGCCAAGCACGCACTCTTCCCCCTCTCCTAGGCACCGTCAGAAACTTTCATCCCTTTCATCCTCATCCTGTCGTAACCAATATTGAGAAATTGCAGCTGCATGCGGCAACTGTGTTACCTGTTCTCCTCCGTAGAATCCTGTTTCTGCACTGTATTTCTGTTGGTTAACACTCTTGGGAAGTGGTGGTTGAGGCACCTGACTTTGTTGAGTAACTACCTCACTCTGCACCTGTGAATTTAATAATTGATTTTCCACATTAAGTTTTGGAGGAAATTTACACTTGTTTCTCCAATGCCCTAGCTTTCCGCAGTTGTGGCATGGCCACTTTTTCTTTGCCTCATCTATGCTCATTTGTCCTTTACCTTTACCTATATTAGGTCGAGATCTAACCTGTCCTACTTCATTACTGGTATTACTCAATTGAGCTTCTTGCTTCTCTGCAACTTTCACCTGTGCCCACATGGCTTTTTCTTTCAATTTACGCTGTCTACTCTCAATATCATCACTGCAATATTTAGCATATCTCAAAACTTCATCAACTGTGCTATTCTGCCAGCAAATCATATGCTGCTTAATCATTTCACTTATCTCTGGTTTCAAGCCATACACAAATCTATATACAAAATGACTCATATCCTTCTCATTTAGTGTCTCATAACCACTGTACTGTTTGAAAACCAACAACAGCCTTTCGTAATAAGCATGCACTGATTCTTTACTTTCCTGCGTTGTTCTGTCTATTTTTACCCAATCTGTTTCTTTAGGTGGAATCTTATTCTTCAAAAAGGTAATTACTTGGTCATACTTCCTCATCACTTCTGGTCCTGGCGCTCCTGTTTTAGCATCCCTTGGATATTCTACAGTTGGCCAATCAATAGTAATCTTACATTCTGTCCACAAATCAGCTGGCACTACTATATCAAACAATACATCTAAGTCTATCCACAACACTTTTGAAACTTTCACAAATCTCTCCACTTGTCTGTACCATTCTACTGGCTTTTCTCTCAACTTTGGGAAGTCATTTGTAAATGACAGTATATCCTGTTTGGTTATGTTATGTTATGTTAAGCGGATTTGTAAAGCGCTCAGCTGCCCCGGCAAAGGGGCGTCCCGGCGCTAAGAGCAACAATAGCAACTGGCTGCAAGAGTCCAATCTAGCAAAGGAAAGGAAACCAAGAGAGGTAAAAAATGACAGACGAGGGGAAAGATAGCTTAGTGAGGGAAAAGGTGGGTTTTCAGTGCTTTCGAAAAGCAGAATAGTTATCCATGCACCGGATATGACTTGGGAGACCATTCCACAACTTAGCAGCCAACACGCGGAAAGAGCGCCCACCAGCGCGAGCCCTCCTCACACGAGGAATCGATGCCAGCTGTTGATCTGCGGAGCGTAACTGACGCGTGGGAATATAAGCAGAAAGTAGACCAGATAATATCCCCGGGATCGGATGTTGGTCCATGGAACATGCACGTAACTACCACCTGGAGTTTCTCTCATCGGGTACTCCCTTACCACTGGTTCCTTATCTGTCACTGCAAAAGCCAAAGATGCTTTGGGGCCGATTCCGATCTCGGCCGGTAGGGCTCCGAATCGGATTCGGCTTTACCGGATCCGATTCGGAGCCCTGTTTCCCGACCGAATCGTACGCGGGTCCGGCCGAGCGAGTACGATGCAAACGCCCGCGAAATCGCCGACCGACTCGTACGCGGCTTCAACACGCTCCGACCGACTCGCACGGACACAACACGCACCGCGCAATGGAGACGTTCCCCGGCCGGGGTAAGTACGATGCGCGCCGCGGACGCAGTCCGACCGACTCGCGCCGTCCGGCTCGAAAGAGCTGTCGGAGCCGGACTTTGGGGTCCGCGTCGGACCCCCTGTACCGCGTGGCCGCGCGAGTCGCACACATGGGGGACCCATGGTCCCCCCTACCTGTGCATGTACGGCACGATGCGCTTCGACGCGTACCCGCTGTAGGGGGCGCCCTTGTTCGCCTCGCACCCATTGAGACAATGGGAGCCCGCGTACGCGTTGTACGACCGGCTCCCATTGACTTCAATGGGAGTCCGACCGACTCGAGTCCGGGTGCATGCGTGCGCATCATACTCGTTCGGTCGGACTGCCAGAGTCCGATTCGGTCGGAAATCTCTCCGGGTCCGGCTCGGTCGGAGAGATTTCCGGCCCGAATCGGAATCGGCCCCTTTATCTGTTGTTTTCTCGTTCTTTTTCGTCCATCTATTTCTCCATCTATCTACATCACCCCATTTTCTCAGTAAAACAATTAACTCTTTTATTTGGGTCAATCTTCCTGATGTATTCAGATTCTCTATATCTTTTTCACAAAAATCTACTCTGTATGGTTTCTGCAACGTTCTCTCTTTTGCAAATTCTACTCCTAGTTCACTTGCTGTTTCTTCCAATTTGTCATGTAAATTTCTAGCTCTCCATGTAAGACTTTTGCACAAAAACATAATCTCATCATCCTGATAATTTTTTAATTTTTTAATTTTTCTGTACCAATCTTTCCTAAAATCAATTCTTCCATGTCTATTTTCAACCTAATTACATCTAATGGTTTTACTTCTGTTTCTTTTGTTTTTAGCGCTTTCATCCATTCATTTAACTCATCTGGAGTCGGACCTACAGGCGTACTATTTAATTCTATCCAATTGTTACTTCTTTCTGGTGTCCCTGATGCAGACTCCGTTACCATAGGTATTCTCCTAATCTCATTCTCGTTTATCGTCAAATTAGTAGGTGGGCTTGGTCTATAGGTACTAGCCAAATGGTGTGCACCTTCATTATTCAGTTCCATCCCTTCTCTTTTTCTTTGCAAATGTGAATTCATGGGAATCACTAAAGAACGTTCATCAATTTTCTGATTCTCAAAAATTGGCATTACTGGACCTATTGTCACTGGTACAGTTACAGCTTCCATATTCTTTGTCAATGCTCTTATTTTCTCAGTCAATTCTCTTGTGGTTTTTGCTAATTCAGTTGCATTGTCACTTTCTATTTCTTCATTTTGTGAAGTTTTTAATTGATCTTGTGACCTATTTGTCTCATCTCTTCGTTCGGGATTTTTATTCCTCCCAGTTTCCAGTGGCGGTGCATTAGGTGTCACCACCGCAGAAGTCGGTTGGTATGGAGGTGGGTTTCTGTTTAAAATATCTTCCAGCAATTCGTCATCCGTTTCACTACCACCATACACATACTTTTCTATAACTACATGTTTCTTTTTCTCTGTACACTTTCTCTTTGCTTCTTCCTCAACTGTAAAAGCTGGAAACAAACCTCCTGTCATATTAGCACATCTCCAACGCTTTATCCTGTCCTCATGATTTACTCCCCATAACCTTCCAGGCACAAACTCATGATTCTTTAATCCTCTGAATCTCTCTCGTTCATACATCTCATCTTCCCATTCCTTTAAAGCTTCAAACTGTGTCGGTCTAGGTCTAGGTTCTAACATTGCCATCTTTTCTCTCAAGTTCCGTAGTACAGCTACATTAAATGAACCATTCTCAGGGAAAGCCAATGCTCCATCATTTTTGGTATATTTTGTCCAATTTTCTAACCATATGCATGTATGATATCCATATTTCAGCATCATATGCGAAGCTGGTGATTTCGACGGAGGAATTATTTGTCCCTCTCTAGTCACTACCTTTTTGTCTTTCTTAAAGAAATTCTTAACTTTCGACATCCATGACGTTTTCTCTCTACCATACTCATAATACGACATGATTCACAATCGCTTTTTCTCCTCAAACGATCCGCAATTCAACACTGTTCTCTATGCATTATTCCAACCAATACTAGCGCGACTAACACCAACACTCCAATCACAAACTTCCACGTCACTAGGCTATTCGACCAATCCTAGCGCGACTCACACCAAAGCTCCAAGCAGAGCGATTTCTGTCTACAGCGTATTGTCCAATCCCAGCGCGGCTTTTGTCTACGTCAGTTCTGCTCCTGTTTCCGTATGACTAGCGCACTGTCCAATCCCAGCGTGGCTTTTGTCTACGTCACTTCTGCTCTTGACCCCTCCTTTACAAAATTTATCGGCAATTTCTTTTTCAACAATTCTTCGTTAGTTACAACATTTAAAACACATTTCCATTGTCTGATTCGCTAAACCAAAGAGATAGCTTTGTCCATTTACACAAGAATTCTGTATTTTCCAGTAGGCAGCGCTTACCTCTACCCTACCACAGAATTTTCAGTTTCGCCGATAAAGTAGCACTTCCCTCTACCTTACCCTTCTTTCAAGCAAGCAATAAACCCGTTTCTCTGGGGATAAAACACATGTGGAGACTATACTGCTCCTGAGAATTAAGGCCAGAGTTTCACAAGAAAACCGATCACTATTTCACTTACACACCTTTTATACGGAAAATGTCCCTATCATAACACAACCTGTGTTATCACCAATATGAACTCAGACAATGCACCATTCCATGTGACTTCTCTTGCCACACGTGTTCCACTTCCTACTTCCCGGAAGCGTGAAAACTTACATATAACATAACTCGACTCAACATAAAGTGTTAGACATGAACTTATCAATAATCACTAATCACTAATCAATAATCAATAATCACCAAACTAATCTATAGTAACCATAACTCTGCTACCAAGAAATCTGATCCAGCGCTAACAATAAAAATTATTCTCCTATATGCTTCGGTCATCCAGGTACAACTATTCCTCCAACACACAAACTATATCCATATGACGGTGGGGCCCATAACACCGCATATATATTCAGGTACTCATTTATTCCCTGGATTTCCTCCGTCCTTAACCTAGGAGAAAACGATTCGCTGGAAGGAGACGGGATACCTCTTTTAACATGACATCATGTTTCTCATTTGCTTTAAGGTATTCCGCTCATTGGTCGATGGACAAACTAGTAGGAATCAGTTGATGGTGATTAAGACCAGCTCAATCACAATAAACTCTTTAACAATTTACCTTAATCATTGAGCTAAAGAATCACTGAGTCATTTGTTTAAAGAATAATAAAGTTTATATAAAGTTTCGAAGCAAGAAATAAGTTTTAAGCTTATTATTCAGATCATTACATTTATCATCATTATAAGAATAAATTGAAATTGCAATGCATATCTATTAGACGGAAAAATAAGGTTATCATAGCAAGAACTCTAAAAGATCAATCTATCTGTCTTGGAAAAATCTAATAGTTCTAACTGAAAAATCTATCAGGAATAAAAGGTTCTCCAAAAGCAGCATCTTATACTCAACTGGAAATAAAAATAGCAGCAGCAGCATCAGCTCGTCAGCATCAGCAACCGCAACTTCACCCATCTACAGCATCTAACTCTCCAGCATCTCACTCTCCAGCATCTAACCCCTCCCACCAAGAGTAGGTCTTCTTATACCCTAATTCTAGCTTACTGAATAAAAATGTTGCATCTTCATGGCGTGATTCTCTCTCATTGGTTCACTCAGGCCCATATACATTTTAATCAAACTTCCTTGTCTTAACCAGTTCCTTGTGGAATGTCCATGCTTGCATCGTTTCCCACAGTTCATGACATTGCTCATCCGTTTCGATCAGTCCAATTTGTATCTTTTTCTGCTACTTTTTAGATTCAACAGTTCCGTCCATTTATTCAGTTTGACTTCTCACGCTTCTTGCTGATCATCTTGGCACACATCTGCTCAGAAAGGTCACAATAGCCTTGACCATACTTCCGTCTTATGCTCTCAGCACGATCACGTGGTCATCCTTTTCCACAGCCTCGCTCCTCTACCACACGGATTCTTGGACATGCGTACTCTAGCTTATGGCGGCCATTTTATATCGCTGCTCAACAGGCCTAAGCGCACTATTTTCAAAGATAAACAAAATATTGTTAAAATAAAGAATATAAACCCTTTCGTTTCCCTCCCGTCTTTCTACGTACCCCAATTAGGTATTACCTAGCAAAAAGCAACATATAAAGCCGTCCCTTACTTACCATCGCTTTATTTTGCAACCACACGTTTTATTTAAAAAGCACAAATCATGCGTTTATTATTTTATTAGTACGCAAATATTATGTTATGTTAGACACGTAAACAATTATAAGTTGATTAATTTGCACACAAAATAGCGTGTTACCTTTAACCCTTTACATGTAACATACATTGTTGGTTATTTACTTAAACGAACATGTTTATTAATTATTTTACGAAAATTATTAGGAGGTTAAAACATTTTCATTTACCCTGCTCCATCAATACATCTTTTAGTGAAGTTGGTTTTAACATTCTGTGTTTGAAAATACCACTTTTAGAAAGTAGGTATTTTCTTGCCTAACTATCCAAGCCTGCCTCTGCTAGGTTGTGTATTCCTTGTCTGGAGTTTGAGTGACAGGGGCATGCCAGGAGACAGGGTGAGTCAGCACAGGGCTGAATAGAGAGATATGCATGGAGATGGGTGGGAGGAGTTGCACCTGGGACCTGAATAAGGCTGTGCCTTCCCTCCACAATGCTGGCTCCACCTCCTGTGGTGCGTCTGATGTCCCTGGCCTACACTGTGAAAGGAAAGAAGGAGTCTTGTCAACAAAGTGCTCCAGGACTGACCAGAACTGGTTTGGACTAAGCAAAGTCCTCTCTGCCTTCAGAGAACAAAGGGAAAATGAGTATAAAAGAGGGGACCCAAACCCCAGAATAGTAGATCACTTTTGGGAAACAAGAAGAACCTTTGCTGAGGAGAGGAACCAGAGAAACTGAGGAGGAGACTATCCCTAAGCTGAGTGCTGTTTGGGGGATTGGCCTGCAGTGGTTGCCTGACTGCCAAAGAAAGGAGAAAGGAACTTTGTGTGTACTTTCATCAACTTGTAAAAGATCTCCAAGGGCTTGAGAGAAGAGCTTGCCTCCCGCTGAAGTCTCAGGGACAACAGACTTCACCAACCAGCTCCCCAAGAGTCTTTCTGGAAAGTGCCTGCTGCTGTGCTGGACTTTCTGAGGGACTGCGTGTCGCAAGGAGCTGGAAGCGCGACTCACGAAGAATAAGTGTCGCCGCCGAAGCGCATCGCATCGCCGAAGAAAAGGATCGACGTCGCATCAGACGCCGCCGCATCAACGGAGAAGAGTGTCGCCCCGCTGTCGCATCGTTGCCGAAGCGCCTCGCATCGCCGGAGAAGAGGATCGACGTCGCATCAGATGCCGCCGCATCACCGGGAAGCGTGTCGCAGTGGCTGTCGTGGCTCAGAAGAATCGTTGAGTCGCCGCACGTGCGTCGCATCGTTTCCGAAGCACCTCGCATCGCCGGAGAAGAGGATCGACGTCGCATCAGACGCCGCCGCATCACAGGGAAGCGTATCGCAGGGCCTGTCGCGGCTCAGAAGAATCGTTGAGTCGCCGCACGGCCGTCGGGCGTGCATGCATTGTGTCGCATCAAGAAGAAGACGCCATCTTTGTTTCATTGTACCGGATCTTCATCGCATCACGGCGTTGCTGGTCGCATCGCCACGGAAGCGCAGTAAGAAACCGACGCATCACCTCCCCACGCCGAGAAGAACCGACGCATCCCCTATGCATCAGTAGGGACCCGACGCATCACCGTTCTTGCATGTAAGGAACCGATGCATCACCTTCCCTGCAACACTTTCGTTGTATAGCGTTACGCATCCAAAGGTACATTGAACTCAAAGTGTCGCATTTACCATCTAAAGAGAACTGAGCTAATTCTACCATTTTTGAAGTACAGTATTGTGGATTTTTGTCATTTGTGGTCTTGTGTTAAATCTATATAAAAGATACTTATTTTTAATATACAACTGGTGTGGTGTCCATCTGTAGTGTTGTCACTTGATTACTGTATGTGTTCACAAATGCTTTACACACTGCCTCTGAGATAAGCCTGTCTGCTCGTGCCAAGCTAGCAAGGGGGTGAGCAGGGGTTATTTTAGGAGTGTATCCCCCTTACCCTGACTAGACGCAAGGGTCCCTATTTGGACAAAGGTACCTACCTCTGCCAACTAGAGACCCCCAAATCTAACACATTTTTATTGCAAAATTAACCAAAATACACTCGCCTGGTAATTTCAGCCTGATAAGTCTCCAGGAGAAACTCAACTCTATACCAATTCCCGGCTCCAAATTCTTTTCCGATGCTTTAATAATTATCATTTCTGGTTCTGATTGTGTGATATGTGATGATGGTTTCCCTGTGAAAAAAATGGAAGACATTTGTTGCATCAAGTGAGTTGTTACCACTTTTCTTTACCATTACAGTGAATGTGCCCGTTTTGGCCTTCTTAAGCCTCTTCTTGCTGTTCTGTGAGAACACTTTCTCAATTGGCAGTACTACATCTGATGTGCTTGTAGGTGGCTTCCCAGCCGTCTGGACAGTGGACTCGACTCTATGTTTAGCGACACCGTTTTTTAATGTGAAACTCCGCCCTAGGCTTGTCCAGTAGAGGAATGGCCAAACTTTCTAATAAATTCATCTGATTATTATGTCACCCATCCATCATTACCTTGATAACACTGGGGAGGGTGCCTAATTTATCGATGATGGCCCGACAAAAACAGCCGTCCTTATTGTTGAGTTCATTTGAAATATTAACTTGTTTTGACTTGTGTTTACATCGTTTTCTAACTTACCATCTAGATTCACAAAAGAGATAGCCACCTTTTGAAGAACATGAGTTAGTATATTCACTTTAGAAGAGTGATATTAAAGGACATCTATCATTCATTTGAGCAGTGAGTCTAGTGTGCGCTTAATTGAGGGTTTTTTTCTCTTACCAGCTGCCCTTTATGCTGTGCTGTAGGAAAGTGGATTTTTATTTTTGTCCACCTCAAAAGATAAGGCCACAGCCTTCTAGATGTCACACAAATTAAATTAAATAAACCTGTGCTCATTCCCTGGTAACATGACTTGAAGCAATCAGGCTTAAATCAAAGGCAATGTCTAAAGTGCTTAAGCAATACATATACAGTAGAAAAAATCACACTAAACACAATAAAATTCCAAACCAATTTTAAAATAAAGAGAAAAATATTATGAGTAAAATAAAGCCAAACAACAACAATCCACTAAGGAGAACTGAAGACATGAATTTTTAAAGATTTAAGTGAAAATTGCACCAAAAAGCACAAAGTGTCAATGATAGCCTACGGGAGCGGAAGACTGGTATCTAGGCATGAATTGAGACCAACTGAGATCGAACCATAGTGGGATACACTAAGTGGATTGATCCCAGTGAAAGTCTGGAAATCAAAAAGTTTGAAAAAAGTTTAAAGTCCTAATCCAAAAAGAGAATGTCATTGTTTTGAAGAAAAGGTTGTCTCCCTGTGAGACAAATATCAAATTGTAGCCTTTGCTGTGGAACTGACGATCGGATACCTGCCACAGACTGGTTCCCCTAAAGGTCTGCAACTTTCACGTTTTTTCCCTGAACACGTTTTTAAGTGCCAAAACATAAAGGGATGCTGCAAACTTTCAGTGGGGTGAATCTGAAATTCAATCTGATGCTGTGTAAATGTTTTGTCGTTTTCGCAGTAGACCCCCTTGGCTCTGGAGCTCTGAAACAAAAGTTTCCAAACTTTTTCCTGGTGCCCAAGCAACCACAGACATACATGTCTAAGCCCCCCAAGACTTCAGAGGTCATCTAGAGACTCTCAGTGTTCCAGACAGAGGCCTCCAGCAAAGTTCAGCCCAAGTTCCAGTTGCCAATGGTCAGCTGGGAATTGTAGAAAAAAGACCTCTTGCACCTTTGTGTCCTTTTGTCTCACAGGAGGTCAGTCAACTGACCCTTGTCTCTGGTGTAAGAAGGAGCAGTTCCAGGCTTTCAGGGCTCATCTCAGTCACAGACAGCAGGTCCAGCACTCTTCTGATCTTCCGCAGGTCCAGTAAGTGTTCTGGGTAGGGTGCCAACTTTATGCCTGGCACCAGATAGTGGGTGGGGGTGATTCCTGGCCTCTCCCTACCCAATGAGGTAAAAGTTACTGGGGGCAGCTCTACCCACTTTTTCAGCAGTTCCTATTTCATCTACTGCAGACAATCCCACAGTTCCGCCCACTTTCACAATCCAAGATTTTCCAGAAAAGTTTCAAAAAATCCAAGATTTTTCCCTTGTTCACAGCCTGTGTTCTGACCAAGGCATGGCCAGGATAATGAGCAGTCCCCTCATCTGTGGTCACTCAATGCAGATTCAAGGGAAGCTTTCCTCTTACTGGGTTTGGTGGCAGCCTGACTACAGGGAAAAGTGCTGGGGTTTTCAAAGTGTCAAAGAAGATTTGCATGTGACAGGGCAGGCCCCATTGAAGTTAATTAAGTTCATAGACCCACTCCAACTGGCCCTCTTGCAAGGAAAAAAAACACCCCCATGCCAGGCCATTGTCTCTGCTCTGAGAGCAGTTTTCACATCTCTTGCACACCTACTTCCGGCCAAGAACAGGCTAGGCAGTTGCTCGAGAGCTAATGCAAATTATCCTACAGCAGCTTCAGGCAGGGTAATGCTAACTTTCTAAAAGTTATATTTCCCACATATTTATTATTTACTTTACCATTAGATAGGTGTTTTAGTGGAGCAGGGTTCAAGCTGCTGCTGATGTATGGCCACATAGGGTAGGCCTGAAGCCAACTTTTCACTGCCACTGTAGTGAATGACACAATAGATGGGGCAGTCCTAAAATGGCATTTCACTTTCCATGCCAGGGGTGTATTTCTGCACCATATATTATGATCTTACAGTAAAGTTAAATGTGCCAATCAGGATTTAAGTTAATTTTTACATGTTTTAGGGGGTCAGGGCACCTTTGCTAGATAGCAGTGTCCCAGTGTTAGAATTCAAGATTACCAGCAGGTCCCTCCCAAAAAGAAAATGAAAACTGGGGTTGACCACTGAGAAAGGGGTCATTTTACAACATGTGTCTTCCAAGGGGCGAAACCTACCTCCTCACTGGTAATCTCAGTAGACATCGTACTGCTGGGTACCCTCCCTAGCAGTTTCAATTGCATCCCCTGAGCCTGTGTCCAAATTGAATCCATAGAGTCTTATCTGGAATGAAAAGTTTCTTAGCTATTGTGAAGTAAATTTTCAGTTTATTTAAGGACATAAAGGTGAGCATTATGTTGAGCTTTCATTACTTTTAACATACTGTAGCCGGCAACAATAAAGACTGAATTACCCAACGGGCATGTGTGAGCAAACTACAGAACTCATGATATCAAAACAACTAATGGCAATATATTTAGTCAGATAAAACAGTCTCCTTATAGTCTCTCTTCCTCTTACTTTGCTCGAGAACAAAGCTGTAGTAAAGGATTCGCACCATCTAAGCCCTTTTACAACTGCATCTCTTCTATCGTAGGTCGTTGTTTTCTTCTGATACTGCAAAATTGGCGAACAGCTTTAAGAAAGTTCTTACTCTATTACTAAAAGTGCAACAATCACCAATTTGATATTGACTGTTATATGCCACCCAGTAGATACAAACAACATGTATAAACAAACATTTGGAAGTAGAAACACAAGGAAAGGTCATCTACAAAATTGACATTCGTATTGGCATCACAGAAGACATCAAACTGAAGCAGTACAAATATGTTCATCATTAAACAATAAGAGAGGGATGGACATGTCCACTTTTTGGGTGGAACAAATCTCACTCCCGTGTCCTTCATTGAAGTGAAACTTTCCTTCATGATAGCTATGAAACTTTTCATTCTATGTCAGGACCAGAGGCTCAAATTATGCTTATTCAAAGCTTACTTACTGCTAATATAGCCATCTCTGATATTGGTTTAAAATAAAGCTTATTGAAAATGGAATGAGGAGACCAGTCTGCTGATCCTAAAATAT
The DNA here is from genome assembly GCA_963921515.1 of Calotriton arnoldi. NCBI lineage: Eukaryota > Metazoa > Chordata > Amphibia > Caudata > Salamandridae > Calotriton > Calotriton arnoldi. The sequence goes on along the minus strand of CAWUFW010002036.1, from coordinate 2,400,971 downwards.
CCTCCAAGAGGACAGTTCCAAGAGTAAGCGCTTTGGAAGACCTGGCACTTCTGATAGAGTGGTCCCTAAAAAATGGGGTATCAATACCTGCTTCTTGCATCACCCACCTGACCCATCTTGCTAAAGTGGGGTATGACACTGCATTGTGAGTTTTTTTTATTGATATTATTAACTCCCCTGAGCCTAAGGTCCCTTGAAAGATTCTCATATTCTGGCTGGAATATCACAACTTTTTGTCACTAGAAAATGATGGGTACAGACATGTTAGAGTGCTGGATTTGGTGCATCTAGCGATGGTAAACATAACCCCTTCTGGGGTAAAAATAAACGCTCTGCTAAATCCAAAGTCTGTATGCCAGAGACCCTTTTGCAAGATATGAGGCACAGTAGCGTGGTGAGCTTGGCAAAGAGTTGTTTTCAGGAGAGATCACTATTGTGTGGGTAATTACAGAAATGTTGTAGGACCACAATAACATCCCTTGTCCTAAAGTACTTAGGCCTCGGAGGATGGGACAGCCTGATTCCTCTCATAAGCTTGCACACTAGGGGATGAGTACCTACTGGATTGACTGTGACTGGGATATGTTATGTCCTAGTGAAATCACAAAGCTGAAGGAACTAACTGTAGAGTATGCTATACCCACCGAGGCTAGTTCTGAAAGGAAATTAAAAATCAATACGATGTCTGCCCCCTTGTGAACCACTTGTCTTTCCAAACACCAGATGCACAAAGCTGACCAGGCTGATCTGTATGGTTTGTGAGTTCTTAAAGCCCAGGATTGATCGATGAAGAAAATAGCCTCTTGCGAAAGGCCTGGCAGATGCCATCTTTGCCTGAAATGCACAAGGCCATGAGGTTCAGAAGACTGTCCATCACCACGGGATGGTCCTTCCCTCCTGAGGCCTACAGCATGTGCCAATGAGAGGAAAGCAAGTTCGCAAGACAACTCCAGTAGAAGGAGAAACCAGGGTTGTGACCTCCTTATCGGGGTCACTAGAATCATCTCCATCTGCTGATCCCTGGTCCGATTTGCCCATGAAGGGGAGAAAGGCATAGTTCAGACACTGGCTCCAGTCGTGTAGAAATGAATCCATTTGAGTTGCTTCCATGTCCAGTCTCCAGCTGAAGTACTGTGGAACTTGTGTATTCAGTCTGTATGCAAATGGATCTCTGACCCCATCTGCAGCATAATTGATGTAATTCCTGCTGCGGCCCGGTAAGTCCTTTATGAATGCTTGGGCGCATGCGTGTATGTATGAATGTATGTTTATTGGTGCATGTATGGATGTGTGCAAGCGTGCGCATGTACGTACTTGTGAATGCTGGTTGTGAGTATGTGCGCTTGTGAATGGATGGGTGGAAGTGAGTGTGCGCATGTGTGCCTGCCTGTGCCCACCCCACTATTCTCAAAAATTACAAGCCACCATTGGGTCCAACCTGCGCCTGCTAGATGCGTCAGCACAGGAACATTCTGAAAGCCCTGTGGGGTTGAGGCAGGAGTGTCCTGCAGTTTGTAAGGCTTGTACCAGGTTATTTCAAGTGATCTGGAGACTGCCTTAACAATCACCAGAACTAGCTGTGGATCCATGTCATAGGACTCAGTTACACGGTTCTGTCACACATAGCCATGGTCATCAGCCATTATACTTAAATGGTAGGCAAGTAAGTTTGTAGGCAACCCTAACTGACTACTCCCCTCCTAAAATACAAGAGATTTACAGCTAACTAAGTAACTCAGTTCCAGAGGAGCCAGAGGGGTCACATTACAAAATGTGAGTATAGTGATATGGGCCTAGTTAAGCCTGAGCACTGCCTCCAGAAAACTTTGAAGAACACATTGTTTTTAATAAACCACTTGGCCTTTATTAAATCACTTTTGCGAAAGATATTCTTTGTGCTCTGATTTCTCATCCCTGATACATTCGAAGCCATTGTTATTGTACACTTATAGTCATCACCCAGTAATTCCCATCAAATCAGTGTCCTCCACAAATATATTGCAGGTAGCTTCTGAAAACACCAATTTGTTAAAACCGAGTCTAGTCCTCAATGCAATGTTGCAATTTCGACATTCTTCAATCACCCGCACAAAGACAAATCCTGCGGATTTAAATAAATTGCCTATTTTCACCTCATTTGTATTTGCAATGTACAGGCAGATAAGTAAGACGCCAGCTTCCTTCAATAATTTTTTTATTAGTATGGAGGGGCACTTTAAAAAAGTTTCTCTGTTCCTTCTTTCTGTTCCCATTGCTGTCATCATTTTCAACCTTGCTCTTGTCTGCCTTATTATATTGTACAATTTGCCAGAAATCAGACAAAAAAATTAAATAATCGTACACACTTGAGCCATGAGTTCTGTCCCTCACTCGGGACCTCACCAGACAGCCAATCAGGATGAGAGCAACATGTCTATTGTGCTTAGCTCGCTGATTAGTTGCTATGGGCCCACATCCGCTCCATTGGTAATGAAGGTCTAGAGAGCATGGATCCACTTCTAGCAGTGAATCAGTGCAGGGAAAATGTCACTACACAACTAGATCTCCTTACCAGTGACCTAAACTGATAGTCCAGTTCATTACCATTCCATTTTATATGCCAAGGCCACTGAAGTGATGAAAACATAGCAAAAACATAAAAGTCCCAAAAAGTCAGTCACTCCACTAGGCATAAATCAATTCCACCTCTTGGTAAAATCAGCTTTGGTTTTACTGGTAATAAGGTCTCGAGGGTGTGGTTCATCAACTAGCCAACCAGTGAGAGGAAAATGTGACAGCCAAACCGTGTCTAGTTACCAGTAACTTAAAGTGGGTTAGTGTAGTTCATTCACTTTGCATTTTATACATGTGAAAAATATAGCTCCGCGCTGACTTGTAGTCTAAAACATGTTTGTTTTGAAAAATAGTGATATTGCAGCACAGAGACAGAGCTTCACCGCCACATATCTGATGAGCATGTAAAGCTAACACTTCCCACAATTTCCCCACTTGTACACATTTTCTTCAGATAAACAACAGAAGAATGGCTTTCAACCTCACGCCCTGGGAGGAGAATGTGCTCCACACTGAAGGTATCATGGGAATCACAGGGTGAGTAGAGACAGGTAAGTACAAACAATAGCTCTATCACAATAATTCACCCTCTCCGCACTCTGCCACCCCTAATTCCTAACGCAAATCTCTACATTAATGAAAACCCATTGTCTCTCACAACTCACTACATTCTCTATGTATTCAGAATCTACAATTTACTCACTGTAGTACAACATTCTCCTTAACATAACTCATACAGGAAACTCAATCAATTAGGCGTGACCTTACATGTGGACAACAAATAACCCCCATGTAACAACATCTATCATTTTACTCATAACAATGGAAGTCCTGCCTACTCTTATCATATGCAGATAACACGTGTTGTGTTTCTAGATCTGTTAGAATATCATATTTAAAATTTTCGGTAGTGCAATTGGGAAAAGATGAATTCATGTAACCAGGACAAAAAAGTTCCAGTCTGTCGTTTGAATTACCATATCACTGCATTCTGGGAGTTTGTTTGTTTTATTTGGATTATTAAACAAACTAGCATGATTCAAATGATACGCTCTGGAAGTTTATTTGTTTTATATGGACTATTAAACAAACTAACATGATTCAAATGATGCGTAAAAGCCAAGTAATGGAAAAGTTGAGTCATATTGAAGTTGACCCATTTTGTCAACTAACACACTACTTTGACTGACACTATCCTCACGGATAACATTAAATATGGTGGGCCTTGAAAAGTGAAACGACCGCTCGTTCTATTATAAAACCAAACACACATCCCTTGTCTCATCTACACTATAGTGGAAATAGAGTAATGTATATATAACTTACTCAAAAGAACAGCGAAGTGCCTTGTGTCTGCTTCCCAAAGTGGTTCAGCTGTCTCACTCAACTGTGGCATAACATACCACTAACAACAGATTGTCAGTGGTTGGGGCACCACAGCCACCTGATGCACAGAGATTGTCAGTCTGTAGGAAAAATACTGTCAAATACAGTATGTGAGAATTGAGGGGTGGTGCTGCACCTGTTCTGTGTATCTTGCTAATATTCCCAACTCTACAAAAGGGGGGTTGCTTGAGGTACAGAGAATCAGCAAACCTAGAAGTCTTTGGATCACACCTGCATACTGCCTATCAGAAGTTAAGTGAAGTTTTATTGATTTATAAATTTTACAATATAGCGCTGTTTTTGGTTTAAAAATTAAAAGGAATTATTGTGGAGCTATATATTTTCAATCAATTCTAGCTTGTATGTTGCAATCAGAGTGTGCTTTAAGTCTACTCTAACTTCCCTAAGACGTCTACCATTGCTCAACATAACTAATACTGAGAGCCAAGTGTTTGAGGGTTTCTACTTTGCACAGTGTTGCTATAGCATAGTACGATGGACCCTAGGACTATAGAGCCAAACAGCCCTAGGTTCCATGGCTCACAAACAGTAGGCCATTCCTGCCATGTGAACCCCCCCCCCAAATAACTTCACTCTGTATCAATCTTTATCCCAATAATTATTTGTTATATAACTTAAAATTTTAATATGGCCCTTCAATTCCATCAGAAGGTTGAACAAAATCATTGATAAGCAGTTTGACATAGTAAACTTCAATAAAGGGCAAACGTTCAATAGCAAAAAATAAAAAATTATTTAGTAACAACTATCATTTTATTTAAAAAACATATAATTTTTCAAGGTGATGCAACAGGATCACAATCATTAGCCTCAACTGAGTTGGCTACTCTGCCTGAGGAAAGAAGATCAAAAACCTTCAGTGGGAGCAGCACTCCTGTCGATGAGGATGACCTTTAAGATCAGCCTGGTTCATCAGGTTTCCCTGAGTGCACAAGATCAACAACATCTAGCAGAGTCCTGTTCCTATCACCACCCCCCGTTGATATTCAGGACACTTCAGTCGTTCATCTGGCCCTGTTGAAGACCTCACTCAAAAATCACAAAAAGTGATGATCTTATGTGAGTGTCAGGACTATTCTCCTTACCTATCTTATGTTCACATATTTCTCATTTGCTCATGGAATTTTGTTTGGAAAAGGCCTCTAAGCAACTGGTGGCTCATCGTTAATTTACATCCAACATATAAGTTAACTTATTTTCAGAGACTCTTAAGCGGTGTCAAATTATATTTAAGTTTTTTTATTTGCATTATCAATATATACAATAATAAATAAAAATAACATGTGAAATGAGCACTTTCTCATATAAATATTAAACATTATCTACATACTTCACTGAAAATGTAATATATTTTCTACTCATTTAGTCTATACATACAATACACATTTGAGGAAAATACAAAATCAGAAGTAATAAAAGCTCAGCAACATCTTTATGGTTTGAAAAAATTCCATTTTAATATAAAAGTGTCAGACATGCAAAAGCCCAGGGAGGGAGAAGGACATGTCAACAATGTGTACACACACTTGTCTACATGCAAACCATGCTCAAAAGATAGAAACGTTTGAAGTGCAGACTGAAATATAAAAGGTTGTATGAGGCATAATGACACGGAAAATATAACTTTGCAAGGTATATAATGATTCCATGTACTGTGAAGATATAAAGTCAGTGTTACATTTGAGTACCAACAGGCCCTCTGAATACAGTAGTAACACAATGGTGTTCTTCAGCCACACATTGGGTTGCCCTCTTGTTTTATAGTGACATAATGCTTAGGTGCATTCATAAACTCCACTAACTTTACGCAGATAGCCTACAAATGGCAATGCCAAGTCAGTTCTAGACTTTGACACACACAACACATGTGTCAGATACCTTTGATAAAACTCATGTACATTAGCATCACTCCATGAGTGAGTTAAAGTGTACTGCTATTTGTTTGATAACCATTCCACTAATGGGCAGACAACTTGCACTGCAGATCTCTCTTTAACCATTATCCGTACAACACTTCAAAATATCCTCCACTGATTTGCTAATGGCCAGGCACATGACAGAATGACCCAACCTGAGAAGGATTAAGCAGAAGTATGAATACGTTTGTAACAAACATTATATTGTCAATTATATGTTTTTAATTTTTGATAAGCAAACATCAACCGCTGTAAAACATAAAAATATGCATCAACATTATGTTTGAAACTTGCCAATAAGGCAAGTACTCCTTGATGCAATGTTTGCCACCTGTTGTGGTATGCAGCTGTTGCGTTGCAATGGTGAGTCTTGGGTGGAACCTGGAAATCTTGCTCACACATTGGTGATGTAGTGGTCTGATACACAAACCACCTGCCCATTGATAGAATGAAAATGTTTCCTATTGCTGTAGACTTGCTCCAGGTCATGATGTGGCCCCAATGCAATGTTGGTTCCATCTATGGCACCAACCACATGTGGTATGCTTCCCAAAAATTAGAACTCAGCTTTGATATTGTTCAGTGTACCATTAGGCATTAGAAATTGGATGTACTCATTCATACATCGAGCACAACACTCAAGACCAGGTTGAGGACAGCTGGAAAAATTGGCTGAGACATCCCATTGCAATTGCTAACTTTATACTGGAAGGAGCTAGTAGCACAGAAATGTAACACTTCCATAATCTTCACAATAGGTGGGATGGCAGTTCTAATTCTGAAGACCGGAAAAATGTCAGTTTGAAATTGTTGTGTCAAGCCTCAATGCTGGTACAGTTCAGCCTTTACTTCTTATTGATGTGTCTTTGCTGCTTGGTCTTTAGAGATGGATGTGGTTTGTACACAAATTCATTAAGTTGACATATACTTCTCTGTCTTGCCAGGGGTGGTTGATGGACATATCTACAACATATGAGTAAATATTATAGGTTCCCACATGTTTGATGAATATATTAAAAGAATATATATATGTAGGCACATGCATAAATACAGACACATATAACATGGCAAGAATGAGAATAATTTATGACATTTAATACATGCTCCAATTTCTTTTAATATCGACATTTATAGTTCAATTAGTACAATTTCTCAAACCTCAACCAAAATTTTTAAAAAATTGCAATTTTTGTTTTGTACAATAAAGATATCTGAAAGTAAGCTATTATATACATACATTTTAAAAATGATTTAAAAAACGCATGGATTGCCAACATTTTTTATTGCAGTTTGATTACATTTTTTTCCATCAAGTTTTGAGAAATCTTTCAAAGTTGATAGATATTGTATGGCGAACAATTTATATCTATTGTTTGTAATGGGAGCGTTCTAGTTGTTACTGATGGAAGCAACATCATGGATGATGGATGCTTTTGTCAATAACTTACTACTGGTCCACCATATTGTCAGGCATACCCTATGCTGACAATGTTGGTTTTCATGGCAGACCAAACATGGAGGATGCCTGATGTATCTGTTATGTACAATGGACTAGTAGGTGAAGTCTGTACCTACCGGGCTGGGGCTACTGTGTGTGTGAAGATGCAGGGAACATGACCCCCATCTTCACCCCTGAGGAGTTTGATTTCCTTGCTGATCGGACCCTGACTAACTATAGCCTGCTAAATGGTCAGGTAGAGAGAGGTGAGAAGGGAGTTGGGTAAGCTACATACATGAATACCACTTAAAATTATATTTATTTTGTTATAATGAATATTGTGAGTAACTGGACACTCTGACTCTAATGTATTAAATGTCACATCCACAATATTAAAATTGTTCTAAACAATATGATCACCTCATTTGTATTTTACACACAAGATACTGCTAAACAAATGAATTTCTGTACCTTGTGTGTCAAAAATTTGAGTTTTATCTCTTCATTTTACATTTGTTTTACCTTGGGATATTAAAAACACTGTGCCTGGGGCAACCACCCAGCTTTCACTAGGAAAAGCCAATGCCTAACCAAAGGAACATATAATATATATATATATATATATATATATATATATATATATATATATATATATATATATATATATATATATATATATATATATATATATATATATATATATATATATATATATATATATATATATATATATATATATATATATATATGTAATAAATATATCCCAGGAAAAATAATCTGGACACAATAATTAAAGTGTGAACATCAGTAGTTAACCAGCCACTTATGTAGTGATCAACATCTAATCTGTCAAACATTGACCAGGCATGCAGGGCCTCCCTCTGGCATGGGTAAACTCTGTGGGTGACCAAGGCACCAACAATCTGAGGGGCAAAGCATGCCATGTTTTACTTTGAATTGTGTTTTAAGGTCATAACTGATTTAGACACAGCACTATCTGAGCCAAGAGTAGTCCTGGCTGTGGAAGTTATTTTTCTGACAAGCAAGCCAATGGGGAGGCAGCTTTTATTCTTTCACTGTGTCATTGATTTACAAGATGACATTGATAATGCTTTTTGTGGACAGGGTACTCCCTGACATTTGGAACTGATTACCCTTTACATAAAACACAAAGACCTGACTCGTCGCTTTAACCAAATTTTAAAGGTCCCAACTTGGACTTGGAGCTCCAGGTCATCGAGCAGCAATAAGGAGATACATTTATCCATGTGAAAAAATATGTATGCTGCTTTTAATCCTTCCTTTCCTGTTTTCAGGCTGGAATATTATGTTACAAACTTCAATGATATACTGATGTCCCTATTGGGGCGCCAAAGGATCTAACTGATGTTTAATTCTGCTGATGGTAGATCCATAACTTAGGGGCCCATTACGATGGCGGGCGGAGACACGACCGCGGTGCCGGCGGTGGCTGTAGATGCCCTTTACCGCGCACCGGCAGCGGTCCTCACGCCCGCCATATTAGCATGTCTAGACAGAGCCCATTTCCCGTCCGCTGCGGTGTGACGCCGACCGCCATCAAAGTGCGCCCGCCAGCGCGGTGGTGTGAGCCAATGAGCACTCACCGCCGTGCGGAATGACGTCCCGTCCGCCGAACAAATCACGATGCCGGAAAAAGGGCAGCACACCGCGGCGGAGCAACCGTATAGCCAAAGACGGCGGAGACACCACAGAGGAGCAAGAAAATAGACACCCGGCCCACACCGCGATGGATCCAGCTCTACACGCCTTTCCGGTGCTGTATATGATACACCACCTGCAAGTCATTGACCGGCGCGGATGCCGCCGCAGGTACGTACACACACAACTGTGCATGCAACACAATACACAAGTCAAGGGTTTGAAAACGGTGCATGTCCACACCAGACACCCCTGTGGGGACAGGCACACAGTCATCACTGCATCCACACATGTCCCACCAGTCACAAAAACACCTCGCCACATCCTGGCTGCCCATGTTCCGCGATCATGAACAAATGTCCCGGTGTCGTCACCGCCGCGGTCAGTGTGCAGGAAAACATGCACACAACACAGAGGCCAGTGCCAGCGCCAGCCATGGGCACTGTACAAACAACACAAAACCACTACTCAAAACACAACACACTAGCCCTCTCCTTGAAGGGACATATCATGTGCCTGCCATGTGCCACTCCTGCACAACAACAACACAGGTGAATACACACCCTGCCCCACATCCCTAACAACTGCAGAGATAGCCACAGCAGGAGTTGTTGCACAGGAACACATCCCACAGAAGGCCAGGCCCCAGCCAACACACACACCACAACAACACCACACACATGCCAAGAACACTGAGCCCCAGCACAAAATGTACACACACACACATATTGATGATCAAACAATTCACTGCACACACAGCCTACCAACTTACACAGACACACCCTACCCTGCCTCACAGCCACATACACAGACCACATGCTAGCAGCAATGGAGGACAACATACATGAAAGCTAAAGTGATGTGCCCACAAAGGGAAGGACAAGGACACAACTATCAAGCATGTGTACATCACATGCAAGACAACAGACATCTGAGCACACCCACAGCCCATCAAATCACACATGGCTGCCACAGTGAGTCAACCCAAAACACAAGCACCTCAATTCAACAACTCAGGGAGACAGCAAGGCCACCCATGTCAAGGCACAGGGATGAGAGGAAGGCCATGAAGTCAAATACTGAACAGACACACATAGGTATGCAATTACCTGACAAGAGCATCTCTGCACCACAACACACAGGCCCCATTCACACACTCCATGATTGAGAAGCACAAGTAGGATACGTCACACATCCCCCCTCTCACATCAGCAGGACACAACACTCCCATGTGCACCAAATCACAATTGCAGGGCACAACAAGTTCACATACACGCACACCACTCCAGGGTGACACATGGGTGTAGTTGACAATGTAGGTGCACACACATCAAGAGTCACCACAAAGTCACCCCCTTCACACCACACACTTCTCCACCACCAAAGTGTACACTTTGGAAGTAAGGCATGGGACCAGGATTACTGACCACCACAAGAGGACCGTACACATACACTGCCGGGCACACAGTAAGTAAGCTCACATAGACACCATGACCTGTGCCAACCTGCATGAAAGCCTGTGCATAAACTCCCACCCTGTGCTGACATTGCCTCCAAACATGACATGTCTACACCATAGACACCATGGACAAAGAAGGATGATGACAACAAGAACATTTTCAAAAACCTCCTTCATTGCACCCACAAGTATAAGAGTCAGGAAGAATTGAAGTCCCTGTCACCCCTGCAAAAACATGGAAACGTGAGACAACCCATTGCCAATGTTGAAGTGCCATACTGAGCATGTGACACAGTAAACCATGCACACACAGAAACAGTTTTATTGAGAAATTACACTGACAGAACTGACAACAGGAACAACTGTCTTTATTCACACTTGTGCATAGATAGACAACAAATGTGGGCAACTGCAGGGCCAGTGGCCACTACAATGTACAGAGTAGTTACATCAGAAGCTGCACAGGCAGAGGGCAAACAGCAGTGATCAACAAGGCAAGTACAATGTGCAGATGAAGTCCATGAGAAGCTGCACAGGCAGAGGGCAAACATCAGTGATCAACAAGGCAAGTACAATGTGCAGATAAAGTCCATGAGAAGCTGCACAGGCAGGGGGCAAACAGCAGTGCTCAACAAGGCAAGTACAATGTGCAGATGAAGTCCATGAGAAGCTGCACAGGCAGGGGGCAAACAGCAGTGAGCAACAAGGCCAGTGGCCAGTCCAATGTGCAGATGAAGTCCATGAGAAGCTGCACAGGCAGGGGGCAAACAGCAGTGAGCAACAAGGCCAGTGGCCAGTCCAATGTGCAGATGAAGTCCATGAGAATCTGCACAGACAAGGGGCAAACAGCAGTGAACAACAAGGCCAGTGGCCAGGACACAGTGCAGGTGAGGTACATGAGAAGCTGCACAGGCAAGGGGCAAACAGCAGTGAACAGCAAGGCCAGTGGCCAGTCCAAAGTGCAGGTGAGATACATGAGATCCTGCACAGGCAAGGGGCAAACAGCAGTGAACAGCAAGGCCAGTGGCCAGGACACAGTGCAGGTGAGGTACATGAGAAGCTGCACAGGCAAGGGGCAAACAGCAGTGAACAGCAAGGCCAGTGGCCAGTCCAAAGTGCAGGTGAGATACATGAGATCCTGCACAGGCAAGGGGCAAACAGCAGTGAACAGCAAGGCCAGTGGCCAGGACACAGTGCAGGTGAGGTACATGAGAAGCTGCACAGGCAAGGGGCAAACAGCAGTGAACAGCAAGGCCAGTGGCCAGTCCAAAGTGCAGGTGAGGTACATGAGAAGCTGCACAGGCAAGGGGTAAACAGCAGTGAACAGCAAGGCCAGTGGCCAGTCCAAAGTGCAGGTGAGGTACATGAGAAGCTGCACAGGCAAGGGGCAAACAGCAGTGAACAGCAAGGCCAGTGGCCAGTCCAAAGTGCAGGTGAGGTACATGAGAAGCTGCACAGGCAAGGGGCAAACAGCAGTGAACAGCAAGGCCAGTGGCCAGTCCAAAGGGCAGGTGAAGTACATGAGAAGCTGCACAGGCAAGGGGCAAACAGCAGTGAACAGCAAGGCCAGTGGCCAGTCCAAAGTGCAGGTGAGGTACATGAGATCCTGCACAGGCAAGGGGCAAACAGCAGTGAACAACAAGGCCAGTGGCCAGGACACAGTGCAGGTGAGGTACATGAGAAGCTGCACAGGCAAGGGGCAAACAGCAGTGAACAGCAAGGCCAGTGGCCAGGACACAGTGCAGGTGAGGTACATGAGAAGCTGCACAGGCAAGGGGCAAACAGCAGTGAACAGCAAAGCCAGTGGCCAGTCCAAAGTGCAGGTGAGGTACATGAGAAGCTGCACAGGCAAGGAGCAAACAGCAGTGAACAGCAAGGCCAGTGGCCAGTCCAAAGTGCAGGTGAGGTACATGAGAAGCTGCACAGGCAAGGGGCAAACAGCAGTGAACAGCAAGGCCAGTGGCCAGTCCAAAGTGCAGGTGAGGTACATGAGAAGCTGCACAGGCAAGGGGCAAACAGCAGTGAACAGCAAGGCCAGTGTCCAGTCCAAAGTGCAGGTGAGGTACATGAGATCCTGCACAGGCAGGGGGCAAACAGCAGTGAACCACAAGGCAAGTACAATGTGCAGAGTAGTTACATCAGAAGCTGCACAGGGAATGTGTGCGACTATACCATGCCATGCTCAGCAACAGAGTCATGGGGATAACAATGGGCATCACAGACACCGCTGTGGACAGACAGGTGTGTTAGGGTGACTACCACTCAGATGTGGCTGTCTGTCGGACTTGGAGGTGACTGTGTGTCACGGTCAGTAGGAGGACTACCCCGGGGAGTGTGAGGAACATCTGTGGAAGAGACATCTCTGGCTTGGGAAGCTGGAGGGCTGCTTGGACCAGGTGGGGTGGTGGCACGGGGAGGTGGACTGATGCTGTGGTGAGACCCAGTGTGTGCAGGAGATTGTGGAGGGGTGCCTTTCCACTTCTTGGGGATCCTGAAAGGCTTCCCTGTCTGGGGACTAATGTGAACTGGTGTGGACACAACAGGTAACCCCACCACCAAACCTGCTCCTGGTGCTGACTCTGGGCCCCCCTCTGGGGACATGCTGGATCCAGCTGTGCGCTTCCCAGGGGCTTGCCTCTGCCCTTCCAAACCCTGTCTACCATGTTTAGCCCCTACAGTGCCCCCTTGTGCCTGCTTCACAGGGCTCGAGATGGGAGTGGAGGTTGTGGGTGGTTCAGCCATAGGGCCCTCATTCAGTGTAAGCCTAGCAGGTAACACCTCCTCAGTGGGCAGGGAAACTGTCTTCTTTGCTTTGCGAGCGGTCCTTGGGACAGGAGAGTCCTTGGCGGGGGATGACTCTGAGGCCTGTGACCCCGAGGCCTGTTTCTTGCCCCTCTGGCCCTTGGTGTCGCCTGACGGGCTTTTATCTCTGTGCTCTGGGGTGGTCTTAGTTTTCTGTGGGGATGGTGTCTGCGGCCTGGACCGTTTGGGCTGTTGCTGCTGCTGTGTGCTGCGTGTGCTGTATCTGGACTTTGGGGTCTGTTGAGCATTGTCACTGTCGTCAGAGGTGCACACTGATGGGACGGTGGACAAAGGGACAGGAGCTGCTCCCTGAGAATGTGCCTGTTGCAGGGCTGCTGTCACTGTTGAGGACAATGACTGCACAGTCCGGTGTAGCCCACCCACATCCGAATGTATGCCCTCCATGAAAGCTATCACCTGGCCCAACTTTTTATCGTGGTCTAGGAAGGCATTGAGGAGAGCTATCTGCCCCACACACAGCTGGCGCAATAGCTCTACTGACTCAGCACTGAGGGCTGCAGGGCTGACATGGGCCGGGGCAGCAGTGCCTGGGGTGAAGGACACTCTTCCCTTTCGACTTGTGCGAACACGGGCAGCACTAGTGGAAGTAGATGGGAGGCTGGGCACTGGACGCTGTGTGGCGGAAGAGGAGGCAGAGTCCCCGTTCCCTGTGGCCCCCAACATGGATGCGTCACCGCTGGCATCAGATGACGTAGGGCTTTGCGTCTCGGGTTGTGATTCCTCCAGCAGACCTGTCCCCCTCCTCGGCGCTGGTCACCTCTGTGTCACTCTGCTCCAGTGCGGCTGTTGCACTGGATGCCTCACCGCTGGTGTCCGTCCCCTGTCCCTCAACGCACACGGGAGATGCTACATGGGAGAGAGATGTAGTGTTAGTGGAGTGGCACCAACTGAAGTAACGTGCAAGTAAATCACCATTCAAGAAGATGTGTTATCCACGTTGAACATCACCCTGACTAAATATACATTGCCACCTCAATTATCAACCCAACAGTGCATGTAAAGAACAAATCCAGCCATAAGTGATCCCGGTGACTCACACAGCACACCATCCTGCCTGTGGCCCACTTCAGACACAGGCACAAAAATCTCTCTGACCACACAGGGTGCTGAGGATGGCAAGGATGAACACCACAACATGGTATCAATTACGTACATGGATGGAGCAGTAGGGGAGCACACACACACAGACCACAACATAATAGCCCACAATGGCCATTAGCGCATGCCAGCCACCATGTTGCTTGCACGTGCACAAGTACTGTGGCACATTGTCCTCAGAAGTTGTAGCAGCTGAAATCTGCTGTCAGGCATTGCACGCATTGATTGAAACACACTCAGATTAGGCACACTGCCGTCAACATCAATATGAATTCACACAGTACCCCCACTGCACAAGGTACCTGAATGCCACAGCTTTGAATGCAATGGCAATGCACATTGCGCAGATCACATCAGTGAGTACAGGTGGGACAAATGCATGTCAGATGCACCCAGCACAGACGCCACTTACAATCCACTGCATCACACTACCCACTTCACATAGCTCAGAGTTTGTCCAATCTGTGGACACATGCAGCCACTCCCTGCCAAAGTCACCCGTCAACAAATACTCACCCCTAGCTTGCTGCTGATGCTCCTTCAATTGTGCATCCAACTCAGGCTGTGTTACGGCCAAGATGCGGGCCATTAGTGGTGTCATGGTGCGTTGGGCCAACCTGCCGCTCCGAGGGAGCAGCCCCAGCGTCAATTTGGCCACGTTCTTGCTCAGCCGGCAGATGTCGTCCCACCTTTTATGACAGTGGCTGCGCCGTCGGTTTGACACACCCAGATCACGCACCTTGGAGGGAATGGCCCTCCACACGGCTTTACGCTGGTGGTCTTTCAGCTGCAGGCATGGGAGACAAGAGGGGTAATACATCAGTGACACAGTGTATACTACCAAAATCTCTCAATACAGTGGCACGATACTCACTCATCCCAAATCAACAGATATGTGTAACCGAGCCAAGAATGCATGGCACATGGTACAACGGCATTGGAGAACCACACGTGAATCCATGAAGGTGGGAGGGTGGACACAGTACCTGTACATCCCATTCACATGCAGGATGCCAGCAGATCAAGCAATGTGTAGTCTGCCCACATCTACTGTCCGCTGTTAGCTAGAGCAACACATAGATTAGATAGCAACACATGGTTGTTGGTGGACTCACTGTGTCCAACACTGCGCAGCCCCCAATGTCCTCGCCCTGTGAATGGCTCACTGTGTCATGGAGCTCACATACAGTGACATCAACTCTCATACACACACCCTTGTCACAAGGCTTGTCGTGTGCAATCTACAGGGCTGAGATGGCTCTTTGATGAAGATGTGTGAACAAAAGACACATGGAACACACTGTACATGCAGTGATGTGTACTTGTGGGATTGGGCGGCGACTGTGCAGGCCAGGTGGGCTGACACTGAGAGGGACATTTGGGACCCACACAGCCATTCACACAAGCAATCACTGGCCTGACTCCTGCATTACCAATTTGCTGCTTCACTGTATGGCTGACAGGACAATACATGTCCCTCAAATCTGGATGGGCATGCAGGGAAACGTGTGAAAGAGGCTACACAGCCCTTCCCCCTGGAGAAAACATGCTAGGCAGTGCATGTCAGAGCCCCACACTCACTGACACATACTGCAGCACCTCCACCTCACGTGTGCCCCCTGCACTCTCACTCACACTGTTGGAGACTTACCACGACATTAGGGGCACCATAGAGCCTTGGGTACTGTGCAAGCACCCCGTCCACCAGGACCTCCAGCTCCTCGCTGGTGAAGGGACTGGCCCAGATCTTCTGTGTCCTCGACATCACTGTGAACAGGTGGCAGCAGCAGCAGGTGGAGTTCAGGGGTGGCAGGCAGCAGTCCCTGGAGACAGCAGCAACAAGTGGAGGGTGGCAGGCAGCAGTCCCTGGAGACAGCAGCAGCAGGTGGAGGGTGGAGGGTGGCAGGCAGCAGTCCCTGGAGGCAGCAGCAGCAGGTGGAGGGTGGAGGGTGGAGGGTGGCAGGCAGCAGTCCCTGGAGGCAGCAGCAGCAGGTGGAGGGTGGCAGGTAGCAGTCCCTGGAGGCAGCAGCAGCAGGTGGAGGGTGGCAGGCAGCAGTCCCTGGCGGCAGCAGCAGCAGGTGGAGGGTGGAGGGTGGAGGGTGGCAGGCAGCAGTCCCTGGAGGCAGCAGCAGCAGGTGGAGGGTGGCAGGCAGCAGTCCCTGGAGGCAGCAGGTGGAGGGTGGCAGGCAGCAGTCCCTGGTAGCAGTGGAAATGTGGGGCACACTCCCACACATATATAGGCCCCTGGGGCTGTGTCAGTGGTCCCACGCCGCTGCAATTGGTGTACCAGGTCTGCTATTTTTAAAATCATCCAATGTCCGCCTCCGCGGTGGCGGTGCACGCCTACCGCGATTTTCAAAGCCATATGAAGCAACCGCTAGTGTGCGTCCCATTGGCTGCAAGGGCATGGACCATGGCGGTGACACACCGCAGGGGCCAGGCGCGCGCTACCGCGGTGGTGCTTCTTTTGAAGGCTTCCAATGACCGGCTACGCGGTTGCGGAACACGCCTACCGCTATTTTCAAAATTGCATAAGGCTACCGCGAGGGTGCTTCCCATTGGCTGCCAGGGCATGGTCCATGGCGGTGACAGTCCGCAGGGGCCAGTGCCAGGGGCCAGTGCCTGTAGTGACCGTGAGCTGGGTAGCGGTGCATGCCAACCGCCATATACACATGTAGATATGGCTGAGACTACCGCGATCGTGTGTGGGGTATTGGCGGTGACAGTCCGCAGGCGCCAGGTGGTAGGCACCGCCAGATGGGTGCCATACAGTGCCTGCAGTGACCGTGAGCTGGGTAGCGGTGCATGCCAACCGCCATATACACATGTAGATATGGCTGAGACTACCGCGATCGTGTCTGGGGTATTGACGGTGACAGTCCGCATGCGCCAGGCGGTAGGCACCGCCAGATGGGTGCCATACAGTGCCTGCAGTGACCGTGAGCTGGGTAGCGGTGCATGCCAACCGCCATATACACATGTAGATATGGCTGAGACTACCGCGATCGTGTCTGGGGTATTGGCGGTGACAGTCCGCAGGGGCCAGGCGGTAGGCACCGCCAGATGGGTGCCATACAGTGCCTGCAGTGACCGTGAGCTGGGTAGCGGTGCATGCCAACCGCCATATACACATGTAGATATGGCTGAGACTACCGCGATCGTGTCTGGGGTATTGGCGGTGACAGTCCGCAGGGGCCAGGCGGTAGGCACCGCCATATGGGTGCCATACAGTGCCTATAGTGACCGTCCGTGTACTTGCGGAGCAGGTTTGCTGCACATATGGAGTCATCCATCTCTATCCATAGCCCAACATGAACAGTGCCCAGTGTCTCCAACATTGAAGGACCCTCATGAGGCCAACATTACGAATGGGACATTTAACTCCATGTCACCTACACATGCCATATGTGTGTATGTGATAAATTGCATTGACACATACACACGCACATGTCACATGTGATGTGTAAGGGCATGTAGACTGTACAGTTTTTGTGTTGCATAGCATATGTAGCTAATGGTCAATGTGTGTAGGTGCAATGTAACGCACAATGCTGTCTCATTGTGTGAACTAGGGGCATCATTGACTGTCACATTGTCTACTGCACATACATACACGTGTTCACCACGCTCAGCCTGTGGTCAGTGTGTACTTGATGTGTGCCATGTGCAACCTGTGTTGGGAGGTGTATCATGGACAGCAGCACGGTGTGCTAGGGTACTATTGTAGTTTGACACATATGCTGGGGGTAATACTCATAGGTGTGCGCACACATGTGGTGCCATATCCCACTGTGCATGCCAATGAGCAGGAGGTGTGCACAGATCATTGCTGCGGGTAAGGGGACAAGTGTACGAGTAGTGTGCCCGATGTGTACCGACTTGTGCAGTGCTCTGTTGGTTGATGGTGCAGTCTGTAACACTTGGCAATGTGTCTGTAGAAATGTGAAATGTCCTGTACATCTCATGGTGTGTTTCATTGACATATGTGCACTTTCATCTGACCTAGGAGGAGGCCCAATATCCATCGTCCATTCACAGTGCTGGCTGACATGGAGAATGAAGAGATCATCCGCAAATTCAGACTGGATAGAGTTTCCCTACAAAACCTATGTGCCATGTTGGAGCCCCACCTGCAGCCACGTTGCACATATCCAACAGCTTTCACTGCGACTTCAAAGGTGATGGCGTGCCTGCATTTCTTTGCGACAGGCTCATTCCAGCACACGGTAGCAAGTGCAGGTGGGATGTCACAACCGATGTTCAGCATGGTGCTGAGGGATGTACTGTCAGCTATGATGAACTACAAGGACAGATACATTCAATTCCCCAGGGGGCCAGAGTTGGTGGCTGTGAAGGGAGATTTTTATGCCCTTGGACACATCCCCCATGTTGTTGGTGCCATTGATTGCACACATGTTGGGCTTGTGCCACCACAGGCACGTGAGCAAGTTTACAGACATCGGAAGCATTACCACTCAGTAAATGTTCAAGTGGTGTGCCGGGCGGACATGATCATCTCCCACGTGGGTGCCAGGTAACCCGGGTCAGCCCATGATTCGCACATCATGCGCAGCAGCATCGTCCCGCAGCTGATGGCCTATCTGCTTCCTGAGCGTGCATGGCTTGTGGGTGAGTATGCATAGTGGAGTAGCGTGGTGTGTGTGTGACATGCTGTCCTGTGGCATTGTGGAACATCAAGGTTAATCTGTGTTTCTCACACCCAGGTGACTGTGCATATCCTAACTATCCGTGGTTGCTGAGCCCACTGCGGAATCCTGTGACAGCAGCTGATGTGCGATATAATGATGCCCATGGGAGGACACAGCGTGTAATAGAGCGTATATTTGGTCTCCTAAAGTCACGATTTCGCTGCCTGGACCGTACCGGAGGTGCCCTGATGTACTCGCCAAGGAAGGTGTGTCAGATAGTCCCTGATCCTGGATGATGATGAGCAGCCAAGGCCCCCGCCTGCAAACCAACCCGGGTCCAGTGACGAGGACAGTGGAGAGGAGGAAGGTGTCGACATGCGTCAACAGGTGAGTGACGATGTAGGAGGGACACATGGTCTGATGGTGTTGCAGTTGCTGTGAGGGTGTATGTGAGCTTGGTGACTGTAGCCTTGTGTTCACTCATTGCTGGTTGGCAATGTTTGTGGGATAGGGTAGTTTGACACAGATACAGGATGTCTCCATGGCGACTGTTGCTCTGTGTAATGTGTGAAGATTGGAGTACCTTGTTGACAAGTGTTGTTTGATGTGTGTGATGCCACACCAAAACAAGTGACTCTTGTTCTAATGTCTTTTCCTAGGTCCCTTCAGCCTCTCCTTGCCTACCCACATTCCATTTCCCTGGGACATTTACATCACGGTGAAGGTTGCACATCCTGTATTAAAGACGGAGCAGACACAACAACATGTGTGTAAGGTGTATTTATTTACAATTGTGACATGTGAGGGTCGAGAAAATGTACATGGGGGAATTTGAAGAAATGAGTTGACGGTCATGGTAGATGAGATAATTGAGTAGTCACCACAGTGATGTGGAGACCCAGTCCAACAGACAGATGCCATTCACATGGCAGTGTGGGGAAGGATAGTCCAAAAGGTAAATGCAGTGGTGCAGTGGTCTGCCATCATGGCTGGCTCCGGGACTTGCCTTTGGCAGGTGCTTTGGCACGTGATGCCTCCTGGCCTTTCCTTGGATGGCCCCTTTTGAGCTTGACTGGAGGGGCCTGTGCTGCAGGGGCAGTGGTGTCTGAGGACTCACCCACCTCTGTGGAGGCAGGGGAGGATGACAAACTGTCATCCTGCTGCCCATCAGGGGGAGGCGGAGATGTTGAATGTTGCGCTGGCCTGTCCCTCAGAACCGCCACTTGCTGCTCAAAGAGGTCCACAATTTGTCCCATTCGGGTGTCCATGGACCTCATCAGCAGGAGGAGCTCCCAAGAATCTTCCTCAGTCTGGCCCATTCGTCCCAGGGCCTGTTCGTATGCCCCAAGGACTCTGTTGATGTGGGACAGGGCTTCCGTCCCAGGCTCAGTTCCCCTCTGCATGACCCTGCCCCTCCCGCCTACACTGCTGCCACGGGCCTGTTGGCTCCCCACATTGCTCCGCTACATCCTCTCCCTGGCCTCCTCAGTAGATGTCGTGGGGTGCTCATCACCTGGGGCAGGGAGGGTGTTGCGGGTAGCTGTGGTGGTGGTAGTGGTTGCCACACAGGCTGTGACAACAGCTGTCTGGGGAAGGTCATGGGTTGCAGCAGATGTGGTTGTGGGAACAATGGGTGCCTGGGCCTGGTTGTGGCCTGCCACAACAGATGTGCTGGCTTGGGGCTCCTCATCTAAGGAATCCAGGGAGTCTTCATCCAGTAGTCTCTGTTCCAGTGTGGGGGACTGGCTCTGCAGGTTGGTGGTGTCGTCCTCTGCAGTGAGTTCTTGGTCACCTGTGGGTCAGATGAGAAATGGTCATTGTGTTGCAACCAGCAAAGCTTCTGTTCGCACTGTTACATCAACTGTTTGTACATCCAGCAGTTGTTCACTCATCTAATTTGCAGTTACCGACATCCAGTGATGCATTACAAGCTGTTGAGGTACATGCATTACTCGTCCATATTGTGAGTTGGCAAGACATGACATGCACAATTTTCATTTTTTACATTGACAGGTTCATGTTGGCATCTAGTGAGTGTTTAATCATATGTGATCCAGTTACGCATGTATGTCACTTGTTGTGCCCTTGCAGCCGTTTTCTCTGCACATTGGGGGAACATTGTAGTTGCAGCCATACCTTTGGCATGTGGTGTACATATCTGTATTTGCACTTCCAGCCATGCTTTCTTTGCTTTCATTTGGTCCTTGCTGGTCTGGACCCCTGCCATTTTCAGATGGCATGCAGTGGTGTGCAGGGTTGTGCACTGAGTTACATCTACATGTGGATCTGAATGTCACACTTTGGTTGCTGTCATGGTTTCATTTGCTTAGGTGTGTGCACACTATAGTGGCCAATGCTATCTGGGTGTGCAGTTGTGCAATGTGAGGCCTGGTGTCCTATGCCACCATGCTTGTCGTGAGGCATATCTGGCTGCATGTAGTGGCTGGTGATATGTTCTGTTTGCTGTTTTTGGCTTGTATTGGTAAGACCTCTCTGTGTGTGTGTGAGGAAGGCTTCCATCTTGGTCCAGTGTGGGACAAGTCAGCATGATATGTCTACCTACCAGTGATTTGGAAGTGGACATTGCAATGACTGACACATGCATCTTAGTGCGAGGGTGTTATCAGTCTTGGGGACTGGAGCTTATGTTGGCTTGTGTGAGTTGTTGTGCAAGCTTCCCACCCCCACACACCCCGACCTGTGAGATGCGGTTAGCTACCTGTTAGTTGAGTGTGTGGCATACAATGCCTGCCACATGATTCTGATTAGGGGTGGAGTGGCCCATCCTACTCAGGGGTGGGACAGCATGCATAGTGGGATTTGTGGGACAATTTGCCAACCCCACAACACCGTCTCCGTGTGAAGATGGCTACCTACCGGTTGAGGTGAAGGTGAGCAATGACATGGCTATGTGACTTAAGAGTCATTCTTGGGAGGAACGTGCCTGTGGTGAGCAGAAGGTGTGTGTGGGTTTCAGTACCCAAACTTTTCACATCACATTAGGGCATGGGGTGTGGCCCCACCATCACTGTTGTCCCAAGTATCTGGGTGTGGGGTTCACTCCCCCAAGATTTGCAGGCAAAATAGGGCATGGGGTATAGCCCCCCATCACTGTTGTCCCAACTATCTGGGTGTGGGGTTCACTCCCCCAAGATTTGCAGGCAAAATAGGGCATGGGGTATATCCCCCCATCACTGTTGTCCCAAGTATCTGGGTGTGGGGTCCACTCCCCCAACATTTGAAGGCACAAAAGGGCATGGGGTATAGGCTCCTATCACTGTGGTGACATACAGCAGGTTGAACATTTCACCCAGCAAACATTATCCACACTATCATGGTTTCATGGTATTTGTGGACCTGTGAACATGAGCAAAGTACTGGTGATGCAGTTGTTCCGGGGCATCCATACACTTACATGTTGTCATCAACAGTGGTGTATGTGTAAGATACAGTCAGCCATGTGCAGACAATGTGTGCTTTTGGGGCCAGACTATACCAGCACTGTTCAGACAGACAGTGTGAGATGTGACCATTGTCAATGCATACACACATTAATGGTCCCAAGCAGACACATTTGTGCATTTTAGTCAGACAAAGTACTCTTGTTATGCAATTCAGTGCAGCACTGTGGCTGCTGGGTCTGTTGCAAGACAGTTGGGATGTGCATAGTTTAGCAGTGTGAGTCCCAGGTCCAGTGGAGTTTTTGGGTAATCTGCACTTCCACTGTTTACATTGCAACATTGTGGTATGACATGGGTGATTAGCACATTGACAACCAACCTGCCAGACACTGCTGCAGGGAAGCATGATCGGTGTTAGTGTTGCAGTGTGTGATGCCTGGCACAGTAGACACAATGTGGGTACGTTTTGCACTGAGACTTGTGCATGCTGAGTACAATACGACTGTTTAGCATGATTTGTGTAAGTGACTGTGGACAAAGTGGTATGGTGTGATGTGCAGGGGAACAAACGTCACATGCCTATGAGTGGGACAAGTGCTCCATCATACTGAACTGTTGAAGAAGTGGGCCTGTTGTGGGTTGTACTGCAGTGTCACCAATTACACACACCACTCCCTGTTGAAATGGTTACCTACCAGTAAGTTTGATGAGTCACATTCAATATCTGCCACATGATTGTGGTTGTGGGGAGTGCTCCATCTTGCGCAGCTGTAGGACAAGAGGGCCTGGTGGGAGTTGTAGTGCAGACTTCCAAACCACCCACACATCTCCCTGTGAGGATGGCTACCTACCTGTTAGGTTAAGGTGAGCAATGCAATGGCTGCCACATGGGGGGGGGGTCAGGGCTCCATCTTGTGCAGCTGTAGGACAAGGGGGCCTGGTGGGAGTTGTAGTGCAGACTTCCAAACCACCCACACACCTCCCTGTGAGGATGGCTACCTACCTGTTAGGTTAAGGTGAGCAATGCAATGGCTGCCACATGGGGGGGGGTCAGGGCTCCATCTTGTGCAGCTGTAGGATAAGGGGTCTGGTGGGAGTTGTAGTGCAGACTTCCAAACCACCCACACACCTCCCTGTGAGGATGGCTACCTACCTGTTAGGTTAAGGTGAGCAATGCAATGGCTGCCACATGGGGGGGGGGTCAGAGCTCCATCTTGCGCAGCTGTAGGACAAGGGGGCCTGGTGGGAGTTGTAGTGCAGACTTCCAAACCAACCACACACCTCCCTGTGAGGATGGCTACCTACCTGTTAGGTTAAGGTGAGCAATGCAATGGCTGCCACATGGGCAGCCATTGGAGCCCTGACCCCCCCACATGGGGGGGTCAGGGCTCCATCTTGTGCAGCTGTAGGACAAGGGGGCCTGGTGGGAGTTGTAGTGCAGACTTCCAAACCACCCACACACCTCCCTGTGAGGATGGCTACCTACCTGTTAGGTTAAGGTGAGCAATGTTAAGGTCAGGGCTCCATCTTGCGCAGCTGTAGGACAAGGGGGCCTGGTGGGAGTTGTAGTGCTGGCAGCATGTACACATGTACCCATGGTGATGTTTGTAGCTACCTTGGAGGTGAACCTGAGGGACTGTTGGATTAATGTGTGAGAGTAATGTGTTGGTGAGAGTGTGGTGCACATGACTGCATTTGTACCTAGGAGGTATAGCTTAGTAGTGGTGCAAGACAGTACATATCAGTGTGACGTTAGGCATTTGTTTGTACTTACCAGCCTCCACTCCCCCGGGTATTCCTGTGAGACTCTCTGGATGCAGTATGCCAAGCACCTTCTCCTCCCATTCGGTGAATATTTTGGGTGGAACGGGAGGGCCACTGCCTGTCCTGTGAGCCAGCTCATGGTTCTTGGCTCTCTTCTTCTTGACCACTGCCTTCAGATCGTGCCAGCGCTTCACAATTTCATTTCTATTGCGTGTCACGGTCCCTACTGCATTTACCTTATCTACTATCCTTCTCCACATTAGCGTTCTTGTGGCTACTGGTGTCTGTTGGACCAGGTTACCAAACAATTGGGGTTCTACCCTGATTATCTCATCTACCAGTACACTCAACTCACTCTCAGTGAATTTGGGCATTTTCTGTGGTGACATGGTGTGTGATGTGCCAAGGTGTTTGAGGTGCAAGTGTTGAAGTGGTGGTGGTGGTGGTGATGTGTATGGTGTGTGATGTGCAAAGGGGTTAGAGGTGCAGGTGTAGAAGTGGTGGTGGTGGTGGTGATGTGTGTGTGTGTTGTGCAGATTTGCCTCTCCTGTCAGCTGTGGTGTATGTCCCTTCAGTTCTGGAGTTTTGCAAAGGATTGTGGTCTGGTAGGGGGCTGGATTTATACTGGGCTATGTGGGTGTGTCAGGATGGGGTATTGGTTGCAGGTGTGGTGTGTGTGTCGTCCTGGGATTTGTAGTTTTTGAGTTTACCATGGGGGTGTGTCTTTGGGCTGTGTTAGGTGTTTTTGGGTGCATGACTTGTTTGCTTGATGCACTTTGTGGGCATGTTGTCTGTATTTTTTCCGACCGCCATTTTTTTCACGGAGCGTACGCAGCGGTGGCTATGCTACGGCGCTTCCGCGGGCTCTCTCATTCCTCACTATTGTCGACCGCGGCGGTCGTAAACAGCGCTCTGCACCGCAGTCATGTCGGGGATATCATAATTTCCATGGCGGTGTCTCCGCTGTGGTTGCGGTGGTTTGGGCTGTTTCCACAGCGAATCCGAACGCCGCGGACGGGTTTCGGGCTTCTCCGCACACGAGGGGCGGTTTCTCGGGTCTCCTTTCCGCCGCGGTTGGATTTTTACCGCCGAGGATCCTAATCTAGCCGTCGGTATTCCCGCGGTAGCGGCGGGCGGTGAGTTTCAGCTACCATGGCGGTCGGGTTGCTTTTCCGACCGCCATCGTAATGACCCTCTTAGTCACTTAGTAAGCATAAAAAAGCCTTATGTTTTCAATGATTCAACTAACGGTGTTTTAATACATTTGTATCTGTAGCTTTGCATCTTAGCATGTATGAGCATGAATGTGTAGTAACCAATGCATGCAAAGTCTACATAACAAGTATGTTTTTAAAAATGAGGTTCCCATTTATCGTTTGGCGGACAAGTACTCCATGACAAAAGTGACGGATATCCTGTCTGCCTTATTACAAGTACCATAGGACACACACACACACACAGACACAGACACACACACACACACACACATTGATTGCAGTTAAGTCCTACAGCCCTGAAAGTGTGACAGCAAATATTTACAAATGTGAATGGTGGACATGGTCTTCACCATGCATGGAACTTTGCTATGAACACTATTTTAAACAAACAAGGTAACAGTATGTGTACAATTTTGATTTTGGCACACAGGATACTGCTTCGCAAACATGGCAGAACACACACACAATTTTCTAGTTACATTAAGGCATATCTAACTTCTAATATGTTGGCCAAAATGTATGTCACATTTGTGGCGGAACGTACCACCCACCAACCTCTATAGATGTGACAGAGTTTGGGACTGGTAAACAATTGTACATACCTAAGAAATTGTAACTTTACTTGAAATTAGTTCATTAACATCTATTGAGCCTGATTTTGAGTTTTGCAAATAGGCACTCTGTCACAAAAGTGACGGATATCCAGTTTGCCTTCTTACAAGTGCTATATAATATAATGCACTTGTAATGAGGCAGACAGGATATCCATGATGTTTGTGATGAAGCAACCGGCCTGCCAGATTCAAAATTATGCCCTTTATGATGTCACATTGTGTGACCTTTCTTGAGAATAATAATCTCAAATAAATTGTGGACCTCTTTGATGTGTGTATCTTTTGCTATTTACCGCCATGGTATGTAACTAATGGGCTATATGTGTGCTTTCATCTTCCTCTAGCGCAAGTGAGGGAGACACTGGCCACATTTCAGAGGACGAGCAGGACGGCCATTGGGAGTCGCAAAGTGGAGCCACTGACACAGAGGAACCACATGGCAATAAAGTTGATGGAGTTGGCCAGGAGGCCACTTCAACATCTGAATCTGAGGCATCCAACTCTGGCCAGCCCCTCGTGATGGCAGCTGAAACATCAGAGGCCACTACACCGGTTTCTGTGACCAGCATCACTAGGCAGGTGTTAGAAAGTGGATTATTAGTAGCGATAAGTAGTGACTTGTCACTAGTAAAAATGCAACAAACACAATAAAAGGTTCAGTAAGGGTCTCAATAAATTATTCCCTTGCTCAACCATTGGTAGCTGGCAACAAGCAAGCAGGCTTAACTTAGGAGACAGAGGTGTAAAGAATTTAAAAACACCAATACATTAAATAAGTTAGACACAACACACAATAAAAATCCAACATCAATTTATAAAAATAGATTATATTTTTATGAGCAAACAGACACCAAAACAACAACATAACAATATAGGAAACAGGAGATGTGAATTTTTAAAAAATAAACACTTTCTAGCACTTAGAAACATATAGCGCCACTTTGGGACATCTGGTCGCACTTGACTGGGACAAAGTCAAAGTTTGAGGCCAACCCTGGTTGGATACACTGAGCGGGAGGCCTCAATCAAAACTTTACCTTCGGACTTGGAAACCTTTCTGGAGAATTGTTTCTCTCAACATCAAGCGGTCCCCTCCAGCAGGCCGATAATGATGCAACCTCATCAGATTGATTGCCCACTAGGCCTTGGTCAAATCCTGGACCTCCGGATCTTTCAGCGGGATGAACCTGAAATGAAGGCCGGATCGCGGTTGAAGATAGCCGGTGTGACTCTCGACGTTGAGTCAGTCACATTATAGAGTTTTTTCCAAAAAGTTTCTCCAAACTTCTGAAACCTCTTCCTGAAGTTCCTCTTGGGGGTTCAAAGTGTTCAAAACAAAAACCTAAGGGTCTGGAATCTCCTAGATGGTCCTTGGGATGTCTGGACTACAATTCCCACAATGCACCTGGCCAAACCCTTAAAAGTCCACTAAATGCACTACAGGTTGGGGACTCTTGGTGGAGATGATGCAGGTGGGCTCTGTTAACATGTAGCTTTCAGGGAGTCCACTCTTTAATCCTTCTTTAAGCAAGGCAAAGTTCTTAGGGCTGTAGTACCAGATTGTGCAGGAGGTGAGGTCCTTTGGGTGCAGATCCAGATTCCAGCAGGGGCAGTCCTTCTTCTCCTTATAGTTTCAGGCAGCAGATCTGAGAAGCTATGCAGCTCTCCCATATTTATTCACAATTTCTGGGTATCAAGCAAGAGGGCACCAATGGGATGGGATGCAGGGTGCCACATAGGTGTATGACCGCTTCCTCTAAAGTGTGGCATATTCCTGTCTCAGAAAGCAGTATTCTCTCAAAATCCAACATGGATAAAGTCTCTCCTTTGGGGCTAGATCTGGCTAAGCCAACCCACTGGTGTGGCTAGGTTTCACTAACACATCCCTTCCAACCCCCTGACTAATCTAATTACTGAAGATCCTGTGTGGCTGGGGATGCAGCATGTGGTGGTCAGCCTGTACTGGTCCCAAACTGTCATTCTCCCTTTGAAGACCAGTTTGGTTCTTCCACCCTCTTCCTTCCTTTTGGCTTCTGCAGCTAAAGTTCCCGACCCACAGGAAATCCATCGTCTACTCTGACAAGACACTTCACACCTCATCAAGCAGCTCTGGCTCACCCTGGGAAAGGCTGGCCAATCAGGAGAGAGCAGCTGGAAAGCTGGATTTTGCCTCCCAGAAAAGAAAGTTTAATAACTTCTTTTCAGTAATAGTTATTATAAATCTAACAGTGGCAAGTTGTTGGGTTTATCTTAACTATTAATTTGATACCTTGAAGTATACTTTTAGGTGGATCCTGTCTAAATTTATACTTAAATAAAATATCTCAATGTTAAGCTATGAAGCCATTCTCTCCAATTGGAAAAACGGAATTAGTTGTTTTTCCCTTACCAGGGCTTATACATTTTTTTTATAATGTCCCTGCTTATAGGTACAAGGGACCCTAACCCTAGGGCACCCAGGGGAGACCTTAGGTGTGACTTATATGTAAAAATAAGGTAAATTACTACTTTGGAAGTACCTTTAATTCTATAGTCGAATGTGCATATAATTACAATTTAAAAACAGCCTGCAAGGCAGGGCTGGCTTGTAAAATGACAGCAGCCAACTCAACAGTGCACGCTCTAGTGCAGGAAATCTACTAGGCCTCCAAACCTCCCTGCTTATTATATATTAGGGACTTATAGGCATTTTGAATGCCCCTTGCCTTATTATATACAAGGGACTTATAGGGGTCTGTCATTGCCAATTAGAATTATACCTAACCATTTTCTTTTAATCAGAGCACAGGCCTGGGCCTAGTTAGCAGAGCCCAAGGCACAATAAGAGTCAGAAAACCAGTACCTATTAGTCACAATGGGGGCAAACAGTGGAGGCACACTGCAAACAGGTCTTGATTTCTCATACCCAGCACAAAGCCAGCACCCAGTGCGCAAATGGACTGGAGTCTTCTTTGCCCGGAGACCTCTCCCCGGCTTTGTCCCACCAGCCATGGTACCGGAGGAAACACTGAAGGTTCTTAAGAAACTCTCTGTGGGGCAGACAGCATTGTTGCATGCCATCCCGGGTGTCTGTCAGCAACTCCCTCATATGATGGGCATCCTGGATGACTTGCACTCTGCCACACAGAGCGTTGCTATCCCTGCTAGTGCTTCCTCTGACACCAGTGCTTCCGGCACGGTTGCAACCATTCCTCCATCTGCCCCCATTCCAACCACTGACTCTATTCCACCACCTGACCCCATTGAAAACCCTGACCTCATTCCAAGGCCCACCACAATTTCGCCTGCTGACCCAATTCCTTAACCTCCCTCCAATATTTCACCTGTCAATAAATCACCCCATTACCCGAAACACTCTCATGCCCCTAAAGCTCACCATTCCTGTAGATATTCCTCTACAGATATCCCAGGTCCCCCCCTCAAAAACCCTAAAAGAAATCATCAAAACCTCATCCATTCCGAAAAGTAGTTGCCCGGACTTCCATCTGCTCTAGGAGAATGAAGAGCCTCATGAGGAGGATACTACTGCAAAGATGTGGAAGCAAGCTGAAGGCCTGGAGCCTACCTTTAAGACTTTGATAGGATACTATTTTGTCTTCCCCAACCCTGGAATTTGGTTTTCATTCCTTCTTTGTTTAAACAATTTAATGAACCCAGAGGAAGAAGATTTTTGTTGTCCTTTTTTTAAATGTATAAAACTTTTACTTCAACCTTTTGTGTCTGTTGTTTATTTGCAGATATTGCTTCTTTTTTAAAATGTTATAATATGTGACTTCTTTTTCCAAAATGTTTATTATTTTAACTAGTAACTTCCATTTTCAGGTCGTGTGGTTTCCAATGTGTTGCATTGTGGGAGATGTAGTTTATACCCTTTCCCATGTGTGTTAAAGGAACAGAGATTTGTATTGAGGGCTTAATGTGTGTGACATTCAGAGTGGGAATGCGTGTGTGACTACATTTATATTTATTATTTTTGTGTTAACGTGTAGGAATACCTTCAGGTATTGGAATTCACATATAATTCCAATATGCCATACATTATTGTGGAAGCGGATTATTTAAATCCCACTGGTGCAGGGGTCACCCTTAGTCCACGGGTTCTTAACAAGTAAGGAGGAATCGACACTGGAGTGAAGTACAAACCATAGGTCATTTATTAGCATTCATGAATGGGGGCCTCGTCCGACAAGCACCATAGAGATATTCGAGGAGAGAGCACACTGAACGATGGTTACATGGGTTTTTATAGCAAAAGATCACAAACAAGGGACGCCCAGAGGTAAATAGAACTTTGGGAAAAACACACAAATGAGGTACCGGTAAGAATCGACAGCCTTGGTACCTTGTGCAATTGTCGCGTCCTGAAGCTGCACAACAAGATATGCTATCTGGGTAAACTTTACTTGAGGCTTTACCATTGTCTGAAAAACCCCAAGCAGACGCCAGCTGTTCTTTTGCGCTGACTCTGCATGTATACACAGCCTACAACGCCCCAATCTAGATTCTTTACTCATGTTTATACAAATGCAGTGTCAAGGATAGAGCCAGGCTGAAAGCAGGGCAGGGGTGAAAAATGGATGAGGCATAGCTTAATCAAAAAACAAGGGACTCAGATTTTACATTTTAACAGTCCTTCCTTTTCAGCCCATGCTGAATCCATTTTTAAAAGTATATAATTTAATCTCGTATATCAATGTTCATAAGTTCGTAAATTTCAGTGTGCATCATTATTTCTGATTCAATTCATGAACATTAATTGGGGGAGGTTTAATATTATTACAGGTGGTTATACAAGCTGTACATATCGTAGGGGCACACTGAATGCAACAACAGCAAGTAAGAAAGATGGCTCCTATTATCACTATTACCATCAATATTTTCCAGCCCCAAGTAGAAAACATACCCCAAAACCATTCTGACCAAGTCCATGTTCCTTTTTCCTGGTGTATTTCTGCAGCTATTTGGTGAAGCTTTTGTGTGGCTCAATTAACATTAAGGGCGTTTTATGTAAATATTGAACAAATGTATTGTGCTTATATATTTGGCAGTGTGAGTCCTTAAGAGAGGACAAGGTGAAGTGATAATGTTCAGATGCGGTAGGAGTAGGGGGCACTAGGCTATGAACAGGGTAATATGTTTCAAGCCTCCAAAATAGACCCAAAAATCCCAATACTAACAATAGAAAACATTCAAGTATCCCTATTTTTCTCCTTTTAATCCAAAACTGTCAGCTTTTAGCGGGGGCATTCGTGGCAAGTACTTCTATTCCTCCTAATAGGTCAAAAACACCTTCCCAAAGGGCCTTAATGGCAGATTGACAACTCTACCCATTTCAACCTAATCTATATACAAATACCTATTTCAGAAGAACACCTAACACTATTCCCTATACTGATCTTTTATATTCAACCTGTATGTTTATTAACCTTCCTTCCTCTTACTGTAGTATTTGTTGTTTGACTGCCAAGGTAACAAAGAGTAGCGTAACGATCAGCCAGAAACAGAGAAAAGTAATCTCAATTCTCCCAAAATTCCCTCACTACTCTATCAGAGAGCATTAAGTCCCAAGTGTCTTTTGCTTCAAAGCCTCACTGGCAAGCTTATGTATCGGT
Organism: Calotriton arnoldi; assembly: GCA_963921515.1. Classification (NCBI taxonomy): domain Eukaryota; kingdom Metazoa; phylum Chordata; class Amphibia; order Caudata; family Salamandridae; genus Calotriton; species Calotriton arnoldi. The sequence goes on along the minus strand of CAWUFW010002036.1, from coordinate 2,369,340 downwards.
CCGGACGTTGGCGGTCTTGACCACCGGCATGAGTTGCTACCTCTCCAGAGATAGTTTCTTCAATCAAAGTCTATAGTTCTTTTCGGCCCTTGGCCGCATTTTGTATCAGGGCTGAACAATGTCAGGACGTTCAAACAGAATCTGTTCATCTGGGTCAGGCATGATGGCAGCAAGTTATTGTTCCAATGACACCACTTCACCATGTTTCAAAAAGATCACCATCCCCAAAAGGCACTTGCTGAGAGATCTGATCATATTAAAAATCAGGTATTCCTCTTGTTATCCACTGATCATATGTCAAAGGGAGTGGCGCTTGCTTTCTCCACATCACTGGCATGGATCCAGTGTCTGTGCCCTGTGCACTTAACAGCAGTCTGAGTGGTGATGAGAACTTGTACTGGACCCTTCTAGCATGGCGCAAGACTGGACTTCCTCTGAAACTGTTGGGTAAAGACATAGGGCCCAATTCTGATGCGGTTAGGAAATCTTCCCGATCGAATCGGTTTGGAAATGGTTTCCGACCGACTCGGATCGGGAGAGTCCGACCGACCGAGTATGATGCACCCGGATGCTTCCAGATACCATTTGGTTGGACTCCCATTGACTTCTATGGGAGCCTATGTTCCTAACCGCATCGTAATCTGGCCCTCGGTTGGGAAGACACGTTCCCGATCCGATTCGGAAGGAGCAAATGCCATTAGGAGGCCTTCCTAACTGCATCGGAATTGGGCCCTAGGTGGGAATGCTTTCCTAACCGCATCGGAATCAGGCCCACAGTCTCTAGGCCTCAGCTTGTGACCTGGACCTTTAAGACTGGGAGAGAGACTGGCCTTCACCTGTGAATGGATCAAATGCAAATCCTTAGTCAACACAGTAATCAACAAGAAAAGTATATTCAATGTCAGATTGTCTTTGATCTTGGTACACCCTATACATTTGCCGGCCTCCCCATAACCACCTCAACTGGTTGCAAGACCTCGAAGAGCAGATGTGGGGGTGCAAAGTATCCTGTTAAAACGGGGTACCTTTTCCTGTGTTATAAGTATGGCACATCATGCACCTCTTGACATAGAACTCTACCACCCTGGGAATCAGATTATTGAACCATACATAATCTGACATGGCCACTATTCCTTTAGCACTGATGTGGGCTGAACTGTGGGCCATGGTAACAATAGCATTCACATAACAATTTGGAAGCATTCATCTTTGCTTTCCTGACAGATCTATCCAACATCCTGTCGCATCCTGACACCCGTATCTTTTATACTGTTCCTTCTCTTCCTCCGTAGCTTCTTCCTGTACTTCCCTAATGCAATCTAGAGTCTGATTAAACATAGGCACTTCTGGTGTCCATCTAGCTGTCCCTACAATATACATTAAACTGTACTCTAAATAGGCTGTTCGTTTAGCTGTTTCATTGGCAAAAGTATTTCCCTGTATTACCTCATCTATAATTTTCTTGTGGACAAAACATTTAACAATAGCAACTCTTTTTGGTAACATCAAGGTATCCAGTAACTTTGCTATTCATTCCCCATACTGTATCAAAGAGCCCCTTTTTTTTCCAGAGTCGTCCGAATGAGTGGGCAACTCCAAAGGCATATATATTGATATTTACAGTCAAATCTTTACTTAATTCACAGGCTCTAGTCAAAGCTGTCAGCTCCACAGATTGCGCTGACATTTGTTGTATTTTACATAACTCAACCACAGATTTCAAGGGAGTAACTGTATAGGCCGCTGTACTAGAGCCATCAGGTAGTTTGTAACATGAACCATCCACGAACAGTTCCCCTAGTGGGTCAGATATAGGGGTATCTGTCAGGTCTACCCGTCCCTTAGTCTCCTTCTCAGTAATAAATATGCAATCATGCTTCTCATCTTGTTGGGACTCAGAAAGGGGCAGTACAGTGGCTGGATTCAAAATATTACAGCATTTCAGAGTGATGTTTGGAGCAAAAAGTGTCAACTCATACCCTGTTAATATCGCACTGGTCAGGTGCTGGGTCTGAATTTTTTTTTTTTTAGATATCCACTAAATGTGGTACCATAACTGTCAAATTGTGACCTTAAATATACATTTCAGATTGCTTTATCGCAGTGGGGTCCAATGTGGAGGAGAAATATGTGCATGACCTATTCCTTCCTACATGGGACCGTGCCAAGCTGCAACCATCTTTTGCATGCACAAATTTGTAATAATCAGGTTTTACCTAAAGCAGGAGCATTACATAAAGCATTTTTCAATTGCAAAAAGACAGCTTCACACTGATTAGTCCAAGGAAGCGGCATGCATACGTGCTTTAATGTTAAAGCAAGCAGGGGTTTTGCAATTAGTGAAAAATTTGGTAATAAACGCACAGATATTAGATTGAGTCAGTGGTTTCTGCAAGTTCTGCACCAATTATATCCTATGTTGGTGTAGCGTCTTACCCCCTTCGACAGGAGGGGACCTAAATAGGTAACCTTCTGTTGACAATACTGTAATTGGAAAAGAGATACTTTGTCCCAAGGAGGCTAAGTGATGCAATAATTTCACTGTAGTCTGTTTGCAACCTTCTGCTGCATTGCTATGTCTCCAATGAGTGGCTCGTGAGCTACCAGTAGATCACCAGGTACCTGTGAGTAGCTCTCCTATGTACAGTCCAACCTGTATTTTAAAAATAAAACTCACACATTCAAGACAACATTTCTTTTGTATTTTCACAACTCATAAACTGATACCTACAGAAAAATAGTTGACATTTTGAAAATGTACTTACAGCTATTATTTCAGTTGGAGATATTTATTACTCATAATTATATCTTGGCGCAAGGGAGTATTGCAGCTATTGTTTGTATCTAATACCCATGTAATATTTCAGTTCAAATTGTCAAAGCCTTTTTTTTTCATTACTGCTGAAAACCCTGGCTAATGCACCAATGTGATCACTACTGACACTCTTGGATGGGGTGGTCACTTTTTCATCACTAGTGACTTTTGTTACAGAAAATGTTGGAGACCCTTGTACTAACATTCAGTTGTTGTGAAATAGGGCTTTGAACGGGGATGCCAGAAAATCCCACAGGTGTATTAACTTTACCTTAGAAACAACAGGATATTGAGGGACTACTATCTTGTTACTTTCTCTCAAATCAATCACAAATCGATAAACTTTTATCCTGTATTCCATCCCCTCTTTTAAGGACAGGAAGAATAGGGCTATTACATACATTAGAGGAAACTTCCTCAAAGCGAGTAATGAAATCAGGGACGGACTCGCCCTGTCTTTGCTTACAAGCAGTAAGGAGCGTCCAATCTATTTTCCGTGCCAGAATTATCGTCTTTATGTAAGTAAGTATGTTACCAGGAAGATCCAGTATAAGCTGACTAGGTTTCTGACCAGGTTTCCTATCCCTGTCGGCTGCTATAATGGCCGTCCAGTCTCCTCCTAAATCAACAGCATGATCCTGTTTCCGGGTAAGTCGCCACATATCTGGTGGCAGGATCATACCAAAAACATATCAATATCTGCTAAGGTCATGACACAAGAATCAATGGCTGCCTGTACATCATCATAAAATCCTCTAGGATTTCTTCGTATATCTGGTAAAGAGGCCTTTAAAGTGAGTACATCCGTCCTTTTCCGGGGCGTATATATCCAATTGTACAAAAAAAATGGGCTCTAGCATCAGGACTATTAGGGTCATCATTATATGCATTCCCTCTTCCAGGAATGAATTGTGGCGCGGCTTCCCTCATAGGTCTTATTCGAGGAGAGGAAGAGAGTTTATTACGATATCCAATTATCGTTGCTATGGCATTGTTAATTCTACTCAGAGGGAAGGCTCCTATCTGACACTGTCGATTAATAGCTCTAACATCATCAGGGCCATTCTGTCCTGTAATCATCTCCCATTGGACCATAAGTTGATGAGAAAGCTTATTTACAAGACAAAGAAGCTCGCCCTCAGAAAAATCCTGTATCTGATCTATCATTTCTCCTACCTCCATTTCTAGATCACTCAACCAATTTAATACCATCAACCTTATCGCGTCCTGACGCAACTGAGGTACAGTAGAATGAAGAATTAGAGGGGTCGAGACAGATACAGAAAGTACGGGATCATCAGTCATTTCAGGTGCAGTGGCCTGGGATGGAGGCGCAGTGGCCTGGGATGGAGGTGGAAAAAGATGTACCGGTACTGGTTGGAAAATAGGGAGCTGGACAACCGCAGGCAAAGGAGGTGGAGCCGGAGGTACAGGGAGAATGACATTTGGTGGTCCAGGGGGAAGGGGTGTTAAAGGGACATATGGGGGCGGGGGCGTTCAATCAATCCATCAATATCTGAATCCACATCTTCTTGGTGGATTTGTGCTGTTACTGTCGGTCTGACTATATATTCCTTAGATATTAGCAATCTATGCTCTCGATCTAAACATTCCTTCTTCTCCTGAACTTACTTATCCTTCAATTCCTTATACTTTGATACTCTGTCTTCCTTTCTTCTTTCCTTTGTACCTTCTCCGCCTTAAGCTGCCGCTCCTTTACTTCTTTCCTCCACATACGCAAACTGTCAAACATGGCTGGCCTAACTTTCTTTAAAAACAATCGTTTCTCTAAATACTCGAGTTTGTGAGGGTCCATTGTTCCCTCTGATGGCCATTGCAACTGGGGATCCCCTTTTGTATATTTGTTCCACAATGCATTATACATGATGGGACAAATACCATATTTAATGTACATCTCAAAATTCGGCGTACCGTCTGGTGGCGCCGGCTCACTTGTTTCCAAAAATGCTCTGCTTATCACAGCAGCAGCAACAAAACCCAAAGTGTGCTCAATACAGGCATGTTATATAAGATATAAAAAACTTATAAACAGAGAGAAATGAAAAAATATTCTCACATTACCTGTAAGAAAAAATGTTAATCAATATCAAATAGCAAGTTCCAAAGAAGGTTCAAAACAAATTCCAAACAAATTCCAAACAGATTCCAAACAAAATTCCAAACAAGTTCCAGACAAATTCCAAATAACTAAAAGAACTGGTTCAATACAAATCTACCTTATTTGTAGTCTTCAACTCCCACCTGTCGATCCTCTCTGATCCAAAAGAATGACCATCCAAGGGCCCCAGTCAAGGTTAGCAGCCGCCAGGAAGATCAGAGTCGGAGAGCTGAAAAATCACCTTGGACCACGAAAAACACTAGTCTCTTCAGGTGGGGCGCCCCTCAGCGAAGTTCGTCTTACCGACCCGATCTCCTCCCCTGGTCCGACTGCAAGCCCTTGATGGGGCCCCACGTTTGGGCGCCAATTTGTGGAAGCGGATTATTTAAAACCCACTGGTGCAGGGGTCACCCTTAGTCCACGGGTTCTTAACAAATAAGGAGGAATCGACACTGTAGTGTAGTACAAACCATAGGTCATTTATTGGCATTCATGAATGGGGGCCTCGTCCGACAAGCACCATAGAGATACTCGAGGAGAGAGCACACTGAACGATGGTTACATGGGTTTTTATAGCAAAAGATCACAAACAAGGGACGCCCAGAGGTAAATAGAACTTTGGGAAAAACACACAAATGAGGTACCAGTAAGAATCGACAGCCTTGGTGCCTTGTGCAATTGTCGCGTCCTGAAGCTGCACAACAAGATATGCTATCTGGGTAAACTTTACTTGAGGCTTTACCATTGTCTGAAAAACCCCAAGCAGACGCCAGCTGTTCTTTTGCGCTGACTCTGCATGTATACACAGCCTACAATGCCCCAATCTAGATTCTTTACTCATGTTTATACAAATGCTGTGTCAAGGATAGAGCCAGGCTGAAAGCAGGGCAGGGGTGAAAAATGGATGAGGCATAGCTTAATCAAAAAACAAGGGACTCAGATTTTACATTTTGACATTATGTATGCCTACACCTACTTTGAGTATGTGAATAGAATGTCTCAAATGAGCGTGTGCATCCTGCCCTTGATATTATGTGTCAGATTTAAAGACGTAACATAGCAATGATTGTGTAGTGAAAATAACTACTTGAGGTACATGGTTGCATCATGTGATAGTGGAGTGTGTGGTAAGTGGGATTTAACGGTAGGCTCAGAATAGTTGTGCGATTTATTTAAAATACTTCAACTGTGAGATATTATTAGTATACAGTTAGTATACATTTATTTTGCTAAAAATGTAAAACTGCTTAGACATAAAGTGCTATCATTAGGTTTGTCTGACCGTGTATATTTTTTTTAATGTGTATTCACTTACTAACTTGAGATGTTGGGTAGTAGTAAAATTGTATTAGGTAAGTATTTAATATGAATATGTAGAGTGATGCATGTGGCCAGACAGGCTGACAGAGTAAATTGATGTTAGATATGCTTTGGTGTAATTACACTTTATTTTAGTGACTTTGATAGTTAACATATTGCTTTTAAAATAGTTTAAAACATTGTATGTACCTTCTTTTTTGCTGTGCACTTTACTGTTGTTCATCCACTCTGCCAGATAGAGTCGCGGGGATTGGGGTAACAGGACATACTGATAGAGTTTTGTGGTTGTTGTGGGCAGGGTCTGTATATTTAGGTCTTTAGACAAAATATGGAGTTGCAAATATCAGGAGATACAAATATTGGAAATCATTTTTTTTTGGTAAGTAGTATTGTTTTTAAGAATATTGTTGTTTTGAAGATCGTTTCCAATAATATATTGTTTTTTAATAATTTTAATGTGTTTTAGTTGATAAATTAATTTTATGTGTTACTATTGTTTGTGTGATTATGAATTTTTTAAATATAGTTTGTAATTTTAAGTGATTTAGAATTTTTTATTTAATTTTTAGTAGTAATTTATAGTGCTAAAACGGGTTGATGGGCTTGTAGGGGGATTGGGTGGGATGTTAAGTAATAATTAACAATTAATTATTAATTTAATATTAATTATTTACTATTGTTTGTGTGATTATTAATTTTTTAAATATAGTTTGTAATTTTAAGTGATTTAGAATTTTTTATTTAATTTTCAGTAGTAATTTATAGTGCTGAAGCGGGTTGTTGGGTTTGTAGGGGGATCGGGTGGGATGTTAAGTAATAATTAACAATTAATTATTAATTTAATATTAATTATTTAATTCATTATTAAAAATGTAAATTGTGTAATAATTATTTATTTTTGTTATGTTTTAGGTGTGGGCACCTGGGTTTGCAGGGGTGTAGGTTGGGAAGTTAATTAACAATTATTTAACAATAAATTACTAACTGTTAACTATTTAATTGATGATCAATTATGTAAATTGTGCTACACTTATTTATTTGAGTTACATTTTAGTTGTGTGAAGCTGGTTTTGTAGGGGTGTAGGGTGAGAAGATAATTTAGTAATAATTAACAACTTATTGTTAGTTAAATATTTAATTGATTATAAATTATGTAAATTGATCTATTCTTTATTTGAGTTGCATTTTAGTTGCAGGATGCTGGGTTTGTAGGGGGTATAGAGTGGGAAGTTAATTAAGTAATAATTAATTAATAATTATTAATGAATCATTTAATTTATCTTAAATATGTAGGTTATGTAATATTTATTATTCTAGTTATATTTTTAGGTATGAACTGCTAGGTTTGTAGGGGGTACAGTGTAGGAAGTTAATTAATTAATAATTGAATAACAATTTTTATTAATTTATAATTATGTTTTAATAGTAAGTATGCAAATTGATTAAATGTTTTTAGTTTTTTAAATATATATTTTATGTTAATTAATATTTTTTTTATTAAGAGCTTGTTATTTTTTCTACATTCATGGGGTCACTCATAAATGTAATGTGTTTTAAGTGAAGTATTGTTCCTACTCTTGCTTAGACTGCAGTAGGTATAGTCAAATTAATGTCTTTGCAGTTCAACACTTTCCCTACTGTTGCTCTGTTTGGAGTGGAAATATTAAATTTCACCCCTCCGAAATCCAAAGCTTTCCCTCCTGTTGCACAGACTGGCGTGGGAATAATAAATTTCACCCCTCCTAAATCCAACACTTTCCCTACTGTTGCACAGACTGGAGTGAGAATAGTAAATTGTATCCCTCTAAAGTCCAACACTTTCCCTACTATTGCGTCCAAAATCCACTTTACCCTTCCCTAGCAAAACTACTGGAGAAGTGCATCCATTCCCAACTATGAAACCATATAGCCCAATTCCACCTCATCGACCAGTTCCAATCAGGCTTCCGGCAGAATCACAGCACGGAAACTGCCCTGACTCACATCGTCGATGACACACAGAATACTAGATCAAAACGAATCCTGCCTCCTAATCCTCCTAGACCTATCATCAGCCTTCGATACAGTCAAACATAAAAGTCTCCTGGACCTACTTGAACACAGAATGGGTTTATCAGGAGCTGTCCTAAAGTGGTTTGCCTCCTTCTTAGACAACCGAACACAAAGAATTAAGATTAACCAATCACTGTCCACGACAACGCAAGTCACCCTGGGAGTCCCTCAAGGTTTCGCCTTATCTCCTCCCCTCTTCAATCTATTCATGGAGGCCTTAAATGAAATTCTGAAACTCTCCAATATCCATTACCACATGTATGCGGATGATACCCAACTATACCTAAAAATATCATCGCCGGATGACATCCGCCTACTCAACACAACTTTACAAAAAACCCACATCTGGCTGACAAAAAACCACCTCAAACTCAATGCGCTCAAAACAGACTTTCTTCTAATCTCCCCACCACAAGGACAAGGTGACATAGTAAACTGGATGAAACACTTAACAGCCTTCAACTGCAAACCTCACATTATCGATTCCACAAGATCACTGGGTATAATACTTGACAAGAATCTCAACATGAGGGAACACATCAGCACAGCCACCAGAGGAGCCAACTTTTATATGAGCATTCTCAGAAAACTAAAACCCTTCCTCAACGACAAAGACCTAAAAACAGCCGTTCAAGCTCTAGTTATACCCAGAATAGACTATGGGAATTCAACCCTATGTGGCTTGCCGAGATCCAGTCTGGCTCCTTTAAGAGCCTCACTCAACGCGGCTGCAAGACTTGTCAATGGCTCCAAAAAGAACAACCACATCACCCCTGATCTAAAGGAACTGAATTGGCTCCCTTATGAGGCAAGGGCACAGCTAAAAATTGCATGCATGACACACAAAGCCCTACACTTTAACACACCAAAGTATCTAGCCAATAAACTGGAATTATCAGGCAATAGCAGAACTTTGAGAAGCACCAGCACCCTGCTATTGAAACCGCAAAAATGTAGGAAAATGAAAACCTACTCACGCACCTTCTCTGGCCTAGCACCTAGGACCTGGAACGCCCTGCGCCCAGCTATCAGAAAGAACCCCTCCACCACCTCCTTCAAAAAATAAGTCAAATTACTTCTAATGAATAAAACTCTCTCCTGATCCCAGCCCTGACACCAACCAGAAGCTGCTCACCTACCAGGATTCGTGATGAACTCTAAGCGAGAATGACTAACACACTCCTGACCTTCAACGAGAACCTACAACATATACGATCTCATGTTAGCTACTCATTTCTATGTGACTAGTGCTCAACTTTTCTTTTGATGTAACTTTTGTAAAGCGCTCTGATACCCTCAATGAGTCTAGTCCGCGCTAAATAAAACTTTAAAAATAAAATAAAAAATAAATTGCGCTGTTTAGAGTGGGAATAGTAAATGTCACCCCTCCGAAATCCAACGTTTTCCCTACTGTCACATTGTTTGGAGCAGGGGTCTCCAAACTACGGCCAGCAGGCCACATCCAGCATACTACAAGATTTTATCCGGTCCAAAGCAACTTTAAATATTTTTTTCCCAACCGCACGGTTGGACAGTTAACACATGCAGTCTACACATATGACTATGTGCAATTCACTGAAGTGTATGCTGCTAAGCTCCGTGACAGCTGCCCGCTCAACCTAACTTGCCCCTCCTTCCTCTTCCTAGCGTCCACTCAATTGATTCCAGGGTCCTCATATGCCCAATCGGAAGAACGAGGAGGCGGGGTGTAGAGGCCTTGAGGATTTCTACACTCACTTAAGGTGACCTGCAGGGAGAGGCTGCTGTAGTCGATTTAGGGGAGGATTTCTTCGCTGAATTGGCTATCAATGGCAGAGCCACTACCAAACTCTACCAAACTCACCTTCGACAAGGCTCATGTGAAGAACAAGAGAATTGTGATGAGGTTAGTGCTGGAATTTTGGGGGTGGGGCATTCACTTTTACACGGCGAGCTATCACTGCCTAGGCAATGTGCCTCCGAGATGCAGTGCTCCAGTCTCGCTCTAGTCATTGACAATTTATTGTTTACAGGTTAGTTACATTGGGTAAACTGGAGTGAGCTAAGACTTTAACTCCTAGAATGCAATAGAATGTTGAATGGAGAGCCAGGACTGGAGAAATGGGTTATCGGTGTCATGGAGCCATCTGATATCCTTATACAGAGGGGTTCTGATGTGGCTGCTGCATAAGGGCTACAAGGTGGGAGAGGCACACGGTCTTCTGGCTGGAAATAAGCATCGTTGCTGCATGAGTTTTTACTCTCTTGGTAAGGCACATTGGCAGGTTAATAGTTTGAAACTACGAAGCTGGTTGGAAAATGGCTAGTTACTGCTTGAGAAGGCTACATGCAACTGGGCTGTAGGGGGAGTAACCTTCTGCATTGCATCAGGTTCCACATGCCGGCCTACTCCATGCAACCAAGCAGAACCCCACAGTCATTGAAATTGACACCATTTAGGCAACAGCAGAAAGCGGAACTGCTTTGTCGTTAAAATTCAAGAGCCTGGAGTGTGTTTCATGTTTATGGTTAAGCAGGTTTGCCATGCATGGCTATGGTCTCAGTAATATTTGTATCCTTTGGGCCTCGCCATTAATGGGATACCTACGGTGTTGGTGCATGGGGGCTGCTGCCTCTGAAGGACAGATGTTGGCCCTAAGGGATGCTGGCTCTGAAGGACATGGTATCTGCTAGCACCCGGCCCTGCACCCGCCGTGACGAGGACGTATTTTGTGATCACAGCAATGAAAGGTAAGTGGGGAGTGGCAAAAAAGCCTGCGAGAAGCAGTAGTATACAGGAAAAAGGGGGAAAGGGAGAGTGGTGGATCGGAAGGGATATTGGTATATGTAAGGGAGGAGAGGAGTGAAAATTGTGATGGGCGAGCTGTTTTTGTAAGAGTGGAGGAAGTCTGAAGCAGAGAATAGGAAAGGTGGTTGGAGGTTGTTAGAACGGACAGGTTAGTAGGGCTGATGGAAAAGATGCAGTGGTAAAGGTAGAGGGCCGGGGGTGAACTGAAGAAGAGTAAAGGTAGAGTTGAGAAGACAGCTAAATGAAAGATCAGGGGCAGTGGATAGGGATAGTTGTAAGGGCTGATGGATGAATGATGGATGTGAGTTAGTGGAGAGTAATATGTAGGGAAGAGTGGTAGGGATCATGAGAAGAATTGTGAGGGGTACTGGCACATGGGACTAGGTAGGGAGAGAGGCGAGATATTGGTTTTGAGGTGGGTAGTCACTCTGATTTTTTGGGCCTGCGAATATTTGTAAAATATATGATGTGGCCCTCATACTAAAAAGTTTGGAGACCCCTGTCTTGGAGTGGGAATAGTAAATGTAACCCCTCCAAAGTCCAACACTTTCCCTACTATTGTGTAGACTGGAGTGGGAATGGTAAATTTCACCCATCCGAAATCCAATGCTTTCCCTACTTTGCTTAGACTGGAGTGGGAATAGTAAAATTTGCCCTTTCGAGGACCACCGCTTTCTCTACTGTGCCCTCACTGGAGTGGGAATAATAAATTTCACCCCTCCGAAATCCAACACTTTCCCTACTGTTGCACAGACTGGAGTAGGAATAGTAAATTTTACCCCTCCAAAGTCCAACACTTTCCCTACTATTGCGCTGTTTGGAGTTAGAATAGTAAACTTAACCCCTCCGAAATCCAACGCTTTCCCTACTGTTGTGTTTGGAGAGGGAATAGTAAATGTAACCCCTCCGAAATCCAATGCTTTCCCTACTGTTGCTTAGACTGGAGTGGGAATAGTAAAATTCACACTTTTGAAGTCCACCACTTTCTCTGTTGTTGCGCTGACTGGAGTGGGAATAGTCAATTTCACCCCTCCGAAATCCAACGCTTTCCCTACTGTTGCACAGACTAGAGTGGGAATAGTAAATTTTGCCCTTGCAAATTCCAACGCTTTTCCTAATATTGCGCTGTTTGGAGTGGTAATAGTAAATTTCACTCCTTCAAAATCCAACGCTTTCCCTACTGTTGTGTTGTTTGGAGTAGGAATAGTAAACTTAACCCCTCCGAAATCCAATGATTTTCCACCTGTTGCTTAGACTGGAGTAGAAATAGTAAATTTCACCCCTCCGAAATCCAATGCTTTCCCTACTGTTGCTTAGACTGGAATGGGAATAGTAAATATCACCCCTCCAAATTCCAGTGCTTTCTCTACTGTTGTACTGACTGGAGTAGGAATAATAAATCTAACTCCTCTGAAGTTCAACGCTTTCTCTATTATTGTGATGATTGGAGTAGGAATAGTAACTCAAACCCCTATGGAGTCCAACACTTTCCCGACTGTTGCATAAACTAGAGTGGGAATAGTATATTTAATATTCTTAGACTCTAATAGTTTTCATAATATTGGTTGAATAGATTTTATAGCATTACTAAATAACCAGGTGTGACATAGGTGTACAAAATGGCTGCGGCTAAACAAAATGACAACTGCTCTACAACATTAAAATCAGCATAAAATAGCAAAACGAAATCACATACGCAAAGGCCACTGAAATGATGAAAGCACAGTAAAAACATCAAAGTCCCAAGAAGTCAATCACCCTGCTCTCATCTCGGCATAAATCGGATTGGTCTATCACTTTAATAAATGATTATATTGTTGTTACCTTATAATTATTGGTCATGTACATGTTTTATGACTATGCAGAAATAAATTATTTTAATGATGATGCTAAGTTTGTGATTTTTGCTATTAAATATGGAATCTGTTATCTTAAATTAATTTGTACAGCACACGTTTTGGGCTATATCCCAAAAAGTGAGCACTTGAAGTGCTAAGCTAAGAACCAGGGCGAAACACAAAACATTTTTGATTCGTGCAATTTCAAGTCCTTGGTGGTAAGTTAAGGCAGTGCTTGCTACAAACACCTTTAATTCTCATAAAATGGAAACAGGATCCTGCTTTTCCTTTAGCTGCTAACAAACCAACCCTCGCACCCATTATGCTCTGATTGCTCTGACGGACTGCAGATACACAGAGATGCAGGTGCAACACTTTGGGTAGACTTTTCAGGCAATGAGATTGACTGTTGTGGCCCTTCATTTTGAGTGGTGTGAGTTGTGTTAGGGAATGGAGGGCTGGAGCAGCAGTCACTTAAGTTAGCCTTCGTTTCATTATCACTGAGATGTGTGAAATTCACTTAACCACGCATTTATTGGCTGGACAACAAGAGAGACAGACCTTTTTAAACTTGACAAAGCAGCCAACTCAATTAAGACATAACTATATTAAAAGAATACTGAACACAATCAAGCTTCTGCAATACTTGTATGATTGATCATGCCAAGAAAGTCGTTTTGTATTGTATTCTTTCGTTGCAGTTTGAGATTTGTACTCCTGCTTTGTAACAAAATATAAAACTCAAAGTACCATAATGCAAGGAAATAAAAGGAATGGATGAACTAGCTGGACCTGTCACAGGGAAACAAGAGTTTTTGGCTTATCAAATTCTGGCACACTCCACCACGGCCAGCAATTGTCTGCCTTATATCTTTCACATGCTAGAGATCTCAAGATACTTTATGTCACACAGGGAGGTCATATATGAATTATTTTGTCTTGCATTCTGGTACCTGTAATTTTGCTCCGATAAGGGTTTACCTAAAACTGGAGGGCCAGAAACTGGGTTATCACTTTGAAAATAGGCGCTATTTTAATCCAGCTCTAAAATGCTCGTTTTCTCAGACCTGTGTGCAGGAAAGACTGCGGCAGTCTCGAACCTTGAACTTGAACCTGTGTCAGGCCGCACACAGGTCTGTGCTTCTCTCTTCTGTCTTACAACCATTGCTTACACCTAGGTGTGGCGGTCCTGCTTCCCAACAAAATGACATACTGATAGGGGAGGATATTTTTTATTGCACATTTGCAGGTCACTTCTCTGTCTTTGAGTTGCGCACCTGCGGTGAGAATTAAGAAGAGGAGAAGGGTCGGGGATGGTTCCATTGACATGACTAACACGTGTTCCTAGTCTGCCTGAAAGGACAGCAAAGTCTCCTTGTTGGATTTCAACAAAGCACTCATCTTTTTTAGGTGACTTGCGCCAACAAAGAAGGATATTCTAAAAATAATGGGTTTCCCTGGATACAGAAGGAACATGACATTCTCGAAGCTAGGACTGTTATTCCCAAACAGCAACCTTGAGCTAAAAATAGCACGGCAACGCTGCGACAGCCCTCGAGCGACATTTTGTTCAATATCCTGATGCCAGTGTCAAGCTAAGCTCAAGGAAGGGAAGACATGTCAAAAAGTGCAAATGAAATATATTTTTATTCGCCGGGAAAAGGCGGCGCCTCTTTTTAAATCGGCCGGTTTATCACCCGTGTCATCTCCAGGGGAGCACCGGGGCCTGGTAATTGGTGAGTGGTGGAGCTGGGCAGGGCAGCTGAATAGCAAGCAATATAGAAGTGTGCGTGAGACAGGAGGAAATACTGAACAAGCATTTGCAATGCAATAGGTCGCGCATTTACGCGAGTTTAAGCTATTGGCATTGTAAATGACAATGCATTTTATTTATGTTGTAAAAACAAAACATAAATAAAAGGCATTGTCATTTACAATGCCAATAGCTCAAACTCGCGTAAATGTGAGACATATTGCATTGCAAATGCTTGTTAAATATTGGTACTATTGTTGCGGTAGAACATGACGGGGGAATAGTTGTAGATAGGGAGGAGTTAAATGTGTTCATGATGAGGGGACCCCATATTTCGGGCATAGATTTCACCAAATCCATCGGTACCCCGTCTGGACCTGGGGCTTTCCCACCCTTACTATGGTGGATGGGCGACTCAACTTCCTCCAAAGTTAATAGAATGGGGGGAGGGGGGGAGTTCTGCAGTCTTTTGAGGAGAGTAACAGACGTAATTGGCTCATCCTTCATGTGGTAGATGGAAGCAAAGTGGGTAACCCAGTCCGCACCTCAGATGTTATTTTGGAGAGGGGGAATGATGGAAGAGTTCCTAGATCGGATTAACTTTACTAAGTCCCATAACGACGCGCACCTCGCAATGGAGACGTTTCCCGGCCGGGTAAGTACGATGCGCACCTCGACCGCTCCGACCGACTCGCGCAGCCCGGCTCCAAGGAGCTGTCGGATTCGCACTTTGGGGGTCCGTGTCGGACCCCCCTGGAAGCGTAGGCGTGCGAGTCGCACACAGGGGGGACACATGGGTCCCCCCTACACGTGCATGTACGGTGCGACCCGCATTGACACGAACACGCTGTAGGGGGCGCCCTTGTTCGCGTCGTGCCCATTGAGTCAATGGGAGCCCGTGTACGCGTCGTACGACTGGCTCCCACTGACTTCAATGGGAGTCCGACCGAATCGAGTCCGATAGCATACGTGCGCATCGTACTCATTCGGTCGGACTGCTAGGGTCCGATTCGGTCGGAAATCTCTCCGGGTCCGGCTCGGTCGGAGAGATTTGCGGCCCGAATTGGAATCGGCCCCTTACTGTCTTTTCCCTGGGACCGTAACCTGAAGACAATTTAAACACTTTAAAAAGACAAGCATTTGCAATGCAATAGGTCTCGCATTTATGCGAGTTTTAAGCGATTGGCATTGTAAATGGCAATGCCTTTTATTTATGTTTTAATAACGAAAACAAAAATAAAAGGCATTGTTATTTGCAATGTCAATAGCTCAAACTCGCATAAATGCGAGACCTATTGCATTGCAAATGCTTGTTGTTTATTCCCGTCGTGTTTATTTTTTTTGTTTTTTTTGTTTAATATAGCGGAACTCGCCCAGAAGGTGTCGGGGACTTTACGTGAGCACCGGTTACATTATAGAAGGACACATTCATTTTTAGGCACTAGGAGGTCCAGATGTTAGGCGTCTAGAGTGCGTAGGGTCTACGCCCTGTGCGTGACGTGTCTGCATAGTGTCAGCTGGGAGTATTCACGGAGACAAGGGCATGTTTCTGGGGAGTGCATAGGATGGGGGGAAGAGGGGCTGTTAAATGCACATAGTGATGTCTACAAGGTGTGCTTAGCGTGCCCATGAGTGCCCCCGGTGCACTCGCTCGTGTGTATAATTTATAAGATGTACAGATGGTGCCTATAAATGTGTGCACTGAGGAGCTATGAATCACCCATATGGTGCACGTAAGGTGCTCTGCCGTATTTTGGAAGACACATATGGCGCCTAGAGACTGCAGGTCATGTATGTATCCACTGTATAGCTGCATCTATGTAATATATACAGAGTAGGGGAACTGTGGCCCTGAGTCCATGGCCGGAGTCATGGGGTGTGGGAACGGGTCAAACACGTGGCTAAAAATAATACACTGCAGGTATTGTGTTATCTTTCAGGTGCATGCGTAGAACGGATAAACGCTCCTTCAAAGAAATGGAAAAATAAATGCATGTCAAACCAATCAAAGGGAAATGCACTGTTTTATGATCTGAAGCTTCAGTGAGTGAATGCGACACCTGCAGATGTCTGCGTGCGACCACAGTCACATCCGTGAATCCTTCCCCGCACCGGGGAAGAGTGACCTGTGCACTTATAGTGCTACGAGGTCGTACCCTGGGAGGAGTGTGACCCCTGCGGATGTCTGTGTGCGACCAGAGAGTCACAGCTGTGAATCCTGCCCTGTACTTGGGAAGAGTGACCTGTGCACTTATAGTGCTGCAAGGTCGCACCCTGGGACATAACGCACTCTGTAAACGTAAAATAGTATTAGACGCAGTATTAGGCTGTGCAAAGTGTGTTAAAATATTTCATGTTTGAGATCACAGAAGTCCTCTCAAATATATATATTATTAATACACAATCAGACTGTACCTGGTGCAAACATTTGTGAAAATGTCCCTTAAAAGCACGCACTCCAGAGCTCCCTGGTAACAGCTTTGGGTTCTTCTAAAAATGACACATTTTAGGCACCAAGACACCTCAAGGGACTTCATCAATCAAAGCCTGAACCGGCCCGAAGCAGCCTTTACATTTGCTGAGTAGCCTATTCCTTAAAATACCTTTCTCACAGGCACTCGGGTGAGAAGGCTGCTTTCTGTTTAGCCCTCTGTACCTCCCTCGCCCCCTTTACTTTCAGCAGGGGCCCCCAGTGTCGCATTAATCACCCACGGACCATTGATTTTCACAAACAAATAAGGGGACTGGTTTGTAAAAATTAAAAAAGAAAGGACCCGCCGCTCCCTATCAATGCAGCCCACCTCGACTAGTTCCCACAATATTGATAATAATCCAATATATATAGCGCTTTATACCACGCGTTAGTAGTTTGTACGCGCTGTGAACAACATTCTTGTATTACCAAATGTAATGGGAGTCAATGTACCGACCTGAGTGTGGCTGTCAGGGTTCGAAGAAATGACTTCAGGGCACCGCAAGTGTCAGCAGCGAGCGTTGAACTGACGGAGTCATTGAGGACGCACCACGTACGCCTGAGGGCGTGTACAGCGCTTCTAATAAGGGTCATGGCTGCACATATAAAGTGCCGACTGGGTGCCTGAAGGGGTTCTAGGCAGTGTGTATGTGCATGCCACTTGTATAGCGAGGGGTCTATAAGGGGTCACCAGGGCATAGGGAGGGGTGTGTTATATTTAACCTTTGCAACACAAGTGTGATGAAATGCTCCCTGGGGTGGGGAGAGAGGGGACACCCCTGCCCCCTGGTGTCTGGGTCCGCACCCCTAGAAGTGAAGGTTCGCACACCATCACCCCCACCCCGCTGAGATGCCACCCTCCCTCACGCACCCCTTCCACCGTGAAGTGCGTGTCCCCACTCTTTCACGGCCCTACCCGCCCGTCCACCGCCGCTCTCTCTCACACCTGACTGCGTCCTCAGGCCTCACCTGCAAAGAGGGGGTTCGTTTTCTGTAAAGCGCCTGGTTTTCCGGGCGGAGAGGTGGGCGCCATAGAAATATCAGAAATAAACAGAAAACACTTCATTTGAATTGGACAAATTGTATACTGGATGACTGTTTGCGTAATACTTTTTGAAACACTGTACATGCTTTGTTTTGAAACATTACCACTTGACAATGTCAAAAATCAAGTGGTATGTCCTAACGAAAATATGTTTTTTTTTCATTGTACTGCAGCGAAAATTGGGTCCGCCTTATTTTTATTTCCAGATCACTGCACAAACTCAAACTTTACTTTATATTTCACGGATCAAAAATGCACATGTTTAAAATAGCAGGATAAAAGCCAATCATACCCACTCAAATCTTCCCCATGGCCTAGCCTTAGGGGAAATCCACTAAGCGGCACAAAGACCAGCAACGCACGTATATTTTAGTGGTTGCTGGTAGAAAGCGTTACATCGTTGCAACACTGTCAGTGCCGAGAAGACACTAACCATGCATAACACCAGTACAAAACACCTTTGAACAAACATGATGTAATTGTAATTTTGTCATAAAATAAAAGCGTTTCTAGCTTTGCAACGGAAATTCTGTATTTAATTAAATGGGGTTGTGAGACCATATTCCGCTTCCTGCTGTAATATCTTAATTTCTTGTGAGGGATTGTTAATTAAAGACCCTTGCCACCACCAGTTGAGTAGTAGAGGTTCAAACAGATTGGCAAGGGTGGTAGTGTTCTATTTCCTCAGATGTTGGGTCAGGGAGGTGATTGCCAACCACAGACCAATCAGATTAACCACCGTGGCAGGAAACTCAGTAGCAAGGTAACTAATGCAAAGCAAATTTAATATGAAAGTGTATGATATACAAGGCAATATGGAGACTTATAGTACAATGAAGAGGGGACTCTGGGCTATATTTAAACAGGTCCAGCATACAGGCCCATATGAAATTCAAAACCCGAATGGTATGCTGTTCCTAGTGAATACTGTTGGTTGACGTCATGAATGGTGATGTATAAATAAGTGCGCACCCCTCTTATAAGGTATTGGAGATGTGCGCTGAAAAGGTCAACATGTTTCTTGCCATTGGTTCGATTAGAAGGCAATTCTTCAGGACCAATTAAAAGTCTACCTACACTTTTTGGTGGTGGATCCCAATGATATAATCAAGTATCCACTCGTACAGCACCCTAAAAAGTGGTACCTGTTAAATTAGAGCATCAACCCTGATCGGGTCAATTTATTACTTCATCGTGTACCGGCAGAGTTTTATGGACACTGAGTAGTGCAGTGCCAGATGCAGTCCACAGCTACTGGCCGGGAACACCTACCCACAATCTGCCGGTCCCGGGAGGTAGATTGTGGGTAGGCAAGAAACATGTTAACCTTTTCAGCGCACATCCCCAATACCTTATAAGAGGGGTGCGCACTTGTCACGGTTTTTAATTAAGAGAGCGACCACGTTCATTAAAATAATTCTGAGTGGATCGCCTCCTCTTACTTTTAACTTCACCTTTGCACCTTCCACATCTGCACTTCTCACAAGCCCTTATATACACTAAATCTTACGTCAATAGGAATAAAGATCTCCACTAAAAGGCCCTGATTCGGGCGCCGATTGGGTATTGCAGCGCCGACCCGATAAGGAGCAGACCCGATGATGAGGCAAGACATCCTATGACATTGGGTGTGTGAGGGTCTTTTTCCGAAAGGAGGAAAATGTTCTCCTGCTTGTTGTAATTTATTTATACATCACCATTCATGACGTCAACCAACAGTATTCACTAGGAACAGCATGCCATTCGGGTTTTGAATATGGAGCCTTAAGCAGAAGGAAACATGAAACAAGTATACTTAATTTATTTGGCTGAACGAACAGGGAAATTGATCAGGAGGGCAATGGATATAATTTGCTTAGTTTTCATCAGGGGTTTAGTCAAGATTTTTTACCGAAAAACCAAAGCTTAATTTGTGTTGGTGGTTCCAGCCGGTCTCCACCACACTAATTTCTGGGGACCGAGACATATTTTTCATCAACAAATTTTGCCCCCGAGCAAGAGAGAGAAACTAATAATAGAAAGAAAGAAAAAACAGATAAAAAAGCAGTGATAACGGGAGAAAGCAGGGATGAAAAAATAAATCATACAAAACATAAGGTTTCAAACGCTGAGGGGCAGGGTGCTGGGAACAGGCGCCCTTGGAATGCCTGTGCGCCGTGGCTCTCTGCTTCACAGCCCTTGTGAAGACTTTTCTTATCTGCTTGTTAAATAAACAAGCAGATAAGAGAAGTCTTCACAACAGCCGTGAAGCACTAAAAGAAAAAAACGCTCGCCATCTGTTTTCATTCAGCCGCTTGTCTTTGCGTCTGGGCTGAGTGAAAACAGATGTGCTGTCACTATGGGCGGCATCACAAAACTGCAAGGGCGTCAACAAAAGTGACAGCCAGCAAACCAAAAGCACATAAAAAACATTAATCACGACTAAAGCCAATTTGAAACGGTCGAGACTCAGGGGCGTGGATTAAAGTTCCCCTTCTTGTACTGTTTACTATAGCTCTCGCAGGCGAGGAGCGCATGCGCGCTCCAACGCCAGGCCGAGACCTAATAAGTTTGGAAGGAAAAACGCATTGACAAAGTAAAGCAGTGGCCCGCCAGCCTGACACTGAAGTGCACTTCTTTTAAGGAGGACGTGAACATGATTAGGCAAAATGCAGTAAATCACAGTGCAAGAGAGGCAATAGCTAAATTGAGCTGACCCAGCACCCCATGCTGAATGCAGTGGAGTAACGAAACTTGAGGTGGCCACCCTGCACAATACACTGAGGAGCCTCCTCTGGACGGGCTCAGGAGCGCTCAGACCAGGGTACTGTGCTGAGGGGGCCCCCCTGGAGCTTGCCCACCCCCCCACCCGCACCGCAGGTGCTGCGGGGGACTTTGTTACACCACTGGCTGGATGCTGTGGTGTGCAGAAGGGAAAGTGAGCAGACTAATGGATGAAGCAGACTAATGGAGGAAGAGGTTTTACACAAAGCCCCTCTATATATGTATATGTATAAGTGTATGCAGTTCTTTTTTCATTATTACATGAGGTCGGAGGCACAGCTAAAGCTGTCTGTAGGGCTGATCATGGGTGTAGGAAGTGTGGGGGATGCGGGGATATATCCCCCCCAGATTTTGGAGTGGGGGGACACGGGGGACAAGGGTGGGGGGGACGAGGGGACAAAAGAATTTCCCCTCTCCCTAATGGCCCTGCACTTGACCTGTCTGCAGTCAAAGAGGCCACCAGCCCTCTGCCCTTTGTTATGCTGCAGTAACTCTCAGCCGCTCTGGGATGGGCAGAGAAGGAAGAAAAACTCTGTCTCTTTTCCTTCATGCCCAGAGAAGGCAAGGACAGTGTCCACTTCTCCTGCTCTTCCTACGGCAGCTGCCCTCCTCCCCTCTCTCTCTTTATTCCTCCATCTCTTTCTGTCTCTGTCTCGCTCCTCCTTAAGTGCTGATTTCAAGAGACAGCTCTTACGTACTCTCTCTTGCCTCTCCTTTTCTTTATTTGTTTCCCTGTGAAATGGATCCAAAAACGAGCAGAACACTTTGGCTGGAAATGTCCTCATTTTCTGACCGTTTTCTATTCCAAAGTACAACCTCGGGACGGAGAGAAAAAAGTATCAAAATACGAAAAATAATTAAATAACTAAATAAAGCAATACAGAGTGGTCAGCAGACAGGCCAGGTTGTTATTTACACCCACGCACATTAGCACTGCTTTACAGAGTTTGCCAGTGAAGCGCTACTTTCTTTTTATCTTCTTTCTTTGAACAACATTGTTTTCCCAGGGTGGGGAAGTGCACCATTCCTAAAGAGACTGCAATGCCTGGCTGATGGGTGGAGTGGAAAACGTTTAATATGATCGTTTTCAACTGTTTTAATTATTTTAGCTTATAGAATGTGTACCGCGGCTCTGTGTTTAGGGATGTGGTCTTTTTAAACCAAACTGCTTACATTTTGTAAGGATATAAGCAATGGACATTGAAACGGGTCCCTTCCTGGTCCTGTAGTCATGTCCTGAACTTTTCAGGCAAAATCACTTACTGATTTCTGAATAATGAGTTTAAAACCGTTAAGGAAACATGTTGTTCGTGCTTACATTTCACATGCTTTGCTTATCCTTGCACTCCCTATGAGTGTTTGCTTTTTTCAGGGTGTTTTTACTTTTTTTCAGGCAGCATTTTACTCTTCTCTAGTGCATAATTTGAATTGAGTCACAGCACAATTGGGTTGTAGCTGAAGGCAGTGCGAGTTTCTCCCAGTGGGGCAGTATGGTGTTCAGTGTGGGAGAGGATGCAGCACTCTGGCCAGAGCTGCCGAATTTGGAACTGGAGAACCATGTTCAGCGTTCATGACCAGTCCACCAGACCACTCTCCTGACAGAGCACATTCCGATGCTACACCTTAGAAGGCCCGATAGACCTTAGAAGCCCTGGTGTCTTAGCACTAGCAGGTGGACCCTAACAGAGGCAAGTGTGAGTTAACTTTGAAGTCCTGTCCACCACAATCCATGCAGTTCACCTCCAGTCTTGCGGGCAGGCATACGAAGAAGCACACCCTAGAGCGACAGTGACTCTGTCACTGAGGTCACAAGACCCTTGAGGCCAGTCCACCTCACCCATTGGTACCTCCATTGGCCTTTTTCAGCACTAGTAGTGCAACTTACCAGGGGTTGGCAATGAAGGATTTCCATGCACACCAAACTTATGGGGTGATTATAATGGCGGTGGGACCGCCACATCACCCCCGTCGGTGACGGTCCCACCGCCATTGGTGACTGCATCACCGCCCGCCATATTACAATGGCGGGCGGTTCCCTGGCAGTCGGAAAGACCGATCGCCACGCGACGGGCTCCTTGAGCCCGCCTGTGCGGCGGAGGGGCTCGTAGTTCCTACAATGCTGGTGGTGCCTACCAGGCACCGCAGTAGGGATTATGATGTCCCTTACCCACCAGCCTATCCATGGCGGTTCACCCGCCATAGAAAAGCTGGCGGAAAGGGACATTGGGGGCCCGTAGCAGGCCCCTTTACCCCCGGCCCCCAGATATGGGACCTGGGGGGCACCTATGGTGCCCCCCTACATATCACTGCACCATGTGGCACTGCCACGTAGTGCAGTGATATATGTAACAAGTCCCTTTTTTACATTGCGGCGGGTGATGCAGCCAGCAGCACCTGCCGCAATGTAAAAGATAGGCATTGCGAACGCCGTAGTGGCGGTCGCATTGTAATGCCTATCGTGGGGCCGCCGCTTTGTAGGCGAGCGGTCCCATTCCCCAATTTGATGGCGGACGGACTGAAGTCTGCCTGCCATCGTAATCAGCCCCTAAGTTCGCAAACTTCATGGTCTCTGCTTCGTGCACAAACACTTTTAACATGTGCAGCCTGCTTTCGGGCCACTGGAGTTATGCAGCAATGGAGGCCAAAATTATGTCGCAGTGTTGACTAAATTATGCAGCAAAAAAAAGGCTGCAGAGTAATGCGGTACATTTTATGATACTTTATTATTTTGACATATTTATACATACTAACAGCCTCTGCAAAGCTTTTGCCTCATTAGTACCCGTGTAACATACAAATTCAGCAGTGAGAAAGGTGACCAGTCAACCTTTGCAAAGGGCCCTACACTTCACAGCAACATAAGTCACATTTCTTTTAGTAATTTTTGATCCGTTTGAGCTACAAAATTGTTTTGGGTGAAATTGTTAGATTATGCAGCAGATGATGTATTATGTGGCAAATATGGTACTGCCATAATTAAGTGGAAAAAATGTTTTAAACTAGGATATTTTACCATTCATGTTTGAACTGCACTTGTGGAATAAGTGAGTAGAAGTGCTGATGACAGAAACTGCATGGCTCGGAGACTAATGGCTTGTGATTCCACTTTTAAGCGTATTAGGCACATTCTGTGATTGAAAACATATCCCTCTTTGTGAATGTATTTTAATGTCAATAACTCATACTAAACCTTAAATAAGCATGTGTATCTATTGGTTGAATTAACTGGTCAGTGAAATGCCAAATAAATACTAAAAATAGGGAAGTTTTGCTCTTTCTGGCCACACCTCTGACTCCGCCCACAGACCCAAATCTCAGGTTATTCTCGCCCTCCGATTCTCTACCCACAGTTCTCCTACTTTTTTTCTCCACTTCGACCACTGCTTCCTGGCTATTGTGTTTTGAATGTTGAGCCCTTTCGAACTGAAGTATTATCGGAGCCTGACTGGGGGGTTATGCGGCAGTCGCAGATCACAGTTGGCTCATGTGGGAGGTGGGGCTTGAACTTAGGAATCACAGACTGCATAGGGCACTTTCCCTGTGCCTTCCCACTTCACTATGAAGCCTACTAAAGGTACCAGATGACACTGTATCAGGAAAAATGCTATTTTGCAGTCCCCGACTTTTCTTAAACACAATAATGCATTCTGGGATAGATAGTCTTGCAATACATCAGCTTAACCAAGTGGATTAATACACTGAGAGCAATGTGAGGTAAAGGGGAAGCCCATGACTTGACCACTGTGTCTCTGATGATATAATGGAGTTCTCTGGTAACATTAAAGGTAAGCCACACTTATTCAGGCAGTACCACTCTGAACACGGATAGAAATATGAGGGCCCTTTTTGCAGGCACACGAAGTGTAAACCAAGTTGCCCCATTATCGAGTCTGTACTATTAATGGCCTGACAATGTTACCAATTTAAAACGTAATTTTCCCACTTAGACCTGTTGTGCTTGTGTTTGTGATTCATAAAAAGTGCAAGAGATTTACTCACAGTATTGCACCAACAATCGAAATGTAAGTAGCCTTTATGACTCCACTGCGCCAGTTGGCGCCCCGTCTACCTTTAGAATTTCCAGGTCTGCCAGGGCATCTTCTTGAAATACTCAATAAAACTTGTGCCAAGTGCTTTAGCACCTCATGCCCTCTATGCTGTCTCTTTGTGTTTGTCAGTGACAGCTGTGGGTCTTCTTGAATTAGGGACACTCAAGTGGGCTTTCATTAAGAAACTATGCGTTTGAATACTGTACAAATTAGATTTTCAGCAGAATTAACTTTAAATTTTAAAGCTCCAAGTGGACAAGAATCACAGATGAGGTCATCAGCCAGTCGTGTCTCTTTAGCCAGCAGCCCTTTGCATACTGGTACTTGTAGTTTTACATTTTCTACTATAGGCATGGACTTTGAAATCCAGGCATGCAAAGTACAGTGGGACAAAAATCCAGAATGGCCTGAAGGGCCTACATTTGACATGTGGCCAATTGACAGCTAGGAGCGTAACAGCTCTAGGTATAAATCTGGGTCCAGGATAACAGAGGGATGATGGCTCTCAGACAATGCAATCTGTGGAATTCACTTGTCAACAATGTGGGGCCAGTATGAATACTTCTGAATTGGATATCGTGATGCAAACTCAGCAGACAGTTGTAAGTTCTGTACACATCACTGGTGAGGCCTCATCTGCAGTATTAGGCCTAGTCATGCAGGTCACATCTAACAAACAATGCAAAATTATCAACGGGCCAGTCAGGGACATATTGAGACACCCTCATTAAGGGGGACAAAGACGTGCAAGAACCAATAAAACAACGAGGAAACAGGCCTTCCCCATCCACACACTCAGGATCTGTAATTACATCCCTGTGTCCATTAGGACCACCCCAAGTATGCTTCAAGTTAGGAAGGAGCTGAAGATGCATATCTTTAAAGAACACTACATCACAACACAGTGAAGACTCCACCTCCCATCGCAGAACCCAAGACCTCCCACCCAGATTCACTTTCTGGTTGGATCTCTGCCTTTGACCATGTAAAGCACTCCATTGCCTTTCAACTACGTGTGCACTTTACAAATACAGTTAATGAGAACAGCCGCTGCCCGTACAAGTAAGAGCAGAGGGGCTGGGTAGGAGGGGGAGATTTCGACAGACGACGAGGGAAAATGAATTATTTATTTAATTTTCCCTCGTGGACATCTGTCAAATTCCCCCCCCTAACCGGCCCCATCCGCTCTTACCTGCACGCGCCACGGCTGAATGTGAATATGATGGCACGGGGTTCAAGCAACAAGTCCTGCCTGTGGAGGCTCTATATTCTTACATACCGTGGGAGGGTACGTGGGGGGAGGCATGAATGAGAAATAGCAGAAGCTGTGCACAGTGCAGTTGGAAAGCATTCTTTAGTGGTGGAACCCTCCGACAATTACAGACAAGAGACTGGTAGCTGGTGATGCTCTGAAGCAGCATTCACTCTGTGATGGAAATAGTAATGTAAGTACCCCAGCAGAAGTATCAAGGATTGGAAAAGATACATAAAAATGGGCTCGACTAATGCCAGAGTCAGTTGTGCTGAGTAAGCACAGCTAACTTTGGAGAATGCTTTGGGTAGAAAGGGGGCTGGGACTCTGAGATGAGGTTGATCCTGTGGCTCTTATTTCTGGTCATATGTAATGTTTCTGTGCTACGTCATCTGGAAAGGAGAAGGCTGGGGTCCTTGTGTCTTGCAGTAGGAGAGAAAGGGGTGGAAAAGCTCTTCAGGCCGGAGATAAAATGCAGAAAGGGCCAGACTAGCCACTCTGGCATTTCCTTTGTGGGCTGCAAGCTAAGGATGCTTAATTTAAGCTGGTGGCTGCAGGCGGGACCCAACTACATTCTTTGTTAGAGACCGGTACATTTTTTAAACCATTAGACTGTAAAACCTAACAAGAGAGAGAAAGGCATCAAGGGGTGTGGGCAGAAGGAGGAAGGGAAATATGGAAAACAGAGAAAAGGGAGAAAGCAAAGATGAGAAAGAACCTGGAAGAGTGAGATAATGTGGGGGGAGAGTATGTTGGTGGATGAAGGAGGCAGGAGCTGAAATCAAATAGACAGCCTTGCTATTCAACAACCCAGCTCTGCCACGGATTCCCCCACTACCACCCTTTAACAGTGCCCCTCAAGTCTCCAGAACCACTCTCTCAGATGCATTTAATATAGCCTTATAGCCCGCAGTAGCGGGCTATACCGGCTATTAAAGGCCCGCTCCAGCGTTAAAGGCCCGAGCCGAAGGCGAGGGCCTTTAACAAGGGAGCGGGACTTTAATAGCCGGTATAGCCCAGCTACAAAGGGCTATAAGGGTATTAGAACATTCTGCCACTAGAGG
This sequence comes from Calotriton arnoldi, assembly GCA_963921515.1. Taxonomy (NCBI): domain Eukaryota; kingdom Metazoa; phylum Chordata; class Amphibia; order Caudata; family Salamandridae; genus Calotriton; species Calotriton arnoldi. Next base: position 2,342,009 of record CAWUFW010002036.1, on the reverse strand, counting down.
GCAGAATGTTCTAACAAATAAAGCAAAGGCTTTAGGGAGCGGGAGGGGATTGAAATCCCCTCAGGCTCCCTGAAGCCTTTGTTCACAGCCACAGCTGTGAACAAAGAAACATTGGAATGTTGGAGCTCTGGGCTTATACCAGCCATTATAAGCCCAGAGCTACTCCATTGTTTTCAATGGAGCTCCCAACATTCCAATGTTCTAATATAGCCTTATAGCCCGCTGCCGAGGGCTATACCGGCTGTTAAAGGCCCTGATCCCGAGTTATAGGCTCGAGCCGCAGGCGAGGGCCTATAACGAGGGAGAGGGCCTTTAACAACCGGTATAGCCTGAGGCAGAAGGGCTATATGGGTATTAGAACATTCCACCCACTAAGGGTAGAATGTTCTAAATTAATAATGGAGAAACAAAAAGACAAACATTGGAATGTTGGAGCTCCGGGCTTATACCAGCCATTATAAGCCCAGAGCTACTCTATTGTTTTCAATGGAGCTCCCAACATTCCAATGTTCTAATTAGTTATATAGCACCACTCATACCAGTGCAGGGTGTCAGCACTTTACATCACTCACACTACACAGAGGCAGTCAATCATAGGTGTGTAAATCAGTGTATAAGAAATGGTACATAAAACTACAGGGTGTAGGAATCACATATCATCCATACTTGTAGACAGTATTGTTTAAGAGTGCTTGGTCTGGATGTTGGAAAGTGGGTTATTAGTAGGGGCAAATGTATATCTGTCCCCGGCAATAAGGCCACTACCTCAATATATGGCTCAGTACCGGTCTTAGAAAATTATTCCCATGCTCAACCCTTGGTAGCTTGGCTGTGAGCAGGCCGGCTTAGCTTCAAAGAGAGGTATGTAAAGCATTTAAAAACACCAATTCAGTAAAAAATTAAGACACAACACACAATAAAAATCCAACACGAATTTATAAAAATAGGAAATATTTTTCTCTTTAAAATGAAAAAAATCCAATGTAGGGAACCGGGGATATGACTTTTTAAAGATTTAGCACTATATAGCACATAGAAACGTATGCCTATTGGTACATCTGGTCACGCTAGACCTGCTCAAAGTCAAAGTTTCGGGCCGACTGCGATGAAGCCCTGCGGGGCTACTACTTGCAGTAGGTCTCGGTCATAGTTTTTACCTTCTGACTTAGAAACTTTTCTGGAGCTTTTCTTCCCGTGGTCCCTCGAAGCTCCCAGCCAGCCCTGATTCGGTGAGGGTTCGCCGGCTTGCCTTGCGATGAGCTCCCAGTCAAACTTATGGAAGTCCAACCTCTGGAGCTTTCCAGCGGGACGAGCCAGGGATCCAGGCCGGCACACAGTTGATGGTGGGTGGTTGGCTCTCGTGGTTGGTCCCGGTCACCTTTTCTACATTCGGAATTAGAAACTTTTACAGAGCTTTTTCTTGTGGGGTCCCTCGATGCTCTTCACTAGGCCGGATTCGGTGAGGGTTCGCCGGCTTGGGTTTCCGCCTACGCCCGATCAAACTCTGGAAGTCGGACCCCTGGAGCTTTTCAGTGGGAGGAACCTGGACGGCAGGCCAACTCATGGTTGATGGTTGCTGGCTTGGCTGGACAGGGCGAGTCGGTCCACTTATGGAGCTTTTTTCCAAAGTTGCTCCAAACTTCTCCAAACCTCTGGAACTTCTTCCTGAAGTTTTCCAAAGGGTCTCAAAGTGTCCAAAACTTACTCCAAGGGTCTGGAATCTCCAAGATGGTCCTTGAAAGGGACTTCAGTTCCCACAATCCACTTGGACAAAACCCTTACAAATTCACTGGGAGTACTCCAGGCTAGGGATTCTTGATGGTGGTGGTCCAGGTGAGCTCTGTTAACCTTCAGCTTGCAGGGAGTCCACTCTTTAGTCCTTTTGAAGTAAGGTAGTCCACAGGGCTGTAATTCAGGATTGTGCAACAGGTGCAATCTTCAGAGTCCAGGGCCTGGTTGGTGCAAATCAAACTCCTCAGCAGGGACCCTTCTTCTCTCAAGTTTCAAGCAGCATCATCTGAGAGGCTCTGTCCCTCTCAGATACTTATTCCAAGTTCTCTGGGTCAAGAAGGAGGTCACTCCTGTCCAATGAGGTGCAGGGCAACGCTCCAGGGTATGACCACATCCTCTAAAGTGTGGCATTATTTTCTCACAGAGAGCACAATTTTTTCCAAAATTCATCATGGCTGATTTTCCAGCAGAGGGAGCAGAACTAACTAAACTAGCTTACAGGATGGCTTCATCTACATAGGTCCACTCCCCTTACATCTGGGAATTCCTCCTTAATCCCCCCATCTGGCTGTGGGGCAGGGGGGAGAGGTGTAAATGAAAGTGATTTCTCCAGCTTGTCTCCTCCTTCCCTTGAAGAGCATTATTTACTACTCCCCACCCTGGCTCTGGCATTCCTATGCCCAGCAACCTCTCCTCCCAGAAAGGCTTCCTAACCCCCGGGGTAATTTATCACCTCTTCAAACATCCAGGCTAATCCACTTACCTCTGAACAATCAAGGCAGAGCACTAGATGGCTGAATTGTGGCTTACAGACAAGAAAGTCTTATAACTTCTTGTCTGTACATTTTAGAATAAATTCAACAAAACCACATTGCTGCATTTATCATTAACATTCTTCTGAGTCCTTTAATCCTAGATTTATGGCTTTCCTTTCTCCAGTTATTAACTAATAACCTCTTTCATTGTTAACCTATGGGCTGGGGATCTGTAATGGAAAAATGAACTGGCCAATTTCTCCAACACCAGGGCCTATATAAGGACCCTGCTTATACCTACAGGACCCCCACCCCTGGAATACCTAGGAAAGACTTTAGGGGTTCTGATTATATCAAAATATTGCAGATCCTCACTTCACAGTGCTCCTAGCACAAAAGCCGATTTTGGGAAGCACTTTACTACAACATGGGCAGTGAAATCTGCAATTTCACTAAACCCAGGGCATATAAAACTCATTTTAAAAGGGTCCTCCTTGTAGATACCTGATCCCTCACCCCTGGGACACCTAGGGGAAACCATGGGGATACCTAATATGCCCCAACATTGTAGTTTATCAATTTGTAAGTGCCCCAAACCCAAAAGTCGAGTTTGGGCACAATTTGCATTTTAAAAGCAGTCCTGTAACACAGGCCTGCTTTTAAACTGACCTCAGGCTTCAGCAGTGCACACATGCAAGCACAGGAAGGGCTGCTAGCCTCTAACCTGCCATGCCCTATTTATACTAGGGACTTAAAGGTAGTTCTAATCCCCCTGCCCTATTATGTACTAGGGCCTTATAGGAGAGGTCATGCCAATCATAGGGGGACCCTAACCCATAGTGCACCCTAGTGTATGTAGGTATTTTCACTGTATTTGTAAGTGTCTCTTTCAGCATAGCACTAGCCCTGGGCCTGGTTAGGCAGAGCCCAGAGTCAGGTACCACCAGTACCAGTCAGCAAAAAGTTGGGGAGGGCCCATGGCACAGGCTGGCTTTGCAACACTAGAGAAGCACAAACTCAGAATTTAAAACATAAAACCATGGTTGGGGGTTCTCTTTAATAATCAGAATTGATTTCCATCCTAATGAACCCATTTTCCAACATTAGGATAATGAAAGACTGGGGAAAAATTATAACGCTCTAATCTATACCTTGCAGTTTTCATGCAGCTCTTTGATGATGGTTAATAGCTCACTGTTCAATGTTAGGATTTTAACTTATAAACTGCAAATAGCAAAAGAATCTCTCAGACAAAAGCAGTAACTCACTGATCTATTGACATCATATGCATTTTGTGATCTGCGTGGTACACGTTCTTTGCAGCAGGCATATTAACACACTGTGGCTACCTTATCATGAGTCAAAACTTCCACTAGACAAACCTCTGATCTCTCTTAATAAAGAACATTAATCACCGAAGTTATCTTCACATTTTTATTGTTGCCTGAAAATTGCTGGAGACCAGGAATGCAGCGCAGGTACTTTTCAAACCATAATGCACTTGCAAACACGACGCCCTCACCCGAAGTCAGCACCCTTTGTTTGCTTGGTGCATGAAGATGTAAGATTCATATACATGTTTTTTTAACATTTGTTCTGATTACTATGTGAATGTAAATAACAATAAAGCATACATGCAAACTGTGAGTACATGCCTGCTTTTCTCAATATTTCACTTCAAAACTATGCGATTGTATTTGTTTAACGGGCGGTGATTTGTATAGGGTCACTGGAAAGTCCACAAGGTTGTCCCTGTCTCCGACAGAATTTTAGTGTCTCCTACGCCCCTGGGGCTGATATAGAAAAGGAAACTGTTGAGATGGGAAAGTCCTCTCCTTGTAATGGGCATGTACCTCTGGGTCAGGAAATCACCCAGTAAAGAGTCAACATTTATGTTCCACTCCCCACAACCAACAAACAGCTGGACAGCATTTTCTTAGCTAATTTCATGACAAGGTCAGTTTCCCCAATCCAACCAAGGACAGCACATGGGTGCTACTAAATCAGCCCACACTCTGCAAAACTACACAATAAAAGATGTTTGTCAACAGGAGCGACTTTCACCCTAACATGTGGCTCAGTGCATTGCAACAGTTTGCCAAGTTGGTTGATCATAATCCAATTTTGTAACAAAACACTAAATAAGACATTTAGGGTGCATACATGTATTTTACACAATGGTGGTCAGCACCAAGTAGTTAGGGTTCAGTTGCAATTTCTGAATAAATTCAAGTCAACCTTGGCATGAAAGTGGAACTTTAAGCAAAAGGTGTGCTTTCATTGATTTAGTGTAAATCTGTTCAGTAGTTTTTGAGACCTAACTCTTTAAAAAATGTACTGGTTGGCTTGAAAGGATTAACACTTTGGTATATCTGTTGTTCTAAATATTCCTCTCATCAAATGTGCTTGGTTGGAGAAGGGTTCAAAATATATTTTATTGTTTGGCCATGTTGAAAAACACAATTTAAACAAATAAATAAATTGAACATTTTGCGCTGTTGAAAAAAAGTTTGACAGCCATGGTGTTACCATGGGAAGAGGCCAATCCCAAAGGAGTGCTGAGTGGTACCCGGAGGTGTGTAAAAAGATACCAAAAATCCAAGGGAAAATGAAATGGGGTTTAGATGCAAAAGGAATCATGATTTTAAGTGGCTGCCATTTTATGAAAGCAAAACAGCTGAAGGTAAAAAAAAAATGTTTTAAAAAATCAAGAGAACAACAGCAGAAAAATCATGAAATGGTCAGCTATTTAGGCAGGTTAGGTGCAGGGTGGGAGATACCTGCCAGCCACCAATGGGTGGGGCCAACTCCTACTATGCACAGCAGGGATTGGCTGCCTACAGAGAGTTGTGCACAGGACCAGGGCGAAGGCAGGATCATGTGGGCAAACCCCTGCAGTGGATTATGCACAGACTAGGCCTTTCTGCATGTGGCCAAAAGCGCAGAGGAGTTGGAAATGTGAGGACATCATAAAAAAAAAAAAAAAAATTAGTTTCACTAGAAAAAACGCAATTAAAATCGAGTTATGGTTCTGGCTCAAATGTCCAAAACCACTGAAACATGACAGTTACACTTAGTAGTGCAAACAACACATACCATAACTTGCACCATCTCTCATGCTCAAAACATTTTGTTTACCAGCAGAAATAAAAAGCAAAAATGAACAAGACAACATGACAGGCAGCACAAGTTATAGTATAAGCTGTGTGTGTTACTAACCATAGCAAGTAGATTTCAGTGGTTTTGGGCCTTCGAGCCAGAGAAAGATCTAGACTATCCGACGCCTTGTTTGCTAATGCAGTGTTTAAGGAAAGATGCTTTTCAATAGAGCAATTAAACTGACATATAAATTAGAAAATAATTCAACATTGCATTTTTTTCTCTCTCACTGTTCATTACATAGACTTCAACACACGTACAATAACTTGTGATTTATTAGTTGGAAGCAGAGTCCAAATTTAAAAATAAATAAAAACAAAACAGTTCACACCAGTGACAATGAGCTTCTATTTGTTTATACACTGTCTGGGACACCTAGCAAGTTAATAACTTTGTCAAAATTCTTTATCACAGGGATTTCTCACATCACTAGCTTTCTTCCTGATACCAATTTTTATTTGTAAGGTGCTTTCTGCCTCCCAAACAAGTATGTATTCTCTTATTGGTGAGAGATTCCCTCATCCGAGAATGGAATTACCACAGCTACTTGTAAGAATCCCCTCTTCCTGTAATTCACATAGATAATTTAAGAAATACCTAACTTGTCAGGAATGTAAAAGGGGAACCAAGTTTCGACTTGCACAGATAACACAAAAGAATGGAATAAGTGCTGTTGAAGCTATGTTATTGTAATCATCAGAAATAATAAATCACTCCGCCCCCAAGAGAACAAATTCCCATAAAGCAGCAGATTCTGAACATAGAAAATGAAACCCACAGAGGAAACAAATCTATGGTAGAAGTTCCAAATTTTTCCCTGACAATGCCACTCATGCTCTCGCAGACCACTTGCAACGCCCAGCACCATATACAATATCTCTTATCTTGGATCTCTGAGTGAAGGAAACATATCTATCAATATTTGAGACCAATGGTGGCTCTAATACAATGGCTCACAGGTAAAGTGGGAGAATTCAAGAACCGATTCCCCTAAGGCTGACTAATGTTCAAACTGCCTAAACAGATCTGACATTTCTCTGCAAGCAAAACCACATTTTTGGCAAGGAGCATTTGGGGAGGTTTCTCTCCTAGAGGAGACGATTGGCAGTTCTACATCCTGAGAGGCGTGCTAGGTCAATAGCTTTTTGGTTAAAACGATGGGGTCTAGTCCAGGGCACACTGTCTAACGATATTTGAATACAATTAATCTTGTAAGAGTTGTGGTTCCCCAGCTACAAACATCCTAGTGGATGAAATGGCCTCTAGAAAAGAAACTTTCATTAGTAGGATTTGATATTCGCTCAGTTATCAGCTTCGAAGGGTGAGAGCAGAGGTCTCAAGCAAAACTCATGATAGAGGGAACGAAAAGCTAAGTAGTATGTGGTCTAGAGGGATCCTCTGGCTCCTGGGTAACTCCAAAGTACTTTAAAGACCTTCATAAATACTCGCTAGATCTGCATTGTAGCGGGATGACCCAAACTGAACACTCCTTTTTCAAAAACTGCAGAGCAGCCTCAACAAGGAGACGGACCCTCACTGGCCTGTAATTTCTGCAAAGCACTGCATTGCTTTCCTCGCTTCTTAAAGACAAAGGGGGCATCTGGGCAGCTAGATGACGACTACCATTACACTTGACAAGCCATGACTCTGTAACCCATCCCATTCGTTTTCCATAGAGAAAGATGGACTGGGTGAAGTTACTGAATCCCTGTTGATCAAAAAGGTGTAGAAAATGATAACCATCCACAGTGGTGGTACTTCCAGTCAGGGAGCCAACCAACTCCTGCTCTGCCTATACGGGATCACTTAAATCACTAAGAATAGCAAATCCCAGTCTGAAAGGCAGTTCACAGTCGTGGCATCTACGCCCACTTTTGGAACACAGGCTTCTGGAACACAATTTCAGAAGGTCACGAGCACATACAGATGATTCTTTTCAAATGGAGGCAGAGCAGACATATCGACTCCGAAAGCTACATAAAAAATGAATGGCAACGAAAAAGTTACAAATAGAAGAGGCGCACGATACTTTGTGTACACTCCTGCCAGAATAGCAAAACAAATAGACGCGCGTACACACAGTTATAAAGTGGATTGCAGGTCTTTTCCGTTTGAAACGTGTCACAGTCACCGAATAGCACGGGGGAAAGGAAAGATGGCCCCCGTCAAGCGTTTCATTTCAGCTGTTAGTGTTGGATAAAAGTGACAGTAGTTAGTTTACAGTGAAAACAAACGATCGGGTGATTCTACGATTAAGCCTGAAAACCAATGGTTTTATTGAACATGTAAATAGTTTTCTAATGTGCCCTAAAGGGATCCAAAAATCAACAAATGAGATATTACATTCGCCTTCTCAACGCCATTAATCAAATTCAGTTTTTAAAATTACTAAAAAATCACTTGCATTAATAACAGCTTTCTACCAGGGTAACTCGAGACAGGGAGGAGAATTTTCTTTTTTTTTAAATACACAAACCTGTCTACAGCATTTCAAAATAAATGTTGAAACTTCTCAAACATAAGCTAAACTCCAAAGTAAGTCTTTCTGTATAAAAGCAGGGTTACAACTCGACTTGTATTTTACAGACGGCCAGTAATTTTACACGAAGGCCCATAACGAAATTTAGAAAACGGCAAAAAGAAATAAAAAAATATTTCGAAATCCAGTGAACCTCCTCTGATTTTATGAACCAAAAGTAGGAAATTCAACCAACCGAGTTAAAGGTTCCCAATGTCATAAACCCTCTCTGGTGCATATGACTGGCTGACGTCCGGCGGGTATGTAAACGTAAGAGTGGTGGAAGAAATGCGACACTACAGTTTTGTTACATAGCTCTCAAAAACAATAAGAAATCGAAAACATGCAAATAAAGGCCTTTATTTTCTTAGGAACAGCAGGTGGGGTTTGGTTCAGTTTATTTTTCCAATATCCCGGTAAACCCTGTCAAGACATGAAGCAATTGCCGGAAGCGTTTATTCTGCCTCTTAAAGGTCCAATCTTTGCCGTGCACTCAAGCAGAGCAACGTGGGCATAAGTTAAAATCACGTTATTCTGAAAGAGTGCAGTCAAAGGCTACTGTCGGCGCACAGAGAGCTGCCAGAAGAGGAAAGTTTGTGCGCAGCCGTGTAGAAGAAACCGAGATTGCCCATTTGACATGTCCGTGCTGCCTGAGTTAGATGTGAGCCTCTCCCCGGGCAGCCCGTTACTGCTTATGCATGCCCATTCACATCATCCTTGATCCTCCTGCCCCAGAGGGTAGAGAGCCAGACAAAGGAGAGGGAGGGGTTAGGAAATCCCTGTCCCCACTGTTGTGTTATTTTATTTTGTGCCCACTGCTGCCCTTCTCGCTGTGCCCCGTTTTCTCCTGCCTCCTCCGCTCTCCGCCCGTTTCCCACCGCTGCGTCCCCGCCCCCCTGCTCGCCCATTCGCCGCCCCGCTGCCGCCTCCCAGCTGCTCCTCCCTCCCACCTCCCCTTATATGGCGGACGCTGCGCGGCCGCGCCGCTGGCGCGCCGAAGGCAAGCCCGTCTGCGCTTGTCCGCGCCTGGACCGCGCCCAGCACCAGACCCCCTGGTCCCCGCGAACGCCACACCGACCGCCGCCACTACACCGCCAGCATTCTCCACGCACTCAACACCGGACGACCGCACACCTGCTTCCTGGCCGCCCCGAAGCACACCAAAGGACCCTTCTCCTGCCGGAGCTGCAGCTTCACCAACCTCCGAGCCGCCAAACCGCCCACCGTGACAGAACGCAACCACCTCAGATGCATACTACTGAACACCCGCTCCGCACGCAAACACGACATCGAACTCTGGGACCTGCTCGACACATCCTCCCCGGACGTCGCCTTCCTGACAGAGACCTGGATGAACGCCTCCTCGGCACCCGACATCGCCATAGCCATCCCGGACGGCTACAAGATCACCCGCAGGGACCGCACCAACGGATTAGGAGGTGGAATCGCCATTGTCCACAAGAACACCCTCAGGGTCTCGACCAGCACCGACGACACCCTCAACACCGCCGAACACCTGCACTTCCAGATCCACACTGACCTCAACACCACCCTCAGAGGAACTCTCGTCTACAGACCCCCCGGACCCCGGCCTCAGTTCAGCGACTCCGTCGCCGACTTCGTCAGCACGCACGCCCTTGCCTCCACAGACTACATCCTCGTCGGAGACCTGAACTTCCACCTCGAGAACAACAACAACACCAACTCCACCACCCTGATTGACAACCTCGCCAACCTCGGACTCAGACAGCTCGTCACAACGCCCACCCACTCCGCCGGCCACACGCTTGACCCCATCTTCTCCGCAAGCTCCCACGTCACCTTCAACCACACCACCGAACTCCACTGGACCGACCACCGCTGCATCCACTTCACCTTCCGGAAACCCACCACGCACCACCGCAGTCAACAGATCCCCCACCGCAGCTGGAGCAGAGTAACTGAAGACCAGCTAAACACCACCCTCGCCCGAAGCCCACCCGCCGACCCCACCGACTCCGACACCGCCGCCCACAACCTCAGGCGATGGATCGACGACTGCACCAACACTCTCGCCCGACCAAGAAACCCTCCAACAGATGCACTAACAAGAAAGCCAGCTAGTTCACCGCGGACCTCCAGGCCTCCAAGCAAACCTGCTGAAAACTTGAGAAGAAATGGCACCGCGAACAGACACCGGACAGCTACGCAGCCCACAAGAACGCCATCCGCAGACACCACCACCTCATCAGATCCGCCAAAAGGGCCTCCTTCAAGGACCGCCTCGACAACAACGCGCACAACAGCAAAGAGCTCTTCAACATCATGAAGGAACTCTCCAACCCCAGCTCGAACACCAACGGCATCCCACCATCGCAAGACTTGTGCGACTCCCTCGCCACCTTCTTCCATTGTAAGATCGCAGACATCCACGACAGCTTCAACAACCTGGCTGGCCCGACAGCCACCGACACCTCAGACCCCACAGCCGCCACCCACATCGATCCCCTGCTCACCTGGACCAACATAAACGACGACGACACCATCAAAATCATGAACACCATCCACTCCGGATTTCCGTCAGACCCATGCCCACACCACATCTTCAACAAAGCTAGCGCCACCATCGCACCCCATCTCCGCAAGGCCTTCAACATCTCCTTCGAGACCGCGACCTTCCCGGAGAGCTGGAAGCACGCCGAGATCAACGCCTTACTCAAGAAACCCAAGGTGGATCCGAAGGACCTCAAGAACTTCCGGCCCATCTCTCTGCTCCCGTTCCCGGCGAATGTCATCGAGAAGACCGTCAACGGACAACTGACCCGCTACCTCGAGGAGAACAACATCCTGGACCCGTCCCAGTCCGGGTTCCGCAGCAACCACAGTACCGAAACTGCCCTCATCGCCGCCACCGATGACATCAGGGCCCTGCTGGACAATGGCAAAACCGCGGCCCTCATCCTCCTGGACCTATCAGCCGCCTTCGACACTGTCTGTCATCGCACCCTACACACACGCCTCCACAACGCAGGGATCCGAGACAAGGCCCTGGAATGGACCACCTCCTTCCTCTCCGGCAGAACCCAGAGCGTCCGCCTCCCCCCTTTCCGTTCCGTAGCCTCTGAGATCATCTGCGGCGTACCCCAAGGATCATCCCTCAGCCCGACACTGTTCAACGTCTACATGGCTCCGCTCGCCCACGTCGCCCGACTGCACGACCTCAACATCATCTCTTACGCCGACGACACCCAGCTGATCCTCTCCCTCACCAAGGACCCCCTCACCGCCAAATCCAACCTCCACGAAGGAATGAAGGCCATCGCCGAGTGGATGAAGAACAGCCGTCTGAAGCTGAACTCGGACAAGACGGAGGTCCTCATCCTCGGCTCCTCCCCCTCAGCCTGGGACGACTCCTGGTGGCCGACCGCACTGGGAGCAGCACCGACACCCACCGACCACACACGCAACCTGGGGTTCATCCTCGACTCAACACTCTCCATGACCAAGCAAGTCAACGCCGTCTCATCCTCCTGCTTCAACACCCTCCGCATGCTCCGCAAGATCTACAGGTGGATCCCCACCGAAACAAGAAGAACGGTCACCCAGGCCATCGTCAGCAGCAGGCTGGACTACGGAAACGCCCTCTACGCAGGAGCCTTGGCCAAACTCCTGAAACGACTTCAACGCATACAGAACGCCTCTGCACGCCTGATCCTCGACATCCCTCGCCACAGCCACATCACACCCCACCTGAGAGACCTGCACTGGCTTCCCGTCAACAAGAGGATCACTTTCAAGCTCCTCACCCACGCACACAAGGCACTCCACAACACCGGACCGGCATACCTCAACAGACGGCTCACCTTCTACACCCCGAACCGCCAGCTCCGCTCCACCGACCTCGCCCTCGCCACCGTCCCCCGCATCCGAAGAGCGACCACCGGCGGCAGATCGTTCTCCCACCTCGCCGCCAAGACCTGGAACACCCTCCCCATCCTCCTGCGACAGACCCAGGATCTACTAACCTTCAGGAGGCTACTCAAGACCTGGCTATTCGAGCAGTAGCAGCACCCCCCAGCGTCTTGAGACCCTCATGGGTGAGTAGTGCGCTTTACAAATGACTGATTGATTGATTGATTGATTGCATCTGGCAGCCCGCAGGGCTTCAGCCGCCCCCACCATAACGCCCCAGCCCCCAAGACAGAGAGCGAGAAGCTTACCCATAGCGCGGCCCGGCCATCCGATGCTGCTGTCCAGGCGTGCCGATGAACCCGCCCGAGTCTGCCCGCAGCCACCCGCTACTCTCACTCCTCCCTCCCCACCAGCCAATCAAGCACTATTAAAGTAAAAGCGCGCATTGCGCGCATTGCGCGCTCCGCATACAAGTAGCGCCCGCCATTGTCCCGCGAGTGCTGTGTGGGCGCGCTGCAAATTCAAGCGCCGCCATTGTCCCACATTATTTATTAAAGAAAGTAGTGCCCACAGACTAACTGAAGCATCCTGTGTTACACCACAAGTAAAAGATCCAGTCCTCATGGGAGGTAACAAATGGCGACAGGGCGGTAACAAGGAGGGACTAACAAGCCTCATTATCAATCGGAAGCCAGCATTTACCAAGGACGATGACACCAGCCAATCAAAAATATGGGCGGAGAGAAGGCGAGGCTTCCACAGCATACTCGACTAATGCATGCCTCAAAAAGCGAGCAGCGCATGCGTGCTGCGCCGCTAAGCTCGACCTAAAAAGTGAAATGTTAAGGACACCACGTGACTCCACGTCACCAGGACATCTTATTTGCAGTCCTGGCGTTCTACTTAACAACCTATTATTCAATAAGAAATGTGAGGAAAATTCCTGGTCCTATCCCCTCCTTGGAACCCATAATAACTCACACCAAGCAAACTATGCCGAAGTTTGTGACTCGTATTTAAAAAGTCCCTTAAGCAGCCTTTCAGAATATCTGCACAAAAAGTATACCCCCTCCGGGCAAGACAAGGAAATCCATTCCCCGGCTAAAGCCTTATTAACTACAGGGGTCTTCAAAGCTCACTGCATAAATATACACATGGTCAGTCATCACCCTGCCGCTTTCTTCTCCTAATAGAAACTCCCTGCAGTTAAGATCTAATTCCATTTCTTTAGGGGGCTGAGAGATGTTTTATCTAAATCCTCAGAGGTCTTACTACAGGGAGAGATGGTACAGGGCCTTTGCTGACTCGTCGACTCATAATCCAAGACACCAGATCTCAAATCTATCACTTGATATATTTCTTTATATATTTAATGATAATCTACCCCGTTGCACGTACACCAAATACATAAATTATTAAAACAAAATTCACTCAAGCCCATCAATATAGTTCAAAGTCAACATGTTTCAGATCGTATCTGGAGCAGCAAAAGGGCCTTGTGCTCTTATGAGGACTAAAAGTTGACTCACAGGTGAGAGGACAATAACTCACTGCCACCACCTAAGAGTGTTAGATGGCTCATAATATAATTGCAAACTGATTAAATCTCAGGGCCTAGTGTTGCTTATCAGACAGTAACATGGGTAGTTAAAGCTATTCTGCAAGCATCTGCATACCAAGCATAAAAAACACAATCACGGGTCCTGCCTCATCCAAACCCTTTGCTTCAAGACCAGAATCCCTGAGGTAGAAATGGTACCTCACTTGTGTGAGCAGGCCCAGTAGCGGCTGCTACCGGGGAGGGGTGGTAGGGCGGAGGGATGGAAAAAATAAAAGGGACTTACCTGAAATGGACGGACGGCCGCTTCTCCTCCGTCCTCTTCATCTTCCGGTCCCAGTCCCGGCCGGCAGCAGCAGCAGGAAGAACACAGGCACACAGACACTCCTGAGCCAATCACAATGCTGCAATGCAGTGTTGGGATTGGTCTGAGCGCCGTGGTTCGGCGCTCAGACGGGTACAGGGAGGCTTTGCATGTTCCTCACCAGACTGTGTAATGCAGCCTGGTGGGGAAGATGCAAAGTGCCCATGACTGCTTGGCCAGCCCAAGCAGTCATGCGCACTTAGGGAATGCAAACCACTCTTCCCCCTGCGCTGCCCATCCCCGCCCAACCCCGCCCTGCGAGCCACTGACTTCCATAGCAAAAATACAATGATAATAACGATACGTTGTTATCATTGTATTTTCCTTTTGAGCAGGGGGCGACAATCCTTCGCCTTAGTGGAAGAGCCGACACTGGGCAGGACTAGTGACCGTGTCAGGAAAGGGCCCAAAATGCAACATGGATACATCACATTTTCTACTCAAAACTGACCCTTTTTTTGCAAACTGAGTAGCTGTGGATTTTGGGACTTAGCTCAGCCAATACGTGGAGAAACCTAGCAAACCTGCACATTTTTGAAAACTAGACACCTGGGGGAATCCAGAGTGGGGTGAACTGTGTGGCTCTCATCAGGTTTTATTACCCAGAATCCCTCGCAAACCTCAAAGTTTGACTAAAAAACACATTCCTCACATTTCTGTGATGGAAAGTTCTGGAATCTGTGGGAAGCCACAAACCTCCTTCCACCCAGTATTTCCCCAACTCTCCCAATATAAATGGTACCTCACTTGTGTGGTTAGACCTAGTACACACAGCAGGAAAGGGCACTAAATGCAACATTGATACATACCATTTTTCCACTCAAAACTGGTCCTTTTTTTTGCAAAGTGGTGGCTGTGGATTTTAGGCCCCAGTCCAGCCAGCACCTAGGATAATCTAGGAAACCTGTAAATTTTTTAAAACTAGACATCTGGGGATATCCAGGGTAGGGTGACTTGTGTGACTCTCATCGGGTGTTTTTACCCAGAATCCCTTGCAAACCTCAAACTTTGACTTAAAAAATACATTTTCTTCACATTTATATAATTGAAAGTTCTGGAATCTGCAAGGAGCCACAAACTTCCTTCCTCCCAGCATTCCCCCAACCCTCCCAATAAGAATGGTGCCTCACTTGTGTGGGTAGGTCTAGTGCCCGCAACAGGAAAGGGCCCAAAACACAACATGGATACATCACATTTTTATGTGGGTAGCTGTGGCTTTTGGGCCCTTGGTCAGCTGGCACCTAGGGAAACATAACAAACCTGAACATTTTTTAACACCAATTCACAAAATCCTCAGCACACGTCTGTAGAGTGATATTAAATATCAACGCAAGTATACACAAATTATAAACACAGTTTCAGGAATCTTCTCTTTCTTTTATTCTTTTCTTTCTGATCAGCCAACACGTGTTTCGTCGCACAAACTGGGAAATCGCCCCGCGACTTTCTCATGGCTGAGTAAACAAAAAATAAACAATGGCCATTGTGACATCATACATACAACTGGTGTGAACAAGCTCAATTCAGATATAAACGTGACACAATGTGCAAGTGCAAAAGCATGCACATGGTGGACCTATAGTCAATGATGGTGACTTCGTGAGCATCACAAAGTGAAGATAAAACAAACTATTGTGCAAGCATATTTCATATTAAAAAAAACACTAAATCAAGGTGATGGAGAAAAACCTATTGATTAAATAGCTCCCAAAGCCTGAAACCGTATAAGGGCATATAGATCAAGCCACAAATACACCAGACCAAAACCATAAAGAAACACCTGGGCCGTGTATGTCAAACCCTTCTCTCATTGCCGTCAGTACTTAAGCAAAGCTTTCAAAGACCAAAAGGGGGTGACTACTATCTCACCCTTCTAGCCAAATACATGCATCACCATTGTGATATTTCTTCTAAAGGGGTACCTTCAATGTCATTGGTAGCAACCTATGCGGAAGTAAACAAAAAGTACAGTTAAGAGCCTGTCAAAATTGATCCTCTTGATCAAATATATTCCCAAAATAGCCTTATGTATCAAATCACCACCTACTTTCCATGTGGTGATAATTCCATCCCACACGCTTTAGACTGCGGGTGAGTCTAGTATCCTTGCTTCGAAGTGGGTAAATACGTAATTTTCAGTAAAAGCACCCCTGTAATGAGAAGGGAAAAGCTCCGATGTGACGGCTTCCCTGACGATAAGTGCTCACTTTGATACACTTTCCAAAATTATTAGTAACTATATGGCGTTCGAGCGAGACCCACAAGTAATAGATCCCTTAATTTAAAACAAATTCCCACACTGTTTAAAATCAGGAATTAGGAATTTATTGAGCCCAAGCTACCCTGTGATGAGAGCGAATGAGAGTTGGCTGACTCCTCACACGATTGGGTTTTATGGGTGTGGACACTGCAGTGCATGCAAGTGGGCGAGCAGTAAGAAAGACACTTTTCAAGGGCCCAGGTGACAAAACATATAAGATTAGGTCCAATATTAACTGCTACACGAAGTATGTTGTATACGTGACCGAGTGCAAATGCGGCAAAAAGTATGTGGGCTGCACCATAAGGACTCTGCGTGAGAGAATAGGGGAACACATGAGAGCGGTTAAACAAGGGGATATCAGGTATCCCATTGCTGCGCACATAGCACAATGCCCCACACAGACCAGGAATAGGGTATTTACATTTTATGGCATTGACCAAATCCTGAGGCACCCTAGAGGGGGCAACAGGGAATTGACTTTACGCAGGCGAGAGGCCTTTTGGATTCTCAGATTACGCAGCACAGAGACAGGGCTCAATGTTGACCAGGAGCTTCATTACTTTCTGGGGAGATAAATGGTGTTCGTCATAATGTGAACGTTAAAACATGTCTGATCCGAAGAGGGTAGGTGCAGGTTACGTCACCTGCATATACATTTGCAACACTTTGCTTTGTGTTATCATCACATATATTGTTTTGGTTGCTTCTGTATTGTACTAACATAAGAAATGTATGAGTTGGGTATGTCATTTGACATATGCGACCCCCCGTTAAATGCACCGTTAATTCCAGCCATTCGGTTCATATGTTTTAAACACTGTTATCCTTGTACTTTGTCCAGGAGATGGAGAAGCACAATGTATCTTGAACATAGCTCCAATGAGGGTGTAGGATTTGCGCTTTGGAGGCTGTACGCTTAAGCACGTCGATTTTAAGTTTTGCATGCCTAGAATATAGAAGGTTCCATTCACGATGAGCGCTTTTCATTAGTAAGCTCTCACAGCGGCTACTGATTCAACACGCATTGGTTTGGACAGTTAGCAATGCGTATTTTCATGAACACTCTAGTCAATAGCGCCGTCAGATGATATGTCGGTATATTAGACATGATTTGTGGGTCTGTTAGATTGTGATGACCAGATCTGGTTATGAAACAATATATTTTACCTAGCTTTAATGCACACACTCATATGTTGGAAGTTTGACTTTTCAATATCACTAAAGAATTAATCGTCAATTTGTGGACGCTTCGGTTTTCCTTTTAGCTGTTCGACTCACAGATTGTGGTAATCGTTTTTTTTTTTAATTCTCACGCAGGACGTGATTGGATTATGCACGACTGTGGTTAGCCTGAGATGACTTATTATGTATATGGAATTGACATCTTCACACTACAAGATGGCTGCCATGCTCAGGCAGAGATAGTCCTCTTTCTATTAACATGGCTCCAGGTCTATAAGAGCGGGAACTCTCATTGCTGGCTCTCGTACTCGAGGACCGGACAGACTGATCTAGTTGCGGCTGCACTACGGCGTGTAGCGGTAAGTTTCTGGGCTTGCGACCTGATCTTAAACAGTGTGGGAATTTGTTTTAAATTACTTGTGGGCCTCGCTCGAGCGCCATATAGTTACTAATAATTTTGTAAAGTGTATCAAAGTGAGCACTTATCGTCAGGGAAGCCGGTCACATCAGAGCTTTTCCCTTCTCATTACAGGGGTGCTTTTACTGAAAATGACGTATTTACCCACTTTGAAGCAAGGATACTAGACTCACCCACAGTCTAAAGCGTGTGGGATGGAATTATCACCACATGGAAAGTAGGTGGTGATTTGATACATAAGGCTATTTTGGGAATATATTTGATCAAGAGGGTCAATTTTGACTGGCTCTTATCTGTACTTTTTTGTTTACTTCCGCATAGGTTGCTACCAATGACATTGAAGGTACCCAGTCCTGCCAAGTGTCACGTATCAGGCGTGACGCTAACGCATTTCAGTGTGGTGTTCCGCATCACCACACTGAAATGCATTGTCACGCATTTGCCCACTCTCTGCTGATGCGCTGAAAGTTGGCTAAATTAACCCCCAGGGTGCTGCTAGCGCGCGCTGCCTGCTGGCTGTGGTGCACTCTGACTGTCATGTGCGCGGGGGGCTGCTCTGCTGGAGAGTGCACACAGTCTGCTCAGCTCTCGCTCCCGCGGCAGACTCCAGGAGACAGTAATTGATCGGATGCTGCTGCTCTAATAAGCTTCACTGTGACGCTTCATGTTACTAGCAACAATGTTGCAAAACAGCACAGTTCTGCAGAGTGCTGTCTCGATTCCCGCGGCCCGGCGCGCTGACCACATCATGACAGAGTGAGTCATGATGTTGAGACTCACCCTGCTGCGCCCAATTAAATTATCGGGAGTCCCCGGGGCCTGCCCTACTTGTGGCAAGTCGAGCGTTAACTGGCTCTGGCAGTGTGGCGCCTCTCTGGCGCCCATTACCTCACGCCCTGGCTGGGACGGTTAACTCAAGTGAGGCTCCCCCGGAGTGACAAGAAGCAAGCCGAGCGGCGGCGGGACGGACTAGGTCGCAGAGTCTCAGTCACCATGGCATGCCGCAGCCCCGCATCGAGAGGCCTGTGGCTGCATCATCGGGCGCGCAGAGTGTGCGGGGAGACTGGCGCTGCTGCAGGCATGATGTCGTGCGGCGCCGTCCGCAGTGAGCCACGGTCCGACGAGAGAGAGGCAGCAGGCCGAGGCGCCGCACATCAGTCACCCCCGCGCCGGGGCTCAGTCCTGGGCTCACCGCCATCACGGGCTAGCAGCCAGAGTGAGAGAACAAGTACTTCTGACAACTCACGCACTCAGTAAGTACAGTAACTAAGTATTCTGCCCTTTTCTGTGTCCCTTAGTGTGAGTGCCCTGTGTCTTTCTACCCTGTGTCTGCATTAAGTTGTAGAAGAGCTTTTCGTTGCGCAAATGGTTGTAATTTGTGATATTTATATGTTTCCCTTGTCTTCATTGCTTAATTTTGCTAGCGAGAAAGTGTCACTCATACTCATTGAAATGTCACTCATAATAACACTGAATTTATGAAAATGTCACACATGGCAATCTGAAACCTTGGCAGCTTTGGGTACCCCCTTTAGAAGAAATATCACAATGGTGATGCATGTATTTGGCTAGATGGGTGAGATAGTAGTCACCCCCCTTTTGGTCTTTGAAAGCTTTGCTTAAGTACTGACGGCAATGAGAGAAGGGTTTGACATACATGGCCCAGGTGTTTCTTTATGGTTTTGGTCTTGTGTATTTGTGGCTTGATCTAGATGCCCTTATACGGTTTTGGGCTTTGGGAGCTATTTAATCAATAGGTTTTTCTCCATCACCTTGATTTAGTGTTTTTTTTAAATATGAAATATGCTTGCACGATAGATTGTTTTATCTTCACTTGGTTATGCTCACGAAGTCACCATCATTGACTATAGGTCCACCATGTGCATGCTTTTGCACTTGCACTTTGTGTCACGTTTATATCTGAATTGAGCTTGTGCACACCAGTTGTATGTATTGTGTCACAATGGCCATTGTTTATCTTTTGTTTACTCAGCCTTGAGAAAGTCGCGGGACGATTTCCCAGTTTGTGCGACGAAACACGTGTTGGCTGATCAGAAAGAAAAGAATAAAGAAAGAGAAGATTTCTGAAACTGTGTTTATAATTTGTGTATACTTGCATTGATGTTTAATATCACTCTACAGATGTGTGCTGAGCATTTTGTGAATTTCTATGTTGGCTTTGGCCACAACTTTGGGGGAGGTTGGTGGTTCTCCTCACCTTACAGCACCGTAACTCAATACTATCCTGAACTGATATATGTGCGATTGTTCCTAAGGCGCCGTATAACCTATAACTATACCACTGTCTATTAAATTTTTAACACTAGACAACTAGGGAGCCCAGGGGTACATGACATGGTTGGCTCTTGTTAGGTAATTTTACCTAGAAGCCCTTGCAAATCTCATACTTTGTTAAAAAACACACATTTTCCTCACAAGGCCCATAGGTGCGAATGATTTTGCATTAGCTAATTTGTGATTACCTAATTGGTAATTGTAATTAGTGAATGCAAAGCCAAGGGTGCCCGGGGGCCTAAGGCCCCCTTGAAGCGCCCCCCAAATTTAAATTGTGCACATGTAAAGTGCACACATGCCCTAGGGGCATGTGTGCGCAACATGGCACTTTGAAAAATGCATTTTTGTGCATTTTTCAAAATTTGCATATGGTTACCATCAACTTGAAGTTGATGGTAATTAGTGTTTTCTAAATGCACAGTTCGCATTTAGGAAAGACTTCTTAGATGTGCATTAGGGATTCGCAAATTGCGATTACCTAAATTGCGAATACAAAGCCTTTCATACATAACGAAAGACCGTTTTGCATTCGCAAATGGCCGAATTTTGCGATTCGCACCATCTGCGAACACAGAATACTTTCATACAACTGGCCTTTGTTCTCCACAGCGGGGGGAGAAGGTGCAGCTCCCTTGTGGACGCATGGTACTACTTGTTTAGGGTGAGGAGAGAATTGGCTGTAGCACATTAAGTCTTATACAAAAGGATTTCTCCTTTCTCTCCAGCACTCTCAGCTTATCAGCTTTTTAGTTTCTTGTTGGTCCTCAATGTTACTCAAGGGCTGTTTGAGCTACTGTACTTCCACTGGATCATAACCAAAAGGTTTGAAAATACTAACGCTATAAGAGAGCTACGAGAGAGACATGAGAGTGCTATAAGATATATAACAATGCAACTTATAATTGTTTATTTATTTTGCTACCAAAGTAACCCTGTTTTTTCCCAGCTTTTGGCTTTGGCTTCAAGGTTCAAGTCTTAGCTTGGCCTGTTTTGAGTGCAATCTTTTGTTTCAACTTGGTTACTAGCAAAGTGCAATTACTGGTCTGATGCCTTCATCTAAAAATATTCTCTTGAGCTCAAACCCCTTCATTAAGGTCAACAAAGGGTTGTGGTATAGAAAGACTAAAAGAGGTTGGGTTCCCTTATGACATCACAATTGTTAATTTACAAGGTGATTAAGCTGCGAAATTGTCTTGCAAGGAACAAGCTCCTTCCCTGTTAGCAACCTATATATGGAAATTCGTTTTGAAACATTTTAACTTTCCCAGGCCTTCTTCTGTCCTAGCAGGAGATGCTTCAGCAATTCAAATGTATTGACTGCTCAGTTAGTTTCCTGAATGGATTGGGAAGGTTATCAATATAGCCTTAGAGCCCGCCGTAGTGGGCTCTACCGGCCATTAAAGGCCCGCTGCAGTATTCGGCTTGGGCCTTTAACAAGGGAGCGGGCCTTTAACGGGCTCTAAGGGTATTAGAACATTCGGCCCCTAGAGGGCAGAATGTTCTAATTTGTAAAACAAAGGCCTCACGGAGCCCGAAGGTATTGAAATCCCCTCGGGCTCCGTGAGGCCTTTCATTCACAGCAACAGCGGTGAACAAACATTGGAATGTTGGAGCTCCGGGCTTCTACTGGCCATTAGACGCCCAGAGCACTCCATTGTCTTCAATGGAGCTCCCATCATTCCAATGTTCTAATCTTTGTTAGTTCAGGGTCCTTGCCTCCCTTGCTGTCCTCTATTTGAGAGTATGTTATGTGGAGATGACTCACAGCAGCTTGAAAATCTGGTGTACAACTCGCAGCAGCGCTTTGGTCTCCAACCTCATGATAACCAAGATAAACCTTCCAGTCTTTGAGGAAACACAAATTAATCACACTCCTTTTCAGCACCAAGTTTGGGTCCGACTGTATCCCAAGCTTCTTCAATGTTAGATATTTTTCTGTTGAAACAAGTAACTCATCAAGGACTGTTGGAAGTATTACTGTTTGTAAATAAAAATCAAAACTCACAGACAGATTTACTGAAATGCATAGTAGCTGAGTTGTGACAATTACTTTATGCATACTCACTTTGTTGAAACCTGTCTCTGGCATTGGTTCTGAGATACATGATTTGTGTAGTGATATTAATGAGCAGGTTCAACTTTCTCTGATGGAACAATCTTCTGTGTACATCACCCTAAGATAGTTGAGAGAAAGGGAGAAGTCTTTATTTATGCCATCTCTCAATGCCTAAAAATACAGTACCTTTTAAAAATGGCATGTGGAAAAAATGAGAAAGGAAAAAGCTTTCTCCCAACATTGTGACAGACTTGACCCCTTTGATAGAAAGCAAGATAATTGTGAAATGCTCCAAGGGTAGCAAGAGAATGTTATAATCACAAGCAGCTGAAGATACATCAAACATAACAAATATCGTTATCTCCCCAGATGGGGACCAACAGCAAGCGGGGGAAGCAAAAGCATCCTTCTCATCTATTTGACACCCAGAATGGCTTCCAAAATAATTCTAATAAAGTTGTTATCCCAGTTATAAATAAACGAATTGAAGGAGGCACAGCTTGCTCTCCTCTTGAGGAAGATCAGTATATATATTTTGACGTCAGTAAAAAAGCAAAGAGAGCTCACAAATTGGGCCCTCTTAATCAATCTAAAATGTTGACTCTATTAAAGCAGCTTCAGCCGTTAAAGGAAATATCATCTACAGATCTAAATCTGGTAGGCTTTGTAAAAAAAAATGGATGGCTGAGATGTTACCAAGGTTCTGCTTTCTTCACATCTGGTGAAGTGTCTGTTACTGTAAGCAACAGAACCTTTGTTGGGCCAAGTTTTTGTTGAAATCTTTTAGCAGGAAATACTACAGCAAGCCTATATGTTTCTGCCAGTTTTAAGGCAGCATTCAGGCTTCATTACAAATCAAGTCTATCTTATCAACTGCTCTCACAAATAAGCATGGGTTCCAGGCAAGAGGAGTATGCTTAAGGTAGCTAAACTTCTACCTCCTAAAGAAGGGGAGATGTACGAGACCTAACTTCACTGACTCTTTTAGAAACAGACTATCATATAAATTATTTTGCCGTTTTATCTCACAATAATCTGCCTATCATTATGATCAGCCTTCTCTTAACATGATAGGAGATCTCTGCTCCTTAGCCTCCTCATATGGACTATGTATGGTTTTGATCAGATTTACTAAACTGGATTTCTGGGATACATTCTGAACATTATGATATCTTATGGCCCGATTACGATGTCGGACGGACCGGAGTCCGTCCGACATCATTTGGGAACTGGAACCGAACGACCTCCTGTCGTCGGTCCCTGCCCAGCAAGTAGGATTGCAATCCTATTCTCAACAATGGGAGCATGCATTCTGAACGGAATGCATGCTCTCATTGTTAACACCTTCGCTGCTAGGCCTTCCCCCCCTGTGCTAAGCCTTTTTTTGGCTCTTCGGGGTAGTTCGCGCTTAGGCCCCTGTAACTTTTTGACCACATAAGGTATTCACGCCAAATTTGCGTCCTTTTCTTCCAACATCATGGGGATTTTAAAGGTACCCAGGGTTTGTTGATTCCCCTGGAGGGGACCCAGAAATTAGCCAAAATAGAACTACATTTTTTTTTTTAAAAGGGGAAAAAGTAAATGAATACCTCACTTGTGTGGCTGTCCAATGCAAAATCAGCTAAAAACTTAAAATGTAGCGCTTAGAATTTGCAGTGCTATACCCTTAATCCCTATGTTTTGGCCCTTCCCAGTCACAGGCCTTTAGCCCACCCATACAAGTGAGGTATCATTTTACTCGGGAGAACAAGGGGAACGCTGGCTGGTAGGGCATTTGTGCTGGCACGGTGATCCCACACAAAAATGTGTGGAAAAAGTTATTTTTTCAGCTAAATTTGAGGTTTGCGGGGTATTCTGGGTAGGGAAACTTTGGGGGATCCACGCAAGCCATACCTCACTGGACTCCCCAGGGTGTCTAGTTTTCACAAATGTGTGAGTTTGGCAGGTTTCCCTAGATGGCCGCTGAGCCCGGGGCCAAAAACTCAGGTGCCCCCCCTCTGCAAAACCAGGTCATTTTATGATATGTAATTTTGAAGTCTCCACAATACATTTAGGGCCCTTGCCTGTTGCAGGTACTTGACCCACCCACACGAGTGAGGTACTAATTTTATCGGGAGACATGGGGGAATGCTGGGTGGTAGGACATTAGTGTCAGCCCGGTGACCCTACAACTTTCCCACCCCAAAATTTAATTTTTTCAGCAAAATTTGAAGTTTGTAGGGGATTCTGGGTATGGAAACGTTGGGAGATCCACGCAAGCTATCCCTCACTGGACTCCCCAGGGTGTCTAGTTTTCAGAAATGTGTGTGTTTAGTAGGTTTCCCTGGATGGCCGCTGAGCCTGGGGCCAAAAACCCAGGCCCCCCCCCCTGCAAAACCAGGTTGTTTTATGATAGTTCATTTTGAAGTCTCCACAATACGTTTAGGGCCCTTGCCTGTCGAGGCTACTTGACCCACCCACACGAGTGAGGTACCATTTTTATCGAGAGACCTAGGGGAACGCTAGGTGTTAGGAAATTTGTGTCAGCCCGATGATCCTACAACTTTCCCACACAAACGTTTGAGAAAAATTTGAGTTTTGCAGGGGATTCTGGGTAGGTAAACGTTGGGGGATCCTGTCAAGGTGCAGAGGATTCTTACCATGAACTTGCACAGGAACAGAAGTTGCTTTTTCCCAACTCCCTCTCAGGGATCCCCCAGAGACCAATATAAACCTTGTCTCCAAAAGACCCCCAAGGGGGAAGGGGGAGTGGATAAAATAACAAACAACAGAAGAGGCTGATTCTGGACCTCTGATTTCCCAACTTCTCTTTTCTGTGCCAGTCCGTTCTGTAGACTGAGGAACTGAGGAGACCTGAGGAAACTAAACACAAACAATTACTGTATCCCGTATTCTACTCTATTCTTTCTGTAATATTTATTTCCCATATGCTTACTACCTACCCAACATCCTGAGAACTGAGCTTCTCTTCTTATTTTATTTCTCAGTGTGTTGTCTTTTTTTTTTTATTCTGTATTGCATTCAGAAGGTGTTAACCTGTTAATTAACATAACTCAATTACTATAATTCTGACCAATCGCTATTCTAAACTATTATGACTATATCTTTCTAATACTCCACCTACCAGAACCTTCTGACTGTCATGCTCTCTTCTCCACTGATATTATTCCTTTCTTTCTACTTGCTTTTAATTGCTCGTGTTGTTGTCTTTATAATTGATTCAGAGCTGCTATTCCCAATGTTGAATTTATCTTTCTTTCTTCTTCTCTTACAGGTATCACTAAATATCAATTCTGAGGTAAGTTCTTTTTCTACTTAACAATTATATATACATATGTATATTCATATTAGCTTTCTATGTCCTTACTTATATTACTTTCATGCCACCATAACATTTGAACAATTATGCCACTTAACTTGCAATGTTCTTTCTTCGTTGCAGAAAACAGCTGAGAGACTGCTGGAGACTCTTCCCTTAAGGAAAACGAAACTGCCGGGAACTCTGAGAAGAAGGGAGGAGAGTCGTCTGTCAGCGCCGCCCAAGAAAGCCTTTCACTTCAGAAAACGACGTGCGCAGACTCCCAGTCAGAACGCTAGGGAAATCCTACTCCCGACGGGTACTAGGACGAACAGGGAACCGGGGGAAGCTACCGACGTTATCTAAGGGAAATGCCGAAAATTATCAAGGAGCAACTTCTATGAGGTACGAACTCGGGGAATACTTCAGTGAAGTGCGCAATCGTTAGGGAAAGCACTCTTCACCAAGATTCCAAACAGCTGTGGGGAAAAAAACACTAGACTGCAATATTGGTGGGAGGCTCGGCGGCCATCTTTAAGTTCCTTTTATGCCATCGCATTCTCCAAGTATAACTCCTAGTCTGATCTCCTCTTTTCAGGCAGCGTTTTCTGATCTGTAATACGCAAACAGCACTTGCCAGGTGGTCTGGGGGTCTGACAGATCCACACAAGCCATACCTCTCTGGACTCCCCTGGGTGTCTAGTTTTCAGGAATGTGTGGGTTTGGTGGGTTTCCCTAGCTGGCCGCCAGGCTCGGTGCCAAAACCTCAGGTGACCCCCCCCCCTTGCAAAAACAGGTCATTTTGTGATAGGTAATTTGTGTCAGCCCAGTGATCCCACAACTTTCCCAAACAGAAATGTGAGAAAAATTTGATTTTTTCAGCTAAATTTGAGGTTTGCAGAGGATTCTGGGTAGGAAAACATAGGGGGATCAATGCTAGCCACACCTCCCTGCACTCCACCGGGTGTCTAGTTTTCAGAAATGTGTGGGTTTGGTAGGTTTCCCCAGATGGCAGCTGAGCGCGGGACCAAAAACGCAGTTGCCCCCCTTGCAAAACCAGGTTGTTTTCTGATAGATAGGGGGCATCTGTGCTTTTGGTCCCGGGCTCGACGGCCATCTAGGAAAACCTAGATGGCCACCGAGCGTGGGACCAAAAACGCAGGTGCCCCACTTGCAAAGTCAGGTCGTTTTCTGATAGATAGGGGGCATCTGCGTTTTTGGTCCAGGGGTCGGCAGCCATCTAGGGAAACCTACCAAACCCACACATTTCTGAAAACTAGACATCCGGGGGAGTCCAGGGAGGTGTTACTTGCGTGGACCCCCCAATGTTTTCCTACCCAGAATCCCCTGCAAACCTCACATTTTGCTGAAAAAAATCACATTTTTCTCAAATTTCTGTGTGGGAAAGTTGTGGGATCACCAGCCTGACACAAATGTCCTACCACCCAGCGTTCCCCCAGGTCTCCTGATAAAAATGGTATCTCACTCGTGTGGGTGGGTCATGTACCCGCGACAGGCAAGGGCCCTAAACGTATTGTGGAGACTTCAAAATTACCTAGCATAAAACCACCTGGTTTTGCAGGGGGGGGGGCACCTGGGTTATTGGCCCCGGGCTCAGCGGCCATCTAGAGAAACCTACCAAACCCACACATTTCTGAAAGCTAGACACCCTGGGGAGTCCAGTGAGGTATGGCTTGTGTGGATCCCCTAACTTTTCTATACCCAGAATCCCCTGCAAACCTCAAATTTTGCTGAAAAAATCAGATTTTCCCCCATGTTTTGTGTGGGAAAGTCGTAGGATCACTGGGCTGACACAAATTTCCTACCACCCAGCGTTCCCCCAGGTCTACCGATAGAAATGGTGCCTCACTCGTGTGGGTGGGTCAAGTACCCACGACAGGTAAGGGCCCTAAACTTATTGTGGAGACTTCAAAATTACCTATCATAAAACAACCTGGATTTGCATGGGGGGGGCACCTGGGTTTTTGGCCCCGCGCTCAGCAGCCATCTAGGAAAACCTACCAAACCCACAAATTTCTGAAAATTCGACACCCTGGGGAGTCCAGTGAGGTATGGCTTGCGTGGATCCCCCAATGTTTCCCTACCCAGAATCCCCTGCAAACCTCAAATTTAGCTGAAAAAATAACTTTTTCCATACATTTTTGTGTGGGATCAGCGTGCCGGCACAAATGTCCTACCACCCAGCGTT
Source organism: Calotriton arnoldi (assembly GCA_963921515.1). Taxonomy (NCBI): domain Eukaryota; kingdom Metazoa; phylum Chordata; class Amphibia; order Caudata; family Salamandridae; genus Calotriton; species Calotriton arnoldi. The sequence goes on along the minus strand of CAWUFW010002036.1, from coordinate 2,314,312 downwards.
CCCCCTGTTCTCCCAAGTAATATAAGACTTCACTTGTGTGGGTGGGCCAAAGGCCTGTGACTGGGAAGGGCCAAAAACATAGGGATTAAGGGTATAGCACCGCGAATTCTAAGCACTAAATGTTTTTTAAAATAAGTTTTTAGCTGATTTTGCATTGGACAGCCACACAAGTGAGGTATCATTTTACTCGGGAGACCAAGGGGAACACTAGGTAGTAGGACATTTGTGCCGGCACAGTGATCCCACACAAAAATGTGTGGAAAAAGTGATTTATTTCAGCTAAATTTGAGGTTTGCAGGGGATTCTGGGTAGGAAAACGCTAGGGGATCCATGCAAGCCATACCTCACTGAACTCCCCAGGGTATCTAGTTTTCAGAAATGTGTGGGTTTAGTAGGATTCCCTAGATGGCCGCAAGCCCGGGCCGAAAAACCAGGTGCCCCCCCTGCAAAACCAGGTCGTTTTGTGATAGATAATTTTGATGTCTCCACAATACGTTTTGGGCCCTTGCCTGTCGCGGGTACTTGACCCACCTACATGAGTGAGGTACCATTTTTATCGGGAGACTTTGACGAATGCAGGGTGGGTGGAAGTTTGTGGACCCACGCAGATTCCAGAACTTTCCATCACAGAAATGTGGGGAAAATGTGTTTTTTTTTTACAAAGTTTGAGGTTTGCAAGGGATTCTGGGAAACAGAACCTGGTGAGAGCCACACATATCACCCCATCCTGGATTCCCCTGGGTGTCTAGTTTAAAAAATGTATAGGTTTGCTAGGTTTCCCTAGGTGCTGGCAGAGCTAGGGTTCAAAATCTACAGCTATGCACTTTGCAAAAAAAGGGTAAAAAAGGGTCAGTTTTCACTGTAAAAATGTGGTGTGTCCACGTTGCGTTTTGGGCCGTTTCCTGTCGCGGGTAGTAGGTCGCGGGTAGTGAGGTACCAGTTTTATCGGGAGACTTTGGGGAATGCTTGGTTGGTGGAAGTTTGTTGCTCCCCTTAAATTCCAGAACTTTCCATCACAGAAATGTGAGGAAAATGTATTTTTAACTAAGTTTGAGATTTGCAAGGAATTCTGGGTAACAGAACCTGGTGAGAGGCACACAAGCCACCCCATCCTGGATTCCCCTTGGTGATTAGTTTTCAAAAATATACAGGTTTGCTATGTTTCCCTAAGTGCCGGCTGCGCTCGGACCCAAAATCTACAGGTAGGCAGATTGCGAAAAAAAGTCAGTGCCTAGTGGGCTTTTTGCCGCACTAGGGAGGGGAGAATCGCCCCGATATGCCCCCAAGGGGGGCAGAAAGACTGTGGCTATTTTTTTGGGGGGTGGGGGCTTTGGGATGCCCATTCTGGGCAGCTCCCACCCCTACGTATAAAAAAGCCAGCATAACCGCTGGAGCCTATGGGCTCTCTGCCCCCCCCACCCCTGGGGGCAGATCAGGGGCTACTGCCCCCATCTGCCTCCTGGGGGAGCACAAAGACTGTGGCAACTTTTTTGGGGGGGTGGGGGCATTGGCATACCCATTCTGGGCAGCCCCCACCCCTGAATTTTGAAAAAATGTATCCCTGGTGCCTTGTGAGCTTTCTGCCCCCCTCCCTGGGGGGCAGATCAGGGGCTACTGCCTCCATCTGCCTCCTGGGGGGAGAAAGAATGTGGCATTTTTTGGGGGGGTGGAGTCATTGGCCTGACCATTCTGGGCAGCCCCCACCCGAACTTTGGGGAAATAAAATCCCTGGTGCCTAGTGGGCTTCCTGCCCCTCCCAGGGAGGGCAGAAAGACTGTAGCATTTTTTTTGGGGGGGGTGGAAGCATTGGCATGCCCATTCTGGACAGCCCCCACCCCAACGTATATAAAAAAAAAAACCTGGTGCCTAGTGGGCTTTCTGCCCCCCCGGTGGCAGATCAGGGGCTATTGCCCCCATCTGCCTCCTGGGGGCAGAAATACTTTTGCCTACTTTGGGTGGTAGGGTGGGGGCATTGGCATGCCCATTCTGGGTAGCCCACACCCATGGCCCATAAAAAAATAATACCTGGCATCTAGGGTGTTTTCTGCCCCCCTGGGGGGCAGATCGGGGGCCACCACCCCCATATTCCCCCCAGGGGGGCAGAAAGACTGGCTGTGGCAAAATGTAATGGGGGGAGCAAAGGCCCTTTCCCAAGGGGCCACTCCCCCCTCCCTGGTGGCTAGTGGGTGGATCCCTGCTTGGGGATCACCCTCGTGGGGTGATCCCCAAGCAGGGATCCACTAGGGAAGGGTACCATTGGAAAGGGGAGATTCTCCCCTTTCTAACAATACCTCTTCTAAGTGTTTTGGTGCTCGGGGGGCTGAGATAGCCCCACGAGCACCTAAACAATGAAACTGAAACTAAGTTTCAGTTTCATTTTCAATGCAATGACATCAGCGCGCCATGCGTGCGATTGTCATTGCATGGGAAATAAAACAAGCATTGGCATAGCCAATAGGTCTCGCCTTTGGGACCTTATAAGTGTTTAGCCATGCAACAGTTGATGTTGTTGCACCAAGGATATTGTGCTGCATAACTAAATACTTTTAAGGTCCCAAAAGCGAGACCTATTGGCTATGTAGGCTTAAAGTTGCTAAAATTCCCAATGTGGCAGTCTAGCAAACATTGGCTGCAGCCCTGGTGCGTCCTCATGTGTCATTCTTGCTTCTACAAGTGCTAGTAGGAGTCAAGTGTCAGTGAGAACACACTACAGCAGCTCAGACATTTTTGTTTTTTTCAGTTAGCTGGGTAGAGTGATGCCATTTGAAATTAAGTACCCCAGCCCTCTATGGCTTTCCTGTCCCATATGCATATTTGACCACCAGAAGGTTCATTCCCTGTGATGTCCTAACAGTGGATAGACTATGCTAGGTAGACTAAGTTATTTACTCCCAGTGACACACTGGTCCCCAGTTAGCATCTGTGATCCTGTTCAGCTGTAAAACACCGGACTCATGCTGTCTTCACGCAGTTTGTGTACTCAGAAAAAATTACATTGAAGTAAAACTGCAGCAAATGCTCTGTTGCAAATTTGGGCTTCTTGGGTAACAGGAAATAGAGCACACATATTCTGCTGCAGCCCATGATTCTTAAATAATCCCTCACCAGGAAAAATACTGCAAAGATACTGTACAAACTGCTCGGTTTTTACTTATTAAAGATTTTATGTTTGCAACACTTTTACCGGACAAAAAGCATGGTGCGTGATTAAAATGTACCAAAAAACAAACTGACCTAGTAATATTTCCTTTTGTAAAATAAAAGGGGAAACTGATTTAGTTCCCAACTTGGCCTGCACTTTCAGCAAGTGAAAGCTGACACCAAGATATTTCTTATTACGTACATGCAAACATGAGCAAATTCAGTATGTTACATGTTTTGCCCTGGTGCAAAAATGTATGTAAGAAATGGAGCAAACTATACCCTGATCAGAAAAAAATTATTAAAACAAGCAGTGCTTTATTTTAACACCAGTACAAAATGTATGCAATCATGGCAGTCCATGTCGAAGGGTAAAGCGGAACGCTTAACTGAGGAACAGAAAAAAAGTTATTTGGGAAAGGAAGTGTTCACAACAGAAGAAAAACTTAACACAAAGAAGCCTTTAAAAAGGGCACAGTGAGCCTCGGAAATAGGGGCCAGAGGTCCAGGAGGACGTAAGACCAACGAGTACAGCAGAGGCAAGAAAATATTTAAATGCACCTGTCCTGTGATCCATCTGAGCAGGGCGGGATGCCAAGTCCAAGTCCTAATAGCCTGAACTGGCTCAGCGGGCTCCGAAAGTTAAAGGATTGATAGGGCTTGGCTTTAAAGACCTTCGAAGGATGAAATGCGGAAAGGATTGATTCCAACCTGCGACCTGCAGGTCACCGCAGGTGTTCAGCCCCAGGCTAAATAGGCTGGGTGCGCTACAAGTGCATCGGGTCGGGGTAAATTGTCGAATGAGAAAACAAGCAAGGCTTAGGGTAACCCTGTAACCCTCCAGGCAGTCCCTGCCTCTTCGCAACTTAATTAAAGAGCAGTAAATAGGTTCTCAGAAGCGCTTCCGGGAAGTTATAGCTAATTAAGTTAAAGTGGAGAGTGTGTTGTAATTTAAAATTTGTTTCTATGTCTAGTATTGGAAAACACTGACCACTCACGGCTATCGGTACCACAATCCACTCTCGGCACATCACAAACCTCACTTTTGGCATAAACCAGCCGTGCTCTCATTAGGGGCTGCACTCTGAAAGATGGTGCGGTGTGATAGAAGGAAGCCACGATTGTACTCTACAGCCACAGGGTCAAAAGTTCTTCCACCCACATCGGATGGGTTTTTTTATTTGCGTTTCAAGATAAAAAAAAAACAAGCAGTATCCGCTTATGAAAGACGCATGCAAATAGAATAAAATACAAGCATTTGAAGGCACGCGCGGGAGGAGGGGGCGACGCGAGTGGTGCGCGCGCCTCGCGCTGAAAGTTAATAAAAAAATTAAAAATGAAGCTGATAGCCGCGCGGCCGTGAAAGTGACACCGGCCGCGGTGCGAAAGTGAAAGGAAAATGAAGCTGACGAGGGAGGGGAGTGGGAGGAGGGGTAGGGGAGGGTATTCACGCGCTGCAGTGCACGTCGCGCGCGCTTGTGCGCTTGCGAGCAGCAGGCGTGACCACACGCTCGTGCACCATGGCCTTTTGCTTGCGCGTAACCGCAGGGAAAAGGCCATGACGCACGAGCGTCTGGTCAGCTTTTCAAACCCCCTAACATAAAGTCTTGCCAGAGCAGCGCTTGCGCGCTACTCGAGGCTCGACCTAAAAACGGCCTCGGGAGTTTGGGGAAGCTCTTCCCCACCTCCAGAGGCCAACAGGGAAAAGGCCATGATGCACGAGCGTCTGGTCAGCTTTTCAAACCCCCTAACATAAAGTCTTGCCAGAGCAACGCTTGCGCGCTACTCGAGGCTCGACCTAAAAACGGCCTCGGGAGTTTGGGGAAGCTCTTCCCCACCTCCAGAGTCCAACAAAAAAAAAAGTAAATCCCTCTGCTGTCTGCAGCAGAGGAATTTAGTGCCCCTGCACTCATGACGGAATGGTTCCGTCATGAGCACAGGAGCACTGGTGCTCATGATGGAACCATTTCGTCATGGGCACCGAAAGGGTTAAGAGCAGAGGTGCAGTTCATCCCTGTATCCCATGGCAGGCACCTCAAGGTGCCTGCCACCGTGTGCAGGGATCAAGGCCGCCATTCGGCGGCCTTGCACCCATGGGGGCCCTGCTGGGGACCCCCAAAGACAGATTTCCACAGCCTTTCCATGTCGGAAAAGCCGGCACAGAAAGGCTGTAAAAATCTGCCATCTTAAACCCTCGGCCAGAAAGAGACGGCCGAGGGATTACGGAAGTCTTTCCGAGCCCGTCGGAGGCCATTCAGAAATCTGATTCAGATTCCCTTCCAACCGACCCCATCAAAATGGGTCGGTCCGAAAGGAATCCGAACAGCCAATTACGATGCGTTCTGAACGGCTCCGACCAACGGTCGGAGACGTTTCAGACCGCATTGTAATCGGCCCCTCAGTCTTGCAGGAGACTTGGTTGTGAGAGTCCAGTGTTATAGAGAGTTTCACCGTTATAAGTAAAGAAACCTGTTTGAGTAAAGGCACCCATTCGGTGGTCGTTTGACTTAAGTATTGAAAAAAATGTTTCAGGTTTCAAAATTCTCCCTACTGAATGGCCCTAGATTCTCACTTGCATGGTTTATTTATATTCTGAAAGATATCCTTTGGATATGATTTTGATAAATGTGTACATTAACATTTTGGATTTTATTTCTGCAGACAATTTTCTGAAAACTATGGAAAAAGTTATCCATCACATTGTTTTCTCATCTTCCATCTTCCTTAATTATAATTAGGGCTTCCGGATTTTTTATATCAATTTTTTTAACATTTCCGTCTGTATTTATCCATGTTTATTTTTTGGCCATCTTATTGGTATTTATCCATATTTATTTTGTGTTTTGAAAATAAATGGAGTCATAAAATGGTATATTTCCACATTTATTTAACTAATAAACATGCACTCATACTTTGATACCTGTTGTGTTTTAGCAAATTAAGCAGCTGAATATAGCAAAATAGTACATCCACAGGTAAATATCGGCTTTATAATACACATATATGTTAACATATGCCTGTATTTAGGGGAATCTGAACCGTTTTTTAACTTCCCATGCTGTCTATCTGCTCAGCTATTATCCTGAAAAGCACGAAAAACAGCATGAAGGGTCACATACAAGAAGCATAATTTTCTGCATTTTTCACTTTTAAAAATAAATACAGATGGGAAATGCATTGTTTTCTGACTGTATCTATCTGTAGAATGCAGTAAAAACGGAAAACTGGAAGCCTTAATTATAATTGCATGAGATACAATTCATAATGAGACATTTCCACTGTAGGATTAACTATGATTGATTTATTACAACGAAACAACATTCTTTTAGCTCCGTTTCCAACAATTCATAGATCTAAAAGAGCATCTTTGACAGGAATATGCTGGCTTCACTTAGGATGGTCTCTCTAAATAGAAGAAGCACGTTAAATAACCCAGCTGGACAGACATTTCGACTTAATCGTACATTCTGCCCAATTGATTATATGTGCTTCCTTTCATCAACTAATTGTTACTCTGTCAAGAGGGTAGTGGTCATTTCCCACTTCATGTCAACTAGTATCAGAGAACCATGTTCTTCCTATTCCTGCAGTGTACCCTCATAAATTGCATACTAGTGTAGATTAAACTTACTGCGGCTATCTCAAATGCAAGATCAATTTCTTTAGGTAAAGAGTTTTTCCTCAATTGCGGATAAATTCCATTTTTATACAAGCAAATGATAAGGATGGCAGCAGCATGTTTAGAACATCCTCGTAAGACCCAACTGGATTTTTCAGAAAACCTGTCTTCAGCACCCTTAAACACCAAAAATTATGTGACAGATAATGTCAACTTTTGAAGAGCAAGCTGTAAAGATATAATATAGGTTATAAGGAGGGCATGCTGTGGTGAGTGACTTGAAGATGAAGATGTAAAAGATTCAATACCAATATAGACTTCTTATCAGAGAAAAGAAACAAAATTATTTTGACAAAAAATGTTGGTGCTTGTTTAGGAAGGGCTGTATGGAATTTCCATCTTCCTTGGTGTCTGCAGTTGAACAGGTGAAGGTTGAACAGAGTAGGGCTTAGGGCTGACCTTTGCGGGACACACTGATCCAAAACGTTGAATTTAGAATGAAGAGGGGTGAGAAAAAAAGCTTGACACCTGTTTCGCAGACCAGATTTACCCCATTTCAAAGCATTCCCCCAATACCCGCCTCTGCCATCCTGGAGATCAAAATAGCATGGGACACTGCATCAAATGTGGCCGAGAGTTTGAGTAAGACAAGAGATGATGTAAGTAAATATTCTTTTGGCGTGTTATGATGGATTTAATTTTTAGCAGGCTTTTTGTTTAAATAAATATATATTTGCCCTCATCTGTACCTTCCACCTTGCAAGTGAAATACATATGACGTAGCTCTCAGCAGATGTCAAACGTATATGTACACAGATCTTAAAGTACAAGGTGTACGGCTCTTGTTCCTTCTATCCAAACTAAAGCCTTTCTCCTTGAAGTACATAACACGATTTGATCTGTAGTGCTGCTGGAAATGTCATTTTATGGTACGAAATAGATCCCATCATAGTGTGACAGTTAAATATTTACTTTCTGCATGAATCACTAGGATGCACAAAAGAATCTTGCATGAAGAAGACATCAGAACGTAAAAACCAAATGTAGAATAAGGGTTTTTCTATTTAAATTCTGAGTTTCCTGTTCTAAAACTGTTTTAGAATATTGTGAAACAAATATGATTTCTGTTTACCTGTTAAGCAAGCTTTTTAAATTAAGAATGTCTCTTTTTATGCAGCCCTTTGTGTGAGATTTTTCTCACCTTAAAGTGCTTTCATTACAGATGATTTAATTTCCAACTCAATGGTATTCGATTTCTCAGTCGCGGATGGTTCAAGTGCTAAATCAGTCAGGCTGAGAATTAAACCTGAAAAGAAGATCAGTGCCTCTGTGTGTTAGGAAGCTCAGTGTTTTAAGTACTCATTGCTGAGATCTGTTTATTATCTGCAGGCCAGAGCGATCTAACTAACATTTCATGTTTCTGCTTCTCACACTGCAAGAAAGCAGAAGGGTTTGGTTGCGGGCGGGCTGGTGGGCGGGGCTGCTCTGCGAGCAGGGCTGGGCAGGGGAGGAGTGGTGTGCCCACTCCTGAGTTCGCATTACTGGTTTGGTCGGCTCTCTGGGGCCGACGAAACCAGTCATGCACACTCTGCCCTTCTCCATGCAGGCTGCAATGCAGCCTACATGGAGAACATGGCCGGACCATTAGCCACTGGCTGGGCGGAATCCCGACCAATCACAACGCTGCGTGCAGCGTTGTGATTGGCTTAGGGGTGGGAGCCTGGCTGCCTGCTTCCTGCTGGAGGCAGGAGAGCAGGAGAGGAGCAGAGATGACGAGGGACCCGGCCGGCGGGAAGATAAGTTAATATTTTTTTTATTATTAAATTAAACACACACACCCCCGCGTGACACCCTCCCCGCGCGAGCCCCGCCCCACCACCCGTGAGTCATGCCAGCTGTGACTGGGCATGGGGCGCACCACCTTTTCTCCTTCTGAAAAAATTTAAGCAGGTATCAGTTTATATGGTCATAATATTCTATATAGGAAGTTCTGTGCAAACGCACTTTGGATAAAACCAGTATACAAAGTATGCATTTTTATTATTAATAACATCCTTTAAGACCCCGGTTGCAAAGGCAAAACAGGAACATTAGCATTACTGTAACGTCTGTAGGAAATGGAGACTTATCATCTGGAAACAGATTTCAGACAGCAGTCCAGAAACTGGAACTACCTCTCCTGGACATTGGCCACTCCATGCTCCCCAACATCCAGAGAGAGGCCTGTGTGCAGCAGTCAGGCTCGTCAAGGGTCTGAGGAACTATGAGTATCTCACACGCAATCTGCAAGAACTCCAGTGGACAACCCACCCTCCGCATCACATTCACGACCTTTTGCATCATCAAGACAGTTGCATCCAGGGAGCCACACACCTTGCAGGGAAAGTTCACGATCTAAAGCTTTTCATCTTCAGGATAGAATCCAAATAGTGCAGAAGGGAGATAATAAGCCTTCTCTTGCTGTGTACCCAGGACTTGAAACAGCATACCAACAAAGATCTTGCCAACACCTTCGCTCCTTCTCTTAAGGGGCTAAAAACCAATTTTTTCAAGGAACACTTAGTCTTCAAGAAGTAACACCTCACGCACTCCATGGACGTCAATTCACCAAAATGCCAGGGTTAGCGGAAGTGACATCGCACCACATTTGGCGTTTACTTTGACTCCCACACACATGCTTACACATACTAACACATTCACACATCTGTGCACATAAACAGACTCTCATCTGCATACATGAATACAACATACATTTAATAGCACTTTTTGTTTAACTTAGCTTCCAGATAGGGTCATATTCCAGTTAATGTACTCCATGTTTTATTACACTAATAGTGAATAATATTATTCACTATCTGTATGGTAAAGCAATTGACAGAAAACCAGGCAAATGGAGCTCCAATCAGAGTCCATTAGGAAGAACTGCCCCTGTGTTCCCGGCGCTGATTTTGCCACCTTTGAGGCCAGGGTCACAAAAGCAGTGCCAGGGGTAGCAAGGGGCAAGCCAGGGGTTGCAGCTGCGACCCCTGGCGATCCCTACATGACGTCCAGGATGCAAACCCTAAGTCAGACAATGTTCTTCAGCTTCCCTGATAACTCACACAGTGCTGGTTGCTTTATTTCTAGGTTTGAGGCTAGGTTCACAGTCTACAAGTACCCCTACATACATGCATTCAATGAGGGATTCGATGCATTGTGCAGGTGTGACTTTATGTTTTCTCCTAGTACCCATTTTCACAAGGCCTGAAAGCGGGTTTCAGTCAAGTAATAGCTGCCTAATAATAAGGGGAGAGGTGTGGTGCAGTGGCCAGAGCGGCAGACTCCGGAGGCGGGGCTCACAGTTCGATAGCCATCGGCAGCTCAGCTCAGCATCATGTGACTCTGGGCAATAGCTCACTTAATCTCCCTAACAGCCTCCAGTGCCTTGGAACCTTAAGGAGTAATATGTTCGTGCTTCACAAATAGGAATTATTTAATAACAAACAAACCTCTGGTGCGATTGGTTGAAAAGGCATTTTCGCCTATTTGCGACCCTAGCACAGCAACACAAATGTAAATGATGGGTAGCTCGCTGCATGAGCTTCTCTTCAAATGTGCAGGTTGTCAACTACACGTTTTTATAATTCAGCAAATATGATAATAGGAATCATTGGCCTGCTGGGATCGGGCCCCAGAGGGTGCTGGCACATTTACTCCTTGACTTTGTGGGTTGTTTTTAGCCAGAAGATCAAGTTAGATGGTGTTAAAAACAGTAAAGGTACAAGTTTACCACCGCTAGGTATACCACAGGAACTAATGTGACTTACCCAGCATGGTAGATGAATCATACTCCATTGTGACTCCCAGATTTCTGACCCACTGTGTGGAGTAATGGTAGGATTCTCGTCAATGGCATAATTTGAATTGATTGAAACAGAAATTGCATTATTTAGCACATACTACCTCTGATGAGGCGTTAAAGCGCATAATGGCGAGTAGAGCGCTACTCTGGAACCCAAAGTTATAGGCTAGTCCAGGGATTAAGGTGATTAGTCTGGTGTGCTGAAGGAAACCATTCTATGCATTAACACCAGTTTCTTTATGGTACATTAACATACATGCCAACATTTTAGAAGAGGAAAGCCAGAGATTTTAAAAAAATAATCAGGAGAAAGTATTTCTCCATTGACTTCTATTGAGGGCAAGGCCTTAATCGGGTCTATTGTCATGTATGGGACTTGCAAGTGTGCTGCTGCAATGTTGGATATCAGAAAAGCAAAAATATTTTTTTTCACCGGTCAGGAGCACAGAGAAAGCACTATAGCAGGCAGAGAGAGTGTGACAAAAATGTTGTTCACTGGTCTGCGGGAGCAAGTTACTGGAGGTGCATACTCCTGAGTCACACAAGACCAGTCCCTGTTGGCAGAAGCCTGTCGAAGAATCGGGTTTTTGCATGCAGGAATCGGGAGGAGGGAGACTAGCCTTGAAATCGGTAGTCTCCCGCCTGAATTGGGAGGGTTGGCATGTATGCATTAATGAGTTAGATGTGACGTCATGTGGTTGGAGCAGTTGGAACCGCACATGAGAAGCAGCGAGAGAGGAGGAGCGTCAGTTGGAGCCGCAGCGTTGAGTCATACAAAACCTACAAGCCACAGAGAGCTGTTCGATGATTTCCTTCTGTGGTGGGTGGACGTAAAGAGAGGAAAGTTCGCTGTGCCCGCCAAACCTACGGCTGCTAGTGCCTTTGAGAACCCCCCTGGTGCGGTGTGCAAGAGCGAGGAGACTGGCAAGAACAGGCGAGGAGAGAGGTGATAGGAAAGAAGGCAATGTGTTGGGCGTCCACCAAAACCTGCTAAGCCCAACCTTTCAGCCAACAGCTTTTTGGGGGCCCGAGATCTAGCATGCAAATGGGTAACAGGCTTTAGGTCCTGTGATAAAACAGAAGAGTTCCTGGGAAGGTGCAGAAGTTGCTAGACTAGGCTTGTTGTCGCTTGCTTTCCCGGAGAAGCTCCCCTCGCCAGCCCTTGTACTTGCAGTAACAGCCCCTTTCTCACAGGCAGTTTTAACTCTTTGACTTTCTACCAGAGCGGTATCCCTGATAGCCTTTTTTCTTTTTTTTTGCAGTTTTATATAGCGCAACTTCAACCTGAAGGTATTGGAGTGCTTTACATGAGCACCAGTTACATTACACAAGGACACATTCATGTTTTGTAGGCACAGGGGATTAAGTGATTTGCCCAGAACCACAGGATGTTGAGCCGACGCTGAGATTCGAACACGGTTCCCCAGATCCAAAGCCGGCAGTTTGGACCTAGCCATATGCAAATCAGTCTTGACCCTGCTCCCCATGGGAACAGTCCAGCCTGAACTGCAAAGCCAGGTCCCCCCTGGACAAGAATCAAGCATCCTAGGACCGGTTTCATGGTATTATCAATCATCAGCCAGGATAGCTTGAATCCAGTGGCATGGCGAGCACGGGACCCACGTCTGGGCATCCCCGTCCCACTTGAGGTAACAAATGAAAAAAGAATAATAGATGGACAGAATGCTGAACAATGTCCTTCACTCACCCCCAGTACAGAGATCTGGGCCTAAATCCATATTTTTTTTGCTCATCACGCCACCCCAGTTTCAAAGTAGTTTACTGGGTGAGGGCGTATTTGTGAGGTCAAAAGGATCTGTATAACGAGATTCTCTTAGTTCAACGGGTGGGGTGTATTGGTCCAAGCAACTTGTTGTTGAAAGGGGATTGTGTGGTGGTGAATGTAAAAACTCCATTGCTTGTTACATCTTACTACATGTTCTGGGTCATTTGGCACACAAGAGTGGCGGTATTTAGGCCCTTCCGCTGAATTATTTCTATATTTCAAATTTGATTGTATGCAAACCTCCCACATTGGTAGCCCAGGAGCAAAGTTTGGAGCTTGAACAGGGGGAGGGCTATAACATGCCCACAAGAAATTGTTTTGAATCTCTTGAAGCCAATAATTCTGTAGATTGACTTAAAACCCTCTAAGAAGAAGGATCTGATCTATCTACAGGCTCCTATAGTGGGTTTTGATGAGACCGGGAATCATAGAGTAAATTCGGTTATGCAGGACTGACCTAGGGTACATCGGGAAAGTTCAAATGTGGGTGGTCTAAATGTGATTTCCTGGAACATAGCCGGTGCTCGTACTAAACTAGCTAACGCTAATTGGATGGCCATTGCAAATAAATGGGATATAACCTGCTGTCAAGAAACTTAGATGAAGGACAATTTCCAGATTGATGGATATTATTCCTTTTTTCACCTGGCTACGCCTTCAACCTCAGGCAGTGCTAAGGAAGGTCTGGCTATTGTTTTTCAGTTAAAGTCTCCCCTATTTAAACTAAGGTAGTTTGGACTTAAACACATTTTTTGGTCTAACTACTGTCGTGCCCAGGAGGCTTTCACATCCTATTCGTCAGTTGTTATTATAAAATTTTTATTGGTTGCTCTAGAGATGTGATTGACCAATATGATATCTTTCTAGAGAATTTCCTCACAAATACCAAAAGACCAACTCTTTTAGCTTGGGCGGGTTATGATAATATCCCTGTCTGTGAGTTTAGCAGTCACCCTGTTTGTGGCTTTCAGGATTTGTACGCAAATCATGTGACACATGGTAAACATTCTGTATATGAGGAGGAATGAAACAGAGTATCATCGAAACATCAATTCGTTTTTACCTGCGATATTGTAAAGAAAGATTCCATCGCCAAACCTACCTTCACTAGGAATTCGAAAGGGAGTACAATTTATTTTGTTTTGGTATCTACAGATCGCTCTGATTATCTAATGAATTACAAGGTAATCAGTAATTGTACTACTGACCACAATGCACCGTTGCTTTCGTGGAATATAAACTATGAGAGAACAGTCCCATCAAGAGTCCTGTAAGATTGATTATAAGAAAAATCAAGGCCAGAGAATAAAATAGGATAAGCATGATTCTGAATCCTTTACACAAAACATAATTACTGAGAATATAGCAACCTTTCTTTCTTGTTTGTCGTATCAAGATTACCCTTGTAACATCCTAAGAGATTTTTAGAAGCTATGTACATTGATTTCAGACAATTTAACGGTTAGTGCTTCCATGCCCAAGGTAAAACCTTGAAGATGGTTTAATGCCGCTTGTACAGTGGCTCATAAGCATTTGAAAGAAGCACTTAACTCTCGCCCCAGGTGCACGCAGGGAGTCATTAATGCACGACGATTATATAAATCCACCTTTGCAGAACATAAGGAAGAGAACTGAAGCATGGCATGATTTATTGGAAGAGGTAGCTAGGAAGGATATCAGAATTTGGGAAAGCATAAATGGTCCTTTTTATGATTATTTAACTCCAAAAATAGAGGCTTTAATCCCTGACGAGTCCTGGGTAACTCATTTAAAAAATATTTTTCAGTCTGAACATGCAGAAGGTTTTCCACCTGACTTGCCGGGGGAGATTTCACTATGCACCTGTTTTGCGTGCTTTGGTAACACAATCCAGGTTCAAAAAGTGTCTTCTGCATTAGATAGAAGTACTTCTGGGAAGACACCCAGCCCGACAAAGTCCTGACACACATCTTAAAAACAAATATTTTTTTATTGGCACCGCTCATTATGAATGGCCTGAGAGTGGCTTTGGTTGACACTCTACCAGTCTCCTGGAATACTACTACCATTGTGCCCATTTACAAGATGGGAGATAGGAGCTTTCCCTCCTGTTATCACCCTATCTCAGTGATAGACTCAACCGCTAAAGTTTTGGGGCGAGTTCTCCTATCAAGATTAGAGAACTGGGCCGAAGAAAATAACATCCTTTTGGAATTACAGTATGGTTTTAAAGCTAGAATTGGCACTTTCGAGCAGTGCTTTAATTATGCACCTCTTGACAGAGAAATATGTTATGGCCAGGGAAGGAGCATTGCATTTACTCTTCATGGATCAAATGCTTTTGATCTGGTAAATTGTTCCAAATTATGGCCACTTTTGGAGAACATGGGTGTTGAAAAGGAAGTGTTTTCCTTCATAAGAAGTCTACACTGAGGATTTACTGTAAATGTTTGGTATGAATCATTGGGGAATGTACTGAACATATTAGAACTAATTGCAGAGTTTACCAGGGGAGCATTTCAGTACTCTTTTTATTCAGCCTATATATAAATGGTGTGGATCAATATTTATCATCTACGGACAAAGACAAACTCAAGATGGAAAACCGTCCCTTCCCAAATTTTGTTATATGCTGTAGATGCCGTATAATTGCAAGAACTGCAAACGACCCACAACCCCTCTTTAACACATTTTTAACATTTATGGAGGGTTTAGATTTAAAGGTCAACCTTGAAAAATCATTGAATTGCCGCCCCTCTAGTACTAAGTCTAATTCCCATTGATTGGGGGGGAGTCAAAGAGGAGACGACTAAGACCCTCAACTACCTAGGAATAATATTTCTCTCCAAAGTAAAATGGTCCCCGACTTCTAACCATATGTTCACAACTACTCAGTAGAGCCTCCGAGGCCGTATACCGGTTTGCACATAGGCTATGCCAAAAAACGATAAGAGAAATGATAACAATCTATATTCCAGTAGGAACATATGGGACAGGAGTGTGGGGTTACAGTAACGCAGAAATTATACAGTGTACTGAGAATGGAGATATTTGTAGGTTACTTGCAGTCCCCCGAAGCACAGCGACCTTTATTAGTCATAATGAACTAGGGTTAGACTACTTGGAAGATCTTATTGGTTTAGCCCCTTTGTTACTCTGGAAAAATAGTTGTATAAACCAGAGGTGGGTTTGGTGAGGATATTTCTTAATGATTGCATTGCTCTTGACAACAGGGATCAGATTCCCTGGTTTGCCTATGTGAGAAATACTTTTGAGCAGCTGGGTATACCAGAATTTTTTTTTACTCTCAAATCACTAGTCACCAGCTGCAAGGCAATGGTGAAACAATTATACTGTACTTTTTGTGCAAGGCTGCGGCAGGAATAGTCCCATTCCATGGATACAGTTGTAATGTATGAAGACTGTAGGGAATTGGGTTACTGGTTGAGGGGAGTAGCAACCACAATTCTTGTCAGTGTGAAACATAAGCTTAATACCCCAAATTAAGCTGTGCTTAACCCTCTGGTAGCTTGGCACAAAATAAGTCAGGCTTAACTTGGAGGCAATGTGTATTTACGCAGCACTTCAAAAAGTAATAAAGTGTAAACATAACACAAGAAAAACCAAACACCAATTTAGAACAATAGAGTAAAATTTAATAAATTATTTGAGGCCAAAACGACATGCAATATTCAATTTTAAAGATGTAAGTAAAAACAGTTATTAGAAGCACAAAACGCCAACTGTTGTTATCTGTTCGTGCCGGACCAGGACAAAGTCACAAGTACAGGTCAACCGCGATAGAGCACGGGCCGCATTCAGGGACCATGTTAGGCCCGCTGAACCTAGTGCCTTAAATCTTGTTTGTGGAGTGTTGCAGGTTACCGTGTCGGGCATATGTCGCTCAGCGGCCGTTCCAATAAGACCATCTATGGGGCTTGTAATGCGAGGTCCTGCATTGAGGATGCCACTGGTGAAGGCTTGCAATGAAAAGTCCCGCATGGGAAATGCGTTGCACAGCGGCAATTCGAAGAAGCTGTGTGCTGCGATGTGAGGTACTGTGTCGGGGATGCATCACAGACCAACAGTTCTGATGCGGAGCTGCAAGGAGCTGAGTCGGTTCTGCCCAAGAGCCTACAGCTGGGCTGGCAGAGCACTATCATGCCCACTTTCCAAGGGTCCAGGACTTGGGTGGCTCCACTTGGGGGGCAAGACTCAGGCAGAGTTCAGGTGCTGGGTTCAAGGAGGGTGGAGCCTTTTCTTTTCCTGAGGCTCTGATCAGGAAGCCAGTCAACTAGTTCTTGGAGTCATTCTGGTGGTTCTGGGGTCAAGATGCAGGTCCAGTACTTCTCACTCAGGCAGCCTGGCAGCAGAGTAGCAGTCCTTTTTGCAGAGCAGCACAACAGTCCTTATGAGTCTTCCATTTATGCCTAGTGCCCACTTTAAACTAGGAGTTCTCCGCCCCAGAGGTGCTTGGAATTTCCTGCCTCACTGTCCTGGCCCCAGCTTGTCTGAGGACACAAAAGACTAATGTATTATCCTTTGTGAGAGTGCTCAGGCAGAGCCTTTGCGATGTGCATGTATGGTAGGTGACAGCTCCACCCACCCCCCATCAAGTCAAAGATGGTCCATCCTCCCAACACCTATTCCCCTTTGTCTCACTGTCTGGGAGCAATACACAAAAACTAACTGCAAGCTACGCCTAGTCACGTGCCCCAGGGTACAAACTGTAGGCCCCAAAGGGCTCGGACACAAAAATGCCAACTTTCTAAAAGAACAATTGATGGACCGAACGCTGCACAATGTCAAACATTCACCCCAGCACAGAGATCTGGGCCTAAATCCATAATTGTTTTGCTCCCCATGCCATTCCAGTTCAGACCCAGCCATATGCAAATCAGTATTGACCCTGTTCCCCATTGGAACAGCCCAGCCTGAACTGCCAGGCCAGGTCCTCCCTGGACTGGAAACAAGCATCCTGGCACCGGTTTCAGGGAATCACCCTTCATCAGCCAGGCTAGCTTAACTCTAGTGGCATGGAGAGCACGGGGCCCACATCTGGGCATACCCGTTCCACTTGGGGTGACAAATGCAAAAAGAACAATTGATGGACTTTCTAAAAGTGCCATTTTTAGAATTATGACTTAAAATCAGACTTTAAATTCTTTAGACACCAAACTTGACATTCCTATTTGCTCCCAATTGAAAGTTATCACTTATTAAAGGTAATTAGTTAACCCAATGTTATCCTATGGGAGAGATAGGCCTTGCAGCATTGAAAAATGAATTTAAGAGGTTTTGACTACCAAGACATGTAAACTTTAAAATACATGTCCAACTTTTTAAATACACTACACCCTGCCCTATGGGCTACTTAGGGTCTACCCTAGGGGTGACTCATATTTATTATAAAGGAAGATTTAGGCCTGGCAAAAGGTATAGTTTGCCCTTTCAAAATGGCAGATTAAATTGCACACACATGCTGCAATAGCAGACCTGAGAAATGTTTAAAAAGGCTACTTAAGTGGGTGGCACAATAAGGGCTGCAGGTCCACTGGTAGCATTTAATTTTCAGGCCAAGGCTACATGTAGACCCACTGTACTAGGGACTTACAAGTAAATGGAATGTGCCAATTGGGTGTAAGCCAATTTTACCATGATTAAAGGAGAAAGCACAATTACTTTAGCTGTGGTAAAGTGTGCAGAGTCCTAAAAGTCAACAAAACAGGTTGAAAAAACAAGAGGAGTGCCAAGTCCAACACAGACGTATCCACCGTTGTGGAGATTAAAACATATTTGGGCTAATTCCAAATAGTACTCATCGACCCTTTGACCTTCCTGCGTTTGAGCAATGTGCACTTTTTGGTTGCTTTTCTGATAAAGGGTAGATGGTTTCTAGATTTACCAAAATGTCCATGTGATAATGTTTCCAGACAAAGCACTACCCACTTTATGCTGTTTTGCACGTTATAACCTGCACCGAGGGCACTTTACCTGGTACCAATTTTACAAGCTGCCAATATCAGAAATTATAAAGCAGGGCATGTTTTTCTACAACAATTAGGAACACTAGACATATGTCATGCAATTAATAATTTTATACCCAAGATTGTTTATATTTAGAGATGATATGAACAACTAGATATTTATTAAAAGCTGATTTTATGATAGAGTTTTTAAAACAGTTTTTGTTTATATTATGAATTTTTTTATCTTCTTAAAAACAAACATTTTGAAAGGTGTAGCTGGCAATTGGATTGTTCGAGAGTGTATATGTATGTTGATCCTGGACTATTCTGTTTTTATCTAGTAGGAATGCATATAAATTATAATGTATGCTATTTAATATTTTTTTTTTTAAATGTGTTTTATTGTAAAAATGTTATGGCTATTTAGCCCAATAAAGATTATTAGCGTAGGGGGGCGTGGCTTGCCAAGATGGCCGCATAGACGTGTCTGTGGGAGCTCCCCGGGACAAAAGAGTAAACTAAGAATCATCCCCAGGTAATTCTATACATTGGGATGCATGGAAGCAACGAAAAAGCACTGACTCACCTGCGAACCTGGTAAGGGTGTTTTCGATCCCCGGTGTGGAGCCCCAGGGGAGTGACGAGCCGAAAGACCCGACCGCCGTAAACGACCGGGAAACAACGTGGGCCACAGACGATCGCCAACCAACGGGAGTGGTGAGAGACTGGCACCCGCCTGAAGAACTCGGCTGGAGGAGCTGACCAACCCCGCAACACTGTTGATCTGCGTCATAAGATGGAGAGGTGGGGATCAAGATCCTGAGACGACGGGATGGAGGTGTCCGCCAGGCGACGTGACCGAGGGGTGTTGGAGCACCCAGAAATCAGCTAGCGGTAAGCAGGAAGTATCCCCCAGAGAGTTGGAGTACCAGGGGGGAGTAATTAGAAGCGCACCTGGCCGCAGTAGAAGTCCGGTGGGCCTAAACAACTAAGGCATGTAGCGCGCAAGAAGACCCCGGCGTGCTGCGGAGGCCGAAAGCCCTCCTCCAATAGAGAGGCCCCGGCACAGCAACAAAGCTCGGAGAGGCTGTAACGGGAGATCCGCCCTAGAGGAGAAGCCAAAATTGCTAAGGCTGGGCCCTGGGATCGAGGACAGCCTCTTCTGGAATCCTGAGAAACCCGAGCCCGCACTGTAATTACATTTGGTGCGGATATGGAGGTCAGTGAGTGCCACTGGGTCGTGCTAGCTCTGGGAAACCCAGAGATCCAAAGTGGGGGAAGTGTGTTTAGTCCCCTGACCGCACGCTGTACCTGAGCAGTGCTGGAAGAGCAAGAGGCAGTATTATTATTCCTACGAAGTACAGGAGAACTGAGGGTGTGAGCCCTCCCGGGGCCATCATAAATCCTTGAATATTGTAAGCATTGGAGTGCAGGGAGAGCTGCCCCTAGATACGGTCCAAGGAACAGTGCTGCCCACAAACTTGAAACGCCATAACGGCGATCAGGAACCAGAGGTAAGGCCTCGCAGTGAAAAGTGCTTCGCATTGCCCTCAAGTACCATCTCATAGAGATCCCCAGCATATGACATTGTTCGAAAATGTACCCCCCAGACTTCCAGTAGAAACCTGGCACTCTGCCCTGGCATATCTTAATACTCCATGGAATACACTTTTCAGAGAGTGTCCCTAAAGGCCCTGTCATCTGCAGAATAGTGGACCATTTACCTTGCTGCCCCCATCATGGTAAAGGATAAAGGAGCTAGAGCACATACTAACAAAATAAGCAACTACGCATAGCCCCTCCCACAGGGATCGGAACACCGCGAAGAAAATATGGGCGGAGGTGATCATGGAGAATCACAAATAGAAAAGGAATCACCCTCGCTAGCAGACGTGCTGCAGGCGATTCAGTCTATGGTCCATAGAATAGACGCGGTAGCCATCGACGTCAATCTCCTCCAATGCGACCTGAGGAAAGTGGCAGACAGAGTATCTAATGCAGAAGAAAACGTGGAGACACTACAAACAGAAGTGCGGACCCTCAGAAATACGGTTATTGCACTTCACAAACGAGTAGTTCATCTGGATGAGAGAGCGGAGGACTCCAAAGGGAGGTCCAGGAGGAATAATCTGTGCTTCGTGGGCTTCCCCGAACGGGCAGAAGGCCCCTCAGCAGAGCTCTTCTTGGAAGAATGGATCCTGCAAAAAATAGCTCCCAAGCGTTTATCAAAGTTTTTCAACATTAAAAGAGCACATAGCTCATTAGCGCCTCTCACCCCCACGACCGGGGCGCCGCCAAGGACTATCCTCACCCAGTTCTTTAATTATAGAGATAGAGACATGATCCTGCAATCCATATGTACTAAAGGTCCATTATTATTCGACGGCCATCCCATATCCATATACCCTGACTACACACAGCGTGTGCAGGAGCAAAGGAAAACTTTTCTCAACGTCAAAAGGCACCTCCGGGAACTCAACATGAAATACAGCTTATTGTTTCCTGCGAAGTTGAGGGTGGAGAAAGCTGGTCGCACACTGTTTTTCCAGTCAGCAGCTGAAGCCAGTGACTGGTTGGACTCCAGCGAACACCAGGGGCCTGTTTGGTCCCTTCCACAGGATCATCCAAGACTTCGATGCTGGGGGACAACAACCGGGAGCGACGAAGGGGCCCAAGGCAGAAATTGCAAACACGACGAGGCAGCCCCGGCAGAGTAAGAGTCCGTCCCCACGGGACACTACAAGAATCAGACACCAAAACCATACCAGAATCAGAGACTGCGACCCAGGATACAGGACATGACCCGGAGAGACTGGATGAACCGGTCGAGTGAGCACGAGAGACTCCCTGATTGTAATGGGGAAAAAATGAACAGGGTTCGAGAAGCAATGTAAAGATGAGAGAGACAATGGTGTAAAAAAAAAAAAAAGCTTGGACATTGCATACATATAAGTTGAAAAGAAACATGTGATTGTTACAATTGAGTTGTCCCGGGAGGCAAAGACACCCCCAAAGGGGCCAATTCCCGCAGAGAGAGATGTAGGGTTCACCTCGCACCCTCCTCGGTGAATAGGCCGCTAGCACCGCAACCAATAGACTAGTGTAAAAGGACTGTAAAAGAATAGAAATTGCTTCTACCCTAATTAGGCACGGTTAGTTGAGTTGTAGTTGGGGAGGCGGGTGGAGTAGGGCGTACTTTTGGGCCGACATCCCTCACCATATGGGCGGGCGGTGGGAATTTCAGGAATGCCCGTAAGGGAGGGAGGTTGTTGGGAGTTTTGTTGTTGAATTTAATTGGGGAAATATGCAGTCATTAATGGTAAAGTGTCTAGTGTCTGATTCTGGGATGCTGCTTAAGAAAGAGGGGAGTGAGGAGACCATTACAGGAAGTGCAAGGCATAGAGTGTTCAGAAAGAAATGCCAGGAACTATGGGAGTACAAGAACTGAAAATTATAACGTGGAATGTACAGGGTGTGGCATATTTACAGAAGAGGAAGAGAGTGCTAGAATATCTGAAACGCTACAGGGTGGCGATTGCATGTCTACAAGAAATGCATATCTGGGGGGAGGGAATACTATGCATTCGAAGACGCTGGAGAGGCCAGATATATGCCACTTCCTATTCAGGGTTCACCAGAGGGACTCTGATATGGGTGGCCTCCGGGGTACCGTTGCAATGCATTAAACATGTGTCAGATCCGGAGGGGCGGTATGTAATACTATATGAGAAGTGGGAAGGGCAGGAGATATGTCTTCTTAATGTTTATGCTCCCAATTCGGACTGCCCTGACTTTTTCACAAACATTATGGAAATAGCTGCTCCTTTCCTGGGTTCGGAGGTAATCTTAATGGGAGACTTTAACTGCCTCCTGGATGCGCAACCTGCCCAACGAGAACACTAAGCCCAGAATGCTCACAGTACTGCTGGATATCCTGGCCGGCCTGCAGCTCAGAGATGTTCTCCTGTCACACCCCTGCTACAAACACTTATAGTCGACTAGACTACTGTTATATCTCCACAGGCTTAGCACAGGGGGTAGACAGGATATCATATCTGCCTAGATATCTGTCAGATCACTCTCTGCTCCTGATGACTCTTAGAGCGAGTAGGGGGCGACCAGAAATACCGGTATGGCGCCTACGTGCAGAAGCTTTACAAGACCCCCCTTATGTAGCTACCCTCCAAGATGCCCTCACACATTATTTTGCCAAAAACTGGGGAACTGCGTCTACTAGAGCAATAGAGTGGGAAGCTATGAAGGTTGTCATCCGAGGTGTAGCCATTCAGACAACATACAGAGTTTGTCAACAACTAGAATAGGATATTCAGGCCCAAGAACAGAAACTAGGTGAACTGAAAGAGGACCAAAAAGAACAATTGATGGGCAGAATGCAGAACACTGTCATACATTCACCGCAGTACAGAGATCTGGGCCTAAATCCATCGTTTTTTTGCTCCCCATGCAATTCCAGCCATATGCAAATCAGTCTTGTCACTGTGCCCAATGGGAACAGTTCAGCCCGAACTGCCAGGCCAGGTCCTCCCTGAACTGGAAACAGGCATCCTAGGACCGGTTTCAGGGTTTCACCCCTCATCAGCCAGGATAGCTTGACTCCAGTGGCATGGAGAGCACGGGACCCACGTCTGGGCATACCCATCCCACTCAGATTGACAAATGCAAAAAGAATGATTGATGGGCAGAATGCAGAACAATGTCATACATTCACCGCAGTACTGAGATCTGGACCTAAATCCATCGTTTGTTTGCTCCCCATGCAATTCCAGTTTGAACCCAGCCATATGCAAATCAGTCTTGACCCTGTGCCCGATGGGGACAGTTCAGCCCGAACTGCCAGGCCAGGTCCTCTCTGAACTGGAAACAGGCATCCTAGGCCTGGTTTCGGGGTTTCATCCCTCAGCAGCCAGGATAGCTTGACTCCAGTGGCATGGAGAGCACGGGACCCACGTCTGGGCATACCTGTCTCATTAGGGTGGCGAAGTGAGCTAAAGAACGATGATGGATTCAACCCAGATCTGTGACTGGGGGTGAGTGTCTGAAAAGTTTCAGCCCTCCGTCCATCATCTCTTTGTGTTTGAACTGGAAGTGGTCCTACATGAGGATCCACAAGTGATGGGGGAGTGGGGGAAGACACGAGAAGAACTTATGGCCTCCTGGTGCAGATTGGAAAAGCATAAATATATAGCGTATAAACAATGCCTTCACAGGGAAGTAGATAAGTCTGGGGCCCTCCTAGCTAGATTGATAAGATCTGAATCCGCACCATCCCGTATAATACAGTTACAGGACAGTAATGGAGAGGTGGTAGGTACCCAGCGAGCTATTGCAGACACATTAGCACACCATCTGGCTACTGCCTGTCGATTCGATTCAGATATACTACCAGGGGCGCTAGGTGCCGCGCGACCAAAATGGCCGCACACCAGTGAGGCTCTCGCCATCCGGGCGATTCAAATAACCACCATCCTCATCCTGAGTCACCATAGCGCTGAATTATCGGCGGAATCGTCATCCTGAAGTCCCGAGGATCAGTCACAGCGGCGACTTGACTTGTGGAGCTGCCGGGGTGGGAGGAAACGCCGGACTCGGGCAGAGCGGGTGCCCAGCCGCTGTGAGCCTGGAGCGACTGCTGGGCGCCTTTAACGACGCGAGCCTGCTGATTGCTTCGGCGGCCCGGGCCGCGGCTCGGCACTCCGTGACTGCCGCGGCGGCTTAGATCCCCGCCGGAGACTGCACCAGACCCTCGCTGCACATAGAGGTGAGGAGACCGCACGCCGCGACCCTGGGAAAATTGCAGAGACTGAGCGGGCAGCCCTGCGGAACCGACCGCCTACATAGGTGCTGCGCAGTCCCGCTGCTAGACCGCTGAATGACAGACAATCACTACTGCCCGTGTGTCCTGTTGTGTGTCCCCCGGGCGCCTCCACATCGCCCCGGGCGGCTTATTCCGCTCAGCGACTGCTGCGGCTGTGTTTTGTCCCGGGCCTCTCGGAGGCTGGTTTGGCGCCATTTTCTGTTCTGGGCCTGTGGCATCCCACCCAATATGGCTGCGGGGGGCGATGCTATTTAGCGAACACCTGGGCGCCCTGAGAGCGGCATAGTGGCGCTTGAGGCCTGTGACGCGGGAGACTGACCTGCGGGGCCGCAATCCCTATGGCTCGGTGGCCCGCAGCAGTGGATGGACTCTCCAGATTGTCGCGCTGATCGTACAAATTCAGCGGGGGCCTAGCGAGGCTTGAACTGCCTGGGCACACCCACTGCATCCTGGAACTCAGTGGAGGGGCCCCGCGCTGGTCTGCATTGGGGACCCACGAAGGAGCGGCAAGTGGGGTACATCCTTCCTACACGTCTAGGTCCACCACATACACCCCTCGAGGGATGGCTGCTTTGCATCCGGCTGGGCTCTGAGTGTCCCACACGTGGGCCACTGGACTCGACCTGCTGATCGCTCTGGTCACTTGCTACACAGTGCCTCTCTGATCTGGGGGGCATATCCCACGCACCACGCAACAAGAATAAACCGGACATCCCTACAATCCTACCAGTGCTGCGGGCCCGCGGCGCGGATACAGTCATGGGCAGGACGGATGGGAAGCAAACTAAGATACCCTTTGAGGCCCGCAAGACATCTCGGTCCCAATCTTGTGATCAGCCGTCGACGGAGCAGGGCGGGGGGCAAGAGGAGGACCTTAGGACGCTCCTGCTCACGATGCAAAGCAGCCTCACTTCTATCGATGCCAAAATCGATGCCATGAACTCTCGCATGGACTCAGTTGTAAACAGGCTCGAACAACATGGGCACCGACTTGATGAAGCTGAAAACAGAATCTCCGAGCTGGAGGACGGAACTACGAGCAGTAGACAGCACCTTTCACAAATGGACAGGCTGCTAAAAATAATCACAGAGAAGAATGAAGACCTAGAAGCTCGTTCTCGGAGAAACAACGTCCGCATTTTAGGCCTGGCGGAATCAACGATTAATGGTCGCATGGAAGACTTCATTGAAACCCTTATCACTAAATTGTTCGGAACAGAGGCGTTCTCCGCTCATCTTATTGTGGAGCGTGCACATAGGTCTCTGACGGCCCGCCCTGCGCCGGGGCTGCCTCCACGTCCTGTCATAGTCAGATTCCTCAACTACCGAGACCGGGACACCTTACTAAGCCTGGCGCGCGAGCGGCAAAAGGTTGAATATGAAAACACGGTCCTGTCTTTCTATCCAGACTTCACTCAAAATGTGCAAGATGCCAGGAGGAAATTCTATGCGGTAAAAAAAAAGCTACAAGCCCAAAACATACCGTATGCTATGCTATACCCGGCGAGGCTGCGCATCTCACACCTGGGAAAGCAACATGTGTTCCAAAATCCACAACAAATTGAAGACTACCTCAAAAACCACCGAGGGAGGCCGCCAGTTAAGTTACCCGCTGGGGTGGGCCCTGGATCGCCGACGCCGATGCTGGAACCGGAATGAACTCGAGCATCCAGTTGCCCTTGAAATTTAAAACGGCTTGCTGGACTCTACCTGAAACTCTCCTCATGATTCCGCCATCTCTCACTTTATTGCAGTGATTCCTGAATACGCAGCGCCCGGAACTTTGCCCTCCTCCCGTCACTGGTTTTTGCCTTGCAGTTGCAGGGTGATAGGCGGGTGGAATACCCGGAGGGCAATGGCAGGTCGTGGACCCCTAGCTTTACCCACAAGGGAGTACCCCTTTGCAATGATCTTACTTGGTTTCTGGTTGTTTCTTTAGCAGTAATTGGGAGGGGTCTTTATGCCCGACAAGTTGGGGAGAGTCGGTGTGGGTGGAGGGTGAGTATTGTTTGTCCTGCTATCACATATCATTCACATAGGGAACACGTCAGGTACACCGAATATCAGATTTTTTCCATCCACTTAGAGCACTTTGCTAGCCTCTATATTCGCTGCCAGCCACACTGAGCATAGTATAAACTGCATCACCTGGAACGTCCGGGGGTTAAATAATCCCCGGAAAAAGAGACAGGTCCTGGGATATCTGGAGAGGCACAATGTTAGCTTGGCCCTGCTGCAGGAGACCCATCTGGACCCGTCGGTGCCTTCTGCCTTCGCCAGTAGGTGGGCCTCATCGCGATGCTTTTCCTCCTATTCCACTTACTCCCGAGGGGTTGCCATTTTGATTAAGCGGGGTGTCCCCTTCTCTTTGGGTGGAACTGTCACAGACGCAGCAGGGCCGCTACTGTCTTGTGTGGGGGCGGCTAGCCTCTCAAGACGTAACCATAGTTAATTGCTACGGCCCCAATGTTGACGACCCTACCTTCCTCAATACTTTATGGGGAAATTTTGTCCGTAGGTTCTACATACTTACTCTGGGGGTGATTTCAACACCGTTGTGAACCCTGAGATGGACAGATCCCATCCCATGGCATCTCACTATTCTCATATGCAACAACAGCTCGCAAGCATTGTCTCAGACAATTATCTCCTCGATGCCTGGAGACACACACACCCTACGACTAGGGAGGGTACACACTTATCTGCAGTACATTCCTCGTGGTCCCGCCTGGACTACTGGTTCATTTCAGTTGGCATGGCCCATTGGATCGACACGACTACCCACCTGGCGAGGACATTTTCAGACCACTCTCCAGTGAAGCTTACACTCAAGCCCCCGCCAGTGCATTCCCCCTACCTTAGTTGGCGTCTCAACCCTTTACACTTACTAGACGCGGTGTTTAAAACAGAGCTCGAACAAGAAATACAGGACTACTTTGTGCGAAATGTTGGTTCCGTCCCTAGTCTCACCACTGTGTGGGGAGGCTTTTAAAGTGACAATTAGGGGCTTCTGTATCGCCAAGGGGAGGTGTCTTGAAAGACATCCGCCGCTCCCTGACCCGATTAGAACAAGACATTAAGCAATTGGAGCGGACGTTGGGTGAGGGGGGAGGAGATGTGGCCACTAAAGCTCAAATACGAGATAAATTGACGGAATACGCAGACACGGCCGAACGCGAATGTAAATTCCGGGGTAAATATCATGTCGCTCGTCAATACGGAGAGGGTGACCGCCCGGGAAAAGTCCTCGCGGGCTTAGTGCGACAGCCACGGTTTTCTAATTATGTGGCGGAAATACAGGACTCAGAGGGTGCGACACACAGGAACCTCCCCGAGCAGCTACACATCTTTACACAATATTACAAATCTCTGTACACAACCCATAGGGAGCAACCGCTTGACCTCACCGCTTACTTCGAGGATACTGCTCTGGCCTGGCTGGGGATACCCAACGTGAATTCCTGAGTGCTGAGCTAGAGTTAGATGAGATTACTGACTGCGATAATGCAGATGCGATCAGGGGCGCGCACCGGGATCAGACGGAATTCCCGTAAAATTTTATAAAACCTACTTGACGCAGCTAGCCCCCATGCTTAAGGAGGTCTTTTATGAGGCCAGGGAGGAGGGTCGACTTCCGCCCACCATGAGAGAGGCCTTGATTACCTCCCTACTGAAACCTGATAAGTCCCCCAATAAATGTGAATCCTACCGACCTCTATCTCTAATCAATAGCGATACAAAAATACTGGCCAAGGTTCTCTCTAACAGGTTAAACCTCCTAATGGAACATCTGGTCCTTCCTGACCAGTCGGGGTTTATACCTCATCGAGCGACATCCCATAATCTCCGCACCCTGCTCACTGTACTACAGGACATTGACCCTGGCAGCAACGCCGCACGCAGTCTTTCTCGATGCCACTAAGGCATTCGACTCTGTAGAGTGGGACTATCTCCTTGGCACTCTGCGGTATATGGGAATGCCCCCAGCATTTCTTGGGTGGATAGAGTTACTGTATCAACAACCCACGGCCACTGTCCTACTAAATGGCGCGCGATCATCCAGCTTTACTATTTCTAGAGGCACCCGTCAGGGGTGCCCCCTTTCGCCCATACTGTTTGCGTTAGCTATAGAACCCCTGGCCGCTAAAATCCGTCAACACCACAAAGAACGCGCCCTGATTTACCCCTCTAGACAGCTAATCATATCCCTATATGCGGACGATGTCACTCTCTACATAACTAACCCCCAAGTTAACCTCAACCCAGTCTTGCGAGAGGTGATTAGGTTCGGGCCATTTCGGGCATAAGCGTCAACTGGTCTAAATCGGCGGTTTTCCCTCTCACGGATAGGACGGCCCAGTTTCCAATGGACTTCCCTTTGGCATGGGTGGCGGATGAACTTAAATACCTGGGCATAACAATCACTAGACGTAGAGAGGAGCTCATGCGTGCTAATTATGGAGTTACCCTGGGAAAAATCACCGACACCGTCACTAAGTGGTTGTCCCTGCCCCTCTCGATGGCAGGAAGGATATCCCTAGTTAAAATGATACTACTGCCTAAACTCCTCTACTTGTTTACTAATATACCATACAAACCAGGCACACAATTCTTTGCCGCTCTCCGGACACAAATAATACGCCCGGTATGGGGAGGCAAACAAGCCCGGCTAAGTCTAGTTACCCTGACTCTTCCTTTCTCTCATGGTGGGTTCGAACTACCAGACTTTGATCTATACTATCACAGTGCGCAGGCCCATTTCGCCGTCTACTGGCTGCATCCACCCCCCTTCATGCCCCATCTGGCGGTGGAGGAAGGGTACATGGCCCCTGTCCCTCTGTCGGGGTTTCTGTATACATCAGGGGTGGAGCGTGATCGCGGTCCCTCCACAGTAGCCAACACTGTTAAGTCCTGGAGAACGATAGCTGATAGACTGGGCGTGCCAATGCTGTACTCCCCTAGGATGCCCCTGCTGCGACATCCCTCTCTACAGGTAACCACTGAGCGACAATGTAGGCTAATGCTGGAAAACCTACACTACACTACTTGGGGTGACTTGTTTCTGGGAGGCACCTTCCGCACCAGGGAACAATTCTTTGGGGCGCCCCACCTTCCACCATGGAGCTGTTTATGTTCATTAGGCTTCGACAGAGTGTGAGGGCGGCCATCCCGACCTTCCCAACGGAACCGCCTATACTCCCCCTCTTCACGCCCTCCTACATGACGTACCCCCGGCCATGTCACATCTTATCTCTACCGCCAGGCCCAGCTAAAGCCAGGGCCCCAGGCCCCGAGAGCGCGGCTGGAATGGGACCACGACATCGGTAGGCAACTGACGGATGACCAGTGGGAATTTAGTTGCAAACAGACACAAGCTATCACTGCAAATAGCCGCTTGAGAATAATACACTTTAAGTTTTTACATAGGATTTACTATACCCCAGCCAAATTACACAAATTTAAGCTTAGAGCGGATGATAAATGTGCCAGATGCAAGAGCGAGGGCGGACTTTCTGCACCTTGCCTGGCTTTGCCCATCCATACAACAATACTGGGAACAAGTGTTTACGGGAATGTCCAATATGATCCACACACCACTGCAGATGTCGCCGGAGGTGGCTCTCCTGGGCTGTGTGCAGGACTTTGCCCCCGCGCATAAAAAATTTGTCGCCTTAGGGTTCTTGATTGTGAAACGGAGGGTGGCGTGCCGCTGGGGCAGAGCCGCGGCACTCAAAATTTAAGGAATGGATGCACGATCTCACCACATGGCAGGAACAATCGCTCAGATATGCTGAATTACTTCCCCCCACCTCCGCTCCTAAGAATATATGGAGCCCCCTGACCACATACTTGCTAACCACAGCGACGAATACTCCGAATGATGGGGATGCCCCGATCGGGGATGGGACCCACCCAGCTTCTCCTCCCACCCCCCCAAGTCACCTGCAGTAGACCTCTAGCACACCACATTACGGGATGCAGCGGGGAGGGAAGGGGTGGAGTGTGGGAGCTGGGGGTAGAATTGGAAGGGGGCCCACCCGACGTATAGTCCACGCAGGGGCCCAGAATTCCTTACTGTCTCTGCACTTCCCCAGACAAGGGCCAAGACGTCATCAATGCATAAAATATGTGATGCTGATAACACCAAGTTAATGCTAGGTATGGTGTGTTTCCCTTTCTCCCCCTCCCTCTTGTTAATTGTAATGCAGGATCGGGTGGGGTATGTTTTTTTTTTGTTTTTTTTGCTAGGGGGTTTTCTTCCCCTTTTTCTGTTTATTTGTTTTTTTTGATCTAAGATATAATGGCTCTCAGTCTTATATTTGATGATATGTCCAACTATATTGTTAAAACTACAATAAACAGATTTATAAAAAAAAAAATTAAAAAAAAGATATACTACCAGAACGAATACAGGAATACCTTAGTTATATTGAGCTACCAGAGATAAACCCAGAGGAAGCAGACGCCCTTGCGACCCCCATAACCAGGGAAGAAATACGAAATGCTATTAGTCATCTTAAAACTGCCAAGTGTCCGGGTGGTGATGGCCTCCCGGCTGAGTTTTATCAACGGTTTGCACCGCTTCTGGTTGACAAGCTACTGGAGGTCAATACTGAAGCACATGAGAGACAATCCCTATGAGATCAATGCGAGAGGCGCTGGTGTCCATGATCTTAAAACAAGATAAGGACCCTTTACAACCCGGCTCCTACAGACCGATCTCCCTCTTGAATCTAGATGTCAAGATTCTGAGTCGGATTCTTGCAACTAGGTTGCTTCCCTCCATGCCCCATCTAATCCACTCAGATCAGGCAGGTTTTATACCTAGGAGAAACACCACACATAACTTAAGAAGGCTTGCTCATGTCTGGCATGCTCCGATAATACAATATGAGGACTGCGCCTTAGCCTTGTTAGATATTGAGCAGGCCTTCGACTCAGTAGAGTGGAATTATACCTGGGCCGCCCTTCAAAAGATGGGGATGCGACAAAAGTTTCTCCGCTGGATTTAATTATTATATAGGAATCCGCTAGCAAGGGTGCAACTTAGAGGAGTGGTGTCTGACCAGGTTATTCTATCAAGGAGAACGCGGCAGGGATGCCTCCTGTTGCCACTGCTATTTGCGATGGCGATGGAACCACTGGCGGCAACACTTAAGAAGAATATGGAGGAACACGGAATCCCTCTGGGAGAAACTGTGATGTTGGTATTTTTAAGGCGCCCGCCTCAGGCAGTCTCAGTCCTGTTGAAGGAACTAAGAAAATTTGGTGAGTTCTCAGGACTACGCATTAACCCTGGTAAATCTTTAATAGTCCCCATAGGGAAACTGTCACAAAACGAAATTGCTGTACAGCCTGAAGTGAAGCTTCCGTGGAAACAAGAAGGTATGAGATACCTGGGTATGCAACTGTGGCATACCTCCTCATCATTTTTAGAACATAACATAGGGAGGATAATCGCTGGGGTACAAGCTTCGGTGGGTTTCTGGAAATCCCTGCCTATCTTCCTAATGGGCAAAGTAGCGATTATAAAAATGACAATCCTACCTCGCTGTCTCTATATTCTGCAACACTCTTTCCATGAAATCCCCAAATCCTACTTCACAATCTTAGATAGTTTACTGGTAGACTTGTTATGGGGGAACAAAAGGAAACAAGTTAAATCGGATACCCTCCAAAGGAAATGGGTGGACGGGGGGTGGAGCTACCCCGTATACGCCTATATTACATATCAGCCCAACTACAACACGCGGTCCATTGGCTGGAAGAGGGTAGTAACTGGGAGAAGTCCCTACTGGCGGGCACCTACAAAGGTAGCACTTTCCCTGAGCTGCTTATGATGGGATCCAAAGTCCCAAACGACTTTCCGTACTTGATTAGATATGTGGTGAAAATCTGGGAGGATGCAGTTAAGGGGATGATTCGGAGAGCACCTTACTCCCCCGACATGCCACTATGGATCATCAGACCTTTTAAAAAGATAGCAGAGTCTATCTATGTCTATTCAGAGATGGAAGGAC
This sequence comes from Calotriton arnoldi, assembly GCA_963921515.1. Lineage (NCBI taxonomy): Eukaryota > Metazoa > Chordata > Amphibia > Caudata > Salamandridae > Calotriton > Calotriton arnoldi. Next base: position 2,282,120 of record CAWUFW010002036.1, on the reverse strand, counting down.
GGGGGATGCCTTACAATGGGTGACCTGTACACTAACAGCAATTTTAAAACCTGAGAGGAAGCAGTGACTGCTTTCGAGCTTGGAGCAGGTCAATTCGTGCAATATAATAAGATAGCTGCAGTAGCTAGAGAGCTTTGGACTTCCTTTCCGGGGAACCCCCACGCACAGCCATTCTTACAACCATACTATCAATGGCAAGCAGGCGGCATCTGATCTCCCACATTTATAGGGCCCTTCGAGATGATAGCCCAGTCAGTGCTCTCCCGGTTCAGGCAAGGTGGGAGGAGGAATCGGAGGAACCCATACTAGAACGAGATTGGGCGAAAGTACACGAAGGAGTTCGAGAGGTGAGCTCCAATACCCGTTTTAAGTTAATTCAATATAATATAGTGCATCGAGTATATCTAACCCCATATAGACTGAGTAAAATTTACCCAGACAGATCGGACCATTGCACTAGATGTGGAGAAACACCAGCACGCTTCCTACATATGATATGGGAATGTCGGAGGCTGAACATCTTTTGGGAGGGAGTGCTGAAAAATATACAGATAGCGACCGGATGGTCTATCCCCAGGATAATCCGATCTGCTCTCTTGCATCTAATACCCACCCTGAAAAAGAAAAAGCTGAGTAGAAAATGTGTGCTCTTGGGGTTGGTGCTTGCAAAGAGGAGAATAGAAATCTCATGGCTTAGCCCGACTCCACCTCCAATAAGTAGGTGGCTGAGAGATTTGAAGGAATGGGCAACAGCTGAATTGGTTAGGATGAAACACATTAGGAAAGATGATAAACTTGAAGAGGATGCACGAGCATGGTCCACAATGATTACAGATGCAAAGGATCCCTTGGGGGAAGAAGTAGAGGAGGGGAGAGATTTGCAACACGTCCCCGAACAGGAAATGGGATAGATGGATTATAAGATGGCACTCCTGTTGCTTGATGTACGTATTCATAGACATGTGCACAGTTATTAGACACTAAAACACGAGAGGTGGGTGGGAAGAGGGGGGAAAAGTTGATGAGAAAAGAACACTTATATTGTTGCAATACAGCTGGAATCATATCAAATTCTGTCAAAATGTAAATGTTGAAAGATCATATTACAAATGTATCTGATACTGTTATCATATACAAAATGCCAATAAAGAGTGTTAAAAAAAAAAAGATTATTAAGGTAACATAAAACGAGTTAGATGTGATCACTAGTGGGGGCTATGTGAGAAGCAAATAGATAATGGAATGAATAGATATTATCAATCAATCAATCAGCTGATTTCTATAGCGCAACTAATCACCCGGGAGGGTATCCAGGCGCTTGCGGGGCCTAAGGGGCTCAGTCGAACTGCCAGGTCTTGAGTGCTTTTCAGCGTTCTAAAAGGTAGGCGGAGGTCCATAGCTGCAGGGGGAGGTCTTTCCATGTCTATGCCACGAGGCAAGAGAAGGAGCGTCCTCCGCTTCTACTTTCGTGGATGCGGGCGTGTGGGTGAGCGAGAGGGACCCGGTGCGTAGCTGTCTGGATGGTTGGTAGACGCTCAGGTGGTGGTTGATGTAGGCGGGTCCTTGTGTAGTGCCTTGTACGTGTGGATCATCAGCTTGAATTGGCATCTCTTCTGCATAGGGAGCCAGTAGAGTTTTCTGAGGTGAGGGGTGATGTGGGTTAATCTAGGGAGGCAAAGGGTGAGTTTGGCTGCGGCATTCTGTATGGTCTGAAGTCTCTGTAGGAGGTGTGTGGTAATCCCTGCATAGAGATCGTTGCCATAGTCCAGTCAGCTGGTGATTTGGGCCAGTGTGACGGTGCATCTTGTGTCATGTGGGAGCAATTTGAAGATTTTTCATAGCATGTGCAATGTGAGGAAGCAGGCGGAGGAAACTGCATTGATCTGGGACTCCATGGTCAGCTTGCTGTCCAGGATGATGCTGAGGTATCTGGTGTGGTCGGTTGGTGTGAATGATGATTCTAGTTCCGAGGCCACCAGGAGTTGTTACAGGGAGTGGTGTTGTTGCTGAAAATGAGTACGTCCGTTTTGTCTGTTTTGAGTTTCAGGCGGTTGTCCCTCATCCATTTGGTGACGCTTGTCATGCAGCTGTGGAAGTTGGTTCTGGTGGTGGTAAGGTCTTCGGAGAGGGAGATGATGAGTTGGATGTCGTCTGTGTAGGATATGATGTTTAGTTCATGGGATCTGACAATGTTGGCCAAGGGGGTCATGTAGGTGTTGAAGAGGGTGGGGCTGATGGATGAGCCTTGAGGTACACTGCAGATGATGTCCTTGGGTTTGGAGGTGAATGGTGGTAGGCGGACCTTCTGTGTTCTTCTGGTAAGGAAGGAGGCAATCCTTCTGAGTGTGTCCCCTTGTATTCTGATATGGTGAAGCCTTGCCATCAGTGTGTGGTGGGATACTGTGTCGAATGCCACCGAGAGTTTGAGGAGGATCAGTGCCGCCATCTCTCCCCGGTCGAGGAAGGCTCGGATGTCATCGGTAGCTGCGATCAGTACGGTCTTTGTGCTGTGGTTGCTACGGAATCTAGACTGGGAGGTGTCAAGAAGAAGGTTCTGCTGCAGATGTTTCATGAGTTGCTTGTTGATGGCCTTCTCCAGGACCTTTGCTGGAAAGGAGAGCAGGGAAATGGCTGGGTCGGCGGACAGCTTCTTGAGTAGTGGTTTGACCTCAGCATGCTTCTAGTCTTCTGGGAAAGTGGCCGTAGTTAATGAGGTGTTGAACAGGGTGGTGAGTCCATGGCTGATCCTGTGGCTTCCGAGGTTGACGATGTGGTGTGGGCAAGGATCCGTGGGAGCTCCCGAGTTAACAGACTTCAGGATGGTGGTGGTGTACTGGGGTGAGCTGGTTCCATGTGGTCAGCTGGGGGTCAGTGCTAGTTGCGGTGAGGGATTGAGGAAGTCTTTAGGCTTAGGCTGGGGTTCGAAGTTTTTGCAGGTGGTAGTGATCTTGTTGCGGAAGAAGTTAGCAATGTTGTTGCAGAGTTCTTGCTGTTCTCTGTGGCTGCAGGGTTGGGGAACTCCCTGACAATGCTGAAGAGTTATTTGCTATGTTTGGGACAGGATTTGATGAGAGCGACTAGGGCATTCTTTATCTTCTCCTTTAGCAGTCGGTGATAGAGGTTGAGGGAGGTCTTCAAGGTGGTCCAGTCAGAGGTGTCTTTACTTGTGCATCATCTTCTTTCCAGTCGCTTGTTGTCACGTTTTGCTAGGTTGCAAGGATATGGTTTCAAAGAAAGAAATATTAAGACAGAGGGCATGCCTTAATACTACGGAGGCATGCAGAGGTGAAAGGTAAGGTATAGGTCATTCAAAAGAAATAAACAAGGTAAATTAAAGTTTAAGTAAGGCAAATTTTTCATGCAGATTTTTGGGAATGCAGTGGGCAGAGATTTTTTGAGATATCATGTAATCTGTGGATGTAAACCTGTAGAAAAGAAACAGACCATTTCCCTGCGAGACCAGCTACAGTTTTAAATTCTGTTCTAAAGGAATATGGTTTTATCAGTCTACACTTTAATAACTTTCAAAGGTGTCAGATACTTGAATCCTTGCAAATAACAACCCCAGTGGTAGATGAGACCCCTTTACGAGCAACTGTGAAGCAATTCGACATTTAAGAATATCCCATTGCCAGGTGATGTGGCCAATTAGACTAAAGCACTGGATTACAATGATCTGTAAAGGGGATGCCCACTGTTGGAAAATGGCGTCCGTGTGACAGGAAGCCATAGGGTCTGCCTACTACAACACTACTACAAGGAAAGCAGTCTCCGTCAAGCCCTGCTTCCCCCTCCTAGATAAACTGCACCCTCAGTAGACAGCAGCGAGACAGAATGCATCGTGGCAATGGGGGAAAACATGTTTTTTTTTTTTAAAACAGCTGATGTCACAGTCTGCCGCAAAGAAGACAGGAATAAACATATCATTTTCAGGAAATTACTATAATCAGAGGCGCTGCTTTGAGCTACCTGCGTGTTCCCCGCAGTCGCAGACGATTGTAAGCAGAATGGAGACTCTCAGACAAGGAGTTTATTTCTCGTCTAATTTTATAAATGCTAAAAGAAAGGTGCCATGAAAACAAATCTGTGTGTCAGTGAGCATCGAGCAACCACTCTGTTTCAGACATGCACCTGCAGTTCATATAAACTGAGACACCAATCCGCTTTCTTTTTCTGCAGACACTATTTGAGCTGACGGCTGTGCATATAAAACTACTTTTAATAAACCGTGGCCAGTGAGAGGTTGGCAAGCGAGGTTATTAATGGGAAGGACCGAGCCAGAGCTGAGACGTGTCCGGCTTGGCTCTAAGCCAAAACACAAGCAAAAAAATATTCACGTGACTATTCTCTCACGTTCTCACATTTTCCCTCTCCTCCCACCTCGCACTCTACCTCGTCTCTCTTTCTCCCTTCTGTCTCTTGCTGTCACTCTCTTTTCCTACCTCGGACCCTTTTTCTTGTTTTCTCTCACTTTCTCCTCCATCTCCATCTGGCTCCGCTTTCTCTGCTCCCTCGCTTTGTCCCTTCTCACCCTTTATCTCTTTCTCTTAAATCCTCTCTCACTTTCTTTCCTTCTTGCTTCCTATGCGCCACTACCTGTCTTATCCTCTGACTTTCTCTCGCTCTCTCTCTGGCTCTGTGCCCTACCCTGTGTTCCTGGTTCAATGGGAATGCCTCAGCCAGCACCCCCTGCCTAACTTCTCTGCACCCCTCTCGCGCACTATCACATCGTGTGTTCAACCCTCGCGGTGCAGAAGAGAAGGACCTGGTCAGTACCCTGGGCTTCTTACCAGGGGCGTAGGAGACACTAAAATTCTGGGGGGGACAGGGACAACCTTGTGGACTTTCCCGTGACCCTATACAAATCACCGCCCGTTAAAAAAATACAATCGCATAGTTTTGAAGTGAAATATTGAGAAAAGCAGGCATGTACTCACAGTTTGCATGTATGCTTTATTGTTATTTACATTCACATAGTAATCAGAACAAATGTTAAAAAAAATGTATATTAATCTTGCATCTTCATGCACCAAGCAAACAAAGGTCGCTGACTTCGGGTGGGGGCGTCGTGTTTGCAAGTGCATTATGGTTTGAAAAGTACCTGCTGCTGCATTCCTGGTCTCCAGCAATTTTCAGGCAACAATAAAAATGTGAAGATAACTTTGGTGATTAATGTTCTTTATTGAGAGAGATCGGAGGTTTGTCTAGTGGAAGTTTTGACTCATGGTAAGGAAGCCACAGTGGGTTAATATGCCTGCTGCAAAGAACGTGTACCACCAGATCACAAAATGCATATAATGTAAATAGGTCAGTGAGCTACTGCTTTTGTCTGAGAGATTCTTTTGTTACTTGCAGTTTATAAGTTAAAGTCCTAACATTGAACAGTGAGCTATTAACCGTCATCAAAGAGGTGCATGAAAACTGCAAGGTATAGATTAGAGCGTTATGATTTTTCCCCAGTCTTTCATTATCCTAATGTTGGAAAATGGGTTCATTAGGATAGAAATCAATTCTGATTATTAAAGAGACCCCTCCAACCATGGTGTTATGTTTTAAGTTCTGAGTTTGTGCTTCTCTAGTGTTGCAAAGCCATCCTGTGCCCTGGGCACCCCCCAACTTTATGCTGACTGGTACTGGTACTCTGACTGACCCTGGGCTCTGCCTAACCAGGCCCAGGGCCAGTGCTATGCTGAAAGAGACACTTAAAAATACAGCGAAAACACCTACATACACTAGGGTGCACTATGGGCTAGGGCAGTGGTTCCCAAACTTTTGACTCCTGAGGACCCCCATTGAGTCACCACTGGAAGCCGAGGACCCCCAAGCAATTTGTATGATTTAAATTTCAAACATTAAAACAGTTATTCAGAAAAAATAAACACACGTGCACACAAAACAAATACTCGAATTACTAAGGATTTTAGGGGCATATTTAGAAGCCCCTATCGCCATGGGAACGTCACTTTTCGCAACGTTCCCGTGGTGATAGAGGCTTTGCCTTATTACAAGGCAGCGTTAAGCCACTTAACATGGCTTAACGCTGCCTTGTAAATAAGACCCCTATCACACAATGCCTAGCGTGAAAGGGGTGGGCAGTGGGTGTTGCGGTGGGCGTTCCACCGCAACACCCATTGATTTTGACGCTGCCCCTATTTACAAGGACAGCGTAAATAGGAGGTAGCGCCAAAGAATTAAGCCAGGGAAAACCAGGTCTTAACTTGGCAAAACGAGGAGAAATCCTTTATTTCTCCTCGTTTTGCTTTTCAATGTGTGCTGCTTTGTGCAGCACACATGGAAAAAGCAAAACGCCTTGGATTGTTTATGTTCAGGAAGGTGACCCTTCCTGCACATAAACAATCTTTAAAATGCCATTTGTAACTTCCATGTGTGCTGCATTAAGCAGCACACATAGAAGTGACAAAGCGGAATTTCAAGATTGAAGAGGGACCTTCCTGCACATAAACAATCTTCCACTGCATGTACACACCCTTGCACTATGGTGCAAGGGTGCCCGTTGGCGCTACACTGCTAAGTGTAGCGCCAGCACAGGAACGCAGGGCTGCACCATATTCTTGTAAATATGGTGCAGCCCTGTGTTCCGAGTGACGAGAGCGTGTCGTTAAGCCAAGGAGGCTAACGACACGCTCCGCCACTCTGTTGTAAATATCCCCTTAGTATTTTATATTCAAAGAATTTGCAAAAAACAAAACATTTTAATGGGAAAGTTGGTGCTGCATCTCCGTGACTAACTTTTAAATGGTTGGTTTTATTTCGCAGTACTGAGGCTCCTGCTAGGGCCAGACTGGAAACCCAAAGCAGCCCTGGCAAATGTTTTCAGACCAGTCGCCATACGTTGCACACCAAGTGCAGTGTGTGAGTCTGACCACTACAAGGGGGCTTTGGGAGGCTCTCCCCCAAGAAATTTAGGAAACATTGGTGCAGTCTAAAACACATTTATCATTATATATTAAATTGAATTGGCTTTTAACAAATAGTAAATGAAGACCTAACTATGCACCAGGATACGACAATCTTTGTTGGGATTCTTCAATGATTCCCTTATTAGCACCCTTCAACAGTGCCTCTCATCTTTCCATAGCCTCTCTGTCACATGTATTTCATTTGTTTTATAGTATCTCTCATACCATTGTAGGATGTCAGAGCACTTTACATCACACACATATAGCGACAATGAATCATACGTGTAAATCAGTGTATAGAAAATGTTACATAAGGCAAAGGGTACTACAATGTGTAGGAATCACATGTCATTCATACTGGTAGGCATTTTTAAAAGTGCTTGATCCGGAGAAGTGCAAACTTGGGATTCAGAACATCAGCCAGTGGTTAGCATTGACTTTAAAAAATAAAAATGTATTTTCGCCCAAATAAACCTTTTTAGCAGCGTCAGGATAATGAAAGACCAGGAAAAACATAAGTTACTAACTTGTACCATGCAGTTTGCAAGCAGCTCTTTGATGACAGTTTATAGGTCACTGTGCTAGATTACGATTGTCACTTATAAACTGCAGAGTAACAAAAAAATCTCTGTGACAAAAGCAGCAACCCACTGACCAATGCACATAAAACACTGTTTTTAAAATGCATGGTACACGTTCTTTGCAGTAGGCATATTAACCCTCTGTGCTACGTTTGATTACTCAAAGCTGCAACTGGACAAAACTCTCATCTCTCCAGCAGGTGCATTAATCACTGGCGTTATTTTGACACTTTTATTGTTGCTCGAAAACTGCTAATTAGACAAGGAACTTTGCAGTGCTTTTAAAAATGCCTCCTGGGGACCCCCTGGGAATGTGTCACGGACCCCTGGGGGTCCGCGGACCACAGTTTGGGAAACACTGGGCTAGGGTACCCCTATGATTGGCATGACCTCTCCTATAAGGCCCTAGTACATATTAGGGCAGGGGAATTAGAACTACCTTGAAGTCCCTAGTATATAATAGGGCATGGCAGTTTAAAGGCCAGCAGCCTTTCTGCACTTGCACGTGTGAACTGCTGAAGGCTGAGGTCAGTTTAAAATCAGCCCTGTGTTGCAGGACTGCTTTTAAAATGCAAATTGTGCCCAAACTCGACTTTTGTGTTTGGGGCACTTACAAATTGACAAAATACAATGTTGGGGCATATTAGGTATCCCCAGGGTTTCCCCTAGGTGTCCCAGGGGTGGGGTGTCAGGCATCTATAAGGAAGACCCTTATAAAATGAGTTTTATATGCCCTGGGTTTAATGAAATTGCACATTTCACTGCCCACATTGTTGTAAAGTGCTTCCCAAAATCGACTTTTGTGCTAGGAGCACTGTGAAGTGAGGATCTGCAATATTTCGATATAATTAGAACCCCTAAAGTCTGTCCTGGGTGTTCCAGGGGTGGGGGGTCCGGTAGGTAAAAGCAGGGTCCTTATATAGGCCCTGGTATTGGAGAAATTGGCCAGTTCATTTTTCCATTGCAGATCCCCAGCTCATAGGTTAACATTGCAAGAGGTTATTAATTAATAACTGGAGAAAGGAAAGCCATAAAACTAGGATTAAAGGACTCAGAAGAATGTCAATGATAAATGCAACAATATGGTTTTGTTGAATTTATTCTAAAATGTACAGACAAGAAGTTATAAGACTTTCTTGTCTGTAAGACACAATTCAGCCCTCTAGTGCTCTGCCTTGATTGGTCAGAGGTAAGTGGATTAGCCTGGCTGTTTGAAGAGGTGATAAATGACCACTGAGGTTAGGAAGCCTTTCTGGGAGGTGAGGTTGCTGGGCATAGGAATGCCAGAGCCAGGGGGAGGGGTAGTAAATAATGCTCTTCAAGGGAAGGAGGAGACAAGCTGGAGAAATCACTTTCATTTACACCTCCCCCTGCCCCACAGCCGGATGGGGGATTAAGGAGAAATTCCCAGATGTAAGGGGAGTGGACCTATGTAGATGAAGCCATACTGTAGGCTAGTTTAGTTAGTTCTGCTCCCTCTGCTGGAAAATCAGCAAGGATGAATTTTGGAGAAATTGTGCTCTGTGGGAGAAAATAATGCCACACTTTAGAGGATGTGGTCATACCCTGGAGCGTTGCCCTGCATCTCATTGGACAGGAGTGACCTCCTTCTTGACCCAGAGAACTTGGAATAAGTATCTGAGAGGGACAGAGCCTCTCAGATGATGCTGCTTGAAACTTGAGAGAAGAAGGGTCCCTGCTGAGGAGTTTGATTTGCACAAACCAGGCCCTGGATTCTGAAGATTGCGCCTGTTGCACAATCTGGAATTACAGCCCTGTGGACTACCTTCTTTCAAAAGGACTAAAGAGTGGACTCCCTGCAAGCTTAAGGTTAACAGAGCTCACCTGGATCACCACCACCAAGAATCTCTACCCTGGAGAACTACCAGTGAATTTGTAAGGGTTTTGTCCAAGTGGATTGTGGGAACTGAAGTCCCTTTCAAGGACCATCTTGGAGATTCCAGACCCTTGGAGTAAGTTTTGGACACTTTGAGACCCTTTGGGGAACTTCAGGATGAAGTTCCAGAGTTTCTGGAGAAGTTTGGAGCAACCTTGGAAAAAAGCTCCATAAGTGGACCGACTCGACCTGACCAGCCAAGCCGGCAACTCTTAACCATGAGTTGGCCTGCCGTCCAGGTTCCTCCTGCTAAAAAGCTCCAGGGGTCCGACTTCCAGAGTTTGACCGGGCGTAGGCGGAAACCCAAGCCGGCAAACACTCACCGAATCCGCCTAGTGAAGAGCATTGAGGGACCCCGCAAGAAAAAGCTCTGTAAAAGTTACTAATTCTGAACGAAGAAAAGGTGACCGGGACCAACCATGAGAGCCAAGCCACCCACCATCAACTGTGTGCCGGCCTGGTTCCTTGGCTCGTCCCGCTGGAAAGCTCCGGAGGTCGGACTTCCATAAATTTGACCGGTAGCTCGTCGCAAGGCAAGCCGGCGAGCCCTCACCGAATCAGGACTGGCTGAGAGCTTCGAGGGACCCCGGGAAGAAAAGCTCCAGAAAAGTTTCTAAGTCAGAAGGTAAAAACTTTGACCGAGACCTACCGCAAGGAGTAGCAGCGCAGGGCTTCATCGCGGTCGGCCTGAAACTTTGACTTTGAGCAGGTCTAGCATGACCAGATGTACCAATAGGCGATATAGATTTTTATGTGCTATATAGTGCTAAATCTTTAAAAAGTCATATCCCCGGTTCCCTACATTAGATTTTTTCATTTTAAAGATAAAAATGTTTCCTATTTTTATAAATTGGTGTTGGATTTTTATTGTGTGTTGTGTCTTAATTTTTTACTGAATTGGTGTTTTTAAATGCTTTACATACCTGTCTTTGAAGTTAAGCGGGCCTGCTCACAGCCAAGCTACCAAGGGTTGAGCATGGGAATAATTTTCTAAGACCGGTACTGAGCCATATATTTAGGTAGTGGCCTTATTGCCGGGGACCGATATACATTTGCCCCTACTAATAACCCACTTTCCAACATCCACACCAAGCACTCTTAAACTATACTGTCTACAAGTATGGATGACATGTGACTCCTACACCTTGTAGTTTTATGTAACATTTCCTATACACAGATTTATACACTATGATTGATTACCTCTGTGTAATGTGTGATGTAAAGTGCTGACACCCTGCACTGGTATGAGTGGCGTTATATAACTAATTAAATGCATCTGAGAGAGTGGTTATGGAGACTTGAGAGGCACTATTAACAGGTGGTAGTGAGGGAATCCGTGGCGGAGCTGAGTTGCTGAATACCAAGGCTGTCTATTTGATTTCAGCTCCTGGCTCCTTCATCCACCAACATACTCTCCCTCCACATTATCTCACTCTTGCAGGTTCTTTCTCAACTTTGCTTTCTAACTTTTCTCTGTTTTCCATATTTCCGTTCCTCCTTCTGCCCACACTCCTTGATGCCTTTCTCTCTCTTGTTCAGTTTTACAGTCTGATGGTTTAAAAAATGTACCGGTCTCTAAAAAAGAATGCAGTTGGGCCTCACCTGCAGACACCAGCTTAAATTAAGCATCATTAGCTTGCAGCCCACAAAGGAAATGCAAGAGTGGCTAGTTGACCCTTTCTGCATTTTATCTCCTGCCTAAAGAGCAGATACACCATTTTCTCTCCTTTCTGCAAGACACAAGGACCCCCACCTTCTCCCTTCCCCATGACGTAGCACAGAAACATTACATATGACCAAAAATAAGGGCCACATGGTCAACCTCATCTCAAAGTCCCTGCCCCCTTTCTACCCAAAACAGTCTCCCAAGTTAACTGTTCTTACTCAGCACAACTGACTCTGGCGTAAATCCAAGTCCATTTTAATGTATCTTTTCCAATCCTTGTTACTTCTGCTGGGGTACTTGCATTACTATTTCCATCAGAGTGAATACTGCTTCAGAGCATCACCAGCTATCAGTCTCTTGTCTGTAATTGTTGGAGGGTTCCACTACTAAAGAATGCTTGCCAACTGCACTGTGTACAGCTTCTGCTATTTCTCATCCATGCCTCCCCCCACGTACCCTCCCACGGTATGTAAGAATATAGAGCCTTCATAGGCAGGACTTGTTGCTTGAACCCCGTGCCATCATATTCACATTCAGCCGTGGCGCGTGCATGTAAGAGCAGTGGGGCCAGGTTGGGGGGGGATTCGACAGACGACCACGAGGGAAAATTAAATAAATAATTCATTTTCCCTCGTCGTCGTCTGTCGAAATCCCCCCTCCTACCCGGCCCCTCTGCTCTTACCTGTACGGGCAGCGGCTGTTCTCATTAACTGTATTTGTAAAGTGCACACGTAGTTGAAAGGCAATGGAGTGGTTTACATGGTCAAAGGCAGAGATCCAACCAGAAAGTGAATCTGGGTGGGAGGTCTTGGGTTCTGCGATGGGAGGTGGACTCTTTACTGTGTTGTGATGTAGTGTTCTTTAAAGATATGCATCTTCAGCTCCTTCCTAACTTGAAGCATACTTGGGGTGGTCCAAATGGATACAGGGATGTAATTTAAGATCCTGAGTGTGTGGATGGGGTAGGCCTGTTTCCTCGTTGTTTTATTGGTTCTTGAACATCTGTGACCCCCTGAATGAGGGTGTCTGAATATGTCCCTGACTGGCCCGTTGATAATTTTGCATTGCTTGTTAGATGTGACCTGCATGACTAGGCCTAATACTGCAGATGAGGCCTCACCAGTGATGTGTACAGAACTTACAACTGTCTGCTGAGTTTGCACCACGATATCCAATCCAGAAGTAGTCATACTGGCCCCACATTGTTGACAAGTGAATTCCACAGATTGCATTCTTTGAGAGCCATCATCCCTCTGTCATCCTGGACCCAGATTTATACCTAGAGCTGTTATGCTCCTAGCTGTCAAGCGGCCACATGTCAATTGTAGGCCCTTCAGGACTTTCTGGATTTTTGTCCCACTGTACTTTGCATGCCTGGATTTCAAAGTCCATGCCTATAGTAGAAAATGTAAAACTACAAGTACCCGTATGCAAAGGGCTGCTGGCTAAAGAGCCACGACTGGCTGATGACCTCATCTGTGATTCTTGTCCACTTGGAGCTTTAAAATTTAAAGTTACTCTGCTGAAAATCTAATTTGTACAGTATTCAAAAGCATAGTTTCTTAATGAAAGCCCACTTGAGTGTCCATAATTCAAAAAGACCCACAGCTGTCACAGACAAACACAAAGAGACAGCACAGAGGGCGTGTGGTGCTAAAGCACTTTGCACACGTTTCATTGAGTATTTCAAGAAGATGCCCTAGCAGGCCTGGAAATTCTAAAGGTGGACGGGGCGCCAACTGGCGCAGTGGGGTCATAAGGGCTACTCACATTTCGATAGTTGGTGCAATACTGTGAGTAAATCTCTTGCACTTTTTGTGAATCACAAACACAAGCACAACAGGCCTAAGTGGGAAAATTAAGTTTTAAATTGGTAACATTGTCTGGCCATTAATGGTACAGACTCGATAATGGGGCAACTTGCTTTACACTTGGTGTGCCTGCAAAAAGGGCCCTCATATTTCTATCCGGGTTCAGAGTGGTACTGTCCGAATAAGTGTGGCTTACCTTTAATGTTACTAGAGGACTCCATAATATCATCAGAGACACAGTGGTCAAGTCATGGGCTTCCCCTTTACCTCACATTGCTCTCAGTGTATTAATCCACTTGGTTAAGCTGATGTAATGCAAGACTATCTATCCCAGAATGCATTATTGTGTTTAAGGAAAGTCGGGGACTGCAAAATAGTGTTTTTCCTGATACAGTGTCATCTGGTACCTTTACTAGGCTTCTTAGTGAAGTGGGAAGGCACAGGGAAAGTGCCCTATACAGTCTGTGATTCCTCATTTCAAGCCCCAGCTCCCACCTGAGCCAACTGTGATCTGCGACTGCCGCGCTTAACCCCACAGTCAGGCTCCGATAATACTTCAGTTCGAAAGTCCTCGACATTCAAAACACAACAGGCAGGAAGCAGTGGTCGAAGGGGAGAAAAAAAAGTAGGAGAACTGTGGGCGGAGAATCAGAGGGCGAGAATAACTTGAGATTTGTGTCTGTGGGCGGAGTCAGAGGTGTGGCCAGAAAGGGCAAAACGTCCCTATTTTTCGTATTTGTTTGGCATTTCACTGACCAGTTAATTCAACCAATAGATACACATGTTTATTTAAGGTTTAGCATGAGTTATTGACATTAAAATACATTCACAAAGAGGGATATGTTTTCAATCACAGAATGTGCCTAATACGCTTAAAACTGGAATCACAAGCCATTTGTCTCCAAGCCATGCAGTTTCTGTCATCAGCACTTCTACTCCCTTATTCCACAAGTGCAGTTCAAATATGAATGCTAAAATATCCTAGTTTGAAAATGTTTTCCACTTAATTATGGCTGTACCATATTTGCCACATAATACATCATCTGCTGCATAATCTAACGATTTCACCTAAACAATTTTGTAGCTCGAACGGATCAAAAATTACTAAAAGAAATGTGACTTATGTTGCTACGAAGTGTAGGGCCCTTTGCAAAGGTTGACTGGTCACCTTTCCACTGCTGCATTTGTATGTTACACAGGTACTAATGAGGCAAAAGCTTTTCAGAGGCTGTTAGTATTTATAAATATGTCAAAATAATAAAGTATCATAAAATGTACCGCATTACGCTGCAGCCTTTTGCTGCATAAATTAGTCAACACTGCGACATAATTTTGGCCTCCATTGCTGCATAACTCCAGTGGCCCGAAAGCAGGCTGCACATGTTAAAAGTGTTTGTGCGGGGGCGTGGCCTGAGGCGTCAAGATGGCGGTCGCACTCCAAGAGTGCTCCGGACCCCCTCCGTCATCCGCCTGCTATCCGCCCTTAAACGGCCATCCTCGCTGTCACCGAGAGCCCCCTGCTCCCTCGGCAGTGCTCCGGTTCGGCTGCCTGGCAGATTGGACCCCCCGGCGCCTTGGTTTGACCTCCCTGACTCGGAGGCCCCGGATCCAAAATGGGGGCCTCCCGGGCGACCTGCTTCTGAGCTGGGGTCCCTCCTGCCGGTGGGCCGTGCGCGGCATCTACAAAGCAGCGGCCCCGCGGAGGGGCCGCCCGGGGCCGTAAGGAAGTGATCGGCGGCGACGACCGCGTCCCGCCCGCACCTGAGGCTTGCTGCTGCGGAGGACTCGTGGAGGTCGGGGTGCTGCCAGACTCGGCTGCCGGTGTCGGGCATCGGCGTGAGTGCCCCCGGCCTTCCCTTCTTCCCTCGCTGATCCAGTCCCCACCGACCTTCTCATCGGAGGAGGGGCCTGCCCTGGCCACGGCGCCGGCCCCCAGCATCTTGGCCCGCCGGGATGCTGCAGCCCCCGGAGGAGCCCGCATCCCTGCCTTCGGCTGTGTGGCCTGCTGCTCCGGCCTCCTCTTGATCCGGCGCCTGGGGCCGCCTGAATCCCTGCGGACCAGCGGTGAGTGGGGTGATCCTCGGGGGTGGCGTGGGGGGCAACGTGGCTGCTGTGGAGGCCCCCTCCACCCCCCTCGCGCCTTGCTACCCTGTGCTGGGCCGCGCTGCTGCCCCGGGGAGGCCTCCCCCGACACCACCGACCCCGGCCACCATTGTCGGGTGGCGGCGTGAGGAGCCCGCCCGCATACACCGCTTCTGCCGGACCCGACTCACCATTGGCGGGGAGGCCCCGGGACGGCCCCCTCTCTTCTGCTGAGGCCCTTCTTCGGTGGACTGAGGCCCTCCTAGCGGGCGCGGACTCCCTACCGGCCTCCGTGACTACGCAGTGCGGAACACACCACCGGGCCCACTGCCGGACCCTCTCTGGCCCCTACCCTCGTCCTGGACCTGCCCGCACCCCTATAGTCCATCTTCTGGGGGTGGTCGGCCTGCCCCCCCCTCACGACCCTCTGGCCCTTCTTTTGGACTGTGGGGAGGTGTGGCCCGCCGCCGCCCACGGCACTGGATCCGGGGCCTTGACGAGGCGTTGGGTTGCCCGGGGGTCTGCGGGGCGGAGGGGACTGGCCTGGGCGCCCAGGCCTGAGTGTTGACGGTCTGGGTGCGAGGGGCCCTCTTTCCCCCCCCCTCTCTGCTGGGACTGTTGGCCCCCTTTTCTCCCCCCTCTGTCCGCACGGAGACCGGACTTCATCCCAGGTGGCGATGGGCAGGACCCGCA
This sequence comes from Calotriton arnoldi, assembly GCA_963921515.1. Taxonomy (NCBI): domain Eukaryota; kingdom Metazoa; phylum Chordata; class Amphibia; order Caudata; family Salamandridae; genus Calotriton; species Calotriton arnoldi. The sequence goes on along the minus strand of CAWUFW010002036.1, from coordinate 2,266,470 downwards.
CCGTGCAGGCCCCTGGCCCTCCAACCCAAACAACAATGGACCAATATACCACGACCGACCGGGGCCCTGAGGGAGGAACGCCCGGTCCTCACGCCCCCGTGGGGGGGGACCTCTCCACCATCCTCCAGGCGATTGGCGCATCACAGGCCTCAGTTGAGGCTAGGATAGGCGAAGTGAGGGTGGACGTGGCCCACATTCGCCAAGACCTGCGCAATGCAATGGCACGAATTACGGAGACAGAGTCCCGCGTCTCCACAGCCGAGGATGACATAAGCCAACTTAAGACTCAGGTGGCCCACCTCCAGACCCTTGGAGCTCCACCGTCGGGCCGAGGACGCGGAGAACAGGTCGAGGAGAAACAACCTACGCCTCATTGGATTTCCCGAAGGGGTGGAGCAGGGCCACGCGGACACATTTGTGGAGACCTGGGTTTGCTCTTGGATGCCCAAAGACTCCCTTTCCCCTTGGTTCGCGGTTGAACGCGCCCATCGTTCCCTGGGCCCTCGCCCTCCCCCGGGGCTCCAGCCCGGCCCATCATTCTTCGGGTCCTCAGCTTCCGAGATCGGGATGCTATCCTCCGAGCGGCTAGAGCACAGGGCCCACTGGCGTTTCAAAACAGCAAGATCATGGTTTTCCCGGACTACACTAGGGAGGTGCAGGCCCAACGTCGAACTTATGATGAGGTCAAGCAGAAGCTCCGCAACCTGGGCCTTCGCTATGGTCTCCTTTTCCCGGCCCGGCTTAGAGTGGTGTTCCAGGACAAAGCACTCTTCTTTGAAACCCCCCAGGCGGCCTGGACCTGGCTCACAGAAGAACGTCCCCTCCGGGGCCAACGGGTCTCCTCCCCACCGCGACGAGAACAAACACGACCCCGCCGAGACACGCCCAAGCCTCAACGGCGCAGCGACAGGTCCCGTAAGCAGGGGGACCACCGCGATGGGGTCTCCAGATCGCCGGATGCGGTGTCCCACCGGTCCCTCCCCCGGGCGCTATCCCCAAGATCGGTTGCCTCCAGCTCGGGGGGCTCCCTGAAGGACCTGAGCCGCATCCCAGACCCCTCCAAGACCCCACGCCCTGCCATATCGGACTCGGACTTGTCAAGGAGCCCGGCTCTTCGAGGATCTGTGGATGACGAGGGAGCTTGAGCCCAGAGACCCAGAACATGGGGGTCCACACATTGTCTTTCCGAACTGCTCTCGGTGACAGCACAACAGTTCCAAATGTATTTCCAATTGTCACGAATCTTACATCCTACTATATGGAGGGGTCCATCTACGTTATGTTCACGTCCTGCTAACCGTTTTAGCTTAGCTTCTGGACCGATTACTGTTGTTTTAGGGTGTTTCTCTTTCAGGGCGACAGATGCTTCACCTGTGGAAGTGTAGGGTGGGAGGTGTTGGGGGGCGAGGGAGGGTGGGTAGACCGTTGTCTCCCAATTGGTTTCTGTTTTTGGCCGCCTATGGGCCGCTGTTTTTTGTTTTGGATAGCCTTTTCAGCACACATGCCAATGGCCCCGCTTCACGCTTTCTCGGAATATATGGGCCTCATTCTCGAATCTCCCCTGAGATGAGACGATGCTCCCCATTTTACCTATCAGCGCAATGCACACGCCCACCATTATGCCAGCCCCTAGACCGCCCCTGGTTCCCAGATCCAGTCCTTCCATCCATGTGCCGGGGGGTTACTCCCCCCGAGGCACTGGCCCCTTGGCCCCTTAACCAGTGCCCTGATGTCCATCCTTCCTAGACCCCTCCACGTATTATCGTGGAACGTGAATGGCCTCCTAGATCGGATCAAAAGAACAGCGGTGCTCCGCAGTGCCCAGTGCCAAACGCCTGATATCCTCTTCCTGCAAGAGACACATCTTATGGGGACTCACTGCACTCTCCTTACCAGATATGGGTTTGATAGGGTCTGGCACTCTGGCTACGCACGGGGATCCCGGGGGGTGGCCATCTTGATGCGCAGGGGTTTTCCCTTCCAACTGACAAGGGTGGAGACTGATGTCCAGGGATGCTCCATCGCCGTTACGGGTAGGGTCGAGGGGTACCCTCTAAATCTCCTCTGCACATACATTCCTCCCATGATACAACTCACAACCCTCAAACGCCTTACGACGCTGATTTCGACTTTCTCCCAGGGTCTGACGGTCGTTGGGGGCGACTTTAATGCTGTTCTACAGCCACTGCGCGACTCAACGGGTACTCCCTCGGTGACTCTCCTTGCCTCCGCTAAGCGTCTCTCCGACTGGTCCGCTGCTCTGGGCCTCTGCGATGTATGGAGGGTATGGAACCCCCGACTGGACCAATATAACCATACCTCAGCGGCGCACCATACCCATTCTCGCATAGACCTACTACTGTTGCCTGCCCTCGACTGCCAAAGTGTGACTGGGGTGGCTATTCTTCCCCGCGGCATTTCCGACCATTCTCCTGTCTCTCTCCGTCTCGGGCGACCCACTGAGGGCATCCGCACGGTCTGGCGGATGAACGCTTGGTTTTTGCAGGATGCCGACTTTGTGGAGCACCTCCGGCGGGAACTTGAGCACTACCTAGCCACTAATGTGGGCTCGGTCCCCTCCCCAGGCACCATCTGGGAAGCCGGTAAGGCCACTATGCGCGGTGTAGCACGGGGGCTGATCCATGCACGACGCGCGGCCCAAAACGCCCGCTTTTTGCAGCTAGAGGCCCAGGTGGCTCAGTTGGAGGCAACCCACCCTACTCCCGACGATGCACCTTCCTCCCGACAACTCGCTCTCCTCCGTGAGGAGATTTGCCATATATCCCTAGAATCCGCCAAAACGCTTTGGCGATCCTCGGTGGCGCGCGTGTACGGATGGGGGACAAGAACGGGAAGCTCCTCCACAGTCTCGTTTCATACCCCAGAGCCAATCGTATCATTCCCGAGATCCAGGACGGAGCTGGTACCCATCACCTCTCCTCCCGGGCCATAGCTCAGACATTTGCGGAATACTATGCCCGTCTCTACGAGGCCCAGCCCTTGGAGGCCCCAATGGCCGAGCTGCTTTCCAAGGCCTCTATTCGGCTGCCCGGCCTCCCCCGAGCAGTCTCGGAGACGCTTGATCTCCCCCTCACCCCGGAGGAGGTGCACAAGGCCATCAGTCTCCTGCACTCTGGTAAGACCCCCGGCCCAGATGGCTATCCCCAGGAGTATTATGCGGCATATCGGGAGTTGTTGGTCCCGCACTTGGTGGAGCTGTTCCGCCATGTGGTAGAAGCAGGCTCCTTCCCTGCAGAGACAGATGTGGCCACCATAGTGGTGATCCCCAAGACGCAGCCGCCCTCACTCACCTGCTCGGACTATCGCCCCATCTCCCTCATCAATACAGAGGTGAAGATTTTTGCCACGGTTCTGGCGCAACGCCTTCGTCCCCATCTGCATGACTTGGTCCACCCAGACCAATGTGGTTTTATGCCCGCCCGTAGTACTCGGCACTGTATACGCCGCCTTCACCTCGCCCTCGCCCACCGCCAGTCGCTTACCCCGTACTTGGCTCTGCTTCTCATAGATTTCGAGAAGGCATTTGATACCGTTGACTGGCGTTATCTGGAGGAGATCCTGGAGCTGATGGGTTTTGGTCTCCCCTTCAGGAGCTTCATCCACGTCCTATATTCCAACCCCACGGCGCGGGTCTTGGTCAATGGAGCGCTCTCCGAGGCATTCCCCATCCGGAGAGGCACCCGTCAAGGATGCCCGCTCTCACCGCTCCTGTTCGCCCTGGCGATGGAGCCTCTGGCCCGGCTCGTCCGGGGAGACCCTCTCATCCGAGGGTGGGAGTGGAACCCCTCTCGAGTGGACAAAATCGCCCTCTACGCGGATGATGTCCTTCTCTTCCTGGCGGACCCGGAGGTCTCCGGCCCACGGAGCATGGAGGTTCTCCTTGCCTTCGAGCAGGTCTCGGGCCTGCGCCTCAACCCGGCAAAACCACGCTGGTCCCTCTTCACCCGTCCCGATCCTGCTTCGATTGGCAATCCACCATCCCCCTGCGGCGACAATCCTTTAAGTACCTGGGGATCTGGGTGACCCTGCTCCCAGAGCTCGAGTGGGCCCTTAATCTCACACCCTTGGTCAACAAGACCAAGACGGACCTCAAACGATGGCAGTCTCTCCCTCTTAATCCCCTAGGCCGTAGCGCCCTTTTTAAAATGATGGTTCTTCCCCGTTTCCTTTATATTCTCCAGAATATAACCCTTCACCTCCCAGGGAGCTGGTTCCGAGAGCTTGATGGCTTACTTTCCCGATTTTTGTGGGGGGACAGACGACCACGGATGGCGCTGGCTCACTGCCGGATCCCTCCGTATGACGGTGGTATGGGGGTGACTAGTCTACATCTCTACTACTTGGCCACTAAGCTCATTGTGGTCCACGACTGGTTTGCCGGCGGCTGGTCCGACCCGGCATACCGAGTTGAGCTCCAAAAACTGGATTTCCCATAACTCCAGGCGAACTTGTATGGGGCTCCGATACCCCAAACCCTTCCCCCCCTTACCAAGGCCGTCTTTCTGGCCTGGCGCACCGCCCTGCGCCACACGAAATGGAGCTGGAAACTTACCCAACATACGCCCTTATGGCATGGAACTTGGCTGCGGGAGACTTCTTCCCTACGGGACTTTGATCACTGGGACCGCCTGGGGATTTCACTTCTTGGGGATGTCTGGACAGGGGACCACATCAGGACCTTCACGGACCTGCAACAACGCTACTCCCTTCTCCCCTCCCAGTTTTACCGATACCTACAGCTACGGCACGCCCTCACTGTGCACATCCCGTCCCCCACCTCCCTTCCTGAATTTAGTCCGCTTGAGGCACAAGTGATGATGGGAAACCTGGGTAACAAGGGGGTATCAAGGATTTATCGCTCCCTAGTGAATAACGGCCCCGCATCCCTGGACTCACTGCGCACCCGCTGGGAGGGTTGGTTGGGCCCCTTAGAAGACGAAGACTGGCGAGATGCACTGATGGCCCCCAGGACCCTCACGACCTCCTCTAAATTACGTTTGGTGCAAATATATTACCTACACATGGCATATCTCACCCCCGAACGGCTGCACAGGGCACGACTGCGGCCTACCCCAAACTGCACACGTTGCGACCACTCCCCCGCTGATTTTTACCACATGACCTGGCAATGTCCCGCCCTTACAGCATTCTGGACGGGGGTGGAACTGGAGCTCACATTGGCCCTGGGGTGGGAGATCCCCCATGACCCGGTGCGCCTGCTTCTGGGGGTGTTTGATGGCCTAGGTGACTCACGAGCTGACAAGCGTCTCCTGGGCACTGCGGTGGCTGTGGCCAAAAGGGACATTGCAGCACTATGGTCTCATAACAAACCCCCTACAGTGCGGAGATGGAAACGAGGGGTGGACTGGTGCGGATCTCAAGAGGAACCTCTCTTTGAGGCCAGAGGCTGTCCTAATCTATTTCGAAAAATTTGGGGCAAATGGTTCAACCTCATATCATAACCAATGTGAAGGTCTTAGGTGTGGGGACAAACTTATAGGGGCTCCTGGGACAATGAGTGGGGAGGTGGGTTTGTGGCTTTTCTCTCTTGCTATGTTTCCACAAGCTACTGTGCTGACACTGGCTGTCGTTGTATTATTGTTGTGGTTTCTCTTAAATGTCAATAAAAAATTAATTATCAAAAAAAAAAAGTGTTTGTGCATGAAGCAGAGACCATGAAGTTTGCGAACTTAGGGGCTGATTACGATGGCAGACAGACTTCAGTCTGTCCGCCATTGTATCGGGGAATGGGACCGCCCGCCTACAAGGCGGCAGCCCCACGATAGGCATTACAATGCGACCGCCACTACGGCGTTCGCAATGCCTATCTTTTACATTGCGGCAGGTGCTGCTGGCTGCATCACCCGCCGCAATGTAAACAAGCATTGGCATAGCCAATAGGTCTCGCTTTTGGGACCTTATAAGTATTTAGTTATGCAGCACAATATCCTTGGTGCAACAACATCAACTGTTGCATGGCTAAACACTTATAAGGTCCCAAAGGCGAGACCTATTGGCTATGACAATGCTTGTTGGATTGAGTTAGGGGCAGCGCGTTGTCAGGCTAAGAATGAAACCTCTTAGCATGAACATGATACGCCAGTGAGGTGATGGTTTCCACAGTACGAACCAATGCTGAGAAAAAACACAAGTCTAGTGCTGCATTTCATTTCTTAAACCAAGGCAAGCATCTTTCTGCTGTGTAAAATATATGACCAGGTCCTTTCTAAAGGCAGTCAGAAACACGGCGCCGTCTGTACAACCACGTAAACTCCATGTGGCGCAGTACCTATTTTAAGAACATCCTCACTGCTCGTATATTCAAAGACTCCTTTCTTGCAAATTAGAAAACAGAAGCCCTTTTTCAAATAAAGTGAAGAACCCCGACCTTAAAAGCACCCACGCCCTCCTCCCGCTGTCCGTTGTTGTTTGCTCGCGCTGTTGTTGTGAAACTTGTCTAAAAAACATTGACAAAGTCAAATAGATCCTGCATAGGCGAAACCTATTGGCTTTGCAAATGCTTGTTGTTCTGTCCTCTTTCCCGCGACAGGCTGCCCCCATGCCGCAGTTTATGGGATCGCGTGGGAGTCGAGCAGCAGACCTCCAGGAGCAACAGGCCGACGTGCTGAGCCTCGGGAAGCGATAGCGTGTGTGTTCACTGCCCCGCCTCCTTCCCCTGGACGTCGAGGAGGCAATGTATGGAAGCACGACGACGGTAGACAGCTGAATCTAATTAAAAGGTAATATCGAGACTGCAAGATGGCACAACAAACACCATGGCCAACAAGGCCTGGCCCGCCCCACTGCCCCCTCTGTGCACTCGGTATTTGCTAATTGCACAACGGTTCCCTGGTAATTGTGTAACAAAACAACTGGAAATGAACTGCTGGGCATGCTGCCTTGCATCGCACAGCTGGTTTGCAGATGTGAGGTTTTCTTTCCCGGGAAGAGTGACGCTTAAGGCACTGGCGGTATAATGAGCAAAACCAAATGTTTGTAATGTTTCTGGGAATTTCTGCCTCTCTCTCACACCACTTCTCGTGTTTTGGTAGAGGCGGAGAACTGGCCCGGGCGAGTTAATTTGCAATGAGAATGATGGCGGCAGTAGTGGACAAGCGCTATACGGCAGTAGTGGACAAGCACTATAAGTTCCCCAGGGCCACAGTGAGGGAGGAGGGACCTGTGCGCGCAGCCAGTATCCAGGAAGGAACAGGAGGACTCGTCTTTGGCTACTGCAGCCTAAGAGAGCAAGCAAACTTGCAACAGAAGCAGCCTTCATAATGGATGCGATCAACGCTACAGAGGACAAGCAAATATCTCTGGAAAAGTCAGATGGTAGCCCTGGATATTAATGTTAAATTGGCCAAGAATCTGAAAAAGCTCTCTTCTCTCACTTTGTTGGGTCATCAAAGGCGCCGAAATATAGAGGGGAGAAGGCAGAAGCAGCTGTAGAAGGTGAAACATGCCGTGTGGGAGTGCCTGAAAACTCAGAAAATCCATACATAGAATTCTTTATCCGACTCTTGAAATTCTTTGCGATTAAATGGACACATAGGAAAGTAGCCTGGATCTTAATGCCACAGGAGTAGATTGCGAGACGCTAAACTTGGCACCATCATGACATTAATTGAAGGAGAAGATGGCGCTCTTCAATTTAAATATGAGAAACTGCATCTGGGACCTACAGTGAAGTAAAGGCTGTTTGAATCACAAATGAACTTCAAGAGAGCCGAAAGTCTGTAGCAGAATATTGGTTGCAGCTGTCACATTAAGCTGTGATTGGCTCGCTATCCTCCTCTTTCTCGATTACCCAAAACATGTGTAACTGGTGAGGAAGACCTTCCAATTCAGAAAAAGCGGGTACGGCACGAGATAATTAAACAAACGCTAAAAGACAAGCGCGGCCCCCGGCCGCGAAAGTTAATTGTTGTGAGAGAGAGGAAGAGCAGGAGGTGAGCCCGCGAGTGGTGCGTGCGCGCGCGCTTGGGAGAGTCTTCACTTTTCAAGCACTGCACTCGTGCTTGTGGCGCGCCCCTGCTCGCTCCCGCAAGGTGGATGTCGCCACAAGCACGAGTGCAGTGCTTGAAAAAGTGAAGAGCGACGGCTAAAGGCCCTCCTATGCAACGCATGCGCGCTGCGTAGGCGAGACCTAAAAAGGGACATGTTACATATATCACTGCACTACGTGGCAGGCACCATGCGGTGCCAGCCACATGGTGCAGTGATATGTTGGGGGGCACTAGGTCCCATGTCTTGGGCCTGGGGGAAAGGGGCCCGTTACGGGCCCCCAATGTCCCTTTCCGCCAGCTTTTCCATGGCGGGTGAACCGCCATGGAAAGGCTGGTGGGTAACGGACATCGTAATACCTACTGCAGTGCATGGTATGCACCACCAGCATTGTAGGAACTATGAGCCCCTCTGCCGCACCGGAGGGCTCAAGGAGCCCGTCAGGTGCGTGGCGGTCGGTCTTTCCGTCCGCCAGGGAACCGCCCGCCATTGTAATATGGCGGGCGGTGATGCAGTCACCGATGGCGGTGGAACCGCCACCGAAAGGGTTGCGGTCCCACTGCCATTATAATCACCCCCTAAGTTTAGTGTGCATGCAAATCCTACATTGCCAATCCCTGGTAAGTTGCACTACTGCTGCTGAAAAAGGCCAATGGAGGTACCAATGGGTGAGGTGGACTGGCCTCAAGGGTCTTGTGACCTCAGTGACAAAGTCACTGTCGCTCTAGGGTGTACTTCTTCGTATGCCTGCCCGCAAGACTGGAGATGAACTGCAGTATGGCTTGTGGTGGACAGGCCTTCAAGGTTATCTCACACTTGCCACCGTTAGGGTCCACCTGCTGGTGCTAAGACACCAGGGCTTCTAAAGTCTATCGGGGCCTTCTAAGGTGTAGCATCGGAATGTGCTCTGTCAGGAGAGTGGTCTGGTGGACTGGTCATGAAGGCTGAACATGGTTCTTCAGTTCCAAATTCGTCAGCTCTGGCCAGAGTGCTGCATCCTCTCCCACACTGAACACCATACTGCCCCACTGAGAGAAACTCGCACTGCCTTCAGCTACAACCCAATTGTGCTGCAACTCAATTCAAATTATGCACTAGACAAGAGTAAAATGCTGCCTGAAAAAAAAGTAATAACATCCTGGAAAAAGCAAACACTCATAGGGAGTGCAAGGATAAGTAAAGCATGTGAAATGTAAGCACGAACAACATGTTTCCTTAACGGTTTTAAACTCATTATTCAGAAATCAGTAAGTGATTTTGCCTGAAAAGTTCAGGGCATGATTACAGGACCCGAAAAGGACCCGTTTCAATGTCCATTGCTTATATCCTTACAAAATGTAAGCAGTTTGGTTTAAAAAGACCACATCCCTGAACACAGAACTCATTTTATAAGCTAAAATAATTAAAACAGTTGAAAACGATCATAGTAAACGTTTTCCACTCCACCCATCAACCAGGTATTGCAGTCCCTTTAGGAATGATGCACTTCCCCACCCTGGGAAAACAATGTTGTTCAAAGAAAAAAGATCAAAAGAAAGTAGCGCTTCACTGGCAAACTCTGTAAAGTGGCGCTAATGTGTGTGGGTGTAAATAACAACAATCTGGCCTGTCTGCTGACCACTCTGTATTGCTTTATTTATTTATCTAATTATTTTTCGTATTTCGATACTTTGATACCCCACGTCCCCCACACTTCCTACGCCCATGCTTCTTACATTGTGCAAATAGGCAGCACCCTTGCCCGTTCCCCGCCCTGCAGCTACCAGGGGGCCCGGACAAGCACATGATAGAGCACAAGATGGACGCCGAAGCTACTGCTTCTTGACTCAGCTCGGCTTTTTTGTGCTCGAGTCCCAGTGGACCTTGGGCTGAGCCACAGCTGGCCCTCTGGCTAGAGCCCTCTGTGGCTCTGCCGCCTCTAGCTGTGTGGTGGGACAGGTGGTTAATGCTACAGGAGAGTAACCACACACTCTACTCTAGCCAGGTATTTACGATCTCTCTGAAGTCCCAACTCTTTACTCTTGCATTTCTTTATACACTGCACACCTAGCTAGGAAGAACAGAGAGCTTTTCAGAGAAACAGCAACAGAGCAGGGCAACAGTGGGCAGCGGCAGAGGGGCTGGGACTAACCAAGACTCTTAACTTTGCCCTGCCTGTCTGATCTGCATGACACCTGATCTGTTTGGACTGGGATTAATTTGATAACTGCCAGCTGTCATGCTGATATATTAAAAAGCACCACATTTATTAGAGAATTACACTTTTATTGCCCCACATTTATTTTTGCCCTCCTTGGTGGCTGTGCTCAAAACTTGACCTACCAGCAGTAAGCTGAACCCGCGAACCATCTGCCAAATTGAGTGTAGATTCATCAGATGGTGCCAGATTTATCCAGCGCTGTCAACAATGGAAGATTATGGCCATATGAGTGGGAACAAGGGTGATCACTGGCTCGCAGTGTTGTTATTGTTCTTATTGGTAAGTAGCTGTACATTGGCTTCATCGCCTGCTACCAGCTAACCGTGATCCAACTCTGCAACTGTAAACGTCATGAGTCCTCTTGCAAAACCTGTAAACCTGTTGAAAAGAACGTTTATTAAAGATGGTTGAAAACAAAAAAGCATCGGGATCATTTCTGATTGGGCTCCCACTTGGAAATTGCATTAGATAATCAGTGAGCCTCTCTCATTATCATCACGCTTTGAATGCTGCATCGCCGTCATCCTCCTATTGTTGGGAAGTGTCATACTAGTACTATTAATGTAAACTTTGGAGAAACAAAGCATCATTTAGAGTGGAACCCAAAGAAGAACAAACTGTAATTGGTAAAAGTGTCTGAGAGAACATCCAAGACCAGCCCCGGAGGTTTTTAGGGAAGAAGGCAGCAGCACAAGGTTGACTAAAGAAACACAGAACCAATAGAATAGAACCCCACAAAACATAAGGGAAATCTAAAGAGCACACAAAGCAGAATCAAATAAATAGAGGGAAATGTGCTGCCAGAGCAAATATACAGACTGTAAGAGAATTACAACACAATTAGGTATCCTACTAATACCTACCTACCTCAATCAATCAATCAGGGTTGGTAAAGCGCACTACTCACCCGCTAGGGTCTCTAGGTGCTGGAGGGGGGGGGGGTATGCAGCTCCATTAGGGTCATTCAAAGAGCCAGCTCTTGAGGTCTTTCCTGAATTGGTGCAGTGTTAGGCTTTGCCGGAGGCGGAGATCGTTCCAGGTCTTGGCTGCGAGGTAGGAGAATGACCTTCCACCCGCTCTGTTCCTGTAGAAACGTGGGACGGTGGCTAGGGCAAGGTCGGCTGAGCGGAGGTTTTTCTTGGGGGAATGGAAGGAGAGGCAGTTGCTGAGGTATTGTGGTCCGATGTTGTGAAGGTCTTTGTAGGCGTGTGTGAGCAGCTTGAAAGTTATTCTTCTTTCGACGGGGAGCCAGTAAAGGTCGCAGAGGTGTTGGGTGATGTGATTGCGCCGTGGGAAACCGAGGATTATTCATTTACAATTTTCGGAGCACTCGTGTCTTATATAATAAACAATACAGTAATCACACAATAGACCAAAGAATAGTAGATTGGGCTTTTGTTTTCTCTTTTTCCCACACACCTAGTAAATCCTCATCAAAATCGTCATAGGTAGGTATGATTTGTGAGCGGAGACCTCTAGGGATTCTATTAAGTTTTTCATATTGCTTAAGTGTCGCTCCGTCCCACCATTTTGACATCTCAGAACGTTTTAATCTTTCCAGTCCTACAAATTTATCTCGCAATCCCTCATCTCTTTGTTGATTGCCACTCCTAACTGCTTCAGCGACAGTACTCCCTTTGCAAAGGTTATCAAATAGCTCTGCCGCCAATCTGTCTCTATCTAAATTGTCACTCATCCTGAATATTTTAACCGTAATGTGCCTATAGCGCTGCCCGCCCTAGTTAAAATTCACTAAATCGGGTGTAGCGGGTATACAGGCGCTCATATAGTATTCACACTTTTGTTTAGTGGGACACAATATAAATGAAGTATGGTGCATCCAAAACGGGAAGAGAACACCCTACCTCCCCAAAACTCAATTCAAGATTGAACAAATCATTTACAATTTTCGGAGCACTCGTGTCTTATATAATAAACAATACAGTAATCACACAATAGACCAAAGAATAGTAGATTGGGCTTTTGTTTTCTCTTTTTCCCACACACCTAGTAAATCCTCATCAAGATCGTCATAGGTAGGTATGATTTGTGAGCGGAGACCTCTAGGGATTCTATCAAGTTTTACATATTGCTTAAGTGTCGCTCCATCCCACCATTTTGACATCTCAGAACGTTTTAATCTTTCCAGTCTTACAAATTTATCTCGCAATCCCTCATCTCTTTGTTGATTGCCACTCCTAACTGCTTCAGTGACAGTACTCCCTTTGCAAAGGTTATCAAATAGCTCTGCCGCCAATCTGTCTCTGTCTAAATTGTCACTCATCCTGAATATTTTAACCGTAATGTGCCTATAGCGCTGCCCGCCCTAGTTAAAATTCACTAAATCGGGTGTAGAGGGTATACAGGCGCTCATATAGTATTCACACTTTTGTTTAGTGGGACACAATATAAATGAAGTACGGTGCATCCAAAACGGGAAGAGAACACCCTACCTCCCCAAAACTCAATCCAAGATTGAACAAATCATTTACAATTTTCGGAGCACTTGTGTCTTATATAAAAAACAATACAGTAATCACACAATAGACCAAAGAATAGTAGATTGGGCTTTTGTTTTCTCTTTTTCCCACACACCTAGTAAATCCTCATCAAGATCGTCATAGGTAGGTATGATTTGTGAGCGGAGACCTCTAGGGATTCTATTAAGTTTTACATATTGCTTTAGTGTTGCTCCGTCCCACCATTTTGACATCTCAGAACGTTTTAATCTTTCCAGTCTTACAAATTTATCTCGCAATCCCTCATCTCTTTGTTGATTGCCACTCCTAACTGCTTCAGTGACAGTACTCCCTTTGCAATGGTTATCAAATAGCTCTGCCGCCAATCTGTCTCTATCTAAAGTGTCACTCATCCTGAATATTTTAACCGTAATGTGCCTATAGCGCTGCCCGCCCTAGTTAAAATTCACTAAATCGGGTGTAGAGGGTATACAGGCGCTCATATAGTATTCACACTTTTGTTTAGTGGGACACAATATAAATGAAGTACGGTGCATCCAAAACGGGAAGAGAACACCCTACCTCCCCAAAACTCAATCCAAGATTGAACAAATCATTTACAATTTTCGGAGCACTCGTGTCTTATATACTAAACAATACAGTAATCACACAATAGACCAAAGAATAGTAGATTGGGCTTTTGTTTTCTCTTTTTCCCACACACCTAGTAAATCCTCATCAAGATCGTCATAGGTAGGTATGATTTGTGAGCGGAGACCTCTAGGGATTCTATTAAGTTTTACATATTGCTTAGGTGTCGCTCCGTCCCACCATTTTGACATCTCAGAACGTTTTAATCTTTCCAGTCTTACAAATTTACCTCGCAATCACTCATCTCTTTGTTGATTGCCACTCCTAACTGCTTCAGTGACAGTACTCTCTTTGCAAAGGTTATCAAATAGCTCTGCCGCCAATCTGTCTCTATCTAAATTGTCACTCATCCTGAATATTTTAACCGTAATGTGCCTATAGCGCTGCCCGCCCTAGTTAAAATTCACTAAATCGGGTGTAGAGGGTACACAGGCGCTCATATAGTATTCACACTTTTGTTTAGTGGGACACAATATAAATGAAGTACGGTGCATCCAAAACGGGAAGAGAACACCCTACCTCCCCAAAACTCAATCCAAGATTGAACAAATCATTTACAATTTTCAGAGCACTCGTGTCTTATATAATAAACAATACAGTAATCACACAATAGACCAAAGAATAGTAGATTGGGCTTTTGTTTTCTCTTTTCCCACACACCTAGTAAATCCTCATCAAGATCGTCATAGGTAGGTATGATTTGTGAGCGGAGACCTCTAGTGATTCTATTAAGTTTTACATATTGCTTAAGTGTTGCTCCGTCCCACCATTTTGACATCTCAGAACGTTTTAATCTTTCCAGTCTTACAAATTTATCTCGCAATCCCTCATCTCTTTGTTGATTGCCACTCCTAACTGCTTCAGTGACAGTACTCCCTTTGCAAAGGTTATCAAATAGCTCTGCCGCCAATCTGTCTCTATCTAAAGTGTCACTCATACTGAATATTTTAACCGTAATGTGCCTATAGCGCTGCCCGCCCTAGTTAAAATTCACTAAATCGGGTGTAGAGGGTATACAGGCGCTCATATAGTATTTACACTTTTGTTTAGTGGGACACAATATAAATGAAGTACGGTGCATCCAAAACGGGAAGAGAACACCCTACCTCCCCAAAACTCAATCCAAGATTGAACAAATCATTTACAATTTTCGGAGCACTCGTGTCTTATATACTAAACAATACAGTAATCACACAATAGACCAAAGAATAGTAGATTGGGCTTTTGTTTTCTCTTTTTCCCATACACCTAGTGTATGAGCGCCTGTATACCCTCTACACCCGATTTAGTGAATTTTAACTAGGGCGGGCAGCGCTATAGGCACATTACGGTTAAAATATTCAGGATGAGTGACAATTTAGATAGAGACAGATTGGCGGCAGAGCTATTTGATAACCTTTGCAAAGAGAGTACTGTCACTGAAGCAGTTAGGAGTGGCAATCAACAAAGAGATGAGGGATTGCGAGATAAATTTGTAAGACTGGAAAGATTAAAACGTTCTGAGATGTCAAAATGGTGGGACGGAGCGACACTTAAGCAATATGTAAAACTTAATAGAATCCCTAGAGGTCTCCGCTCACAAATCATACCTACCTATGACGATCTTGATGAGGATTTACTAGGTGTGTGGGAAAAAGAGAAAACAAAAGCCGAATCTACTATTCTTTGGTCTATTGTGTGATTACTGTATTGTTTATTATATAAGACACGAGTGCTCCGAAAATTGTAAATGATTTGTTCAATCTTGGATTGAGTTTTGGGGAGGTAGGGTGTTCTCTTCCCGTTTTGGATGCACCGTACTTCATTTATATTGTGTCCCACTAAACAAAAGTGTGAATACTATATGAGCGCCTGTGTACCCTCTACACCCGATTTAGTGAATTTTAACTAGGGCGGGCAGCGCTATAGGCACATTACGGTTAAAATATTCAAGATGAGTGACAATTTAGATAGAGACAGATTGGTGGCAGAGCTATTTGATAACCTTTGTAAAGGGAGTACTGTCACTGAAGCAGTTAGGAGTGGCAATCAATAAAGAGATGAGGGATTGCGAGATAAATTTGTAAGACTGGAAAGATTAAAACGTTCTGAGATGTCAAAGTGGTGGGACGGAGCAACACTTAAGCAATATGTAAAACTTAATAGAATCCCTAGAGGTCTCCGCTCACAAATCATACCTACCTATGACGATCTTGATGAGCATTTACTAGGTGTGTGGGAAAAAGAGAAAACAAAAGCCCAATCTACTATTCTTTGGTCTATTGTGTGATTACTGTATTGTTTATTATATAAGACACGAGTGCTCCTAAAATTGTAAATGATTTGTTCAATCTTGGATTGAGTTTTGGGGAGGTAAGGTGTTCTCTTCCCGTTTTGGATGCACCGTACTTCATTTATATTGTGTCCCACTAAACAAAAGTGTGAATACTATATGAGCGCCTGTATACCCTCTACACCCGATTTAGTGAATTGAAACCGAGGATTAGTCTGGCCGCAGCGTTCTGGACGGTCTGGAGTTTGCGGAGGAGTTTTTTGTTGATTCCAGCATTGAGGGCGTTGCCATAGTCGAGTCGGCTGGTGATGACGGCGTGAGTGACCGTTTTCCTGGAGTCGGGGGGTATCCATTTGAATGTTTTGGGTAGTATGCGGAGGATGTTAAAGCATGCGGAGGAGACGACGTTGATCTGGCGATTCATAGTGAGCGATGAGTCCAGTATGATCCTGAGGTTATGTGCATGGTCTGTCGGGGTTGGTGGGTTTCCGAGGGCGGGGGGCCACCAGGTGTCATCCCATGCGTAGGGGATGGAGGCGAGGATGAGGACCTCTGTTTTCTCTGAGTTGAGTTTCAGGCAGCTGTTCTTCATCCAGATTGCGATGGCTGTCATCCCTTCTTGGAAGTTGCGCTTGGTGACGTCGGGTTCCTTGGTGAGGGAGAGGATGAGTTATTTGATTATTTGGATGATAATCTTCTAGAGGAATTACTAAGCCATACAGTAGACTGTTCAATGAAACTGATGGGAACACTAATCAAGCACGTAAAAAGGAAAATGAAGCAACAAGCCACATTCATTGAAAATCTGTATAAACCACCGGAACCAGTAAAAGACACAGAGGATGTAAAAACACAATGAAAATGAAAAAAACACTGGAAAATGCTGAAGAGGAGACATAAGACAAAAAGCCCGAAACTTCAACCCTGATAAACTAGATTACAGATGTGGCAAAGCATATTCATTTGCCAGGAAATTCGAGCCTCTAAGAAACAGAGAAAATATGGATAAAGTGTTGAAGAGAACATAAGACTAGAAACTGAACAAGCTGATGCTGATTCCTCAGCAGACAAAGCCACATCCCTCAAGTTTTGTTCCAAAAGAGATGAGGCTCTACCATATGACCACATGACAAAGAGGAAGAGGGGGAATAAAGACTAGGCGTAGGCAAAGGAACTTGAAGAAGGAGAAAAAGAAAGAAGCATTAGTGCTCAACCAGTCAAAATGAAACAGAGAACTAGGAGGAAACAGAAAATCTAAGCTAGGACCAAGTAAATTAATAGCCAACATCTCATCCAAAACCTTAACAAAGACTCAAAAACAGATCCAGAGCAAAGGCTTAACAATTTGTCCACAAGTAATAATGAACAATGCCTTCATGAGAGTTGATCTCTACAAATTTGTCAGAAATTTAAAACTAGACACGTCTTACGCATTACAGGTTCAAAAGAATACACAGGAAGTTCAACGATCAATATCTAAACTAGCAACAGATGAAATTACAGATCTAGCAAAACTTAAAGCTTTGATCACTTAACATGAAGGAGGAATAAGTGAATATGAAGACAATACTGAACATCACATAGTGTAGAGAATGGGCATAGAAAGAGGATTAAACCAAATGAGCAACTTGAAACAAAAAAGTACGGGGCAGATTTACGAGCCCCGTGCGCCACTTTTGCGCCGCCGTTGCGTCACTTCTGTGACGCAGCGGCAGCGTAAAGCTAGCGCCATGCTGCGGGGGATTTACAACGTGACGCATCTAGGGAGATGCGTCACGTCGTAAAGCCCTGCGCCACATGAAACCTGCGTCAGGTTTCATGTGGGCGTTCCGGCGCAGGGTGGGCGTTCCGGTGCAGGAACTCCTCGGAAAAGTGCCTGAGTGAAATCAACAAGATTTCACTCAGTCACTTTTCCGACCCCGCTGCGTCAAAACCTTGCGCCTGCTTGAAGCAGGCGTAAGGTGTGACTCACCATGTGGAAGATAGGCCGGGTTGGCACAGTGCTGAAGTTGCGTCGCGCCCGCGACACAACTCCAGCACTGCGCCAACCATACACCGGCAGATGCGACACGCATCTGCCAATCCTTGTGCCATGGCGCGCCGCATTGTAAATGCGGCGCATCCGTGGTGGCGCAACGATGACATTGCGTGTCGCACGTTTCTTGGCGCATCCCTGCTGATTTGCAGGGATGCGCCAGGAAACGTAAATCTGCCCCTACATTCTTTCAGCGACTGCCACCAGGTTCCTGTTTCATGCAAATATGATCTTAACAATGCTGGATTATTGCCTATAAGACAATGTCAAGGGCAAGTTATTCTTGCAAAAACTAAGGGGCATATTAGCAAGACCGGCGATAAAATTATCGCCGCTTTAGCGGCAGGAAACTGCCGCTAAAGCAGCGATAATGGGCTTGCTAATATGCGTTATGGGAATTCCAATAGAAGCCCAGGTTAGATGTCCTGCACATCTAACCTGGGCTTCTATTGGAATTCTATAACGCATATTAGCAAGCCCATTATCGCCGCTTTAGCGGCAGTTTCCTGCCGCTAAAACGGCGATAATTTTATCGCCGGTCTTGCTAATATGCCCCTAGGTTCTACGATGGGGATCTCCTTTGCCCTACATACACTAGCCTATTCATGGATTGGTGGGAACAGGGAACAGTTTAGTTAGAGGATAACTAAGTACTGATATATCATGTAGTCCTATAGAACAGATTTTGTATCATAATTGTAAATATTGGTCATAATCTGGGACAGAGAGCAAAAACTTTTGGAAAGCTTAAATCTTGAAAAAAACCAGAGCAGTGGCAAAAAGCTGAACTGAAACTGAACTGAGGAGAAACAAATCTTTATTAAAATTCACAGAAAACCAACAGCAGGTAATAGCATTTTGCATGCCAACAGTGCCCACCTAAAATCATTCAAAGGAAACATCCCATATGGGAAACTACTAACAGCCTAAAGAAAATGTAGTACTGATAAGGAGTTCTAAGAAGAAGCAGCCCACATGGGCAACAGATTTCGTACAAGAGTGTACATGGAAACTGTCCTGCAGGAAGTTTTAGCCCAAGCATGGAAAAAGAAGAGAGAGGACTATTGGTGAAAGCAACCAGAAAAAGACAAAGACCGGCACATGGAACTGATGCCACATGTAGATTTGTCATAGATTTCAATACTTTTCCATAGGGATGATAAGGAAATCCTTGGCTATTTGTTAGGTTCTCTTCAAGGGAATCCACAAACCTTGGGTATATTTAGAATCCTAAATATTTGGGAAAATAACCCAAATTGGGCCTGGATGCCTTTTGTGGAAAACGTTAGGAAGGCTTTAGCATGAAGCGCCCCTAACTTAAAAAAATAGCACTTAATACTGAGGAGGGAAAGCCTCAACAGCTAAGGGGTTAATAGTACACTTGTTCAAGACAACATATTTAACAGGAATATTTTCATTTTGTATTTCAAGGAATAAATATGTACAAAAGTCAAACCTTATCTGCAGAGACTCCTGGATAGTACATTCTTTTTTAGATTCTTTTAATTGGTTTTAAAGTTACATTAACAACAGTAACACACACCTCGTGTCCGGTATAGTCTCACACATAGTTATATAAGTCAAAGAAAGGATGTGACAGTGCAATGACAAAGTGGCTAGACTAAAGCAACAACCCATTTTCTCCCCTATGACCAGAAACCTACATCACAGAGGCAGAGTTGAGCCAGGATCCCCAAATCTTAGTGTGTTTCCTACTAACACCTCTGTTTTTATACACCAGCTCTTCCAGTTTAGCACAAATGTCCATTCCCCTTGTCCACTCTGCGACCATGGGAGGTTTGCCCCTACCCCAGTGCCGGGCTATGTCCCAGTGCCACAAGGGAATGAACATTATGCGGGCCACCAAACTTGTCCATAAGACCGATCAGTATGACCTCCAGATCTAAATCTAGAGGCCTGTCCACCACCCTCCCCAGTCGTGGACTGAACAACAATACAGTTGGATCACCGGGCATTCCCAGATCATATGGTAAAACGTGCCAGAAGTCATCAACATTCTGGGTGCCATTTTGGGCTCTGTCCAGTACGCATCATCCAACCTCCCCAGATCCCCCTCCCAAGCCACATGAAGCTGCTGAAGTGGGTCAGACGAGTTATTGACCATAGACTTAAAAAGTTGCTAGATGCCCCCGTTGCCTATCCTATCTATAACCACACAAGGGGACTGCTGTCAGGGAATCCAGTCAGATGCTCCCCATACACAGTCAAAGCATGTCTCAATTGTAAATATCTATAGAACTGAGTTTTGTGCAGTCAAAATGTGTACACTAGGTCAGCGAATGCCTTGATGATGCTCAAGTTTCTAACGTCGCTCGAGGTCAAAATTCCAATCTGGTCCCACTGGGAAAATACCTCAAGCCTGGCTTTATGTCCCATCCACGTTCCTCGCCATGGGGGGAGGTCGCGGCCATCAGGATTTGATGCTACTCAATGTGCTAAAGGGCAGCATGCCATTAAAGGAACAGGAGTCGGGTAATGGGGGTCAGGAAATACGGCGGAGCTCTTGAGAAAAGTAAGTTCAAAATTCTATGAGCCTCAACCTATTCCAATTCCAGTATATAGGTAGGGTTGTGTCTGTCCCAGTGCAACCAGTCGTTAATCAGTAGCAGTTGAGCAGCCCAGTAATATAATTTAATATCTGCCCACCCCAGACCCACCTCGAAGGGAGATCGGCGACACTTCCCAGAGGACACCCAAGGTGTCTTTCCTGCCCATATATAGGCACAGATGGTGGATTGGAAGTCGCTAAAAAAGGACGGAGGAAGCACATGTGGGTAATGCTGCCAAACATACAACAAATGGGGGAGGTAAATCCTCTTAAATAGGGCTCCCCTCCCTGCCATAGAGATTGGTATAGATTCCCACTCACGGAACTCCATTTTGGCCCTGGCAAGGAAAGGCGCCATATTCAGATCCCAGCTGCATTGTGGAGTATGGCTATCATCATACCTAGATATCGGAAGTGATTGGTCACGATGCGCAAACCTGTATCCTCTGCAATTGTGGATACGTGTCCCCTGATCAGCGCCAACATGGATTTGCCCCAATAAACCCTCGCTTGATGCATCCCCATAGATCCGCAGGGAGGGTAAGAGTGACCCAACGGCACTGGAGATAGAGTAGCATATCGTCCCCATACAGTGAGAATCTTTCTTCATGACCGCTGTTCCAACGGAACTCCTGGACGCGGGTATCAACACAGATTAGCTCTGCGAGTGACTCCATCACCAGCACAATCAACAGGGGTGAGAGCGGTCACCCCTGTTGTGTTACATGCTCTATGGGGAAGGGTCACAACAGGACCCCATTCACCCTGACTTGGGCCCATAGGTCCGTATGAAAGGTGGCCACCAGGTGAAGGAAGCAGGGACAAAAACCCATTCTGCGTAACACCACCACCAGGACTGGCCAGTGCACCGTATAGAATGCCCATTCGATGTCTACCAGTATAAAGGCAGCAGATCTGCATGAGCCAGAGCAACATACAGGTGTCTCAGGCAATGTTTGGTGCCTCTCTCTGGCATGAAGCCGTTTTGATCCTCTTACTTCCGAGAACGTATGACTCTGGCCGGACACGTTGCCAATACTTTTGCAAGGATTTTGACTTCATTATTGAGCAGTGAAATGGGACGCTAAGAGGCATAGGAGTCAGGCGGTTTACCAGGCTTATAGATAACCATGACCATAGCCTCCCCGAAGACCATGGGATAAAATCTGATGCTCAAGTGCGTCATCGCATAGGACCTTGAGATGGAGGATGAGCAATGATGAGAACTTTTTGAAAAGCTCGGCCAGGAAGCTGTTGGAAGCCGGTGCCCCACCAAAAAGCATGGCAGTGATGGCTCACTGGATCTCTTCATCCATAATGGGGAGGTCAAGTTCACCCCATTCTGTTGCCGACAATTCCCGTACTATATGATCATCTACCAGGAGATTGTCCCACTCAGCCCTGACCGTGGGTCGGCTACCGGAAAAAAGGGCCATATAGTAGGAGGAAAATTCTGTTACCAATTCGCGGGCCCCCATGACTGTGTATCCTACAGGTTGCGTATCTCAGGGAACAACCGCTGAACCTGACTCTTATTTGCGAGTCAGTCTATTAACTTCCCTATCCTGTCACCCATTTCATATGAACAACTCTGAGAATGGAGCCAGCCCAGGTGTGCTTTATCTAGGAGTTTCTGCTTCAGCATGACCCTGGTCAGCTTCAATCTCTGTCACACCGCGACTGTGGGGCACAAGGCATGGGTGGCCTCCAAGCAGTGCTTGAAATGGAAAAACAGAAGTGCAGGTGCTCTGTACCAGAGTACCTGCTTGTTTCTGAGAAGTGCTGGTACTCTCCAATTAAAAGTATTACATTTTTCTTGAGAAGTGCTGGTACTCTCCTTCTCAAAATAAAAAAGTGCCGGTACTCCGTACCATACAGTACCAGCCCATTTAAAGCACTGCCTCCAAGTTGATTATCAATCTCTCAAGTCGCCAGATTTTAGAGTCTCTTTCTTTAGTTTTCACTCTAATGAAGGACAGTGCCATACCCCTCATGACCGCTTTAAATGCTTCCCACAATGTGGTTGGGGAGGAGGCAGTGTCCTTATTAAGCTCAAAATATTCTGTGATGATATCCCGCATGTGGTCCTTGAAAGAGCTGTCTAGTCATGCAGCTAAATCCCCTCTCTCCCTCTGTCATGCCTAATGGTAAGCTCTATTGGGGAATGGTTCGAGACCGCCCTTGGAAGGATTTGGAGTTGGTGATCTCTCCAACATTTGTGATGGGGATGAAAAAATAATCTAGTCTGGATGAGGTACCGTGTGAGGGAGAGAAGTAGGTGAACTGTCATTGCTCACAGTGGTATCTACGTCAAACATCCACCAGCCCCATGGCATCTATCCATTTACCTAATCGGGTTGACCTGGTTCCTGCCAAGGGTGAGTTCGAATCAAGCTGAGATTGCATAACGACATTAAAGTCAACCTAGGAGGGGCATCTGCCAGAAGTTGTGAGGTGTAGCGGACGGTGGGAACCAGTAGGGATGGAGGAACATAGACATTCAGCAGCGTCCACTGGCAGCCTACTAATGGTCCAGAGTCCATAACGCATCTGCTTAGCGCGCCAGTTTCTACTCTGTGTACACCAAGTAGAAATGACCACTTTAAGAGTATGGCTATGCCTTAGGATCTCTGGGCCCAATTCACAAAAGTAATCTGAGATAAAATCCGAACTTTACGACTTTCGGTATTCACAAAGGCATTTAGGAGTAGTAAAGTTAGGATTTTGTCTTAAGTTTGTCTTAAGTTTTGGTCTTGACAAAATCCTAACTTAAGTTTAACTTAAGTTTAACTTAAGTTAGGATTTTGTCTTAAGACCAAAACTTAAGATTAAACTTAAGACAAAATCCTAACTTTACTACTCCTAAATGCCTTTTATGAATACCAAAGTCGCAAAGTTAGGATTTTGTCTCAGATTACTTTGTGAATCGGGCCCTCTGTGTATAGCCCAAGTGGTACACTCTTGTGCAACCATTGTCGTGTAGTTCCTAAAAATACGTAGGATCTGCGCATTTGTTAGACAACATAAACTAAGGGATTGGTATCTAGACTGATTCCAGACACTCCCACAAGATATGTCAGCCTATAGACCAGCTAACGCACAGTGCCACTATAAGTTCCCGAACTCTACCAATGAGTGGATAGTTTCTGACAAACATTGAACATGACAACCATTGACCCTTCAGAGATCGTGGAAACAGTACAGTACTTTTCGCTCAGTCAATCGTGCTCACTTAGTCTCAGAGAGATACACAGAATAAACGTTGGGGACGTTTCAATAAGCATTTATTGAACCAGTGCTATTCTAGTAAAAAACATGTTTGCTACGACAATTAATAGACAGAAGGAAATGTAAGAGATTACAAGCACCAACAGAGTAAACAGTAGATACATTTCTGCCATGGTGCTAAGCAACAAATATATGCAGGAATATATAAAACCAGAAATCTTTGCATACTGCTAGTAGGCATACCCCACCTCAGTGTACCTTAATGTACCTAGCATGTATGTGGGTGTGAAGCCAAGAAACCCCTAGGGAAGAGCCAACCCCATTAGCTGATGGGAGAGAATAAAGGACCCGGTCTTGGTCACGAGTTGGACACCCCGCAAGGGATGTCAGACCGCTGCGTGTTGAAGCATCAGCGTGCAGGGACCTGGGTGTCAGTGTCAGCGTAGTAGCGTCTCCTCCTCTACCTAGTGAAGGTGTGGTTCTTTTATTCGAAAAAGGCAACCTCGGGGGTTCTACCACAATCGATATGTTGTGAGTACGATTATGTAGATGAGCCTAAATCAGTAATTGTAATTATGCAAAGTAGCCCTGTTGCCCGAGGATGAAGATAGCGATAACTTTTGTACAGAGTATGTTAATCCTGTTATGTACGTCTTGTGCAGGGGATTATGATATGATGCTAAGAATCCTCATGCATAATAAATGAGGCTAGTTTCAAGGAAACCAATCGACATTTATTCAGCACATAACTGGGTACAAGGTCATTTAAAGAATCGTTATGCAAAGCAAGGTAGGACAAATGTAGGTAAAAGGTTGCTTTGCTACTTAGGCCTAGGTTAGGAAACATAACACCATGCCTACCCAAGCTGGAACAGTTAGTACCCAGCAAATGAGTCTCCTGCAGGATCACTACTACATACTGATGTCTCTTTACATACAACATGAAAGCTCCTCTCTTGAGTCTGCCGTTTACACCATTCACTTTCCAAGATATCACTTTATAGCCCTGGAAGTTCTCAGGGCCTACTGCCTGGGTCATGCTGGCTAATTTACCCCCAGGCCACAGACTCTCCACATGTGTATACTGTCTTGCACTTAACCAACGAACAAACAATCAATAACCAGGGCGATAACAAAAACTATCATGCCCAACCCCCACCCACACTATGCCTCCAGAGGGGAGGCATCTATCTCCCACCCAAACAAGACTAGGAGAAAAATAAAAGCAAAAATATACAGAGTTACTGAAAGAAAACTGAACTACACCTGTGTGGAAAATAATCCAGGCGAACATAGAAAGGGGTTGCAGACAAGGGAGGTAGAAGATGTCAGATTCGCTCACTCCCCACAATGAAGTAATAGGACCTGTAAAGTAAGCAGAGTTAAGTAGTTCAGTACATATTGGCGCCACAGTGTCAAACAGTCATGCAGCCCCGGCCATGGACCAGCCAAGGGGATTCACAGATCCCAATCCTTTCACCCCGGGTGAGATCCACCATCCCACAGCCGCCCGGGATCCGAGCAGGAGAAGACAGCCCCCCACCAATTTGGTCTTTGGTGTTAGTCGCAAGTGTCTGGGCTGGCTCCCGCAGCCCAAGTCCAGTCAATCGGTTGTCATGGCTCCCTCTGAGTCTGAGGTCTATTGAGGCAAGGGCGGCCTTCCCTCGATGCCAGGCTGCTGCTGTCCATTACATGGCCGGCTGGCCCTCTACCTCCTCTGACTCCTGGTTCGTTGAGTGCGGAAATGCTTTCCATGAGACTCCTCTCCATGGCACCAAGTCGCATCCTCATAGTCAAGGGAAAGGGAGAACTGTTCCTCAACCCATGCCCAGGCCTGCTGCGGAGTCTGGAAGAAATGTAATTGATTGTTAAGAAGCACTTTCAACTTTGCTGGGAAGAAGAACATGAAATGAATGTCCATTGTGGGGAGAGGAGTTGGCCTAGCGGCTAGGGCGGTCGACCTCGAATCTGGGGAGCCGGGTTCGAGTCTCGGCAATGACGATGAACATCATGTGATTCTGGGCATATCACTTAATCTCCCCGTGCCTAACAAAAAATGTATGTGTCCTCATGTAATGCAACTGGTGCTCGTGTACAGCGCTCTGATACCCGATACCTTCGGGTCAAGTTCGCGCTATATAAAACTCTGTAAAAAATAAATAAAATAAAAAATTGTGCACATTTTTGGCTTCACGCTATTGAATGTTCTGCGCTGATCATGTTTAATGTAGTCTGGGAATATCAGTATTTTTGATGAGTCGTGCAACATGTCTGGGCCTGCACGGGCTGAGTGAAGAATTAGTTCTCTATCTCTGTAATTTAGGATATGGCAGTCAAAGTGTGGGATGGTGCCCCCGGATGGGAGCGGGGTCAAGCGGGCACACACTCTATCAGGAAGTACACACACTGTATCAGAAACTAGGGGCACAGTGGTGTGTCCTTGAATGATGCCTTGATCCATACCACCAGAAAGACAGTGGCATCGGCTCCCTCCACTCCCTCTGGGAAGCCCACTGAGCTAATATT
Source organism: Calotriton arnoldi (assembly GCA_963921515.1). NCBI lineage: Eukaryota > Metazoa > Chordata > Amphibia > Caudata > Salamandridae > Calotriton > Calotriton arnoldi. The sequence continues at coordinate 2,240,502 of CAWUFW010002036.1, read as the reverse complement.
ATTATGCTGCATTCTCTCTTCAGCGTCATCTGTGTGGCGACATAGTTTATGATTTGTGGTATTCAGTTTGTGCACTGTAGCTCCCAGTTCTGTAATACTGGTCTCCAGGGCAGTCAGGTGGTTCTCCGCCTTCAAACTCGATGCAGACATACTGGCGGAGGAGTGTAACCTCCAATCCAAGAGTCCCTATTTGCACCTCAAGGGCCTTCCTGGACATGTTGAGGCCTAGGAGGATAACATTCGATTGGGGCCGGGTGGTCAGGGCCCTTCTCCTGGTCCTCAGTGGCCGCCTTCCATTGTGGCACCACGCTTGACTGTACAGGCTTGGTGAACTTGTCCAGGCGGCCCTGTTTGGTGCCCATGGCCGTCTCTCGGTCCACTGATGTGGAGGCAAAGGACGGGATACCTCGGAGGTGAGGCTAACACCTGCAGACCCATCAGCTTCACTGTCCGGCCAGCATGAGCAGTCTGCCAGACTACAGAGGCGTAGTGAAGAACTCCCACACCAGCCCTGGTCTGGGAAATTGCAGGCCTCCAGGGGATATGGTGCAAGAGTCTAAGATGACGGGATGCTCACTCAACACCGCCATCATGGTCAGGCCCATTTGTCGGGTGGAGGCATGCGCTGCATATGTTGCCCCCTTGGGGGGCCATGGGGGCCCTGGGGCTCAATTGCCGCTCCCCAGCATGGCTGCTCCGGCTCTGTGGTCTACGCCCTCAGATCTGCCCCCTGCGGTCCCAGCTCTGGCCACCACCTGAACCCAACAGAGTGATGGGAGCCATCATGCCTCGGATTCGCTGCTGGCCACCACCTTAGGCACTCAGCACCTCAAGGACTAGTGCATCTCCTCTCGTGCAGGGTCAGACTGCTTTGTACCTTGCTCCCCGGGCCCCAAGCTGCACGGGGTCAGCGCGGCTCAGTCACAGTCCCAGCCTGCACCTGCTGTTGTCTAGAGGTCCCTGCTCCTCGGCTGCCGCCACACCTCATGGGCCTTGTCTCCAGCCGCTCCAGGCACCCAGCCTCATTTCCAGCCTTCTCGGGGACCCAGTGGGAAGACAGGGCCCTCCAGACCTTGGACTCAGCACTAGGTCTATGCCAGGTGCCCTGCCCCAAAAGGACCACCAGCATTCTCCCTTCCTTTATCTTTTTGGCTGTCTCTGCACCGCACATCATTCCCCAGATCACTCTGGACCAGCATGGCTCGATCTCCCCACCCAGGGCCATTTTGCAGTCTCCTCTTCCCCACTGCAGCCGCTCCACACCCACACTCAGCTCAGAGGCACACAGCAGGCCCCAGATCCGTCCAAAAGTCGGCCGTGCTCAGCAAGGCAATCGCCCCACGGGTCTCAACTCAAGGGTCCTGATGAGACCCCCAGGAACTACAGGTGGTCGGGGGGGGCATATCAGGTCTGAAGTCACAGATGTTTCAGGATGTTTGGGGAGGATCGACAGGAGCTTAACTAAGCCATGCCCGTCATCTTGCCTTTCCAGGCCACGCCCCCCTTGACAGTACATTGATAACTCAATTTACGTCAATTAAATCTGATACATTTATGCAATATATAAATATGGGTAAAATAGCAGGCTCTTCGCATGACATATGTCCTGCATGCTTTCAAGGATGCAGCTATTCTTACAGCTAACGGACTATAGCTGTGAAAATGCAACAGTCTTTCCTTAGATTCCTTAGATAGCAGCTCTTCTAAAAACGTGGTTGTTTATTCTGATTGACAATCCCTTCGGCGGACCCTAAGTTCTGACTAATTTCCATGGATACTTTGTAGCTACACTATGCATCAAAATGTTTGAATGGGTAGCAGGAGACGAGCTACTTGCATTGACTCAAGGGTGCCTACTGGATCGAGTTCAGGCAGGTTGCATTCTGCTAATCACACAGTCTGTCATCAGCTCTGTTGGGACGAACATGTCCCTTGCATGGAACACCGGCATCTTCCCCTGCCCTGAGTGCCCAACTGCATGAATTCTGGTATCCTGACTTTTTATTTTGCAGTGATGCTATGATAATCTAAGTGTGTGTGTAGAGGCCTTGGCCTGTTTCTAACTATGTGAAATCCTGAACCTGTCCTTTGACTTGAAGGAGCACATCAAATGTATTGTTGTTAGTAGACAAATACCCCTGTTGCTGGTACAGCTCATAGAGAGGTAGTGGCAGCATACCATGATCAAAGAAATCCATAGTGTGACCAGACAGTTTTATCCATGTCACTGGGGTTAAGGCCAGTGGCCCACCTGCATAAAGTTCTGCTTCTTTGTGTATACCCACACTCTTGCACTGACATCTCGAGTGAGTTAAGCATTTGTGTGTGTCACAAGTGCATAATATAGATGCTGTGTGAGTGAGCCAGCATAATGGAGGCCAGTGAAATCCCTTTTGGATATCCCTTGCCTGACCTAGCACATGAAGAAGGGTGAGAGTTGTGTTCTCAGACAATAGAAGTGTATTGCCTGCATTCCTGAGCTGGAGGGGGAGACCTAAACACTTAAGTGAGGGGAGTGAAGATAGGGCTGCCTTTTGAAATTTGATGAGCATGTTTGTCTATCAAGGAGTTGCTGATTAGTCTACCTTAACACTGCCATTTGGTGGACGATAGGGGTGACTGCAGACTGTGTTGTGAAAGGTGATGAAGTCTTTAGCTGAGGCTTGGCTTTTTGCCTCACCATGATTGGTCCTTCAATTGGGCTGATAGTCAGGTGCAGATATTTTGTTGTGCCTCTGTTGCATTCCCAGTGCTACCTTTGTAAATCCCTTTCCAATCTCACTAATCCATGCTCTTCAAGAGACTTTGCCTCACATGAAACATTAATTAAATTATCAGAGTAGTTCTTAATAAACTTGCTGTTATCCGGGATGAAGGTACAACTCCTCCCTCTTTTGCAAGGAAAATATTCAAAGCAAGGCGGCTTTACGTAATCATCGCATGAAATGCCATTAGCTCCCCATTAATTTGAGTTAACACACCAGCAGTGTAGGTAGAAAGCTTTCTAATCTTCACATTATTCAAAGCCATGCCAACAGAAAGTATCACAGTACCAAGTACATACAACACAATTTATCCAAAACCATGTTTCATTCTCAAGAGTTTCATATCATCCATTTCACTTATTTCATCCACTTGGTAAACATGAGAAGAGACTGAGGCAAGGTGGCAGCAACCCCACCCAATTACATGGGAGGTTAAAATAAGCAGTTTGGGCACATACACAGTACATTCCTCTAAATATTGGCTCATATCCAGTAAAAACTCAAAATTAACATTATAACTCTGTTGAAACTTATTCTTGCCAACCAGTTGTATTAGCTGATTATTCCCAGACTTTTCATGCACCATACACATCAATCCTTTTCTCATTTGCTCCATTCTCAATCTAGAATGCATTCTTGATGTTCTGAACTTCTCTTCAGCCTCTTCTTGCAAATTTATCTTTCACATCTTCCCAATTTCTGATAATTTTCACTCTTTTCTCATCATATTCTTTAATTAACTCATGCTCCTCATCACTCAACTTACACAAAAATAGATTTTTAGTCTTGTTAGATTTCAAATTATATTACGTATGCATAAACAGTCAAATAATTAGAAATTGATTTCAGATTTTCAGTTTTAGGAAGCTCTTCCAAAGGATTATTGCAGTCGGTGAGGTAAGGCACTAATAATTCTAGAGCAAGATGAATGTTTACAAAAATATTACATGACAGAGAATAAGTCATAGAAAGTTTCAGATACGTTCCCTCCTCCGAAACAGAAGCAGGTAAAAAGGCACATACTTAACAATTTCATATTCTCATGACTTCAGAGTACTCCATTAACAAATTTGTATAAGTGTTTTTTTTTTTTAAATTGCCAATAGACGTATCCCTATGCTTTAATCTCACGGCTACCAAATTGTTGTGTACAACGGTTAATTCACTATTCCCTACTTCTGGTGAAATATATCAACTGGCAAGATTATGCGTTACTGTAGGCTAACTAACATTATAATTATCATTATCAACATAACTGTGCTCAATATTTTGCAGTACTTTTCCTTGCTGATTGCCATATTTCTCCTACAAAATTAAACAAAAATTCAATTACTAAATCTAAGGTACAAAAATCAAGAGCTCAAAACATTTTGTTCAAGCATTCAGTTTATAGGCTCAGTTCATATAAGTCCAAGGACTCCATACTGTCTTTGACTGGATACCTAAGGTACAAACAGACTGTGCGTGTGCTCAGAAATCTTGTTCATCAATCAAAAAAGGAATTTCTCTTTTTTTTAATACACAATAGTCCCTGGTGGTTCTTCTTCAAAAACAAATCAGCAATTTATCAGATCATAAACTTCCGCATCTGATTTGATATTAACCAAATAGAACCATTCAGGAGCAGCATACTTTTTGTTTGGCACTCTTACTTGTGTCAATCTTTTGGCTCCAGGTTGTTCCCTTTCACTGTCGTTAGAGTCTTGTTCAGCTGGCTCTGGTTCTTCTCTGATTGTCTCTGTCTTTTTTGTACACTCTTTTTTTACGTCTTACAGACTCAGAACATTTACCTCCATGGTATACTTTTCCATCTTTAGATCCACTTATGAGTACTGCTGTATCTTCTTCCTCACTTTCCACTTTGTTCTTGTTTTCGTCTTTTTCAGCTTCAAACTGATTTCCTCTGGGGAGTTTTGAGACTCACATTTTCACCTTCACTCCTTGGGACTCTTGTTCTTGAGACTCTTGTTGTTTTTGCTTTTCTTGACTACATTACCTGCCCTTGGATACTCGCAGCAAACTCAATCTTGACACTGTGAATCAGTGGCTATTGTCACCACTTCTTCAACTGCAGTCCTCACTCTCTTCATTTGAGATGCATGGATCCACTGTGCCAAGCCTCCACATTTCACAGCAGTATTAATCACAAAGATGTTATGTATATCTGTAACGTGCACTATCACCCGCGAGGGTATCCTGGTGCTGAGCAGGTGTGTGTGCCTAGCTCTGCCCATGGTAGGTTGGTTAATTACAAAGCCAGGTTTTCAGTGTCTTGCAGAATTCAAGAATAGAGAAGGGGCTCTGTTGTGGAGTGGGACGTCGTTCCATACTTTGGGAGGGATGTAACAGAATTCCTGTCCTTCTGATCTGGTTCTGTGTATGCGTGGGATGTGTGCGAGGAGGAGTCCTTCGGAGCCAAAGTGTCTGGTGGGTTGGTGGAAGGAGATGCAACTATTCAGGTAGGTGTGGCATAAGTTCTGTAGTGCCTTGAATCTGTGTATAACGAGTGTAATATGACTGCGTGTGGTAAGTCATGTTAAAGTTTTCAATCTTTGTATTGTGATGCAATTGGAATCCTTAAGATCTCTGTATTCAGAGTTCTAGATTCCTTATACTGGTGTGGTCATTATCTGCTTGCCTACCTGTTGGAGCTGTCGTGGGTACCTTACTCTGCAATAAAGCTTCTTTCCATTAAATCAAGTTGGCGCTCCTCTCGTTCCTTCATAGAAGCCCTTACTACATTTATTGGCGACGATTTTCTTCAAAAGGAATCACCGACCTATGGTACTTTCTACCTATACTCGGATTACAACTTCCTGATTTATTTAATATTTCACTGCTCTACTCTTCAACTACTTGGATATTAGCAAATACCGTGTTTATTTTGCTTCTATTCCTTCCGTTCCATTTGCGTTGGATTTCGGAGATCGGATTACTTACAATCCGCAACTTTTGTTTCTACATTGGATATCGGATCATTTGCTATCCGTACATTGGATACCGCAACTTTTATTTCTACATTGAATACCGCAACTTTTATTTCTACATTGGATATCGGATCATTTACAATCCGCAACTTTGGTTTCACATCATTTATCAGTTTGCTTGTCATCCGCAACTTTGACTCTGCGCTCCATTTCGGATATCATATCACGCGCATTTCTCAAACTGTAAGTTTACCTGACTTTCAACGACTTGTATGGCTGTTGCTTTCTTGCTGTTTCTTGAACTTGCTTCCACATTCCACGGCTCCAGACATTGCATCTTTTGAGCTCTTCGAACGCTGTGTTTGTCTTCACCTCTGCTGACTCCTCACGTCATTGGTACGCCCTACTCTCCATCGAAACAGCACAAAGCACGCATTACACGTTTCCTCGTCATTACGCCTTCCACGTACGGCAGCCATTTTTTTTTCATTCCTACGCATTTTGTATCGGCTGTCATGGAAACCTTTCAGCGTTGATCTCCTGCTTGTCTTCCGTGACGGGCACACGATTCTCTTTTGGCGGATCTTCGATTCAACCTCTACTTTCTACAATCTTAATTGCGGTGACTGTATAATTAATAATTAATAACTATGTTTCCCTACAGGTTACTGACATTTTATTGTTTATTTATTTTTACAATTATTTTTAAGGTTTACCCTGCATTACTTGTACTGTCTGCCCATTTATTCATATTGTTCATTAGTACTTATTCAAACATGTCTGCTTCCTCAAATAATGTGATGCAACCACCTCCTTTCTTAGAAAAGCCTTGGCATAAATGGTATAGAAATTTTGACAATTATATAGAAGCTATTGACGCAACTAAGTATTCTGCTTCTGGGAAACGGGCACTATTGTTTAATCATTTAGGTAGCGCAGGCCAGGAAGTTTTTGATAATTTACCTGTAGTTCCAGCCCCATCTGGTGATGAGACTTGGAATGTGTTCTTAAAAGCACTTGCTCGTATGGGTAAACAATATGTTGATGAGCCTTCAGTCATGGTCGAGCGACATATGTTTTTCAAACGCAAGCAAACTCAAGATGAGTCAATTGAGGATTATTTGGCTGTCTTGCGTGTGTTAGCATCTAAGTGTCAATTTGGTACCTATTTGGACACCGCTTTGCGTGACCAACTTGTATTCAATTGTTTCAACAGAAAGATTCAAGAACGAATCTTGACTTGTAAAAATCCCTCACTTGATGAAGTAATGGATATTGCACGCAGCATTGAAAGGTCTGTTGTATCTTCGAAAATTATTACTCAAGATGCCATTCACAAACCAGTTGAAGATTCAAAAATCATCGCTAGTACATCAGATATGTCTGATTTGAATGCTGTTTCTATCAAACCTAAAGCAAGCAGAAGTTTTGATAGAAAGGGTACTTGTTACCGATGTGGATCTAAATTTCATATGGGCAACAATGTAAATTGTCCTGCTCAAGGTAACAGGTGTACTATTTGTAAAAAAGTAGGACATTTTTACACGGTGTGCAGATCAAACAAGTCAAAAAACAAGGTTAATTTTCTTAATGTTGAAGAGGACGCACTCTGTGAAGCCATGAGCAATGTTTTATCTACTATTGAAATCAATATTTTGCACAATGACACAAAAAGGTGTAAAGGGCCTATGTGTAATGTATTATTGGGGTCTATTGATATTAATGTTATGGCGGATTCAGGCTCACCTATCACGATTTTAGATGAAAAAACCTTCATTAAATTTTGGTCCAAGTCACTGCTCAAACCTACTGATGTCAACCCCAAAGCGTTTGGGGAGTATGACATTATCATGTGTGGGTATTTTTGTGATTCTATTAAATTTAAAGGTAGAGAGATATATACCAAAATGTATGTAGCTATTAACGGTCGTGACATTCTGGGTTGGCAAGACCAGGCAAAGTTAGGAATAATTCTCAAACCTGGTCATCCTGAACCTGTTATACTAGGAGATTTACCAGTATTAGCTGCTGTACAAGAACCCATAAATGATATTCAACCTTATACTCATGAAGACTCTACTTTAAATAACCTATGCTCCAAATACTCTAGTGTATTCAGCAACAAGGTAGGATTGGTAAAAGAATTCCAACACACCATTAAACTTAAGAAGAATGTAGTTCCTGTGATTCAGAAATGTCGACCAGTTCCTCTATCTGCTAGAGATGATTTGAAAAAACTGCTTGAGGATATGTGTTCACAAGATATCATTACTCCAGTAGAATCTTCCGAGTGGGTTTCTGCTGCCGTCGCCGCACGGAAGTCTTCAGGCGATATTCGTCTGTGTGCAAACTTAAGAGTACTCAACCGCAATATCGTTGTTGATTGCCATCCTCTCCCTAGGATTCAAGAAATGCTGGCCAAGCTGGGGGGTAGCAAGTTTTTCACAACCATAGATTTACGTTCCGCATACCATCAAATTCCTCTTTCCAAAGAATCACAGCATCTTATCACATTTGTCACTCCTTTTGGTGTCTACATGTATAAGCGGTTGCCTTTTGGCTTGGCATCCGCTGCGAGCGTTTCCAGAGACTGATGGACCAGATTTACACATTGCAAGGGCATCCAGGCATTTCAGGACGATATACTAATTCATACAGACACGTTAGAGACACACTATGTTCTTCTTGAAAAAGTTTTACAAAAATTAGAAATGTTTGGCATGACAGTTAACAAAAATAAATGCAAATTCATCACTCAACAGGTGGATTACTTGGGACAAAACATTTCAATAGAGGGCATAAAACCTAAATTGTCTTTACTCAATGCCATTAAGGATGCACCTAAGCCTTTAGACAAAGATTCTTTGAGGGCGTTCTTAGGCTTGAGTGAATATTATGCTCGTTTTGTACAAGGTTATGCCATTGTAGTTCAGCCACTCAGGGATCTTTTGAAAAAGAATGCCAAATACATTTGGTCTGAGGACACACAACTGTCTTTTGATGCGGTTAAAAAACTTATTTTGGAGGCTCCTGCCATCAGACCTTTTACACATGGTCAAATGAGTATTGTGACAGTTGACGCCAGCTCAAAAGGTTTAGGAGCTGTGCTCAGCCAAATTATTGATGGTCAGGAGTTTACTGTAGCTTTCGCATCCAGGACACTGAGTGGAGCCGAACTCAATTACAGTACTATTGAGCAGGAAGCCTTGGCGTGTTCGTGGGCGGTTGAAAAATTCAAGATGTACATTTGGGGATCCAGGTTCCACTTTACACTGACCATAAACCGCTCATGTACATTTTAGGTGATAGTTGTTCAAATAAGGCTTCATCTAAGCTCATCAGGCTCCTGGCAAGGCTACAAGAGTTTAACTTTGATATCAAATATATACCTGGTGGTAAAAATATCAGAGCAGACTGTTTATCTCGTTTGCCTCTTGAAAATGATGACACACTTGAGCACACCAACAATGATGACATAGACTTTGTTTTCTCTGTGGGTGATTTAATGCAAGACATAAAATTGTCTGAAAAGGAATGGCTGGAAAGCTGCGATAAAGATGTATGTTTAAAGAGGGTTAAGAAATTCTTAGTGAATGGCTGGCCATGCGACAGGAGTATGTCTATGCAAGATAAATGTTTTTCACAAGTTGCTCATGAATTGTCTATTGTAAATGACATTCTTGTTAGAGAAGACAAGTTTGTTCCACCAGAGGGTATGAGAGACAAAATTGTCTCCCTTGTCCATCAGGGTCACTTAGGCATTTCAAGTACTGTTCGCAAAATTAAAGAAACATATTGGTGGCCTGGCATTGATGGTCAAGTAAAATCCTTTGTTGACAAATGTCCCGAGTGTTTATGTTCAGATAAACATTGGCGCACTTCCACTGCTCCTCTATGTCCTGTTGAGTGGCCTAAAGGTCCATGGCAGAAGTTAGGGTTGGATTTTTCAGGTCCCTTCAACTTACTTGGCAGTGACAATAAATTTCTAATTGTAATCATTGATTACTTTTCTAAATGGCTGTACTTTTCGTTTGTCAGGAATGCAGATTCTGCATCTGTTATTTCATTTTTGCAACGTGTATTTTTAATCGAAGGTTTGCCCATGGAGATTGTCGCTGACAACGGCACGCATTTCGTTTCTAATGAATTTGAGAATTTCCTTGGAGAAAACATTTTAGTTCCATTGTATAGCCCAGCGTCCAATGGCCTGGTTGAGAGGGCAAACAAGTTGTTAAAAGAGGGAGTACAAACAGCCATTGCCAATAAGATGGATGTGTTCAAGTATGTAAGTCAAAAAGTTTGGAGTTATAACACCACTCCTCACTCTACCACTGATGTTTCCTTATGCATTACTAAGAGGTAGGAAACCTATTTCTCTGCTTAATCCTTCTTGGTTGATGGATAAAGTTATCCATGCACCTAATTTGGATTTGCAAAAAGTAAGAGAACGTGTAGAACAAAACAAGCAGTATACAAAGAGAATTTTGACAAAAGAAAGCATGTAAAAGAGACCACATTAACTCCTGGTGATTGGGTTTTTATTAAAAAACCTGTTAAAGTTACCAAAGGTCGATCTAAATTCACTGAACCTGTCAAAGTGCTCAAAGTTTCTAGAATGGCAATTTTATTACAAGATCGAGGATGGTGGAATCGCAATGCTTTAATCAAACTCACCAGTGAACAAGCCAAGATTATTCGCCAAAGGGTCAAAACCCAACCGGACCTTGATTGGTTTGATTTTGGTGATCTCACCACTGCTCACAACAATAGTGAAAGCACTGTCCGTTGTGCTAACCCTTCTGGTAGTTCTTCAGAGTTGAGTGCGAATAACTCAACCACAGTTCCTAATCTTAATGTCACTAATGGTTCTGGTGATTGCAGGCAATTGAGGAGTAGTTCTCGTGTCAGATCTTCTCCTTTTCGTTCTGATGATTTTGTATATTATTAAGTTTTATATTGTTGTATTGTTGTTTTTTTTCTCTCATTATTATAGGGAGGGGGGTGTGTGGTAAGTCATGTTAAAGTTTACTGTACATTTTCCTGCATTGTAATAAAGTTTTCAATCTTTGTATTGTGATGCAATTGGAATCCTTAAGATCTCTGTATTCAGAGTTCTAGATTCCTTATACTGGTGTGGTCATTATCTGCTTGCCTACCTGTTGGAGCTGTCGTCGGTACCTTACTCTGCAATAAAGCTTCTTTCCATTAAATCAAGTTGGCGCTCCTCTCGTTCCTTCATAGAAGCCCTTACTACACTGCGTTTGTATATCAGGAGCTAGTGGAGCTCCCTGAGGTATGGTGTGATGTGAGTTTTGTGTGGGAGGTTGAGGATGATTCTGGTTGCTGAATTGTGGATGGTTTGTAGTCTGTCTGGTGGGTTGCTTGATGATCCTGATGTAGACGGTGTTTTCGTAGTCCAGCTTGCTGCTGACTAAGGCTTTTTTTTTTTTTTTTCAATATCTTTATTGTTTTTAAAAAGTAAGAGTTCATATAGTTGTAATAAAATGCAATACAACAGAACAACATGGTCAATAGATAATTAAGACGTTTAACAACAAAAAAAATATACACAAAGGTAAAATTTATGTCAGAAAATAATGAAGTCACACATAGTACCGGTTCAATATGTCATATAAAGAGAGTATCTTATACTGGATTAATAGCAAAAAATTAGTTGTATTGCATAGATACCAAAAAGTGCCAGGATAAGCGAAAGAAACAAGGAAAGAATAGAGAAAGAGAATAAAAAGCAGGAACAAGGAAAGGAAGAAAGAAAGAGAAAGGGGACGATAGATAGATAGATAGATAAATGGGTAGATAGACAGATAAGTAAATAATACAGATGGATAAATGGATAGATGGGTAGATGGGGACACCTGCTACAGTATAAAAAATAAATTAAACACTAGAGACAAAGGGATATTGGGCCACCAACCCCTGAGATGACAACTTCATATAGTTATCCAGTGACCTCCAGATAATATTGGAAATGGAAGGAGTACAGTGTCTCTTTTCAACCGAAGTATGGGCCCCACGGAGAAATGATACCCAAGCCCACCAAGTATGATAGGACAGTAGATTAAAGGATTTCCACTCAGTTAAAATAATTTTGACAGCAATTGAAATGAGAAGATCTAATAGCTGCATATCCGTATCATCCAGAGGAAGAGGGGAACATGCGGCCCATGGACCCAATAAGATCATAGGGAATGAAAGTTCCACTGGAATGTCAAAAATGAGTGATAAGTGTTTCTGAACTAAATCCCAAAAGGGTTGTAATAACGAGCATTCAAAAAACATATGTTGGTAAGTGCCTGGGACCAAATTGCAATTCCAACAAAGATCCCCATCCCTCAGCCTTAGTTTATGTAAACGAGCAGGGGTCCAATGCAGAAGATTCATCGAGAAAATTTAGATTGCATAAGGGAAGGAGCAATCTTATTTCGTAATGAAACTATCCCAATTAACTGCCATGACTCTTGTGTGATATGTTTAAAAATATCACTATCAAAATGATGTGACCATTTATCTTGTGTAATAGTAGACTGTGAAGGCAATGGCGCAGATAAAAATTTGTATATTTTCGAGGCAGTATGACCTGAGCGAGACCACATAGACAGAAGTGAAATAGTAACCGAATCTGTACAGAGGGTCACTTTAGAGAGGGCAACCTTTAATTTAAAAAAATAGTAGAAATCCATATTGTTAAGATTATATTTACTGGCCAAAGAGGAAAAGGGAAGAGGATCATGACTGGAATCATAAAGATGTTTGACCAACGTAAGACCTCTATTAGCCCAGGAAGACATTGTGGCAGGATCGATATCAGTAACAATTTTAGGATTATACCATAATGAGGACCATCTCGATTTATGAATGGGGTTGGAAACCTTTTTATCTATATGTTTCAGAGCAATAATTGTGTCAGAAATAATACGGCTTGAATGAGGTAACACAAGTTTAGAGGCAGTGAGAAAAGAGGGGGTAGAGAGAGGAGAACACAACACTTGTTCAATATAAATCCAACGGAGGAGTATGGTGTGAATTCGATAAGAACCAGAGAGCACCCTGAGACGCTAAGAAAGCAATTTGATACAAATTCCAATCTGGAAGATTACAACCACCCAAGACCGATGGCTTCCTAAGATGTTTGTATGCAATTCTAGCACGTTTGTCACCCCATAGAAACTTTGAGGTAAGTAGATCAATCTCACGGAAAAAGGATGAGGACAGCCTCACAGGTAGCATTGAGGATAAGAAGTTAATAATCGGCGTTATCATCATCTTGAGAGTTTGGAGCCTTCCCCACCAGGAAATATATTTCGGAGACCAAGAGGACAAAAAGATCTTTAATCTTAGCTAGAATGTGAGATTCATTATAGGAAATAGTATCTACAAGGTTATTGCAAAACCAAATTCCTAAGTATTTAATTCGAGTCGATTGCCATTTAAAGCCAGCCTCACCCATATGAGAAGGGAAGCACAACGCATTAAGAGGGAACATCTCCGTTTTGTCTCTGTTTAAAGTGTACCCTGAAACGATTGAAAATTCTTTAATGGTATTAGAGATGGCAGGGATGGCAGTAGCAATGTCTTCAGAGAATATGAGAACATCGTCTGCATACGCAGCCGTTTTAAGTGTATGTGTACCAAATTGGAAGCCTTTGATGTTGTCATTTGAGTTGAGTAACCGAAGGAGTGGGTCAATGGTCAAAAGAAAAAGAAGGGGTGATAACGGACAACCTTGTCTAGTTCCCTGACGAAGGTTGAAAAAGGAAGACGTAGCCCCATTAACTCTGATGTTGGCTTTAGGCTGGGAATATAGGGACATTACCATGTTTATAAAAGAATCTCCTAAATTATGAGCCTGGAGTACTGCGTGTAAAAAAGGCCAAGAAACTTTATCAAAAGCCTTTTCGGCATCAAGAGCAATCGCAGCTGATGGCAAGGCAGAAAGTTTCGCTTTCTCCAATATATGGCAAAAGGTTCGGATATTATCCCTAGCAAGTCTTCCTTTTACAAAGCCAGTTTGGGAGTTATGAATAAGACTAGGGATATGGCGCTCGAATCGCTTAGCCAGGATTTTGGCAAAAATCTTAGCCTCCATATTCAGAAGCGAGATTGGACGAAAAATTTTCGGGTCACAATGATCTTTCCCTTCTTTCGGAATCACGACAATAGTAGCCTCAGCAGCTGAACCAGAGACTTTACCCGACACTACAAAGTTATCGAGAGCGTTCTTAAGATATTTTATTATTGATGATGAAAAAGTCTTGTAGAAAGCAATAGGGTAACCATCAGGCCCTGGAGCCTTCCCAGATCGAGTCGACCTAATTGCCTGAATTATCTCTTCAGAGTCAATCGGTTGCCCCAGAGCATTCATCTCCGACTGTGAAATAGTATGTGTAGGAATCGAAGACAAGAATTTCTGACACCCAGATATGTCACATTGATCCTTAGGAGTGTACAGTTTTTCGTAAAAATCACGAAAAACTTGTAGGATTTCTTGAGTATGGAATTTCCTAGAGCCCTTAGTGTCATTAATATAAGAGATCTGAGTAGTTTTAACATTATCAGTTTGGTACTTTAAAGTGGTAGCCAACATTTTACCAGCTCTATTCTGTAAGAGTAAGCGTCTAGACTTTTGAGCATGTACACCAAGGTAAGCTCTCTTAGTAACAATGGAGTTAAAAGTATATTTCAAATTCTTGATGTCTTGCAAGAGAGACTTATCATTAGAGCCTCTATATAAAATCTCTTTACATTTAATCTCATCCCCTAAAGATTGTAATGATTTTCTGATATCACTATTCCTTTTTGACATTTTTTTGATAATATGACCCCTAATAGTGCATTTAAATGCGTCCCATAACACAACTGGGGAGTTAACCAAAGACTCATTATCATTGAAGAAATTGTCAATCTCCACAGATATTTCTTTAACTTCATCCTTATCTTCCAAAATCTCTGTATTGAGACGCCAAGTACGAGGGCCTTGTTTATCCGTCAAGTTAAGAAGAGTAAAAGATACGGCTGCATGATCGGAAACAACTATTGGGTGAATTATAGCATTACTAGTGTGTTTTAGAAGTGCAGCATCAACTAAAAGATAGTCAATACGTGAGAAACTAGAATGTGGAGAGGAAAAAAACGTGAAATCACTACCCTTCGGGTTATGTAGCCTCCAAACATCAGCAAGTTGATGAGAGGAGCACATATTGAGCATTTGTTTATGTGACCTAGGAGGGCGAAATTTAAAAGCAGAATGTCTATCTAAAATAGGATCTAAAGGCAAATTAAAGTCCCTCCAACAATGGTTCTAGCACTTTGAGGGATGTCAGAGAGCTTTTTGGTTATTGAACGCCAAAAGAGTTGATAATCAATGTTGGGAGCATAAATATTCATAACATATAATTCGTCTGAGCCATTGGACAAACGAGAAAGCAACCATCTGCCATCCGTATCATGTTCCGTCGTGACAATGGACAGACCAGAATTTTTAGAAATCAAGGTTACAACTCCATTCCTCTTACCGGAGGCTTCCGAGCAAGCAACATCAAGAACCCACTGTTTCCTTAGAAGCAAAGCTTCCTTAAAGGCTATCTTAGTCTCTTGGAGAAGAACAACATCACCAGATAGGCTTTTGCAGTAGTCTAGTATCTTGGCCCTCTTAACAGGATGATTCAATCCACGGACATTAAGAGATACTACATTTAGACCAGCCATGAGGAGGCACGCCAGTAAACAAATAATAGTATCTGATAAAAGAGAAAGGGAGCACTATACAGCATATCGACAAGCACATAAATAGATGGACTGCAAGGACAACATAACAAACAGGAGCCGAAGCAGGAGTCCCCAGGGAAAAAAAGATAGAAATAGAAGAGGAAAAGGCTAGAAAAAGAAAGGAGAGAGAAAAATGCTCCAAAGAAAAGAGAAGGAGCATAAAAACAAGCAAAACCCCACTCAGGGGATGTCTGTAACAGACAATTTGCATGGGGGAAAAACGTAGAGGAGCAACCACAGAGGCGCACACCGATATTGTGGACCGCTCAGTAATAAAATTGATATTACATTGAGCAACAGAACATTAATGCAAAAATAAATAGTCCAGTCATAGATAACAATAATAAATATTGTGAGCACTAGACTAAGGCAATATTAAATTTAGGCATCATAAATAACCATAATGAATATTATGAATATCAAGCTAAGGCAAAAATAGATAATGCATCATAAATAACAGTAATAGATATTATAAATAACAGTTTAAGGAAATATTCAGTTCAATAATCAATTCAGGCCTCATAAACAGCAATAAGACATTATAAATAACTAATAAATAGTATGAATGTCAGACTAAGACAATCTCAAATTAAGGTATCCTAAATAACAGTACTAGATATTATAGATAAGAGCCTAAGGCATGGTAAATATTCATAAGTGATGTAATAATGAATAAATTAAGGCATCCTAAATAACAGAACTAGCTATTATAGATAAGAGCCTAAGGCATTGTAAACAGTCATAAATAATGTAATAATTAATAAAGTGAGGTGTTAGAAATATCAATAAAAAATAATTCATGAGCTAAATATGTAGATAATAAGAGAATATATTCACCTTATAAAAATTATACAAACACCAAATAGATGAATATAGGAAGAATGGGAAACAGAGGAAGATACAAATGAGTACTAACCACACGAAAAAAGGTTAGATACCAGCACAGTCAGAAAAAGAAGAAAAGAGAAAGTGCAAGCTAAACGGATAAAAAGCATATCAAAGATATTGAAGAAGGTGGAAAAGACAGAACCCCAATAACATGTTAATAGGAAGAAAGAGAACCCAAAAAACAACTATTTAGAAGTACAAATCAACAAAAATTCATCAGAACAGCAGAGGAGGATGACCGAAAATAGAAAAATAGACAGAGTTGGAGTAGGCCAGAAATGACAAGAGATGAAGAAGAGACTACGGAGAAGAGAATAGAGACATAATACCCCTCGTTATGTAATAGGACAATACCTAAACCCTGTCCACAAGACAGCAATAACTCTGAAGAAACCTGCCTAGAGGTATGAGCAATTTTAGGACCTGTGAAGAAAAAACAGATAAAATACCCGTGAAGAAAAAGTCAGTCAAGAGAGAGTAACCACAATGAACTAACAACAACGCTACTGAATCTTATTATATCCGCAAGGAACACATAGGCACGATAAGGCCATATACCATGGCAAGAGCACAGGGCAAATGAATCCAGGTTAACAACATTGAGATACATTAACCATGAGACGTGCTAGGAAGTGTTCCAGAAGCCAACTGATCCATCTGTGATTCAGACTGGTTATCCAAAAGTGGAAAGCTCTGCAGGTTCATAAAAAATCTGAGAGCGACCTCTAAAAGTTATTTTAAAACGCGAGGGACCTGCAAAGGAAAATGGAATGCTCATATCAATTAGCCTTCTTCGTAAATTCAAGAAACCTTTACGGCGAATGACAGTATCTCTAGCAAAATCCTGTGATATTGATATTCTGTGCCCCTCCCACTGTAATGATTTAATCTTCCTCATGTGAGCTAGCTGCTGACTAAGGCTTGAGTGATAGTTTTTCTGGTGTTGCGTGGGAGTCATTTGAAGATCTTCCTCAGCATCTTCATGGTGTGGAAACAGGATGCAGTGATGGTATTGAATTGTGCGGTCATGTCCAGTTTGTTGTTGATGATAATTCCAATGTTTCTGGCATGGGTGTTGGGTGTGGATCCAAGTTTGACCAGCCACATTTGCAGTTCCATGGTGAGGTGTTCTTGCCAAAGATCACTACTTCTGCCTTTTCGGTGTTGAGCTTGAGACAGTTGGCTTTTATCCAGTTAGCGACTTCAGTCATGCAGAAGTTAAACATGTTTCTTGTGTTGGGAGTTTTGTCTGAGAGGGAGACTATGAGTTGTGTGTCATCAGTGTAGGAAAGGATGTTGCTGTTGAGTGTATGGATGATGTTGGCCACAGGGATCATAAAGAAGTTGAAGAGGGTGGGGCTGAGTGATGAACCATGAGCCACTCCACTGATGAGTTTACAGACTTTCTAGAGATAAAATACCAATCTAATAGCTTGTGTTCCATCTATTATGAAGGAGCCGATCCAGAGTAGAGCGGGTCGTTGGATGTCAATCTCGGGCAGGCACCTTATGGCGATGGGTTGCGACAGCATGTCAAATGCAGAGAGGTCCAGAAGAATGAGGTCTGCCATTCTCCTCTGTCAAGGATCATATGTATGTCGTATGTGGCGGTGATGAGTGTGGTTTCTGTACTGTGGTTGGGCCTGAATTCGGATCATGGGGCATTGAGGAGCTGGTGGTTGTGGAGGTGGTAGGTGAGGTGTTGGTTGATTCGTTTCTCGAAGGCCTTGGCCGGGTATGGTAGGAGGGAGATGGTTCTGTAGTTGGTGAGCAAGGCTGGGTCAACGAATGGTTTCTTGAGCAGGTGGCATGTTTCCAGGTGTCTAGGAATGTGGCTGAATCAATGGAAGTGTTGAGGGTGGGTTTTGGTGCTTGCTGATCAGTAGCAGTCCCTTGGTGAATCGTGGTTGGGGCAAGGGTCAGATGGGGCCCCCGAGGGGATGGTCTTCATGGTAGGGGCGGTTTAGACAGTGGTGCCGGTGGTCCACGAGTTCATAGTTTGTTCTTTGGCCATGATTGGAAGTTGAATTGCAACATTGACAGGATTCAGTTGAGGGTCAAAGTTGCTGTATATAGAGGTGATTTTGTTACAGAAGAATTTCAAGAGCTTGTTGCAAAGGTCTTGCAAGGGGCTGATGTTGCTGGAAGTGGCAGGAAGCGCAATGGAATCGTTGATGATGGTGAATACTTCCTTGTTGTTGTTTGTCCTGGTGTCAATCCAATCTGCAAGGGCTGTGTGCTTGGCGTTCCATATCTGCTGGTGGTAGCATCTGTCATGGCCGCTCAAAGCGAACACGGAGGCATAGGCAAAGAACACAGTCTAGTGTTTCCACGTTCCCCTGCGTAGACGCCCCTCCCAGAAGTCTTCTCTAGTCGCAGGTGTACTCCTCGGGTGAGGCAGCATAAAAGCTGCATCCGGGGGGTTGTTTTTTGCCTACAATTGTTGTGATGAAGTGAAACTGACCTGGTTTTCCTGACAGTCTCCTTTCTGTTACTTCCCTGTGGCCACTGTGGTGAATATTCCGCATTTTCACAATCGCTGTTCCACGTGTTACTCGTCTTTTGGTGTGTTTCTGATCTTAGCTACCTTGTCACTTGGGACCTACAATGACAAAAAGGGTACAGGAGTGTTTACCAACAGCTGCCTGCTCTTCTACGTTGGTAAGGTGAATGTTACTACATATTGCTGGATATATACTCACCATCCAGTGATGTGACTTTGTGAACCTTACGGATGGTGATTATTTTCTATGCAAAAGAAGGAAAAGACTGTTATATTCTTTCTATTACCATTAAGCAATTGGAAAGTAAAAACTATATATATTTGATACTATTTTTATGAGCCTTGAGACATTGCTACTCTTATGGATATATTTGATTTTTGCAACGTATAGTAAGGAATGTGTTACAGTTGAATGAAAGATAAGTAGTCCGGTGTTGTAGTTCAGGATCACCACTTTATTCTTCAGATAAGATCCATATTAAGTCTCATGCTAGGCCTCATACAATGCCCCACCAGGAGTAGCCTCCTGCCGCTTAGCCCTTCCACACCAACTGATCCCTTCTTCCACTCAAACACTCTCAACATTCTGATGACATCACATAGACTGAGCAGCAAGGCAAAGGGCAACAATAAAGAGGATGCATTAATCACTTGCTAGATTACAACACATCCCCCCCTCATTAAAATTGTAAAAATACCAGCATGCAAGATCATAGTACATACATGCTTGTAAAAATACCAGCATGCAAGATCATAGTACATACATGCAAGATCATAGTACATACATGCAATATGACTGACAATAAATAAATGTGCGGAGGTGGACATACACACATACGAAAAGTCAAGAGCTTCAAGAATGACAACAAACTTTAAAAACATCGTCAAGCACCACATCCCCATCCCATCTAGAAAAGACGAGAGAAACACAAAAGCGTTGTATTCTTCAAATCACACGCCTAAACTCCAAGGCGTAACACTCTAAGGGTAATTTTACAACCCCTAAACACAGGGTGCTACGTAAACCCCAACCAAAAACAACGGTAAATCCAGAGAAGCTTCGGAGTCTTCTCATATTCCCAAACAGTGAGAAAACAATACTCTCATAATAACCACAGGGGGTAAAGACACAAATTGCCTATAGGGTGACGAACCTATGTCAACCCACAACCAAGGACAGCGGCAGAACTAGGGACAACCCTCTACTGCACACGCTTGCAGGACTAGGGACACTACAGAACTCCCCCTACTGCACTCACTTGCACACACACAACTGCGCTGCATGCACTTGCAGGACACGTTGCTTACGGGGTGACGAACCTATGTCAACCCACAACCAAGAACAGCAGCAGGACTAGGGACAACCCTCTACTGCACACGCTTGCAGGTAGAGACACTACAGAACACCCCCTACTGCACTCACTTGCACACACACAACTGCGCTACATACACTTGCAGGACACATTGCCTATAGGGTGACGAACCTATGTCAACCCACAACCAAGGACAGCGGCAGGACTAGGGACAACCCTCTACTGCACACGCTTCCACCAAGGACAGCGGCAGGACTAGGGACAACCCTCTACTGCACTCACTTGTACACACACAACTGCTGCTGCATACACTTGCAGGACTAGGGAAACTAGAAAACAGCGGCAGGACTAGGGTCAAAACTAGTCATACAGCACCACCATATCCAACATACACTCATCAACACAACAGTGTAATATTATTGAACACGTTCAACACAACAGAGCACAGCGCAATGGGAAACAAACAAAGCAATAAACTTAAAAACAGTGTACATAAGTATGGCAAAAACATAGATGACACATCCGAGAAGTTACCAAAACAGTCGAATGACCGGTGAATGACTTCTCACCCAAGACCACCATCCAAATAGCATTAAAAAAAAAAAAAAAAAAACCCTCATTCCGATGACCACATTGCTCATTTTCCATAAGAGTTCACTTCATTACTTCATCACGGGGAGCAGCGTTATTAATCCGATGTCACCGCACAATTCCGTTTCCAGTCGTGGTTGGCAACGTGAGAAGAATACAGGCAGGAAGTGTAGACCCGCCAATCTTAAAATGGTGGCACGCTGCGTGAAGAGTGCCGGATGGCTCCTCGCATGTCCTCGCAGCAGAGCGTCTTTTAGCAGTCAGGCACACGATGGTGGTCGCTCCAAGAACAGAACAGTGGCCTGCACGGGCGCCCAAGCTCGCTCCACAGGTAACTGCCACAGGCAATTCAAATGATGCGGTGGGTGTGAAGCCAGAGTAACCAAGCCAGTTTTATTTCCTTTTCTTTTCCACACACTCACTTGGAAACTAACCACCAACAGCAGGGCAGCTCATCACAACAGTTGGGACTGGAACGCCTTTCCAGACAAACACGTTGGCACTCCAATTGCACAACCATGACACTCCGGGGCCCGAACCCCGCCCCCGACCACTGAATCTGACGGGCCGGCAACCACACACTGGGATAGTTTAACTAAAGACGAACCGTTAACACCGGGGCTCGACATATGCCCCCGAATACTGAATGTCCCCGAGATAAGTCCAGACGCAGTTAAGCAACACTGCAGTCAAGGTTCATAATATTCATGCATGGCCGGGTGCACAACACACGCTGCCGATTCACTGCACATGTAGAGTCTTTTGTTTATATTGTAAGCTTTAGAGTTACTTACAGTTCAAGGCAGACCAAAACACTCAGAAGTACACTCTGTGTGGTACAATCAGGGCCAACGGAGGGACAACGCAGCAGAAGCTGGCAATCACTCTTCCAAGACAGCAGGCAGGCAAACAGAAACTGGCAAACTTGAGTAGTGGGCGACCGATGTCAGGGTCACTGGTGGGGCATTAGGGGTGCCAGGTTTCTTCAAATCCACGTGTTGTAATTTCACTTACTTGAAGTTCCTTTAGTTTTAAAAGTCCATTCTCCATTGAAGTAGCACGCAGGTTCTTTAAAATCGTCGCCAGTGTTACAGTTGAATGAAAGATAAGTAGTCCGGTGTTGTAGTTCAGGATCACCACTTTATTCTTCAGATAAGATCCATATTAAGTCTCATGCTAGGCCTCATACAATGCCCCACCAGGAGCAGCCTCCTGCCGCTCAGCCCTTCCACACCAACTGATCCCTTCTTCCACTCAAACACTCTCAACATTCTGATGACTTCACATAGACTGAGCAGCAAGGCAAAGGGCAACAATAAAGAGGATGCATTAATCACTTGCTAGATTACAACAGAATGGTTTAATTCCACACTGCATTTTCTGAGTCTGTTTTTAACCTTACGCTTTTCCTTTGTTAGGAAATTATCTGTACTTTCTTAATGTCTTAGTAAGTACTTGGTTAGTGCGCACTTTTACCTACATTCCGTATTCACTTCCCTTAGGATCCCCCTACCTATGCAAGGTTCCAGCTGATAGATGCAAGTGAGAAAGTGGGAGGTATTAGGTAAGAACCTACACTTTACTGTTCCAATCTATGTATATTTCAATCTATGCCTTAGTATGATGAGTACTAAAACATGTACTGTATACTTATTACGTACACGTAAACACTGAAGGAATCAGCAGCGAGAAGAACTAATGAAGTCGTCTTGAGGGATTACAAGGGCGCCATCTTTTGTTTTCTCCACTTCCCTTTTCCCTGGGATACTGTTCTTGCCTGAAGTTGCCTTAGTTTCAGATGTTTACAGGATTCCGGTGGTGTAGCGAATCAGCTTCTGGCATTCATGTCTCGCTCCCACAAGAGTGCACCGTCATATCAGCATTGGTTCTGACCTAACACTGCAGTGCCTTTGGGCTGTTTTGAAGATGTGTTTATCTATGGTGTCCTGACTTGTTCTTCGTTTGTGCTTCAATCAGTTGCAGTGGTGTTTCGCCAGTCTGAGTTCCTCTGTGTACCAACGGGTCTGTGGTTGGGCTCTAGCCGTTGAGTTGCACTTGAGGGAAGCCATGGTGTTGGTGCATGCAATTATCCAGCTGTCGAGGATCTTGATGGCTTTCGGTAAGCTGCTGGTGTGCTCAGACAGGTGGGCAGAGAGGGCTGATGCCCAGTCCTCTATGTGAAGCTTTTCCAGCTGCGGTGGTCAGGTTCGGGGGCAGTAGGTCTGTGGCAGTCCAGGCTGGGTATGCTGGCTTGTCAACTGTGATGGTGCTGGTTGAGGAGAAAATCGGTTCCAATAGGTGTTCAGTGATGTGGGTAGGTTTGATCACTTGACAAGGGCCTTGCCACCTTGGTTCCAGGCAAGATTTACATATGTGCTTCTTCACAACTACCCATCCCCAGGCTGGAGGGTGGGGCTTTGTTATTCTTTTGCTAATGGTGTTCCCAAGTTCACCTGATGCGAGATAGAGCGTACAACATCATCCAGGCCTTTACATTAATCTAACACAATGTCATCATTTATAGATATGAGTGCAGTTGAAGGGATTGAAAGAATTCCCATGTCCCTCTCCATCAAGACCTCATGAGGAGAAAGGCTCGTTTTCCTCTATGGTGTACTCCTGAGACTCATAAGCACAAGTGGAAGTGCATCTAACCTTTTCAGTGATGACTAGGCACATACATACACCAATTTAGATTTCAGAGTGCTGGTGACTCGTTCTACAACTTCTGAACTGTAACTACCATGTACCTTTTGCTCAGTTTGTAAAGCTGTGCATAGCAACTTAATGATTTCAAACTTAAAGTGACTACCTTTATCTGTCTCAACACAAGTCGGCATAGCAAATCTAGGGATCAAATCCCTCAACAATAGTTTGGCCACTGTCATGCGACTGCATCGACTAGTTGGGTAGGTTTCAACCCACCTAGAAAATAAGCAGACAACTGTTAAAATGTATCTGATGCAATTGTAAACAGGCATCTCAACAAAGTCAGCCTTAATTCTTGTGAAAATACCTTCTGACCTTCCTGTGTGGCTCATAGTGGCCAATGTTCTCTTCCCTGTATTTACTTTTCTAGCAGGTACCACAACATTAACACAGACTTTCAGCTACATGTATAAAGTGTGTGTTATAACGGTATATGTTGAAAAACCTGACCATACTATCCCAGCCCACATGAATTGGATCATGAATCCACCTGGAAATCGATGATAACATCAAGTTGTGCAAGACTACAAGATGTATTGCTTGTTAGCTGTTACCCATACCTCATTACAGTCCTTTGTACAACCTGCTTTTTCCCAACTGATCTTTTCATCTTCTGGTGCCTCATCCTGGAGCTCCTAAGCTCACACAATGTCTGTACTGTATTTAAAAAATAAACAATTACATTTTCATTTGCATTGCCATTAACATGTCATTAACAGATTCACACTGTTCATATTGCCCTTTTTCTTTTGAACTGATTGTTACATATTCAAGAGCATAATATTTTCGACCTCATCTGCATAACGATTGCCCAATGTAATCATATTTTTGCAGTTTTATGGGCATGGCATTTGACCACTGAAATCTCTTTAGGTTACTGTTATGCTTTCAACAGTTTCAAAAGGTATGTCCCATTATGGATTGAGGCTCCAGAAGAAGTCATAAAACACCTTTCTTACCACAATTGTCTGAAATCTGGACCACACCAAACACATACTGGCTTTTGGCTGTCAGTGTAAAATGTCACACGTAATTCACTTGCTAAACAGAATGCTTTGTTAATGCAATCAGTCTCCTATTTGTTCTGAGGTCACATTGCACAAATATGACAAATCCACAATATTCGATATGGTGCTGACTGCATATATGCTGCTCTCAATGTTCCATGATAGTCTCTCAGACAAGAACCATCCACAAATAGAATCTGATCAGCTTGTTCAAGTGGAACATCTTAAATGTCTTGTCTTAGCTTAGAGCACAACTCGGTTACATCAATGCAACCATAGTCATAATCTTCATCTCTCTCATCATCTCTACTTGCAATTGGTGAAAGCATTGCAGGATTCAGGATATTGCACCTTCTGATTGAAATGTTATTAGCAGCTTAGATTGTTTGCTCGTGCTTAGTTAGTCAGCTGTTTGTCAGATGATGAGTTTGAGTATGAGTGAGCAAAATTTCGACTGAATAGGGACCATCACAATGAGAGTATAACCCATCACAATCTCCGAGGTCACTTAACTTTACCATGTTTTTGTGTCAAGACCTTCTCTCTCATGACAAAACAGGTTAAAACGTTTTTCATAATTTGGCATTCCTAGTGCGGGTGCTCTACAGAGTTTATTTCTGGACTCGAGTAAGGCACTCATGCATTTGTCATCAAATGGCATGGAATGTTCACATCACTATGAGTAAGCCTCATTAAAGGCTTTGCAATCAGGGAAAAGTTTGGAATTCACTGTCTACAGTAGCCAGTCATTCCCAAAACATTCTGACTTCTCTTTGTGTGGTTGGATCATTCATTCTCAGGATTGCAAGAACACATTCCTTAGACACTTTTCTCGCTCCTTTCTCAATATAATGTCCCAGACAGATTACTTCTTTCATGCTGTACTGCATTTTTGTGGTTGACACTTTATGTCCATTGTCTACAAGATGGTTCAAAAGCTCAATTGCATCCAGCATGCAATCTTCTTTTGTTTTAAATGTGATTATCAGATCATTGACGTACTGCACTATCACTAAGTTACGGGGCAGTTGCAGATTTTCCAAATCTTTTGTTGTAATAGTGCTAAAGATTGAGATACTTTGTGTATTCCTCTGTGGGATACGACACCACTCTATTTAAAAATTTAAATGTGAAGAGATATGGACTATCCAGAAGAACACTTGGCACAAGTCAATGACTGTGTACCATTCTATTTCCGCAGGAATCTGGAACAAAATCACAGCAGGATTCAGTACCACATGATAACATGGGACTATAATGTTATTAATTTCATGAAGGTCTTGGACCATCCTCCATTTTCCTCTCTATTTCTTAATTCCCATCACGTTTGAGTTGCGAGAACTTCCTTGTACTTCTCCTAGAATGTCCTACTCAGTCATATTTTCAAGCACAGGTTTCATGCCTCCCTTTGCTTCCTTAGCGAGAGTATATTGAGGAGTGGGGCTAAACCACATTAGGTTTCACTGTAATTTCTGCTGGCTCTGTACTTTTATTTAATCCTGTTTCTTTGCCTGTAAAATCACAAACCTCCTCTTTCTTTGTGTGTCTTGAATCACAGTGGTGGCTGGTGACTTTTGAAAGTGGTAGGGCGTTAAAGTTCTTTCGAACTTTTACGGCACAAGCAAGGAAGCCACATGGTTCCAAGGGGTGAACTGCATAATTTAAAAGCAAAAATCCTCTGATCAATTCCGGCTTCCCCACTTGACCTAACTGTGTGCTCCTAGGCAAATGTTTTATTTTACCGAGCCTGACTTTTCTTCGTTATCACATATGGGTGGACCTTAAAATATGCAAGTTCAGGATATGCTCTGTAAATTAGATCTTAGGTTTGATCTCACAGAATATAATGCTGGTTAAGGTATCATAAGAAACGTGGCCACAAATATGGTGTACAGCAACTCACTATTAGCATTGTTGTTAGGGTAAGGACAGCTGGAAAAAAACTGTGGTTTTGCACTGTTGGCTTGTGCTCTGATGGTACGCTGCTCATGCTCGGCTGCAACACTTCTGAAGAATTGACAATGGGCCATATGTATCAAGCCTTTTTCCCGTTTGCAAACGGGCTGATTCTCAGAATCGGCCCGTTTGCGAATTAGAAAAAGCCTTTTGGGATGTTTCATCCCAAAAGGTCATCGCAAAATAGAGAATTGCAAAATTTGCGATTCTCTATTTTGCGAATGCAATTAAGGAATTGCAAATTGCGATTTTCTTTAAAAAAGCACTTTTTTGATTTTTTAAAAGTGCTATATGTCGCACATACATGCCCTTAGGGCATGTATGTGCGCAAATGTGCACACATGCATATTTCAGGGTGCAACAGGGTGTCCTTTTGGCACCCTTGCAACCCTGAAATTGCATTCTCAATTTGCGATTCTCTAATTGGTAATCGCAAATTGAGAATGTCTTCCCATTCATTCCTATGGGCCTCCTAGCCCATAGGAATTAATGGGAAGATATTCCTTATTTGCGAATCTCAATTGCGAATATGTAGGATTCGCAAAATTTTTAGCAAATCCTACATACATTGCATTTTGCGATTCTCTAATTGCGATTCGCTAAAAATCGCAATTTGAGAATCGCAAAACTCTTTTTTGATACATATGGCCCAATGTCTTTGGGCTGATTGCAGCAAACCCCAATTCAATTTGTGGCTTCATTGTCTTGGACTGTGAGTAAATATTGGACTGTGATTTAACGTGCGGCTACTTAAGTGCTTTACTGTCTCCAGACTGAGCAAGGTGTTTCATTTTCACTGCCTCACGTTAATAAAATAAAATAATTCAAAATTATAGAGAGGCCCGCTGAGCCTCCAACCTGTTTAGGGGGAATCTAGAAACACAGGGAGCACTGTATCTGTCTGATGGACACGACACCTTTGGTCTGTGATAGGAGGGCACGCTAAGGAAACACAAAGGCCCAATAAAACGCCAGGGTCACAGTCGTAAGTTACGAGGGACATTTTACACCATGAAAAGGCCGACACATTTCTGAGCCTTATTCATTTGGGTAGTATGGGCAACCAGCAAAATGTAACGTTTTTGGCGATAACTATAGCACATTTTGCAGATTAATTGAATCGCCATATGTTGACCACAGCAGCCACTTTTCACATATTTCCAGTTATACCCCTGAACAGTGCACTTCTACTTCCCTACACTACCTCGCAGCTTTATAAATTGTGTGATGATTAAATGAGCAGAACAAGAGACTCGCAGATTTTATTAATCCCTCTTGTGCAATTCATGGTAAATCTGAGCATAGCTAGCCAGCGTGCAAATTATAATTACAAACGACAAAGGATACTCTTCTTCCAAACATGTAATCACCTGCTCACACTGCTGAAAGCTAGAGCCGCAGTATTTTACGCATGCATATTAATAATTTTAAACTATTTCTGAAATAAAGCTACAGAATACCTTTTCGGCTACAGTAATTTTGTTTAAATGTAAAATACACTCGTGTACTCACCCTTTCCAACATGATCAGTGTGTTGCACATTCTGACATTCTCAGGAGTTAGAGAACATTCTGCACCTTTTTAGGTTGAGCATTCGAGACCTCTTGTATATACTTTAGTATATACTTCTTATATACTTATATGTGTATGTACTTTGTGGGGTCTGGAGATCATCCCTAGGACTTGTTCTGCTTCCGCTTAGGGACTTTTTTTTTCTGTTCAACTGCCTCTATTTAACTGTCTTGATAGAAAACGACCAGCAGAGGTCAGTAAAATACCAGAATTGCTTTCTGCTGAGAGACTTTCTTTTTTTATTTTTTCTGGCAACTGCCTCTATTTAACTTTGTTGATAGAAAACGACCAGCAGAGGTTAGTAAAATACCAGAATTGCATTCTGCTGAGAGACATTCTTTTTTTAATTTTTCTGGCAACTGCCTCTATTTAACTTTCTTGATAGAAAACGACCAGCTGAGGTCAGTTTAATACCAGAATCACTTTAGCATTTTCTAGATTCCAGTCCATAGAAATTGTCTTCCACGAGCACCCGTAGACAATAATATTTTTTTCAAATCTTGTATTTTCAGTAATATGACCACTGAAGGCCCTGATTTTATATTAAAAACAGAGCTTTGGACTATACCATTTCCTGCTGAAAGGCAATATCTCTCTCCATGTGTTCCCATACCTGGCGTGTCACGCAGTTTGGTGCTTACTTTCCCTCCATGTTAAAGAGCAGTAGATGTTTCAGCACCCAGGCTAATGTGCTGCATAGAGAAATACATACAAGGTCCCAAAGGCGAGACCGATTGCATTGCAAATGCTTGTTTGGTTCCTTACTGAATCGAAATGTCAACAGCTCCCTAGGCATTCCCAGAACTCGCCTTGTTATATTTTAGTACAACAATGCTGTGAGCCCTTGCCTGCCCCCGTCTGCTAAATTTCACGCATTGTTTTGCTGCGCGGCCCTCTGGATGTCATGGATGGGCCTTAGGGCCCCGAGTACAAACGGAGGAGAGAAGACCACCATGCTCTGCTCGCTGAGGCTGCAGCCAGATCGGTGCCAAAAGCTGCTGGCCACCGAGGAGCACCGGGTGGCGGCTGGGCCAGAGCGTAGCTTGCTGCTGCTGGCGCTGAACCCGGCAGGATGACCTCTCGAACCTTCCCTGCTTTCCCAGTCCTCCTAAAGGTCTTGTTACAGCTGGTCCTGGACATGACAGGAGAGGCGGTGACAAAGTTCAAAGCTAGGGTTATGCTCTAAGTGTCTGGTTTGGAGCATCTCGTCATTATCCTATGCCAGCTGATGCCCGCAGATAACTGTTCCCACCCGGCGGCAAGAGCAAGGCAGCAGGTGCCTACTTAGTGCCTCAAGAAGGGGGAAGGGCCCACTGAATGTGGCAGGGTTGAGGAGGCACCTGCTGACTGGAGAAACGAAATCTCATAGTGGCTGAAAGTTCCGGGCAAAGTCTGGTGTGTGCTGCTTTCAGTCGTGGCTGGTATGACTCGCGGGTAGGGGGTTGGAGGGCGCGCTAGGAGGGGGTCGCGCGGAGGGGTTTAACTAATAAAAAGAAAAATTAAATTAACTTTCCTTTGCCGGCCCGTGTCTCGGTCTGCGTCGTCCTACAACAGGAAGCAGCCGCAGGAAGCCTCCCTCCCCTCCCCTAAGCCAATCACAACGCTGCAATGGCAGCGTTGTTATTGGCTGGGACGCCGACCCCACAGGGTCTATGGGAGGCCATTTTCTCTATGTAGGCTGCATGCAGCCTACATAGAGAAACTGCAGAGTGCGTATGACTGGTTTGGTTGGCCCTGGGGCCGGCCAAACAGTCAGCGGCCACAATAGTGTGCAAGCCACTCCTCCCCTGCCCTCCAGTAGACACGCCCACACGCCAACCCACCCGCCCCCAACCAAACCATGCCTTCTGCTTTATTTATTTATTTATTTATTTAATGCAATTTTATATAGCGCGAACTTTACCCAAAGGTGTCAGAGCGCTTTACAAAAGAACCAGTTACATTAAATAAGGACTTCGGAGTACATGAGTTACATAAAAGATACAAACAGAAAAACTCTAAATTCACATAAAATGGTAGTAAGTACATACGTCTACTACAGATACTAGTGGTTAGAGTTGCATATAGTCAAAAACAATGAAAGAGTGTACCTTCTCAGGAGAAGAGCAAGCATGAAGAATCAGACTTGATTCTTTAGAAAGCCCTCACTCACCAACCTAGTTGGTGACATGCTTCATCATCGGGCCCCAACAGGAAGGCCGAATGCCCCCCTGGTGTGCTTCAATGCCAGAATTACTGCGGAGCAGGTTTTGTGTTGCTTGAGTGACAAGTGCATCCACGGGGTCCGGTTAATAAGGGTTTCAGCAGGTACCGAGCGGGTGCTTGGCATTGACGGCGGTGTGCCTACTTGCCACCACCCCCCTTCCGAGACCCATGGTGTGATTAATCATTACACCTTATATATATTTTGGTTCTTCTAAATATGAGAAACTCCTAAGTAACAGTGTGTTACTATAATTTTAATTTTTCACATTCTTGACCTCAGGTTAGGTGGGCCTTAGCGCGCCCATACCGCCGAGGTTTACACTTTGGTCCTGAAGAATGCCTGGCTATTAGCATCATATGGGCAGAAACATGTTGACCACGCACAGTGGGATATAGCTGATTAATCTATCCAGCTCATATATCCCTTACTTTGTTTTTATTCGTGTCTGATTGGCCAACTAATAAAATTATTTTTGGACACAATCTAGGCATTTTTAAACCACCACACAATCACTTTCACTTGTCACTCAAGCAACACAAAACCTGCTCCGCAGTAATTCTGGCGTTAAAGCACACCAGGGGGGCATTCGGCCTTCCTGGTGGGGCCCGATGATGAAGCATGTCACCAACTAGGTTGGTGAGTGAGGGCTTTCTAAAGAATCAAGTCTGATTCTTCATGCTTGCTCTTCTCCTGAGAAGGTACACTCTTTCGTTGTTTTTGACTATATGAGCTGGGGGACCAAGAGTGCTCCTTAGATTCCCTCTCTCTCCTGTTGATATTTAGAGTTGCATATATACAAGTTGCAAATTCACTCAAGGAAAAGATACAAACAGAAAAGCTCTATATTCACATAAGAATGGTAGTAAGTACATATGTCTACTACAGATACTAGTGGTTAGAGTTGCATATATACAAGTTGCAAATTCACTCAAGGAAAAGATACAAACAGAAAAACTCTAAATTTACATAAGAATGGTAGTAAGTATATTCATCTACTACAGATACTAGTGGTTAGAGTTATGTCTATACATGTTGCAAATTCACTCAAAATTACATTTTAAAAAGCGATTAGGGTTGGATAATTATATATTACATATTTACAGAGCATGAAATTCTTGCCGTCGTTCAGCCAGGCGTTCAGGTGGTGTTGCACTTATGGGTGGTGGTCTGGGTCTGTAGGGATCCCTGAGGTGGAGGTGGAGATGGTCGTAGGGGTAGAAGGTCAGGGTGGTGGTGGGCGGAAGCAGCATGCTGGATCCCCGGGCTGATCTTGAAGTCATGCTGGGCTCCATCTTGTGGAAGGAGGAGGACGCTCAGGGCAGGCGGAACTGTGCCACGAAGTCAGGTCTCCCGCCTGGCTCAAGCACCCGCAGTGAGGCCCCGGCAGGCCCAGCGCACCAACACCGCATTCAGGCCTCAGTTAAGAAGATCTTATGTTATATTAGTTTCCCACACAGGGCCTATTTATCAGTTGTCCTTTAATTCCACCTGGATCAGGAAGGAGTGTTACGAACCCTGTCAGAATTACATTGGCTGCAGTAACTCTGCTGCTAAAAGCCGAAACCTCCAGGGGTAACTCCTGGAGGAACAAGTATTACTGGAGGAATCAGACACAGAATTACTGATTCCCCAAGTAATTTCTCACTTCTAAGGGGTGCCTTAGGGTTTAACTTGGAATTCCCCCATTAATTTTGCTTCCTGGAGTTACTTTTACCCAGTGGTCGAATGGGGGGAAAAAAGTAGGGGAACTGTGGGCAGAGAATCAGAGGGCGGGAATAACCCGAGGATTGGATCAGTGGGCGGAGTGAGAGGTGTGGCCAAAATGTGCAAAATATCCGAATTTTTAGTATTTGTTTGGCATTTCAATAACCAGTTATTTAATTCAACCAATATATACACATGAATATTTAAGGTTGAATATGAGTCATTGACATTAAAATACATTCACAAAGTGGGATATGTTTCCAATCACAGAATGTCCCAAATACGCTTAAAAGTGGAATCACTGAATGGTGCTGTTTCCCTTGTTATATTCAAAACTCAATAAAATTAATTATCAAAAAAAATAAAGTGGAATCACAAGCCATTTGTCTCCGAGCCATTGAGTTTCTGTCATCAGCACTTCTCCTCCCTTTTTCCAGAAGAGCAGTAAAAAATGAATGGCAAAATATCCTAGTTTGCAAATGTTTTCTATATAATGATGGCTTTCTGCCATATTTGCCACATAATACATCGTCTGCTTACATAATCGGACAATTTTAACTAATAAATTGTTTGTTGCTCAAACGTATCAAATGTTACTAAAAAATGTGACTTATGTTGCTGCGAAGTGGATGGCCCTTTGCAAAGGTTGACTGATCATCTTTCTCACTGCTGCATTTGAATGTTACACTTGTACTAATAAGGCAAAATCTTTGCAGAGACTGTTAGCATGAATAAAAATGTCAAAATAATAAAGTATCAGAAAATATACTGCATTACGCTGCTACCTTTTGTTTTTTGCTGCATAATTTAGTTAGCACTGTTGCATAATTTTGTCCTTCTTTGCTGCATAACTTCAGTGGCCCCAAAGCAGGCAGCACATGTTAAAAGTGCTTGTGCATGAAGCAGAGAGAATGTGAAGTTTGCAAACTTGGTGGCATATTTACAAGCTTTCAATGGCGTTGTGATGGCAATAGGGGCTTTGCCTTATTTACAAGGCAGCGTTACGTGGCTTACGCTGCCTTGTAAATAAGGCACCCTTTCACACTGTACTCAATGTGAAAGGGGAGGGCAATGGGTGTTGCCGTGGGCGTTCCACCCCAACACTCATTGATTTTGACGCAACACCCTATTTACAAGGGTGGCGTGAATAGGAGGCAGCGCCAAAATTAAGACCAGAGAAAACCTGGTCTTAACCTGGCGCAACAAGGAGAAATGCTTAATTTCTCCTCGTTTTTGCTGTTTCCTTGTGTGCTGCCTTGTGCAGCACACATAGAACAGCAAATTGCCATTGACTGTGTATGTGCAGGAAGGTGACCCTTCCTGCACATAAACAATCAACAAAAAATGACGTTTTGCAACTTCTATGTGTGCTGCATTAAGCATTAAGTTAGGCTGACTGGAAGCCTGGGTGTGCTTCCTGTGGCCGAGCGAGGGAGGACTACAGAGGAGAGACGGGCGAGGAAGCGGCGAAAAGGCAAGTTTTACATTTTTTATTTAATTTTTACATAGCCGCTTCCCCCGCATCCTAGCCCCTCCCGCAACCTCCCTCCTACTTCACGCGTCCCATAGCCCCTCGATCCCGCCATGCCCCCCTACCTCCGATCGGTACCAACCACACCTGGGTATTTAACTCATCCAATAATTATTGGATGCGTAAATACCTAACAACTCACAATTCTGACCCATGCGCTAACCGGAGTTTACTCACAGGTAGGAATATACCGACCAACTTGTAACCAGGGCCAGTATATTAAGGCTTTATACATTAATTTCTCACTCATCAAAAAATTCATAGTAGCAATAAAATGTTACAGCAATCAAATATCACGAACCCCTACCCTTTATAAAAAGGTAAGCCGAGTTACTTAGGAGTATGTTAATTGTATTTGCGCGATTCAGAGGTTTGTTTGCACTTGTGACACTGTAATGGTTTGAAGGGCTGCCCTTTAAAATGTGCATTGTGTGTGCAGTCAGCTGAAGTACAGGGAAAAACCGCCTTAATTATTGCTTTCTGTTTAGTTATGTACTCAGTAAAGTTCCAAAGTTCAGCTCACGTGTCACAGTTGATGACTTGACAACCATTACAGTAGACCTATACTTAGTTGGGGTGTGGTCCCTATGACGCACAAGGCTGACACAACCTGAATTATAAATAGAGATATCTTTTGATAATCTTTCATGCCTTCTGGATTAAGTCAGGTCGCCTACAGCACACTAACAACAAATTAAACACATGAGCACCAGCAATCAGCTTCGAAGTCAGAAGAGATACGTTGAATGTGACTGCTGAATTAGTTAGGTCCCAGACACCGTTTCAAACTCAAATTTAGACTAACCCCATCTCCAGAAATGTTATTTTATGTTTAAATCTAAACGGGGATACTAGATAAACACCAAATTTACGATGGCAAAGACGGTTGTTAAAAGAAGTCAGGGGCGTAGCTTAGTCAGTGAGATCCCGGTGTTGTGAATCTCAAGTTTCCCAACTAAAGAAAACAGTGGGCTGCAGGTTGGAGGGATGAGATGACCAAGGTTCGTGAAGGACTGTTTCCACGAGGAACAGGATCAGCACGGACTTGCATCAGGTGGGCTTCAGTCTAGAGTGGCACAGTGGGTAAAAAACGATAGGATGGAATGCTACCCTTGGTGACTGTCACTGGTTAGACTCTTTGTAAGCTTTCATTCCAGCAACTTTGGCAGGGTTTGATCTCCAGTATTGTGCCTGGGAACCTAAGACTGGCACAACTTTCCATGCCTACTACTGCCAATGTTTCAAAACAAGAACTTAGAAACATTAATGGCCCAACGATAATGCCATTAGTGAACTAAGAGGCAATTCAGTAGTCAAGCACACCTAAACATGGACTTGATTCTTATTTAGATGGAGCAACCTTCCATTCCATTACATCAAACATAAGAGATGCTTGTACAGTGGATATCCTGAACTCAAGTATTTAAAAATTATCTCATATATGGTGAGGAGGCTCTGCGAAATAAAATGTTTGCCTAGGTTCACACAATTTGGACAAGCAGGGAAGCCGGTATTGATTCTAAGTTACCTGATTTCACATTTTGAAATTCAGCCATGCAGTGCTTTAAATGGGAAAAAAGAAGTGCAGGTACTCCCCAAACTGAGTGGGGTGGAGTAAGTGGGCACGTTAAAGGTTCATGGTTAAGGCTGGCATTTGAGGGAATCCAGAATTTCTTGATATGCAGCAGAGAAGGAAAAGGTTTTCTACATTTTCGCTGTGCAGGAGAAATATATAACTATAAGACTTTTTCAATTTTTTTTCAAATGCATAGTTTTTTAAAGAACCATTTTGAGACTTAAATCTTTCCCGTTAATAATCCAGATACTATGTCTCTTCAAGAACTTAAATGAAATGAACAAAATTTGCTGAGAATGAGATTCTTCTTTTGACAAAAGAAAAGAACGAATATAGCAATGGTCATTATGCTATATGGCTTAAGAAAGAAATGTTACACTAATTAATGGCAGGGCAATTAGGGGAGCTATGATCTAATGGAAAGGTTTGAATGCCGTTCTATGATATCTTGAATGTAATGGTCATTTTCATGCTTGTCTACTTTGTGTGATCTTAACATGCCTCATCTGTATATCTTTCTCACTTACCTGTCAAAACTGTGAGAGATTAAAATTGGCACAATTCTGCAATTAAGTTATATTTAAATTTTAAATAAGTGGATGTAGGACAGTTAAGGTAAATTAAGCACTTTAGTATAAATTAATCCTGAGTGGATAATGACTAAAAGTAGAATTGTACTTACAATGAGGTAGTTTGAAATTTTACAGAGAAACAACCTATTCATATCACATATGCATTGTGATTGTATTACACATCGAGAGAACAATCCATTGCAAAATGATAGGCTAAATTTTACTCCTCAAAAAGGATGTAAGAATTGTTTTTTCCAGCTGGGAAAAGTTTAAATAATACACGTCAGCTGCAGTGGGTATTGACCACATATTAGTAAAGCTTCCAGGCTTCAGAAATGTTCTCATTCCGGTACGTTTGCAGCTGTGCATGTTGCTCATAACGAGAAAAACTGACACAGACATAGCAGACACGACTCGGGGCCCCCAGACCCAACTACCATGCCAAGAAGGTATTTATTTTTGAAGGGGTGTCACACCCCAAACACCACTCACCCCCGAAGCTACACCACTGAAAGGAGTACAGGAATAAACCACCTGATCCTCCAAGACTATAAGTAGTCATTTTGAGTCAATTTTAGTTCTTGAATAAATTCCAAATCCTAATAAAATTTCTGAAAAACTGGGAAAGGAACAAAGGAGTAAATGGTTATTGTCATGACTTTTGTGTGCGCACATTCAGTTTTACTTTCAATAAAACATGCTTATCAGTTTTACTTTCAATAAAACATGCTTACTCTGTCTGTTTGGTAGTCATTGCACTCATGTTTGTAATTGCTGGTTCCCAAACACTTATATGATTTGGTGGCAATTCTGGGCACTTATTCTACCCTTTCCATCCTGTTGTTCGATTTTTCAATAATTATAAGGGCGGAGTTGCATTAATTCTGTAGTAGTTATCACTACTCAGCATTTATTGATTGAGGCTACCCCAGTATGTTATGGATTTATTTCTGCTTGCATAGATTTATATACGAGGTGAATGGTGTCCCCATACGTCCGCCAGTTGAGAGCATGAAGAATAATTTATTGTTCGTGTAGGTACACAGAAGGGCAGCTAACATGTCCTGTATAGTCCAATCTGTTAGTAAAAATTTGTACATGAGTTGCATTGGGTGTGCGTGTGGGAAATGAGGCAGTGGTGGAACGCAGTTTTGTGAGTCGAGCAGTGGAGTTGTGCACCAATAGATTGCTTGGGTTGATTGAAGATGTCTGGTCTAGTCTGTGTCGATGGGGTAAAAAGAGTCATACTAAACATAAGACACGGCTGAAGGCTTGCGAGAAGAAAGGAGTTTTAGTGGTTTTCTGTAAATCAGTAGGATTGCTGTTGGAGGTGCAACCACCTTTAAAAAGGAAAAAGAAGAGTTAATGCATCTCTATACATTTTAGACAATACATATATATTGTCTGTGACATCAACTGGGCGAAGGAAAATTGGTTAACCTAGCATAGGGAACTGTTCTTCAGGTGATTAAGATAGCTTACTTCAAAACCTAATTTTTAGGTCGAGCCTACTAGACAGAGCAAAGCGATACCAAAGGGGATGATGGACGGAGCGTTAGAGCAAATCAAACACTCACCCCCAGTCAACTGATCTGGGTTTAATCCATCATCATTCTTTAGCTCACTCCACCACCCCAGTTCAGACATGGCCATATGCAAATCAGTCTGACCCTGTGCCTCATGGGAACAGTCCAGCCCGAACTGCCAAGCCATGTCTTCCCTGGACCGGAAACAAGCATCCTCGCCCTAAGTTGGCAGGGTATGCCCAGACGTGGGTCCCTTGCTCACTTTGCCACTGGATTCAAGATAGCCTGGCTGATGAGGGTTTTGAACCCGAAAACGGTCCCAGGATGCTTGTTTCCGGTCCAGGGAAGACATGGCTTGGCAGTTCGGGCTGGACTGTTCCCATGAGGCACAGGGTCAGACTGATTTGCATATGGCCATGTCTGAACTGGGGTGGTGGAGTGAGCTAAAGAATGATGATGGATTAAACCCAGATCAGTTGACTGGGGGTGAGTGTTTGATTTGCTCTAACGCTCCGTCCATCATCCCCTTTGGTATTACTAGACAGAGCATGCACTGTCTGTTGTGAGACATATTGTGGCTTACAAATAACATAGAGGGGCTTGGACTCCTCCAATTGCTTACCATTTGTTGGCTTTCCTTGTTACTCTCATTAGCTTGCTTCTTATCCAGGTCCCAGATTATCAGTCTTGTGTTTGTCCCTCCCATGGGGCATTGCCTCTTTACAATCTCTTTGACTGATTAGCATCACTGCTTCTACTGCTTGCTTTTCAAATACTAATTATTTCTTTTGTGTGAAGCAGTCCATTGGAGAGTGTGTATTTTCGAGACGTCTCCATCATATTCGTCTCCACCTCTGCACGCTGTGTTGCTCTCTGTTGCCAGACTTCTTCTCCCCATCCACCTCCCACATTCTTCTTCCCATTGCTTCCCTGTTAGAGTCTTGTTTTATTGTATAGTCTCTTTAAGTAAAGAATGTTGGGTTAAGTTCTGTAAGCATTACTTAGCTTATGTTTCAAATTCTATTCTGTTGCCTGGTAGAGCTTGGAGCAGTTGCCAGAGATGTTGTATGCTGTTCTCCTGAATTCATCTATTAAACTTGAATTGGACATTTCTCATTGGTTGGACCTTAATCTACTATTCGACACAACACAAATTGGCGATTTTAAAAGAACCATTGGAGAATGGCTCCAATTCTACACATGTACTCGGCACCATGATAAGTTGACCGCTGTGCTTGTTTATCCAGCAGGTGAGCAGAACTGCTTATCTCATTTAGGGCAATGGATGCTGCAAAATTCATTTTTAAATAATAGGGTTATTTACATCAGCGTTTAGCGCAAGCAAAGGAGAGTGGTGTTATACAGCTGGGAGCGGAGGGTCACTAACCCATGCTACCATTAGCAGTCCTTGAACTCACAGTGGGAGCGCTTGAATGTGGACTATAGCACCTCATGCGGCATTCGCTGGAGGCTCCACCTATGCGTGTTGCCTCAAAAGCTGATCAAGTGATCTCAGCCAAGCTTCTGAGTGTGGAGGTTCAGGAATCTCTGCCGCTTCCACTCGCAAGTCTGCTTGTGGCTGTGGGAAAATTTAAATTTATATTTTTGGGGTGTTGCTCTGTTGCAGAAACCCAACTCTCAAAGAAACGTTGGAGATTGAGAGAGGGATTCAAAGATTAGGGATCCAAAGATTTGTAATGGCATCTAAGGATTTCAGAAAATTCAAGTATTTGGGTGAAGTGGAAAAGGTTAGAGCCATTGTTTCCAAGCCAAAGTACAACTCTAGTTTATCTAATAATAACAAGACACTAGAAGAACCTGGAGCAAATATGACTGAAACATCTTATAGATGTGGTTCAAAAATCATCTTGCCAATTCCAACATGTGTCCTGCAATAGGAAAGACATGCATGAAATCCAGAAAGTTGGACATTTTGCTAGGCGTGTAAAAATGTACAAAACAGTGGCAGCTTACCCATAGGGAGCATCAGGGCACTGTCCTTCTAAATCATTGCATTTCTCCTCCAACTATCTGCTCGACGTGCTACAGATTTTACATGAAAACAAACCCTCTCGCCTATAGTTTGTCTACATGTAAGAGCTGTAATGGCATGTCAGTATCAGAGGGGGCTCCATTGTGCCCATTAATATTGCACAGTTTTCAGGCAGTGGCTGCTAAAGCTCAGTCCCGCACATTCACAATAAATAGCTGACATGCTGTACTAGCCTTGGGCAATGCAACATGTGAGCTGATGGAGCTCAGTGGGGCTTGTCTGTCTTATGCTCCTATGCCTCACCAGAAGCCAAGATAGAGAAGGAGGGTCTGCCTCCAGCTTTATCCTGGCTTCCGATTGAGCAGAAGCTCGAGGATCTGAATGGAAACAGTAGAAGCTGTGGACTGGTATGAGCTTCCAGTTGTCTGTCTGGTGGTGGAGGTGCAAATTCTTCAGTCCTAGAGCCAGACAAGCAGGAGTTGCAGCTGGGAGAGCTTGAGGACGAGGTAAGTTTCTTAGTTTTAGTACTAGCATATGTGTGTATCTGAACACGTGCATTACTACGTATGTATGTGTGCGTCTGAGAGGATGGCTGTGATTGGACTTCAGAGCGTGTCTGTCTCTGTTAGCACAGCAAGTCCTGTGGTGAAGACAATGCATTTTCATTTACTGCACTTTTTTACAACTACGTTTCGCCTCTTTACACTTTTCTTATTTTAGAGACCATGGGGTCGATTCCGATCTCGTTCGGAAGGGCTCCGAATCGGATTCGGAATTGCCTAAACCGATCTGGAGCCCTTGTTTCTGACCGAATCGTTCACAGTTCCGAACGACCAAGTACGATGCCTGGAAAGCCTTAGCGCTGACAGAATCGGTTCCAGAAGGCATTCGGAGAGATAGAGCCCTCCGGAGCCGATTCGTACAGCTCTATGGACTCGGTTTTCCAAGCAAGCAAGTATGATGAACGATTCGGACAGCCTTTCCGATTCGGTTTGCCTGGATCAAAAAGGCTTCTGGAATCTGCCTTTGGGGGCCCGTAGCTGGCCCCCATTCACCCAGGGTTCTCCGAATCGGGTCCGTGGGGATACCCATGGATCTCCTTGTCCCAACCATACACAGTGTGTCGGGCACCATGGGGTGCACGCTTTTCCCCACCCACCCCTTTTTGCAATGGGAGCCTGTGTAGGCGTTCGGTACACAGGCTCCCAAAGAGTTCAATGGGAGTCCGAGCGAACCGTGTCCGTCACTATACGGATGCATCGGAATTGGTTGCACGGACTCCCGGAACGCGATTATTTTGGAGAGCTCTCTGGAACCGAGTCGTTAGGAGGGCTTTCCTAACGGGATCGGAATCGGGCCCTATGTTGCCAG
This sequence comes from Calotriton arnoldi, assembly GCA_963921515.1. Taxonomy (NCBI): domain Eukaryota; kingdom Metazoa; phylum Chordata; class Amphibia; order Caudata; family Salamandridae; genus Calotriton; species Calotriton arnoldi. The sequence continues at coordinate 2,200,006 of CAWUFW010002036.1, read as the reverse complement.
AAATAGAAAACCAAATGCTACCCAGTATTTGAACTGAAGCTCCCTTAATTCAGTCATTAAATACGACTACAGCTAAAGCCTATGTACAGAAAAACTCCAAAGGTGTGTTCCTGTGATATTGTTTAACATCACCTGTTACCAGTACGAATAAACAAATGACCCTCTTTGTTTGCTCTCATATATCTTATATGCCCCACTGGAGTGATGGTGTATTGACCCCTATATTTTTTCTTGTTCTGTAATATCAGAGCAATGTGGATCTGGGGGGGGCGTGGCCTGACGCCGATGGAGACGGGAGCCTGAATCGGAGCTCCTGCCGGTGATCCCCTCTCCAGCACCATCCTGCCCGATATAGGGGGACCCCAGACACCAAAACCGGCACATGTAGCGTCGGAACCCCTGGGGCATCGGCGCAGACTGGATACCAGCCAAGAAACGCCCTAAAAAGCTCTCAACGGAGAATCGGACGGCGGGGCCACGAGCCCGCCCAAAATGGCGGCCGAGAATCAATAGCAAAGCTTGGCGCGCACCGCAACGGCTGAGGGCCGCAGACGAGCTCTACAGATACAGCCGGACACCCACGCATGGCGGAGAGCGGACAATCCTGACGGGCTGCGGAGCCCAAATGAGAAAGCAGCGGCACTCGGCGAGCGGAGAGTAACACCCGGAGCTAGGAGCAGGTGAGCGCCCGGCTGCATTTGCAGTGGGCCCCGTTCTGGGAATAAACTTGAAGCGGCATAAATCCTGACCCGACTTTAAGACCGAGGAGGGAGAAACAAACACGCAAGCCCCGGGACCATACCAGGCTCAGCAATAGGGGGGCTAGCGTTGGGACCGCCTCCGAGATTCCGGGATTCTGGGGTCACAAAACTGGGGCGCATAGCCTACCGAGCGGTGGATCCCCCCACAGAGCCGCATTCCTGAGGAAAACAGCGTGACCCGGGCTCCCGCTGCGGAGGATTGAGGCACCCTTAGACCGAGCACCGATCCGTGGACCTGCGATGTGCTCCAAAATGGCGGCCGCGACCCTCTAACAGACGTCGGAGGAAGACCTGGAGGGCCTTTCCAAATCCCCACAGCCACCAGGTGTTCAGTCCCACTGATAGGCCACGCAAGCCAATACATAGGCAGCGGAACCGAGACCGAGGACTGCTGCGATGCGGCGGGGGAGGACTACAGCTGAATGCGAGGGGGTGATCAGTCACATCAGTAGTAGACCCTGAGGAGAGAGCGGGGTCTGAGCGACATGGCCCTGAGAACACTTCGGGCCTGAGGAACAGAGAAGACAACGCCTGCACGTCGGCGAGGCACTGCCGGGCGACACAGGAGAGGCGAGAGTACAGAGCTGGCACCTACCTGATCCATAGCGGCAGAGCATGCAGAAACGAACTCGGGACCCAGAGGCAGCAAGACGGGCATCCAGAGCACACGGTTGGCCGCCAACCCACCTCAGGCCCATCCCATTGATCACCGCACCAGGGACAGCGAGTGGCCACTGGCGCAGGGAGACAGGAGATAAACTGGGGGGCACAAGCACCATGCGCTAGGATCAGCGTGGAAAAACCCCAACTTGGCCCAAGAGGGGCCACAGCGTGCGGATTAGCGTCTCGAAACAGCGCATAATACCTACATGATGAAAACCTCCACAGGCCCGGACCAGTAAGAACTAGGCAAGCGAACCTACGTAGCACGGCACTACCCACATCGAACAAATCCCACGTACCTGCAGGAGCGGATCTCTACGCCAGCGCTGCGATCACCCCACTACCACTCACGGTGGCCTGAGACCTCATCAAATCCCCTTCAGTGGGATACCCACGAACAGGGTGAAAACCCACACCGGAAAGAGCAGTGACGGACAGAAGGGGGACTAGGACTACCCTGAGGGCCTCTACGAAGCAGCGCCACTTCGGAACATAGCGAGGCACACCACCGTCCGGCAAGCCCAACTGCCTTTCTAGCTTGGGGCCACTGAGTGAGCCTGCGAGTGAGTGCACCTGAACCAAGGCACTTCCTGACAACACATACTTTGACAGCAACATGGGACGGGTCACCAAGAAACGCGACACTGAGCACCAGGAATCGGCGAGCGACGATAATGGGGAGTCACGCCCACGCATGGGGACCCGAAATAAAAAGGCGACACCCCAAGGGGAGATATCACTCCACGACATCCTGCAGGCCATAGAAAATCGCAGACGGCAGTGGAGACCAAGATCGACACAATCCAAGAAGACTTGGGCCTACTACGAGCAGACCATAGAAAACTAGCTGACCGGGTTACGGCAGTAGAAGATGAGGTAGAAAGCCTGAGGTCACCGGTAACTGCAACCGCACGCAAAGTCACGGACATAGAAAAAAGAGTCCTGGTCCTAGAACACCGTGCGGAGGACGCGGAAAATAGGGCACGCCGCAATAACATTAGGGTCACGGGCCTGCCTGAAAAAGTTGAAGGGAACAATATGGTGGCATATCTTGAACACTGGCTGCGCACAGCAGTGGCGGAAGAGGGCCTATCGACGTTCTTCGCCCTAGAGCGGGCACACAGAGTCCCCGCTCGAGCACCCCTGCCTGGCAGACCACCGCGGCCGGTGGTGGCCCGCCTCCTCTTCTATAAAGACAGAGACCATGTACTGAGACAAGCGCGCCTCAAAGGACAACTCAAAGTGGACAACAGCGTTGTCAGGATTTTCCCTGATTTCTCCCGGGAGGTGCAACAGCAACGAGCGTCCTTTGTCACGGTCAAAAGGAAACTGCGCCAAATGGGGGTGTCCTACTCTATGGTATTCCCAGCCAGACTCCGCATAGTGCAATCGGGGGGAACCACGTTCTTCACTACACCCCAGGATGTTTGGGACTGGATCGAGGAGCAAGATCCCCGAGACGGGGGATGGGAAGACAAAGACCCAGCTGAGAAGGAACCTACACGCTCCCCTGACAGAGGGGCGAAATCAAAGAGCCATCCAACGATGGAGGAGACGCACTGAGACAGAGCAAGTGCGATTGCAGCGGTGGCCTCACTGAGCACAGCAAGCACCCGGGATGCTCCCTTGCATTCCGGAGAGGAACAGAGAGACTCGGACTCTGAGACCAGCTCGAGCACGGTGGGTGATGTCAGCCAAGTCCTACCGCACATAACACCCAGATCAGCAGACGACCTGATGTGATGCAGATCGAGCACGCAAGTACAGCCAGGACTATATTGTTGGGAGGCGGGGAACGGCGCTAGCGTTGCCCTACACAACGCCAAGAGGGGTCCCTATACAATTGTATTTGACCTATACACTGGAGGGGGGAACCGAGGCGGCGGAGAGGACGGCTGTCCTCCAGGCGGACACTGGCCTAGTCACCACTTTCGGACTCTGACTGTTAAGGCACGAGAGTGCAAGGTTTGGATGGGGGAGGCGTTCTCACTTGTCCTGGGGAGGGGGAGTTGGGATGTTTATATAGTTTTAGATGTACCAGGGGGGGCGCTGCTGTCGACAGGGGTAAGGAATACAACACGACATTCCGCATGGGGCACCTGCGAGAATTTTAATGATGGTCTGGGTACAAGGGTACGAGCACAGAAGAACCTGAGCACCAATGCAACTGACAAAGGCCACCTATAACATAATATCATGGAATGTTAGGGGTATGCACTCCATGCACAAAAGGTATAAAATATTTTCCCATTTGAACAGGCGGGGGGTACAAATAGCCATGCTTCAGGAGACCCACACATTGGCCCCAGAGGGTGCGGCACTACGCAGACGCTGGAGAGGACAAGCCTTTTACACATCCTACTCAGCATTTGCCCGAGGAGTACTGATTTGGATACGGGCAGGGGTCCCTTTCCAGCCTATCGAGCACAAAATTGACCCGGAGGGGCGATATGTAATCGTCTCTGGGAGACTAGATGGACAAGAAATTGCCCTCATCAATATATATGGTCCAAATGTAGACCAGACCCGCTTCCTAGAGCAGCTATCAGGAGTCTTAGCACCATACATGATGGGTGCGGTCTTAATAGGGGGAGACTTTAACTGTATAGCCGACCCTGATCTGGACAGATCACATCCACCGCTCCGAGACTCCCCTGTGCACAATGTGGCTCGATCCTTTCGGGAATGGCAAACTCACTGGGGATTACTGGATACATGGCGCAGCACACATCTGACTGACAGGGAATACTCGCACCTCTCCCATACCCACGAATTGCATGTCCGACTGGATACTTTTCTGAGTTCGCCGGACATATATACACAACTCTGGGGGGCAGAATATCTGACCAGAACAGTCTCGGACCACAACCCGCTAATGGTTAAGTTACGGGGGGGACACAACCACAACCAATTCCTACGTGGCGCCTCAAACCAGAGGCCCTAGAGGACCAAGTCTTCCTGCAAGAGACTAGAGACCATATTATACAGTATTTCACTGACAATGCAAACTCCACAGACTCTAGAATCACGGAATGGGAAGCCTTTAAGGCCGTAATCAGAGGACGGTGCATGGCAACATCTATTGGGGTCCGAAGTACACTTACAGCGGACGTGGAAAGGGCGGATAAGGCACTCAGAGACTTAGAACGTAGGCGGCCGGAACACCCGGAGTTAAGACAAGAAGCGGTAGCAGTGCAGGAGGAGCGACTGCGCTGCTTCGACTACCAAGCATACACAGACAGAACACACGCCGAACGAGATAAGGCAGGGCGCCTATTGGCATGGCTCGCCAATCCAACCAGGCGAGGTAGTACCATCCTAACAATTCAGGAACAGGCAGGAAGACCCTTACATAGGCAGGAGGAGATTACTAATCGCTTCCGTGACTATTATACCCACTTATACAAAAGCTCCGGACACCGAGAGATGGGAGGGATCACTGGCTAGCTGTCAGACCTCCCCCTGCACACACTTGAGGAGGAAGAAGCAGAACTACTAGGGGCTGAGATCACGGAGCAGGAAATCAGAGGGGCCATTAAAGCCATGGCGAGGGGAAAAACCCCAGGCACTGATGGACTACCTGAGGAATTTTATGCCACATATCTTGCGGAGCTAGCGCCCAGACTGGTAGAACTCTACGCGGAGGCATGGGACAGAGGGATTTTGCCACACACTACTCGGGAGGCGGTGGTGGTCCCCCTGCTCAAGCCCGATAAAGACCCGACGGAGTGCACTGCATACAGGCCGCTATCAATGCTTAATTTGGATTTTAAAATACTAAGTAAAATATTGGCCACCAGACTGCTGCCACATATGACCTCTTTGGTCCATCAAGACCAAGCAGGATTCATTCCCAGCAGAAATACAACTCTCAATATCAGACGACTTTTCGTCATTCTGGAACGGAGTGGGGAGGAGGCCCCAGGTGGAGCAATATTTACTATTGACATAGAGAAAGCATTCGATAGTCTTGAGTGGGAATTTCTGTATGCAGTGTTGACACGAATGGGGCTTGGACAGGGGTTTGTCAGGTGGGTGAAAGTACTATACAAGGACCCTGTGGCGAGAGTTCACACGGGTCGCACCATCTCAGCACAATACCGGGTGGAGCGGGGCACGAGACAGGGGTGCCCCCTCTCCCCCTTTTATTTTCCTTGGCTGTGGAGCAGCTAGCGTGTAGAGCGCGCTCTGGGACGCCCTATGAGGGCATATGATTAGCTGACCAGACACACCACATTGCATTATACGCGGACGACCTTCTACTATTTTTAAAGGACACTGAGGCGGCTCTGAGGGGGGCCAGTCACATGATGGTCGAGTTCAGGGCCCTCTCGCGGCTACGCGTCAATTGGTCGAAATCACGACTCTTTCCAGTGACAGGTGATACCCCACCCCCCCATGGGGATGGAGGGACTGCAGTGGGAACCTCGATGTTTTAGATATCTAGGTGTGAAAGTGTACCACGCCCTCACCGATGTCCAAGAGGGGAATGTAGGGGGGCCCTACGATCGTTGAAGGGTTGTATGGACTTCTGGGGGAATCTCCCTGCTGAGAATGATAGCTCTTCCCAGGCTGTTATACTTCTTCACCACGTTACCGGTGTGGATCCCAAGTGCATGGTTCCGGACCCTTGACTCTCTTATCACTGCCTTCATTTGGGAGACAGGCAGAAGCAGAGTAGCCTTGACAACACTGAGGAGGGCACAGGCAGAGGGGGGTCTAGCGGTCCCGGAGATGGAGAACTACTACCTAGCAGGGCAGCTCCAACGATTTATACAATGGGTGGCAGGGAGCTTAGACCCAGACCGGAGGAAGCCCCCATTTACCCCAGATAGGGCAGATGTAATGAGCACACTAATGGGCACCATTAAACCACGAAGGGTCTGCTCCTCAGAACATAAAGTGCTGAGGCGTTGCTGGGCTAGATGCCTACAAAAAACAAAGACCAAACGTCCTTACTACCCAGAGATGTCAGTGGCTTTACTAGAGGCGCTCCCACATGGGGGCCACTGGAGAAGATTGGAGGAATAGATGCAAGCTGGGGTAACTAAAATAGGTGACCTCTATAGAGACGAAGAACTACTTCCAATCGCGGAATTCCGAGCGGTCTGGAACATTCCGCAGGGACACTTTTTACTATATGGGGCGATCACAGGGGCCATGCGCAGATACTGGGGACAGGGGACAACCGAACCGCCCACACACTCCACATGTGAATACGTAAGCCTAGCAGGGGGCGTCATCAAAGCTGTCTCATGCCTCTACCGACACATCCGACGAGACTCCACGAAACCACTAGAGGGGATACGAGCCAAGTGGGAAGCGGATCTCGGTAATTCCATAGAGGATAAGGACTGGGAAAATACACTCCTGAGGGCCACTAAAGTATCCCCCAATGCACGATTCCAGTTAATCAGCTTTTACACTTTGCATAGAGCATACATCACACCAGACAGAATAAATCGGTATTTCCACCGGGACGATGCGAGCTGCCCACGTTGTAGGGAGGCAGGAGCTAGCTATATCCACATGATGTGGAGTTGTCCGCAGCTTGAAGGGTATTGGCAAGAAGTGATCAGGGAAACAACGGGAGTCACAGGGAAAGAGATACCATGCACCCCAGACCACGTGCTGCTTAACCTGTTCCCCCACTCTGCAAAGACCAAAGTAACGGCAAGGTTCCAAGACCTAGCCTATATACTGGCGAAGCGAGAACTGACGAGGAAGTGGAAGGCCCCAGTATACTAAACTGGAAGCGGGAACTGGAGAAATTTGCGGGCTGCGAAAATAGAATACTGCTCCGGAACGCAAAGCGAGGAATAGGCAGACTGGAGAGGGCGCAGGCTTGGGGAGCCCTAGTTGATGACCTGAAAAATGCAGATCGGGAGTCCACTCCCAGCACCCCACAGGGCCGGTCCCGACCAGATAGCCCTAACAACCAGGAACAGGGGAGGGAGCAATGTGCATAACACAACGAACACAGCCACACAGTGCTTGCAGCCCCGGGGGAATGGTGAGTCCTGCCTCAATGGGTAAATACGGAGAGGGACCCAGACCACATCTACGACGGAAGACGAAGGGACCTACTAGTCGACAGCAGCGCGGGGTGGGGGGAGGGGCGGGTGGGAAGTTGGGGAGGAAACGTTAGACCACCACACATGGTATAGTATATCCCACAGCCAGGAACCACACAGACCTCTGAAACATAACAAGAACTATATTACATAGGGTGAACAATAGCCGACTAGACAATGAAGGCAAGTCCGAAATGCTAACCTTTATAATTTGAGAACAAGAAAGGCACTATGGATGTACCACTGTTATTTAAATGTTAATAAAATATGTTTAAAAAAAAAATCAGAGCAATGTGGATCTTACTGGTAATAGGTGACGTTAGACAAATATCACAGGAGCATCACTCACTGGTCATTTAAGTGCCATGTGACCCATAGTGGGTGCCAGCCATTATTTTAAAGTGAGTGCCCCGGTGCCCACCCAGAGCGCTCACAATAAGGCCAATCGCTGGGGGCACCATGGGGAGCCCCAGGGCCCCGCTGCCCCTGCCAGCTTCCCAGTCAGCACCTATAGTGGGTGCCGGTGGGAGCTTGCCATTATTTTAAAGTGGGTGTCCCGGTACCCATCTGGGGCACCCGCAACAAGGCTAATTGTTGGGAACTGCGGGGGAGCTCTAAAGCCATTGCTGGCTCACCAGCCAGCATCCGTCCTGGGTGCCAGCGGGACCCAGCTTCACTCCTTTGCTCCCACCTGGACGGGAGGAGCTTTTTTCCGCACTTGCGCCGAGCAGGAGCAAAGTTGTGTTCCCTGCCCGGAAGAGTGTGAGCAGGAATTACATTTGCATTCCCTACCCACACTCTCTCGGGTGAGGAACAGCAGTGTCCGGGGGTATGGGACCCCCAGGACACTGCTTTGAGCAGGCCTCAGGGATGGGATATGGCTCGTGTAGGGGACCCCGACCCCTCCTCCCCATAAAAAACTGGCCTTGGGGGATGGAAATCCAGGGCCTCTCTGAGGCTCAGAGAAGGGGGACGCATGCCCCATCCCCAAATTCAAAAGTCAGCCCCTGGGAATGGGGTCCGTAGGGACTCTCTGAGGCACTGGTCGGGGGACTTCACACCACCTCTTCTCTAAATAGCAATGTTGGCCTTTAGGGATCAGGCGCGTGGGGCCTTCTAAAGGCTCGGGATGGGGTGCTGGCCCACCCTGAGGGCTTATATTTAAAAAAGGTCCAACATTTTATTTATTTTTTACTGGTACTGTGGATCCGTGCTACCACTAAAAAGGAAAAAAAGTTTTTGGCTCCCAGGACCCACCAAGATTAAGGTGACAGGGAAGCCCCAATATTCTCTGGTATTTTTTTATTATTGTTTTCTAGGACAGGGAACTGAGTCCCTGAGTCCTAAAATGGCGGCCATCACATCTTTGCTGATGGGGTGGCAGCTAATTAGATCTTATCTTTATATCTGTTGGGTCCGCAGATCCTCCGTGACGTGATACATACATACATTTTTAACATTAATTTCTCAAAAAATACTCGTTAGATTCACACCAGATCACCAAAAGCAATCTTTATGGACCAAGTTCTAGCTCACTGACAATTTTGGTGTAATTCCCTTAAGGCGTTTGGCTGTAGCGTATCTAATTTTCATATGGAAAATTGCATGAGGAAACCATGTTTTGGGACCCCCCCCCCTTTTTCTCGACATCACCATCTACTTGAAGGATCACCCCAAAACTTTCCAGGTAGTAGCTGAGGAAGATGAGACTATTTTTCCAAACGTTTTGTGAAGAGAAAAATAGCGCCAAAGTTATTAGCAAACCAAAAAAATCAATTTCCTATGCAACGTGGCCCTAACAGTAACTACCCAGTGATGACTGCCACTGAGTAATAACTGCCACTGGATAATATATATACACATCCCAACACTTGTCACAGCCACAAGTTTTATGTACACCAGCAGCCAATCACAGTCTTCTACCAAATGCTCTTTCGGAATCTGTGGTGTTATTTTTCCATATTTCAGTCAGATTTGGAGTTTTATACTGCACATAGCCTTGCGCTATAGTTAAATGTTCTATGAATGTATCATTTCTGCTGTCTGATAGCTAACTAAACATGTGAGTGATATGTAACTGAGAAGCTGCATCAACGTAGAATTTATACAGCTCTAGTGCATATAGCTTGTGATAGTGATATTTGTATTACTTTAGGTTTTCCACCTTAACCCTTCTAAGTAAACATTCAGTCAAAATGTAGGACTGAGATTCTCGTTGAGGCAAACTGGAAAAATTAAGAAAGATGCTATGGATATTTTGTTAAATGATGAGTCGTGTGATATTGCATAACATTTTACTTGCTGTATTATGTTAGCAATTTTCTTTGTGCTAATTTGAGAACCACAAAGCGCTCCTCTTGAGGGACAGAGAGTGGTGTTAATCCCCTAAGGACGCTGGTACTCCACAGCTGAGCCTGGTCAACAAATCAATACATTCAATATTATGTGAAGCACATTAGGCTCCACAAAAAGGACAGATAATGTTTTACTATCAAACCATGCATGTTTATTAAAAGTTAATGGCTTACAGAAAGAAACATCAGGTTAGCAGCAAATTATAATCAGGATGCATATGATTCAATGTATATGTAAATCAGTTAAATCAAATCTTATGAAATAGAAGGTGCACCAGCCTGGGGTCCCCTCAAAAGGGAAAGATAAATGAAATGTCAGTCCTCTGTTTGAGAGAGCAGGTTAAAATCTTATACTCTACTCTGGTCTAAACTGGCCCAAACTGAACTAAAGTCACCCAATCATTAACATTTTACAAACCTACACGCCGTTCTCAAGAAGGCTGTGCAGTCTTGTTAAAGTGAAATGATACAATTACATACTCGAGAAATTGTTAACGTTTTCCCACACTACAAGCTTCTCTCTATGTCATTCAAACTTGAACTATCTGTAACAGTATAAGATACATGGACTAGTCTGCCCACTACAGGTGTCGCTTTAACTCACTATTCATTAAAACATTCAACGATATTAACAAAGAAAACATTTCTTCGCATGGGAAAGAAGGAGAAATAAAATAGCATGCAACAATTAGAACCTCAGTTCACTTAGAAATAAAATATTAAAGTGTCACAAAGCAAAGATGGCAACCAATATTAGACATTTTGAAATTTAGCCCTACATTAGCTATAGTCAATCTAAACGCAAATAGACATGATTTCGCTCTACACAACACCATTAGTGTCTCTATGTGTTAACGTTGAGTAAATGCCAAACATTCAATGAAAAAAATTCTCCTAATCACATACAGTGCTTTAGGGAAATTGTGTTCAAAAACCTAATATTTAGCCTTGATTTTTTCCAAATTTTCTTGGAGAAGGTGAGCGCTAACGACCTGGATGGGAGTAAGACTTGTCTAGCATACCACAAAAACAATGGACTATTTCATTCCGCACCTCAAGATGCTCCATTTGGCCTTGCTTTTTCAAATTGTTCTTGCAGCGGACAACCCTGTGAACCCTACTATAGAGTGTCAGCCTTGTTCACTCCTTTCCTCTCCAGGTACATATTTATGCCCCACCTCTTTCATAGTTCACCAGCTGCCAATGGTGCAAAAGGTTGTGTTTGTAAATGAACATCAACATATCATTACTAACAGAAAAGATAATGTGAATGTAAATGGAAGTAAAGCGGTACTGTCCATTGTCTAGCTTGTACCTTGAAAAAGGATCTTAATGAAGGGGTAACCTTTACCCTAGGACCGGTTCGTGATGCTATGAGGGGGGAGACTTGGGTTTGATTCGCGTTGGTTGGTCTTCCTTTTTTTTAATGACTGTGGGTATTAAGGCTGCACTTCTCTTTGTCAGCTCTGGTGGAATGCTGACCGTTAGATTTCTATTTCTGAGGCAATAACTTATCCCCCTATTGTGAGTACAGTCTTGATCCTGATCCTTTATTTTTGCAGGAGGAAACTTTTTTCCTCTTGTCTTGCCAGCACTTAAAAATTGAACTTCAGAGTCCTGTACTTCACTCTGGCCCCCACCCTGAACACTCCCTGCACTCATTCGCACCCTCGATCCCAAAAATCTATCATGGTGTACCATAATTCTAGATTCATACTAACGTGATCTATTCTACTATTATAGCCTCCTCTAGAGAAAGTGTATGCACAAACAATATCTGATTTGAATCTGCCATTGCAAGCTCGCAGGCCATACATGAGGGTCAGAGACCCTCATGTATGGCCTTTTTACACCTCTTGCCTTATCCTCTGAGTCAATCAGAAATTCAATACAGTCGATCGGTTCAAATGTTACATTAAATTCTTCAGCGAGGAATAACGGGAATTTACCTGATCTACTCGAAAGATGGTGGTTAAGTAACGAAAAAATTGGAGACTCTTTATGTTTTTTGGACAGAACGATTGTAAATGTTGTACAAGTTCACATATAAGCCACTGCTCCCCTGTATAGTCAGCCTGAGAACATCAGGGGCATCGATCGCTAGTTTTTTAATTGACACATTAAGTGAAATCCTTACCCAAAATACCACCTGAAATGCGACCATCTCTAGATGGGATAGCTTCAGTACTATAGTCTGAATAACCACAGATGAATAATGGATGAAGTTTCCTGTAACAATATTAAATCATATTGATTAATTAAATAACCCCATTCGGGTTCTGTCCGTTTATCACATAGACCTGCAGTGTTCCAGGACAACAACTGTAGGGGAGGAAGACTCCCAGTTCCCTCCATTGCTAAATTTAGGAGAGTAGAATTGGAACAGTCTTATATGTGTGCAATACATAAGGATAGGGCCATATTCAGAGGGTCTATTCTATTGTCCCTACCTTTTCCCTGTCTACTCACTGATAACGGAGTCAAGGACTCTGATATTTGATTATGGAATGGGTCATTGGCTTGGTGGAGAGGTATACTGGTTGGATAAAAATTCCCTGCCCCCCCCCTCCGCATGGACTGGATACCACAAAGTCAATCAACCTCTGCTAATCTCTGAACAGAAGGGCTTATCAAAATGTTTGCCCTCCAGGACCTCTGGTTCTCTCTTATACTGGGTACTGTAAAAAATGTTGTGGAAGATACCAAGTCGCTAAAACTAGATGGATATATATTCTTTGAAACATAAATGCCAATCCTTAGCACACGCTCAAGTCAATAAACAATCTGTTGTAATATATTCTTTGAAACTGGTGCTATATTACCCCACTGCCTTAGGCTACTTTTAAATTGTATACTCAAACTCAAAGGTGGCATGGCCCAGGTATCCAGGGCCAATATTCCATCCACTAAATCAGGGCCATTCAAAACCAATTTGATAAGGTTGAGGTTAATGAGGTTGGGAAAGACGTTGTGCATAGATTATATTGGAATGAATTAATGAGTAACAATGTCGATGGAAACTAATCCAATGGGTTACCTTATTTATTAAAGCACCCACATTTTCCCATTGACATGCCCTCAACTTAGGAGCATTTATCATGTAGATTATAGACTCTCTACTGGGTCCCGACTGGTGGGTATTACCAGTGTAATAGGGTGGTTGCTTGCCAACCATAAAGTGGTTTCACCTGCTGTTTAACCCTGGGCCCGAGGAATGGGAATTATCAATTCTGCTCATGCCTCTTCTAGTGTGTGTTTGAAATAGAAGATCTAGGGGACCTGGAGTAGATTGAAGATCCTTCCTGATTAATAGAATACAATAACTTCCCCTTGCTGTCGGTATTCGGTTCTACAGTACCAATATTTTGAGTTGTCCCCTTTGTGCAATCTATGCATTTGTGGTTGAACAATTGTTGCTTAGAATGGATGCTTGCTAAGAGCTCAGGCACACATTTTACTAGCAAGCTTTACCCCCAGCTGACTTTAGGGTAACTCCGCTTGATGGCCAACATCGCCTGCATCCTGGTGGCTCATAGGTATTTGAACTGATTTCTTGACGGCCTCTTGGAGGTCTGGTAACCTAATAGTCAATGACGATACGGCCCGTTAAAGTTCACAAACATCGTTTCTTAAGTAGTCTAGGATGGTCCTAATATCAGGTATGTCCTTGATAAAGGTCTCACGTTCAGGTTTGGGAATGGATTAAGTAGCTCTGAGGGGGCTCACAAGTGGGGTGTAGCAATTAGGACTTAGGACATCCAAGCCAGTCTGCGGAACACTGTCTTGGGGCAGGTGGACTTCTCTACGAGAGGAGGATCTATCTTCTGATGGTATAGACAACTGGGCCCCATTTGCATTAGTGGTATGTACTGCGCCTAAAACCTTGTTTCCAAGTGAGGAGTTAGGCACTGAGTCTGTCTTGGCAATGGGTGAGCTCCTTTTGAATGAGCAACATTTAGCATTAGGTGAACCTTTATAAAATTCTGTTATGTTGCTTTTGGAAGATGGCTGTTTCTTTTCTTTGTTGAGAATATCCTCAACTTCTACAATCAGGTTGTCTGTATCCTGAAGGGCACAATTCTCAGCCACATGCCTTGCAGCCTTTGGCTCTTTTCTAGCATCCAGAGGTAATTCAGCTACCTTTCTCTTCCCCATGAGAGAACAAAGTTTCCCAAACGGATACAAATTAGATGTTAAAAATTAATATTTAATGGTGGCCCACTGTCTGTTACTGAAGTTTGCTTTTAACAGAGGCCAAAATGGAAGAGATCTACTGTTAAGCGTGACAGTCACCCAAATGCTTATTTATTAAATTTAGCGCTTCACCTTTCCCTGCTGGGTCTACAGGTTTAAAACAAAATCTTACGAGCCTCTTGTAGATCTGAGTGAAAGCTACCAGGAATGGGTAGATCTTCTGGCAGAGCCAGGAGGTATGGGGGAGGGTCAGCCTTGACCTGCCTCATCCTGGTGCTGACGGGTGCAGGACAGGCCCGGGCATTGTCTGCACGCAGTGGGAGTATCCAATGAGCTATATAGGGCTGTGCAGCTTGGGCCCACCTTCTTCTGCCCAAAGGCTTGTGGGACTTGCAGTTCCATGCTAAATCCGGTGCTTCTGAAATGCATGAACGTTTTTTTATTTCCCCAAATCATCAAGTTCCAAAAGAACCAACTAGCATGCTCTTTGTGAGAGCAAAATGTGACATTTCTCAATTTTTGTCAATGAATACTGCTTTCCTCACAATTATTTTTATGTAGAGACCTCACCACTATCAGTTAGGAATTCTCCAGGTTTCCCTCACCTATCTGTACTAGCTCAATTTGTGATTCTAAATTCTCAAGTATAATAATGATTGGGACCTACACTCTAATCTGGATCCCTGTTTGTGTTGGAGCTTTGGAATCAACAATCATGGTTAACAAGTTCCTCCACCATTTATTCTTCCTTCACATAAATACAGATTAAAATCAATTTCCAATGGGCTGGTAAGTTAGCTGTACAAGTTTGTCCGAAAACATTCTAACTACTGTCTCTAATTATAGGGTAACATCCCCTCTTCTGTCTTAGCCAAGATATTACAGTTCAACAAGAGTCTCTAGATTCTTACTTATCTGTTGGAAGACTAGCAACCCCAAATAAAAACATAAGCGTTTTACCTTGCTCATGAAACCCATGTGTTGTTTTCCCTCTAGTTCACCACTGTTCCTCCATGTAATCTTGTATTAATTCCATTGAACACCTCTCCTCTATCCCATGCATGTCTTTCACTGATAACCCTCATATTGAGCATTGCCAACTTGGCTCAGTTAGGTTATGCAGGTGTGTAACTTCAGGGGGTGTTTGGGGTGTGACACCCCCCAAATAAAAGCATTCTTGCTTGGTAGTTGGGTCTGACGGCCCAGCGTCGGATCTGCTATCTCTGTGTCGGGTTTTCTCCTCGTGAACTAAGAATGAAAGACAAAACAGTGACCTTTGATGTAAATGAGGGAGACAGACATAGCCATCTGGTGGCTGAATTTCAAAATGTGAAATCATATGAGCTCGAATCAATATGGGCATCCCTGCTTGTCCAAATTGTGTGCGCCTAGCCAAATGGTTCATTTTACAAAGCTTCCTTTTTCTTTATTATTACATGTGATTTCAGGATGTGCACTGTACAAGCACCTCTTATATTTTAATAGACATTAATGTTGCTCCATCTATAATAAGAATCTAGGCCATGTTTAAGGTGTACATAACTACTGACTTGCCTCTTACATCACTAATGGCATTGTCATTGGAGGGTGAGCCATAAATGTTTCTAAAACACTTTTAATAAATGTCTTTCTATGCAGTGATATAATCTGATGTGCTACGTTGAAAAACTATATTTTTTTTAATTTTGAAGACGTTTTATCATATTATACATTATGTTTGTTGCACAATATACATGTCAAATGTTTTTATGACTCAGCTCATGCACAGCAGAGTCTTCCTGCCAAGCCTCTGGCTCAGCCCGCCCTATTAATTTGCAGGTACGCCGTCCTCTACTTGTGACTGGGGCTTAGTAAATGGGCCCTCAGTCACTTGATTATAGGATTTGTAAAAAGCGAGGACTAGAAACATGGAGCACTGCCCGCATGCACTGTTTTGATAACTCTACCATCAAGGCTTCTTGTAGCTGAGACGAAGAAGAGTGCGTGCAGGGAAGATACATTTAAAATAAATAATCCCAGGGACTCCAGGCTGTTGTGTTGTACATAACAGTAGTCATAGTTCCCAGGGTGAACTACCAGGCCTAGGATGAATGGGCAGGGGCGTAGCTTCAGCGTTTGGGTTGAGATACCACTCAAATGCATTCTTGGTTTGGTAGTTGGGTCTGAAGTCCGTGAGTTGGGACCCTTTGTCTGCGTTGGTTTTCTCTCATCATTCGCATTTCATTAAGAGGTTTCAGCTTGTTTCTTTTTTGGATCGGGATCTTAAATAAATAAATATAAATATATATATACACATGCTCCAAAACCACCTATGCCTCTACAATCACGAACGGGTGCTAGACCATGCGGAGGTGAAACCGCAGATTAGATGCTTGCTTAAAAAAATAACAGTCAGCACTCTTGGGGTAGGATATCCGATTTATTTACGGATCAGCAGTGCAAAACAACAGACGCGTTTCAGCAAATGCCTTTTCGCAATGTTGGCGGGTGCCATTTTAGAACATCCTTATATACAGGTTACAATTCATCACATCAAGTTCATTGCAATCAACAAAGAACTCCATTACATACAACTGTGTGAGCTCCTTGATTCAATTTTGCACACCGTCTGTGAATGTATATATATGTTAAAGCCACCTCAGCTACAGGATCGCATTGCAACTGTTGCAGCTAGAGCAAGTTCGGAGCATTTATTCACTTATATTCAATTATATAATTCCTCCAAATTACTCGATTTTGTGCCGAGAGAAGTTCATTATTTATAAGGTTCCCCGCGCCAGTGGCCTACAACCTGGTTATGTCGCCCTGAATGGGCTTATAACGCTGACAATGTATAATGGTATATCATCTGGACATAAACATAATGTACTATCCACAGTGAAATGTTCCATACCAGCTCCTAAATAACAAAAGTTATGCCCTATATGGGCGCAAAAATGCAATAAATAGGATCGATGATTGAGTTTGAACATCATCACATAATGATGCCCTGTATGGGCTAATACAGATCCACATTATCTTGATCCAAATAATACTAACCAGGTCATTAAAAACATTCAATTAAGTTGCATTGCACTCATAATTCAATCAAGACAACTCCTATACTTGAAATTCTCAAAAGGTCCTAAGTCATTCATTAGAGAAACAGGGGAATATTGACAAGATTAAAATTAAATACATTCTAGCATCTAATGAAGACTTAATTGAGTTATTTCATGATTCATAACTCCACAACAATTACTTACATCCATAAGGTAATACCAAAACTTTACACTTTACAAATGTACCAATAGCTCTTCTCCACTGTTCAAGCCTCCTAGAATATTTTTTGCATATCTATGATATACCTTGATTCAAATCTGCAGAGTTTTGACGCTCTATTTCCTCCTCTCACATCTGACAGTACATGCTCCATACAAAAGAATCTTAAAAAATTCCTATGTGTGTCATAATGAGATCCGAAATGTCTTGCTACCGGGTAAGTTGCATCCTTATTAGTTATAGCTCTCAGATGTTTTAAGACACGTACTTTGGTAGGATCTATTGTGCTGTCAACATATTTCAGCTGGCAAGGACATACAATACAATAGACAGTGAAGGCAGTATTGCAATTCAAAAATGTTATTATCTTCTTCAGTTGTTCTAAACCTGGGATATCATAAAATTGGACCTTTTTACTATTAGCACATTGCAATGAATTTGATGAATTGTAACCTGTATATAAGGATGTTCTAAGATGGCGCCCCCCAACATTGAAAAAGGCGATCGCTGAAACGCGTCTGTTGTTTTGCACTGCTGATCCGTAAATAAATCTGATATCCTACCCCGTGAGTGCTGACTGCTATTTTTTGGAGCAAGCACTACTTGCTCACCACACACACAGATATATTACAGAGTGGCATAGACACTCTGTAGTTATAGTTAGGATTCCCAGAGATAGGAATTCCTTGGATTTTTGCTTGCTAATAAATTGCCCCCGTTTGACAAATCTCCACAAAAGTTTGCAGACCTATTGCTTTTTCTATGTTGGCAGATCATGCAAAGTTTTGTGGTTATTAGTTTTAAAGGGGTGCAAAAAAAAAGGGTAGTCACAAAACACGCTTTTGAACCAATGCATTTTCCATAGACTTTTTAGACAGACGTAGCATTAAAACAGCTGAACGGATTTATAGGAAATTTGCCAGGAATATAGATTATGGTCAGGAAAGGATCTTTTTGGGCATTTCATGAAAATCCGTTTAGCTGCTTAGTTATAAGGCACAAAAACGTAGTGATATAGTGGGCAGAGGTATACCGCAGTAATACTGTGGTATACTGTGGTTCATGTCAATGACAAGGCAGTATATGATTGACTAATGTCTGCCTTTACAAAAGTAAAAGGCAGCCATGCTGTTTGGCCCACACTTAGGGGCCGATTCCGATGTCGGACGGACCGGAATCCGTCCGGCATTGGTCAGGAACTGGAACCGAACGACCTCTTGTCGTCGGTTCCAGACCTGCAAGTAGGATTTGACCGAACCCACCCCAAGGTGCCTGCCACAGGGTGCAGGGATCAACGGGGGGCACTAGGCCACCATTCGGCAGCCTCGCACCCATGGTGGCCCTGCTGGGGGCCCCCAAAGACAGTTTCCCACTGCCTTTCTGTTTCGGAAAGGCCGGCACAGAAAGGCAGTGGGAAACTGCCATCATGCTCCCTCGGCGAGAAAGAGCCAGCTGGGGGAGTACTGAAGGGTTTCCAGATGGCGGACAGGCTCTCCGAGCCCGTCAGAAGCCATCTGGAAAACCGAGTTGGATTCCTTTCTGACCGAGCCCATCGGAATGGCTCGGTTGGAAAGGAATCCGAACGGACAGGTCCGATGCGGTTAGGATGGCTCCACACAAGGGTCGGAGCCATTCCTAACTGCATCGGAATCAGGCCCATAGTCTGTGCTGTGGGTAAGAAGTTGAAATATAGTGTTCTACTGGTTTATAAGTGCACAGGGAGGATTGAGTCACTTAAGCTAAGTATGTAAAGGTAGGGAAAAGTAGTTTTATTACTACATATATATATTTTTTTAAGTTTACAGAGTACTGAGATACAACCTAGAAATTACAGAGGTACTTAACATTTTGTTTTAAAAAATATGTAAAAAACATTTTTTTTAAATATCGTTTACTACAGCGTATGTTCTATTTTGTTTACATATTTAATTTTTGGGGAAAAAATGTACGTACTACCATGGTACTACCTAGAAAATACTTCAGTACTTACAAAAATAAGTAAAACATTGAACATAGACTGTACTATACTATATTTCCACTATATAGGGTGCTACAGCGCATTTTCAAATTTTTTACATATTTAACTTTTTTTTAGTAACTACCGCAGTAATTTCTAGGTACTAGAGCGGTACTCCATAAACTTTTTTTTAAACATATTAATTAATACAAATCCTTTTCCTTACCTTTACATACTTACCTAACCTTCTTCATTCCTTCCTACGCACTTATAATACAGTAGTATAATATATTTTCACTTCAAATGTATAACACAGACTAAGTGTGCTCTAAACAACTGTACACCACTCCTCTCTAAGTTATTACAGTGTATGTAACTCCATTCTAAGCCACTCTGCTCTACAAGTTTCCACTCTACGCTATTCCACTCTATGCCACTCCAGTTTACGCCATTTCACTGTACACTATTCCACTGTATGCCACTCCAATCTACGCCACTCCCTCTACGGCACTCCACTCCATGGCACTCCACTCTACACTGTTGTACACCACTCCATTCAACGCGATTCCACTCTATGCAACTCCACGCTACGGTTTTCCACTCTATGAAATGCCACTCCACTATATTCCACTGTACTCTACAATATCCCAGTTCACTCTATGCCACTCTATTCTACACAGCTCCATCTTACACAACGTATTACATGCCACTCTATGATAAGCCACTCCACTGTCCTCTATGACATGTCACTGCACTTTACGCCACTCCACTGTACGCTATTCAACAATATGCCACTCCACTCTACGCAAGTGTACTGTACACCACTCCACTCTATGCTATTCCACTCTACGCCACTCAACTCTACACCACTCTACCCTACTCCACTCTACACCACTCCACTCTATGCCACTCCACGCTATTCCACTCTATGCCACTCAACTCTACACCACTTTATGAAACTCCACTCTACGCCACTCTACTGTATGCCATTCTACTGTGTGCCACTGCACTCTATGCTTTTCCACTCTATGCCACTCCATTCTATGCCACTCCACTCTATGCCCCTCCACTGTAACACCCTGTACGACAGGGCACTTTATGACACAACACTCCACTCTAGCCACTCCACTCTACGACACCCGACTCGACTGTACGCCACTCCAATCTACGCTATTTCACTCTATGCTATTCCACTCTACACCACTCCACTCTATACCCCTCCACTCTATGCGACTCTATTCTATGCCACTCCATTGTACTCCACTCCATGCTATTCCACTCTATGCCACTCCACTTTACGCTATTCCACTCTATGGCACTCCACTCTACACCACTCCACTCTACGCCACTCCACTCTATGCCACTCCACTCTATGACACAACACTCTATGACATGAGACTGTACGCCACTCCACACTATTCAACTCTATGCCACTCCATTCTACGCCACTCCATGCCACTCTACTCTACCCCACTCCACTCTATGCCACTCCACGCTATTCTACTCTATGCCACTCGACTGTATGCCACTCTACTATTTGCCACACCAAGAAACTGTATGAAAATAAAACCAATTATATATTGAGTTTGTGATGTGTTACAAAAAAATTACAAATATTTTTTAAAAAACATACAAATTCAATTAAAAATACAATACATATCTTAGTTATAGTTAGGCAAACTTTATTCTTTCGACAGACGACAGAATAGGTATAATTAAATAAATAAACAATACCTATTCCGTCGTCTGTCAGCTTCTCCCACTGCCGCGCCCTGCCCCGCCCTGCCCCTCCTCACTTACCTGAGCCGGCTGCTGCTGCAACTGAAACAAAGATTTCACCATGTGAGCTGGGGGTGGGCCTTGGAGGGGTGGGGCCTCATGCCAAGAAGTACCTAAGTGGCACTTTTGCCCCCATCCTGACCTCAAGCCCCCTCCTCCAAAAAGAAGAAAAAAGGCTGGCTGAGGCTGGTGCCAATGTCCTAGGGTGTTTTCACATCCCTTAACGGACGTCGGCACTTCAAAACCTCTAAGAAAGAGCTGAAAATCCACTGTTTACAGTGGTTTTCAACTCGTTTGCCTTGCCATCGTGTGACATCGGCACCTCACCGGGTGACCGCGGCCTATATCGAGTGTCACACGGTGGCACCGTGTGACGTGGCAGGTCTGCAGGGTTAATTGGGTGTTCAGCAAAAGCACTCATTGTTTTTGATGCATAGGCCGATCGACAAAGATAGCCAGACCTAGCTTTGCATCAAATACTAACGCCTCCTTGTAGCAGGCGCTAACAAGGAAAAATGTTTTAAATTCTCTAAACATTCCACATGATGCACTGCTCAGTACACAAACAATGCGTAATGCCTGGGTATTGCTCTGTACCTGTATTAACACACATGTACTGCTGTACATATGAACTCGCATACCTGGAATGACCTGTATGTGTAGTCGCCTTGATAGAGTACTTTTAAGAGAATCACCGCAAGGAGCATGATGGATTGGGCATTCATTGCTTTTGGTGTTTGAAGTGGATGAAACACATGCTCTGCAGAAAGAAAAGCAGCCCTGCACACCGTGGCTCCACTTCAGAATTCCTGATTTTGCATTCCTAATTATTGGCTACTGTCACCACGTCTGGGTCCTGTATATATGTGTGTGTGAGCAGGTGCAAGAACGGGAGTGACATGGTGCCATGACCATTCACGATATAGCAACCCTCACCGATGTACTGCCACAAAGAGGTGCCAACTGAATGCATACAGGATTGATTGAGTCTTCCTGGGGTATTAGGTACCAAAGTCTTTTTTTTTCTTTTTTTTTTATATTTTATTTAGTGAAACAGGTAGAATTAGTAAGGGGGATTACAATTCCTCAATAACTAGTTTAATCGTCAAAGCACAAGCACATCGGTTTGTTTGCAAAGAGTTCATATACTTAAATACAAAAAAGAACCAATTCATATACATAATCCTGATGCAAATCACAGTAAAAAAAATGGCACAATGTTGCAGCTCCCTAATTCATTGGATAAATCATGTTACTGAGGCTTCCCTTCCCAAAGTTTTTGAAACTTAGGTAGCAAAGCCATAGAGCAAAGTGGAAAGCACATTATAGCATTTAACCTTTCACGTATTCGGGGTATGGGGTGTACAGCCTCCTCCCAATGGGAGATGCCTTATGTGATCCTCACAGATGTAGTGGGATCAACAGCACTGGGTTTGGTTACCTTTTTCCTAGATCATGTGGTCCTTTATCCTGCTTATCAAGAGGGGCTAGTAGGGGACTGTTTGGAGTGTGCCAGGCCTTTGAGGTGGGCACAGTTTTGGAGGCCAGGAGAGGTGTACCCTGGTGCGACCTGGAGGGGACCGCTACAGCGATGCCCCCACGCTACATGCTAGCCACACCTTGAGCATGGAGAGCCCTGCGGGTAAGGGCAGACGACAGACACGACCGCAGCTGGCCTGCCAGATTGGGAGGATCACGAGAACAGCTCCACACCTGATGCAAGTGGGCCCATCCAGGAGTCACTCTGCACCACTAGGAGCAGGAAGCGGAGGACCCCAGACTCTGGTTGGACCTGCATGTGGGGAAAGGAGCGGACCCTCTCACAGGTAAATCAAGCAGGAAGATCCACCATAGAAGTTTGTGGGCCGCGGGCCCCGGGCACTGCTCCATGAGAGACTGACTTTTACACCTGTGGAGAAAGAGACGAGGAGGAACTGCCCAACCGTTGACCGCTACTTGCCATGTCTGGGTGAACCTGGGAAATTCCGCCACACTGGGAGGTCTTGGTGGCCCTATGCTGCCCCCTCCCAAAGGATGCATATGGTTGGGGTCACGGCGTTCGACTCGCATCAAGCCTGCAGCCATTGAACCCAGGGCCCACTCGAATTTCCACTTTATATTTGGGGCCCGCCCAATTGCACACAGTGAGGTACAACCCACACTGTAGGGTTGGTATTATCAGCGGCATAGTGACTATGATATAGAATGCCTCATTGAGACTGCCAGTAAACCACAGACAGAGCCATCACTAAAGGCTTTACGATACAATTCTTTGCTAAACTTAAAAACTAAATCGGGGCGGTCCAGACGGACCTCACACAAAGTTTGTCTGAAATAAGGCACGACCTGGACAATGCTGGCCAGAGGGTCACCAACTCAGGATGAATGCTCGCTGGACTTAGAGGAACATCAATCACAACTGGTGACTGTAACTGAACAACTAGTGGTTCTCCAGGAAATTCGGGAAGGTCTGTAGAACCGTCCCAGAGATGCAACCTCTGTATTAGAGGAGTATCGCTGGGCAAGTGGGGCAAAGACATTAGGAGTTACAGTCAGTGCCTAGCTGAGGTGCTCCTTGAAGAATATGGCCCTAATCCCCTCCACATTGATCAAGCCCATAGAGATGGGTAGAGCAACCAGAACAGGAAACTTGATATCCTAGTCAAAGTCAAAAGTAACTTTATGCAGTCTAAATAAGACCATAAAAGTACATAAAACATAAATACATACATCAGTCAATTAAAAAAAAACACATTACAACCACATCCATAAGTAAGAATACATTTTCTTAACAATAATCATTTTCTTTTTATCACTAAAAGCCAAAAAAGGGCCTCGAATACTTATTAAAAAGATAAATTACTCGTTAAAATCAGTATTACCTAACACAATTCCTCCATTGGCAGCCCCACAATAAAACTATACAAACAGCGGTATTTAATGTAAAATACCACCGTGTTTAAGCTCTGCTACTAAAGCATCAAGTAAGCATATTGCACATTATTTTTGACAGGTAAATGAGCATATAAAAAGATTTAAAAACATGATAACAATCAAAACAGCGAAACATAATAAAGTGCATTGTGTGTAAGATCAACTTCCCCCAAAGGGAGCTTAAAACGCTCAGGTGAGATCACACCCTTCATCAAATCACTTTCTCAGCCTCAAAGATGAGGCGAGAAAGCAAGTAACATCGTAAGTTGAATGTTCATCCAGAAGTAACTGTAAATACATTAAGGAGGGCTTACCCTGAACAAAGTGCAAAGGTTTCAACAGGGGCAATAAAAACATTCTTCGGGGGATCTCATAAAATCCACACAAAAAAAACAAAGTGCAAGAGATCCTGGGGAGAAACTTTATCACAGGTACATGGACTTAGCTTTGTGCTCCACACACCAGGTGTAGGAAATGCCAACAACATGTGGAACTGGTTGAACCTAAATCTAATAAGGAGTCGTCGATGAGGGACATTAAATGTATTGAGCAGATAAGGTTCAATGGCAGGACCTGTTACAATCAGTGCATGACCTTGAACCAGGGGTTTCTCCAACTCAATAGCCTCCCTCATGGTTGCCCTCCATAGCAAGAAGTTGTGCAGGCAGTATCAACTTTTGATATAGAAGAAGGCAACCCAAACAGGGCAGGCCTACCTAGTTTGACAAAAGTGTCCCGGATATGCGTCAGCCATTTAACTGAGCTCCACCCATCAAGCTCCAGGCAGTCCTTGACTATCTCTCCACCTAGGTGATTTTCCAATCGCACCCAGATATTGAGCCACCATAGCAAAGTGCTGAGGGCAATGACATCCGACAGATAAGAATGCCCTAATTCCTTGTGAACCATGAAACCAGAGGTAGAAGCAGGAACCGCTAATAAACGCCTACAAAACCCATTTTCAACCACTTAAAGCTCCATTAGATTTACATAACCCCATACATCACTACCATAGGCGACTACTGGGACAGATTTGGCCTGATATATCTCAAGCAAGGCACTCAATGGTTTGCTGCCGATTCTGGCGGAGAAAGAAAAGAGTGCTCCTATAGTTTTTGACAGAGCTAATCGGTTGGATTTTATCAAAGGGGCCCACATAGACGGTATATCCTAGTCTATTTCCATCATTTTGAAGACAAAGAGATGATACTGGAGGCAGCACGGAGGAGAGGCTTCACCCGCTACAATGGAGATGAAATACAGATCTTTCAAGACCTGTTGACAGTGACACTTCTCAAACAGCAGGCCATACGCTACGTCACCTCCTTTCTCAAGGATAATAAAGTTCGATTTAGATGGGGGCCACCCGTTCCGTCTCTTCTTTGAGTGTAAAAGGCAAACAATATGCCCTCATATCAATCCAGGAAACAGGTTAGGTACTGGGCCTGCCGCTCCCTGACACGGATCTAGAATGCCACACTGACTTACCAAGACCATCAAGCCCAGTGTGAGCAACAATAAAAGGCTGCGGCGCTCGAAGACTCCGAAACAGGAGGAGATACTTGCGAGCCACAACACGTTTCTGGAGAGTGTCCAGAAGGTCAGTGGGGGGCAGGTGCCTGGTTTACCTGAACGGAGATCCCTTAGCCCCCCATCATAGTGCTCCGGGGGGTGGCAGAGAGATTTGGGGTCATAGAGAGACTTCACAGGGCTTGGGACCATTATGTGGGAGCCCAGATAAACATAACCATCCTGTACAGAACTAAGGACTGCCTCTGACCTGGTTGAAGTCCTTTTCAGGCCACAGTTAACAGAGGTCTTAACCCCAACACACAATTTATATAACTGTTCTTATCTTCTCCTTTCACTACTCTCTGAGAGATGCACGATAAATTGAGATGGGCATTAGCCAGCCCTTTCATTGTTCTCCTCAGGGGAGGGATGTGTCTACTAACTGACGCTCTTAGATGTAGACATGGGTCTTATTCAGGAGACTCACTTCTTAAGAGATGATCAAACACGTCTGAAGTAGAATATTTTCCCATGCCAGTATTTCTCATCAGGTGGGAAAAAAACACCGGGGTAGGGATCTTGATCCACCGTGGGTGTCCCCTAATAGTGGAGGAGACCCTTAAAGATAAAGCAGGTCGCTGGGTGGCCATAACAGGTGCCTTGAGGGGGGACCCTTTGATACTGGCCTCTGTATATAGCCCCAAACAGGGACAGGAGCAATTCCTGTTAGAGGTGCTTCGCACATTAACAGCATGGTCCTCCACGCTGATCATGGTAGGAGACTTTAACCTGGTCGATGAGTCAGGTGCAGATGCAGACAGTTCCGGCAAGGCAGGATCAGCAGCTCTATCTGCAGTAGGCAGACTCCTGCTAGAGGATCTAGGGCTGGTGGACACTTGGAGGACCCAACAGTCATTGCAACGATATTACTCACACTATTCTGGGGCACATAAGACCTATGTCATACTAGAGTACATCCTTCTTGACAAACAACTAGTCTCGGACCTGGTGGAGGCAACCCAGCATCAAATCACACTCTCAGAACATGAATCAGTCTCCTGCACCTGCATACTAACTCGAAGGGATCCTATGCCTAGGGGGCTGAGAAACTCAAGGTGGCAAGGACGCCCTATTTCAGTACCTAGAGACGATATCCAACATACAAACTAGCATTGCTGACTATACCGCTCATAATGACACTGGGGAAGTGAAGGCAGCAACCCTATGAGATGCTTTAAAAGCAGTGCTACGTGATTAATTTATTGCTGAGGCGACCCGCCTATGCAAACTGCGTACAGCACTGAGAACCAAACTTACAGACGAGCTTAGTACACTGTAGCAGACCCACATACGCACCCACTCTCAGAAACTTTAGATGAAACTTCTTATGGTAAAAGGCAGATTTGGGTTCTGGAATTAGGCAGAGCCTTGTATCTCCTAGCCAAATTTAAAATAAATATTATATGGGGGCAACAAATCTGGCAAACTCCTGGCCAACCTCCTCCGAGCATGCTGGGCCAAAAGCCTAATCGCCAAAGAAAAATCCCCAGATAGGCAAGTACATATCCATGATTCGGAGAAGGCTAGATATTTTTCCAAGTATTACAACTCTCCACAAAAGAACCTACTGACCCGTAGATTCGAGCCGCATATTTAGCGGGAGCCATGCTACCTCAGTTGAAGCAGACGGCACAAACCCATAAAAAAGCAAAAGATACTCCTGGCAATAGCCAAAATGCACCCCTTCAATGCTTCAGGCCTAGAAGGCTTCACGGACACTTTCTATAGATGCTTTGCACCCTCACTTTTACCCTTGTTACTGGGGATGTTCGGGTGACCCCTTGATGAGAATAAACCATCTCTTTGACCCTTAAACTAGACACAGACTCCAGAGAGTGTAAATCATACCATTCAATCTCCCTCCTCAATGTCACTAAAATTGCAGCCCTGCGATTTCAGGTATTGATGGGGAAACTAGTTCATCCTAGTCAATCAGGCTTTATTCCCAACCGACAGGCAGGGGACTAAACCAAAAAGGCCCTACACCTCCTGGGTATTGGGGCAACTGGGAATAAGCAGTCACTCCTGTTCATCGTAGATGCAGAAAAAGCATTTGACAAGGTGGACTGAGAGTTTATGGTTGAAACACTGAGAATAATGGGACTGGATCAGAGCTTCATAGACTGTCATTTGGCGGGTATTGGGAACCCAGTGACAACCGCTCGAGGTACGAGGCAGGGATGAGCGTTATCTCCCATCCTCTCTGACCTGACCTTGAAACTGCTGGCCCAACACAGTTCTGATTGCAAGATTAAAGGCCCCCAGAAAATTAAACTGACTATGTTTGCAGATGACATCCTCCTCTCCATCACAGGCCCTCAGGGCTCCCTCCCTAGAGGAACTAGCAACCTATTAGAAGGTCTCTGGTTTTAAAATTAATAACTCTAAATTAGAAATCCTGAATAGCTCTACTCCCAAAGTAGTGGTCTAAAGACTACAACATTAAACCCCACTCAGGCGACCTGCTGGCCGCATTAACTACCTCGGAATGGCCCTGGTCCCCACTCTCTTCAAGACTAAAGAAACTAACCTCCAACGATTGAAAAGAGGGGTTAAACCCGAAGTTAACAGCTGGAAATACAAGGCACTTTCATTCTTGTTCGGATAGTGGTGTATAAAATGTCTATCTACCTAAGATTCTTTATGTCTTTTAAATGTGCCCCTCCGCTTACCTAAAGATTATATTGGGAATCTCCAGTCGATGTGTAATTCGTTCACTTGGGCAGGCAAAAACGAGAATTAATAAAGAAAGGGCCTTATTCACAAAGGTAAACTTACACTTTTGGTGTAAGTCTACTAATTTTTTGCTATTCACAAACTTCGAGTGTATTTTTACGTGTAGTATTTTTACGACTGTAGAGGTTGGCCTATCTTTTGATGTGTGGAGTTCTTCACAGTCATAAAGATACTACACGTAAAACTACACTCAAAGTTTGTGAATAGCAAAAAAGCAGTAAACCTACACCAAAAGTGTAAGTTTAACTTTGTGAATAAGGCCGGAGTCCTTTCACTATCACACTAACAGTGTCCAGGGAAGTCATTACTGTGATATTAGAAGTGGGATAGAAAAGTTCACCACACCATGGAAGCACTAATAAAACAGCTGGCAGGACAACAGCAGCTAAGCCTAGTAATGCAACTCCAACAGCAATGAGCTCAAGCTCATCGGCTATCATTTCAACAGATCATGCAACTTCAAAGCGTTCAATAATGAGGGGCCCATGAGAAAAGCCAATCCTGGTGTGTCCTCAGCAGTACCCCAGAAGTATTTATCAGGAGATGCACTATAATTTTTTTTTTTTTACAGTTTTTGAAAGCACGTCTCATAATGCCTCTTGGCTGCAAGAGCAATGAGTGCCATTAAGTTGCACCACTTTTCACCTGGGAAAAGGAAGTGGCTTGTCAGCCGGCAAATCCATAAATAACAAGCATTGGCCAAGCCAATAGGTCTCGCCTATGCAAGAGCTATTGACTTTGCCAATGTGGGTTAGCCATGTTGTACACCAGCGTGGCTGATGTTCAGCATGGCTAAAAGTTTGTGGCTCAGAGGAGAGTGACGTGCAGTGTCATAGAGTGGAATGGCGAGCAGTGGAGTTAAGTGTTGTAGAGTAGAGTGACAGAGAGGGTGGTGTATTGGAGTTGCATAGTGTGGAGACGCATACAGTGGCATACACTGGAGTGGAGTGGACTGGTGTAGAGTGCATTGGCGTAGAGTGCTGCAGGGTATAGTGGCCTAGAGTGCAGTGGAATTGAGTGCAGTGGCACTGAATTCAGAGGCATACAATGCAGCGTCGTAGAATGCAGTGGCGTAGATTAGAGTGGTGCATAGGAGAGTGGAGCAGCGCAGAGTGGAGTGGCGCAGAGTAGAGTAGAGTGCTGCAGAGTAGAGTAGAGTGGCGCCGAGTAGAATAGAGTGGTGTAGCATGCAGTGGCATAGAGTGCAGTGGCGTAGTGTGGTGCAGAGTGGAGTGGTGTAGAGTTGAGTGATGCAGTGGGCAATGGTGCAGAGTAGAGTCACTGAGAGTGCAGTATTGCAGAGTAACGTGTCAGAGTGCAGTGGCATAGAGTGGAGTAGAGTGGCGAAGAGAGCAGTGTCATAGAGTACAGTGATGCAGAGTAGAGCACAGTGGCATAGAGTGCAGTGACAGAGTGCAATTGTGTAGAGCGCATTGGTGTAGAGTGAAGTGGTTAAGAATAGAGTGGCGTAGAGTGCAGTGGCATAGAGTGGAGTGGCACAGAGTGGAGTAAAGTGGCATAGAGTGGATTTTTTCAGAGTAGAGCATAGTAGCGTAGAATGGAGTGGTGCAGGGAAGACTGCAGCCGCGGTCCATGCAGGTAACAGCGGTGGGGCGGTGGGGCCGTGTGGGGGGGATTTCAAGGGATGATGAAGAGGGAAAATTAATTACTTATTTAATTTTCCCTCTGCATCGTCCCTCGAAATCCCCCCCCCCCCACGCCGCCCCACCGCTGTTACCTGCATGGACCGCGGCTGGTAGACTTCAGTTGCGTAGAGTATCATAGAGAGTAATAGCTTAGAGTAAAGTGGTGTAGTGAGCAGTGGTGTAGAGTAGATTAGAGTGGCGTACAGTGGATTGGCATAGAGTACAGTGGCATGGAGTTGAGGGTTACACAGTAAAGGGCATTGGCATAGAGTGTATTGGCATAGAGTGCAGTGGCGTAGAATGCAGTATTGCAAAGTGGCGTAGAGTACATTGGCATAGAGTCGAGTTGTGCAGAGTAAATTGGTGTGACCTAGACTGGAATGGTGTAGAGTGCAGTGGTGTACAGTAGAGTGTCGAAGAGTGAATTGGCATAGAGTAGAGTGGTACAGGATAGAGTAGCGAGGTGTAGTTTGCGGTGGCCTAGAGTGGAGTGACGTAGAGTGCTGTGGCGCAGAGTAGAGTAGAGTGGTGCAGAGTAGAGTAGAGTGGCGCAGAGTAGAGTAGAGCGGTGTAGAATGCAGTGGCATAGAGTGCATTGGCGTAGAGTGGTGCAGAATGGAGTGGTGTAGAGTTGAGTGATGCAGAGGGCAATCGTGCAGAGTAGAGTCGAGTGGCATAGAGTGCAGTCGTGTAGAGTGGTGCAGAGTATAGTAGCATAGAGTGGTGCAGAGTATGGTATAGTGCCATAGAGTGCAGTGGCGTAGAGTGGAGTAGCATAGAGTGGAGTAGTGCAGAGTAGGATGGCAAGAGTTCAGTGGATGAGAGTGCAGTATTGAAAACTAACGTGTCAGAGTGCAGTGGTGTAATGTGGAGTAGAGTGGGAAAGAGAGCAGTGGCGTAGAGTACAGTGATGCAGAGTAGAGCGCAGTGGCATAGAGTGCAGTGACAGAGTGCAATTGTGTAGAGCGCATTGGTGTAGAGTACAGTGGTTAAGAGTAGAGTGGCGTAGAGTGCATTGGCATAGAGTGGAGTGGCACAGAGTAGAGTAAAGTGGTGTTGAGTAGATTTTTTCATAGTAGAGTAGAATGGAGTGCTGCAGGGTAGACTGCAGTTGCGTAGAGTGTAATAGCTTAGAGTAAAGTGGTGTAGTGAGCAGTGGTGTAGAGTAGATTAGAGTGGCATACAGTGGATTGGCATAGAGTGCAGGGGCATAGAGTTGGTTGTTACAGAGTAAATGGCATTGGCATAGAGTGTATTGGCATAGAGTGCAGTGGCGTAGAATGCAGTATTGCAAAGTGGCGTAGAGTACATTGGCATAGAGTCAAGTTGTGCAGAGTAGATTGGTGTGACCTAGACTAGAGTGGTGTACAGTGGAGTGGTGTACAGTAGAGTGGCAAGGAGTGAATTGGCACAGAGTAGAGTGGTACAGGACAGAGTAGCGAGGTGTTATTTGCAGCGACGTAGAGTGGAGTGGGGTAGAGTGCAGTGGTGCAGAGTGCAGTGGCATGGAGTGGTGCAGCATAGAGTGCAGTGGTTTGGAGTGGTGCAGAGTAGAGTGAAGATGCGTAGAGTGAAGTATTCATGGTGTGCTAGCACACTGCCATTACAGACAACACATTTTCAATTGAAATGACCATTGCATTTGCACAGAGAAAATGTGTGGAAATTGCATCACCTAGTGAAATGATTTGTTTTCATTATATTAAAGTATTTGTTTCCAACAAACTTCAGAAATAACAAAAAACAGTGCTTCATTTGTGTTCCTAATTTTGAAATATTCTGAAATACTTATACAGTACATTTAAATGTTGTTGTTTGCTAGAAAATGTTTATTGCCTACCCCCAGTATTCAGCAAGAATGTCACATAAATCCTCTCACTTTGAAGTCAGAGAAAGAAAAGTAAACAAGCGCCCTCAGAAGACAGCGCCTGACATTTGACCTTGGTCTTTGAATGCACAGCAAATGTGATTCGATAAGAACAAAATTTACAGGCCTGTTTACAGAAGGGGAGCACTCGGAAGGATATTGTAAATAAGGTTTGGGTAAGGGAAGGTACAAACTCAAGCTGAACAGCCTAAAACAAATAAAGCCAGCAAATGGAAAGCAAGAAAACAAAGCCAATGGCAAGCAACGGGCAGAGTGCATTCCTAGGTCAACTTTCTGAATGTCCCCAAGATGTCCTTAGCAGACCAGGCAGCTGCGCTGTCTGGTAGGCTGCGACCTAAAAATGGCACACTAGAGCGGGTGGGATACAATGAAGAGACTTTTCGAACGCAGTTTCAAAGTGTTCACTAGAGAATAAATTAAGACCTTTGTCATTTGTTCTACGAGACTCGCGATGTGGCTGAGAAGTGGTTAAAAATGTCAACTAAGACCACGGAACAGTTACGAGATAATATGGTTCTAGGAAAATTTGTTGAAACTGCCCCTCCTGCTATGCAACATTGAGTAAAACAATATCCTAACCATCCAGGACAATGATTAAGAACAAGGGGTGTCATGTTTTAAGAGACGTTACCATAAGACTTATCCAGACGTGGAAGAGGCTGAGACCCAAAATGAGAACATGGACCGGTAAGAGGTGTATTGAACAACAAAATTATAACTGTGGATAAAGGGGTCATATTGCACGTCAGTGTTCCCATAAAACAAAACCTCAACATATGGTAATTGGCTTAGTGGGAGTAAGCCACTCTTGGTTGCATCGTATACGCCCCTCAGGATTAATCCTGATTTCTGTGTCAATAACCCAGAGGGGCCAAAAAGATGCAACCGAGAATGACTAAAAGAAATTTTACACTTATTTCCTCATCTAAGGGAATCTGTGGTTTTAGGTACAGATATTCCTAGTTTCTCGCAGCTCTATATTGAGAAAAGAAAATAGAAAAATAAATATCTAACAGACACTGATAAATTGCCTTTAAGCTCAACAACTGGATCACCGCCTGTGTTGGCACCCTGGCTTCCTTCAAACACAGCAAAGCCACAAGGTCCAGACCACAAGCCAGCTGGTACATAGAAGAACTCAGGATGTCAAAGCATCACTGCAAGCAACTGGAGCACAGATGAAAATTGAACCAGGACATCATGAACAAGCACACCTTCAAATCCACCCTGCGACGTTGCTACCAACAGATCCGGAACACCAAGTGCATTGCACTTGCAGACCACACCAGCAGCAGTAAAAAGATCTTTGCCATTGGGAAAGTTTCATCTCATCATTGGCCGCCTACAACAGCATCCCCTCCCTGACAGGACCCCTGCAACAAACTCACTGAATTCTTCTGCAGCAGGATAACCTCCATATACAGCAACTCTGATCCTCAACTGTACCCCGGAGACCTTGCAAAATAGCTCCCTGTCTTGATCAGGGCAACAACCTGACCACATGGCTCGTAATCACCTCGATTGAGACTGCCACCAACATGAAGTCCATCACTCCGGGGAACCATTGGACCCCTGCCTTCACCTGAGAACTTAAACCCAGCATTGAAGCACTCACACTTATCCTGATAGTCTCCATCTAATCTGCTACCTTCACAGACACTTGGAAACACATCACAGGTCCCCCTACTGCTCAATAAACCCTCTGCAAACCCATTAACACTCACCAGCTACAGACCAATCTCCCTGTTTCCATACCTGGCCAAAGTGCTAAACAAACTCAGGACCAGACACCGCTCCAACCACCTCAGTGACCAACAACTCCTCAATGTCACACAGTCTGGCTTCAGACCCAACCACGGCACAGAAACAGCCCAATTGCCACCACAGACAACATCTGCATGATCCTGGAGAGGAGACATGGTGGCCCTCGTGCTCCGCAGCACTCAACACGGTCTCCCACCCGATCCTCATCTGATGCTTCCACGAGTTGGTAATCCAAGTACCCACTCTTCAATGGATTTGCTCCTTCCTGGCTGGCAGGACACAAGCAGTCAGCCTAACTCTCAAACTCTTGCAACCTCATCTGTAGTGTACTGCAAGGATCGTCACTCAACTGACACTCTTCAACACATTTATGACCCGTCTACTCAGCATTACCCACTCCTAAGATATTTACATCCTCTCCTAAGCCAACGATACCCAACTCATACTCTCCCTCTCGACAAGACGCCCAACACCCACAACAAGATGACCAAATGCATGACCAATGTCGCCGACTGGATGAAGGCCAACTGTCTCAAATGCAACATGGACAATACTGGAGTAATGATCTTTGGGAAGAACACCTCACTGTGGGATTCCACCTAGTGGCCGGCTAAACTAGGACCCACACCCACCCGTAGCACCAGCGCCAAGATCATTGTTGTAATCATCCACTGCAAACTTGACATGACCGCCCAAGTTAATGATGCTGCCCAAGTCAATGTCATCACAGCTCCTGCTTCCAAACCCTGAAGATGTTGAAGAAAATCTTCAAGTGGCTCCAAAGCTGAACCCACAAAACTGTCACACACACTCTTGTCACTAGCAAGCAGGACTATGGAAACTCCATCTGTGCTGGGAACAGCAAATAGCTCGCCAGGCGACTGCAAAGAATTCAGAACTCAGCAGCCAGAATTACTCTCAATCTCCTATGCAGCACACACATCACGCCGCACCTCAAGGAGCTGCACTGGCTCCCGATACACAAGGGCACACAGTTCAAACACCTCACTCACACCTTCAAAGTACTGCACAACACTGGCCCAGCCTACCTCAATAGTCGCATCCCCAAACCATCCAGACACCTCAGCTTGGCTGGACTCCTACTTGCACACATCCCACACATACAAAAAACCAGATACGGATGTCGGGTTTTCTCCTACATCATTCGTAAAACCTGGAATGACCTACCACTACACATCAGAGCTTCCTCCTCACTTCCTGAGTTTCACAAAAAGTGGAGGACCCAGCTGTTTGAATAGAAGGCGGGCTAGACTCACCTGCCCAGCACCAAGATACCCTCCCGAGTGATAGCACGCTCTACAAATAAACATAACAACACATGTAACAGTTAATAGTGGATTGGAATCTAGAAAATCATTCTACATTTAGATAAGAATAAGCACAGGGCCACACTTTACAGTATGTTTTATCTTTTATCACATGCTAAAGAATAAACTGACTCATGTCTAGTACCTTCTAGACTAATTTTTAAAGAATCAGAGGCTTATTATACAGATTGGTACAGATGTACAGAATGCTGCAGAGAATCAGGTGAGTTATATGGCAATGGGGATTGTGTTGTGCTATAGTACATAAGAAACCCATTACACTGCCTAATTTTGTATATTTGTTGTTATCGCTAGATTAGCCTAATTTATTGGCATGTGCTGCCATTTTATCGTATTTGAGAGAGAAAAGGGTGTACCGACTTGAGCCTATGTTAGACGTTCGCTGACCTCTAGTGTGTGTCCCTTCTCCTTGCTCCCATTGCCTCCCACTGCCTCTTCACAAGAAGCTGTAGGCTTGAGTTTGCTCACATCTCAGCCCGTAGTTCTTATTTGATTGTGAGCAATGGAATTCCATTGTACGTTCCTTTCACCTCTCACACAACCCTCCCAGGTTGCGTCAGCATGTGAAGACTGTGGCATTGATAGGCTGTGTAGCATCAGGCTGCCTCATTGACAAAGACAATGTACAATTACATTAATTCAAAAGATGCTAGCAAAAGCGGTACTTGGAATAGATGGAACACCTTTGGTCCTCGGAGATGTATACTGGTAAACAGAACAATTCCTGAAGGCCATGGAGAATGGGCATTTTAAATCCTTAGCTTTAGATATAATTTTATTATGTTATCTCCTATGTCCCCAGTTATACTAGGAATCACTTGGTTAAGATAGCAGAATCTAGAATGAACTGGTAAGAAGAATATATCACTGTGGGTTCTGAATACTTTAAGTAAAGATGCTGGCTAAGGTCTACAATTCATTTCAAGCAGTCTTTGTCATGTTTCACTCTGCAGGAACAATCAGAAGATCTCCATATATCTCCTGCACATCAGGACTTTAGAGATTTGTTCAGCAAGAATGGAGCGGATACCTTTCTACCTCATCGTGTGTGAGGCTGTGCTATTGACCTCCTTGGTTTTTTATATATCTCTTTATTGGTTTTACATACATGCTAACAAGCAAGAGAAACAGTTCATTGTAAACAAAACAATAGCAATTGCATCTCTGTGTCAATCTTGTAATCCAACTCCCTCCTGTCCAATAGAAGCTTTAGCAAACATTGTTGTATCACATGCAGAAGCAACCGTATGGCGTGGGCGGAAGCACCAACAAGTGAACCAGGTGTCTGTAACCATAGCAATCACGAGATACAAAGTGCTATCGACCTTTAACATGGAGCCCAGATTCCACATGAGAGAATTTATCCATTAACACCCACAGAGGATTTGGTGCAGAAGGAATATTTAGAAAATAATTTAGTCAACGGTTTTAATTTTCAACCTGTTTCTCCTGCAGAGGGTCCTATATTTTTAATGAGCAAGTCAAATGTTTAATATAGACAATGCATCAGCTATAGTGATTACCATCTGCAATAGACATCCTCTCCCTCTCGTCTCACTGTAATTGGATCAAACGAAAACAACCAAGTTTTTCTCTAAATTAGATTTCAGGAGAGCCTACAATTTAGTCATATCAGAGAGGGGGATCAATGGATTACAGCGTTCAATATGCACCTAGCAATCACTGGGTGCGTTAAATGCCTCACCCTTCCTTAAATTTCAGTAGTTCAAGCCTGTCAAAATTTAACAAGGGAAAAGTGTACAGTAGTTACTGTACCATGCAGATTTTTGTGCCTTGAGCAGCAAACTCTGCATGTTTTTGCCCAAAACTCAGAATAGGCGCTATTTATTGCACTTGATAAATAACAAACCATGGAGTATTGTTGTTTATGAGGTGTGATAAATAGCACAGTGATTTCAATGAATTTGGAATCATGGCCTATGTATGGTCATTTCAAATACTTGGTGATGCTGTTTGGCTTTTGCAATGCCCCTGCTATCATCCAGAAATTTGTAGATTATGTGTTTAGAGACATCCTAGATACTTTTCTGGTAAGTTACCTTGATGACATCTTGTTTTTTCTCTGAATTTACAGGAACATTGAAAACATTAAATGACTAAGACAAAATTCTTTATCTGCCAAAGCTGAAAAATGCATATTTGAGACCAATTAACTGTCCTTCCTTGGCTTTTTCATATTTGATGAAGGAATTCAGATGGATCCATATAACGTGAAAGCAGTTGTGGTTTGGCCTGCTCCCAAGACAAACAAATGTAGGA
Source organism: Calotriton arnoldi (assembly GCA_963921515.1). Taxonomy (NCBI): domain Eukaryota; kingdom Metazoa; phylum Chordata; class Amphibia; order Caudata; family Salamandridae; genus Calotriton; species Calotriton arnoldi. The sequence continues at coordinate 2,162,794 of CAWUFW010002036.1, read as the reverse complement.
TTTGCCAATTTTTAATGGCATTTCATTGAAAAATTCTCACAAATCATTAAACCAATAACAGAGCTGACCAAGACAAATAACCTGTTCAGATGAAGGGTAGAATAAGAAGGGTTTTCCAGGCTATAAGAACCATCTTTATAACAATTCTTAAGACACCCACATTGTGTGTAGCCTTTCTTCATAGTGCCAAATGTCTCTTCTGTTACAATTGGTGCCATGCTATCAGAAAAACATCCGGAAACTCATGATATTCATCTGGTAGCCTAGGATTTATGATCGCAAACTTTTGCCTATCGAGGAGGAGATTACACATGAAGATTTTACTTGGAAGGGTCACCGCATCCAAACACAGTGTGGCCCAATCACAAGGACTGGAGTTTTCTGAAAAGCATGAAATGTGCCAATACCCGACATTCCTGGTCTCTTTCCTTTTTCTGATTCTTATATAAGATTAGTTATAGACCAGGCTCTCGGCAGAGAAAGGCGATGTTCTGTCCCAGCAAGGTACAGAAGGAGAACATGCACCTGAGAATCCTCCAACTACTTTAGCCTCACGGAAAACATCCCAGTTACAGAGAAACAGATGCTTTAGCAGATAAGACACAAACAAGAGAAGTTAAACCAGGAACAATGGTAACAAGAGAATTGCCAATTCAGAAAAAGAAGTCACAAAAGTATCTTTCATGCAGAAAAACCTTTTGTTCCTGGCGAGGACTTCCAAACCAAGATTATCAGATTGTTCCATGGTATGTTTTGAGTAGGCCATCATGGAACAAAAAGACTCAAGACATGGTTTCAATTAACCTTTTATGGCCTCATTTAAAGAGGACTCTAGATCCTTATGTAAAGCAGTGTGCAATCTGTGCACAAAATAATGTAGCAACTACGGGTCTATTGCAACTGCTTCCCATGCTTCAGAAACCCTGGTCATGCCATGTACTTTGTAGCAAAACTTCCTAGTTTCCAAGACTATACAGCACTTTGGGTAGTAGTTGCTTTAGGAAATTGCCACTGTACACATTACCCACAGCAGTTGAAATGAAGAGACATTTTTTGAAGGAAATAGTCTAACCCCATGGCTTATCACAGACAGTTATAACAGGCAGGGGAATCCAGTTCATACCCCTCTTTTGGAACACTTTATTTAACTGATTGTACAATTAACTTTAAATCAAATAGTTATCCTCTAAATGATGAATAGTCAGATAGAGTCAATCAGACCATTGAGCAAGATTGGGTCTCTCAGCTGCCTCTTGTAGAGTTTACGTACTACAACTCTCTCCACATAGTTCAAGGGGGTTTTCTCCATTTTTGGACCTATGTGTTTCACCCTTAAGTGTGTCCTTCCAGCTTTTCATCCGCTACTGTCCCCTCAGTACATTTGCTGGTACAATCCCTCTGAGTAGTCCACCAATCAGCTGTTCGCAATGTATTAAAGACCTAAGCATCATGTAAAAGATTTGCAAATCAAAAAAGAATTCTAGCACACATTAGTAGGAGGGGCAAAAGGTTTGGTTATCCACAGACTATTTAGTCATCTCTGGGTCACATGCGAAATTTGTTTCTCACTTTGTGTGTCCATTTCCCATACTAGAACTGGTAGGTCCTTCAGTGGTTGACTAAAACTTCCAGAAAGTTGGAAGATTCACTGCGTGTTTCATGCTTCTAGAGTTAAACCAGCAAAGGGCAAACAACAAATCAGACCTCCTCCAGTCATAACAGCTGAGGGTAAACAAGAATTTGCAATAAGGGTAATTCTAGACTCTAGAATCAGAAATGGACTTCTTCAATACCTCATAGTGCAGAAGGTATTTTATGCCTCAGATGGGTCATGGGAGCCCGTCTTATTTGTACAAGCCACCGATTGATCGGGAAATTTGATAAGAAATTTCCCAAACCTATCACAGAAGGTGGGAGGGAGCATTCTACTGGAAGGGGACACTATCAATACTCAAAATGGGTCAGGAGGTAGTAGGACACGTAAGGTCAGATGAGAAATAAGAATGCCATGGATTTACAAGAAAAGATCCACATCAGAGAACTGTAGACTAAGGAAGAATAGACAGTGGCGGCTGGGGCTGCGATAGAGGGGCCGGGTCTTTCAGGTCAGTCAGGGAAGAAAGACCAATTATAACAATAGAAGGACTGCATCCAGGACAAATTAAGTAGCAGTATAATGGGAACAAGTTAACTCACAACTACTTTGTTGTATGGTGCCATTATCTACGGTTTGCTCACTGCATTTGTGTTCCCTGCACCTTAGTTTTGTTTTACCTGCATTCCCTTCATGGCTCTCTCCATTTACCAGCATTGCATATGAAGAATGCTTCTCTGTCAGTTTTGTGTCTTTTACACCTGAATTTAATCAGAAGTAGTTTTCACTGACAGTGTCTCCTGGTACACCAGAGTTTGGGAAAGGTCTCTGGGCACTTCCTGGTTTTCTCACCAGCACTACCTATTGAAGCACCAGGTGAGCCATATGGGGCCTAGGGCTTCCTCAATATTGTTGTGTATGTGTACCTATTTTCATACTTAAATGGTAAATGCTTACGATTATGCCCAAGCTTGCTGTCCCTCTGCTGTGTGTGTTACCATTACTGTTCTACACTCTTTGGGAGAGAAAGAGAGAGGGATAGGTGCAATCCTGAACTCAGAGAACCTCTAACCTCCATTGTGTTTCGCTTCTATTTCCTGTCCCCTTTTCCCCTCATGTGGTCGGAGTTCAGCAAAGTCTTAGTCTGTAGCTCTTTCTGGTGGAGAGTGCGGATTAGCATTAGGGTCAACTTGTCTAACCTTCCCATACAACCCTCCCAGGTCATACCAATACCCTCAGAGATGTTGTGAAAGGATACCTTCAAAAAGCTCAGTCAAAAATGGAAGAGGTATACAACAGAGGAACGAGAATGACAGGCAATTAGGTTCAGGTATTATTTCCCACTAATATAATTTGCTAGCACATTGGCATCTACTATATAAATTAATTGAACCTATCTTTTAAAGAATTGTGAATTTCGTTAAACAGGCTGCATGATGGGCATAACACGAGGTATGTATTCATCCAATGAAGATTTAGGTCCAGTAAGAACTCCATTTACCAGGCAAGACCTTACTGATCGTTCTCAAGCCACTACTACAGAGAAAAGAGATCTACACATTCTACTACAGAACAAGGGGGCTGTCTTTTCCATCTTCTAAGGAAAAAAACACCTTGTCAAACATTAAATCAAAACTAAGGAAGGAGTACTAGGAAAAACACTTGTAGAAATCTGGAAGCCTGATGAAAGGCAGTATAGCAAAAGTAAGACGCCAGGATACATATTAACATCTTTCAACCTTAGTACAGTAGCCGGTCATCCCATATTATCTTGGTTCTAAAATTAAATGGATCCATCAGGTTTTGTATTGATTTTTGTGAACAAAGTGTCAGAGCTGGATGCTTACCCAAAACCTGTAGATTAGATAATTGAACAGTTGGAGCAAACCGAACATTAAATTGCTTCTCCATTCCCAGCAGAATCTTCCAGTTTGTAGTGTCTGGCTTCCAAAAAGCCCAGAAACATTTCAGAGACTTGTGGACATATCTCTACAGCCTCATTCTTCATATGCCTCTGCATAGTTTGAATACATCATCATCTATAACAAGTCCAGGAAGGATTTACAACATCTACAAGGAGGTTTACAAGCTCTGGGTGATGTGGTACTCACAGTAAATCTCAATAAATGTACATTAGCTGTGCGTCAAGTTGAATCCCTGGGATATGTCATAGGAAATTGAGTCAGTCACCCTCAAACGGAGTAGGTTGAAGCACTACTACACCTGAAAGTTTCAACTACCAGGATAGGTTTCGTGGGATTGTATAGGAGTCTCTACTACAGTATAGGAGTCTCATCTCAATTTTTTCCTTTATAGCTTCCCCTCTCACGGCTCTCTTAAGAAACCAGTGTCCTAATATTGAGATATGGGGAAAGGAGGTAGAGGCAGCCTTTAGATTTTTACAACAAGCTATTTTCTTCCAACTCATGCCTCATGAGTAAGCTTCAGTGCTTTGCTCTCCCAGAGGTTTGAAAAGGGGATACACCCCCTTCCCTTTGACAGTAACTTTTTTGCTCATGATCTTGCTTATGCCACAATTGAAAAGGAGTGTCTTGTTATTAAGTGAGTGGTTGAGGCTCTCTGTTATTATTTGCCAAGTAGGCACTTTATCATCTATATGGACCATGCTCCACTTACACCATTGGCACATAACAAGGATTCTAATCCAAGGGTATTGCGCTGGTGTTTTGCTTTGCAACCCTTTTCTTTTGCTGTTATCCTTCCTGCAGGATACCTACAGGGATACTGTTTTTCTAACCGCATGTCCTTCTACCATCCTGAAAGACTATCATGCCGTTTGGGGGAGATCTGTAATGGTCTGCTCAAGGTTCTTGGTACAACATCCTCCCAATGACAGCCACCTTATTGACCCTCGCATTAGCCTGGCGATCAACAGCCCGAACAGCCACTTTGGTTATTTTTATGTCCCACACCCCTTCCTCCTGTTTAATGTCAGGTTGCAGTAAAATTGTGTACAGGATCCAACTTCTGGAATTCTGTTTTCTATCTCTCACCACTCCTAGCAGTTACTATATATACGTGAACATGAGGGCCAGTGGTAGATATATGGAAAGGGGAATGGGATAAGAGAAAACAGTGACAAAGGACTCCGCCACGTCTTCTTTGTCACCCAGCTGGTCAATGAGGTCTCAGGAATGTCATGAATTCCTGCAGGATAAAGAGATATCTGAAATGTAATTTAGAGAACTGAGCATGACTGAAACTGTAAAAGGCTATACCTGAATATCTCTGTGTACCTGACTTTCTGTACTTCGATATGGGACAGATAATTCCTGAAAACTAAATATATAAATAATAAGTCTCTCAACTATACATGTGCACTAGTATTTCTCTCCATGCTTTGACAACTACCTTATGCTTCATCATTACACACTTTCAATCGGAAGATGAGTTACAATTTCTACTTGACTTCAGTAGAACTTCAAAATAACCAATACTATTAAAGTCATATTGTTTCCTAATCTTAGCAATTGTATATGCTTACTAAAATTCTAATGACATTCGTAAATACCTATACAATAACCCATTTTAAGAGTCCTCCCTGTTTCTTCACAGGGTGATCTAAGAAGAACATAACCAAAACCTTAACAGATTAGAAAAATGCTCAAGAGAATAGTTCAAAGTTTGTTTTGAGCAACACAATAACGTCAGGATACTTCTCTGTAATCAAATTATCCATAGAAAATAATCTTTTAGGAAGCAAAGAATCTTTACAAAGAAATTTAGAATCCACGTAGCGAGTTCCTGGCTGCAGAAACATTGCAGCACGATTGCTTAGCAAAGGACACTGTGAACCATGAAAATTAAACCTTACAATCCAATGTAGGCGCCATCTCTTTTTGACACATGAGAGTTGGTGGCCTACTGGGAATCGTAGTTTATTACCAGCAAAGCTGCCATGTAACATGTCCCACACACACATGGAGCTTCAGTCCAAACCGTATCAACACTCGGTGATGACCATGGAGCACACTGAGTGGTAAGCAGTACCTCTAGCCATGATTCCTGACACTTGTTAGGGAGGCGAGCAACACCAGAGACACTAGAAGGATGCTTACTAGAGGGGCCATTTCGCTTAAGCGTTGAGCCACGTGAACCATTTCAGTTCTCAAGCACTACAATGCCAAGGACATAGTCGGCTCCCGAAGGCTGGTTGGCAGCACAATTCTGCCACCGGTCCCATCTCAGGAAGATCCAAAGGTTCCTTCCGCGAGCCAAGGAGGAAAGGAGACACGCCATGCTGCCCAGAAGGCCAGGGAAACCACAAGGGATCTTGACTGCTGTTTTCTTTTCTCCCCAGGGGAAAGTAGAATATAAGGACCCTTTTTGAGGAACAAATTGTGTATACGAGGATAGCCAGACTTTTCACCAGAAGAGAGGTATAATAACACCAACAGACTTTTGTTTTTAAAGACCAAATTACTGTTCTAGCAAGGCAATATCCCCACCTAAAATACTGTGCACCATATAATTAATAAAAGGCTTCTTCTCACTATAACTTTAACGGTGTCTAGCAAAGTCATTACTGGGAACCAGTCAATTATGGCTCCCATACCCTTGGGAGATTTATCACTCATCTTCTGAAGGTGATAGGGGTCACTGTGTGGATTATGCCATCCTGCCCTTTATTTCTGTGATGGGGGGACTTCTTTCCTTGTAGTCACTGAGATAAGGGATTGAAATGTTGTGCCTTGTGGTCCTGTTGAGCCTTGGTGTCTCCTGGATCAGAGTTCTCCTAGAACAGACACAATTCTAAGTACCGCGTGAACAATAATACAGTTTGGTCATGGTGCACCATTCTTAGGAGGCTGAGATCATGGTGCCCTTCAAACATGAAACAACCAGCACCTGAATAACATTTGGAAGAAACTGCATTTACCAGAATGCCAGGGGCGAACCTTGCCTGAGAGGTCAGCGGTGTGCTCCCACATCCTGTTGTCTATTTAAAGTACTCCCGTGAGTCATTGAGCTGACGAGCTCGTGGATGAAGCACCTGCGCGCCAGTGAGAGGTACCGGACCTGATATAATGTTTGGCAGCCTACTCCGCAAACCCCAAAATACAAGACTGTATTCTCTACTGATGACGGTTAATAAACCAGAAACACGTGTCTAGAGATCAGCACTATCTGCGCCAACCTTGGCGAAACACTCGGAAATATCGGAGCGAACTACAAGAAACTGCATTTACCAGAATGCCAGGGGCGAACCTTGCCTGAGAGGTCAGCGGTGTGCTCCCACATCCTGTTGTCTATTTAAAGTACTCCCGTGAGTCATTGAGCTGACGAGCTCGTGGATGAAGCACCTGCGCGCCAGTGAGAGGTACCGGACCTGATATAATGTTTGGCAGCCTACTCCGCAAACCCCAAAATACAAGACTGTATTCTCTACTGATGACGGTTAATAAACCAGAAACACGTGTCTAGAGATCAGCACTATCTGCGCCAACCTTGGCGAAACACTCGAAAATATCGGAGCGAACTACAAGAAACTGCATTTACCAGAATGCCAGGGGTGAACCTTGCCTGAGAGGTCAGCGGTGTGCTCCCACATCCTGTTGTCTATTTAAAGTACTCCCGTGAGTCATTGAGCTGACGAGCTCGTGGATGAAGCACCTGCGCGCCAGTGAGAGGTACCGGACCTGATATAATGTTTGGCAGCCTACTCCGCAAACCCCAAAATACAAGACTGTATTCTCTACTGATGACGGTTAATAAACCAGAAACACGTGTTTAGAGATCAGCACTATCTGCGCCAACCTTGGCGAAACACTCGAAAATATCGGAGCGAACTACAAGAAACTGCATTTACCAGAATGCCAGGGGCGAACCTTGCCTGAGAGGTCAGCGGTGTGCTCCCACATCCTGTTGAACATTTGGAAGTTGCCAACAGTGCAGCAAACGCTCACTGGCAATCTACTTTGATGGGGTGGGTCTTGGCCCATGGATTTTTGTCATTGAGCCTGAACTGCTTTGTCATTAGCTGCTCCATATTCCCAAGAGGGAGCCATCACAACACAATGTTGCAGGCTCAGGCCCATTATGGCAGGGGCAGGTGCCACTCTCCTTGTGGTGAAGTGTGTATTCCTGCACTTCCACATGAACTGATAGATGACCAGCACAATGTATTGGTACTGTTATGTTGCTATCTATTTTGAGCACCTTCTGCAGGGTGCATGTGAAGCACCGTAAGCTTCACCATTGTTTTACAACCACTGGGACATGGTGAGCTGGTGCTATATATGCCTCTATGTTATGTACTTCACTCCCTTGGAAAGCTGGTCTACTGTCTTTCTTGAGCTGGGAGGCACCACATCTATAACTAGCATATTTTCCACCGGGCGTGACAGCCTTGGTTGTGGTGTTCAGAAACTTTACTTTTGGGTGTTTGGAATGTTCATACACCAGCTCTAGAAACTGCCTTTCTCCATACTGAGGCAGTCCATTGGTAAGCAGCTTAGTGACTCCATCATGATTATAGGAGAGATTTGATTTGCTAGAAAAAATGATTAACTTAGTCATGCTTCAATTAGCATAACTAGGCGGCACAACACAGTCTTGACAATCATACACAAAATGCTTCACAAAAGTGCATGTTTATTTTAGATGTACAAGCATTTCACATGCATGTGTCAATTCTCAACGAAAATACAGCTTCAGCATGGTCTCTGTGTTAAACAAATATATGATAATTTGTTCTGCTCTCCAGACAGAAGGATAGATTTCTGTTACAAGTTCAAGGTCACTTAGCCAAGCTCTGCTGGTAGTTAAACAAGCTATTGTGTTTCATAATGTATAATTTCATCTCCTTAATTAAATATGTACAACTTTAACCAATAAGATTCTTTACCAAATCAGAGATTCTTGTGGTGTTGCACCAACTAATATATTTATTGGTTGTCATGAATTAAAAAAGTTTAATCCAAACCTTCTATGTAATGCCATGCTATGAATGTGTGTGCCTTCTGTTCCTGAAAGCTTATAATAGAAGTGCTTTTTGGGGAATAGCCAACTTTTTGTTCATTTTACTTTTAGCTACTGAACAGTGAGCAGTGTTCTTTTGGTGCTTTATTTGGATACTGAACTTGTGTCAGTCTGCTTGCTAATGCACTTAATTTATTAACCAACTATTTTTGCTTTCTGTAGTGATACATCTATTAATTACCTCACAGGGTTATTAACTTTACTATCTTGTCATGTGCAGGTTATATTAGTATCCTCTGACGAAGTCTATGAGGGACTCAGATACTGCTAGTCCCGCCTAATGACACTTTAATTAGGTCGTTTTCAGATGTTCTCCTCCACCATGAGATCCACCATGGAACCAGACGGTCTTAGTCTTGGCTATTCCACGATGTCTATTGTGGTCCAGTTTTTCCATTTTCCATTTCAGCGATGTGGACAACATGCCATGCAACTCTTGCAGAACCTGCGTTCCTGATGCTAACAATATATCTTGCTGGACATTTAAAGAGGCCATTTTTTTCAGTTACTAACTGTAGGCTTGGGACATTTGATATCTCCATCCCTGACAACTTCATCCTGGCCAACCGCCCCTGAAAAGTACGTGTCCACAGAGAGCTGGCTTAGGTCTAACAGCTCCCCATACATAACAAAAATTGGTGCCCTCAATATTCCAAAATCCTCCCTCTATTAAGTACCACATCATCCAAGACCCCAATCCTTGTGAGAGGCAAATATCTCTTTACGCCACTAGTAAGCTAATGAAGACTCAGCATAAGGATATTAGCTGCACAAGTCACTTGAAACACAGCCCTCCTCCCCCCCCCCACCCCGGTAGAGCGGTAGAGCTGGACTGGCCGTAGAGGGCACTGGGCATTTCCCTGGTTAACCGGAGGGGTGGGGGCCTGTTTTGTACATGTGGGGGCCGGTTTTGCGGCAGTGCTGCAATATCGCCCCCTCTAACAAAAGCGGGAGTGGTGCTTCTCACTAGCATCCCTGTTAGATTGAGCATCACCAGGAAACATTAATTATAAAAGGAATATTTATTCTTCAAGAGAAACAGCACAGCACAACTGCTCTGGTCTCAAACTCCAGAGATCTAACATAGAATACAGAATGCTTGCAATGACAACTAGAACAAAGGAAGGCAGGGGAAAGAATTCTAAAAGAAACACATTAAAGAAACAGTACATATAAATATATTAGGGAATATAACACATCCCTCCTCAACAAATTAAACATAGTCTTTCATTTTAACAGGAGGTTTTACACATCTACCACCAATTTTAATTCTGGAAGCAACAGACTCAGACTCAGTTGAAACTCCAAGATCACATGGCATAGAAAACCTACCATTTTTGATCTCAATAGGAACATTCTGATGACACTTAACAACACGTCTTACATTCCATACTCTTCCATCTTGTGTCAAAACACTATTGATATTAACTTTGACCACTCTAATGGCAGGCCCATACTTAGAAGTGCCTTTTGTGTTGAGGCGTGGTTTCCGTATTCTCACCCAATCCCCAACTACAAAAGAAGGCACTCTCACATTAATTTTAGCATCATAGCACTCTTTCATTTTTTCTTGTTTTTGTTGAACCTTAAGAGAAACCTTTTGTACATCATTACTTACAACATCATCAGACATTTTCCCTTTAATCCACCAGGGACAAAGTTTGGATGTAGGTTCTCTTCCCCTCAGACGGCGGAACGGGCTGAGATCTGTAGTAGAATGAGGTGTAATACGATACATCTAAAGCCTTTCTCTCAGAATAACTTTCCACTCTTTACCTGATTTCCTAGCTATGTCCACACCATCCTTAAGCACACAGTTGAATCTCTCAACCTGACCATTCCCTTGTGGTTCATAGAGAGCAGTAGTATAATGCTTAATGTCATACAACTTCAAGAAATTTTCCATTTCATGGGATTTCAATTGCACACCATTATCTGTTATAAGAATTTCAGGACTCTCTTCTCTAGCACAAATCTCTCTGAAGAATTCGATAATGGTTTGAGTGGTGGCATGCTGAACAAACTTAACTTCAGGCCATTTAGAATGGTAGTCAACGATCACCAAAGCATAACGAGCTTCTTGAGGTAAACAATAAAATGGCCCAGAGACATCAAACGCAATTTTTTGCCACGGACATTTTGGCCATGGTACTGGTTTCAATGGAGCAGGAAATGGTTTCAACATTTTATCGCTATTAATACATTCAGCACATTCCCTCACAGTCCTGTCTACCATCTTGTCCATACTTGGCCACCAAAAACTAGATCTCACCAACCTTTTCATAGAAGACATTCCAGGATGTCCCTCATGGGCAAGTTTAAGGATAATGTCTCGCATGGATTCAGGGGGCACACATTTCCCATCCTTGAAAATTAATTCACCTTCCACTGCTAGCTCAGTGGATACTTGTGAAAAAGACTTGACTTCAATAGGAGCACACTTACGTTTGGGCCATCCATTAAGAATAAATTCTCTAAGCACATTCCAACTCTTATCAGTAATCACGCTATTCTTCCACTCCTCCTCAGAGATGGTAGAAAATTCCTTGGACACAAAATCTGTAACAGAAGCAATCATTTCAAGATCTTGACACACTTCCACTTCCTCCACACTAGGACAAGGTAGACGAGAGAGGCAATCTGCTGTAACATTGTGCTTCCCCGGAACATACTCCACACTAAAACTATATTCTTGTAGTCTAGACATAATCCTACCTATCCTGGCAGTGGCATTCCAACCTCCTCCAGGTGACAAAATAGAAACAAGAGGCTTGTGATCAGTTCTGAGTACAAACCTACTCCCCCATAGAAAATTGCGAAAATGCTCAATGCCCCACACACAACCCAACAGTTCCCTCTCAATAACAGAGTATCTCCTTTCAGTTTCACTGAGAGTACAGGAGGCAAATGAAACACACCATTCTTCCTTCCCACACTTTTGGGACAATACACCACCCATTCCACACAAACTGGCATCTACTGTCACAAGACACAATTTATTCATACAGAAGGGCTTCAACGTTGGAGCCTTGACAATCTCATCTTTGATTAATTGAAACGCATCTTGTTGTCTCTGTGTCCAACAAAACTAGACCTTGTGTCTAGTAAGTTCTCTCAATGGTTCAATTTTTGTTGCGAAATCTTTGATAAATTTACTATAATATTCGCACAACCCAGCAAAGGATAAAAGTTTTTCTTTGTTGTCAGGAGCTGGGACCTTCACAATAGCTTCTACTAAAGATTTTTTGGAACAACTCCATTTCCAGAAAGAGTACGGCCCAAATATTCAACAGTATCACAAAACATATTGCACTTATTCTGCAAGCACTTTACAAAACTGTCTAAATTTTTAAAAATATGGTTCATTGCTCTCTGAAATACTGACGCCGCAGAAGCCAAACCGAAAGGCATTCTCTTATATTGGAATAACCCCTGCGGAGTTAGAAAGGCAGTGTAATGTTTTTAGTCTTCAGTCAAGGCAATTTGGTGATAAGCAGAACGCAAATCGAATGTGGAAAATACCTTGGCTCCTTCCAGCATACATACAACCTCATTTATGTTTGGCAGAGGATGACAATCCATCACCAAATTCGCATTCAATGCTCTCAAGTCCACACAGAGTCTCAAACTTTTATCAGCTTTTCTTGCTAGAACAATGGGAGAAACCCATTCAGAGGACTCCACGTCTTCTATGATGTCTTCCTCAATAAGATTTTGCAGAAGTAACTTAAGATCCTCCCTCACACAGACAGGTACACCTCTCAACTTCTGCTTAACAGGAAGAGCTCCTTGCTTAAGTTTAATTTTATGAGTAAAATTGTTGAGTCTTCCTAACTTCCCTGAAAAAACTTTGGGAAAGGAGTTGACAATGACACTGCTCTCATCATTATAATCCTTATCTTCCTGTGCTTGAGACACCAATAACACAGGATCACAACTTCTAAGGTTGAGAATAATTCCTAGACTCCACTGGTCTTTCCAACCCAGCACGTTCACACCCTTGACCGCAACATACATTTTAATATGAGCCAAATGTCCTTTAACCCCTTTACCGCGGCGAACATTCCACCGCGGTGCGGCGGTTTAAAGGAGTGGGCGGGGCCGCGTCGGCCAACGGACGTGCGCAGCACTACCGAGGTAGTGCTTGCGACGGCCGTTGGCCGACGAACGCAGCGAAGGGGTTAAATTCTATGTCAACATCCTTATACCCTTCCATGTCAATTTTAGATCCATCAAAAGCCCTAGCAATAATGTCTGATTCCTTCAAATCCTTAAGAGTGAAAATTCCTTTAAAACGATCAAGAAAAAAATCTTTTGTAATAATGGTCCAGGGAGAACCGGAATCAGCCATCAGTTCTATCTCTACATTCAATATGTGTACCAAACACCTGGGTGGTTTAAGATCAACAGGACTCCCTCCACCATTTCCATCTTCAGTGATAGATAACATCATACCTCCTTCACATTCACTCACTCTGTCATTGACAAAATCTTGGTTGATATAAGAAACTTTACTCCTAGTAGAATTCCCAGCAGCATAACCCTTGGGATCTCTACAAACGGCGGCAAAATGCCCACGACGCCCACACTTCTTACACTCTTTACCTAAGGCTGGACACTTAGGAAAAGAAGCACCATGGTTAGGACTCCCACACCTAAAACAATGAAACTCCTTGTCAGGTCTTTTAAACACTCTTTGAGCAACATGTGCATACTCTGGCTTTATAGCACAGACTTCGTCTTCTGTCCCTTTGTTATCCTTATGTAAGGACTTCATCCATTTTTCAGATTGTTCCATCGCTTTTGTAGTACTTATAACGTCTCCTAAATTAGGAACCCCATAATCCAGAGATGTTCTTGAATTTTTTTTACTCTTGACGTGGACAATGATCTGATCTCTGATCATTTCATCAGTCATAGGACCAAAACTGCAATTGACAGAGAGAGCTTGTAACGGCGTAAGAAAATCATCAAAAGTCTCACTCTCCTTTTGAGCTCTCGTATAAAATTTAAACCTGTTCAAGGCAACACTAGAAGAGGGTTTAAATCTGATCTCTATGCGAGCCATAGCATCTTCAAAACATTTCTGTCTCCGCTGCCATCAGTTTGTGGAAGGGTTCTAAAAACAACCTGTCCTTCAGAAACCAGACAATGTAGAAAAATATTTTTTTTTCTTTCCGCAGAGAGTCTCTCACCGTCAATGGCCTTAAGATATGTTAAAAATTCCTCCTTCCACCTAGTCCAGGGTATAGGAGGATCTCCTTTCGTTTGGAGAAATTTTGCAGGAGGCTCAAATTGCATGGTGACACAAACACAGGTAAAAATTCCAAAAGTATAGTAGAGAACACAACACAAAATGGTTAACACATTATTACTGCCCCAGAAATATATATATAAAAAATATACACTTATACATATATATATATATATGTGTACTGCCCAAAGAAAATAAAAATCTTACTTGGTGAAATGTATTCCAACAGTCTCATATGTAATATATCTTGCCGTATCTGAACACAAACCCAGCTTAAATCCTTCCTCCACCGGAGATGCACAGGAGGAAACACGCAGGAAAGTAACCCTCAGCGCGTATAAACGGGGAATGCTCATTAAAACGGAAGAAACGTAGGTGCGCAGCAAGTCAATGCGTGAGTACAGCCATTGTTGGTAGTTGCTGCGGTAACACTGCTTGCGTCAGCGCGTAATTGCAGGCTACGCTCGTCGCTGTAGTGACGCTTGCACACACATGTCAATTCCAACGTCACAACGGGAGAATGCGTGAGGAAGTATGCGCGCTCAATTAAAGAAACAAAGCGCGCACTTGTAAATGGATTCAAAGGCAAACAGAAACGGCAGATAAGTAACGGGCAGTACAGGGCAAGCAATAAGTGTAAAAGAATATTACCATATGTGTTGATTCTTTATTCGAGGCACCGCTGCAGAGTTCATAGGCAGTAGAAATTGTAGGAAGATGTAGTCTTCATCCAGATAAATAAATTTCCAAAATATATATAGAAAACGATGGGTTCCGTTATCCTTTCCATGAAGACAATTTGCTCCTGTGCTGGAAAATTGTGGCTAAAAGTGTCTTCAATCGTCGCCAAATTTGTTAGATTGAGCATCACCAGGGAATATTAATTATAAAAGGAATGTTTATTCTTCAAGAGAAACAGGACAGCACAACTGCTCTGGTCTCAAACTCCAGAGATCTAACGTAGAATACAGAATGCTTGCAATGACAACTAGAACAACAGAAGGCAGGGGAAAGAATTGTAAAAGAAACACATTAAAGAAACAGTACATATAAATATATTAGGGAATATAACAACCCCCTCCACTCCCACCCCTGCTCCCGGGGCCCGTCAAGCAGCAATCTGCCAGGGCTGGTTGCAGTTCCCAGTCCTGGTGTGGTCCAATGGGCACTATTTTCTCTAAATCGCACTAGCTTGATTTACACCAAAATATGGAGTGCTTTGGATGAACATGAACATTCAAGAACAAGCAATGACAAACCTATTAGAAATGTTTTGTTTTTTACAATGAAACATATTTTATTGAAACACTATGCACACTTTTAAGCACAGCTGTTGCATTTTATATGGGACTGCAGGGGCACCTCTCGGCAGGACTATTTTCAAATAATAGGGCAGTACGTGCACTTCCCAACAGAAACCATGTTTTATTAGGACAATTGCAGAATGTCTGAAGAGATCTGCTGTACTTTGGGAACAGAGTTATCAACACCCTCAGCAGTGCTACTGTAATATGAAAGGGACATTACAGGCCATTTTCAAAAGGATGTTACAAATGTAATGGGACAGCCCTTCTCAGTTCTCCAATTATCTCATGCCCTCCACCCAGACATGTCTCCTGCTAAAGACAGGATATGAGACAAGATCGTCTTGTTTTGTCTTGGTATTTTAGTTCTTGCTGTTGCATTTTCCATTATAAATACAAAAGTAGGAGCAACAAAATTGGGAGAAACCATACAGTACAATCTCTTTCTTGCCAAGTTTAATCATTTACGTACTGCAAGGTTCCATTAAAACAATATTCCAATCACATATGTGTGTGTAAATTGAGCTGTCAGCTGTGTAAAGTTTAAGAAGAAAATGAGTTTAGTTTTGGGGCAGCAACCATTTTACTAGATAATGGAGGGATGTTGAGCTTTGGCTCATTTATTTAAGATTACTCATATCTTAGTGTTAGTGAAACAAACATGAGCTAGGTTGTTAACTGCTGATGTGTGAACCATCAATTACCTCATCTCTTCCCTTGTCCTAGTACTTACTTTTATGACGCTAGTCTCTTTCCCCATAAACAACTACTTTCCCAAGCTGTTTTTACATTTAGTAAACTACGAACATTCTCCCTCCTATAAACTCACAACTCCTGTTCATTGTTGTTTTTGTACCCTTCTTTGCTTTCTACTTTTTCATAAGGGTTGTCTGAAATGTGCACTTTTGGTGTTTAATTTGAGGGTGTGCAGCGATCTCCTTTTAGGTGATATTGTTTCATTTTTTAACTCGCCCAGAAAGTGAGTTCATTATATGTACATTTATGTTAATTCTTTTTAAAATGATGATGGTGCAGTCTTCAGTACAAGAAACCTGTGTTAGACATTTGATATGCTAGTCAGTCCCTTTTTCCTGTGCTGTATCATTGGACTATTACGTTGGGCATGCTTGAAAAGTCCAATTGTTAGGCCTCGCCTAAAAAGCACATGCGTTTTTTCTTCAAGATCTATTTGTTTTTTGTCAATGGGCTTAGATAACACCCATTGCTTAACGCTGGTTAGCTTTGCTGTTGCATTTGGTTGCTTCTTATTGGTCAGCTGCTGCAGGCTTCCTTCCGCTTTGTTTTTGTCCCTCCCCTGTAGCATGGACGCATTAACTTGTGTGCTTCCACAGTTCATTTTTGTAGGTGCTACTTTTTTGTGTGTTTATGCACTCTGCCAGAGTGTTTCTTTTTCAGCTGGCTTACTCGTGTGCTTCTTCCCCCTCCGTGTTCCTCCACCCTCCCTCATCTGTGTTGCTTGCCTCACCTGCCCCCTCCTTCGGTTTGTTGTTGCTTAACACCACTCAGTCTTCCCTATTTCTATTCGTCATTACTTGCTCCTACTCATCCACTCTCCCTTCATTCGTCCTTGTTTGCCCCACTCGCTTGTACTCCCTCTGTCAGTTCGTTGTTGCTTGCCCCCATTCACCAGCCCTCCCTTCTTCTGGTATTGTTTGCCCCCACCCACCCTCCTTTAGTTCATTTTTGCTTGTGCCCACTCAGTGTCTGTCGTTCCCCCATTGTTGCTTGCTTCCACTGACCTGCACTCCCTCCATTCCTTCCATTTGTTGTTGCTTGCTCCCACTCACCCTCCCTCCTTCCATTAGTCATTGTTTGGCCATTCCTGTGCTCCTTCCTTCAGTTTGTTGTTGCTTGTCCCCACTCGCCCACCCTCCCACCTTCCATTCGTTGCTTGCCCCCACTCACCCATCCTCCTTTCTTCCATTGTCGTACTTGCCTACGACCCATCAGAAATAACAAAATAAACCTGGTATGATGTAGTTTCCCCCCCACAACCTCCGTGTTGCCCTCCCATGTTGCACTCCCTCCCTTCCGTGATGCCTACCATTCACTCTCCCACCACCAATAACTTTTAAACTTTTAACCATCTTGTACAGCAGCCGTGTTGCTGTACAACATGGCTAAAAAAAATTAAAAAGCCAACGCCTCACATAGGTGAGAACTATTAGCTTCCATATAGGGCAGCTGGTACAGAGAGGAGAGGTTAGGGATTTGAAAAAAATGTAGTAAAGGGGGTATGCGGCAGTCCTCTTCAATTGCCTCTGTATTTACTTGTTTTGTTTTCTGTTTCTGGTATATGAGGATTTTTTAGGTTTACTATTTTTTAATAAGTTATATATGCAGTTTTTGAGGAGTGTTGTATTGTGATTAAAACAAAGCATGCTAAATATATTTATCTATGTATCTCTCTATAAATATATATCTATCTATATATATATGTAATGCTATATCTATCTACATGTAAGGCTTGCAGATATGGAAAGAACAGGTCCACCTATAAGAGTCCTTTCCATCAACAGCCAGTTAAAATATCGAAAAAATTGTCTTGCAAAACTGAATTTGCAATCTATGTGCTGGAGTGTTCTTGTGGCCTGCAATACGTGGGTAGTACCAGGTTGCAGGTCCACAAAAGGATACTCCAGCACAAGAGGGCAATTACCAACAATGATGCTTCATATCCAGTGGCTAGACATTTCAAAATCAAACATGACAGCAGTTTGGACCAACTAAGTTATTTTGTGATAGATATGATCCCACCCCTTAGACGTGGAGGTAATCGAGAAGCTTTATTAAGAAAATTAGAGACCAGATATATCCTCGAGTTGGACACTAAGGTACCCTATGGGCTCAACTCAAGTGAGGATTTTTATACATGTCTGTGATTCCTCAGAAGATTATATGTACACACTGAAAAGTAATTTTATATAGTTTGCCTCAGTTAATTTAATTTTATCCACATAGTTTTTAATTCACTCTTTTTATTGGCACCAGCACTTTAGGTTTTATGAGATAGAGATTACTAGCACAACCCACTAGGGTGAGATGTTCGCATACAGCCATGATAGATTTACGGCAATAGATTTTACCTAAGTTCTATACACCTCTAATTTTAATTATTTATTTGTAAAATAAATAAATGAATTTTGATACAATATTTATATATTTTATTTGTTAATTGAACAAAATTGATAATGTTGTAACAGTTCAAACAGTACCAGGCCAATGCTGGGGGAGTATGCCCACTGGGGCTTTATTCTTCTTTCCAATGGAATACAAATATGTGAGGTATCGTAGTTTAGTTAGGCAGTCTAAGGGCGCCAGCTTGGGTTGCCCTGGACGCCATTTTTAAGATCAAAGGTGCCTGGGGAATACAATTTAGAGGAGTAAGAATTATATAAGCATTGTGAAAAGTAACAAGTTATTGGGTATCTCTACATGCCAAAATTAAATGTACTGTATGTTTGCAAATCTTAAGTAAAAATTTGAAAATGTTTTTTTTTTAAAAATTTAAAGTAATGATTGAGATCGCTAAGTAGTTTCTTTATGTCTATTGTAGTTTTGGAGTTTTTTAACACGTGGTATAGCACTGTCACTTTAAAATGGGAAGTCTTGCCTCAATGCGTCATGTGATCAAGGCCCCTGGAGGGCTGAAACGCGTCATGGCGGATGTGCTGTAACTGAAGAATAAATACCTGCACAACAATCTGGGTCCGTGTTTGTCCTTCTGTAACGAGGAGATTTTGGGACAAAATCCTTGCATATATATATATATATGAAACTCCGTATTCAAATCCAATACAAGGGACTCGCACACCAAGGTCGATTTTCAAAGGTTCAGTGTATTAAGTTCAACGGCAACGCGTTTCGATCACAAGGATCTTCTTCACAAGCTTGTGAAGAAGATCCTTGTGATTGAAACGCGTTGCCGTTAAACTTAATACACTGAACCTTCGAAAATCGACCTTGTTGTGCGAGTCCCTTTATATTGGATTTGAATACGGAGTTTTGTTTATGTCTCAACAGGTACCGGCACCCGCACCTCGCACCCACCCCGACTGGTGAATGTAACCAGCTGCGGCGGAAAGCATATATATATATATATATATATATGTAACCAAAAATGCCCAGAAACTTGAGGCCGCACACAGCTGCAGGTGAGTTACAAACTCCATTTGAACCAAGCAGGCAGCTTAACATCCCTTTGAAGTCCATGGCCTGACGCGTTTCGATGCCGCTGTTTGCATCTCTTCAGAGGCCGTGTCAGCGGAGGTGATTTATGGCTGCCGCATTTCCCCTGCGTGTTTGTGGTTAGTGAGCTATCAGTGCTCCTCCCTTGGTGGAAGTTCATTTTCAAATGCACGCTGGGATATGAGGTCTCATTTTGCCAAATAACGCCCTCTGGTGGGTTACCTCCGCTGCAGCTAATTATGGACGATTATTCTCGGCCCTCCATTGAGCCTTGGATGATACTCTGCCGGCTTCATTAAAGGTACCCTGCAGCTTCGGAAAGAGGAATCTTCCTCTCCCCTAGTCCCGTTGGTTGCGGGCAGTGCGATCCCTCTGCGACCTGGAACCGCCGCATAATATGTAACCAAAAACGCCCAGAAGCTTGAGGCCGCACACAGCTGCAGGTGAGTTACAAACTCCATTTGAACCAAGCAGGCAGCTTAACATCCCTTTGAAGTCCATGGCCTGACGCGTTTCGATGCCGCTGTTTGCATCTCCTCAGAGGCCGTGTCAGCGGAGGTGATGTATGGCTGCCGCATTTCCCCTGCGTGTTTGTGGTTAGTGAGCTATCAGTGCTCCTCCCTTGGTGGAAGTTCATTTTCAAATGCACGCTGGGATATGAGGTCTCATTTTGCCAAATAACGCCCTCTGGTGGGTTACCTCCGCTGCAGCTAATTATGGACGATTATTCTCGGCCCTCCATTGAGCCTTGGATGATACTCTGCCGGCTTCATTAAAGGTACCCTGCAGCTTCGGAAAGAGGAATCTTCCTCTCCCCTAGTCCCGTTGGTTGCGGGCAGTGCGATCCCTCTGCGGCCTGGAACCGCCGCATAATATGTAACCAAAAACGCCCAGAAGCTTGAGGCCGCACACAGCTGCAGGTGAGTTACAAACTCCATTTGAACCAAGCAGGCAGCTTAACATCCCTTTGAAGTCCATGGCCTGACGCGTTTCGATGCCGCTGTTTGCATCTCCTCAGAGGCCGTGTCAGCGGAGGTGATTTATGGCTGCCGCATTTCCCCTGCGTGTTTGTGGTTAGTGAGCTATCAGTGCTCTGAGGAGATGCAAACAGCGGCATCGAAACGCGTCAGGCCATGGACTTCAAGGGATGTTAAGCTGCCGCCTGGTTCAAATGGAGTTTTTCCAAAACTTCAATTTATTCAAGCAGACGCGTTTCAGCGGTTAAGCCTTTTTCAATGCCTCTTTGCATGTAATTACTATTGTCCATGTTTTAACCATTCCTCTCCCTCATCCATTGGACAGGCAACAAGTGGTAAGGGAAGACGGACTTCAATTTCATTCAGTTTCTTTCGTTTTTATGTCCACCATCTAAGCATGGATATTCAAATGATAATCTCTTAGTGAGTTCGGTTGCATGCTCACCTGTCCATGTTTATAATGACTTTTCACTCCGTGTGAATGAACATGCAAACCAACAGTCTTTATCATGATACATTTCCACTCACCAAACATGGGCTAATTGAAGAAAAGAGTTACTCGCCCTGCCGTTCTCCTACCCTCACAGGTCTGTTACCCCTCACAATGATTCAGAAAGAGAGAGCAGAGGTGATTGTGGTTCTACCTTATTGGATGAGAAAGACATAGTTTCTCCTTCTTTGGTGGAAGAGGAATGGATTATTTCATTAACTCTGTCCACATTGGTCCAGCCTTTTCTCCTGACTAGACTCAGTCACATAAGGCTGCCAGTTTGGAGGCTGAGATGAGGGGTTTCCTAAATAGAGGTCTTTCTAATTCAGTTTTCCAGACACTTTAGGCTTCTAGAAGATGCTCTACAAGGAAGGCATAAAATAATCACTGAGCTTCCTTTGATTATGATGTAATTCTAACCGACTGTCTTTAACAAAGTGCTCTCCAGAGGAAGTTCTTGCAGGCTCAGATAAGAGGTCATCTGGTGCCACTTTAAAACTACAATGGTCTGCCATCATAGCATTTAGGTCACCTTGGAGAGTCTTTTAAACTGTAAAATCTTAGTTGCAAGGCTGTTTTAGGGTTGTAGATTTCCAAGGCCTCAAACAAGATCTCCTTACCAAGACTGGTATTTGACTCTAATTGTATCCTTTTTCAGTGATCATCTTTGGAATCCCTGTGGGAGGTCTCAGAAAAATTTCTTACCCTGAAAGTTTTTTCCTGATTGCCATTACTTCAGCAAGAAATATTGGTGAGCTGGGCTGCCTTCTTTGTCGTGATCTAAAGTTATTTAAGGATAGGACTGTCCTCTCTTTAGGTCCTAATTTTATACCCAAAATAAACTGAGCCTTCCATAGGGTTCTGTAAATAATTCTACCTGCTTTTGAGGTAAGCTCGTCCTCAGAATCAGAAACCTTAGTTCATCTTTTGGATGTGTTAAGAGAATTGAAAATGTATCTGAAGAGAACATCTATCTTCAGACTGTCTGACAGGTTGTTTGTGAATTTTGGTTCTGCCATTAGAGGTTACAAATCTTCTAAGGCTACGCTGAGGAGATTGATTAAGTCTTTCATTTCTTTGGCTTACCAGGTACTTAAAATCCCCCCCACTCCCTCCCTATTGCCGTATTCAGTTATCTGATAGGCTAGGCAACTTCAAGAAGAGGAATTGGGAGCAGTGAAGTTTAGAGAAGGGAGAAAGTTAGTAGTTTAGCAGACATAAAAGACTGCTTGGGAAGGTAGTGGCTGATGGGCAAGAGAGACTAAACTCATTGAAGTAATTAGTTAAGGAAGGAAGAATAGGAATAATAAAGATGACCGGTAATTAAAGTAGGCATTCACAAACAATGCTCAACAAGTTCAACTTTACATTAAGCAACACAAAACTTTTTCTGCCTAAGTATTCTGGCCAAAGTATCCCACTTGCACTAACCTTGTGACAGCCAATGACTAAGAGAGTATAATTGATGGGATGGTTTTTGGAGACAAAGACAGCGTGAGAAGAACTCTGAGAAGGGTGGACCCTTGTGGTGAAGTTAAAAGGGACACAGAAGGAGATCTTTCCGGCGGTTCATGGCTCAGAAATACTCTTGTGTCTGCAGCTCCATGAGACGCATACTGTACCCAGGCCTCCCAAGTGGCCGTCCACCTTACCCATGCACCAATTGTTATTTGTGCTTCAGTTACGCTAGATCCATTTTGTTTCTTCTGGGTGGTGGGCTGAGGAAGTTGCCATTAGTAGTTGAAAGGATTTTTAGCCCTAGGCATGTACTCCAGGAAAAGCTGATATTCTAAGAGTTGCATTTCAATGTGAGGAGGACAGCCATTCAATAGAGGCACAAGACGTTTGAGATTGATTACCACTTGTCATGGAGATGTTTATGTGGAAGTACCTGCAGCTCCAGTATATCGCAATGGCCTCTTTCATGATCCACTAGTATCTCTGTTCAGTCTCTGCATGGGTTTAGTTTGCATAAAAAACTAGTGAAGTGAATCTATGTGTGCCATTCTCAACAATAATGCCCTCAACATACAAACACTGGTATCTTTGTGAGAGCTTAGGGCCAGATATGCAGAATCAGGCCGTTTGCAACCACAAAAATGTTTCTTCAAATGTGCAAAATGGAATTCGGTAACTTGTTACTGAATCGCAATTTCCCAGCTATTCCCCTGCTGGCTATGGACATTTTACCTTGTAAAAGTTGGTGGGATCTCCTGGAGGAACTGGATCCACAAATGGGGAATCAGTGTGGGATCGTGTGCAGTATTCCTTTCTCAGGCGACCCATGAAGGTAAAGTTGGAATGCTGTAGTATTCCCACATACGGAATTTGCAGATACCACCTTACCTGTAATTGTGGGTGCAGAAACACCAATGGGGTATTTTTGAGGGACCTGTGATGGGGGCTTTTATGAGCTGTCAGAGGGGCTCTTCCCGAGTGATAAAGTCAGAAGTTAAAAAAGAAGCAGAAGTTAACCATGCCCAGTAAGCTGTGGCTCTCTGATACCTTCTGAGGAGGGAAGGTAGCTTTCATGTCTGTGACATTTTCAAGGTCTGTCAAGACTCTGACAGGTGTAGTCATTTCAGCTGGGCTTTTAGTAATTCACATTTGTGCTGGTGATGAGCAAGGCCTTGTTCTTTCAGCCTTTGGAGAATCACTCTCAGTCACAGATAGTGATATCAGTGTAGCTGTCAGGCAGAGGATCCATGGGAGCCCTGTCAGCAGTTCTCGCACGGTGTTTTGAAGCATCTCGATAGCTCACAACTGAGACCTTTGTAGCTTATAAGTCTTGTGTACGTGCAGAAAGTTAAAATGATAATTGACTGTTGTAGTTCCAGTTGCTAGTACTCTGCATTGAGATGAAGTTTCGAGAGCTATACTGGAGTCTGTTGATGTCAGCCAGGATCTCCTCCACTATAAGAGTGATATGTCAATGCCTCTTGATGGCTCTGTTGGGGAGTCTCATTCATATTCTCTCTTGGTCGGGCTGTTTTGGCTTGTGTTGGATCATGATGGAGGACACCAAAGGCGTGTGCCCAGCACCACCTCAATGGCTCTGCTCTCTCCACATTGTTCGGTTTCAGCTCCACTTGCTTGTGTATATGAAAGGGGATCCTTTTTTGTCGCAGTGCCATAGGAAAAATACCTAGGGCTAGGTGTGGCTGTATTCCAAGCTCTTGGAATATGGTTTCACACTCTTGCAGTAGATTATTCACTAGTTGTCCTTTCTTTCTTCAAACAAACCCCGACCATATCCTGGTGGTGGGTCTTTGTTTTATGTTTGTCTTGATTTCAGGATCATATGGCTTTCTAACTCTTTTTACCTGTATTTTGGACTTCTCTCTCCTGTTCCCGATCCATACTCTGTTCAAAGATTTGCTGTTCCCTCTCTTGGGCCTCTTGATGTTCCTGGTCTTTCCTTTTCCAAGTCAAAGTTCAGCCTTCCCTTCATTATTAGTTCTGCAATTCTTTGCACCTAGATGTGTCCCTGCAACTGCGCTCTTCCCTTGAGCCTCCGGCTATCGCAGCCTGGTGAGCACAGAGTGCAGCGGCTTGCAACTGACTTTTCTGCTGTGGTTTCTTGTGCTCTGTTGCATTCCTGCTGCAGTATTTCCAGGCTTGCTCTTTGATTTGTTTTCCCTTATTTCCTGAACCCATTCTTCTGTTTTTGGCTAGTTAACAGTATCTGTTTCAGTGATGGTCACTGTTCCTAGTCTTGTCTGCACTTTTCATGATCGCTCCAGTAACATGCAGAATCCTTGCCTTGTGTTCTGTGTCCTGGTTTGCAAATTTTCATCCTGTCTTCTTAGGATGCAGATGTTTTCTAAACTTGTTTTCAGTATTCATTGTTCTGTGTATTATTCAGGTTCTGTTCCTGACATTGATTCAAGTCCTGCTTTTTCCTGAGCCGAGTTTCTGTTTTGGTGTTCTGTTCCCGCTTGTCTTTTCCTGTGTTTATATTATAATCTTGATCATCATTGTTACCAAGGATGCCAGTGTGTTTCTGACACTTGTGCCTCTGACACAGAGATCCACCAAGTGCTCTTTTTCCTTAAGAGCTGCTTGGTGTTTCCCCAAACTCTGTGAGATTAGTCTTCTCAATGCCTTTTTGTAAGATCATTTTCACCTCACAGAGAGATAGCCTATGAGGAGCAGACAAACTATAATTTAAGATCGATTGTCTATCGTTATCCTGCTTGTACCTTCCCTTTCGTTTGCACTTGTTTTATCTTCATAGCTTTCCTTGCAGATTTCCAGTTCCCTAATCACTGCCTGTACCAATCTGCTTCAATCTATAATTTTTTTCCCATCCTTCAGGTACTCCTTGGTTTATATTAAAGTCCTTCTCTGGAAATCCCTTGTCCCTGCAGAGAGCAAGCATCGCCTTTACCTCGCCCTGTCCCGAGTTCGCAGGTTCTGTGGCACATCTCCTGTTACTCTGTCCTTGTCCCAATGTCCACTAGTGTCCCTGACAGTAGAATCAGATTCCAGCAACCTACAGAGAGCATAGGTTGTTATTCCGAAGGAATATTCAATATGATAGTCTAATAACAATTCAAGCATCAAAAGAGGTCTCAAATATTGAGATCACAGCTTGTGATTGGAAAGTAGGTCTGTTCCCAAGTAGAAGGGTGCAGCTTGGCAAAAGTGATGCTCAGTTGGATATGGCGGGTTAGTGTTTATGTTTTTTTGCCTTAAAGGTTAATGGCTATGTTGCCACCTACAGCGATGATACAAGTTTGAAAACAGTGAATCCAAAAATGCAGGTATAGTTCAAAAAATAGTCTTAAATTCAGTCTACAATCCAAAATCAACTGTTTTAAGAAACATGTGCGATGCCACTAAACATGAGATGCCACTTGAGCTGAAGCATGAAATGATGAAATGTAGCACTACATAAATCAGCAAAATGAGTTGGCAATTTTGTGTGCAAGAGAGACTATATTTTTGCTGCAGAATGTGCTATTTGAAAGGCAAATGTTTCTGCTGCATTGGTCAAAGCAATCTCTTTTTGTGTTAGAATTGCAAAAAACGTGTTCAATTTATTGAAGTACATATTTTTTAAATTGACCTTCGGCCACATAGCAATAGAAGCTTTTCTTGGTGGAGGACACAACATAACCACACAACATTTTACTATTTTCTAAACTATTATGAGATAAGCATTTCCTTGGGTAAATCCACAGCATGAAGCATTCCTTCGAATAACATAGTTACCATTGTTCGGATGTGCATTGTAAAAAGGAATGAAAGATGCAGGTGCAGCAAATTCCTTGCTAGCAAGGCAGTGTTTGGCGGGGTTGCAAGTGCCATGAATAGAGTCATAGAGAAGTATGTGTCCCAAAGAATTAGAGCAGGATGATTTACTTATGAATACACTATTTCTGTTGGAGAGGCAATGGAATTTGAAGGGAAAATACCAAACATTTAGAAGAAATGTATTTTGTCTGCATTGATAGCAGCCTAAAGATATGTAATTGTTGACATTCACAGAAGTGAAAAGTAGTGATAGGAAAAGAAATAATCCCATGCAATAACCACATTAAATGTGGCTCATCTGCAGGAGAAAAGGGTGTCCTTTCTTTTTGTTGAATCAAGAAAAGACTGTAGTATGCTTATTTTGTACAGACAGTTCGCTGTTGTGCAGTGAGATTATATAAGGCGGTAAAACAGCTGTTTTGTTAATGAAAGGCTAAGGCCCTTTGTGATGTCTTAGTGTCTGCACTGCCCAACTCAGTTGTGTTAGAGCACCCACTAAGCCAGTCCTAGCTGCGGCAAGAGTGCAAGTCTTCTTTAAGAATGTCTGAAGTAAAAGACGTAATAGAAGAGATAGCATAGACCCATTTAGATAGAGTCTGAAAACCATGATCTATTATTTTGAAAGTGTTCTGCACGATTTCCTTTACCTCTTCTCTTGCTGGAAAAGCATTGTCTTCAAGCATGGCTGCATATGTTAATATAGCAATATACTTATTATCTCTAGAGGGATTTAGATTTGGATCAAAAACAATATAGCTCAAATCCACATCACTTATTTTCAAGATGTGCTATTTCACAGAACTGAGACTTGAGTGTGACAGCCACCGCTGGCACAGATTACCCACACTATGTGTAGTCACTGAAAAAGGAGAATGAGTAGAATACCTAACGTAAGGTCATTTGCTAAAAGGCCTGTAGCTCCAGACAAGAATCTTTGCCTACACATATTATTATCCAGTAGCCACAAGGCTATTCCATTCATATAATTCAGTGTCATGTTAAACGTACCATTTTGAAATATTTCATTCACATCATCACTATATACGTTTTGGAATTCCAATCAGCAAAAATGTGTGAAATGGATTTTGGGAATTAGAGATGTCTTGAAATCTGTATGTGAAGCAAAATCCATGTAGGTAGTTTGCTGAACAGCCTTGTTTAAAAATAGGAATTCATTATGATACAAACAAGCAGGAAATAGGGTATCAGATCTTCTGATTTGCTAAAAATTTGTGCCCGAAAAACTTTTTTCCTTCAATACTGCCTTGCCAATATGTATAACCCTGTTCCAAAATTAATCAAGAAATTATGGAGAATACATGCCTTTGCATCTGGTGAATAACACTTTTTTGAATCACTGAGGAGCCTGTAAATATGCCGATGAATCAGACCTAGTTTTATTGTTAACATGGGAAAACACTCCTGAAATGCCTTTAGGCTGCCAATTGAAGGTACCTGACAGTGTTTCCACTGTGTACAATTATATATCTGCCATTAACCATATCAATGGATGCAATGGTGACCATAATAAAGAACACAAAAAAGTTGCTGACAATTTTTCGGCATCCAGATAAGGATCTTAATTGTCTAACAAAATATATAAATTGAGATCATTCAAAAGTTAACTGCAAAGATGCCCCATAAATTTGCATAAGGAAGTTACATCACTGGATTTCCATCATCCACCTGCACAGGAAGTGACATCAGTGGTTTCCCATCAAAACAGTCTTTAAAAGAAGCCAAACAAGAGGACTTCATTTCCCATCACCCATCAGCACAGGAAATGACATAATTGGATCCTCCAGCATCCATCTGTTCAGAAAGTGAGATCACTGTACCTTCCATTATCCATTTGCACAGGAAGTGACATCACTAGATTTCCCTTTCTCTACCTGAACAGGAAGTGACATCACTAGATGTCCCATCATCCATCTGCACAGAAAGTGACATCACTGATTATCCACCCATGGTACTCTGCGCTCCTTTCCCTTCCAGGACCCACTTAATGGCAGCTCTAATTCAGATGCGCCAAAGGCAAGCCTGTATGTTCCTGAACCGCGCCCAGAGACAGGGACTCTGGTTTTCCTCTACCCCCCACTACCCTCCTCTACCCCCCACTACCCTGATGTGCTTCCACCAAGCTCTCAACCATGGCCACTGCTGCCACACCGTAATACACAACACAGAAAGAGAGTTTTCAGGCTCCTTCTGCAAGTCCTTATCCACTCTCCCACATCCCATACCCATTACTCCTATGCGAACAGCCCCCAGCCTCCCACGGACTTACACCCACTCAAACTAGCCACCCGCTCAAACAGTCCAAACACCACCCACACAACACGCCACTCTCTCATGCATGCTCAACACCCGCTCGCTCACCAAACATGCTACGGAAATAAGGGACCTACTGCATGACCATGCTCCAGACATGATCTTCCTCACAGAAACATGGCTAAACCCAACCTCTGCAATGGACATCGCATCAGCCATCCCCCCCCTACTACAGGATTGCCAGGCAAGACCATCAGCACAAGCCCCGAGATGGAGCGCCATCATATTCAAAGATACCATCAGCTGTACCACCTACACGGACAACCCCACCAGCTACATTGATCACCTCACTTTCAAGACATGTATCACAGCCAACCTCTCACTGGGTTGAACCCTCATATACAGACCATCAGGAGCCTGCACCAATTTCACTAGTGACATCACAGACTTCGCCGCATCCCTCATCACCACCTGCACCTTCACCCTCCTTGGAGACCCTAACTTTCACCTAGAAGAGTGCCAAAACCCAAATTCTACGGCCCATCTAGAAACCTTTGCATACCTTGGCCTCACCCAGCATGTTACTGAACCCACCTACACCCCGGAGACATATTGGACCCAATTTTCTCCTCAATCAGCAACATCACAGTCGACAAACCAGCAACTATGACCTGGATAGACCGCGCCCTCATCAGTTTCAGCACACTCATCCCGCACCACCACAGACCTACCACCACCAGTACTGCCCATCGCAGCTTGAAAAACATCACAGAAGAGAAATGGGCTTCCACACTTTCTGCGCACTGGCCCGAGCACATCAGCAACTTGCCGTAGGCCATCAAGAATCTCATCAGCTGGATCACAGCAAGCGCAGACTTGCTGGGTCTCCTCAAGTGCAAAAAAACACAAGAGCCTGACCACAGACCAGTTGGTACAATGAAGGAACTCAGGCTAATGAAACACCACTGCAAGCAACTGGAGCGCAAATGGAGAACAAGTCAAGACACCACAGATAAAGACATCTTCAAATCAGCCCTAAAATGCTACCACCAGCAGATACGGGACACCAAGTGCACAGCTCTTGCAGATCGCGTCAATGCAGGCACTAATAACAGCAAGGAAATTCTCGTCATCATCAAAAATTTCACTGCGCCTCCTGCCACCTCCAGCAACATCAACCCCTCACAAGACCTTTGCAACACACACTCTGAATTTTTCTGTATCAAAATCACCTTTGTTAACATAATCTTTGAACCTGAACTGGACCCAGTCACTGTCGCAAGTCAACTTCTCATCACGGATGAAGAACAAATGCTGACCTCGGGGCCCGCTGCCACCACCATCAAAATACCATCCAATCAGGGGCACCATCTGACCCTTGCCCCCACCACACCTTCCCCAAAGGACTACTACCAATCAGCAAAGCACTAACACCCATCCTGAACGTCTCCATTGCCAGACACCTAAAAGCATGCCACCATCATTCCCCTGCTCAAGAAACTATCTGCTGACCCAGTCATGCTTTCCAACTACAGAACCATCTCCCTCCTACCATATCCATCAAAGATCTTAGAGAAAGTAATCAACCAACGCCTCACTGTCCACCTCAGCAACCACCAGCTCCTAGACGCCAGGAAGTCCGGATTCAGGCTGAACAACAATACTGAAACAGCACTCATCGCTGCCATAGATGACATCAGCATGATCCTTGCCACAGGAGACATGGTAGCCCTCATTCTCTTGGACCTCTCTGCAGCATTTGACAAGATTTCACACCCCATTCTCATCAGGCGCCTGCACAAGATTGGCATCCAAGGACCCACTTTCAGCTGGATCTGCTCTTTCTTAACAGATAGAACACAAGCTATCCTCCTGACACCTTACTCCTTGGAAGCACGCAAACTCATCTGTGGAATGCCTCATGGTTCATTACTCAACCCCACCCTCTTCAACGCATACATGATCCCACTGGCCAACATCATCCACGCACACAACAACAACATCCTCTTCTACCCGACGACACGCAACTCATACTCTTCCTCTTGGATAAGGCCCCCAATACAAGAAACAAGTTCTCTGCCTGCATGACCGAAGTCGCTAACTGAATGAAAGCCAACTGTCTCAAGCTTAACAATGACAAGGCATAAGTACTGACCTTTGGCAAAAACACCTCACTATGGGACTCCAATTGGTGGGTGGCTGAACTCTGACTCACACCCACACCCAGCATCCATGCCAGGAACCTTGGAATTATCATCAACAGCAAACTGGACAAAACAGTACAAGTAAACACTGTCACTGCATCTTGCTTCCATACCCAGAAGATGCTAAGGAAGATCTTCAAATGGCTCACAAGCAACACTAGAAAAACTATAACCACCCCTTAGTCACCCACATTGGACTACGGAAACACCATTTATGTCGAGATCACCAAGCAACTCACTAGAAAACTACAGACCATTCAGAACTCTGCTGCCAGACTCATCCTCAACCTCTCACACAGAACTCACATCACACCACACCTCAGGGAGCTCAACTGACTCCTGATACACTAATGCGGTCATTTCAAACTCCTCATACACACATTCAAGGCACTACATAACTGCGGCCCGACCTACTTGAACAGTCTCATCTCTTTCCACCAACCCCCCAGATACCTCTTCTCTGCAGGACTCTTACTCGCACACATCCCATGCATACACAGAACCAGATCAGGAAGATGGGCATTCTCTTACATTTCTCCTAAAGCATGGAAATGCCTCCCACTGCACATCAAAGCCTCCTCCTCTCTTCTTGAATTTTGCAAGAAGTTTAAGACCTGGCTTTTCAATTACTCAACCTACCATAGGCAGGGCTAGGTACACACACACACTGAGCACCAGGATGCCCTTGCGGGTGATAATGCACTTTACAAATACACGTAACATAACATAACTTGGTGTTATATCATCCAATGAAATGATTAAAATATGTGTCATGTGAAGTACCTCTGTAAGACCCAAAATTTTAATGTGGCAATCCACAAAAGGAATTATGAAGTTGTAGCCAAAATTCAAATGTATGACTAAAGTGGACAGATACACCTGTTTTGGCTTCAGCAACAGGTAAAAATCCATCAATTGCTTTTCTTTCCAGAGCACCGAAGCAAGACTTCAAAATACCAGGACACAATGTGAACACTCTTCAAAATAGGGCTCTACACACTTTAGAATACCAAAATACAATGTGGACAAAGCTCAACACTCATTTGCAAAGTAATGGAGAATATTTATTGCAGCAAGTTCCAATATATCAAATGGCAATAATGCACAAGTAAAATAAATGCATACAGTGAACGTATATACACAAGAATAAATGCATAGAAAGATAACTGCATGTACACAAGAGTAAATAAGTAGAACTTGAAATACTTCACACTTCTATCTGTTTGCCATCATCTTGCCAGCACGACTGGGGAACCCGTTGACAGTCTCAACTGGGCACAAAAGCCCTGGGCAGTGCATCAACTCCCAGGGAAGTTCCTGTCAAAGCACCAAGAGGTCTCTGTCTTTATACTCTTTACTATCACAGAGAGTGATTTTTAGAAGCTCCCCCTACATCCATCTTCATTGTAGGTGCTGGCTACACTCTCTGCGTCAAGGTCACTCAACGGAGCTGGCCAAGCTCCAATGAGAGCTGAGGCAGAATTCTTCACTTTCTCATCCTTGGGCACTATACGCATCCCAAACTGTCTGTTCTAGCAGCTTATCTCTCTCGCTCGGTGTAGTAAAAAACATAAACAATTCTGTGTGCGCAAGTAACCTGGGCCTGCCTGCTATCGTAGCTGAAAGGCAGAGTCAGACAGACACAAGATGAAACTGTGCTCACAAAAGGTAGCTAGAGTAAAACGGAGTCAATGGTCAATACACGATCTCACAATATATAGCATTACACTGACTCATTTCAAACATTGGCATTTTAGAGAGAGATGGAAGGAAAACAATCCTTGATTCTTCAGGATTGGGTGGTTCATCTCTTAACAATGCACTTTCTTGCAAAGATTCATCTATAGTTGATGTAGATTTATTTATTAGTGGCGGTGCTGGAGTAGTTGCAATTATAGCACTTGTATTTAATGTTGCAGCTATTTGAATTGTAGAAGATGTTGTTTGGGCCACACCTGGATCAATACTTGAAGCAGGTAGTAAAGCTAGAGGCTCACCAATTCCTGAGATAGGACTTATGATTTCAAATTTGCTGATCTCTTCTTGGAGTAGATTAAGTATAGGGAGAGGACATACTGGTATAATCTGGTGGTGGGGTGCTGAAAAAAATTAGCCATGTCATACTTTTTTATGTGATCAATTAGCGCTGTCCAATTTTTCTTCGCACCAGGCAATGGTGATAGTATGATAGTGCAAGAGCCTTCCACCCCTGGAACTGGCAAAGGTAGTCCGTAGAATGATCTAAAGGGTAGTATGTCAGGAATCAGTTCCTTGACTAGTTCTCCCAGTTTTGGGAGCCACCTTTCTCTTCAGTGGTGGAGTTAGGCAAGCCTTCTTGTTTGCAAATGTTTCTCTTGCATCCTTGATGTTCTGCACATGTGAGATCTGATCAGATAAATCAGTATTTGACTCCACTCTTCCAGAGAGCTCAAGATCAGGTAAATACATAGATACCCCCTAAAAGTATTTCATATGGTGTATGGCCATTTGGTACTCCTCAAGGAAAGTTATGGACTGCTCACTGCACTATGTATAGAGTATTGTACAACAACAATCCTGATTCCAATACCCTCATAGTCAAGGCATGTTTAAGCATGCAGTTGTTCGACGACTCAATTCGATTCCATGTGGAAGGGATACCAGAATAGCAGTTGTACTGCTAGAACAGACATAGCATCCATAAATGCCATAGAGGTGAATGCAGGACCATTGTCTAAATGAAAGGTATGAACTGCTTCTATTAATACTAGGCACTGCAAGTCTTTTGCAACTGCTTGAGCAGAGGCAGTCTTTTGTAGCCAAACCATAGAAATCTAGAGCAGGAATCGACTGCAACCAATATATATTTGTAGTGGTTGACAGTTACCAATCGACCAGCATGGTCAAGCTACACGACACCAAAGGGTTTACTGAATATCGTAAGGGGAGTATTCTCTGGGCTTACAACAGTAGAATGTTTTATTTGTATATTTTTTGAGCATTCTTTGGTGATAATGGCCACCAATATTGTTGCTGTAGCGCTGATACCAGTAGAAGCTAAGCCTTCAGGAGCTGCCCTAATCAGCTCTCACCTAACCTTTTCAATAGGTATATGACTATCTCCGATCCTGGTATAAAAACCATTAAAAAAATTGCCTTTGGTGAAGTTATATGGATAATTAGAAGTGAACCCATCGGAGGGCTTTTGCCTCTTTCATTGTTGTCTCTATTGCTATCATAATATCTGCATCAATCTTTGTTTGACATTGAGTCACAGCAGCCACCTTAAACTTCTGCATTGCTGTCTTTGTATCCAAATCAGCTGCACAGGTCCCTCCAGCTTGAATTCCTTCACTATTATGGGCCATAGTATGTTATATGTGCAAGGGTAGCTTGTCCTTAAGAGCAGCCACTTTTTCTTTTTGAATATGAATCCATTTTTGCACCAATGCAGTAGGTCTACCTTTTATTCCTGCAGGCAGAGTGTTGAATCTGATACAGGAGTGTGGGAACTAATGGATCAGCCTTCTGAAAGGTAAGGAGAAGGCATGGATCTTAGCTCTTTGTCTAGTAGAATCAAGTAAAATTTCAGTGGAAACGTTCGGCTGTGAAGTTGCCATCTTGAAAAACTTCTGTGGCTGCAGCGAGTGCTGCTGAATATTTTTGTTTAAGACCAACTGTAGGATATGTAGAGGCATTAATATAGAACATGCTTGTATGTTCATGTATGGGTAATGTCTGTGGAGTTTGCAGGGCAGCTTCTTCATATTGTAGAAATTCCTGTTATGATGGTAGGGGGGATACTCAAATTTTATATCATTAGAATTTTACCTTTAGGCCTATTGCACCCAATGCAGTGCATGTGCATTAAGGTTGCTGGCTTAAGTAGCTGCCTCAACATATTCGATGGCAATTATTAAATCTAATCAGTGATGGGCTCAATCTTTGTACGAATCCCTTCTCTGCCATAGCTAATGTGTATATTTGCACCAGGTGCCTGAATAGCACGTTTCCGAAGTAGATTTTAGCATGCACTGCTTTTGCTCATTGTTAATAGAGGTTTTCTCAGTCTGCCACTAGAGAAGCGAGCCGATTGTCTGTTGTTGATGCTCTCTCGAGCTTCTGAAGCTTCTCTCTCCACTAAAATGCCCATGCATCAATCTTATATACTGATTGTCAGCAATATTATGAGAAAAATCGGCCTTGTGACTTGTGTTGTAAGGTGTGAAAAGAAAAGGGTGACTTCTCTTGCACATTTACCTAAACCTATTGTTTTTCTATTATTGCAGAAATACATACCACACAAACTTTTGATGCACTATCAACTTATAAGGGAGCAGTTCTCCCTTACTTTAAACTCTGCATAATGAACACCTGATCACTCTCAAACCATGGCCTCTTTACTGAATCGAACTGCCACACATGGGGCTTCCCTAAAACATGGGTTAGAGAGAATGCAGTCACCATCCTCAAAGAGTTTAGTTCTTCTGGACGCCAAATCATATTGAAAAATAGAGAAGGGAAATGAGGGGGGAAAGTTGTGCTAGCCTACATCAGTGCCAAAGAAAAAACGGTGATTGTGTAAAATAGTGCAGTCATGTGGGTTTCCACAAAAATATAAATGCTGCACTTGTAATCTTCTGCAAACTTTAAAAACAAAGTTTCTAGCTCAAACAGATAAAAGGTTCACAAAGTTGTTGCACTGGAGATGAAACACCGCACTAGAAACTATTCAAAAGTTAAATAGTTACCTTTCAGCTGTTAATTGCTGTACTCAGGCATTACAAGTCGCAATCATTTGATAGTGTAAACCACTGTGTGAAAATATCAAAATACCCACATAACATCACAGAATAGGGTTAATTATTTACCTTTTCTTGTCAAAATATGGCCAACTCCCCTACACAAATTGGTCTTCCATTGCTGCATAACTCTCGTGGCCCCATTTTACACAACTGAAATGTCCCGTTCTAAGGCACCCAGCATTATGTTCCCATCCTTCAAGAGCATAGTGGCACTACTGCACCATTAACCCCAACAGCTCTTCCACTGCAACACAACATTGGTCTACAAAACCCTGAAACACATACTCCCTGCCCCCATCCACCGCCCACCTCCCAGAATTTAGGTAGCCTCTCCTTCCTGGATGAATTGCTTCAATCCAATGTTTACTTAAGACCAAGGCGGACACATTTATTATTATGGGAGACTTTAATGTATGGCTAGACAGATATGTGCATGAATGATTGGCAATACTGATATCCTAGTAAACAGAGACACTGGTTGCAAATTGCTTCTGCAAACACAAGGAGATGATTGAGAGAGTGCTGAAACTTTTCAAACACTCACCCCCAGTCACAGATCTGGGTTGAATCCATCATCATTCTTTAACTCACTTTGCCACCCCAGTTCAGACACAGCTATATGCAAATCAGGCTTGACCCTGTGCCTCATGGGAACAGTCCAGCCCGAACTGCCAAGCCATGTCTTCCCTGGACCGGAAACAAGCATCCTGGGACCGGTTTCGGGCTAACAGCCCTCATCAGCCAGGCTAGCTTGAATCCAGTGGCAAAGTGAGCAAGGGACCCACGTCTGGGCATACCCTGCCAACTTAGGGCGAACAAAGCAAACACAAGGAGATGATGGACGGAGTGGTGAAACTTTTCAAACACTCACCCCCAGTCACAGATCTGGGTTGAATCCATCATCATTCTTTAACTCACTTTGCCACCCCAGTTCAGACACAGCTATATGCAAATCAGGCTTGACCCTGTGCCTCATGGGAACAGTCCAGCCCGAACTGCCAAGCCATGTCTTCCCTGGACCGGAAACAAGCATCCTGGGACCGGTTTCGGGCTAACAGCCCTCATCAGCCAAGCTAGCTTGAATCCAGTGGCAAAGTGAGCAAGGGACCCACGTCTGGGCATACCCTGCCAACTTAGGGCGAACAAAGCAAACACAAGGAGATGATGGACGGAGTGCTGAAACTTTTCAAACACTCACCCCCAGTCACAGATCTGGGTTGAATCCATCATCATTCTTTAGCTCACTTTGCCACCCCAGTTCAGACACAGCTATATGCAAATCAGGCTTGACCCTGTGCCTCATGGGAACAGTCCAGCCCGAACTGCCAAGCCATGTCTTCCCTGGACCGGAAACAAGCATCCTGGGACCTGTTTCAGGCTAACAGCCCTTATCAGCTTCAATCCAATGTTTACTTAAGACCAAGGCAGACACATTTATTATTATGGGAGACTTTAATTTATGGCTAGACAGACATGTGCATGAATGATTGGGAATACTGATATCCTAGTAAACAGAGACACTGGTTGCAAATTGCTTCTGTCATGAAACCCACATTAAAATCATATCAGATTGAAGCAAACAAGAACCCTTGTCCAGGTGCACCTCAATCACTGTAACATCATCAATGCCAGCCAACCCTCCCCCCCCAAAAAAAGAAAGTATCGCCAGACTGCAGACCTGTCAAAACCAAGCTGCTACACTTTGTCTTGATCTTCTCTGTAAGCAGAACAAAATCATTCCTGCTCCTAAAGATAGCAGCCCATTGGCTCGCTCTAAAAAGCAGGATCGAATTAAAGGTCATGTAGAAGGTCCATTAAGCACATTAGGGCAAAGGCCTAGTACAACAACGAAAACTGACACCCCACTACACCCCATCCAGTATCCTTCTTTGTGCAATGTCCGCTCATTGGATTAACGATTAATCAAGAGAATGAAACATGGAGAAAAATCACTGAGCAAACACGGACTTAGGTTCTGGAAAGCCCTCTCGGTAAAAGTGAGATCTGAACCCTGTCTCATGCAATTTAGGAGATTTTTGAAAAACAAACGTTTGAGACTTGCCTTTAACTAAACTCAACATAGTACAGCGGCTGTGAGCTAAGAATTTAGAACAAGGTTAATCATCCGTCTCCCTCGACTCTAACTCCTTGCTATACTGTTAACTCTTTATACCCAGGACAAACATTCTGAAACACCCACAACAAGATAGGTAGTGCTTTCTAAAACTTCTCAATAAGCAAATAAGTTGTCAAGCGCAAGGATCCTTGTGCTTATTATTGCAAGAGGTTGCCTATATTGGGTGATCGTCATGGCATTTACAGTCCCCCCCCCCCCTCCCACATGTTGCTCATGGTAATGTTTGTCAGCACCTAGATAGACACATTTCTTTTGCTGTGTTGTCGCCAGGGAATTTCACTAATCTAAAACATCAAGGTAAAATGCACCAGCTCTTCTTGGGAACTTTCTGGCTGCCCTCCTCTGCTGGCCAAACTAGTCAATTATTAAAGGAACAAAGGTCCCGATGGGAGAAGTGTTAGCCTCAACATCCTTGGCAAAGGTAGGGACAAACCATTAGGTGTATGGCTTAGCCTGGGATTCAAACACCATTTACTTAATAACATTTTTATGTTTCATTTTAAAACAAGTTAATTGAATATATATGTATATATATATCAATCAAAAGAAAGGTTGCCCCTGCATGAAGATGCACACACAGAAAGTTTTACACTCTTTAATGAGGACTGCAGCGGAGTCAACTTCCCACCTCAGATCAGTTCAGGGGGTGCCTGACGTATTTCGGACACCTTTGTCCTTGTTCACAGGCCGGTAAGAGGAGGAACAGCAGCAGCATTGCAGAACACCTGCTTAAGTTCATCAAGTCCCACCACAGTGGGCGTGTGCTAAAGTGCATGCTGGTAATAGCAGTTCTACAATTGATTCAATCCCAAGTGGGTGTTGCCGTACATCCTAAATTATTAAAAATTTTGTTGCCCAACAGCAGGGCCGGACTGGCCGTAGCGGGCACCGGGCGTTTCCCCGGTGGGCCGCTAGGGTGGGGGCCGGTTTTGGGCCCCTGGGGGGCCGTTTTTGATACCGGGGGTCGGCAATATCAGCCCCCTGTAACAAAATCGGCCGCAATCGGCGCTCGCAAACTGCTCAGCTGCACGCCCCCTCACCCCAGGGGGGGCCGACGGAGCAGTTTGCCAGGGCCCGTTTCGGTTGCCAGTCCGGCCCTGCCCAACAGTGGGTTGATTTGAAGCATGAGATGCTGAGTGCGCTGCCCATACTTTGTCACTCAAAATGGGCCTCCAGTTCCATCAGCGTCTAATTTTCCAAGTCGCCACAGATCCGCTGTTTCAGCGGTGGTGCTTCCTCGTGACTGGTCTGGCCACTTAACATCAAAAGAAAGGTTGCCCCTGCATGAAGACGCACACACTGAAAGTTATATATAACCGTATAACCGACTGGTGGCCACCAGTAGGTAGTTATAATTAGAACCATGTTTCCATAGGAAAAGCATTTTTTTTACTTTGGCGTCGTTTGACCAATCTTCATGAAATTTTCCCCAAAAAGTGTCAAGGTAGGTTTTTTGTGTCATGGAAAGTTTGGGGGTGATCCAGCAGTGGGGACTGAGAAATAGAGGCACAAAATAAGGGTGCATTTGTAATGTTAATTCCCATAGGAATGCGTTGTTGAACCTACAGCCCGAACTGCTGGATAGAATTACAGCAAATGTGGCAGAAAAGTAGACGTTGTTACATAGATTGTGCTTTTTGTTATTTGGTGCAAATCTGATCAGTGGTTTTTGAGAAATGTAAGTTGGAAATTATAGTGATATCGCTGGCCGCAGATATTTCACAACGATTTTGCAAGTAACTGCGAATGCACGCGCCAACGGGAATGCTCTGATTGGCTGGACGCAACCTGAACAGAAAGTTACAGCTGCCATTTTATCAATTGGGAACGGTTACTGGGGCGGAACAGTTCTGTGAAAGCTAACATAAGAGGTCAGGGGGGATGTACTCTGACCCCATGTTTGAGAAATGGGGGTGTTAGTAACACAAGTTATGTGTCCAAAATTCATTTTTTTAAAATTGCGTGTGATATTCGCGATGTCGACGCAACCACCTGCGTGGTCCTCCGTGTACCGTTGCGACTATCGATGTCTTTGCAAATATACACACCCACGCTGGTCACAGTCACAGACTCATGTACCTACTCACATATCCACTCAGACACTCATACACCCACTCACATACCCACTCAGACACTAATGCACCCACTCACAGTTTCACTCAGAGACACATGTGTGTACTCAGATAAGCATTTAGAGGCTCATGCACCCACTTACAGATTCACTTAGAGACTCATGCGCCTATTCACATAAATAGTCAGAGACTTATAAACCCACTCACAGACCCACTCAGAGACTCACGCACTGACTCACAGATGCACTGAGACACTTATGCTTCCACTCACACACCCACTGAATGACAGACCCACTCAGACACTTATGCACCCACTCATAGATCCACTTACAGACTCATGTACTCATTTACATGCCCACTCGGACACTTACACACCCACTCACATACCCAGAGACTTATACACCCACTCACAATCTCACTCAAAGACTCATCTACCCGTTCACATACCCACTCAGAGACTTATGCACACACTGATCGACCTACTGAAGGACTCATGCAGCCAGTCACAGATCCACTTGGAGACTTATGCAACCACTAACAAAAACCCAGTGAATCATTAATACACACTGTAATAGAGATATTGAGAGACTGACCAATGTTTTTATAGAGTTATTTAGATAGTGATTTATCTAGTGTGATGGTTAGAATTAATTATATAGTTCTCATTTTTTAATGTGATGGTGGCTAATGAATTCCTGCTTTTGCTTTGTGTTTTCACGACGTATCCGCGATTGTCACGGGTACCAACGTCACTGTGACCCCCCCGGCGTCAGCACAAAAAGAGAAAATTGGTTTTAGAGGTGGTTTTTATCGAAACTCAGCAGAAAAACATGAGTTTGGACTGTACAGTAATAAACCCCTAGTGCCAAAAATACTATAATCTGTGTGCATATATGTGTTTTTCAGTCTGTAAAAAAGGCGCGATCATCGCGGTTACCGACATCATCGTGACCCCCGCCGTCACAGCGAACACGGGAAATAGGTTTTAGAGATGTTTGCAATAGAAACTCACTAGAAAACATGACTTTAGACAATACAGTAATAAACCCCTAGTGTGTAAAATACTGTAATATGTGTGCATATATGTGTTTTACACTTTATGAAAAATGCTCGATCATCGCAGTTAACGTTGTCGGGACGCCCTGAATATCCGCGAAAATAGAAAATAGGTTTTAAAGATGGTTTTTAAACAAAC
This sequence comes from Calotriton arnoldi, assembly GCA_963921515.1. NCBI lineage: Eukaryota > Metazoa > Chordata > Amphibia > Caudata > Salamandridae > Calotriton > Calotriton arnoldi. The sequence continues at coordinate 2,122,042 of CAWUFW010002036.1, read as the reverse complement.
TTAGTACAAAAAACATGAGTTTAAACTTTTTTTTTTAAAGAAGACGGTATATAGCAATATGTGTAGTGCAATGTTTAGAATGGATTTTTTTTGTAATTATTTTTGCATGTGCTGGTGGCCGTTGAATGTCTTCTTTTGTTTCGCGATTTCGCAACATATTCGCAGCCATTGCGACATCGTCATGAAGATTCCCAACAACTAAAAAAAGGATCTTTAGAAAAAAATGTAACAATATTTCCGGCACTAGGGTGGCTCCGACAAGAGCCATTGTGTTGGTTGTGTGTATATGACAGCTACACATAAGACTGGATGCAAAGTTTCAGGTCACTTAGAAACACCCTGTTGCCTTCGTCTTAAAGTGCACTCCATCATTTCTATAAATTCCATGCATGTCAAAACGCAGATTGTTGTTATAGATACAGCCCATGCGATGGTCTCTGAGAAATGCAGAAACTGTTTTATTAACTTGTTTCCTGGCTTTGTCAATCTGTAGACAGAATTGATTTGACCACTTCCATTTCTGTCTTTGGCATATATTAGAGTACACCAAGACAGTGTGAGGGAAAAGGGACATTGATTCTTCATTAGGATTTCTAGCCCTACCCCAGTTAGTGTGCCTAGGTCATTCCCACCACAGTGCAACATCATGAGGTGAGGAGCTCGGCAATCCACAATGGTTTTAACCAAAGCCAGCAACTGATGAAACTTTAACCCTCTCAGGCCAAACCAAGTAATCTCCACATTTGGCAAACCCAAGTTCCTGTCAATACCTCTGTTTTTTGCAGCCTCTTTAGCCCAATAGACATAGCTGTGGCCAGCAATCCACACTCTAAGCATTTTGAAGTGAAGGAGCAATAGCAGTTAGGAGAAGACTGGAGCTGAATGAGGAAGTTTTCCAAATGAAAAGCAGTTAAAATTGATATATATTTGATTGGATGCTGTCAGCATGTAAGTGAATAAAATTTGGTGCTGTGTTGGGTGCATTAGGAAAAAGTCCTATTATTGGCTGTTGTTTAAAAAAAGAAATGTAATACAGACATGGATATGCTTTTGAATCTGTGGAGTAAACCACACCTGCTGTATCTGATTTGGAAGTAGCATGGTCCTTCTAGAATCTGCTGTGATCTTGTGACCTACTGTTTCCATTGGGTAGTAGATACACTGAGCTAAGAGTGTATTGGGGGGAAGGGTGTTAGAGTGACAGACCATTTTTTTTAAGTTGAGGAGTTATGACACAATTTAAGTAATGATAAACTTTAATTTCCAACTCAGGACTATGTACTAAACTGTTGTGCATTATTTAAATTTTAAAAAACTGAAGCTAAATATAGGTTTGGACTCCTGTTTTCTTTTTGCGATTACTACGCGATGATTGCAAAAACATCGTGAACACGCATAGACAGGAATCTCTTTTTGAAAGAGAGGGAAAGAATTAACAGATGCTAACCATTCACAAGTGGATATAGAGTAAAATGAAAGACATGATTTCATTTGCTGCCTTTCTCATGATCTTAGGGTGGAAAGTTGAAGAGGTTGCCATTTTATAGTTGCTTTGTATGAGAGTGGTGTACCATTCTTGTGCTTAGTTTTTACAAATCCTAACAGTGTCAAAACTATGCAAAAGAGCCACAACAGCAATATAATCTACAAACTCAATTCACTGATATGTACAGAACTTTTGAATTATTCAACATTAGAAATGAAGATGTATATGGGAGTTAGATAAAAAAAAGAGTATCACAGTGATATGAAAACAAAATATCAGATGAATTGTATCTGGTAGAGGGTATGTGTTCAAGATGTTCAAACCGAATGTTTTGGGAAGTAAGAGGAATATGAATTAGTGCCCCTTTATTCCATTGTGTACTTTATAGAAAAGCAACAGTATAGTATTGTTGAAAGTTACAATGAGGAATGTATGTAAAACTAAGAATGTTTTAAATGTCTAAGCATTATGTGCAGAATAGATTCATCTATGTTATTTGCATTCTGGGAATTGTAGTACTTTTAGTCACATTATTAAACAGGAGTAGCGTAGCCCCCAATAAAAGATAATGTGCTGCGCCTGCATATGAATTATAAAGTAGTAATGCTTATAAGGTATGCATCAGGAAGTGTTTGTCAATATGGTTTTTAACTTATGTGACCAGTCTGCACATATGTAGATGGTGAGATCTGTTTTTCTGGTTGCAGATAGTGATATGTACGATGAGACTCTTGAGTGTACTTAAAGATGTAGGGAACTATATATTTTTGGAAAGATGGCCTGAAGATGTATATCTATTATGAAATCACATGTATGTTTACATGGTGATCTATGTTTTCTAAGGCTGTTGAAAATTTCATGTATATGGTGAGGATGGTGTATTTCTTTAAACATGCTGTGTTTAAAATTGAGAAGGGTTAATAGTGCAGAATGTCTCTTAAGAGTGCTTGTGCTAGCTTCACTCGGCGTGTAACTTTTCTTTGAGAAATGCTGAACATATGTTTTAAAGACACCGGAAATATTTGAGAAATGATGTAGGTATGCCATTAAGAAAAGGTTTTGTGCTTTGAAAAAGTGAGAATTGTTGTTTTCAGTTTTAGAAACGTATTGATGCATATGCACGCTGAGTAACAGAGCAATGTATGCTCCTAGAGAGCAATGCATCCAATCATATATCAAGTGTGGCATCTTGACTTCACTTTTACATAGCTCAGTAGAAAAGGGTAGATACACTAAAACAGGTAGTTTGAAACTGACAGAAGGACTTAAACAATGATTCACAAATATAGTCACAACAGTTATGTATCTAACAGCAATGGAGGTACTTTCACAGTCAGCCAGGAACTACTCAAGCACTCATCCAATCACCCAGGCACTACTCAGCCAGTCATTGAATCACTCACGCACTATCCAGGCACTTAATCAATCACCTAGGTGCTACACATGCACTCTACCAATCACGCAGGCACTAATTATGTAGTCATTGAACTATGCAGGCACTACGCATGCATTCATCCAGTCACCCAGGCACTAACCATTCACTTATACAATCAACAAGACTGTACCTATGCAGTCATTCAAACACCCAGGCACAACCCATGCACATATCCAAACACCCACTAACAACCTATGCACTCATCCAATACAGAGGCACAACTCATGCAGTCATCCAATTACGCAGGCAGTACCAATGCAGTGAACCTATCATCCATCCAGCACCTATGCACTCATTCAATTACTGAGCCAATACTCTTGCACTAATACAATCACCCCAGCAGTACACGTGCTTTCATCCAAACACTTAAGCTTTAACAATGGACTCATGCAATCACTCAGACACGAGTCATGCACTCATCTAATCAGCCAGGCACTACTGGTGCACTCATTCAATTATCCAGGCACTACTGTTGCACTCATCTAATCGCCTAGGCACTACCTGTTCACACAACCAAAAACCCATGGGCAGCAGCCATGTACTCATCCAATCACTGAAACACGACTCAGGCACTCATCCAATCTGCCAGGTGCTATCCGTGCACTTAAACAATCATGTATGCACTATCCATGCATGTATATTGAAGTAAGTGCATGTAGTTGTATAGCTTGGTTCATCTGTAAATTTAAAACTGCAACATAACATTAAAACAATTTTTGTATTATGTGTAAGTCAGTAGTAAAGTAGTTGGTACATTGGCTAGAGTAAAATATTTAATATACTGATTTTTTAACAGAACAATATCTACATAACTACAGACAGTTAGAATCGCTACAAAAGCTCAGAGGAAAAAGCAACAGAAGCAACTACAGTATCTATGCAGAATAGAGACACAAAAGGGACAAAATGCAGAAAAGGTGGTGAAAGAAAAAAGAGCACTGGTAAGAGGACAAAGATTACAAAATAATGAAAATAAAAAGCAAACTATGAGAAAGAATAAGAGTGGACAAAATCTATATTACAAGAACAGGAAAGAATGTAAGAAAGATGGACACACCTTAACCAGGAGACAGAAGCAGTTTAAGTAAATCAGACCCAGGAAGTTTAGTAGTAGAGTGGTTGAAAGTCTACTGAGAAATATGACGAAGTATAGAAGAAGGAGAGAGCACTGAAACAGAAAGAATGAGTTGAGGGAGTAGTTGATAAGGCCTTTGCTTTGAAGATGAATATTTTCATTTTGATTATAAATAGAATGAAGACTCTTGACAAAATGGTGTTGTACATGAGGAGACAAACCCAGAAAAAAGATTAGTGAATAGAAGCAACATTTGTACAGTTGTTTAGAGGAGAATGGATGCATACTTCTACTACAGACCCTTTCTTTAATGAAGAAAGCTATCTCTAGGATAACACATTAGTTCATGCTAGTGATGAAAGAGGACGATGTTATGAAATGAAGAATGGCACTCCTATAGCGAAAGAGGTGCTGGTACCTAGAAATGTAGAACAAGTTATTGCAGAAGAGGTACAGAGAAGGTATAGTCAGGCCCTGTATACAAATAGAATTTGAGTAGTATTTGTAGTATTCAACAGCAATCCATTGACATACTAAGAAACTTTCTACATATCTTTCCAAGGCGAAGTTTAAAGCACAAAATGAGTACTTTTCAACGACTAGATCCTTGCAAAGGTAAGAAAGCATACAAATTTGGAAGGACACTCACTAGCTTGTGTATGTTGACCAAAGCACCTTTCATCATTTCAAGATAAAAGCTGTACACCTCTCAACAATGCAAACTTTAGTTAGGAGGCTGTACTATGTGAAAACTCCTGCTTTATGTTTAGGAGAAATAAATAGAGCACTTTTGTATGGTACTGTGGCAGAGTCACAAAATATTGTGATGATGTGCAGTTTTGTTTCTTTTGTCCAGAACAGGACTCTACAGAAAATGAAGAGTTGATAACAGGAGAAGTTGCAGAACAGGAAACAGGTATTATAGTTGATAGTTTTGAAGAAGAGATTCCAAAAATTGACAGTGTGCTCTGAAAAACCAGAGTATGTTTGTACATGTTGTCGACACACTCACTACAAGATTCAAACATGGACTGTTGACTTGTATTTAAAAAGTGAAAAGAAAATAATGATAACTAGCAAAGGTTTGCTGTGTACGTTTTTGTAGAGGAACGCTTTGACTTGTCCACACAGCAAGTTATATGTAAGTACTGTTACAATAAATTAGTGGCTAATAAAATGCCAGCTAGAGCTGTGCATAACAGTTGGAACTGGTTCCCATTACAGAACCACTTCAAGGTTTAAATGTTTATGAGTCAGTTCTTATCCAAAGTATACATACACTTCAGGTTATGGTACGTATGGAGCCAAAGACAGGCAAGTTACCACCAACAGAGCTGTAGAAAAATCTAAAAGGTAGAGTAGTGTACTGGATTAGCAGTGTTTTCTCAAAATGTTCAGCAGGATGCTCAATAATTTTTACTGTTAATGCTAGGGCTATTTGAGGAAGAGAATGTGAACATCAATTAATTATTTGGTTTAACTTATCATGGAACCATAACTGTGAACATTGTGAATTCACCTCGAATACTGAAATCAATTTGGAGTGATTCCTCTACTTGACGTTACCAGATTGTACAGCCGTGGCCTTTGAAAAGTTAACCAAAAGCGCCTATCAAGATATGACCTGTCCAAACTGCAGTTCAGAACTTAAGTCTACATTGTTACTTTAAAGGTATGGAAAATATGTCATAGTCATTCTACAACGATGCAGAGAGGATGATACTAAATTAGAAAATGAATTTACAAACTTTGTAGCTGGACAAATTTCCATTTCAAAAAGAACTTTCACAACTATAGCAATCATATTTCATGAAGGAGTTAATATAACCTCGACACATTACACAATATATTTAAGATGTTAAAGAGGATGACAGAGTGCAATGACATAGAAATGACATTCAAATCAAGAGTCCCTAAAAAGTTACTAAGCTCATATCTGCTATTTCTAGAACCGAAGTTCTAAGGACAATTCAGGATAACAAAATGTGATAGTGTGTTGATATGTATATGAATTATGTGTTTCTGGGACATTATTCGGTCTATTGGGATATTGTCTACAGCAAGCTGTTAAAAATTATAGACTCTTTCTAACTGCAGGAAAGGAATTTATAATACATTACAGGACTACATTCTGTTACTACAGAAAAAACTAAACGGAGGTACTATAATACCAACAGTCTTAAGTTGCATCTAAGAAGTCTCTTCACCACTTCATCATTGTATCTTGTTTTGGTTGCCTAATGTTCAAAATGAAATCCTAATACATGTTTCTTTTTTTAATATTTTTTCACAGTGGTTGAGGTACTGTAATAAAAGAGGAAAAATAATTAACAAGTATGGTTTTTCACATTCTGCAAAATTACATCCACAGATTGCTCCCCGGCTGTTACAATGGTGTTACAGTCCATGTAGAAGGTAGCAAAACGCTTTAGTTCAGGTGATATTTCACTGCATCTTCTCTCCACTTCAGCTGGAACTTTGTCGCCAGGAGCAGGGGCTGGAGGTCTGGAGGCTGTAGATCCCGCTCCTATTTTTTTCTCTGTGCTATTTTAAGTTGCTTCCTGTGGTATGTTTTCAAGTGGTACAATATGCTTGTTGTACCACAAGATAATGTCTTCTCACAAATGCTGCACCTCACCAATTTAGTTGTGGTATTCGATTCACCAGAAAAAAATCCCATGCTATGCTTTGTTTCTTCATCGGTGGTTCTTCATCAGAAGACTGTTAATGTGCAGCTGAGTCCTCCTGGTCTTCAACAACTTCAACCAGTTGTAGGTCTTCCACTGGTTCTTCTGATGCCATTTTATTTTTGTAGAAATAGCGAAAATAAAGTTAAAAACCAGCACAATTTTCAAAATCAGTTTGGGACAGCTCCTATAATAAACTAACCAGCACCTGGAAAGTTCAAGAAGGGAGAAATAGTGTGTGCTTCCTTTCATAAAGGAAACTGTGTAAACCAATGAAATTTCTTTATTTGGTAGTCGTGCTATTCGCGAGTACAGATGTGGATAGTTATTTGTTTAAATTAATGTTTTGGAAAAATGCGTTTTGAAAATAAAGTTAAACCAATATATTACTAAACAGCTAGACTCAAACTTACTTTATGTAAAATATGTCTATATATGTGTTGTACACTTTGTCATTTGTATTTGCGACTACCGACATCATCGCGACCTCCGGTGTCGCTGTGAACAAGGAAAATGCATTTTTGATGTAGTTTTTTCGACAAATGAATACAAAGGGGAAAGTTAAATTAGTATCTTACTAAACAGCTGCAGTGAAACTTTATGTAAAATATGTCCATATATGTGTTTGACACTTTGTCAAAAACACATGGTATTCACGATGTGTCCACGGCGATTGTGACGTCGCTGCAAAAACCAAAAATATCTTGAAAGAAGATGATTAATGTACTTTTAAAAAAAATAGATGACAAATACAACAATGAGCGGTGCAACATGCGGATGTAATGTTTAATATCTAATTATAGAAATAAAATGCAAAAATTACATAAGTTTACCTAGAAAAAAAAACAACGGTAATAAATAAAATCTTATAAACCTTAGGAAATCACTTAAAGAACAAATGTTATAGAGACCTTATAGTTAGGAATGAGAGTAAAACATACAAATTCACTGAAGAAAACAAAGATTACAGAAATACTATAGTTTGGAAATAATATTTAAAAAACCTTACAAATTCAGTGAAAAAAACAAAACGTTACAGGGACCAGTTTCGGGGCATCACCCCTCATCAGCCAGGCTAGCTTGACTCCAGTGGCATGGAGAGCAAGGGACCCACGTCTGAGCATACCCGTCCCACTCTGGGTGACAAATGCAAAAAGAACAGTTGATGGACGGAATGCTGCACAATGTCAGACATTCACCCCAGTACAGAGATCTGGGCCTAAATCCATCGTTTTTTTGCTCCCCATGCCATTCCAGTTCAGACCCAGCCATATGCAAATCAGTCTTGACCTTGTTCCCCATGGGAACAGTCCAGTCTGAACTGCCAGGCCAGGTCCTCCTTGGACTGGAAAAAAGCATCCTGGGACCGGTTTCAGAGCATCACCCCTCATCAGCCAGGCTAGCTTGACTCCATTGGCATGGAGAGCACAGGACCCACGTCTGGGCATACCCATCCCACTTGGGGTGACAAATGCAAAAAGAACAGTTGATGGACAGAATGCTGCACAATGTCAGACATTCACCCCAGTACATAGATCTGGGCCTAAATCCATTGTTTTTTGCTCCCCAGGCCATTCCAGTTTAGACCGAGCCATATGCAAATCAGTCTAGACCCTGTTCCCCATGGGAACAGTCTAGTCCGAACTGCCAGGCCAGGTCCTCCCAGACGTGGGTCCCTTGCTCACTGTGCCACTGGAATCAAGCTAGCCTGGCTGATGAGGGGTAAACCTACAAAACCGGTCCCAGGATGCTTGTTTCTGGTCCAGAGAGGATCTGGCTTGGCTGTTCGGGCTGGACTGTTCCCATAAGGAACAGGGTCAAAACTGATTTGCATATGGCTGGGTCTAAACTGGGGTGGCATGGTGAGCAAAAGAACAATGAATTTAACCCAGATCTCTTGATTAGGGGTGAATGTATGATTTATTCAGCATTCCGTCCATCATTTGTTTGCGTAGCACTCATCGCCCTAAGTGGTATGGGTATGCCCGGACATGGGTGCCTTGCTCACTGTGCCACTGGATTCAAACTAGCCTGGCTGATGAGGGGTAATACCTCGAAACCAGTCCTAGGATGCGTGTTTCTGGTCCAGGGAGGACCTGGCTTGGCAGTTCGGGCTGGACTGCTCCCATAAGGAACAGGCTCGCAACTGATTTGCATATGGCTGGGTCTAAACTGGGGTGGCATGGTGAGCAAAAGAATGATGATTTAACCCAGATCTCTTGACTCGGGGTGAATGTATGATTTATTCAGCATTCCGTCCATCATTTGTTTGCGTAGGACTCATCGCCCTAAGTGGGATGGGTATGCCCGGACATGGATCCCTTGCTCACTGTGTCACTGGATTCAAGCTAGCCTGGCTGATGAGGGGTAATACCCCGAAACCAGTCCCAGGATGCTTGTTTCTGGTCCAGGGACGACCTGGCTTGGCAGTTCGGGCTGGACTGTTCCCATAAGGAACAGGGTCAAAACTGATTTGCATATGGCTGGGTCTAAACTGGGGTGGCATGGTTAGCAAAAGAACGATGGATTTAACCCAGATCTCTTGACTCGGGATGAATGTATAATTTATTCAGCATTCCGTCTATCATTTGTTTGCGTAGCACCGAACCCTGTGGAAGCAGTCATGCTAGGACTAGGTGCAGCTTGCCAGGTTATGGTGAGCCTTGCTTGACCCAAGGATATTGCAAACTTTGGAATATTTACACTAAATATTATATTAAACTCTCGTAGCTGCCTTCAACGTTTTGTTTCTTCAAGTTTAAACACGGTAACCCGTTCAGTTGGCAATTCCTTACCAACAATGATGTCAGGTAGACCCAGAAGCAATCTCCCACTGACTCGGCGCAAAAACAAGGACCAAATAGCTCTTGACACTGCTCTTCAATTGCTCAAGCCAGAGCAAAGCTCAAAATTGTCTCCGCCCAAGGATAACTCATTAGTTTCACCTCTTATTGCGCAATCGATCAGCACCTTTGCCCCATTGCTCAAAGTTTTTAAAAAAACAACAAGCCGTCAAAATTTGCATTCCTGAAAGATGAAAGTGCCATTCTGTATCCATCTCAGGAGGAGGTTAGAGAGGTACTTCCTGTGTTGCAGCCCCCCATGAACCTTCAACCTGGCACACTAGATAAGGATGCTGGATCTGCTTCACAAACTTAAATCGACAATTCAACTGATCTGCAGCCTCTGCCCCATCTTTCACCGCCCAATTTAAACTTATCTCTTGAGCAGCAACCGCTTAGAACTTCACCTGCTTCTTTAACTCAAGCAATATTCTCTCAACAAGCTATCTCAGCATAGCAATCAATTTCGCATTCAATCTCAGATCGTATTTTGCCCAAAGCCTCAGATGAATCAACGCACAGCACTAAACATGATGCATTCGATGTCTGCCCCCCATCTCAACTTCTTGCCTCGCAACGCGAAAGGAGCCTCTTTCATTTAACTTCAGGCCTTCCCATAAACCCCAAGACGTCTGCAAACCCGTCATCTTCTTCTCCGTAATGGATTTCGCCATTGCATCTCCCTCACACAAATCAACATTTATAAGCGACTTTCATGTTGAGTCCTCGATTCAAATTGTAGCCTAAATTCACCCACTGACATAACGACCTGGCAACAACTTATAAATGCGCTCGACACAACTGCCAAGGCACTGGAATATCAATCAAACAAGTTTGATATCCATATCTCTTTGCTAGAGACACTAGCCCAGTATACTTCATCCATTGATTCACATTTTGAATGCCTTAACATCACTGTCAGTAGCTTGGTATCAAACACCCATAATCCTCCAGTCCCGAACCCACCAACCTCTACTGAGCTCAACTTGCAAGAATGTGTCTGTGCAATCCTGTTAGACAAGTTATTTACCCTACCAGCTATAGTTGGCAAATTACTTCAGGAAGTCAAATTGATTGGAAAAGCTCAGATTCCCCCGTCCAACTTTCAAACAGTTGTCCCCCCAACAGTCCAAACAAGCCCTGTTGCACTGACACAAACGCCGGCAACCATAGCACCACCTCAAACAACGCTGGCCTTGAAAAGGCAGTGGAACTCAGAGTGGAATTTCACCCTATCCCTCCGCATCTTGAAATATCAGGCAATGGCCACACACTGATAACCAATGTAAACACAGATGCAAGTGTGCAATCCAATATGGCACTTAAGTCGCCACAAAATGTGGATAATGTCAATATCAGCACTCCCAGTTCCCCCACCTCTTAACTAATGAAGTGCTAGAGAAAGCTTCTCACAAAACAAAATAAAAATCAGGTCAAAATCCTGAAGGCAGTAGATTATGTTTTTTTAAAATCAAGAGCTTCTTCCACTCTCTAGGGTCAAGGCCCCATGCGGAGCCAGTTACACCTACAAACTTGCAGAGCAGGGACACTGTAACAGCCACTCAGTCCGCTGGCTAACCAACAATGCCTCAAGAATCTCCCAGGACATTTTCCCCTGTCATGCTCAGGGACATCTTAAGGATTTTGGGGGCCCTGGGCCAAATGTATTTTGGGGGCCCCTGTTTGGAACAGCTTTGAATTTATGGTCCGATTTCAGCTTTTTCATGTTGTCTTTGGCTAGGTCAATATTGTAATATAGCAGCAGCTCACCAATATTATTGCAAATAATCTCTGTGAGCCATTGCCCTTTCTCAAATGTGGGGTCCTGTTTCGATCTAAAAGGAACTTTTTTCTTAATGGATGTTGTATGGTGTTGAAAAAAATAAACACAACATTTATCAGCATAATGTCTGTAAAAGACTCCCACACATCACCCGTTTTCAGAATAAACTTAAAGAAAGTGGTATTAAACAACCATCTTTAAGAATCATTCAAGGTAGTCAGGGCAGGACTGTGTGGAGAATAGAGCTGGATCTATCAGGGGGCCCCTAAGAGGCTGGGGCCCAAGGCCAGAGCCCACTTTGCCCATGCCTTAAAACGTCTCTGGTCATGCTAGAGACTGACACCCTAGTCGCAACCATCTCGCAGGCTTCTCTGGGCCAAGAATCCCAGCCCAAAAGTGCCTTTCCATTAAGTGGGGTAGTAGCTGCGTTTCTCCCCTCTAATGACCCCTGTCAACTCCCATATGGGAACGACCCCTCTATCGGATTTATCAGTCACACCACAAACCGACAACCGAGAGATGGGATCACCAATGAGCAACTGCACTCCCAACTTACGCTCCTGACCCACCCTGGCACCGCTCCTACTCAAAATAAACCACCCTAAGTGATCACAACGTTAATGACAATTATGCATCCGGAGTACACCTTCCAATGCTCAAATGACCTACTGAACAGGGTAAATATTGTTAAACTTTTGGCCTCCCACCCTAATCTCAATCACTTAAACTTAGGTAATATTAGGAGTATTCAGTTTATCTCTTCAGATATATTCTCCCAAAAGGAAGCAACAGCCATGACTTGGACCACGCATTCAGCAGTGAGCACAATATGGTAAAACCGTAAACTTCTAGAAGAATGGGGGATTCCGACAACATTACCCCTACAGCCCGCTATCCTCATGCCCTCATTCAACAAGACTCTGAGTGTGCTCCTTGTAAGTCCCCCCCAGATCAGGAAAAAAATCAAAAGTACCTTCAGGCCAGCTACCTCACCAAGAACCTCATCTCTACTTAGAAATGCAATAGGGCCCCTCTACTCATGCATCAACAAGAGAAGCAACGAAAGGAAACTAAAACCAAGTTGAGGGTTCAACAGTTACAGCAATTTAATACAACCAACAGGAGACGGTGCAGGTGATTTCGTGGCAGCACACAGACCCTGAGAGGTGGAGGCTTCAGGGGACGAGGACAGGGTAGAGGGAGACTCCCCCAGTCAAACCAAGGATGTTGTGTTTGTGATGCAAATGATCATTGGAAGAATGAATGTCCCAATAACTACAACAATTCGCAATATGGTATGAATCCCCCAATGCAACGTCAACCCAATTCCTTCCCCGCTTCCCATCCAGGGCCTCCATCGGGTCCATTAAATAGGAATTATTTTGACCAGTGATATCAGCAGACCCACATCAAATCATGGCCCAAGACACCTATGGTGAGGTCTGTTATGAAGCATAGGGGTGTCCCAGATGGGAAATATGAATATTGGTGACTGCATTCTCAGCTGACCAGACAGGCCCTAATTTTCAAGGAGACGTTTATGGTCATAATGTTAAGTTCCTTATAGACACTGATACCACTTACCCCACAGTATCAGCTAATACTGTTCCCCACTTACCCCTCTTGGCAATGATGAACATCTCCGAGGGAATTCCAAATGTTGCCATTACAATCCATATTAGTCTGCCTGTGACGTTTACCATTGGTCCATGTAGGAAGCTGGCTCTGTATATATTATATCAAAAGGGAAATATAGTGTGCACAGAGTCCAGTAAGTCCCCAAAGGTATAGCAGAGGATAAAGTTGATAATACCTTGCTCTCAATTTAGTGGTAGCTGTGCTGAGCAGTTAGACTTATCAGAGGGTAGTGTGAATGGATTTGGTGTACATACACATACAAGGCAGGAAAACACACTAAATGACTAACTCTAGGCCAATGTTTGTAACAAATATTACTTTAGTTACTTTTATTTCTAGGAACCAAGTTGAACTCAGTTACAGGTAAATAGACTTTTCAATTGTAATGCTTTCAAACTATTATTGGCAAGAGATTTGTATAGCATCAAACAATACTTAACATGTACATGAAATGCTTTTCAATGTAGAAAAAGATACTTTGTATTTAGGATCCACACTTAGTACAATACAGTGAGAGATCAATGCAATCCTATTGGAGGAAAGACAGATGAGTAACTTACAGGTAAGTAAACGTTTTTGAGATCAGTCTCCAGGGGTTTTGGTCAACAATGGGCAAGGGCCGACGAAGGTAGGTACTGCACCAACTGCGGCACTGGGGAGGCTGGGTGCAGAGGTCACTGGGCCCAATGTTATCCTATGGAGGCTCAGGGCACCTCGAAAAGACACCAGTTACTGGTAGGTACCTGCGGCTCAGGGACACAGGCCCTGGGGGTTGAGGTCAGCACTAGAGAGGCCACAAATTAGCACTGAGACTGTACCACCAGCGGCACAGGGGCAGCCGGGTGCAGAGTGCAAAGGAGGCGTCAGGTGCCCTGTAGAAACCAACGGAGATCCTCTGTTGGAGAAAAAGGCTGCAGTCTCGGTTCAGAAGGCTGGTTGAGGACATCTCATGACTGGAGAGGTAAGTAGGATAGTGGGGGGGGATGCCAGGACACCATCAGTTGGGCACTCCTAGGCCTGGGGGCTGCAGGTGGAGGGGTGTCTTTAGGCATCGGGTTTCTCTCACCGGATCCGGTAGCGGTGGGAGGACCCTTCAGGTTGAGAATGCAGGCGTCGTGAAGAAGTTCAGGAGAGGTTATCCAACACTAGATCCCAGGTCAGGATCGTCGTGGAGACTTCACTGGGTCAGTGGGCCACCTCGAATCGGGCCGTGGGCGTTGGGTGCAGAGTGATGCAAGTGTCGCGGATCTGCCTGGATCTGGAGTCCTTGGGTTAGTTCCTTGCTGGACAAATCTGGTGTCCACAGGAGAAAGGAGTCTTTGTTGAAGACAGTGCAGGTCCCAAGGGTTCTTGGAGGTTGCTGGCTGCGGGCCACGCCGGTTTCTTGGAGCAGGTTCACTGGAGGATGAGATAGGTCGGTAGGGCTGGGGCCAAGTCAGTCTACATCTTCTTCTCCCCTGCTGCACGGCTCTTCAGTCCTTCTTCTTCATAGGTCATTGAATATGAGGAACAAGGTTCAGGGGAGCCCTTAAATACTACATTTTAGGGCGTTATTGAGGTTGGGGGGCAGTACCAAATGGCTACTGTCCCCTGGGGTGACTACACCCTTTGGGTGCCCTCTCCCTTTGGGGATAGAGGCACATCCCTGTTCCTATTGGGCCTAATTCGCCAATTCAAGATGGAGAATTTCTAAGAGAGGGGTTCACCTCAGCTCCTGACCACTCCTACTCTGCTTCCTAATTTTCCCGTCTGTCCTGCCGCCAAAGTGGGGCTAGGACAGGGGGGCGGGCATCTCCACTGGTTGGAGCTGCCAAATTCAGCATACCACAAGGTGGGAGCCTTTGAGGCTCACTGCCAAGTGTTGCTGTTCCTGCCAGGGGGAGGTTTAAAGCACCTCCACCCAGAGCAGGCTTCGTTTCTGACCTCCGAGGGCACAAAGGCTCTGACCCCATGAGGTCAGAAATCTGTCTAGTGGTGGCTGGCTGGGTGGCTGGCAGGGACCAATCAGCCAATACACTAGAAATTGGTCGTTTTTCAGGGGGCATCTCTAAGATGCCCTCTGAGTGCACTTTATAATACATTTCAACACTGGCATCAGTGTGGGTTTATTATGCTGAAATGTTTAGTACCAAACTTACCAGCTTTCAGTAAAACCATCATGGAGCTGTGGAGTTTGTAATGACAAACTACCAGCCCATATGGCTTCATTGCACTTACAATGTCTGTGAATGGCACAGACACTTTAGGGGCATATTGCTCCTGCAGCTATGCACTCACCTGTGGGATGGTGCACCCTGCCTTAGGGCTGTGAAGCCTGCTAGAGGGTTGACTTACCCATGCCACAGGCAGTGTTGGTGGACATGGTACACAGGGATGTGTGCCATGTCGACTCTTCAGTTTGGTCTGCACCAAAACAGGCAGCCTGCAATGGCAGTGTGTGGGTGTTAATGTGAGGGGTCACTGAGAGTGGCACAATACATGCTGCAGCCCTCAGGGGGCCTCTCTGGTCACAAGGCCCTTGGTACTGGGGTACCTTTTATAAGGGACTCACATGTGGCCCAGAGGTGTGCCAATTGTGGGAAAAAGGGTACAGTTTTGGGTAAGAACACCCGTGCTGGGGCCTGGTTAGCAGGGTCCCAGCACACACTCAGTCAAGTTAGCATCAGGTATCTGGCAAAAAGTTAGGAGGTAACCTTTCAAAAAGGGGCACTTTCCTACAAGACTCCCCCCAAACAAAAAATGGATGAGACAAACCTTTCCCAAGAGAGTCTTCATTATCTAAGTGGAAGAACCTGGAAAGTCCATCTGCATTGGCATGGGTAGTCCCAGGTCTGTGTTCCATTGTAAAGCCCATTCCCTTAAGGGTTTTCACCTTTCATTTGCATTAGCCATCTGAGAGGTCTGTGGTCAGTTTGGATAAGAGGAGTCCCAAACATGTAGGGCCTCAACCTCTTCAGGGACCAAACCACAGCAAAGGCCTCTGTCATGGGGCGGGGACGCACCTGGCCACCCGGACCAACAAAGGGAATGGTGGGAGGCGCCGGACATCACCGCACCTTTTGTTTTATCACCACAGGAGGACTGGGCAGGTACATCCTCATCCGACACCAAGGAAAGGAGGCACGGTCCCTTTAACTGGGACCCTACGGATGAAGACCCCGCCCCTTCCGATGACGACATCGCCGTTGGACCAACAAGAGGGGACTGGACCAGGAAGAAGGTGTGCACTGACACCGGAGGCGGAGCGGGAGAGAGCGGAGCAGCGGAGAGCAGAGAGGGAGATGGAGAGCGAAGGACCACGAGGAAATCGGCATATCGAGGAGGAGCGGAGGAAGGTCCCATGACGGAGAGAGAGCCAGGAGGCCACCGGATCCACGCTTCGCCCAGCCACACTCCAGGAGGAGCGTGGCTAACAGGTACGAGACCATTTCGCGGGCTGGGTAGGGAGGCGGGAGAGGCCGGACACCTAGAGGCGCCAGCTCCTTACAGCCCGTTCAGTGAAACGAATTCCCCAACCCCGGCACTTGCACTTCTTCCCCAACCAGCGTGTGTCACGGGTTTTTGTGGCGGGTGTTCCCTCACTCCCTTTCCCTGTCCACAGCTGCACCCTTCACACACTTACCCCCTGTTGTCCTCTTTTTCCTTTTGGTACGTCCCGAGTATCTACCAGCGGCAGAGACAAAGGAGGGAGAAGATCTGGTCCAGGCGAGGAACCCTCAGGAAGGCGGGAGCAAGAGACGAGCCGGTTGCTTAGGACTCTCTTTGTGCACGTGAAAGACTGGATACCCTTAGGAGACGCACTTTCCCTAAAATAAAACCTTCATTGCCCCGACCCAGTGTCCCGCTCCTTATTCCCGAAACCTCACAACTGGTGGAGAATGCGGGCATAGAGGAGCCCATCTGCGTACCCAAGATGGATGCGATCATTCAGCATTTGATCAAGGGCCAGGAAAAGCTCGAATGGGCCGTCGAGCGACAGATGTCATCGGCCCAGGCCGATCGCGAGGTGTTCAAGAACACCATTGCGGCCCAAATGGAAGGAATGCAGAAGATGGCAACAGACCCGTCGGCAAGCACTGTACGAGAGACACGGGGTACAACCCATACCCCATCTGGAGTCTCCCTACAGAAATACATAGCGGGGGAAGACCCAGACGCCTTTCTCACCAATTTTGTGAGAGGAGCGAGAGCATGTAGCTGACCCGTAGAGAAATGGCCGTTCTTTTTGGCCCCCTTGCTCACGGGGGAGGCACAAGCAGCATACCAAGTGGCAAATGCCACTGGAGACACGTCATATGAGGAAATAAAGACCATCATATTGGACCACCTCGGCCTGGATGCCGAAGCATATAGGGTGCGGTTCCGCAAAGAAAGAGGAGCACCCGGGGAGAACCCCAAAACTCTTTTCTTCAGACTAAAGATGGCGGCCAACAAGTGGTTAACTCCAGAACTCAGTACGAAAGACGAAATAATGGAGAAAATCTATTTAGAGCAGTATTTGGACGCCTTGCTGTACAATACACAGAGATGGCTACGCCAACATTTGCATCTCACAGCCGCCCAGCCCATAGAGATGGCCACGACATATTCACGCGCCCAGCCAAAGGGGATGATATGCGACACCGAGAGCACCCGACAACCTTACCCACGGACAGAGAAGAGATATAAGCCCCTGCAGGGCCCAGGAAAGCCCCGGCCGCCGAAGATAGAGATACCCAGTATCAGAGGACCCCAGTGTTTTGAGTGTGGGGACTGGGGCCACATAGCCCGAGTATGCCCCCGGAAGAAACCAGCGGAGGAACCCATGGAGGTGGGGTACCTCCCCAGGTCCGTTATGTATACGGCCGAAATGGGGACGGCCTTTCATGTAAGTGTACAGGTGAACGGTAAGCTGCTTAAGGCCCTTCTCGACTCTGGGTGTAAACAGTCGGTCAAACAAGGGGCGTACGTTAACCCAGAGCAGGTATTTCCCAACACCACCGTCCATATTAGATGTGTACATGGCGACGTAAAACCCTATCCCCTGGCCACAATATCCCTCACGCATACTGATGGGGTACATAGCAAGATAAAGGTGGGTGTGTTAGAGGGGCTCCCTGAAGATTTAATCATTGGGACAGACAACCCTGAGTTCCTCGATCTCTTCCGACACGTGCTCCAGGTAGAGGGGAAAAGGGAGGAAGGAGAGGGCAGCCCGAAAGACACAGTACCAGCTCTCACCACCCCGGAACAGTGGCTCCTAGACCAAAGCTTTAAATTCGCCCAAGCCAACGACGCCACCCTTTTTAACGCATGGGAACAGGCCCATAGCACACAGGACGACAACCCCCCTGTGTATCCACGGTTCCTTCTAAAGGAAGGGCTGCTGTACCGACAGGCTTCCTCCACGGATCACCACCAACTGTTGGTCCCTCTCTCATTCCGGGACCAGATAATGTTCTTTTCCCATTCACACCTGACGGCAGGACATATTGGATCGGAAAAGACCACGCAGAATGTCCTACGGCACTTCTTTTGGCCAGGGGTGTACAAGGACATAAAGATACATTGTCAGTCATGCAGTATATGCCAAAAAAGGAATACCCATAGGCCACCCGCAGTTCCCCTACAATCCCTCCCCATTATAGGGACTCCATTCGAGAGGGTGGGGATGGACCTCAAAGGCCCGTTACCCCGTACAAAAAAAGGGAATGTCTACGTCCTGGTGATAGTGGACTATGCCACCAGATTCCCGGAAGCGTTTCCACTCCGTGCCCCCACCACCCGCAACATAGCCGAAAAGTTTCTGGAGCTGTTTTCCCGGGTAGGCTTCCCAAAAGAAGTGCTCACGGACCAAGGAACGCCTTTCGTGTCTCGTCTTATGAAAGAAGTCTGCAGGGTCCTCAACGTGCGGCAGATTAAGTCTTCAGTATAACACCCCCAAACGGATGGACTCGTTGAACGCTACAACGGGACGCTGAAGGTGACGTTGAAGAAGATGTTAGAGGTAAACAGCAAGGAATGGGACCAGCTATTACCCTTGGCATTATATGTGATAAGAGGCCAAGTACAAAGCAGCATTGGCTGTTCAGCGTTCGAGATGCTGTATGGGAGACAACCACGATCCCTTCTCGAGATGACTAAAGAGGCCTGGGAGAAAGAAGAGGCACTCGAGACCAGAGGAATGCTGGACTACACGCAAGGCCTGAAAGCCAAGATAGGGAAACTCCGGGATTTGGCCTATTCCCACCTTGTAAAGAAACAAGAAAGACAGACCCACTACTATAACCGCGGGAAAAGATGGAGGACCCTAAGCACAGACGATTGGGCGCTGGTGCTGCTGCCCACGACTACGAAGAAGTTCAAGACGGAATGGAAAGGCCCGTACAAAGTCATAGCTGTCATCGGTAAAACCACGTACAAACTACAAATCACCCAGAATCGCACCCAAACATACCACATAAATATGCTCAAGAAATGGCTGGGGCCCCCACCCAAGGCCTCTCACCTCACTCTGCCCACGCGTACCACCACCCATACCACCCTGGGGCATCTGGTGGTCAACGAAGACCTCACCCAAAGAGACAAAGAGGAGCTGGAGGACGCCCTTCAGCCCTTTGCTTCAGTTTTCTCCGACACTCCGGGAAAGACCCACCTGGCGGAACACCGGATTGAGACCCTTGCCGGGAAGGTCGTAAAACAGAGACCGTACAGGATCCCTGCATCCAGAAGACAAGCCATACAGAGAGAAGTACAAGATATGTTACGGTTGGGAGTGATAAGACCATCGAGGAGTGAGTGGTCATCTCCGATCGTCATGGTACCGAAACCAGATGGCAGTACCCGTTTCTGCATGGACTTCAGGGCCCTCAACGACATCTCGTCCTTCGATGCATACACCATCCCGCGAATAGACGAACTCATAGAAAAACTGGGAGAGGCCGCTTATATCACCTCGTTGGACCTGACCAAAGGTTACTGGCAGGTGCCTTTGAGGGAAGAAGACAGAAAGAAGACGGCCTTTTCCACACCAGATGGGCTCTACGAATTCACAGTCCTCCCATTCGGGCTACACGGGGCCCCAGCGACCTTTCAGCGGCTCATGAACACCATTCTGCAAAACCACCACTCCTTTTCGTCAGCATATCTGGACGACATTGTGGTTTTTAGCCCCGACTGGAAAACCCACCTTCAACACCTCCACACCATCCTACAGGCCCTAAAGGAAGCAGGGCTACACGTGAATGCCAAGAAGTCCAGGGTCGGATACCAAAAAGTAAAATACCTGGGGTATGTACTAGGGCATGGGTTGATCGCCCCCCAAATAGAAAAGGTCAGAGCCATTTCCGACACTCCCTTTCCGACCTCCAAACGAGACCTGAGAGCCTTTCTGGGCCTAATAGGCTATTATAGGCGGTTTATCCCCCACTTTTCTGATGTGGCCACCCCTTTGACAGACATCCTCCAGAAACAGGTGAAGCCACAGGTCCTGTTACATCCCACAGAACCAATGACAAAGGCATTTCAGACCCTAAAACGAGCTATAACCACGAGTCCCGTCCTGGCCTCCCCTGACTTCACCCGGCCCTTCCTCCTACATACCGATGCCTCGAATCACGGTATAGGCGCCGTCCTCTCACAGCTGACACCTGAAGGGATAGAACACCCCATAGTGTACATTAGCAGGAAGCTATTCCCCAGGGAGACGAGATACCCCACCATCGAGCGTGAGTGCCTGGCAGTGAAATGGGCCATAGAGAAGCTGAAATATTACCTTGAGGGACACCCGTTCACCCTGTATACGGACCATGCACCCCTCCAATGGATGAGCCGCAACATGGCCCATAACCCCAGGGTTCTCCGTTGGTTTCTCTCCCTCCAGCCCTACTCGTTCACTGTACAGCACCGAAGGGGAGTGGACAATGGCAATGCGGACTATCTCTCTAGGGTGTTCCCTCTCCCCAATCGGGAGAATCCAGTTGTGGAGGAGTGTCCCGGGGCGGGGACGCACCTGGACCACCCGGACCAACAAAGGGACTGGTGGGAGGCGCCGGACATCACCGCACCTTTTGTTTTATCACCACAGGAGGACTGGGCAGGTACATCCTCATCCGATACCACGGAAAGGAGGCACAGTCCCTTTAACTGGGACCCTACGGACGAAGACCCCGCCCCTTCTGATGACGACATCGCCGTTGGACCAACAAGAGGGGACTGGACCAGGAAGAAGGTGTGCACTGACACCGGAGGCGGAGCGGGAGAGAGCGGAGCAGCGGAGAGCAGAGAGGGAGACGGAGAGCGAAGGACCACGAGGAAATCGGCATATCGAGGAGGAGCGGAGGAAGGTCCCGTGACGGAGAGAGAGCCAGGAGGCCACCGGATCCACGCTTCGCCCAGCCACGCTCCAGGAGGAGCGTGGCTAACACAGGTACGAGACCGTTTCGCGGGCTGGGTAGGGAGGCGGGAGAGGCCGGACACCTAGAGGCGCCAGCTCCTTACAGCCCGTTCAGTGAAACGAATTCCCCAACCCCGGCACTTGCACTTCTTCCCCAACCAGCGTGTGTCACGGGTTTTTGTGGCGGGTGTTCCCTCACCCCCTTTCCCTGTCCACAGCTGCAACCTTCACACACTTACCCCCTGTTGTCCTCTTTTTCCTTTTGGTACGTCCCGAGTATCTACCAGCGGCAGAGACCAAGGAGGGAGAAGATCTGGTCCAGGCGAGGAACCCTCAGGAAGGCGGGAGCAAGAGACGAGCCGGTTGCTTAGGAATCTCTTTTGTGCATGTGAAAGACTGGATACCCTTAGGAGACGCACTTTCCCTAAAATAAAACCTTCATTACCCCGACCCAGTGTCCCGCTCCTTATTCCCGAAACCTCACAGCCTCCCTCTCAATAGCTCTCCAACGCTGTTCCCTGGGAAATGGCCACCTGCTTATAAAAGCAACAGGTTGGTCTTGGCCATCATCATTGGTCTGGGATAGGACAGCTCCTATCCCTTGCTCAGAGGCATCAGTTTGCACAATGAACTGCTTGGAGTAGTCTGGAGCTTTGAGAATAGGTGCTGAGCACATTGCCTCTTTCAGGGTGTCAAAAGCCTTTAGACAGCTAACTGTCCAGTTCACTTTCTCTGGCATCTTCTTGGAGGTGAGTTCTGTGAGGGGTGTCACGATGTATCCATACCCCTTCACAAACCTCCTGTAATACCGACTCAAGCCAAGGAATGCCCTGACTTGGGTCTGGGTTGTGGGAGCTTCCCAGTCCAGAATTGTCTGGATCTTGGGTTGGAAGGGTTGCACTTGGCCTCCACCTACAAGTTGGTCCAAGTATACAACAGTCTCCAGCCCTATCTGGCACTTAGATGCCTTGATAGTTAGGCCTGCAGTTTGCAAGGCCTGTAAAACCTTCCACAGGTGGACCAGGTGATCCTGCCAGGATGAGCTAAAGACAGCAATATCATCAAAATAAGCTGTACTAAAGGTCTCCAACCCAGCAAGGACTTGATTTACCAACCTTTGAAAGGTGGCAGGGGAATTATGTAAACCATAGGGCATCACAGTAAACTGATAGTGCCCATCATGTGTGGAGAATGCTGTTTTCTCTTTGGCTCCTGGGGCCATGCCAATCTGCCAGTACCCTGCAGTCAAAGGTGAGGAGAAATTTGGCTGTGCCTAATCTGTCTATCAGCTCATCAGCCGTGGGTATGGGGTGAGAATCTATCTTAATGACAGCATTGAGACTCTATAGTCCACACAGAACCTCATCTCTCTTTTTCCACCCTGGGTGTGAGGGATGGTGACTAAGACCACCGGGCTGGCTCAGGGACTTTAAGAGGGTTCAATAACCCCCCAACTCCAACATCTTGCTTACTTCAGCTTTGATGCTCACCTTAACTTGGTCCGACTGCCGATAGATCTTTGTTTTGACAGGCAAGCTGTCCCCAGTGTCCACATCATGGGTACACCAGTGTGTCTGTCCAGGGTTTAAGGAGAAGAGCTCAGCATACTGTTGCAGGACATGCCTACAGTAAGCCTGCTGTTGGGCAGTGAGGGTTTCTGAGTAAATAACTCCATCAACTGACCCATCTTTTGGACTGTAAGAGAGGAGGTCAGGGAGAGGATTACTCTCTGTTTCCTGATCCTCATTTGTGACCAACAACATAGTCACATCAACCCTGTCACAGAAAGGTTTCAGCAAATAAATGATGGACGGAATGCTGACAATGCAAACATTCTCCCCCAGTCAAAAGATCTGGGTTAAATCCATCGTTCTTTTGCCCACTACGCCACCCCAGTTTGGACCCAGCCATATGCAAATCAGTCTTGAGCCTGTGCCCCATGGGAACAGTCCAGACCGAACTGCCAGGCCAGGTCCTCCCTGGACCGGAAACAAGCATCCTGGGACCGGTTTCAGGGTATGTCACCCTTCTTCAGCCAGGCTAGCTTGAATCCAGTGGCACAGTGAGCAAGGTACCCACGTCTGGGCATACCCATCCCACTTAGGGCGAAAAGTGTTACAGCAAACAAATGATGGACGGAATGCTGACAATGCAAACATTCTCCCCCAGTCAAAAGATCTGGGTTAAATCCATCGTTCTTTTGCCCACTACGCCACCCCAGTTTGGACCCAGCTCTCTTGACTGGGGGTGAATGTTTTGATTTGTTCTGCATTCCGTCCATCAATTGTGTGCCTTTTGCTTCCTCGCCCTAAGTGCGCCGGGTATGCCCAGACGTGGGTCCCGGGCTCACTGTGCCACTGGAATCAAGCTATCCTGGCTGAAGAGGGGTGAAACCCTGAAACCGGTACTAGGATGCTTGTTTCCGGTCCAGGGAGGACCTGGCTTGGCAGTTCGGGCTGGACTGTTCCCATGAGGCACAGGGTCAAGACTGATTTGCATATGGCCAGGTCTAAACTGGGGTGGCATGGTGAGCAAAAGAATGATGGATTTAACCCAGATCTCTTGACTGGGGGTGAATGTTTTGATTTGTTCTGCATTCCGTCCATCAATTGTGTGTCTTTTACAGAAAGGTTTCAGGCGGTTCACATGGATCACCATCTTGGGGTGCCTGCTAGTGCCCAGGTCTACCAAGTGGGTGAACTCACTTTTTTTCCTCAAGGATAGGGTAAGGGCCACTCCACTTGTCCTGGAGTGTCCTTGGTGCCACATGCTCCAAAACCCACACCTTTTGCCCTGGTTGGAACTCCACCAGTGCAGACTTTAGCTCATACCACAGTTTCTGGAGCTGTTGGCTGGCCTCAAGGTTTTTGGATGCCTTTTCCATGTACTCTGCCATCCTGGAACGTAGGCCTAGTACATAGTCCACCACATCTTGTTTGGGCTCATAGAGAGGCCTCTCCCAACCTTCCTTTAAAAGAGCAAGTGGTCCCCTCACAGGATGGCCAAACAGAAGCTCAAAGGGGGAAAACCCTACTCTCTTCTGAGGCACTTTCCTGTAAGCGAAAAGCAGGCATGGCAAAAGGACATCTCATCTTCATGCCTTTCAATGCCTTGTTGATTCTTTCAACAAGGCCATTGGTTTGTAGGTGATAAGGTGTAGTGAATTTGGAGTTCACTCCACACTCATTCCACGTGTTTCTGGTATGCTGACATGAAGTTGGTACCTCTGTCTGACACCACCTCCTTAGGAAACCCTACCCTGGTAAAGACACTAATGAGGGCTTGGGCTACTGCAGGGGCTGTAGTAGCCCTAAGGGGAATTGCTTCAGGATACCAGGTAGCATGATCCACTACTACCAGTATGTATTTGTTTCCTGAGACTGTGGGTGGCTCAAGGGGACCCACTATGTCCACACCAACCACTGGGAGCGGACTTTAGGGGGCCTTTGGATGTCCCTGTTTTGCCACTGGCCTGACAGGTGACACAGGAGCTGACAAACTCCTTTACTTTGTGGGACATCTGGGGCCTTTCTCAACTTTTAGTCTGGCCAAGATGCCCAGCTACGGGGATGTTATGTGCGAATGTGAGTAAGAACTCCCTATACAACTGAGGCACTACCACTCTCCTAGTGGTACCAGGCTTGGGGTATATGGCCTCAGTATTTTTCCTGTGCAGCAGCTTGCTGTCGCAGGCTTTCAAGAATGGGTCAGACCTGCTGCCCAAGGCACAGCTGTTCCCTAGAGGGTCCCCCTGGGCCCAAGAGCTCAACCTGGGAATGTCCAAGTTCCATGGGCTCAGTTCCCTCTGGGGCAGAGAAGTCCTCTCCCTGGGGAGAGGGGCCCTGAGCTCTTTGCTGTTGAGAAGCTGGTCGCCCAGTCTTCTTCCCTTTCCTCTTAGAAGGTTGGGCCATTCTTCCAGGCTCCAACACTTCTTTTTCACCCTGTGCCAGAATTTGTGCTCTTGTTTTCACACTCAGAGATGTGCAGCATGGCTGCATGGGTTTTCAGCTCTACCTCAGCCCATGCTGAGGTCTCAAGGTCATTTCCAAGCAGACATGCACTTGGAAGTTTTGGAGAGACCACTACCGGTTCAGGCCAGTAAACTCCCCCCCCCCAATCTAATGTCACATAAGTCATGGAAGCCATGTAGTGACACTGTCAGGGTTGGTGACTGGATAGGTTTTTAGAGTCAGGTATTGTCCTGGGAAAACCAGTGTATCTGTCACCATAGTGACCGGTGGCGGTCGGCACGGTTCGGGGGTGGCAGGACGGGGGTGGGGTGGAGACAAGGGGAAGTGAGTGTAAAAAGAAATAGAAAAAACGTACCTTCTACCCGCTTCCTCGCCACATTTCTCCTCTGTAGTCCCTGTTCCGGCCTGGAACCAGAAGCATACCCAGGCTCTCCATAGCCAATCACAATGCTGCAATGCAGCGTTGTGATTGGTCTGAGTGCAGTGGTTCGGCGCTCAGGCAGGCAGTGGGAGCCTGAGCATGTTCTCCACCCAGTCTGCAATAGAGCCTGGGTGGAGAACATGCAAAGTGCGCATGAATGTTTGGCTGGCCCGAGATGGCTGGCCAAACATTCATGCGCACTTACAAAGTGTGCTCACCACTCCCTCTGCTCCTGTCATCAGAGCAGCCCCACCCTGCCGTGCAAAGCTGCCACAGCAGGAACAAAGAAAATGATTATAACGTCTAGTTATTATCATTTTATTTTTCCTTAATTTCACTGCTAAAACGCAGTGGGGCGAGGAGCCACCACTGATAGTGACACTGGCACCTGTATCCCTCAGCTCTTCTACTCTAGTCTCATTAACCAAGGGGTACTGCAGGTACTTTTTTAAGTTAGGGGGCCAGACAGCTAAGGTGGCCAACTCTACCTCGCCCTCAGAGACTATAACAACTTCAGTATGAACCCTGATTTGCTCTGGGCACACTGTTGATCCAATTTGGGGATTTGCCACACCAAGGCTAACTGGAGCTTGACTGGAGGCATTCTTGCTAGGACAGGCAGAATCTCTAGTTTGGTGTCTTACCTTCTTACAGGTTTGACACCAGGCCTTCAGGGGATCAAAAAATGTTACCCGCATACTCACCAGTGGACTGGGAAGACTTCTGGGGCCCACTCTCCTGATCAGGCTTTTGGGGGCCTTTAAAAGACTCTTTTTGTTATCTTTAGGGAGATCACCCCCTTTAACCTGGGGAGGTTATGCAACCCCTTTCTTTTGGTCACTCCCAGCGGTAGTTTTGGTCACCCTAGTCTTGACCCAGTAGTCTGCCTTCTTTCCCAATTCTTGGGAAGAAATTAGACCTAGGTCCACCAGATACTGATGCAACTTTTCATTTGTGCAGATACTAACGTGTTGTTTAATCAAAAGGTTATAAAGCTGTAGTATCCTCAGGTCATGTCATTATGTTCTCTGTACCTAGCTGCTCAGCCAGTGTGAGTGTTCCGGTTAGAATGTT
Source organism: Calotriton arnoldi (assembly GCA_963921515.1). NCBI lineage: Eukaryota > Metazoa > Chordata > Amphibia > Caudata > Salamandridae > Calotriton > Calotriton arnoldi. Next base: position 2,095,255 of record CAWUFW010002036.1, on the reverse strand, counting down.
AGGGTGAGTGGAATGCTTGAGTGCCTGTGTGTGTGAGAGACAGTTGAGAAGATGGGCTGAGCAGCTAGGAGGCTGCTCCTGGTGGGGCCTGTTCCAGCTTACAGCTACTACTGAATAAACTACATCAACTACAACTCGGCTACGTCTACTTTGTATGCTGTACACGTGGGGCCAGCCCACTACATATTTATGGCGACGATCTAGAGCTAAGAACCCATCGCATTCACAAAGGAAGAGCAACAAGTTGAAAGAAACTCAAGGTAAAGAAACCAGTAAAGCAAGAAACATGTCAAGCACGCCTCGCTGCCCCACCAGTGTCCACAACACCGGACAGCCCAGCCCAGGCGTGCTGTGTTTCCATCTCTACAGCTACAACATCTTGTTAAAGAAACGTTGCTTCTACTAATGGCTACAGTGCCACATCTAACGGATAGAGGGACACAACAAAAGTATATTGTGCCACAACAGTGCCTCTTCAAGTAAGCGTCGTTTTCAGCAGCAGCCAAATTCCAGGCGTAACGTGAAGTCATCTCTACATCTGGAAATAAGTGATCATTGCTGTCTCCGTTTGGCAGAAAAACCTACTTCCCAAAGAAGCAACGTCAAGGAGGCCACTCCTAACGTAGACTGTGCCTCTGGAACAAAGGTAACTGGTTACTGCCTGTGTTTTTGCCCGAGTGCTATGTCGTTTGACTCTGCTTTTCATAAGGATGTTGGATTTATGACTATTTTCGTGTGCTCCCTCGTGCTAGTGCTGAGCTAGGGGGAGTTTGACTTGTGCCTGCTTAATATTTAGAACTGGGGATTTGACAATTTTTACGTTTAGGATCGCCTTGTCGCACTGTCTGCTGAACAGGAGACCTACACTGTGAGCAAAGGAGAATTAAATAAAGAGAAATAAATGGATTTTCTACTGTGCTGCGAGGCCTGTTTGAGATTACAGTTCCGCTTCGTTTTGAATTTGAAAATTGGCTCGTGCAACTCACCTTAACTACGATGCCGCGCGGAGCCTCTCAAGAACTTCCATGAGGTCTTCGTCATCGCCAAGATCAGAATGCTACCTATGGACGTTTTGCAGCAGGAGCGCGCCGTGAGCCACACGGCGTACGTCTCCTGAGCGTGCCACCATCTTTGGTTTGGAGGCACCACCGTAATATCAGAGCAACGCAGTGTTAGGGGACTTCCAGTATTTCCTGCCAACCACGTTGTTTTTTTTTGTTTAAAATAAAACTTTACGGTGATGAGAACATAACCAGGCAAATGTTGGAGCATGCGGCAATTGGTTGTTGGTAAACTTGTGGATTGTAATGTCATACAAAAGGTTCATTTCTGCAAATTCGTGACCGCCGCCGGGACTTCTACAATATTATTTATCAAGTTTAGTAAGTGTTGGGTTAAGTTAAGCTGCCGCCATTCTAGACAGTTGACTCTGCACTATACCCAAGTTTTGAATTTGAAAATTGAGAATGCACAAATCCCTGAATTGTGTGTGGTAACAATGTGCCTGTTGCCCATGAGTGTACAAGAATTGTTTGGAGTACAAAGGTGGTTGCACTTACAACCTGGTAAAAATTTTGAGGTGCATGAAGGTTCGTTGTGCACAGTTGTGGTGCACCCAGTTTTTTTCTTTATGATGACACAAACGCTCCAGCTTATGGGTATTCCAGCTTATGGGAATGCCAGGTTTTGGGCACTGTGATTGCATTGACATTGTTAAAATAGGAGATTGTGGTGCAAATACGAATTTGTGGCGCATGATTACAAGTTTAAAAGTCAAAATGTTTTTCATTTCTCACAGGAAAAAGAGACTTACGTATTTACTATTTGACAAGTCATTGCTGCATGTCAACATTTTTGAATTGCATTCCTCACATACATGTTTTGTTGGCATGGGAGTGGGTCCTAGTCCCATGTCTCAGGTTTACGTTTTCCTTTTTCTGATGTTTTATCCCTGTCATTGGGATGGGAGTGGGTCCTAGTCCCATATCTCTTTTTCACGTAGGTTTTGTTTATAGATGCAGAATCCCAACCAAGGGGATGGGAGTGGGTCTTAGTCCCATGTCTCAGATTCACACATTTTCTTATGTTTTTTTTCCATGTCTGTGGGATGGGAGTGGGTTCAAGTCCCATTTCTCTTATTTAAGGATTTGTTACTTTAGGTATGGGTTCTAGTCCCATTACCTTGTGTGCCAGTGCCACACTGTACTGCATTTGGTTATTTAATGATGCTGTACATGTCCTTGGGTTTTAGTCCCATGTGAAATTAGTTGTGTTGCTCCATGTTCTTGGGCTTTTGTCATTCCTTACTGTGGGTTTGATGTACATCCTTTCGTCTGGGTGTGTGTTTGGGTGTCAGTCCCAGTTACACGTTTGAACGTCATGTTGTGTTTTTGGTGTATAAGTCGCCCTGCGCTTCCCTCAGTGCATTTGCGTCGTTTCTGTTGTGTCGACGTATTGTGTGCGTTTTTCACACTGTGCTGTTTTCTGCTGCACAAAGTTCTTGGGTGCCAGTCCCATGCAACGTTACATGTACATTTGGGTGTCAGTCCCATGCAAAGTCTTATGTTACATTTTGGGTGTCATTCCCAATCTTTGTTTTTTCACTGGGGTTTTAGTCCCACAGTGTCCCTCACATGAGGGGTGGCGTATGGTGTTTTCGCCACAGTCTCCTCACATGAGGTGTACTTCCTTGGGTGTTGTTCCACCCATTGTATTCTAGTCTGGGTTAAGTTTACCCTTTTCTTCTGTCTTGTGTGTTTTGCTCACTTGTGTATGTGAGCTCTTATTACGCTACTTATTGTTTTTCAATTACTATGAAAGGAAGAGGATGGGTATAGTGCATGTGCATTTCTATTTCTCCATTCTTCTTTCTTTCTTCGTGCTTCCGTTTTCCCTCTCGTGATGTCATTCTTTGCATCCCTGGGTTAATGGATGGTTTACTTCATGTGTACATTATTGTGTATAGTTGTTTTCATTGTATAGTTGTTTTCATTTTAGTTTGGTTCTTTTTATTGTTCAGTATAAAAGGGATAGGATATGTTGTATCCTCAGGTCATGTCATTATGTTCTCTGTACCTAGCTGCTCAGCCAGTGTGAGTGTTCCGGTTAGAATGTTAGGGTGAGTGGAATGCTTGAGTGCCTCTGTGTGTGAGAGACAGTTGAGAAGATGGGCTGAGCAGCTAGGAGGCTGCTCCTGGTGGGGCCTGTTCCAGCTTACAGCTACTACTGAATAAACTACATCAACTACAACTCGGCTACGTCTACTTTGTATGCTGTACACGTGGGGCCAGCCCACTACAAAAGCCCAACATAGTCATGCACATCCCTCCCAGTTAACCAACCATCTAGTGTTTTTACTGAGTTGTCTATGAAGTCAACCAGGACTGGCTTGGAGTTTTGTGAGCCCCCCCCTGATTCTAATCCGTTACTCCTCAGTTGTGAGTCCAAAGCCATCAGTCAAGGTGCCCTTCATGAGGTCATAGGACTCAGCATCTGCCCCAGTAAGGGTCAGAAGACAGTTCCTGTGGTTACCAGTGAACAGTTCCCAAAGTAATGCTCCCCGGTGTGACTTCTTCACTTTTCTCATTCCACAGGCCCTCTCATAGGTTGTGAACCATTTAGTGATGTCATCACCTTACTCATATTTTAGGACAATCCCGTTGGGGATTTTAGGGTCATAAGATTGGTCTTCTTTCCTATTTGGTTTGCTGCCACCATTGATGGGGGGTAAGCCCATCTCTGCTCTCTCTTTTTCCAGACCCAGTAGTCTAGGTCTATTCTTTTGGTCAACCTTTCTAGAAGGATGTCCTATTCATTGAGGCTCTCCTCAATGATCTCAGCAGGACCTGACCCACCTGTGTGGGACCTAGGTGCTGTGAGCACTATCCTTGGAGTCAGAGGCACAGGGACCTTGATCTCCCTATTTAGTGAGGGAGGTTGGGGGTTGTCCTCCTCTTCACTAACTTCTTCATCTTCTGAGTTGGGATCTCCCCCATCAGAAGGGTGGCCCCTTGCATACCCTGCCAAGAGCTCCTGAAGTTGAACCTTGGAAGGGTGGGATCCCATGGTAATCTTTTCAAGTTTCCATAGAGACCTTATCTCTCTCATCTCTAGAAGGAGGTAGGGGGTGAGGTCGAGCTCCTCAACCACATTCTCTATGTCAGTCATTATTTCACTAATAGTTGTGATCTTTTAAAAAGAGGCCAAAAAACATCTTAAATACTTTTACCCCTAACTACAGTAAGTTGTTACTTTTTAAAAATGCTATAGGGACTTAACCAAGCCCCTAACAAGACTTTTAAAAATTTAGAAAAACGTGTCAATTCAAAACATCAGAATCTGAAGACAATTTAGGAGTTTTGGCATGTGATCAGGTGTTGGCTAAGTAATCCAACAAATACAAAGTCGTAGACCCCACCGATGATCCACCAGTGTAGGAAGCTGGCTCTGTATATACTATATCAAAAGAGGGATATAGTGTGCACACAGTTCAGTAAGTCCCCAAAGGTATAGCAGAGGATAAAGTAGATAATACCTTGCCCTCAATTTAGTGGTTGCTGGGCTGAGCGGTTAGGCTTATCAGAGGGTAGTGTGAATGCATTCGTGTACATACTCATACAAGGCAGGAACACACACTCAATGACTAACTCCAGGCCAATGTTTGTAAAAACATTACTTTTGTTACTTTTATTTCTAGGAACTGCGTTGAAGTCAGTTACAGGTAAATAGACTTTTCAACAGCAATACTTTCAAATTATTATTGGCAGGAGGTTTGTATAGCATCAAACAATACTTTACATGTACATTAAATGCTTTTCAATGAAGAAAAAGATACTTTGTATTTAGGATCCACACTTAGTACAATACAGTGAGAGACCAATGTAATACTATGGGAGGAAAAACAGGTGAGTAACTTACAGGTAAGTAAACGGTTTTGGGAGTCAGTGTCCAGGGGTTTTGGTCAACACTGAACAAGGGTGGGGCCAAGGTAGGTACTGTACCACCAGGGCCACTGGGCTGGCCGGGTGTAGAGGTCACTGGGCCCAATGTTATACTATGGAGTCTGGGGGCACCTCAAAGAAGCACCTGTTACAGGTGTGGTTCAGGGACACAGGCCCTGGGGGTTGAGGTCAGCACTGGACGGGCCACCAATTAGCACTGAGACTGCACCACCAGCAGCATAGGAGCGTCACGGTGCAGAGTGCAAAGGAGGTGGTGGGTGCCCTGTAGAAACCAATAGAGATCCTTGGTTTGAGAAAAAGGCTGCAGGCTTGATTCAGAAGGCTGGTTGAAGAAATCTAATGACTGGAGAGGTAAGTTGGATAGTGGGAGGATGCCGGGACATTGTCTGTTGGGTTCTCCTAGGCCTGGGGGCTGCGGGTGCAGGGGTATCTTTAGGCATTGGATTTCTTTCACCGGATGCGGTCGGAAGGACCCTTCAGGTTGAGGCTGCAGACGTCGTGGAGACGTTCAGGAGAGATCGTCCAATGCTGGATCCCAAGTCAGGATCGCCAGGGAAACTTCACTGGGTTGTTCTGCCATCTGGATTTGGGCCGTGGGCGTCGGGTGCAGAGTGGAGCAAGAGTTGCGGATCTGCCTGGATCCGGAGTCCTTGGGTTAGTTCCTTGCTGGACAAATCTGGTGTCCACAGGAGAATAGACTCTTTGTTAAAGACAGCGCAGGTTCCCGGGGTTCTTGGAGGTTGTTGGCTGTGAGTCACGCCGGTTTCTTGGAGCATGGTTGCTGGAGGAGGAGACAGGCCGGTAGGGCTGGGGCCAAGTCAGTCGTCATTGTCTTCTCCACTGCTGCACGGCTCTTCGGTCCTTCTTCTTCGTAGACTGTCGAATTTGAGGAACAAGGTTCAGGGGAGACCTTAAGTACTAAATTTAAGTGTGCTACTGAGGTCGGGGGCAGTAGCCAATGGCTACTGGCCCCTAGGGTGAATACGCCATTTGGGTGCCCCCTTCTTTGGGAAGAGGGGCACATCCCTGTTCCTATTGGGCCTAATTCTCTAATTCAAGATGGAGAATTTCTAAAAGAGGGGTTCAACTCAGCTTCTGGCCACCCTGGGGGTGTGCCAGGCCAAGGTGGACACTCATACTCAGCTTCCTAATTTTCCCACCTGTCCTGCTGCCAAAAGTGGGGCTAGGACACAGGGGTTGGCATCTCCACTGGTTGGAGCATACCACAAGGCAGGAGCCTTTGTTCCTGCGAGAGGGAGGAGTGAAGAACCTCCACCCAGAGCAGGCTTTGTTTCTGACCTCCGAGAGCACAAAGGCTCTCACCACATGAGGTCAGAAACCTGTCTGGTGGTGGCTGGCTGGCAGGGACCAGTCAATACAATACATTTTAAAGTGGTTGTTTTTCAGGGGGCATCTCTAAGATGCCCTCTGAGTGCATTTTATAGTAAATCCAACACTGGCATCAGTGTGGGTTTATTGTGCTGAGACGTTTGGTACCAAACTTCCAGTTTTCAGTAGAGGCATCATGGAGCTGTGGAGTTCGTAATGGCAAACTCCCTGCCCATGTACTCAATATGGCTTCACTGCACTTACAATGTCTGTGAACGGCAAGACACTGTAGTAGCATATTGCTCCTGCAGCTATGCCCTCACCTGTGGGATGGTGCCCACTGTCCTAGGGCTGTGAGGCCTGCTAGAGGGGTGACTTACCCATGCCACAGGCAGTGTTGGTGGTCATGGCACACAGAGATGTGTGCCATGTTGACTCTTCAGTTTGGTCTGCACCAAAACAAGCAGCCTGCAATGGCAGTGTGTGGGTGTTAAGGTGGGGGGTCTCTGAGGGTGGCACAATACATGTTGCAGCCCTCAGGGGCCCTCTCTGGTCACAAGGCCGTTGGTACCAGGGGTACCTTTTACAAGGGACTTACATGTGGCCCAGACGTGCGCCGATTGTGGAAACAATGGTACAGTTTTGGGAAAGAACACAGGTGCAGGGGCCTGGTGAGCAGGGTCCCAGCATACACTCAGTCAAGTGAGCATCAGGTATTTGGCAAAACGTTAGGGGGTAACCATGCAAAAAGGGGCACTTTGCTACAGTCTAATTATAGACAAACATTCTTTTGTGGTTTCTGAAAAACGTACCTTTAATTTATTGGGTCATGATTTATTAAAACAGATGAATGCTGTCATAAAATGTACACCATATGGTGTTTTCTTTGACTGCAGTGATGAATATCCATTTATATCTCAAATGTGTGTACATCATACTGAAGTTGAATCTGATGTTTTCGATTGTTTACCTGATATTGTGCGAAACAATGTAACAGTTGATGTCTGGACTTTAAACAAATTTGAGGCGGGCAGAATATTCAATGTTGAGGCTATTCATGTTGTTTTGAAGGAAAATGTTGTGTTGCCCAGAGTTCCACAGTACCATATCTCACAGGAGGGAGAGATGGGATTGCAGAAAATAATATCAGCACTGGTTTAGGAGGGAGTCCTGGTAGAAACAAAGGGGAGTGTCTGTAATCCCCCGGTATTCCTGGTGCGCAAACGAAGCAAGGACCCCTCAAAGCCTGATGAGTGGCATCTTGTGCGAGATTAACAAGATAGTATGGGCCAGATTTCCCTGGGTGCCAAACCCCACTTCCATTCTTACCACCAAACCCCTGTCAGCAACTTATTTTTCAGTCACAGATTTGACAAATGCATTCTTCTCCATCACTATACAAGCTGATGGTCAATATTTATTTTACTTTGCCTTTAGGGGTGCAGTTTTTTTTGGTCTCGGACTCCTCAAGGTTTAACAGAATCTCCTTCCATATATTCACGAATATTAAAGGCAGACCTTGATCAATATGTTTTGGAACCCAGGGTAACATTGACTCAAAATGTAGATGATCTTATAGCAGATGATAGGGAAGAACAGTGTATGTTGGCTACTGTACATTTGCTTAACTTCTTAGCATCCCATGGTGCCAAAGCATCCCCAAACAAATTACAGTTTTGTAGAAAACAGGTGTCCTATTTGGGTCATCTGATTTCTAAAGGGGAGAGGAGAATATCACATGAATGTATGTGTGCAATAATGCAACACCCTGCTCCCACAACACAAAATGGAGTACAATCATTTCTAGGAAGGGCAGGGTATTGCAGGCAGTGGATCCCAAATTTATCCCTCATTTCTAAGCCTTTCCAAGACCTAAAACCCAAGGATGTTACTACCCCTGCCCCATGGATACAGAAACATCAGGAACATTTTCACGCTATTAAAAAAGCTCTTTGTGAGTGTCCAGCATTGGGGATTCCAGATTACACTAAAGAGTTCCACCTCTTTACACATAATTGAGAAGGATGTTCCCTTGATGTACTCACCCAAGAACTTGGGGATCTTAAGGAACCCTCTGCATATCTGTCTGCAATATTAGACCCTATAGCCAGAGCACTTTCCAAATGTCTAAGGGCAGCAGCAGCCTCTGTATTACAGAGTGAAAGTTTGGTTTTATGAAACACATTGAATGTAGATGTTCCTCACTCTGTTGATATATTGATGAATAAAACATGAACGCAGCATTTAACCAATGCCAGATTGACCAGGTATTAACTGATTCTATTGGCAACTGACAATATTACTATGCATCGTTGTACTTCTTTGAACCCAGCCACATTGATGCATTTTCCAGTGGAGGATCAAATGACAGAATTGCAAGATTGTATTTTAGTGACAGAACAACAAACTAAAGGCAGAATTGATATGTCAGACAAACCTTTCATTGAAAGAGATGCAGATATAGGGGTGGATGGGTCATGTTTTAACCTACACACTGGACAAACTAGAGCAGCTTATGCTATAACCACATTGCAAGCAGTAGTAGAGACAAGACGAATATCACAATCGTCAGCCCAAGCAATAGAAATAATAGCTCTTACCCGAGTGCGTGAATTAAGTACAGATTTGACAGTGAACAGCTATACTGGAAGCTAATATGCCTTTGTAGTTGCACACGATTTTGGTAGGCTTTGGAAGGAAAAATGATTTCTGACCTCCAGTGGTGCTAAAATAAAACATGGTACCTTAATTGTGCACCACCTCAATGCATTGGCTTTGCCCAAGGCTTTAGAAAATTATTAATCAGGCTGCCCATCAGAAAGTGAAAGATGATGTAAGTAGGGGTACACATTTTGCTGATCAAACTGCTAAAGCTACTGCCTTAGCTGAGACAATTTCTATGTATGTGGCTAAACCAGAGCAAACGTTACAAGCAGAATGCAATATAAACATGGATCTCCATTTGTTTCAACAGTATGCAACTGAAAGAAAAGGTTGAATGGCAAAAGGAGGTTATCGCAGTTGATGGGAGTGGGTAGGACCTAATGGAATGATTAGGTTGCCTAATGCTTTGGTGTATAATTTGGCCCTTACTATTCATTGTTCTGCACATTTGGGACGTGATGCCATGTGTAGATCCTTTTCACAATTCTGGTATAATAAGAACTTTCGGAAAATGCTGAGACCATATGCCAGAACTGTCTCACATGTGGACTGTTTAACAGCTGTAAGGGAACAGCCACAACATCAGGACACTTTCTAGCTCCCGAGGAGCCTTTTGAACATTCCCAAATGGACTTTGTGGGGTTCCCATCCACACACAAATTGCAGTATGCACTGGTGGTGGTCTGTATGTTCTCTGACTGGATTGAGGCCTACACTACGAAGAAGAACGATGCACATATAGTGGCTTAATGTTTGCTAACGGAACTGATCACAAGATTCGGGATCCCACGCAAGATTTCGTCAGATAACGGTCCAAATTTTGTAAATATAGTGGCAAAGTGGTTATGTGAGACCCTGGTGACAAAGCAAAAGTTCTACTGTGTGTATAATCTGCAGGTAGCAGGCACAGTTGAGAAGGGGAATGGCATTCTTAAAGCAAAGATATGTGCAGAGACTGAACTGACTTGGGTAGATGCATTGCCCATAGCACTACTAAGTATGCAGCACTCCGAATGTCACCACTAAATTGAGCCCTCATGAGATTGTGCTAGGCAGATTGATGGCAATATGGGGGGCTCCCCAAGGAAATGCTATTGTGCACATTGGTGATGCAACGCTGAGAGACCTTTTGTCTTCAGCAAGGTGGAAGGGCCCCACCCAGGTCCTGCTGGTTACTAGCACAGCTGGGAAATGCCGGGGACATAAACTCTGGGTACATGCCAGCCACATGAAAAGAGCACCTGCACCAACATGTCAAGAACAAACAGAGCGCATATCAGGTCTACTGCAAGCAGTGCATACTGACAAGCCCAGATATAACTTGCCTCCAAGACCCACATTGCAGTCTCCTGAGTCCAACCACGCCTAGAATGACTCAGAGTCTCACATGTGCTGGTAACATCTGGAGACCTTGTGATTGTGAAGAGTGTTGTGAATAGAGGAAAACAAAATCCAACACCAAGCATGTCGTCAAAAGTTTATAAACAATACAAGGATATACAATTAAGGAGAGACACACCCGAGGGAGCTCAAAAAGATACTATTAAGTTGCCCTTCTCTTGTTTTGCTTGCTATTGTTCTGCTCTGTGCTGTCCCTTTTCTTCCAACTGTGATATATAAAATAATGGCCCCTACTGGTAAACAGGAAATTCAATTTGTAACAAATGTTGCCCCTGAAATAGATTTACACCAGTATCATCATCATGCGGAGTATAGGGACAATGTTGCAATACAACTTAGGAATGTATACCATAAAGAAATTAAAGTTTCAGACTGCTGGATATGTATGCAGATGTCTGCCAATTTGTTACATATGCCTCTACCATTTACTAATTCATGTTATGCATTTTGATCTTTATTTAAGAACCTTTTTTGGGAGGGGGGATTTTTATATAGCGCAAACTCGACCCAAAGGTATCAGAGAGCTTTACCTGAGCAGCAGTTGCATTACAAATGGACCACATTCATTTTGTTAGGCACAGGGAGATGAAGTGATTTGCCCAGAATCACAGGATGTTGAGCATTAATGCAGAGACTCAAACTGGTTCCCCACCTTCAAGGTTGATTGCTCTAGCCGTTAGGCCACATCCTCTCCCTTACTTTTGGGATAGAGCAGAGAAGAATTAGACCATCCATGATAAAATTATCAGAATATAATAGACAGGTTACTATACCTTCTGGTTGTACAGAATGAACTATGTGTGGAAATAAGGAAGAAGAACACCTAATAATAAATACAACACATCGTAGCGAATTTATGGATTTAATATAGATTGGTACAGCCCCTCCTGTCCAGGTACCTCTGGGATTAAGGCAGAGATTAAAAGAGAGTATCCGTTTAGAGGACGAAGGAAGAGAAGAAGTGGGAGATAGTGAATGTGAACAGTACTTTAACATAAGCAACATCTTTTTATTAGGCTATCCCATGTATCTGAGAAAACAAGTGTATTTTAGATGTGGGGAAAGTGCATACACCTGGTTGCCCAAAGATTGGGGAGGTTCCTGTTAAATAGGATGGGTATTCCCTACCATACAAGGCCAACCCAAAAAACACACTTACGAAAAGATGCATTGGTAAACCCGAATTCCATACTTAGGGTAAAGAGAGGAATAGACCAGACAGATACAGCATCCCAAGAAGCCAGTCATCTAGGAAAAGGGATAATACAGATGTTTGGAGTAGCCCTTAATTCCAGACAAATAAGACAATTAGGTAGATTACTGGAGGCAACTATAAATGAACCCTCAACAGCATTTGGAAACCTAACGCTAGAAATGGTTGCTATGAGAGCCGTGGTTCTACAAAATTGGTTGGCTTTAGACATGGTATTAGCTGAGAAGGGTGGAGTTTGTAGGATGATTAAAACAGATTGTTGCCTTTACATTACAGATAATGCACCAAGTGTGTATAAGGCTATGCAAAATTTGCATGATATTAAGCATCAAGTGCATGAGGCAACCAAAATAACTTTCTGGGATGATTTGGGGTCCTTCTTTGGGTTCATGGCTATTGAAAGGACTATTTATGTGCTTGGCATTATTGGCAACAGTATGTATTATCATAAATATACTACCTACATATATCTCAGCATGTATCCCTAAGCCTTGTGTTACTGCAAGTAAAGCTATGGTGATAAACCCAGATCAGCATGAAATTATGCAAATGATGCAGATATAGAGTGAATGCCCATGTAAATGGGGAATTCAAAGGAGGATTGAGAGAGATCATCCTTTTTAATGTATATATTTTTTATCTCTTCTGTATCCTTCACACAAACTTATTCCCGGAATAAACATATTTATCTAGTTTAACTGAGTGTAGCTGGGTCCATGGAAAGGTTGGTTGAATTACGTGCCTAAGGAAAAGCTTCGACTGTAGAATGTTTTCATTCCCGTCTAAAGATCACTAAAGGAAAGCATTTATCTCTCACTTCGTTTTGTAAACTGTCAGTAAGGCCTAGGAGTCGGTCCAAGCCGAAGACTGCCAAATTCGGAAGAAGATGCAGAGATGTTCTCATAAGATTAGTTATAAATACTACAAACTCCCCATTGTGTTGTCAAGGTCAGTGAATAATGGTTTGTTTAAAGTGTAATCAGACATTGTGAGAAAGGAAGGAAACCTATAAACTATTGGTAATGATAAATGGCAAGCTGTCTGAAATCTTCCTGTGACAGCTGCATTTCTCAAAGTCCGTTGTGCTTTAGGATAATTTTTTGTTGAGACGATCGTTTTCCACTATTTCCTATGTGACTACAAATGTATACAAGCTGAGTAAGTTTTAAACTGAAGCAGACTCTCTGGTGAATGCTCAGAGACTCCACTACTGCAGCGGAAGCAGAATAAAATGATACTGGAGATTCTCCATGACTGACCCCTCTGTTATTTGAAGACTTACAACGCATCCCTCACCCCGCATGTTGTTACAACGCGGTCGTTACAACGACCGCGTTGTAACAACGTATACCATTACCCCGCAAGTCGTTACAACGACTTGCGGAGGGGGGAGAAGGTGTTGGATTTAAAATCCAACACCTTCCTTAGTGTCCGCACAGACTGGAGTTGGAATAGTAAATTATACTATTCCAACATCCAGCGCCCCCCTCCGCAAGTCGTTGTTACGACTTGCGGGGTAATGGTATGCATTGTTACAACGCGGTCGTTGTAACGACCGCATTGTAACAACATGCAGGGTGAGGGAAAGGGGGAAAAAGAGGCCTATTCGTTAAACTAGGCAGCTACGTTACCAACATTCACTTTGCTTTCTTTACCCTTCAACTCCTCCTTGCCAGACACCTTATACACCCTCTCGGCTGTGGACTGTAGGTCATGATAGTATGGTCTATTGGCTGTGGGGACCATGCCTATCAAGGACTGGGCACAGTGAAAGTCTCAGGTTATTTCTGCATTGCCAGAGGAAAGGCCGAATCCCCTCAATTGCAACGGTGGGTCCCTACAATTTATATGCATTTAAAAGATGTCAAGTGTCTCCTTAAGAATATCTTAGCAGGAACAAGCTAAAAATGGCAGAAAAACCCTCCTTGAAAATATTGGGAATTCTTAAATGTATTTAATACTAAATGCAGAGGTCAAAAGCTATGTACCAAAACTACACCAAATTTGTGTCGATAAGGAAACCAGCAAAATTAAGTCTTTCAGAAAGAATAATCTAAAGTAATCCTGCTGAAGAAAAAGGGAATAAACGTTCTGTGACAAAACAGATATTTGTATGGTTGATGAAAGCAATGAAAAATTGGAAAACAATTGTGTTGCAATGCATCCTTCTCTGAAAAAAACCTTCCTTATATGTGCTTTAAGCAGGGAACGACATCACAAGATGTAAGTAAGTAAGTAAGTAAGCCAAACTTATATAGCGCACTGTCACCCCACGGGTATCCTGGCGCTGAGATTACCATGCATTCCACTGTGCGCATGTCCAACCATACCTGATGAAAATAGTTAGAACTGCAGCTGCGTTACACTATTCCCTAGGGAAAAGCCAAGTTTTCCGTTTTTTTCTAAAGTGCAGCAAGTTCTCGGTCTGTCTAAGATCAATCGGGAGTTCATTCCACAACCGCGAAGCTGCAGAGCTAAATGCTCTGCCTCCAATCCTGGTTTTTCTAAATCTGGATGTACACACCAGATTTGCTGTTGCTGATCGGAAATTTCTATATGGCGTATACCAGGTAAATTTGCTCTGCAGTGGTCTAGGTCCCATTCCATGTGCTGCCTTAAAGACAATGCAGAGTGATTTGAATTGAATTCTCTGCAGATTCGGTAGCCAATGGAGATCCTTCAGGGATAAGGACGCAGAGGACCTACGCTGTCTCTTTAAGGCTAACTTGGCAGCTAATATTTGAATTCTCTGAAGTTTCTTAATCAGGGAATTTGGTGTTCAAAGTAGCAGAGCGTTGCAGTAGTCTAGTCTGCTCAAGATGACGCTCCTCACCACCTGTGCCCTGGCGGACATCGGCAATAACGGGAGTATTTTCCAAAGGGCTCTAAGTAGAGATAGACAGGTGCCAACTGTTTTATTCACTTGGGAATCTAGCTGAAGACTGCTGTCAAACAGCACCCCTAAGTTACGCACTGTCTTGGATGTAGTTAGTGGTTTTTCTGTGGAGGTGGGCCAGAAGTCAGCTGGGAGTGGGCGAGCTATCTTGTTCGGTGTACAGTACACAATTTCAGTTTTGTCTCCATTAAATTGTAAGGAGTTGTCCCTAAGCCAATTGGCAGTTCTCTGCATACACTCATGGAATCTGTCCAATGATACCGCCTGATTCCCTTCCATTGAAAAGACAAGTTGCATATCATCTGCGTAATTCACTAATTCTATTCCATAGGATTTAATAATGGGAATAAGTGGACGCAGGTATATGTTGAAAAGAATCGGGCTTATTGCCGATACCTGAGGGACCTCATGCCGAGTGAAGCTGCTTTTGAATACAAAGGGTGACATAGCCACAGGCTCTCACACTCTGGATCAAGGATCATAGGAGATCAAATTGAGGAGAGGCAACCATCCTGAAAAAGCATAAATAAAATGCTGAGCAGCAGAAACAGTCTTCCTTTTGAAAAGCGGAAAGGGAAGGAAACAGGCCCCTGCGTTCAGTGAGTATCAAAGGTATACTCCCTTCCTCCAGAAAGGCCTGAGGCAGTGCTTAATTTGAGCCGGTGTGTTCCGCTGCTCAGCACCGACACTTAATTGGTTTCCGGTGCTCGGCACTGGCACCTAACTGTTCTAAGTATGGTGTTGACAGTCTAACACATGGTGGCGCTGCTCATCTAATTTAGAGATGGGCAGAACAACTGTTGTTTAGGAATACAATATACATTAAAATAGTGCTAATACCTGCCTCCCCAGCCATTCCTTTAGCTTTGGGGACCTGGAATAATCTGAACTGTCGCATTTACATACGAGAGAGATGGTTAGTAGTTGTTTTGGCAGCAATGACAAGGGCGATGTGTGGTGCAAGCTGCAGCGCCTCCTGGTCAGAGCCATGGCACTTAATATTTTACAAATTAAGCACTGGCCTGAGGTCAAGAGAACGTCGCCACCTCTAATGAGTATTAAAGATGCGCTGTAGCACACATCACGGCCTTCCAGATGTAACAATGGCTAGCATTCGAACCCTATCATATGTCTAAGCTGGTGCAAGATTAAGTGTGACACCGTAGTGTAGTTGTCTGCAATATTACAGCACCATATGAACATAACATGATTCAATAAAAGGAATCCCCACTTACCTGTGGATTTGTATACTACAGACTAAACCTTGTTGCGGGGCACCGTCTTAGTGCCCACGCCTTCAAGGTAGGACACACACAATCAGTCCCCAATAACTGACGCAACACTCATGGATGCAGTTACGAGAGTGAGACGAAGTGCGGTCCACCCCCTTTTATTCCCACCCCTCAAGCCATGCCTGGCTTGAGGATGTGGTAGGTGTAAATCCAGAAGCGCTCCCGTAAATAGGACCGTTAACCTGCTACATCCCTTCCCAACTCGTCTTGAAAGTCAAATGTTCATTTGAGGAGACATGCAAAGTCTTTGAGCCTTTGGCTGGGCTGAGGGTTGGGTTGGAATTTGTATCGTGGGTTTTGAGTGCGACTGGGTGGGTCACTAGTTGGAGAGTGGAGCTGTGCACCAGCTGCTGAAATCCTGTCAGCGTCCGACCCTCCCTGGCCCACCGGGTCTCTGCTTTTTCCGTTGTTGTCTTCAAACCCCGGCCAGCCAGCTTTTCCCTCACCCTCAGCTGGGCTCAAGTGTTGGGACGAGACTTAAATCTTTTTGAACCATGAGACATTTCTGACTACCATCTCTTCCCTTTTTCTCGCAGTCACCATGGTTCCATCACTTCTGAGGACTGTCCAGATCCTGGTCTCTAACGGCGTACTAAACTTCCACCCGGGCTTGCGATCCTTGATGAGAACTTGGTCTCTGAGCAGGAGAGATCTTGCCTTTGCTCCTTGCCTTTTGCTAGAGATGGCATTATGCCGCTCGCGGCATGCTTGGGTTTTCTGGGTGTTATGAGGTCGCGGTATCCATGCCGAGCACGTGGGAATGATATCTCGGCAAGGCCCATTGAACATCAGAGTCCACGGAGCCTGTAGAGTTGTGCAGTGAGGCATTCCACGATACTCTCTGAGAAATTACAGAAGATGACACTCGGGGTTAGTTTGTACCGCTATGGCGATACTGAGAGATTTATTTAAGGTGTGCATAAACCTTTCAATCTGGCCGTTGGCTTGTGGCCATTGGGGATTAATGCGGCAGTGATGTACCCCATATGGCGTCTAAGTGCTGTTGGGAGGATGATGCGAGACCCTCGCAGAAGAATTCTGCCCTGAGTTGTGCTGAATTCATCTCCGCACTCTCCACATCTTCGTTAAACTTTCTCTGTCCTCCCCTGGCCAGTCATTGGCATCTTGAAGGAAGTTCCGCCACGTGCCGCTCTGGACGGCAGCTTTCACCCGGCTGATAATAGGGTCTGCCTCAGCAGCTTCTTTGATTTTCTCTAGGCTCGGGGGCAGGCGGTTCTTGAGATCATGTTGACATAGTCTTCTACCACGTTGTTGCCGCCTTGAGTACTTGGGGATATTGGGTGGCGCGAGAGGAAATCGGCTGGGTTTTTGGACCTGGGTCTCTAGATTACTTCCATTTGGTAATGCTGCAATTGGATAGCCCATCGAGGGAGGGTGTGGAATTAACCCTCGAAACAGCGGGACAAGTCGCTGATGGTCGGTGATAACTTTGAACGGGTTTACCACTTAAGTACAGGTGGAAATGTCCGCACACCCACTTCATTGCTAGGGCCTCTCGTTCGATTTGAACGTATCGCGCCTAAGTAGGCGTTAGCGACTTGCTTGCGAACACCAACGCTGCACACCGGCCTGGTTCTTGCTCCTGAGCGAGGACGGCCCCAAGGCCTACGGGGCTGGCTCTACCAGCAATTCGGTGCGTTTTCTGGGTCGAAATATACCAACATGGCGTTGTCGAGGACTGCGTCTTTGATTCTTTGGAACTCCTCTTCTTCTTGATGGCCCCAGATCCACTTGGCATCGGCCTTCGTGAGGGCTCTCAGGCTTTCCGCAAGGGTGTCGAGATCAGGGATGAATCTCCCACAATATGTGGCCATCCCTAGGGAGCTCCGTACTTCTGAGACTGTGGCTGGCGCTGGGGCTTGCTTAATTGCTTGCGACTTGCGGGGGTCCACTTGAAAGCCTTCTTGATTGAATACATATCCAAAGAATTCAATGGATGACTAAAAGAATAGGCACTTTTCTTTATGTAGTGTGACGCTGATTTCCTGCAGGCGATTGAGGGTTGCTCGCAGGTGCTTGTGATGCTCAACGGCTGTGGCGGATTGGATAAGGATATCGTCACCGACGTTAAGGACGATAGGTAGTCTGGACAAGGTTTCCCTTATGGCATTCTGGAATACTTCGGCAGCTGACGATATGTCGAAGTTCAGGCGTTTGTACCGGCGTAGCCCTACGTGCTTGCTAAAGGTGGTAATGTACCAGCTTTTTCTTCTACTAGAAGCAGCTGGTGGTATCCGGCGTTCAGATCCAGCTTCGAGAACCATCGTAATCTGTTGACATCGGCTACGATGTTGTCCTTAGTGGTTGTAAGGTGACGCTCCTGTTTGATGGAGCGGTTCGGGTGTTGCATATCGATGCACAGGCGTATTCTCCCTAGATGCTTTGGTTTATCAGCAATTACCATGGGGGAGACCCACAGAGTTGGCCCAGAGACCTTTTCTATTACTCCTTCTTCTTCGAGCTTCTCAAGTTCTCGCTCCACTAGGGGTAGGAGATGGAACGGAATGCGGTGGTGGCAGAGTGCCACAGAGGCAACTGCTGGGTCCATGTGTAATTTCGCTGGGGTGTATTTCAGACACCCAAGCCCTCTGAACAACTCTGGGAATTGATCTACCAGGTCATCAACTTGGTGCGATCTCACGCTGTTAGTGAAGGATACCAGGCCAAGATCTTCAGCGGTATGGCTACCGATAAGAGTGTCAGCTTCTTTGCCGATGACATGGAACATCGTCGTGACCTCCTGGTCGTTGGACTGTACTGGTATGGAAATGCACCCACAGAGGGGTACGGGCGATTGATTTACGTATGCGAAGATCTTGGTGTATGAGGGTACGAGCTGGGGTTTTGGATAAAGGTGGTTGTACTGTTGGACTCCCATCATGCTGACTGACGCTCCGGTATCGATGATGGCCTTTACTTCCGACTCAGCGACACATGTGGCTAGCGGTCTCTGGTGAAGTTTCAATTCTCTCATGAACGAGATGTGGAGCATCTCTTCCTCGTCTGGAGATGAGTCCTCCAGATGGGGATTTTGTCTGGATAGGAGCTTTGTGTCGTCTTGGTGTGCCAGGTTTGTCAGGGATAGCTGGCACACTGCTTTCTCTAGCAGCCTGCTGTCTTTGGCGCCCTTATGCCGGGTCTTCTTCCGGCAAACTAACCCGAAGTGGTTGCTGATGCCACAGTTGGAGCATGTGCGACCTTATACAGGGCACTCGCTGATGGGATGATCTTCCCGGCTGCAGTATCTGCACTTTATTTTGCATTTTCATCAATACAAAGAGAACAAATATGAATAGACGTACAGCAGTCCATAATCATAGGCTGTCCCAGCCTTCCAGAATCAGCATCTAAAGCATCATAGTAGTATGTTCGACTAAACACCAGATAAGAAGACCAATGGCATTAATAATAACACGTCACATTAGGGACCGTAAACCAACCCCACCCATAGCTGTGAACAGCAATGACAATTCACCCCTAACAATCTCATCCCCTCCTTACATAAACCAGACCCGTCTCTTATTGTGGCGCACTTACATTTGCAAGTATGAAAATAATTAAACCAGATGTCCGGACACACTCACCCCACTCCCGCCGGGACAATTCCCTGCTCAAGCTGCGACTCAGTTTCTTGTCTTAGAGTCTCAACATACGCCTTGTACGGTCCCCAGATATCTTTGGGGCAGGACGTAATGGGCATCATACTTGCATAGAGCTCACTATTTACATTACAATAGGCGATACTGCGCAGCCATCCCTGGACATTTGGGGCAGTTGTCCGCCCCCAGTGCAGTGCCACCTCCCGCTTAGCTAATAAAAGACACAATGAAGCAAACCTACGGATTTTTAGGGGGAAATTGACCGTGTAGCCAAGTAGGGCTACCTCTGGAATCGGGGTCAATGGGATGTTCAATATCTGTCCAAGTGTATGGTGTACTCGTTCCCAGTAGCCATGTAAGTTCGGGCATGTCCAAGTGAGGTGTGCGAAGTCCGCATGAGGTGCAGAACATTTGCGACAGGTATGGGGCTTAGATGGATCTATTTTGTGCGCGAGCGCTGGAGTAAAATAGATGCGTCGTAAGAATTTGAAATGGAGGAGTTTGTGTCTGCTGTTTAGGGAAACGTCTTCTGTGATGGTGATTCCCAGGTCCAGTTCCCATGCACTGCGAATTTTGCTGTCCTGCACAGGTTTCAATGAGGCACATGCTTTGTAAAGCTTTGATATCAGGTGCGTGCTATTTTCTTTTTCTATGAGCAGCGTTAAAGGAAGAAACGAGACCGGCTCTAATGGGAATGTCGGGAAGGTGGATCGCAGTGCGGAGCATATGCGGCATAGTACAAATTTGTCCATAAAGTCCGCTGCGGTAAAGCGTGTGTCTTCCGAGGGGGAGAAGATATGGCCATCCGGGTACAAATCTCCCAGTTTAGTCAGGTCAAACTTTGTCAGGGTGCGCTGCACCAGTTGCTCAGATGTAATGGGAATCAGTCGAGGATTAACAACAGGAAGGGCGGAGGAGTAGAGCTTCTCCGACCCGGTGATCCGGCAAAGTCTATGCCATGCCCAGCTCGTGGAGGAAACAGTCTGAATATCGAGAGGGTCTCTGGGAAAGCCCACGGGTAATACGGCCGAGAGGTGCCCGGGTAATACCAGGTCTGCCTCTGGCCTCAAATAGGGGATCCGGATATCTGGATGGTACCAGGGATATGCATAACTACACTGTGCCACCAAATAATAGAGCTGAAAATCTGGCACATTATAACCCCCTCTCTCATGTGGTAACGTGAGGACTGCCCAACGGACCCGTGCCTGCTTACCCCCCCAAACAAGCCGACTCAGAAGAGAACGAAGTGTGTTAAAAAATTGATTGGTGAGGGGAATCAGTATGTTGTTAAAGAAATATAGAAATTTGGGGAGGACTACCATTTTTATAATAGCAACTCGGCCTGCTATCGACAAGGGCAATTTTAACCATTTCTCTATTTGAGTACTAAGTGCGTTTATTGCCCTGCCATAGTTTAGACCGAGTATTTGGGCAGTGTCCAGATGGATGTGTATACCTAAATATTTTACCGATTCTGTGCACCATTCAAGGGGAAACTCAAGTTCCCATGACTGTGTGCTGGTTGTCAGTGGAAATATGACCGATTTGTGCCAATTTATGCCCAGTCCTGAGAAACTGCCAAATCGGATGATCTCTCTAATCAACTCTGCTAAGTTATCCTGAGGGTGCCTAACATACAGTATTGTGTCATCGGCATACAGCGATACCAATAGGGGGCCAGTAGTGAATTGTAATCCCCTGTGTAGATGTTTTTCTTGGAAATGACGTATGAGGGGGTCCATGGCCAAAATGAACAATAAAGGGGACAGTGGACAGCCCTGCCTGGTTCCTCGCGTCAGCTGAAAGGGATTGGAAAGAATGCCATTCAAACGCAGCCGGGCAGTCGGTGTATTATATAAAAGGGCTGTCGTGGCAATGAAGCCCATGGGCATGCCCATGCCGCGCATGATGGAGAGGAAAAAGGACCATTCCAGTGAATCAAAGGCCTTTTCCGTATCCATTAGAATGGCGGCAGCGGGGGTGCCTGGGTCAATCCTGTGGATGACCGAGAACAGTGTGCGGAGATTCAGGGAGGTGGAGCGGTGAGGTACAAACCCGGATTGAGCTGGGGAGATTATAGGCTGCAGTATCTGCACTTCGGCTTTGTCGGTAGGATTCTCTGCCCTTTGGAGGCATCATTCTTGCCTTTTGTTCTGAGGGCATCAGCCCGTTCGACTTTAATATTTGCTGATTTCTCGGGCATTTGTGTGATGGCCAGATCCAATCGCATTGGCTCTGGCAGCGGACAAGTCGTGAGATCAAGCTAATATTAGTATGTCGTCAAGGCTAATGTTCGGATGCCTCATTATTAGGCTGCGTAGTGTCTTGTTGCGGCACCCCTGAGTTAACTGGGCACAGATTTCCTTGAGCTTATCATCCGCGGTGCAGGTACTCGTCAACTCGCGCAGCCTGGCGTATAATGTGTTGCTTGATTCTCCTTCCCGTTGGCAGGCTTGGCGTAACATAAACCTTTCAAAATCTGGGTTCAGTTGCGGATCAAAATGGGCATTAAGCCCCCTCACTGCTGCGTCAAAGTCTGTGGCTGGACCTACGTTTGGCAAATGTTCCAATGGATGGTAAATCTCCTCCCCTGCATAGTGGAGATTTAGGGATCTCTTCATTGCATCATCAGTTTCCCGCGTTGTGATTAAATAGTTGTCAAGCTGCCCAATCCATGTCTTCCATCAGGGTGACGCGGTTGCTGGGTCTGCAAGCTCACTGAATGGTGGCAGTACCCCCGTGAGCGCATGTTGTGTGAGGGCGTGCCTCGGGGTTGAGCTGAATCTGCCACATCCGCCATGCTAGCCTGCCTTTGGGATTCGATGGGTGGTCAGCTGGTAAGCCTTCCGTGTATTGGGATGTTGGAGGCCTCTCCCTTCCCTTGGTTGGTGGCGTGTTTCAGGCTGTGTCCTGCTTCAGAGCTATTATGATGCTGATTTATACTCTGGTTTGGTTGTAAAGTCTTTTCCTTTTATGTGCATGAGCCAATGCTTGTTTGTAGGATATGCTGCTTGAGGGAGCCAATGCTTGTTGATGGGCTTACTGCTCTTCTGCCTGGTAGGATGTGGATTAGTGCGGGTGAGCCGGGGCACTGTTCTATACGCGGGCCCCACGTAGCCTTGTTCTAGATGGGGAGCACGTGTTTGGCTGAGCAGCAGATGGGTCCTGGTGCGAAAGGTTACCAACTTCGGGTTCTGGCAGCGGGGTAAGGCTGCTCTGGCGCGATCCTCCTAGGCGGTCCGCTGCTACCACGTTCACAGGTGATGCCGGCACTTGCCACGCTCTCTGCTTGGTGGCTAGGGGAGAGTGGAGGTGGCAGAGGACTGGAGCGGTCCTCCGGGCTTCTGCGCTGGTCTTGGGTGCCGCCTGCCTACCGCAGGTCCTTGTGCAGGATGGGGTCCGCAGGATTGTAGGCGTGAGGTCTTCACCACTGCTGGCCGTCGCTAGTATCTTCTGCTTGTGGTGTGGCGGTCTTCGGGGCGCATCCCACCCTCTTCGCCAGTGTTGCGGGGCACCGTCTTAGTACCCACGCCTTCGAGATAGACCACACACCATCAGCCCCCAATAACTGACGCAACACTCATGGATGCAGTTACGAGAGTGAGACCACGTGCGGTCCACCTCCCTTTATTCTCACCCCTTTAGCCATGCCTGGCTGGAGGATGTGGTGGGTGTACATCTGGATGCGCTCCAGTAAACAGGACAACTAACCTGCTACAAACCTCACTCAAGCTTCACTTTCACACCACCAGGCCATTCACCTGACTTTCTACTGCTACCACGTTCACAGGTGATGCCGGCACTTGCCACGCTCTCTGCTTGGTGGATAGGGGAGAGTGGAGGTGGCAGAGGACTGGAGGGGTCCTCCGGGCTTCTGCGCTGGTCTTGGGTGCCGCCTGCCTACCGCAGGTCCTTGTGCAGGATGGGGTCCGCAGGATTGTAGGCGTGAGGTCTTCACCACTGCTGGCCGTCGCTAGTATCTTCCGCTTGTGGTGTGGCGGTCTTCGGGGCGCATCCCACCCTCTTCGCCAGTGTTGCGGGGCACCGTCATAGTGCCCACGCCTTCGAGATAGGCCACACACCATCAGCCCCCAATAACTGACGCAACACTCATGGATGCAGTTACGAGAGTGAGACCACGTGCGGTCCACCTCCCTTTATTCTCACCCCTTTAGCCATGCCTGGCTGGAGGATGTGGTGGGTGTACATCTGGATGCGCTCCCGTAAACAGGACAACTAACCTGCTACAAACCTCACTCAAGCTTCACTTTCACACCACCAGGCCATACACCTGACTTTCTACTGCTACTGGCGCACCATGCATACTATGTGCTGGACTATGTGTGTAAGATATATATGCAGTATACATACCTGTCAACTTTTTGGCTGGTGAATGAAGGCGATTCCATTAAAATTATTTAAGTTTATGCCCTTTAGGGATGGTAAGGCAGAGACGGCTATGCAGGTGTTTTACTTTTAGAAATGTGAATATAATTGAAAAGAGGGTGAAAACAGAGTTAGTGCTATGTACATTCGAACAGCTGTATTTGCCCAGTGCTGCATACTCTAACAAGCTGCGAATTCTGGACTTGCGCTCTCACACTGTTCGGGTGCCATGCGTAAAGAGTACTCCTTTTCGGTCTCTTCTGTGTAATCTTGTCCTGTGAGATGGAAGAACGTGAACTACTATCGTACCAAACTTTTATGCTTTCACATTTTCTGGTTGCTCGCTTTCCTTTTGCGCCTTATTTTCAAACCCACCGTGGTGACGTCAGGTGACGCTCCAGAGCCACGTCCCCGGCGGGTTCATTGCGCGTGCGCAAAAAGGGACAAGATGGCGGACAGTGCGGAACTGAAGGTAAAGCGCAGCTGGAATTCACCGGCGGGGGCCGTAGTCTTTGCAACCGGGAAGGGATTGCAGAGCCAGGGTTGGGGGCAGCACAGGTTTCTTAAAGCTGGGTTAACCATGGTCTGGCCACCTCATAAAGGTTTGCGCTGGATGGGCAGCGAGGTGGGCGGAGATGGGGATGTTCATACTGTGCCCATGGATGCGCATGGGGACTGTAGCTGAGACCCTCTCCAAAGTGTAAGAAGGTATAGCTGCCTTTCGTCTTGAGCAGTTATGTGAACAACGGCCACGTAGCACAGCCACAGTCTTTCTAACCCTTTTCGTCAAACACTGATGGGCAATCGCAGTTGAAGAGAGGGTTAAGGACTGACCGTCCTACTTTGCTATGGAAGCTAGTTTCTCCGAGGGGTGTAAACATGTGCCACATTATTGGTATTGTTGCTGTTTAAGACTAATCCCTGAGCTGAACAGGAGTTGTATTTTCACACTGTTATTATTAAAGTTTATGGGTGCCATACATGCGTCTAGTTCCTCGTTTGAAGGTATGCGCTACCTAAATTTATTTATCATACAATACTATTGTATGGCAGAATTTATATAGCGCGTACTGCCCTTATGTGGGGCGCAGAAGCGCTTGACCAGGCGGCTGTGTTGTGAAAGGTGCTTTCCTCCGGTGGGTTTTCTAATGTGACAGCAGTACATTTCCCTCTTAAGTTATTGTTACTGGTGTAGCGGGCTTCTGAATGACGGTAATTTGCCAATTTTACTTCTGTCACTAACTCTGCCATAATGAGTGCTCAAGGAAAAGGGTGGTCTAGAAGTGGATCTGGTCCTTCCTGCTGCTCTTGTTATGGAAGAGCATCACTCTTTGGGTCAGTGAAGCGCTTTCCTTTTCACTGTATTGGAGCTCATGTTTCGTCAGGGGTGGTCACAATGATTTATTGCTAGGGTACACTGTTATTATAGCTGGACATGTCAATTGTGCGTTCAATTATGCCACCACGTCGTTCTCGCTTATTGCTCATTATTAAGTTCTCATATTGGATGTTGTAAGCGAGACTGTGTTACTCAGGGACTATCGCGACACAGACGTTCTTGCAAAGTGAGACGTGTGACTGCTTTCAGTGTGTTATTATTGCGAGCCTTCCCTTCGCTCTCTGTTATTATAAAGGTCGATCGATTACGGGGTTAGTTGCGGACAGGACACTATTAAAGTTGGTATCTTTACCGTTGCAGAGATGCAAGTACTTCAATCTCTGTTATTGTATAAGATGACGTCCTCGGGGGAGTTAGAGATTACACTCCATATACGCAGTTAATACAGGCGCTGATTTTACTTTTTGGTGCAGAGCATCGGATGTGGTGGCTCCTTGTTATCAAAGCTAATTCCTCGTGGAGGTGGAGGCTTAGTGATTCAGAGGTTGATATTGCATAGTCATATTGACTGTTAATTCTTCATCTCAGAGGAAAGGTGCGACGCTCGTTTTGTGTTCTACCTTGACCTGCGGCGTTCTTGTTGTGACAGATCTCTAGTTTTGGATTTGACATTGTGGAATGTATTAAATGGTTTCCCATGACTGCATAAACGTCGTTTTGGAAGGTGGTTTCAGAAATGCTATGGATAATATTTCTAACATGTCAGTATCTCTCTGGTTTCAGACTGACAGTTTCGCTGACCGTTCAGACCGACCCTTCTAGTTGTGACTGGGAGTGAATAGCCAATATGCTTCTTTCTATTCAATAATTTATAATCGAGTCACATACATTTTGCTAGGCCTTTAAGAGGGGCGGCCTCTGCCGAGTCTCTGACCTATCTTTTTCGAGTCATATATTCGTGTCCTTAACTTCAACTGATTAAAACGGTGATCAGTTTCTCCACAATAATTGTAAACTCTTTTTAAGGGAGTCCGTCAGCCATGTCCCTGCCTCAATTTCACACGTTTTACCTCCTCTTGTGTAACCTAAGAGTATTTGCTTTTTCCAGATATTGTGTTTATGAAGTTTTTTTCTTCTTTTCAACCAATATGACTTGAATTTGATTGCTTATGGGTGCCTGGTGAGGTTTTTTTTTTTTTTAGGGTTTGGGTGGGTAGGTGGCTGTGCACTTTTCTGAGTTCTGAAGCTCAGATTGAAGGAAGTTTGAGTTTCTCATAGTGTCTGTGAAGGTTCATGAAAGTATTAAGAATACATGCACCTCCAATCCTTGCCCTCTCTGCAGCGTGCACAGTCCAGTAGCCACATACCTTCCAGTCCTCTTTGGGATTTGATGAGTGCCCAAAGGAGGTACACAGCTGTCTAAATTTTGACAGCGCCAAAGAAAATGCAGTAGGTGGGGATATGGGTTAAGTGGAGAGGATATCAATCAGGCGTTTGTTGAGCGCGACTACTCGCCCGTAAGGGTCTCAAGGCGCTGGGGGGGTTGTTGGCAGGTTCCAGTCCATCAAGGGGGGCAGCTTTTGAGGTTTCTTGCGAAGATGGGGAGCGATGTTGTCTGTCTGAGGTGGAGCGGAAGGGCGTTCCAGGCTCTGGCCGCGAGGAAGGAGCGGCCTCCCGATCTGGTCTTACTGGTGCGGGGGACCACGGCGTAGGAGAGCTGGGCTGATCGTAGGGTCCTCTGGGGTGCGTGGAATTTGAGTCTGCTGTTCAGGTATGCTGGTCCGGTATTGTGGAGGGCCTTGTGAGCGTGGGTGAGCATCTTGAAGGTGACTCTAGCTTCGATGGGGAGCCAGTGGAGTGTGCGCAGGTGCTGGGAGATGTGGCAGTGTCTTGGCAGGTCGAGGACCAGTCTTGCGGCGGCGTTCTGGATGTTCTGTAGCTTGCGGGTGAGGTTTTTGTTTATTCCGGCGTAGAGTGCGTTGCCGTAGTCGAGTCTGCTGGTGACCAGGGCGTGAGTGACGGTCTTTCTGTGTTCGAGGCGGATCCATTTGAAGGTCTTACGTAGGAGGCGGAGGGTGTGGAAGCAGGAGGACGAGACTGAGTTGATCTGGCGGTCCATTTTGAGCTCGGAGTCCAGGATGATTCCCAGGTTGCTTGCGTGGTCCGTGGGCGGGCTTCCGAGGGCGGGGGGCCACCAGGTGTCGTCCCAGGCATCGAGGCTTGGGCCCATGATGAGTACTTCTGTTTTGTTGGTGTTTAGTTGTGGGCAGCTGTTTTTCATCCATTTGACGATGGCTTCCATGCTTTCTCGGAAGTTGTCTGGCGGTATTGGGTTCGTTGGATAGGGAGAGGATGAGTTGGGTGTCGTCTGCGTATGACACAATGTTGATTCCGTATGTTCTGACGATGGGGGTGAGCGGAGCCATGTAGACGTTGAAGAGCGTAGGGCTGAGGCAGGACCCCTGGGGGACTCCGCAGGTGGTTGGTGTAGGGTCCGAGAGGAAAGGGGGGAGTCTGACCCGCTGCGTTCTGCCGGAGAGGAAGGAGCGGATCCAGTCGAGGGCCTTGTCTTGGATCCCTGCGTCTTGGAGTCTGCGTATTAGGGGCGTATTAGAGGATATGAAAGGAAATGCGTGCAAAAGGAGACATGTTACGTGTGAGTTGTGCAGTAAGGATTTCACAATAATGGGAGAAAAAGGGTGTAAGTGTCTGATAGAATGAGACTGCAGAGGAAAGCACTTTGAATGGGAGTGAGACTGCAACACCTTCCACAGACCTTAATAATGTTTAGTCACAGACTCATATTTTCAGAATTGAAACCTTGTAAATCCTAATTATATACAACAAAATCATTTTTATTTATTTGATATTGCTAACAAGCATTGGCAAAGGCAATATGACTGGCCTCTTTTAGGCATATGTTCTGTATTCAATAACAGTAAACTTAGAGTGGCAACCAAACTCTGGTTTAGTGCATGCTTTGTGAAGCACACAACTTTAGTTTTAAGCCAGGCCCTACACCACTTCTCTTGGAAAAGATTTAGTTGGCGAAGTTTTGACCCCCCTCTCGCGTTCTCTGTGCGCAGTGAGACCTCTTGCATGATAGGTGTTTACTTCCTTCATTCGTTTTCGCAAATACGTTGTAATGGCAGAAGAGCAACTCGGGTACTTGCTTTTGTATTTGATTAATTCCTCATAAAAGCATTTGCTGCCATCTGGTACTTTGCCCCAACTCATTTTGCAAGCAAAGATGCTGCCCATGTTGAGACTCATTGATTAGGCAGAGGCAGGCCCCATTTCTTCATTCCCCCCCCCCCCCTTGGTATTATTGTAGGCGAATTCGCTTAGCTAAATTAATATTCATGGTGTTGCCTCTATGGTTATGGTGCTGACTGAGACACTACATTTTTCAAAAATTGCCCTCCTTTATATGTTGGAAATGATAATGCTTTATAGACTTTTTCATTTCATCTGCGACATTCCATTTTAATTTTTTGCCAGAAACAATATGTAATCCGTGTTGACCTCGTTTCAAAGGTAACAGTTTAGTCTAAATTGGACCTGTTCAAATGGCGACCCAATCAAAATTAAATACAAATGTTAGGCTGTGTCCCAGATGAACTAAA
This sequence comes from Calotriton arnoldi, assembly GCA_963921515.1. NCBI lineage: Eukaryota > Metazoa > Chordata > Amphibia > Caudata > Salamandridae > Calotriton > Calotriton arnoldi. Next base: position 2,066,525 of record CAWUFW010002036.1, on the reverse strand, counting down.
ACACGAACAACCATATGCCTGTTTCTTCCTCTGTCATCTCGGGCCTCACTTGTGAGATGCACCTGTTGCTCCTGGGGCACATAATCGCCATTTAAGGCAAGTCCACTCAAAAGTGATGGTCTGAAATGCGGGTTCAAGGCTGATATACCGTTAACCATACCAGCTAACTCTGTAGTGGCACAGGCGATAGAAAATAGGTATAGAATGCATCCTTACAATTATCAGTTGTTTATTGTAGCATTTCAGTGCATCGCTTTTGTAATGTCTATGTGAGAATTTTTGGCGGAGGTGGTACTCGTCAGCGAACCTGGAGGACCGAGATCCAGCTGTGGTTTCCTCCTTTGATGCAGTCGGGATAGTCGTACCACCTTGCTGCAGTGTCCCAAGTTCTGTGTTCTCGGTCGTTGTCCTAGGCAGTCAAGCTACACTTGGACTTGTGCTAACCGTCTTTTAAGCCCTTCCGAAATTGGGTTTCCTAATGAAATATTGTTGCAAATGTACCATTCGTAGCAAAGGCATAACTGATATTGGGTCCGTACTGTGGTGTAATGTAATTTGAGCCTAGGTTGAAATGTATTGCTTATTGGATTTTAGTATTCATGCCAGGCCCGTACAATAATGTTACATGTGGGTAAAACTTCTCCTAGGGTACCCGTGGATGTTTTTTTTGGCAGAGGTGGTACTCATGTCTGCGAATTGGGGAGGACAGAGATCCAGCTGTGTGGTCGTCCACTGATGCACTCAGGATATTTGAAGCACCTTGCTGAGGGGTCGTAGGATAAATACGTATTTTGGGAGGGTATTAGGCGCTTTGTCTTTATACGACAGAAAGCTGTCATTGTGGGCTGATGTGGACTCCGTTTTACCTGTCGAGGGAGGGGGGGTGATGGTGTAAATGCGTACATGTCTAACGTTTCTAATTGTATCTGGATATTATAGTGATCGAAACCCCTCCTATCCGCCGTTCTCTGTCCCTGGAGTATATCGGGCTGGAAGAGGTTAATCTTTTGCTCTCCTCCCCTCCCCCTCCACAGCTGATAGGTCAGCAGCGGGCCTCATGTGCTGGCTCTGCTTCCTCCCACCCTCCCCCACCCGGTCTCTAGACCTCTTATTTCTTCAGCTCCATGATATGCATTAGACTGCTTGTGTAAACGCAGACGGGAGTCGTTTTGCCACCCTCGATTTCCTCTCCTCGTTTACTATATCTAAACATCACCTTGTGCATTGCTTCCCCCTTTGTAAGGAAAGTTGGTGAGCAGAAGTCTGGTATCTCTAGCCACGTATAATCTTTCCTGCCACTGGAGTCTTTCTGCCCCCACAATGTTTTTTTTTTTTTTAACTGTTGACTGGGGAGAAGCTCTTTCCTTGAGGAATTGTACACACTACCACCTCCCTTTCTGGGGGCGGGCTTTTTGCCCGCGGCTACGTCTTTTTTCTGTTTGTGTGTACTTGACTGAAGCCTGTCTGCGTTTTTGGTTTTCACGTATGTTTATATAGTATTAGTTTGAGATGCTTTTATTATGCATTAGTCTTGTTCAGGCATGATGCAAATAAATTACTCCTTTAAAAGATCCGTGGCCCATCTTCCATTCTCTCTCAAGAGGTATTCACCTTTGTTGATCAGTTTATAGCCCCTCAATTTCAGCATAAAGCGTATTTAAAATCCTCGTTACTAGTGAAACCCAGCACAGGTGAGCCAACCTTAGGGCTAAATTACCGACATGGAAAAAAAACATCCAGTGCTCTTAGCAGCGAGTCCTTTTTATCGTGGTAGCAGTTTGTACAAATTACGGATAAGTAGCTACGCATTTTCGTTCTTCAGATTGTTCCTGCTAAAGCGCGCCTAATGTGCCACGGTCCCGTTCCACCTTTTTTTGTTATCGATAACGTCCTCATTGGCAGTCAAATGATCGTCGTGGTTTGGTGCGTTGCTCCTTGCCCTGTTTGCAGTGCATGTTTCATACATATCGTATTTCTTTCTGTCCATGGACCTTTTGTGTTTGCTGCCTTGCTCAGCTGGGTCATTCTTGAGTGTTCATGCACTCGTTGTTCAGTGGTGAACGCATCGTGGATTTAGTTTCGGGAATCGGGTTACAAGGGAATTATTGGTTATTATTTCGACGTAGGAGGAACATGATCATTGGTAATTATACTGTCAAATAACGACAGTTTTATACAGGGCTTTAAGTGGGCCGGGTCTGAGCACCGGCAGTTTTTTAAAGGGGGCCTCGAAACGGGTCTCTATCGGGCTCTGTTTTGTGCCCTAGCACAGACGGTCTGTCTTTTTTCCCGGACAGGGCCCAAAACAGAGCCCGATAGAGACCCGTTTCGAGACAGCAGGCACATCAGATGCGCTGCTGACACTGCTCACTTTTCACTAGTGTGCGCTGCTCACTTCTCACTAGTGGAGAAGTTACGGCATGACGTCATGCCAGGTGAGCGTTGTAGGGGAAGGGAAATCCTTTAAAGAGTTATTTTCTCTCTGGATTTCCCTTCTCTTTCTGAGACTCAGGAGCAGCAACTTTGTCGCGGTGTCACCAGGGATTTAAGTGGAAGCTTTCTCAATATTATATACAAGCCACAGTTGCTGCTTATTTATCTCTTGCAACTAACAACCATTGACAAAGCCAATAGTCCTGACTTCTAGGTATGATGTTACTTGTTGTATCATATATCTGGATGCAATGACAGAACCAGCAAAATACAAGTCTGGCGGCACACTATGCTAAGCACAGATTTTTGGCTCACGTGTTTTAAGCCACGCCCCTAATTACATTGGCCACGCCCCTTTGAGAGACCCCCCCCAGTTTTTTTTATCCCACTTAAATCCCTGGTTGTATATGCCCATAGTGCCGTTTGTTGCTTCGTTGGGATCAGCTCTTTCCGCTTTGTTGTAGACTGGAGCATGCGTGGCTGCAAGTGTAGGTGTAGAGTGTGGTCTGCGGGGTAAAGAGGCGAAGTTTAGCTTCACTTTCATACATCGATGCATTGATGAGAGAGTAGCACATCCATACTTATCTTTTATTTGTACCTTATTCATTAGCCTCCTGATTGTCACAGTTGGGAGGTTTTGACACCCAAAGGTCAGTGTTTTATAGGCAGCCTCCAAAAGCGTAATGTTATTTACTCAAGACAACATTGGTCAGCGGGCTTAATTTCGTAAACTCTTGTGCCGTCCGGTAGCAGACATCGCGTCAAGTATACTGACAAGCACCTGAGGCCAGTGTTTAAGATGAGCTGTTCAGCTGTGTTGGAGTTATTACTGAGATATTTAGGCGGGCAGACGTTACAGTAACACAGGGCCTGTAACATTAAGTGATGCTATCCCAAGTACCGTTTCTAAGCCATGTATGTATTCATTTCATTGGACTTTATTTGCCGGCGTTCCCATGTAAAACAAAATCAGAAATGAGCATTCAGACGGTGCTCCAGAACATTGTGTTGAAATTAGGGGAACAGGGTGACAATTTTCTTATTTAACCTTTATGTATCTTATTTTGGGGCACAACAGTGAGCACATTCTCTTTGAGTATTAAGCTGGGAAGCAGTTTTTGTGGCATCTACAATACCGATTTATTTTTATTTTTTTATTTTGAAAGTTTTATATAGCGCTGGCTAGACCCAGAGGTATCGGAGCGCTTTACATGAGAAGATAATATAACGCAAACATGGCATACAAGTAGATAAAAAGATAAAGAGACAACGTGTGAAATATACAAAACAAAATAAATATACAGGTGCAAGAGCTATACACTTCAAGTAACTAGGTATATGATGTTCGGGGGATGGACAGATAATACTGGACAAAATGTAACATGGTGATTGGAGATCAGGTGCAGGTCACAGGTTAGGACCCCCAATGATAATTGGGCCAAACATGGCGTTTAAGTAGATAAAAGATAATGACAACAACATGTGAAATATACAAATCAAGTAGATAAACAAATCAAACAGTTAGATAAATGAATCAAATAGATAAACAGGGGCAGGAGCTATACATATCAAGTAATTAGGCTGATGATGTTCATGAAATGGACAAATATTACTGGACTAATATAACATGGTGAGATTGGAGATCGAGTGCAGGTCACAGGTTAGGATCCCCAATAATAATTGAGGAGGTGGATTTTGAGGTCTTTTTTGAAGCTGAAATGGGAGGGGTTGCAGCGCAGGTTTTTTGGGAGGGCATTCCAGATGATGGGGGCATTCCCAGAGAAGGAGCGTGATTGTGTGGCTTTCTTTTTATGCAGTGGTGGTATAAGGAGGAGGGAGTTGGTGCTTCTCAGGGGTCGTGTGGTGCCCGCAATGAGTTTCTTGGAGAGGTACTGCGGAGTGTTTTGGTGGAGAACTTTATGAGTGATGCAGGCAGTTTTGTATGCAGATCTGCCTTCAATAGGGAGCCATTTAAGAGATTTGAGAGCCGGGGATATGTGATCGAAGCGTTTGCAGTCTGTAATGAGCCTGGCAGCAAGGTTGAGCACAGCTTTGATTGGAGCAAGGTGGACCTTGGGGATTCCGTTGAGGATGGCGTTACCATAATCAATACGTGAAAGAACAAGTGACAACTACAAGTTTAAAATCATCGGTGGGTATAAAGGGTTTGATTTTCTTGAGGTGACGGAGAGTGAGGAGGGCTCCTTTAGCGGAGTTTTTGATGTGGACGTTAAGGGTTAGGGTGTTGTCGATAAATACCAAGAGATTTGACTGAGTTGGACAAGGTGAATGAGCAGTTGAGTGCGTTAAGGTCAGAGATCCATGATTGAACGGGGAGAGGGTTGTTTTTAGGGGAGAAGAGAATGATTTCAGTTTTATTAGGGTTAAGTTTGAGATGATTGGAGTGGAACCAGGTTTGGATTTTGGTGAGGGTGTTGTTCAGGTGTAAGATGTCGGCATGAGTTTTAATCTTGTAATAGATTTGGGTGTCATAGGCGTAGAGGTGGTAGTTGATGCCTGCTTGTTTAAGAATGAGGGTGAGGGGTTCCATAAAGAGGTTAAAGAGGGAGGGAGAGAGAATAGACCCTTGGGGGACTCCAAGGGAGACAGGAGTGGGGTTAGAGAGACCGTTTTGAATTTTGATTTGCTGAGTTCGATGTTGTAGGTAGGAGACGAACCATTTGTAGGCAGTATCATTGAGGCCGAAACGGGTCATAAGCACATTGAATAGGGCTGAATGGTTGACTGTATCGAACGCTGCGGAGAGATCAAGGAGGATAAGAAGGCAGGTCTCGCCATTATCAAGTGAGTGGTGGATGTCATCGACATTGAGCATTGCCGTTTCGGTGCTGCAGCCTTTCCTGAAGCCTAATTGAAAGGGATCAAGTAGGTTGAAGTTTTCGATGTGTTTGTCTAGTTGTAGTAGGACACATTTTTCAAGGACCTTTGAGAGAAGTGGGAGGTTAGTGATGGGCGGAGATTGTTTAGGTCCTTGGGGTCAGCATTGGGGTTTTTGATTATGGGAGAGATTTGTCCAAGTTGAAGGGAGGTGGGGACACAGCCAGTGGAGAGAGAGGTGTTGATGATTGTGGTCCAGTATGGGGTGATGATGTGCTTAAGGGCAGGGACAAGGTTAGAGGGTAAGGGGTCTTTTGTGTGGGAGGACGGTTTAAGATTACCAATTATTTTAAGGACTTCTAGCTCAGTCACGGGAGGAAGTTGAGCAAGGAGGCATTGTTCTTTAATTGTGAGTTAGGGGAGTTGGTTTCCGGAGAGGTAGCAGGGTCAGCTGGTCGAGGGGATGTGGGGTAGGCATTAGAGGTGAGGACGGGTTTGCATTGGGAGTTGGAGGGGAGCTGTGTGGAGCGGAAGGATTGATCAATTTTGGCTATTTTTTCTGAGAAGAAGTGGGAAATTTCTTCACATCTGGCTGAGGAGGCGGTCAGATTTGGAGGTGTGGGGGAAGTTTGGTTAGAAATGATTTTGAAGAGTTACCTACGTCTGTTTTTGGCATGATCAAGTTGAGTGCGGAAGAAGAATGCCTTTTCCTTGAAGATGTGTTTTTTATACTGGATCTAGCATGTCTGAGGAGTGCAAGATGGGCGGGAGAGGGATGGTGTCTCCAGGTTCTTTCCGACAGTCTGAGTGACCGTCTTTCGTTATTAAGCTCGGTATTAAACCAAGAGTTGGAGGGGGTGGTTCTTTGGTTTTTGAGTTTGGGCGGGGCTAATTGGTCAAGAATACCAGTGACAGTATTGTTAGTGTTCAGTGAGCTCATTGGCATTTTGTGAGGGGGGAATGAGAAGAAGTTGAGCTTGGAGTTTAGACTCAAGAACACCCGGGGGATATGTTTTAGATTTCTGGTCAGTTTCTTAGGTCTGTTAAGTTTGGAGGTGGGGAGATTTGCATTGGTAGCAATGGTGAACAGTATAAGGTGATGGTCGGACCAGTCAATGGGGACGATATTGGTCACGGAGGCCAGATCTTCGTTGGAAAGAATGGCGTCCAGGATGGCTCCTTTGGTGTGAGTCAGGGATAGGCATAGTTGTTTGAGTTCATTGATCTCAAGTAGATTGGTGAGGAGGGGGATAGTGGGATCATCGGTATCGTTCCAATGGAGGTTGAGATCCCCAAGAAAGAGATTTTTTGAGTTGGATAATGAGGATTGTGTCAGGAGCTCAGATAAGTCCTCGATGAAGGGCTGGGGGGGCCCGGAGGGCGATAGATGTTGTGTAGACGAATTGGGTGGGAATTTTGGGTTGTCAGTTCAGCTTCCAGGTATTCGCAGGAGGAGTAACCAGAATTATTGACAAGGGATAGCTGAAGTTCATTTTTAAAGATAATGGCTAGACCACCCCCAACTCTGTCAGGTCTATCTTTTCTCAGAATAGAGTATCCCGGGGGAGAGTAGGTCAAGTATGCTCGTTGAGTGGTCTTTGAGCCAGGTTTCTGTGAGGAATGCAATGTCAATGGATTCACTCAGGATAGTTTCCGTGGCATGTTGGACTGCGGAGCGACAGTTGACAAGCATACATGTAAGTGGTGTGGGGTTGCATATGGTGGGTGGGCAAGTGTGGATCGACGTGAGTTGAGGCGGTGGTCTGGGGGAAGCGGGGGAGGAGGGGATTCTATTAGTCCCTAAGATAACAGGGATGTGGGAGTAGGGGAGTGGAGAATTGGGGGTTGGTAAGCTAGGAAGGTAAGAGTTGCATAGGTCGGAGAGGTCGGACGGGGAGAGATGTTTCGAGGTGCGGTGAGGTCTATGTATACGGCAGCGGAGAGGTGTCGATCTCCAATGATTGTGTTTGGTGTTAGGGATTTTTTGGGGGGATTTTTGGGCAGGGCTGGTGGGGATTTTATGGTGAGGGAGGGTTCTGGAGCTGTGGGAGATAAAGTCTTTCCTGAATTGAGAGAATTTAGTAATCAAATTAGATAGGTCAAGTTCGATGTTGTGTAGGCTCTGGGCAATTAAGGTGAGGGGAGGTACCGAGAGGGGTGGTCTGGGTTAGTTACGGAGGGTGGATTGATGTGTGAGGGTGGAGATAGGGAAGTGAGTGTGGAATGAGGGGTGACTGGGCTGTTAGGTGTGAGGGGTTCGGTAATCAAATTGGATAGGTCAAGTTCAGTGTTATGTAGGCTCGTGTCAATTGGGGTGGAGGGGGGGGTAGGGAAATATCTGGGTTAGTTGCAGAGGGTGGACTGATGTGAGAGGGGGGAGATAGGGTAGTGGGAGTGGAGTGAGGGGTGACGGGGCTGTTAGATGGGAGGGGTTCAGTAATCAATTTAGATAGGTCGAGTTCACTGTTGTGTAGGTTCGGGGCAATTAGGGTAAGGGGAGGTATTGAAGGGGCGGGGGAAGGGAATGCTCTAGGGGTAGGGAGTGGTCTGGGTTAGTTGCGGAGGGTGGACTGAGGTGTGAGGGGGAGATAGGGTAGTGGGTGTGGAGTGAGGGGTGTCGGTGCTGTAAGGTGTGAGGGGTTGGGCTAGGTTAGACATGAGGTTAAGAACTTCAGGAGATGTGGTCAGAGAGGATAAAAGGACATAGAGTGAGTGGAGAGCGGATATATTGGGGTGGAGGGGTTGTGTATTTATCGGGGGTTGGGATAAAGGATTGGGAGGCGGAGTTAGGAGGGCCTGAAGGGGCAGGATAGGGGGGATGGGGAGGAGAAGAGGGTGTACGGGATGGGTAGGAGGAGGGGGGTGAGTAGTTGTGTTAGGGGATTGAAAGGCAAGGACGGTGGAGTACGTGAGTAGTTGGGTAGGGGGGAGAGAGGTTGTGGGGTCAGGCAGAGGCGGGGTTGTGGGAGGGGAATGATAAGTAGATGGTAGGGATTGGGGGCAACTGTTTTTAGTGGAGGGGTCCGAGGAGTGTGAGTTCCGGGTGTTAGGTGGAGAGAGGAAAATTAGAGGGGATGAGAAATAGGTAATGTTGGTTGGGGGATGCCATTTGCTGTAGTGAGGTCCAGGGAGGGTGATGGTGAAGTCGATTGTTGGAGGATGGTGTTAGCTGGATGGTTGAGGGTGGAGGTGAAGTGAGGGGGAAGGGGGAGGGAGAGGTTGGAGGGTGTTATTCAGTAGGGGAGAAGGAGTGTTAGGCGCTGAGTGGTCAAGGCGGAGACACATAATGCTGAAGTGGTATTCGAAGATGGAAAGGTGGGATACCGTGGCTTGTATGAGGATGTTACCTGTTTTGAAGATGGAGATATCAATATCACCAAGAAAGGCTGGGGAGGGAGTGGTGGATATTTTGAATCCATATGGTATTTTGATTGATTTTAGAGATTGGGAGGTGTTGTAGGAAGATGCTTTTCCATTTGGATGGACGTTTGGAGTAAAAGATGTAGTTGGTTATAATGGGGGAGGTGAGGCTGAGGTAGTTATCAACAATGAGTGTTTCAGGGTTACAGATAAGGAGTTTATGTTTGAAGTTTTTCTTGGCATGTTTGGAGAGATTGGGGGGGTAGAGAATGGTCTAGTACCCTTCTGTGGGTATGTTAATGGTGCTTCTGAATCTCCGTGACAGTTTTCTAACATGGCTTTTCTTTGTGCTTTTTCATAACCGTCCTTCACTAACTGGATCTGTACAAGATAAACATTTGCTGTTATTGTTTGTAAGATCAGTTGTGTGTTCTTGATGCACATAAATATTTTGGCATTGCATACACTGCAGAGTCAACGCTGAGCTGAGGCTGTTTGATTAGATATTTGAGCAACCGATGACACCTATTTCAAGAATACACAGTTTATTAGTTCATGTCAACAATTTGAGCCGTCCATTGGTGCCATCTGCAAATTCCTTTTTCTAAGTCTGCTAATGTACAACAATGTTGAGGCATCCTGTTGTGTATGTCCTTGCTAGTTTATTTCCTGCCATCTCCACCTGTGATATCTAGAAACCCCATACCTTTCCGTGGCACTGTTGGTGGTGGTTGGGCAAAGAGATCCGAGTTGCTGTCCTCATTGTAACTTCTGGTTAGTCCCTCATCCATACTTTCATTGTGATCCACTTCTTGACTACAAACCTAAATTCACACAAAGTATACAATCTGTGAAGTTGGCTCCTCATTTAACATTGAGAACGAGGGAACTTTGGCTTCCAGCATGAGCGGAATTTCAAAGCAGAGCCCACCTGTGGATTGCTCCACCACATAGTCCCGTGGTTGTGGATGAGTTGTGGAGTCTGGTTAAGGTCACAGCCCTGTTATAACAGCAACCCGATCTTTGAAGAGTGGCTGTGAAACAGAAGCAGGGTACCTTCTCTCATTAATGCCTGTAACAACAGAGGCGCCAATAGGCTTGCCTTGCACTGTGTTATCTACCATGCCTCATATCCACCACCTGGTGTTAGCAAACGCTGCTGTGGATGGAGCTGTCCATTAAGGAGGATAGGGAGGTGGCACTGGCCTCTTCTCCCCATTCGAAGGCATGTGAGCTTTGGTGATGTTTTCAGCCTAGATTATACAATGTGCATCACATAAAGGTGTTTGTGTTAGCTGCATAATTTATTAGCAATAGGCAGTGCCATTGATATAGTGTGTTTTATATCAAATGTTTTGAATGTTGGTGTCCACCATCCTTTAATGAGCTGATGGCGGCTATGTGGGCTCATTATACACATAACTGAATAATTTATCCAGTTTTTACCTGTTGGATGAAGAAGTGAGTGCATTGTCAGTATTGTGACCAGTTTACTGGGTGGCCCTTTAGTGTCAGATGGCTGACTTGTGTCTCTTTATTTGTCCTGTGGATGACATGCACTTGCAAGACGAACAAAGTGAAAGAAACATCCTGGAATTGATGAACTTGGTTGCCATGGTAGTGGAAAAAGTATAAGTACTTAAACGACTGGTTAAACTCAGAAGGGTGTGAATAGCAATATGACTTATTGCCCCCCCCCCTTTTGTTTTTACGTGCGTCCAACATGCATGCTTTGATGTATGTTTAGGGTTTTTGACATTTACTATGGGCTGTTTGGTTCATTGTTTTCTGTTTTATTTAGTGGCATTTGTTTTTCTTTTTCTAAAGGGATTTTGAAGTAAATTGTATTGTTTGGTTGTGGGTACAAGGTCCCTTGTCTGTTTTGGTGATTGTACTTTGGAGCTACATGTTAAAAAGGCTGGGACTTTTGTCTTGAGACTTTTATTTGCCAATAGGTATCCCATATATTGGTATCAGAGTGAAGAGACTTGAGTTTTTTTTCTGATTTGGTGGGTGAGTAGACCATAAAGCTGTTAGAATAAGTGATTCTTGATGTTTGCATTGTGTGGATGAAAATGCATGTAGGTTAATTTGGATTAATTAGGTAAGTGTATTTTGACTTTTTTCAGCTAGTGTGCATGTCGTCTTGGTGATGTGTTGTGCTGCGTATGTGAGATTTGGTGCCTTGTACTTGCTTGTGGGCTGCGGTTGCAATCTGTTACATATGCATCCTACTGTTTTTGGCTTGTTTTGTAGTAGGTGGATAAGTGTTGTATCTGCATGTTAAGCCAAGTTTTGTTGTCTGTCCTTAACATTTTTGTTGACCTAAATAGAGAGAGGGGTGTGGTGTTCTTGTTTGGCCATCTCCAGATTAATGTGTGTTGAACGTTTTTTTTTTTTTTTTTTTTTAAACTTTATCTGCCATGTCAAAGGACCGTGATTGTTAAGTCATAAGCCTGGGCTGAGCTTCTGGCAACATTTTCACACTTGGTGATGGGTGATTGTGTACTGTTTTTGACTTTAAACCTATTGACGCATGTACTGTTATCTCTGAATTTGCCACTTTATTTCGGGTATGTGCAGAGGGATGTTACTGTTTTAGTTCAGAAGTCGAAATAGGACAGTGTTTGAAGCTTTTTAAAAAAAATATTTATATTGTGATGTCAACAATTGCACATAAAGGGCGAGCTTTAAAAGAGCCACGGAATTCTTTGTCAGATGTCCGTTTGTTTAATGCCTTCTGACAAAGGAATTTGTCACCATGACAATGATTGTCGTGGTCTTAGCAGCAGTAGACTCTCTTCATTCCAAGCTGTGGTATAGAGGAGGGTGAGCCGGTCTTATGACAGCAGCTTGTTTTCACCACAGGATATCCTCTGCAGCAGTGGTTCTGCTTGCAGGATGTACCAGTCTTATTTTGTTCACTGTCGAAACTTAGCAGATCTGTAAACTGATACTCGGAGTGCAAATCCTGCCTGATACCAATGATCCCAACAGTGAAAGCAATCTAATAGTTAAACCTTACTGACCCTGTATTCTCTTCTGCGCTAAGTGTAACATCGGATAGGTAGGTGTATGCATCCAGGTGAACAGAACTGAATGGATAACCAAGACTGTTCAGAAACTACGTTGATAGTTTATTCACCCAATAAGTAACTTTCCTTAGGTAGTAAGAATACGTTTATTGAGACAATGTTCTATATAGAATGTTACATATTTCTCATAATACAAAATTACTCAATATATTCTTTACACCCAGTTAAAATCTGAGCTACTCAACATCAAAATTACACATAACTATAAAATCAACTGCCTCTTGCCTTGACAAGGTAAAATGCTTTATAAAAATAGGCCTTGTAAATCTTCTAAGAATTCTCAAACAGTGAAAAATCTATTAAAACACTTATAATTGAGTATTTGACATTATAAGAACGAATTTGCATAATCTCTTTGGCTTGTACTTTAGAGCAAAAGCCCGGAATGGTGAACATAGTCAAACAGGATTTGGACTTCATCTCCTAGTTTACTTTCAGGCAAGGAAAAGGTATATGGGAATGCATTCTTATTTCCAAGAAATATCAAAGTGAGGGCAATAAATTTTCCCCCCCCCCCCAAGATAATCCCCCTCCTTACTAAGGGCCTGATTACGATGTATGTCGGTCGGACCACAGACTGCTATTGCACAGTCAGGAGACCTCCCGACAAGCAGTCAGCAGTCTGACTGCCGAATTACGATTCGACCGCCAGGCTGCTGGTCGCAAAGTGCTCCTTTACTTGGTGGCTTGTGCTGCGGCCCAGGAAAAAGGTCGCATCACAAGCTGCTGTGTAAAGGAGCACTTTTTGCACCTTCATGCACCATGTGGTGCATGGCAACGGTGCATGATGATGTGTTTGGGCACTACATTTGCTCCTTAGGCCACTTTACAGTGGCCCACTATGGAAGGGGGCCCTGTTTGGGGCCCGCAAAAATTAGTTTCCGACAGCTTTTTCATGGCGATCTTTCCGACATGAAAAGGCTGTCTGAAAGGGATATCGTAATTCCGACAGCTGTGCCTGCCTCAACACCGCCCCCATTCGGGATTGTGATTCTGACCGCAGCCCTGACGGATCACAGATCCTGTTGGAGGCGGCAGTCTTCCCCCGACCATTTGGGGTCTGACCGTCTCGAATGTAATCCGGCAGCCGGACCGAAGGGCTGTTGGTCGGACTGCCACCGACGTCCTGTCGATGACTGTCTGACCGACATCCTAATAAGGCCCTTAGTGAGACCGGTAAATCTGCTGTTTAAAACAACTTTAGTGAGGAAAGGGTTCACGGATTACTAAATTATCTGTCTGTATTAGGTTATTTTTTAAGGCTGCTTATATAGTTTACAAGCGTTCTAGCCTATTTCCTTTAACTACCTCACCTCCATCCAACATAGACTTAAAATTTTGTTTGGAATGTCATGCAAAGTTAGCTTGTAAAAGAAGGGCAACATAGAAATTACTTTTATTTCTGTTCAGGTGGTAAGATTTAATTTTCTATGCAATGTCTGTATAACGCAAGGGTGTGTTTATAATTCGTTTAATGCATCTGCACTCTATAAACACCATATGCAGGCTGGAATCAAGACATTGGATTTCACATCAGTAGAATGATTGCTGTCAGTAGTATTTTGCCCATGTAAGCTTTAATGAGTGGAGCATGTGAGTCCTCCATATACTTGATTGAATTTTACTAATGTTGCTAAAATGAGTGAGGCTGAAATTTGTTGTAAACTGGGTTGTCTGGTAGTTATAAGAGTAAATGTAGCCTAATAGTTTAGTATGTAATGACTCTGTAGTAATATTGCTTTTATTACCAAAAATCATTAAATCCATCTTTTCAACATTTACTCTTGGGTGATTTGCTCTGCAGTAACTGGATAGGGTAATACATTTTCTTTGAAGGCTCATTGCATTACAATCCAATAAGTGCATAATCAAACCATCTGCAAAAAGTAGGCGTGTAATGTGTACACCCCTATTTTTAGTCGAAAGGAGTTTGTTTTTCTCAAAAAGTCCACAACAAGTCATCATGGTAGAGCCCAAAAAGGGCAGATGCCAATACGCACCCTTGTCGAAGTGTATTACAAATTTAGATTTTACTTGATAGGTGCCCCAAAAGATCTAATTCCACTTGAGGCCAATTAGAGGCTTGAAAAGCTTGCATAGGCTGTGGTAGTCCATTTTGTGATGTTCCAGACCCTCAATTTCTCCTACAAACTCCCTTGATCTACCAAATTAAATGCAGTTCGAAAATCACAACATAATCTTTAATTCTCCTCAATTGACTAGCAACCAATGGCCCATAAACCAAAGCAGTGATTCACTATCGAGTGGGCCTCATGAAATCCTCCTTGCTCAATGGGAATTAGATTATTTCCAGTTGACCTCTCTTCTAACTGTTCAAAACTTATTTTGACAAATATCCTGCATATTGCGTCTGTTAGGCTTCTCAACCTATAATGACTTGAAAGGCTTACATCTTCTCTTTTCAAACATTAGTTTGACTACCACCGCTCCTATTGAAGAGTTTGGAATTTTCCCTGTTAGAGATACCCATTGTAACAAGCACTGGTAAATGCATTAGGTTGCATCTATTTGATTAATAATAATTTTTTGTTGTAAGATTTAACTTGCTGAGCAGTTGTGCAATGTAAGCTAAGAAACTCCATAAAAGTGTTATGACTTGTTTATTGAAAAGCCAATCCACTGTGCAGGTGAAACCTTAAAGCTTGCAGCAGTGAAAAAGCAAACAATAAAAATATTGAATACTATATAAGGTGCATGTATGAGATTAGTAAATAAACGTATGACGACTTGGTGTACTTTTGAAATGTACATTTTTCCCTAATACACTACAATGCAAGCACTCCCCAGGAGGTGGAATGATACACCAAACAGTCAACGACGCAAGTGAAATGACAACGTGTTTAGCAAATGAAGCTTACACATCGGAATATACTGCCCTTCAAAGCAGTAACGTAATTCTCATTTTTTGCCTGAAAAGAAAGGTGTGGCTAGAAGTAAACACTGAGTGGACTTGACACATGTGGAAAAACATGCAAAATGACTGAACTTCAGAAGTTAAGGCAGAAGTTACCCATGCCTGAAATCACTACATAATTAAATTACAGAAAATGTAAATCTTTGTAGCCTTTTATTATACCAGGCAAAAAGATCACAAGGGAGTCCCTTGTGAGGGGTTTAAGACCGTACACATAAAATGTGGGAACAGCAGCCAGGAATAAACGATTTATCAGAAGGTCTATTTTGAAATTTGCATTTATAATCAAGCTACCATTTCTCTGCTTTGGAGATGTGTTCCAGGGCCTTGTTGATCTTCTGAGCTACCATGGTAGGTGCTCAACTCAGTCACAGAGACCGGCAACGGAGTAACAGCCAAGAGATGCACCGAATACACAGCTGACAGACAGAGGACTGGATCGCCAGCCCCGCCCTGCTGCTAGTTCTCTGCATCACTCCACATTGCGCCACCAAATCTGAAAGATGGCTAGTCTCTTTGACCAGACAAAGCAAACCCGTAGCGGCCATCTTACAGTAGAGCGTCATTTCACAATGTAGACCTGGTCCCATTTAAAAATCTGTTTGACATATTACTTCTTATATTTCTATAAAGGAAAGTGATATTTTTGTGTGGAAAAAAAAATCAGTAAGATTTGGATATGTAGAGGCAAAAACATTTGGTAGTATCATCGAATGGGCAAAATTACAACACCACCTTCTTCGTTATAGGCGCGTATTCTCTAATTATGTTTCCTTTTCTGCTGCTTAGGCTGTGTGAGTGCGACAGAGCCGGCGTGAAACGGACGCATCAAAGCCAAATAAGCGATGCGCATGTTAAACATAAAAAAAAATAGAAAAAATGAGCCGTCAGGGGACTGCTAACGCTGCGGACCAAGAACACTACAGTGTGTCCACATTCTAGCACCCGCTGAGTTCTTGGTCTCAAAATCACGCATGTGCCTTGAATCCAAGTGAGGCAGAGTCATAAAAGACTGAAGGGGGGTGTGATGTGTGGTGAAATAAGAATGTAGTCATGCCGGGTACCACAAGAAGATTTCTTGAAATGCATAATAAAAATTTCACACAAAAGCGTATGGGCACAGTACTTCGGCTACAGAAACTGATAAGAGCACCCTTGTAAGATATATTAAATACAATACATTTTACAAGCACAGCGCAAGCTAATCCTAAAAAGGGAGCAGGTAGCTCAGCCCAGCAATATGTTAGATTTCAGAATTGTTATATGGAGTTTATCGGGGCAGCTGCTTTTAAGCTTCAGTGATGAGATGGCATTCTATTTTCTTCTCGTTTGAGAGGCTCAACTAAATTATCGTATATTCTTTTTTTTTTTTTTTTTTTTTTTTTTTTGCAGTTTTATACCACATGACCTCGACCAAGGACATTGGTGCGCTTTACATGAGCACTAGTTACACTACAGAATGTCATATTCATAATGAATATTGCATCTTGAAATTCCCTTATTGTTTTATAAGTAGTTATTCTAACCCCATCATAACATGTGCAGAAAAAGATCCCTTACTCTAGTGCAAGGTTCTCCAGAGTCTGTCCTTGAGGGCCGGATCCATGGCAGATTTTTAAGAGAACTTGCTTTTTATCTAAATGGGGAAATGCAAAAAATCTGGCATGAATCTGGCCCTCCAGGACTGACTTTGGAGAACTCTGCTCTAGTGCTTGTATATATTTACCAAAATCTTAGTAGACCAGTTTTCATTTCTCCCCTGAAGTTTTAGTACCCACATTTGTGCTCAAGGGCTTCCTATTTCAATTCTGCATATATTTTTTGAAACATCTATTGATGTTAAAGTTGGTCTCTCAGGTGGGAAAACACTACTGTCACTAATTTTTATATGCCGACTTTTACTGATGGATATACAGCCCTTCATATTTGGGTTCTCTCGCTACCGGTTTTCTTGTAATGTGTGTTTGGTTTAGCTATGCAAGTGCTTCTGTTTCCCTCCTAAGTAATTTGATTGAAGAAGTGGACATTCCAACGATTTATTTTTAGACTTCGAGATACCTCCTTATGTTGGCCTTCATCTTTGAAGAATGCGAGGTTTTGAGTACCATCATGTTCTGATAGAATTCCATATCAGTTATCCCCCTTTCATTTGTTAACACAAATTGTAGCTTGGAGTTAACTTGTTGAATGATTAACCATCCTCTCATTCCCATTTGAACCATTGTGAAGAGTGGTGTGTCGTATGAGATTCTCTAAGAAGATCAATTCGACCTGAATGCAGACAACATTGCATTTTAAGGCACCATTCTTATTCTGTTCTTGTTGCAAATATCTGATTTATTAATAATGTTAAGTCCAACTCTATTTAACAACTCCATAGGATTTCATATGGAACTCTTTATAAAAGAGGAAAAAAGTTACTTTTGTTATTTCTTTTCCCAGTCAATCAAGTCTCAAACTACTACCATCATACAAGATATCTTTGCCTGGAAAATAAGGGATTTGATTGAATAAGGTTAGTATTTTTTTAACTACTTAGAGGGATCAATTTCTTGAGGGTTATTTTTTCTTTTGTTTTCCTTTATGACAAACGCCCAAATACAGAACCATGTTGTCATAGGTCTGTGGGTCTCTTCTACTAGACAGTGCATCCATTAGCAGTTGTGAGAATTGTTAGCTTGCAATGGGCTTGGAGCCCACCCATTGCTTACCATTGGTTGGCTTCATTGTCTCTCGTTTGCTTGCTTCTAAATAGTTGGCATGTGTGGACTTTTCTTCCTCTTCTTGTGTTCATCCCTCCCCTGGAGCATGGATGCATTACTTGTGTCCTTTCACTGCTCCCTTTTCATGCGCTGCTTTTTTCTTGTTGTTTAAGCTTTCTACTAGAGTGCATGTGTGTTCCAGCTATCTCCCTCGTGTACCTATACCCCTCCGCCGCGCTCACTTGTGTTGCTCTTTCACTGCTCATCTGCTTTTCACATGCACTCCTCTGTGAAACCTATGTGTGCTTACCCCATTACGTTGCTTTTTCACCTGTATGCTTCTTACTCCCTGCTCCACATTGCATTCTCTCATCCATTTGCCTCAACTTTGCTCTCCCTCCTTGTTGCTTCCCCAACCCTCTTTGTATTTCCATGCACCCGTGCTACCTTTTAAAAATGTGTTTACCCATCCAACTCGATCGGTAAACAAAGTGCTCATGTCATTTTGTATGCGCGTGCACGCCCCTACAAAATGACGTTGCAGGCTGCATAGGGCTTTTTTTTTTTTTTTTAAAGCTGTGCTGCACAGCATCGGGATGCTATGCAGCATGGTTAAAACCATAGGCAAAACCATTAGGTCCCAAAGGTGAGACCTTTTTGGGTTTGCCAGTTCTTGTTTTTGATTTAGGTGGGGAAGAATTTGATACTGCAGTATTAGCCTTAATAGAGCCAGATGGAAGTGATTTTGTTTTAGTAGTTCCCATTTTAGAATTCTTTGGATGATGTTGAGGGTTCACTTTTGAAATTAACTTTGACAACCATTACCCTTTCCTTCGACTTTTCATTTTCATTAGCCATTTTTGTGTTGTCACCTGGCTCCCTTATGCAGGTTCTTGCCCCTATTGATGTTTTTAATTTTGATCAGTTTTCTCGTTTCATATTATTTTGTTTGAATTTAAGGTCCATTTCTAATTCCTAATATAACCGCTTTTCCTTAATAAAGTTGGCCAGCATGATGCACACTTGCCAACTTAAGAACACAATTGGCCGTGTGAGGAGGGGGGCATGGCTTTTGAGGAGTTGGGGCTTTATGCCCGAACTTCCCGACAGGACCTTCTGCCCCGTCCACCTCCTCCTTCCACCAAAAACAATAACATCAAAAGGTTGTTGGGGCTGCTTGTGATGTCCTGGGGTGTTTTTGCACCCTGTAATGGACATCGCCTGCTCTCAGCCTCAAAGACGAGCTAGAAATCCACTCTGCAGCAGTTTCCAGCTCTCCTTGCTTGCCACCATGTTATTTCGGCTCCTCATCGGGTGACCAGCTATGTGAAGGGAACCGAAATCATGTAACTCACGTCACCGTGTGAGTTGGCAGGTCTGATGATGTGTAAACATATGGCGAGGCCTCATTTCTTTGTGTACCAATTGAGCTATGGGTGTTTTTTCCTACCACCACATTTATTCCAGCAGTTCTGTTTCTTGTGCCATTCTCTTTTTCTGCATTCACTGAAAGTTCCTAGTGGTCTTACTATGGTTGCAAAGCATATGTTTACTTTATGCAATTTAAGGGAATATTTATTTATAAGTTTTTTTTATATAGCGCTAGCTAGACCCGGCGGTATTGAAGCTCTTTACATAAAAGAAATAGCATAGTGTAGCGTAGCATAGGATGCATAAAATAACAAGCATAACTCTTAAAACGGCTTAAATTAAAGGAGTTAATGACATGTTAGATAGTTGAAACAATCAAATAACCAACTACCACAGATGGTTGAGTCATGAGGAGAGTGGGCTATTGAAGCCTAATTCAGTTGGCTTGAGTGGTAAAGTATTTGTTGAGAAGGCGTTTCAGGTTCTTTTTGAAGCAGGTGAAGGAGGGGTTGCATCTGAGGTCTCCTAAGGCGTACGTTCCAAATCCTGGGTGCATTTCCAGAAAAGAGCGAGTCTGGGTGGTTTTCCTTTTCAGTTTCGGAGGAATGAGAAGAAGTGATTTGGAGCGTCTCGGAGTTCTGGATCTTCCTGCTTACAGAAGTTTGTTGTTTAGATAGTTGGGGAAATTTATGTGAAGCGCTTTGTGTGTGATTTAGGCAGTCTTGTGAAAAAATCTTCCTTCAATGGGAAGCCAGCTGAGGGACTTCCGGGCTGGTGTGATGTGTTCAAACCATTTGACACCTGTTATGAGCTGGGCCTCCATGTTTAGGACTGTCGTTAGGGGGCTAGGTGAATTTTCAGCATCAGACAGTTTTTTTTTTGTTGTTGTAATTTAAAAAAATATATATATATATACATCTACATCCACTAACTGCTCCAAAATGCCTTGAAGAGTCCCTTGAATCAAAAGGAGAACATCTACTAAAATAAATACAGTGTAGGCCCAATTTTAAACTGGAGATAGAAGCAGATATTATAGTGTCCCTGGAGCTAAGCCAATCACACTGCTGAGATACTACTTAATGGACTATTCTGTGTCCATAGATGACAATCTGCTCAGATTGTCCCTTATCCCCAAAGGAAAAGAGGGCTTGGGAAACTGTTACAAATAAAGCGAGGACGAGAGAGGAAGTCTGTGTTATGGTGGGTGTTAAAAGCAAAACGACAATCGTGAACATTACCTGCGCCATCTTGTCTGGTGGAATTCTATGTGCACATAAGTTGCAGTCATTTTAATCTATCACAGCCATTTTGTACTCTGTTGGTCACCTTTGTTTCACCCTGCCCTTACTAGCATCCCTCTGACCGACCTGGTACGTGTGCTGGGGGCTATAAACTCTATTTGCCGCAACAAACCTCAGCGCCACTTGCTGCCACAAACTCGTTTTTCCTCTCATCTGTTTTCAGGCAAACCTTTGGACACTCTACCCCTCACTGCACCTAGTTACACAAACAGGTTCCAAACACCAAAAAGACTCTTGCAACATGATTTATTGCACTGCAAACAGCAAGACTTGTTGTTACCAACAATGGGACCTGTTTTTATCAAATGAACGGACTCTTAGATCTGGCCGGTCTCACATGTTTTAGACCCTGAAGCAAGGTCCAGCTGCAAGATAAGATTGTCTGTTTGACCTGGGTGGGAAGAGAATTACTGTTGGGCTTGTGTGACAACCTGCCCGGGCGGGGACCCCAAGCTTGTGTAACCATGTTGATGAAACCAATGCATTGTGTCAAACCTGTATAAAGGAAGAGCCAAAGGAGTTATCAGCAGAACACCTCCCTCAGACATCCCGGTGTCTGCAGTTGACGTGATCTCCTCATGAGAAATAAACCTTTTTCTTGTCTTCCAGTTTCCAGCGCTTGCCTCATTATTTTGATAGCGAACCCAAAGTGAATTAGAGGTGGAGACCCTGCACCGGGCAGCATTGAGGGTCTTAGAAGACTCGCTGCCTTTCACAAATTGGCGCTCAAACATGGGGGCCCATCAGCGACGCGTGGGTCCGGTAGAGAGGTCCTAACGACGGAGTGAACGACTAAACGATTGGGGTATACCTGCCTGAGAAGACCCGTGTCTGGCTGCCGATCGACTGAACTTCACC
The DNA here is from genome assembly GCA_963921515.1 of Calotriton arnoldi. Classification (NCBI taxonomy): domain Eukaryota; kingdom Metazoa; phylum Chordata; class Amphibia; order Caudata; family Salamandridae; genus Calotriton; species Calotriton arnoldi. Next base: position 2,045,629 of record CAWUFW010002036.1, on the reverse strand, counting down.
GGTTCCGAACGGACCTCTCTCGAGTGACCTGCGGTCCTGACTGGGACCTTAGAGGAACGCCGCATTGATTGTTGGAGTGAGAGGGCAACCAGGCGCTGGAAGGGGAAGACGAAGAACCGTCCATACGGTCCGGGTAAGGTCGTGAAAAAACGACTTAGATTGATTGATTGAATAGTTTGATTGAAATACTAGTATTCCTTTTTTGATATTGAGTTATTTGCGACATTTCCCTGCTTGCAAACAACGAAGAATAGGAATATTCTCTCTCTTTGCAGGCAGCGAAGGACCGGTAGTGCAGACTTTTTGTCTAAATTGATTGATTGAGATATTCATTTTTGACCGATAAATACGTCATACCTGTTTTCTCTAGATTGTTTAATTGTAATTGTTTTGGACCAGACCGTTCGTTAGAGGTCAGTCAGCCGGCACCGCCGGAAGGCACCCCCTAACAAGGACATGTACGTAAAGTATGGATTAGCCACCGTAGCTTATAGCAAACTATGGCATAAATACACTAGGAAGGACCGGGTAAATCAGTGGCCACTGACGGGATCTTTCGATCCCGCTAAAATAGAAACGTTAGAATTAGCTCTCCACAAAAAGAAAACTAGACCAGCCATGTTTGACAGTTTTGGTTTATGGCGAAAAGAGGCAGCTCAAAGAAAGAAAAGGGACGAAGCTAGACAAGATAAAGAAACTGAAAATCAGCTTACCAAGCCTGTAAAGATTAGAAGAAAAACTAAAAGAAAAGGAAATCGATAAAAAGGAACAGGAATCAAAAATATCAGGTCAATGCCCTATTAGAACACCCTCGACTCTTTACCCCAAGTTACCAGCAAAACAAAGGGTAGATGATGATTTATTGTTGGGTCCCCCAATCATATACATGCCACCCCCTTATGCCCCTACTCATCCCGTAGTACAACGCCAGGACCACCAAAGTATAGCCGGAGATGGCACGATCGCCTCAGTCTCCACCGCCTCTGCTCCCACCGAGTCACCCACACCAAATGCCTCATCAAAGGATACAGTAGTAGAGGTAGGATCAAAAGAAAAAGGAGCGCCCAGGGTCCCGCGATTAAGTAAAAATGAGCGAGAAGGCATTGATAAAATAGCTAAATCCCTCATAGATAGGAAGGAGACAGAGTATGTAACTGACCTATGCAACTCCTATGTTGAAAACCGCAAACGATACTTTATTGTACGTCTCTGTTACCACACTCTTACTGCATATGAAGAGAAGTACCAAGATGTAGGGCCCGAGCGGCTAGTGGCTCTCTATAGGAAGGTAGACACCGGAGATGAAGGCTACAACGATGTTACAGAACTCTTTTCATCCACACTGGAGGTATTCCGTCACCTCGTGGAACAAGGACGGATAGATAAGGACAGGACATCTAAGATAGCAGGACCCCGGTGGAAAAACAAGATAGCATGATGCCGATAAAAGAAGCTGCCCCTTATTGGGTACCTCCTAGAGGACAAGGGACTCATGACGATATGAACCATCAAGACGCTAGAGGAAGGGTGGTCTACAATTGGGTGTATCAACCATGGGACAGACAGGACATTTTGACGTTCCGTGAATCTTTACCGGATTTACGAAAGAACCCCACCGCCTTTACACAGAGCTAGGTACCGCTCTGGGATCAACAATGACACTTGCCGACATAGACTTGTTCTTCGGGTTATGTTTGCCAGCAGATGTGTGAAACAGATTAGGAAAATAGACCATACCGAACTGCTTGGTCATACCTGGGAACAACTCAACACACTAGATAAACAGCGGAACCCTGGTCAAAAACCGGTTAAAGCAATATTGGACCTCCCTGACAAAATAGTGCAGAAAGTGAAAACGCTGATCCCAGAGAAAAAGATAGACTGGTCCATAGTAACCGCGTGCCGCCAGAAGTATTTCTCAGAGTATTTCTCCAGATTTGAAACGGTGTTCTCCGATTACAGTGGACAAGACATGTCCGCCGCAACCGGACACCACTTATTTGTGCAGAACTATGTCAAAGGACTACTGCCAGATGTATCCCAGAAATTACAAGCCAGTGAAAGTAGTTGGGCAGCATCTAAACCGGCGGCCATTCTCCAAATGGCCCAGTACTATGAGCATCAGAGAAACGAAAATGACAGGGCTACAGAAAGGAAAAAGGACTTGAAGGAAAGGGTAATGGTAGCACAACTCCAGGGGGCGAATACAGGAAGGGAGCAATATAGGGGAGGATACCAGCAGAATACCCCTAGAGTACCGCCACCTAGAAACAATTCATCGACATCATATGTAGGACGCCAAGACCTAGGACCGGATCAATGTGCATTTTGCAAAGAATATGGACACTGGAAAACCCAATGCCCGGCTTTGTTAGGAGCTGGTAGGGGCAGAGGGGCGAGGGAAATAGCAAGTGGACAGAGAGGAAGAGGGACGTGGGAGAGGGCATGCGAGTGAAGCAAGCGAGGAAAGGCCAGGAAGAGTGAACACATTTGACCATCCCAAACAGAATCAGTACCAACAGACAGATTATGACAATACGTACGACTTTGCATAGGACCGCCAGGGGCAAGGGAGGGATCCAGTCGAGCTCTATGTTGATCAGCAAGGCCCTTATGTTACCGCTGAGGTCCTGGGCACAAAGTCGCCATTTCTGGTAGACACGGGAGCAACACGTAGTGCACTATCCAAACGACTGATTCCAAGGGCACCCTTGTCAGGCTCACATGTGACCTCAATAGGATTTGACGGTACGCCCTCCACCAACCCTTTGTCCCGACCGATCCCTTTTAACCTTGACAACAATAGCGTCGAAACGACATTCCTCCTCTCTTCCAACACCCCAGACGCCATTATGGGTCTCGACCTTTGAAACACTTCCATGCGACTATCAGATGCTCACCAGACGGAGTGCGTGTCGTCCTGTATGACAACCCCCAGTGCCATAGAGAGAACCCTTCTCAGCACATGTTTCCCATCTCCGAGACTGACGCATCCCTACTAGACACTTTGCCATCACACTTATGGGCTAGGGCTGATTCAGACGTAGGACGAATGATGATTGACCCAGTACACGTAACAATACGACAGGACGCAACCCTACCGAAAGTACCGCAGTACAAAATATCGCCAGAGGGTGAGAAGGCACTGACAGAGATCATACACTCTTTGGTAGAGGCAGGGGTGGTAGAGGAAGTAGTGAGCAACGTTTGTAACAGTCCCATTCTACCGATTGTAAAGAGACAGGGAGAGGGAGACGGAAAAGCCTACCGCTTCATCATTGACCTGCGGGAGATGAACAAAATCGTAGTGCCACAATACCCAGTAGTTTCCGACATCACGACAATTTTGACTTTAATCCCCTCCACTGCCACCACCTTCACTGTAATTGACCTAAAAAACGAATTCTTTTCCATACCTATACACAAGGACAGCCGCTATCTATTTGGATTCACCCTAAACTACCGTTCGTACAGATTTGGCAGAGCACCTCAGGGGTACACTGAGAGCCCAAGCATCTATAGCCAGGCGCTTAAAAGACAGTTGGACGCCATACAATTGCCAGATGGAGTGGCACTAATGCAATATGTAGACGACATCCTTCTAGCAGCGGACACCATACCAATAGCCGTCACAGCCACCATCAAACTACTCCATTTTCTTGCTGAGAATGGTCACAAGGTCTCCCGAAAGAAATTGCAGTTCTGTAAATCACAAGTGACCTATTTGGGTCACCTTTTATCCAAAGAAGGGAGGAAACTCACGCCTGACAGGATCCAGACAATTCTAGACACCCCTGTCCCCAAAGATCTGAAACAAGTCCGCTCTTTGATAGGTCTCACTTCATTTTGCCGACAGTGGTTACCGAACTTTAGCCTCATTGTTAAACCCCTTCTCTCCCTCCTAGCTAAAGACATCCCCTCACCTCTCCCCTGGACCCCCGAATGCCAGTCAGCCTTTAAAGAACTACGCAATGCCCTTTGTTCAGCGCCTGTCCTAGGAACCCCGGATTACTCCAAACCATTCTTCCTCTACACGCACGAGAGGGAAGGATGTGCATTGTCTGTCCTAACACAATCAATTGGTCACAAACAACGCCCTTGTGCATATTTCTCTGCCACCCTCGATCCAGTAGCCAGAGCGCTGCCAGCGTGCCTGCGCGCTGTGGCAGCTGCAGCAGTATCGATACGCCAGAGCGAAGGAATAGTACTCTCCAATCCAGTCACTGTTTTAGTACCCCATGCAGTCGACACACTACTAAACCAGACCAAAACCCAACACTTGACTAGCGCCCGACTGACAGGATATGAGTTGACCCTGCTAGCACCGCACATTACCCTAAAGCGATGCACCACCCTCAATCCAGCCACACTGTTACCCCTACCCGAAAATGATCCTAGCGTGACTCCACTACACGACTGTGTGACACTAACCGATGAACAAACAAATAGTAGAATAGATCTTAGAGACACTGCCTTTCTAGAACCAGATGGAGAACTATGGGTGGATGGTTCGGTGCATCAAACTCCCCGACGGCACCACCTCAGCTGCATACGCTGTCACCACAGCCCGAACCGTTCTGGAAACAGCCCGTATTCCCCAACGTTCAGCCCAGGCTGCAGAACTCATTGCCCTCACACGAGCATGTATCTTAGCGACTGACACAACAGTTAACATATACACCGACAGCCAATATGCCTTCGGGGTGGTTCACCATTTTGGGATCTTATGGAAAGAAAGAGGGTTCCTGACTTCACACGGTACACCCATCCTGCATGGAGATTTAGTCTCCGCCTTGACGCAAGCAGTCCTCCTCCCCAAGAAGTTAGCAGTGATAAAATGCCAAGCACATAGGAAAGTGACTGATCTCATTGGACAGGGAAATGCACTAGCAGACGTTACTGCCTGAGCCACGGCAGGAGACAGAACTACGACACTAATGTATGTGACCAGGTCACAAGCTGAACGATGGACTGACGCTAGGACCACTGTAAGGGACATACAGACTACAGGCACACAAGACGAATTGACCGAGTGGGAAAAGGTGGGACTAAAAGACGAGGAAGATTGCTGGAGAAATAAAGACGGAAATAAATGGCTGTTACCCAATGCCTACCTCATCCCCATATTGACCATAGCACACTTACCAGCACACATAGGCTCCACCCCCATGATTGAACTAATCACCAGAGTATGGCATAACGTCAAGATAGCAGAATCTGCAAAATGCCTAGGACAACAATGTATAGTCTGCCTACAACACAACCCAGGGAAGGGGACAGTAGTACCAGGGGAGGGTTTGAGTCCCTGACCACCCCTTTGAAATCCTTCAAATGGATTACATTCAACTAGAGAGATGCCTTGGTCTAAAATATGTCCTGGTGGTTGTGTGCGCTTTAGCAAATGGGTGGAGGCATATCCCACCCGCGACAATACCGCCTTAGCCACTGCAAAAGTATTGCTGAAAGAATTCTTCCCCGATACGGCCTTTGCAGAATTTTATGGAGCGACAACGGCCCCCACTTCGTAGCCGAGGTGATACAGAACATACTGAGGGTTGGGGTAAAACAAAAGTTCCATGCCGTCTTCCACCCCCAATCAGCGGGCCTGGTAGAGAGACACAATGCAACGTTGAAACTAAAACTAGCCAAAATAGTTGCCACGACCGGGTTGAAATGGCCCGATGCCCTCCCATTGGCATTATCGATGCGCTCCACCCCAACCAAACACCGACTGACCCCGTATGAGGTGGTCTTCGGCAGGCCTATGAGCATTTGGGCGGCACCAAGACCCACCTCCATTAAACGATGTTCCGAACATATTAATGTCGGATTACTTGCATAAATTGACAAACGAGCTAACAATTATCCACCAACAGGTGCAGCAAGCCTTGCCTGACGTATCCAGGGGCCCGGGACATGAAATAAAGCCAGGCGACCATGTATTGATTCGCAACTTCCAAAGAACGAAGAATCTGGAGCCTAGGTGGACTGGCCCCTGGCAAGTCCTGATCACCACCCGAACTGCCCTCCGAGTGTAAGGAAAACGAAACTGGCTGCAAGCTCATCATTGCAAACGAGTCCCTCCAACCCTGGCAACCTGTGAAGGGGTGGAGGTGCAAGAGGAAGTACTCGCGAGAGACCGACCAGCTCTGAGTTGCTACCCACAAGAAAACACCCTCGAACTATCAGAATTTCCCGACCCCACGGTGCCATCCAGGAAAGGGTACAACCTAAGATCGACGAAAGGAGGGAGCTCCAACGACCAGGCCACTAACTAAGTCAAGGTCTCGGATAAGTAGCACAGTCAAACAACGCTACCAGGAAAGCGCCAGACAAAAGTCTGTGGTCCTAACAGTTGTTGAGCTCCTCGAAGATGATGGAAGAAACTGAACACCTGCAAAACCACCGCAAAGACACCAAGACTGCTAACCTGCACAGCACAAAGACAATTGCACTTGTAGCCGCATTTCTCACCTGTCTCCTGCTAATGGTCGCACTCTGGATCATTGAAGAGAATGCACCTGCATACAGAACATTGTCACCCACCATGCAACCAACCACCAAGGAAGAATACTACCTGGTATCACTACCGCCACATCTCCGAGAACGACGCAAAGAATTCTGGAATAATTCTTTCGTGCAGATGTTGCACCAGCACAATCTTGCCACCAATGCTACCAACTGTTGGGTCTGTGGGCTGTTACCACATGCCACTGAACATTCCATCCCTTTCATCCCTTCGCCCTTTTCTATTCACGGATCTTGCCTTGCCTGGATGATGCTCCTACAAGAAAGTTACAAAGACTATGCGACTTCCGACGGAACAATCGCCCAGTTCTACAACTTGTTCTGGCGAAACAAAACAGGAAGGACAGCCGCCCCCTTCTGCCCTCACACCTTCAATGCGACATTCCAGATTAATGTCCCCTCCAAAGAACGAGTGGAAATGCAAGTGTTCAATAATCCTAACAGAGCCACATTTTCCTACCTGAAGAAAAGAACTGCTGCAACACTGACTGTGGCCCTATATGTGGTGAACGTCTCTGGCCTTGTATGCATTGAAGGCCGTGGGACTAAGAATGTGGGTCACAGCACCTGTAGCATTGTAAGGACTTTGAACACTGCCAACCCCCAACGCTTGTTGCATCACCCAATATGTACTTGTTTGTGGAACCAAAGCCTACACCTGGCTCCCAAGAAACTGGGGGGGCACGTGCTACATCGCCTTTGTTTTGCCACCAACCTACACAGCCCCTGCAGAGCATCATCGAGAAAAGCGTTCTAAAGACATTGATCAAGCAGACTCTGCCTCATCACAGTTCCTCGACGCAGCAAAAGGGCTTGTCCCGCTATGGGGTCCGATGGCAAACAGCCGAGCCATCAGACATCTGTCCCAAGCGGTAGAGACCGCCCTGAACGTCACTGCTGGCATCCTCACCAACAACACTGCTGAGCTCCAAGCGATCCGTCTGGTTACCCTGCAAAATCGCATGGTCCTGGACGTGGTACTAGCGGACCGTGGAGGAGCATGCCGCATAATCTGTGCCAGCTGCTGTGTATACATTCCTGATAATTCACCTTCTGTCTATGAAGCAATCGAACATCTCCATAGACTATCTTCAGAAATTCATCAAGGATCAGAGACTTGGACAATTGGAAGTTGGCTTTGGGGCATCTTGAAGGAGTGGGGTTGGAAAATATCAATGATTCTCTTGGTCCCAGTATTGACAATATGTGGTTGTTGTTTGGGTATACACTGTATACCACCTTTGTGTTCTCTTTGCATAACTACCTTTCACCCTAAGACTATGGACACTCAGCTAACAAAAACGAGAGTAATGTATGATCAAGAGATACAGGACATTATGGAGATCGAAATAGACTGATAAGCTGGCTAGTTATGTTCAAAGGGGCCACTGTTAAAAGCAAAACGACAATCGTGAACATTACCTGCGCCATCTTGTCTGGTGGAATTCTATGTGCACATAAGTTGCAGTCATTTTAATCTATCACAGCCACTTTGTACTCTGTTGGTCACCTTTGTTTCACCCTGCCCTTACTAGCATCCCTCTGACCGACCTGGTACGTGTGCTGGGGGCTATAAACTCTATTTGCCGCAACAAACCTCAGCGCCACTTGCTGCCACAAACTCGTTTTCCTCTCATCTCTGTTTACAGGCAAACCTTTGGACACTCTACCCCTCACTGCACCTAGTTACACAAACAGGTTCCAAACACCAAAAAGACTCTTGCAACATGATTTATTGCACTGCAAACAGCAAGACTTGTTGTTACCAACAATGGGACCTGTTTTTATCAACAGAACGGACTCTTAGATCTGGCCGGTCTCACATGTTTTAGACCCTGAAACCAGGTCCAGCTGCAAGATAAGATTGTCTGTTTGACCTGGGTGGGAAGAGAATTACTGTTGGGCTTGTGTGACAACCTGCCCGGGGCGGGGACCCCAAGCTTGTGTAACCATGTTGATGAAACCAATGCATTGTGTCAAACCTGTATAAAAGGAAGAGCCAAAGGAGTTATCAGCAGAACACCTCCCTCAGACATCCCGGTGTCTGCAGTTGACGTGATCTCCTCATGAGAAATAAACCTTTTTCTTGTCTTCCAGTTTCCAGCGCTTGCCTCATTATTTTGATAGCGAACCCAAAGTGAATTAGAGGTGGAACCCTGCACCGGGCAGCATTGAGGGTCTTAGAAGACTCGCTGCCTTTCACATGGGGACGTGGATATCATAATTGAGTTGTTTAGGTGAATGTCACAACTTGCCCTGTGCTCCCCACAGGGTCCATATTCTTCCTTTGTTTTTGGTGGGATCTTATTGAGGAAAATATCTCTAAAATCTTTGGACAGCAGGATTTTATAATCTATAGTTTACTAACTTGTTTATCGAGTTGGCTAGTGTCGAATGAGTAACAACAGCTTTTTGAGGGCCTATCATCATTCCGTCATTTTCAAGTCTACACAGTTCACCAAGGTCTTTCCCTCAAACCCTCTTTTCCTCTGTTATTGGGGACTTGTAATCTACTCAACCTTACGATTGGGACAGGAATATTTATTTTGTTTCATTTTTTTTTTTAAATCAGTTGCTTCCTAAACCCAAATCCAAAAGTTAGTCCACTCATGTCGCTCGTGCGTTGCTCTCAATTCTGGAAGCAGACCAATATTCACGTATGCCATTGACAAACGAGGTACTGAAAAAATAGGCGCGGGCACTGAGAAGGATCGTAAAATCTCTTCAGTCTTTTTCTTAACCTTCATGTATTCTTAGTAGCAAAAACTTCTCATAGATTCACTTTAATTGGCAAACTCTGGCTATTAGATCCCCATCACTTCTGGGTAGATATGATGATATTATTTACATGTCTTTAATTCAGGTTTACACCGAAGTATACAAACAAGTGATAATTGGAATGTTTGATTTCATCTTATCCGCTAGTAATAATAAGGACCACATCCTAATTCATCATTATTTTGCACACCATGCCGCATCAGTTTGGACACAGCCATATGCAAATCAGTCTTGACCCTGCTCCCGTAAGAAGAGATGGACTCAAACAGGCAAGTCCTCCCTAAACCCGAAAACGAGCAACCTTGGGCTGGTTTTACCCTTATTAGGGCTCATCCAGGTATACTCTGATTCCTGTGGTACAGTGTGCACAGGACCCATGTCTAGGTATACCCATACCACTTGGGGCGCGTACTGAAGTATACAAAAAAGTGCTGGATGGAAGCATCAACAAAGCAATTCGTTTTAGGCCTGGAATTAGTTAAGACTATTAATTTTTACCAAAGTTAGACATGTATTATACTTATAAGGGCTTTCTGCAAGCCATCTTCATTCCTTATGCTGTTGTTTTGTCATTGAACCAAGTGTGCTGAGAGGGAGAACCCCTCTGAGCTGGCGGGAGCACTTTGCTGGAAACTGTGATGTTTCTTAAACTTGATCGAGTTAATAAAGTTATCACACTTAATTCGTGGTTGTAGTATTTCTTTTTGGTTGATTTATTCAAACAATAGACATTTGTCTACCAATGATATCTTAATTTCCATATAGTGTATGTTGCAAACGCACATTATTATATATTCCAATGCATTTCGGGTCATGCATGACCCTTCATCAGGGGTTGCATCTGCATTTCTGAAACCAAAAAACAGAAGACTTAACTATACAGTCAAAAGAGTGAAGTGCCTAACAGCTAGTGCCATATACTATGATACATGTGACTAGCATGCAGCGCAGTGTTCACTTCTCTTCTAAACAGGTGACATACAGTGCGAAGAGAAACGTTGATGCAGGTGTGTTCGTCCGCATACTCAAAAAATAATGATATGCTTAAATCTAAAAAGACTCAATCGTGGCTCGAGATACATGTTACTGAAGGTGCTATAAATTCGAGTACTGGAATACAAGGTGAAAAAAAATAAAAAGAGAAATAAATAGTGATGTGCTTCAAAACTCATCAATAAAAAACGGTACATAATGTGTAAATACGTGACATAAGCATGACTCTAACAACGTGTAAACCGGGTGTGCCGACAAACGCGAAAGTAGGCTAAGAGAATTAAAGTAGAGACACTTACGAAAAGTCTGATCAGAATTCATGCCAGTACAAGTTATCCTTGCTGTGCGCAGGAGCGTGAAACATGCGGCTATATCATGCGACCTCTGAAATACCGTTTAATAGTATTAAACAACAGAAAAACAGTCATGCAAGAACCTGCTGGGTGAAAAGCTTACCGGGGTAGTATGTAGGCGCGACCTGCTACCTCGAAACAAACGATGTCACGACGTGAAACGGATGTTTAATGGCACCGCAAGGATAACTTGTACTGGCATGAATTCTGATCACAGACTTTTCGTAAGCGTGTCTACTTTAATTCTCTTAGCCTACTTTCGCGTTTGTCGGCACACCCGGTTTACACGTTGTTTGAGTCATGCTCATCATGTCACGTATTTACACATGTACCGTTTTTTATTGATGAGTTTTGAAGCACATCACTATTTATTTCTCTTTTTATTTTTTTTCACCTAGTATTCCCTTCCAGTACTCGAGTTTATAGCACCTTCAGTAACATGTCGCTCGAGCCACGATTATTGAGTCTTTTTAGATTTAAGCACATCATTATTTTTTGAGTATGCGGACGAACACGCCTGCATCAATGTTTCTCTTTGCACTGTATGTCACCCTGTTTAGAAGAGAAGTGAACACTGGGCTGCATGCTAGTTACATGTATCATAGTATATGGCACTAGCTGTTAGGCATTTCACTCTTTTGACTGTATAGTTGTCTTCTGTTTTTTGGTTTCAGAAATGCAGATGCAACCCCTGATGAAGGGTCATGCATGACCCGAAATGCATTGGGATGTATAATAATGTGCGTTTGCAACATACACTATATGGAAATTAAGATATCATTGGTAGACAAATGTCTGTCTGAATAAATCAACCAAAAAGAAATGCTACAACCACGAATTAAGTGTGATAACTTTATTAACTCGATCAAGTTTGTTAAACATCAGTTTCCAGCAAAGTGCTCCCGCCAGCTCAGAGGGGTTCTCCCGCTCAGCACACTTGGTTCATTGTTACTTGGGCGTCAGTGGACACGACGCACTGGAAGGGATGCACACGGATGAAATTTAACCCACTGTTTGAACCAGTTTCATAATTAGAGTGCACTTATGCAGCATTTACAGTTATTTTGTCATTCACATACTTCTTCCGTCAGCTACATCATACAGCATGGGGCCACATCACCCACTGGCTCCCTTCACTGTGACTGACTGCATTCTGCCCTTTCATAAGGAGCACATCCACACACGAAGTAGTTACTTTCACTAGCAGGGCAATGTATTATTTTTTAGACCCTAAAACTATTTTTGCTGTTAGCAGATTTTTTCCCGTGGCAAGGGTCTAGCAGATTCTCAGCCTTTGGAGTTGCTTTATAGAGGCATTTTATTTACCTAAAAACTAGTTGGGCGTTTAATTTTCATATTTCTTTCAGCACAGCTAGATGTCTTAAGTTTAATGCTGGGTGAATGCAAATTTGGCCATTCACCACAACAGATGTTGATTGGAGGGGACTGGTGCATTTAATGTGTTACATTTTGTTTTTTCAATTTTTCTGTCTGTAGGAATCATTTGCCTCTGGCATGACTCCTTATTAAGCACTGTGATTGGAGTCTGTTGTCATTCCTAGGTTAGCTTTATGTTAAATAAAATATTTAAGCCAGGCCTACTTGATATTGGTACATTGCCTGGAAATGGAAGGTGAAAAATTAAAGGAATTCACATTCATCTGTGCCCTGGTTCATGAGTAGCTTGAAAGTGCTCCAGCATATTTTTGTATCATGGTTACAGGTTAAGTGTGTCTACTCCACTTTGGTACTTTGATCTAAATACCGTAAGGTTCTCTAGCCTCTCATGTACCAATCTGTATACTTAATCTCTTATCCTGGGGTTCTGTTTTTCCTGTTTGGTTGATTTGATCACAACTCTCTGGACGAGACTACTGCACTTTAGTAAGGAAAAGGTTTTCAGTTGTTAAATCACAGACTAGTTGTAAGCCCCCCTCGATCTTGTTGGTGATGTAGGCTCAAGTGGCTGCCTAACTTAGGAGTGCCTCTGTCTGACACACCCTTTCTATTCTGTCAGTTGCCTTCATCCTACATCTCCTTTTCCAAAACTTTCCCTTCAGCACCAGTGAAAGGTTGGAGTTTACATGCCCATGTGGGAATGAGAATGCGCTCATCGGGGGTTCTTAGCTGCAGTTATGTGTTATTGCTGTTTGACTTGGCATTTATATTGCACTATGTAAGCAGGGCATGAATGGAGCTCTCTGCCTTAGAGAAATTGACAGCATACTGAAAATGTTGTACAGCATACTTAAAATGTTGTATGTCAAGTGGTAAAGGCGGAGTCTCTGGTGTTGCTCTCAGAGGCATTGGAAGCTTGGACTGTCGGTAAGCAGCTGTGACTTCATATCTTAGAAATGCTCGAGAAAGTGTCTTTGTCCTCTCACGCATTGATGGGCAGAAAGTTCTCTTTGCCTTCCCAGAAAAAACAAATGCTCCAAACGAGCAATTATTGAAAGCCTCCTAAAGGTCAATTTACCAATCACCCGTGCCCCCAAAGGAAATTGAGTCACTTTTTTGATACATTTTCTATTCACGGTATACTGAATCCTTTTCAAATCTGCCATTGAAATGAACGTTGAATAATGGCTAATAAGTTCTTCTATTGCAGAGGTCAAACGTCATGGAGCTACAGCCTGCCCTCATCAACATCTAGAAATGCATGCTAATAGAAAATGTGGGCAGTGATAATATAACCAAAACTAAACCATGACCTTCATGCACAAGTGCTTCACCTGGCATGGTAAAAGGAATAGAGGCAACGTCCTGTTGTCACCCCACATTAGTTTTTTCCACAATATATATGAAAATTGAGATTCATGGAGTGGACTGGTCAACCAGCGAGTATTTGGAATAACGAGAACCCTGAGATGGAATACAAGACTTGCAATTTAGTCTTCAGTAAATGTGTTTTTATCAGAAGTGAATGACTGGATTATCCTGTAGAGCTTGAGGGGTTTCATCAGTGTTTTATTAGGTAAGATCTTCTACTTTTTTTGTTTTTGTTTTGGCAGGATGAATAGTTTAAGTATGAAGTAGTTTCTTGCTCTAATACTTGTAATCTCTGTCATAGGGTCAACTGTACATGTGTAGATTTATTCACATGTACATTTTAGTGCAGGTCTACACTTTTTTGGCTATTCCCCAATTTTGGCTCTACACTGAAGTGTGGACTTGCATGTCTCCACCCCCTCAGTTCAGGGACTGGAGACGTCCAAGAGAATTTGAGTGTGAAATTACTACTAGTAACTTTTCACACATGGGCAATGATCTTTGCTACTAGGGTAAAGTATAGGGAAAAATATTCTTAAATATAATTTAATGTAAAATAAAAGTAAATACGTTTACAATTATTAGCTTGGGGCTAATGAAATGTTGCAGTACTAACAAGTTAAATATTTATTAAGTAAAATTAATTTATACGTATTTTAATCAAATTTAAAAATATCTTCACTGACCTAGTTGTGTAACTTATTCAATTCACTCAGTTAAGTATTTTGGTATTCATTTAAGCATTTTATTTGTTTCATACTGTTATATATAAAGTTAATCTACTTTTTTATTCAACATACCTTTTTACACTAAAGTTGTGTATGTCTGTGTATATGTGTATATATGTATGTATATATGTGTGTGTGTATATATATATATATATACACACATATATATATATATATATATATGTGTATATATTTATTTAAATTAAAAGTTGAAATAATTTAATATTATTTCCAATGAGATGTCAAGTTCTTGCTTCCAGTATTTTCTATGGGAGTGAGAGGCAGTACCTGCCGATGGCTATGATTAGGGATATGCTTAACACAAGGCTGAGTTGAAGTATATTTACTTCTGTTTGTATCCTTTCTGACTGTAGTAACTTTAGAAGTGTAGTTTCTAAAAAGCTGTTGGCTTATTTTTTGTGGGCGGGTGTCTGTATTTGCATGTCCCAGTCTAAACTCCTCCCATAATCCCACCAGTTTAGAATGTTGCTCCTCCCTCCCCCACCCCATATTTTCTAACCACTGCCCTGTGTCCCATGTCGTGTAGTTCCTATAGTACCCATGCAGGACCTGCGCGTTTGGATAACAAACTGTGGGCTTGGTGGCAGACTGATTCTGTACACCCCCAACGAGAAATGTTAGCCTGTTTGCAAAAGCTAGCTCACAGTGCCACTAGTGTCTCCTCTTATCGGGGAGAGATTAGTTTCTGGCAACCTTAGAACATGACAACCCTGATCCCTCAAGATCGTGGAAACAATGTACTACTTTACGCTCAGTCACTCGTGCTCATTTAGTTTATCTTGGAGGTACACAGAATAAACAGTCTGGGCATTTCAATAAGGATTTATTGAACAGTTGTTATTCTCGTGTAAAGTATATAGAGCTAAAACAACCATTAGACAGTAGCAGAGATATATGATTAGCAGTACTATGAATATAAAAGGATAGTACAGTTCTATCATCTTGCAATAAGCATGAATAAATACATGAATATAAAATGCATTGATAAAAGAGTGCGTACTCCTACGATGCCTATCTAAATGTACCTAGCATGTGAGTAGGTGTGAAGCCAAGAATCCCTCTAGGATTTGGTCGAACCCCATTACCTGAAGTTAGAATGTAGGAGCCTCTCCTGGTCTCGAGCTGGACATACCGCAAGGGATGTTCAGACCACTGTCAGCTGGAGCGTCTGCATGCAGGAGCCTCAGCGTCTCTGGTCAGTGTGTCGGCCTGGAAGTCTCGGTTCCCTCTAACTACTGATAGCAAGAGGTGCTGTATTTATACAGAAAAGTATATAGAGTCCCTTTGTCCCTTGTTCTTGTGTTTAACCATTGTTGGGTATGAGGATGACGTATGGGATGAACCTTGTGCGTAGATATTAGGAAGGTGTTGTATAGCCCCTGCCTGATTTCCAAGTAGCCTCATGAATATTTTATTCATGCAGTGTCAGTCTAAAGATGAAGTCATAGAACACTATTGTTCGGGAAAAACCCTCCTTCTGCACCCCGGCCTAGAACTAGGTAAAAGGTTCAGTCCTTTTACCTAGTTCAACCTAAGGAGCGTTCAATCCTTAAAAGGCTCGTTAGTGTTTAATGTAGGGGAGGTGATGTAGGTGAAAGGGTATGATGTTACCCGGGCCTATATTAGGATACCTATATGAAACATAACACCCACTCCTCTTCCGAACAGTCAACAATGATAAAAATGCTAGTGAACTATGCTCTTTACTAGTTAGTAGTGCATAGAACATTTTTCAATGAGCTTCATTAAAATCCTGTTTTAAAATCAATTTAAAAAACAGTTAAAAAAGGTAAAAAATTAAAATTTGTGCTCTAAAATGAGTTGTTTTGGAATTGTCACTTAAGCCACAGTCCTAATTGAGTTCGTTTATATAAGTTGAATGTCTACAAGCGTCAAAAGGCCATGCTTTTCAGCGAGAGTGTCAATTTTCAGGAAGCGTTCCAAATTCAGTTAATTTTAGAGAAAAATTAAAATTTGAATTCTTTCCCAGCACACGATGAGCCAATTACAGATTAAATGTCCTGGCTGGGAGACGCAACGTCATCGTTGCTTTCTGCTGCAGGGGGCGGTCCTTGTAACACCTCGCAGAGCACGTCAATGGAGCATAGATGATATTCAGTACTGCCAATGGCTGGTGTAGGGGCAGCCGGTGCTGCCGTCGATACCTCAGTCGATACCTCCGTGCTAATGGTGGCGCTAAAGCTTAATTCAGTTGTAAAAGGCACCTGCGGATTCTCGAGGAATGCGGCCAGCAAGATGGGAATGCGCTGGGGACATTGCCGAGCGTGGGCCCTCAAGGGTTCCAGCCGGGTGTTAAAGTCCGCAGGCGTGTCCGTTGCAAGTTTTAGACAGAGATCCAACACGCATTCTTCACTGCAAAACAGGCATCGAAGAACAGGTAAGATGCAGTCCATCCAGACTGGTCTGAACGATGGGAACCAAGAGGCGCTTATTTCCCTTAGGCGAGGTGTGCCCAGATGTTGTACCATGCGTTCACGGTATTTCCGCTCCAGGAGCGCTTTTGCCATCTCGTTGGTAATTTGCCTGTCCATTGCGTAGTAGGTAAATGACAATCAGGACTCCCGCTATTGATAGCAGGATCAGAGGTAGACCTCCGAAAATGCTTCCAAATACGGAGTGTATAAAGTTCGGGATAACTCCGAGGATTGTGTGAAAGGTGCTAAGAAGTCCTGACCCTATGGTCTTAAATAGGTGTACAGTACCACTCGGATCAGACATATTAAAGATACGACCCACCATTTCTGCGAAAAGAATGGGGCAGTTTGTACGTATAAGTGCTTGTATCTCACTCGAGGTCCTTGCGATTTGAAGTTCAAAGGTCTCGCGAGTGGAGGTAAAGGGTACGGTCTGCTGTAAAAGCATGGCTTTGTCTGCTTAAAGTATCAATTTGTATAAAGGAAACATTCAACGAAGGCCATAACGGCGCCTCCTTGACTGTACTTGTTCGGGGAAACAATACTTGCATACAGCAAGTAACCCTGGAGTTCACAGTGACAAGATGGGCAATGCCCGGAAGCATACCACAGCAACCTTGATCGTTCAGCATCAAGTAACTCCTGTTCGAGAGCAGCTCGAATACCGGCTTAATCACGGCAGCTGGAGTTCCTTTCATGTGGCAGGACAAGTTTGCTATCGAACCATTACATGCTCCGTGCAATGTGAGGCTTTGCGGCTCCTGGAACAGGATTCTCTTTGGAGTATCACAGCCCAGGCATGGCTGCGCGCAGTGAACGAGGAGGCGCGGGGCATTGCTAATGGGGAGGAGGGGGGCCCGTCTCCTGGCTGGTCCTGCCCAATGTTTGCTTGCCTAGAGGAGGCCTGTCCATAACCGGTGAGCATAGACCTAAAAGACTTTACAAATGACTTTATTGAGACATCGACGAAGTGGACTGGTGTAGTGCCTCCAAAGGTGACTTACCGAAATTAACAACCTTGACCTATAAGGAGTGTTAACCCTGCTGTGTAAATATACATTTATATGTTTTATTCAATACACAGTATATTAGAGGCTCCGAGAATGTGGCACATTAATTTATTTTAATGATATAACCACACCAGACAGTATCTGCCAGTGGCTGTTTTTCGCAGAGTATTAGCAATAGTATCCCCTGGGTGTGTCAATACTGATCTGATATCTGGCTAAGGTCCTGAGGAAGGTGGTGCTATCATTCTTCAAACCACCGAAACGCGCGTCGACCAATGCTGCTCAGATCCTGCTATATGCAGTTACTTTAATTGGTCGCGGAGATTATACAATCTCTTGTCTCCCACCGTCCAGATATATGTATTAGTGAATGTAGTATGAGTATAAATGAGTTGGAGTGCATGTGAGGTAATTTGTATGAATGTTTTTTTCTGTTTTGCTACTTGGGGGTTAGTGATATAATAACTGTTTTGTATGCTAATTTTATGATACAATTGTGTAATATTGTCTCTACATGTTTCACGTACTGGTTTTATATTTAAAAGAAATGCAAAAGAAAACAAAATTTTGATAAAACAAAGAAAATAAATAAATAAATAATGTGAATATTTATAAATATGGTTATTTTTTGGGACGTTGTTGTTTAGTTCATGATCAGCCCATGTTGAATTCAATTTCAGCTTGATAAAAGAAATATAGGTCACGAGGGAGCTATCTTTGATTGTGTTGTTGTTTGCCCCTCTTCTCCCTGACCTCAAAATAACCTGCTGAGAGGGGGTCCCCATATTTTGCTTAGCAAGTTTGCTATCGAACCATTACATGCTCCGTGCAATGTAATGTCCCGGCTCATGAGAGAAACACTCAAAGCGTTCTTGCAGTCAGTACCACTTAGAAACACTTCTCGATCCCCACTCTGGCATCGAAATCTATACGGTAAATCCCAGGATTCCCTAATGTACCCCTTACCCATCTTTTCACATTTGCCCGCCTGCCGTTGTTCAAGGCAATATTGAAACTGAAAAGTAGTGACCGGTAGAGTTATGTGGCCATGGATCAGCCATTCAGTAGACGGCGCTTCCGCCACTGTAAATGGTAGTCGGTATAGTTTTTCAATACGCAACATTGTATATTTAGCTCCCCTTTGTGCCATTTCAACCTGTTTATCTGTAGATTATATTCAGAAAACAGACGTACTGTTTATAAAACGCCAAGGCACAAAGCCTGCGCGCAAAGATTGCAGCGTCCAGTTTAATAACACGATAGAACGTAATTGAGAATGCCCGTGTTGTAGTATGGCCAAATCTTGTTCTAGGATGTCTATCGTAGAAGATACAATATTGCACAAAGAATATATTCTGGAGGACAAAGTTGTTAACTCATGGTCTACCACAGCCAATGATTTTTCTAAGTTAATACTGTCTATTTCCCGTATTCTCTCTGCGGCCTCTTGTGATATTTTCCACTCTTCATTATAGGAAGCATAGATGCCAGCATATATGAAACGTTTCTGACGTTGTTTCCTGGGACCTTGTAAAAAATCCCGAAGATCCATGTCTTGTGAGAGTAAGGTTGTGTTGTTTCACTTCCGTTAGTGTTGAGGTCTCTAGCCAATCAAGGCACAACTTCCCAACACTGTAGGATGTCACTACCCCTGGATGTTCTCTTTGTACATAACGTGGGTCTGGCCTGTGGATACTATACCCTTCGGTAATACCCAAGAATCGTTTATGACATATGTTTGTGTCTAAGGGCCAAACCACCCATTTCCCCCAATTTGGGTCTGATCTATTGTACTTTAAAATGTCATCTACTGTTGCCCCTTCCTGTAAAGTCGAATTTTGCCACCCTCCCATCTGTGATGGTGTTGGAAATCGAGGTGTGTTCAGGTCCTTTACCTTGGCTAAGCCAAGACAGGATGTCTGTTGCACAGTTTCATTTAGAAATAACATCTGCTGTGGAATGAGGCATGCTCTAAATAGTGCTTCTGTTCCCTGGATTTGCCAGTCCCTAGAACCCCAGACTGATTTTAAGTCTATTTCGTCCTTCCATAGGTCAAAACCCTGTTCAGACAATTGGGCCAAAAAGGAAGCGGAGTATATCTGTTTGGTGTTAGTCAGCATAATTTTCAGTGCCGATGTCGGTGAAATTTTATAATAAAATGCAGTTGGGTCAGAAGTGTTAAATCCTGAAAAATATGAAAATTTCTGTGCAAATGTTTGCGAACTACCTTTTGGTGGTGTAGGGCAATGTTCCCACTGATGGTATTCAAACACATTTCTAGGCGAAATAGATTTGTGCAGGAAATGACCATAATGTTGGTAACAGTACAAAGTGTCATAGTCTGAATTACTTTCTAACATTTCAGTGTTCGGAAATGCAGCAGTTTTTTCTAAATCAGACAACATGTTATTAACAGTTTCAGTGTCCCAATCATCAGAAAATGTACTGGAAGTAATGATATCACTTAATGAAATTTTAAATAAATGTGGAATTTTTAAAAGTTCAGTCGGACCGAATATTTCTAAATCAACCTTGTCCCAAACTATACCATCTGGTATAGGAACCGCTGTGATGTTTACTGATAACAAGTCTCTCTGTTCACGATGAGACGATTGATGTGGTTTTAAAATCAAATCAACTTTCGGGCTGTAGAGCTCTGCTTAAGATATCGTCCATTAATAAGCATGCTAAAAGTTATTACTAAGCCTAGCCAGAAAAGAAGAAATAGAATCGCAGTAATTACCCAAAGTTCAATCCAAGGCGATACCAGGTAAGTCTTTTTAAGAAAGTTCAGAAAGTCTTTAACTTGTTTACGTGATTTTATGGCTGGCGTCGTTTCCGGCTCGCTTGGATCCAGGGAAAACGTATCAAAGTTCATGAAGTAGCCAGAAGCAGTTCGATCAATTGTTAGAATTGCATCGGGATTTGTTGAAATTGCATTTTGCTCTCGTCGAGGCATGTTGACGTAGACGTCTGTATTTGGTCTGATTACAACTTGAGTGTTTCGAGTTTCATTTTGTAGATGAACTTCGGGTTCAAGGGGAACGAGTTCCATAGCATTGTTGCTTAGTCCTTCATTCCTCGCAGGAGGCTCTTCAAACGTGATGAGTCTTTCTGTTTGAACTTCTTGGATTGTAGCGAGAGGAGGGCGTCTGCTACTGTGGAGTCCACGAGGCCTACTGTTCAGTACTGGCCACATAGTGTGGTTTGATTAAGTCGATTGAGACAAATCTTTTCTCCTTTTTCCTGGCAAGAGGCGGCAAAAGAACAGTTCGTGTTCCTTGAACTACTAGGACAGGTACAGGCTTTTTCTGTATGATTGTCCAAATTCTTTTTTGTCCGCTATTTTCTCTCTGACCAGATCCCCGATCTTTGGGATCCAGACAGGTCTTGCCGTGTTTGCCTTGACTTCCTCAGTGGCGGTCTGTTTCTGGACAACATTGCTTTGTTGTGTCCTGGATTTATTTAGATCCTGTAAAACAGCCAAACGATCATCGATATCAAATGGTTTCTCATCAGCCACTGTGCCTTCATACTCAAGATTAGCTACCCACATTCTTGTATCAAATAGGACCTCATATGGAGTGACAACCCCTAGAGAATTTCTTGGCTGGTTGTTTAGTGCTCTTTGTACCCCATAAAGGTGACTGACCCAACTAACGCCCTTGCCTAATACCCTAGCTGTTAAAGATTGCTTTAAGTCCCGGTTTTTCCTCTCCACAACCGAATTTCCCTCAGGATGGTACGGAGAGGAGTACCGCAGAGCAACGCCCATACTTTTCATGGCCTCTTTGTAAGCTCGAGAGCTAAACGCCGGACCACGGTCAGAATGTAACGTGCCAACTGCGTATGTCTCGACAAAGACTCGCAAATCTTTTATAACCGTTCGAGCGTCAGCCGAGCGCTGAGGCCAAACCCAGAGGAATCTTGAGCAGGAATCCACTGCAACAATGATATACTTGTAAGCCCCATCAGATTGTAAGGGGCCGCAGTGGTCCAAATACACACATGCGGGAGGTTTGTCAGATATAAGTAATGGTGTCTACGCCGGGCGTGTTCTGGTGGAGCCTTTCATCTGCTGGCGGATGTCGCCTTTCAAGACATATTCTTTAGTTTGCTTTGTTAGACCGGGCCACCAATAGCGCTGTTTCAATAATGAAATAGTTGCTGTAACGCCTGTGTGCGCAGAGCCCAAACCCTCGTGTGCTGCTAGTATTAAACCTTGCCTACGATCCATAGTTGGGATTACTCTGTCCCCCACTCCAGGAATCTGAGCATATGGAATGTTGTTTGCATCTAACTTGTAGGAGTACTTGAGTGGAAATTTCTTTGGTACTGCTCCGCTGTTTAGGTCTCGCCTAGGCAGCGCGCATGCGCTGCTCTAGGAGATGACCTTTAGAAATTGGTCAGATCTTTTCAAGCACACGTGCTTGTGCTGGCATCCACCTTGCGGGAGTGAGCAGCAGCGCGCGCGCTAATTGAAAACAGATGGCCCGCGCGCCGCTGCTCGCTCCCACAAGGTGGATGCCAGCACAAGCACGAGTGCTTGAAAAGAGCTGTTTGCATTTGCCTGCTCGTGGTCGCTTTAACTTTCAGCGCGCAGGGGCCATCTGTTTTTTCTTGTTTAGTCAGGACTTGTGTGTAAGCATGCCTTTACGTTGCCCCTTCTGTTGTGTCCCTTTAGATTGGGGCAGCCTGACCCAAGAGGGCCTCTCAAATCTCGCAAGGCTATGAAAACGCTCACCATCACGTCCGCGGCATCCCACCTCATGCCCTTCTCTCGCACATAATTGCTTCCGCTGCCCTGTCCATTCTCTCCCCCACCACACCCTGCCTTAACCCCCCATTCCCACAGTAACGTGTACGGAGCTGCAGTGAGCCTCTCATTTAGCCAATGTTTGTTTCTCATGGAAACAAAAGGTGGGTCTATATCGAAGGCTCTCTTGCCTTCATTACAGTCTTTGTGTTTCTATGTGAAGGGAAGCTCTGGTGACGAGACCCTTCATTGTACTTATGTGAGACTTTATATATCATAGAAGTGATAGAAGAACTTCAAAGAAGGCTATGTTTGTATTGAAACAAAAACAGGATTGTAATGAAGGTCGGGTCTCAAATACAGACCGCTGTTTGCTTTAAATGTCTTTGGCTCTCACGTGCTAACCCAGTTTTTCTTGCGCTATCACGTTAAATTCAAGCATATCCCTACACCTGGCCATGATGAATGATTGAGTTGGCCTTGCCAGCAACCGTTCAAGTCCGCGAGCCGCCCCGTTCCCTAAGGAAATGCAGTTCGATTTTAATGCTTCCAGTACCACAGTGAGGTGCAGCCAGTCCTTGAACTAATTGTTTCCCATAACGCTGCAGCATGCAAGAAGAAGACGGACCTCTAAGCGCTGTAATAAACGTACATTAAGATAGCAACTCAGTGGCACTCGTTTTTCATCCTCAAAAGTGTACGTGTATCGAGAGTGACGTCTGTGACATGAAACTTGTATAGGTTAGACAATCACACACACCCTCCTCTGCAGTAGGTGCACTAACCCACCTAACCCCCTCAGTGAAATGACCTTGGCCGTTGTGGTTTCGCGTGGAACAGCCACTGGAAGGGTGAGATGTGACCTCTCCAATTCACTGCAGCCCCGATGAGTGGTGTGGGTAGAGGTTCTCTTGCGCCAGCTCATTAAATCCAGACATATTGCCTTTGTCAATGTTTGTTTCGTCGGGGAATACTTGCTGCAGTTTACCCTGCAGCAGGGATGAAAGATGTGTCTAAAGAGTGCCGATGGCATGATCATTACTGTGTGCAGCGGCTCCACGCTGCCAAGTTCCGAGGCTTCTGAGCACCAGGGTTGTCTGGTTTTGATTCCTCAGCATTGCTTTTTCTTCCACACCCTACACTTCACTTTCTTTATCTCACTCTTGTTGGTTCTTTTGCGTCCTCGCGTTTTAGGTCTCGCCTGAGCCAGGGCATGCGCTGCTCTGGCGAGACATTTAGTAAGTGGGTTTAAAAAGCCGACCACAGCTTTTCGTGTGGCCTAGAGCGTGCGGTTATGCGCATAGTAACGCGCATTCCTTGCATCGCTCGATCAGGCACCATCTGGCTTTCCTCTCGCTTGCTCTCCCAAGCGCGCGCTTCAACGCTCCTCCCCCCACCACAGAGCGCGTCTTGCGGCCGCGCGTCTTGTTTTCCTTTTCGCACTCGCCAGCCTAATGCTTGTTCTTGTTCTCTCACACTCACTGTGTATTTCATCGTCCCCTTTCCATCCCGGTTCACCTCTGCTCTTACCCATAGGATTCACTCTGCCCCCCCCTCCCATGGGCATCCGCTTTTAAGCAATGCTTGTTTTACCGGAGCGCTGCGCTATAACTTTTAAATAGGCTCCGTACCCCCTTCCCTCCCCCACTGCACAGACGCCCGCAAGGCGGGCGCTGTCTTAATTAAAGAAATCTGGTCTCATATTTACATGCTTTAATAGCGGCCATGCGTCTCGTTTTGCGCAGCTCACCCAACTTGTTTATTTATTTACATCATGCTAAATAACGGAGGCCACGAGTCTCGTGCGCGGCTCACCCAACTCGTTTTCAAAAATGTTTTTATTGACATGCTAAATAATGGCTGCGCGTCTCATTGCGCGCAGCTCACCTAACTCATTTTTAAATTGTCAGTCAGGCCCGCACGCACAGGGCCGCCATTTCCGAAGGGCTTTGTGTGCCGAGTCCACTTGAGTTATCTTTTAAATAGAATGACAATTATTCTTTGGCGGAATACATGAATGCTGATGCAGCTCGCGCCCCTTGCCCCGGGGCGCTCTTGAGAATGAAGACTTATTGCCTGGCCCAGTGGGTTCTCCCTCATTGTGTGCATTAAGCAAGGCATATTATCTCGGGCGCGCTTTTATTTACAGATAATATTGCACTTTTTAGCTTCGATGGGCAGCAGCTTGTGTTTATTCTAGCAGTAGGACCTCGAACGGGGCGCTGTAGAGAGCAGTAAGGTTGTTGCGGAATCCGAAACAAGGTGCGAAGCAGGGATTACAAAAACTCTGTCGTCTGGTTCCTATAGTGAGGCAGACATTTTATCTCTCGCTCTCACTGTTTCCCACTTCCCACTTCTCTTTTTTTCTCACTTCTCTCCCTCACACGCATATCTCTTTCAGCCGGCTGGTTGTTTCTCGCTCACTTACTCCTTTCCATCTCTCGCACTTCTTTTTCTCACTTCTCTCTCTCACACACACATCTCTCTTTCATCCGGCTGGTCGTTTCTTGCTCACTCTCTCCTTCCCATCTCTCTCACTTCATTTTCTCACTTGTCTCTCTCTTCTCCCCTCTACCTCCTCTATCCCCTCTTTCTGTCTTTCTCCTTTCTTCCTTCCCCCTGGTACTTATCCTCTTTCCTTAGTCTGTATCTCTCGCACATAGGTCTGTGTCTCTACCGCACTCCCATTTTTTCCCTTTCTTTTTGTGCCCACTTCTCCCTCCTCCCCTCTCACTGTCTTCTCTCTATCTCCGTCTATCGCTCATTCTCCCTTAGTCGCCTCTCTGCTTGATTTGCTTCTCTTTTTCTCCATCTCATTGGATTCTTACCCCCTTGATTCTTTCTCCCATTCTCTTTCTCTACCATTCTCTTTCTCTAGACTCTCTCTCATCCTCACGTTTCCTCTTTCTGTCTCTCACGCACTCTTTCGTTGTCACCCCTCAATCTCTCAACGTCTGTGGATGACGGTCACTACTGCATTATGCCATGGCTGTAACACCGACCCTGATTGTAGACAGCAGCTTCAAAGCTCGAAGCCGGTATCGTTCATCATAGATTGTGTGTATTTTGCAGGAGGATGCTGCAACTACCATGCTATTGCTGTTCACGTCTGCGCACAGACGTCACTAGTCTATCACTAGGCATTCTAAGTTCTCTTTCACATGATGTTTGTACAATAAGATATGGCAAAGCAATTAGCCAAATGTCCACTTCATTCTACTCTGCCTATAGCAATGTCCTTTTCCCCAGACCTACTTTTGCCTGTCCTTAAATTCAGAGGGAATTGAAGGGCCTTCCTGGACTTTCCATTCTGTTATTTCTGTGCTGCAACATAAACAGGGTATGCGCCTATCATCTTTTGCTACGACGCAGAGCCACTTAACCCTGAATAGCAGCGTGACCGGAATACCATGGCAATTGTTTCTGTTTGCAAATGGCGGGTTGGTTTGAGTGACACGCCTTCCAGAAATTGAATTGTATTAAAGTTAAACCCTCTCTGAAATAACACATCATCCAGATCGCCTCTCTGCATTTCATTATGCAAATCCCGCAGACGGCCAGGCTACAATTTAGGCTGCAATAATCTGCTGTTTGCATTTCTTTGGCTGAGAAACAACTGCGACTATGTAGCAAGCAGGCTGCAGTTTCCTCCACCCTCTCTCTCTCTTCCTCCACCCTCTATCTCTCTCTACCTCTATCTCTCTACCTCTATCTCTCTACCTCTATCTCTCTACCTCTATCTCTCTACCTCTATCTCTCTACCTCTATCTCTCTACCTCTATCTCTCTACCTCTATCTCTCTACCTCTATCTCTCTACCTCTATCTCTCTACCTCTATCTCTCTACCTCTCTCTCTACCTCTATCTCTCTACCTCTATCTCTCTACCTCTATCTCTCTACCTCTATCTCTCTACCTCTATCTCTCTACCTCTATCTCTCTACCTCTATCTCTCTACCTCTATCTCTCTACCTCTATCTCTCTACCTCTATCTCTCTACCTCTATCTCTCTACTTCTCTACCTCTCTCTCTACCTCTCTCTCTACCTCTCTCTCTACCTCTCTCTCTACCTCTCTCTCTACCTCTCTCTCTACCTCTCTCTCTACCTCTCTCTCTACCTCTCTCTCTACCTCTCTCTACCTCTCTCTCTACCTCTCTCTATCTCTCTACACACCCCTCTCTACACACCCCTCTCTACACACCCCTCTCTACACACCCCTCTCTACACACCCCTCTCTACACACCCCTCTCTACACACCCCTCTCTACACACCCTCTCTACACACCCCTCTCTACACCCCCTCTCTACACACCCCTCTCTACACCCCCCTCTCTACACCCCCTCTCTACACCCCCTCTCTACACCCCTCTCACACCCCCTCTCTACACCCCCTCTCTACACCCCCTCTCTACACCCCCCTCTCTACACCCCCTCTCTACACCCCCTCTCTACACCCCCCTCTCTACACCCCTCTCACCCCCTCTCTACACCCCCTCTCTACACCCCCTCTCTACACCCCCTCTCTACACACCCCTCTCTACACACCCCTCTCTACACACCCCTCTCTACACACCCCCTCTCTACACACCCCCTCTCTACACACCCCCTCTCTACACACCCCCCTCTCTACACACCCCCTCTCTACACACCCCTCTCTACACACCCCCTCTCTACACACCCCCTCTCTACACACCCCTCTCTACACACCCCTCTCTACACACCCCTCTCTACACACCCCCTCTCACACACCCCTCTACACACCCCCCTACACACACCCCCTCTACACACCCCCCTACACACCCCCCCTACACACCCCCCTCTACACACCCCCCTACACACCCCCCTCTACACACCCCCTCTACACACCCCCTCTACACACCCCCCTCTACACACCCCCTCTACACCCCCCCTCTACACACCCCCCTCTACACCCCCCCTCTACACCCCCCTCTACACCCCCCTCCACCCCCCCCCCCTCTACACACACACCCCCTCTACACACACACCCCCCCTCTACACACACCCCCTCTACACACACCCCTCTACACACCCCCTCTTCTCTCTCTCTCCACACACACACCTCTCTTCTCTCTCTCTCTCCACACACACACCTCTCTTCTCTCTCTCTCTCTCTCCACACACACACCTCTCTTCTCTCTCTCTCTCTCTCCACACACACACCTCTCTTCTCTCTCTCTCTCTCTCCACACACCTCTCTTCTCTCTCTCCACACACCTCTCTTCTCTCTCTCTCCACACACCTCTCACACCCCTCTCTCTCCACACACACCTCTCTTCTCTCTCTCTCCACACACACCTCTCTTCTCTCTCTCTCCACACACACCTCTCTTCTCTCTCTCTCCACACACACACCTCTCTCTCTCCACACACACACCTCTCTCTTCTCTCTCTCTCTCCACACACCTCTTCTCTCTCTCTCCACACACACCTCTTCTCTCTCTCTCCACACACACCTCTTCTCTCTCTCTCCACACACCTCTTCTCTCTCTCTCTCTCCACACACACCTCTTCTCTCTCTCTCTCTCCACACACACACCTCTCTTCTCTCCCTCTCTCTCCACACACACACCTCTCTTCTCTCTCTCTCTCTCCACACACACCTCTCTTCTCTCTCTCTCTCTCCACACACACCTCTCTTCTCTCTCTCTACCTCTAAGTGGCAGCCGGAGCCTGATGGCACTGCTTGTCCTTTAAAAAAAAAAAAAAGCATTGGCATAGACAATAGGTCTCGCCTTTGGGGCCTTATAAGTGTTTAACCATGCAAAGTTAATGTTGTTGCACCAAGGATATTGTGCTGCATAACTAAATACTTATAAGGTCCCAAAAGCGAGACCTATTGGCTATGCCAATGCTTGTTCCATTTGCCTCTATTTTTTAATCTCCTCAACCTTCTTCTTCATACCTTTTGTGTCTCGCTCTCTCTGTCTCCCTTACACCGGATCAAAATCAGATGATTAAAAATAAGTCTCGGCCCCAAAAAATGAGTGACGTTGCCCACCACTGTCAAACACCGGCACATATTAAGCACTGACTGTGGGCCACTGCTGTGGGGTTTGCTCCCCTCTGTTTTTCCTGACATCTGCTACAATCCAGTTCTAGGAGAGAAACCAAGTTCACCTGATTGGTAGAATCTTTATACATTCAGTGTTGTGTTTTGTAAGGCGGTCGTTTCCACATACTATAGTTTCTTAAAGTAACAGTTCTGTTGATGAAAGACCAGAGAGATGCACACAGATGGTCAATAAAGAGTGTTAGATTCTAATGAGAGACTCTTCACAATTGACTTATTCAAGCGTTCCCTCTGAGAGCTGGTTTTGCGGAAGAAAAGTTGGATTACAGCCATAACTTGGCAGCATGGTTAGAGGTAATATTTTTGGACACATTAGAACTGTCCAAGTTAGGTAAGTAGGTAGTTATGTTTTTGGCCACGTTACGGATGCAGTAGATTCTTTGTTGGACAAGGTGAAATTGTGAGGTTCTGTTGTGCCTGCTTAGCCCTGTTGTGGCGGTATGCTTAAGGTTTTCACCCAATTATAGATTTGTGGAGTTTCCTTTTTGACCATAATGTAATGGTGGCAGTTTTTAATTGGTTTTACGACGCCAGAGTGGAGCAGTGAGAATGTGCGCTGTCCAAATGACCAGAACATGACATGTATTGAAATGTAATGGTGTGGATAAGGATTGGTAAACCATGTTAAATATGTGTGGGAGTTATTTTTTAATCTCCCCCGCCTCCCACCTTCAGTCCAGCTTAGCCTCACCCTGCCCACCTTGGGCCTCACCCTGCTAGGTGTATTTTTTTCAGTGTATGAGATCGGTTGCGTGCAACCCACTGCAGTTTCATTTTTTTCCTAAATTGTGGGATGCTCCATCATAGATGCAACTGTCGAACAGGCAGCTGTCTTAAACTTCTGGAATACATAGGAGAACCGGTCATGGCATTTAGTAAACAAGCATTTGCATAGCCAGTAGGTCTCGCTTTTGGGACCTTTATAAGTATTTAGTTATGCAGCACAATATCCTTGGTGCAACAACATCAACTGTTGCATGGCTAAACACTTATAAGGTCCCAAAGGCGAGACCTATTGGCTATGCCAATGCTTGTTTTGCTTGAAGCAATGACAGCGACCATAATCTCACCGTCTATCCTCGTTTTTGAACGAGTGATTGCAGCTACGGAAGCTGTGCGTACAGCCCCCTTTGCAGCTTCGTCAGCCAATGAATTCCCTTCAACGTGAACGCCATCACGTTGATGACTCAGTGTGTGTATCACGTGAGCCCTTGGTAGATCGTTTTTCAACTCCACTTCCTGTTCCCATATCATTTTATGCTTAATTGTGCCACCTTTCACGTCCTTAAACCCATTTATCTCCCAATGATGTAGATACTCATTGTATGACTGCACACAGTAAAAGGAATCGCACACAATTAGTGTGGGGAATTTGTGATGCGTATTTACAAGTGCCAGTATCGGTGCTTTTAATTCTGCCAACTGAGCCGTGCAGTCTCCTAGAGATTGCGTTTTGGTGCAGCTTGGATGGAACTTCACATCCCGCATGCGACCTTTAACGATTGCACACGCTGCGCTATATTGTTGCTTACTCCCTACGGCTGGCTGAGCAGATTCGTCAGTGTAAATAATATATTCATACTGATCGAGAGGCAATATTTCATTTGGTAGAGGATATTCTTGTTCGTATTGCAGAAATGCTTGTGTTTTTAGACTTGGATCAAATCTGTATTCAACGTCCGTTGCAGTAAGAGAATTAGCCCATTGTATCCATCTCGGATGTAAAGCTTTTGCATTTGGAATGCTAGCCTTTGTAACAGCTTCTAAAGCTGGTACCGGGGTTACGACAATTATGCGTTTCCCCTGAGCCAGTGCTCTTTCTCTTGCTACAGCGGTCTGAACTGCTGTCAGGATTTTTTCCGTTTAAGTGAAACGCATTTCTGCGTTTGTGTACAGGTGTGATTTGTATGCGATTGGTACGGTTTCTCCTTCATTGAAGGTTAAGTAAGTGTACCTGCATTGACCCACGATTACACGGATCACCAAGTTGTGTGCTTTTACGCATGTCTGTAAGTGTTTGGAAGTAATCATGTCTGCTTGTAATGAACGTAGGATATTTGAATGTTCCTGTGTCCAATGTTTGACTGAAAAGTCAGGTTTTATTAAGTCGTAGAAAGGTTTTACTTTTTCTGCGTAATCTAAAATGTATGTTCTGCCGAAATTTAGGAATCCCAGTATTGATTGTAGATTTTTTAATGATTTTGGAGGCTGGAGCAGCGCACACTTTTCTAAAAAGTTAGCTGCCAGGCTTTTTCCTTCACTTTACAGCTCATATCCTAAAAACAGGACATTGAGGTGGGCGATTTTAGATTTCTTAAAATTAAATTTGGAGCCCTCGGAGGCGAATCCCATGATAATGGTGCTCACCCTGGTCAAGTGCTTTTTTAAGTCATCGTCCGTCAGATAAATATCATCCACATAGGACAATGCTTCCTCATCAAAATTTTGGAGTAACTCTGTTACTCTTGCTGAGAATACCCCCGGGCTGTTCTTATACCCCTGAGGGAGGCGACAAAATTGCCGATGGGACCCCGAAGCTGAGAAAGCGGTCAAATACCTGCTTTCAGGTGCTATATTTTGGCAGAAAAATCCATTTGAGATATCTAATGTAGTTTTGTATTTCTTCCGCACAATGTTATTCATTAAAGCGGCACTGTGTACATTTTGGACAGCGAATGTCTTTGTGCATGAGTTTAAATGTCTGTAATCTAAAACTAGTCTATGTGTTGTCCGGTTTCGATACTGGAAACCAAGGATTGTTCATTGGTGAGGTGCATGTTTCAATCACCCCTTGGTATTCAAGTTGATCTAAGATCTCCCTGACTTGTTTTATAGCTTCTTGCTTTATTGGGTATTGCCTCTGAGCATTTGGTGAAACTTTTAACGGGATCACGTGGTGGGTTGAATCCTCATTCCACCCAGCATGATTTTTGTATAGTGCTGGAGCTAGGGCAACCGCCCACTCCTGTGCATAAGCATGTTTAAGATGTATGGGAACGACGTCAGAGAATGATGGAAAAATTACATTTTCTCCCCTGGGGCACTCCATGACGAATGTTGGCGGCCAATCTTGTTCTGCTAATAGGATGTCATAACCAGATGACAGATTTTCCCAAAAGAGATCTTTAACTTTCCTGGGCTTGTCCCCCTCCATTTGGAGTGTTATTTCGTGTAACTTATGTGGGACGCTCACCCTGGTGTCTGGTGTTTCCACTGTGATGTAATCATTCAAGTCCGCTGTTCAGGTTCTGGCGAGCTATTGTTACTTCTGCCGCACTGTCTAGCATCGTCAGAGCCCATTCCCCGTTCAGAAGCTGCGTCCTCAGAATTCTGGGCATGTCTGATCTTTATGCCTGCAACTTTCTTTTTCTTAAACTGTGGTTTTGATTTTGGTTTGTCTTCTTTTTTGGAAGTATAGTCTTGAGCGCGCTGCTTGTCTCTGGACTTTGTACGCTCCTCTTTGTGTTCTGACCGTCCTTCTCTCTCTGAGTTTTTCGTCGAGCCCTGAAAGGAACGAGAGGAACGTGTATTAGTGTCCTGATACCTGTTAGGTTTCCTAATATTATCCCGATTCCTGAGGTTATACCTCTTTTCAGAGGGCTCCTGTGGAGGAGATCTACCTCTGGATTGAGATCTGTTTTTAAAGTTTTGTTGTTTTTTATTATCCCACTTCTTTTTAGAAGCAGCCGGTGTCTGCTTTGTAGTGTCTTTTTCTGGACTGCCCATCAGTTGTGGTTTTAATGCTTTCCCACCCAAACTGTCTCTTCCTAATTCTGCATACGCAGTTTCAATTATTTTGGACAGTTCGTGTTGTTGGTCCAATGGACTGAACTCCCTTATGCGTTGGCGGATTGCCACTGAAGCTGCTTCCCCTTTAATATTAGCTAGTAATATGGCTGATACCTGGTCATAGATATTTAATAACTTCATCCCCAAGTTTAGGGCAGGTTCTGCTCCGTACTCATTTTGTATTTGTCTTAATACGTTTGGTACTACTGCTAATGAAGGAATACCATGAGTCCTGGTATATATGGCAGCAAAGACTGTACCCCAAGAGGTGCAGTCCTCTACTTGTGGTGTTATCCCCATGGGCAAGCAGATTGTTAACATTCTGTGTTTTTCAAATGGGGTAGTATTTGGAAATACTGCCTCTAGCGGAGTTATTTTCTGGGCTACACAGAATGGCATTTGTTCACGTTTCATGGGCATTTTGCCCATTACTGTGTGTAATGTTTGTGGTGTAATTTTAGTTGCTGTACCCTGAAACTGACTTCCATTTGTTGCAGCTGATGTTGGTTGGACTGTGAAAGTCCTCATGACATACTGTCTGGTTTCTGTAGATTTTAATTAAATCTTTGTGTTGTAAGAGTAAGTCTGGCTGCGGCATTGTGTCAATGTCTGGATGTGGTGTGTAGGCCGCTAATATTGGCCATGTTGCACCGTCTCCTCCGAGCGGGCCTAATCTTGCTCTGTGTCTTATGTGGGGTAGGGCGCCTTTAAACCAGTATAGGTGTTCCTGGTAAGTGAGGGGAACTTCTGTGTCCTCGCAAGGACCATATTCCCGTGGTGCATCTCCTTCTGTATAGTAGTGAAATATCTGTGTTCTTGCATCTGCTGCTGGGAATGTAACCCACAAATAAAATCTCTGTTTTGTTTGATTCGTGTGCCTCAATCACGAAAGCTACTAAGCCACCCCTAGATGTTAAACCGTAGTCCATTAATTTCAGGGTGATAGTGCGTCTTAATTTTTGTGCAATTTGTATTGCATTTGTATCTTCTTCCTCGTCTGAGAGGTGTATATTTACTACTGGGTTATTTTCCTCAGTCATTTTGTAAAAGGATAAGTTTTGTTCAAGGGAACTAAGATAAGGTGTTATGCACAATTTTAGGAACTAAATGTCCTTCAAGCTTGATTAACCAACAGCCAATAAATAGGATTTCTCGCCTACTCAGCTGTGGCGGAGTTTTGTGCCCACCCACTCCAGACGTCTCTGGTGTTTTGTGAGTAGGGATCTCTGAGAATAGCACGACTGAACTACTTAGATTCTACTGTTAAACAAGAGCCCAACCATCGTTGGTGGTGCCATGTCGTGTAGTTCCTATAGTACCCGTGCAGGACCTGTGCGTTTGGATAACATAAACTGTGGGCTTGGTGGCAGACTGATTCTGTACACCCCCACCGAGAAATGTTAGCCTGTTTGCAAAAGCTAGCTCACAGTGCCACTAGTGTCTCCTCTTATCGGGGAGAGATTAGTTTCTGGCAACCTTAGAACATGACAACCCTGATCCCTCAAGATCGTGGAAACAATGTACTACTTTACGCTCAGTCACTCGTGCTCATTTAGTTTATCTCGGAGGTACACAGAATAAACAGTCTGGGCGTTTCAATAAGGATTTATTGAACAGTTGTTATTCTCGTGTAAAGTATATGAGCTAAAACAACCATTAGACAGTAGCAAAGATATAAGATTAGCAGTACTATGAATATAAAAGGATAGTACAGTTCTATTATCTTGCAATAAGCATGAATAAATACATGAATATAAAATGCATTGATAAAAGAGTGCGTACTCCTACGATGCATATCTAGATGTACCTAATGTACCTAGCATGTGAGTAGG
Source organism: Calotriton arnoldi (assembly GCA_963921515.1). Classification (NCBI taxonomy): domain Eukaryota; kingdom Metazoa; phylum Chordata; class Amphibia; order Caudata; family Salamandridae; genus Calotriton; species Calotriton arnoldi. The sequence goes on along the minus strand of CAWUFW010002036.1, from coordinate 2,011,549 downwards.
TGTGAAGCCAAGAATCCCTCTAGGATTTGTTCGAACCCCATTACCTGAAGTGAGAATGTAGGAGTCTCTCCTGGTCTCGAGCTGGACACCCTGCAAGGGATGTTCAGACCACTGTCAGCTGGAGCGTCTGCATGCAGGAGCCTCAGCGTCTCTGGTCAGTGTGTCGGCCTGGAAGTCTCGGTTCCCTCTAACTACTGATAGCAAGAGGTGCTTTATTTATACAGAAAAGTATATAGAGTCCCTTTGTCCCTTGTTCTTGTGTTTAACCATTGTTGGGTATGAGGATGACGTATGGGATGAACCTTGTGCGTAGATATTAGGAAGGTGTTGTATAGCCCCTGCCTGATTTCCAAGTAGCCTCATGAATATTTTATTCATGCAGTGTCAGTCTAAAGATGAAGTCATAGAACACTATTGTTCGGGAAAACCCTCCTTCTGCACCCAGGCCTAGAACTAGGTAAAAGGTTCAGTCCATAAAAGGCGTTCAATCCTTAAAAGGCTCGTTAGTGTGTAATGTAGGGGAGGTGATGTAGGTGAAAGGGTATGATGTTACCCGGGCCTATATTAGGGTACCTATATGAAACATAACAGTCCCTGCCACAATTATTACTGCCAAAATGTGTATGTGTATGCGAAGATCTCTTTAGTAGTACTGTTTTACTTATGGTGACACAGATTGAAAAAGATCGGAAATGCCGAAATGCGTCTGTTTAAAAGGCGGCATTGGATGGGGGCGTGGTCTCGCTACGCATGGAGTGAGACGCACGCCGAGGGAGCTCCGGCCAGCCGCTGCCTTAATAAGCTTTTAAAGCGGCATTGGGGCTTCCCTGGCGACGCTGCTTGGAGCGCCTGGACATCGGAAGGGATTGGGCACCCTCTGCCTGTTCGGCGCACGCCTCGGACTGCTGGTTGCGGTGTTCCTGGCGGCTCAGGTCCCGGCCCGAGTGCACCCGGCTGCCATTTTGCGCCTCCCGGGCCCAGGAGTGTCTTTGGCCAGCGAGGGCCCGCACCATCCCCTTATTGCCACACCCGGGGACCCTACCTGATTTCCTGGGGTCTGGGGCGGAGGTCCGGAGGCCCGGACCCCCCTTTATTGGCGCACGGAGGGTGTGCTGCTCAACAGCGGCTGCTACTGCCACCATCTTGGGCCCTCTGGCGCGGTCCGTGGGAGCGGGCCGCGGAGTCCTGGCCTGGCCCTCCGCCATCCCCTGGTGACGCCACCTGTGCGACTGGACGCCGGAGGTCTCCGGACATTGATTGCCGCCTCGGACTGCTGGTAGCGGTGTTCATAGCGGCTCAAGGTCGGGTCTCGGCCCGAGTGCACACAGCCGCCATTTTGTGCCTCCCGGGCCCAGCAGTGTCTTTGGCCAGCGAGGGCCCGCACCAGCCCCTTGTTGCCACACCCGGGGGCCCTACCTGACTTTCTGGGGTCCGGGGCGGAGGTCCGGAGGCCCGGACCCCCCCTGTATTGGCGCACGGAGGGTGTGCTGCTTCACAGCGGCTGTTACTGCCACCATCTTGGGCCCTCTGACGCGGTCTTTCTCTTAATGCACTGAATACTACATATTCATACTTGAACCAATTATATGGAGTTATCACAACAAGAAATATTGCCCATGCTATTTTGAAATCTTCTTTCCCCAATTTCTAAATATCCCACATATCCAAGGTCAGATGGTGATACCATTCATTTCAAAGGCTCTTTAATTCTCACCCAATCCTTTATGGCCAATTTTATGCAAGAACTCAAATCCGAAATTGGCTCTCTCTCCGAACGGAGGTACAATTCTGTGTTAAGGAGCTCAGGAGAGACGTCGCGGAAATTGGAGGGAGAGTAGATGACCTCGAGAAAATGGTGTGTGCTTCCTGACGGCGGTGCTGATATCCTGAGACCCGCTCCACCTCCTATTCCTCGGAGAGTGACATCTCTGGGATGGCTTGTGCCACTGAGCCTAGCTTGCTCCTGGACTGGAATAGGTCATGTTGGCCACGTTGGGCGTTGTTTAATTTGGATATTCTACTTCTCTTCTCTCTCCCCCTTTCTCTTTTCTCCTTCTCTCTTCTTCTCTGTTTGGAGGGAGGGTGAAATTAGCTACTATGGGCGCGCCATTCCTCGAGCAAAGGCTGTTATTTGCTGTACCGACCCCTCTCCCCCCCCCCCCCCCTAACCTTACGCTGGACATTGCGAATTATTCCTGCTGTACTTGCTTTCTATGGGGGTACGCCGGGGGGAGGCTGTGTGGCGCTGCGATGTACTTTACTCTCCCTACCCGTGATGGCGCCTGTGCGTGGTCTGCCTGTGCCATGACTTCTGTACCCTGTTTGAAACTCCTTTCCCTTAATGTAAAAGGTCTCAACTCCCCCCAACAAGCGCTGCCAGATATGGCGATATTTACTACAACAGAATCCAGACGTTGTCTTTCTACAGGAGACCCATCTGTTGAAGACAGACGTTTCCCGCATGGCCCACCCTCGATACCCCCTTCAATTCTGGGCATCTGCACCTACCAAAACGGCTGGGGTGACTATTCTTTGCAGGGCAGGTATCCAACAGGGGGGTCCCAGGGTGATACGTGGCAAAGACGGTAGATTCATTAAATTGGTGGTCAAGATCGGGCAACGGGCATTCGCTCTTTGCAACATTTATGCTCCTAATCAAGCACAGGACCTCTTCATTAGGGAACTCCTGCAGGAACAGGTAACACATGATGACCCTCACCTTATCCTGGGGGGGTGATTTCAACCTGGTCTGGGACGCGGGCCTGGACCGCAGCGATGGCTCGTTTCATGCTGCGGGGGCCATGTCCTCTTCCTTGAAAAAGCATCTAACTTATCTTGGCTTAATAGACATTTGGCCCTACCACTCCCCAGCCGCGCGCGACTATTCTTACTACTCACATGTTCATCGTTCTTACTCTCGCATCGATTACGTATTTGTTTTGCACTCCCTGATCAGCGAAGCCCTCTCGGCGTCTATGTCCGACATCTCCATCTCAGATCATGCTCATGTGGAGCTTCTGCTGCAGGATCACTCATCTCATCCGCGTCACTATCCCCGTTGGCTACCCCCCTCCCCCCCCCCAGGTTCTTCGAGACCCCGTGGATGTCGCAGAGCTCCGTGAAGCTATCACATCCTACTTCGTGTCCAGTGATCTCCCTGAAACTCCCTTCCCCGTGGTTTGGGACGCCTTTAAAGCCACGATTCGGGGCCGTATCACGTCTATCGCTATAGCTCGGGCATTTGAAGATAATCTATCTTGTGACATAAAAACGCTATAAAAACTGGATCAGGAACATCCTCTTGCCCTTCACAAGCGACGCCTGGCTATGCTCCGCGGCCAGTTACGGGCCCATAGAACCAACAAAGCAGAACATGCTCTCCTGGCATTGAAGCAAAGGTATTATGAAGGGGGGATAAAGTGGGAGCAGTCCTGGCCCGTCTCCTCCGAACACGGGCTGCTAAGGCGCACATTGCTAAAATAAAATTGGATGATGGCACGTGGGCTACCACTGAAACCGCTAAACTGAAAGCCTTCCACGAATACTACTCATCCCTTTATGCACGGGACCAGCCCAATCCGGAAAGGATACAGGCTGTACTGGGGGAATGCACCTGGTCTCAGATTAGCCGACACCATGCGCAGCTCCTTGAAGACCCACTCACCCAGGAGGAACTTACAGGCGCCCTAAAGGACCTCCCTCTTGGTAAATCTCTGGGCCCAGATGGCCTCCCGGTCTCTTTCTATCGAGTTTTTCTTCCGGAGTTTCAGGCTCATCTACTTCGTCTTTTTAACTCTTTCTCGGATTCTGGGGGGCCCTCCGCCTCTATGGCAAAGGCCGAAATCGCGCTATTTCCCAAACCAGGGAAGGATCTCGCGCTATGTTCCTCTTTCCGCCCCATCGCACTTTTAAATACTGATCTTAAACTCTATACCAAAATACTGGCCAAATGACTCGACCCGCATCTACCCGGGCTTATCGAGCCGGATCAGGTTGGCTTCATTCGTCACCGGCAGGGAGCGGATAATGTGCGGCGCATCGCACATTTAGTCGGGGAAGGCTCACCACTGGAATATACCCGCGTGCTTGTTGTCACTCGATGCTGAAAAAGCATTCGACCGGGTGGATTGGGTCTTTCTCCGGGCTGTCCTGCATAAAATAGGACTGGGTCCTCAGATGATTGCTAGGATCATGGCACCCTACCTTTCGCCTCTAGCCCAGGTACGGGTCAACGGCCAACTTACGGGCCCCATCTCTGTTTATAGAGGCACCCGCCAGGGCTGCTCTCTCTCCCCTCTATTATTTGCACTTGTAGAGCCCCTTGCCGTCATGATACGCCAGTCTCCTGACATCCATGGCATCACCCTCGGAGGTTTGGACCATAAAATAGCCTTGTTTGCGGACGACCTCCTTCTCACGCTGTCCCACCCGCGAACCTCCTTGCCCGCCCTTCATGGGCTGCTCCAATCGTTCGAACTGGTTTCAGGCCTTAAAATTAACCACGCTAAATCATGGGCCCTGAATCTCACAATCCCCGAGTCGGAGATTCCTGTGCTCCAGTCTCTCGTCCCATATCAATGGGCTTCTCATTCCATCCGGTACCTAGGGCTCAATTTGACTCCCAATCTCAACATGTGGTCACAAGCTAATTGGCAGGAATGTAAAAAGGCCTTTCTAGAAGATCTGCGAACGTGGAAGTCTCTCCCTCTTTCCTGGCTGGGTCGCTTGAATACAGTCAAAATGTCGGTGCTACCGACAATATTATACCTATTTCAGACCCACACCTTTCCCACAACACCAGATTCAGAATCTTCAGCGTGAACTCACTAATTTCATTTGGGGAGGGCATCGGCCACGCTTCTCCAATAAAATACTCTTGCTACCGCGAGACGGGGGGGGGGGGTTGGCTTGTCCCAATTTGATGGAGTATTACTGGGCCTCTCACCTTCGTTTCATTTCGGAATGGATGGCGTGGGAGAGTGAGAAGGTCTGGTTCCATATGGATAGGGCGGTGACCTGTAGACCCATATGGGATCTTGCCTGGCTCCCACCGGAGGCTCGATCACGCAGCGCCTATATGGCCATTCCCAAAAAGACTGTGCTCGATATCTGGGATAAGCTAGCATTGTCTAGGGGTCTTACCTCTTTTCCGTCTCCTCACACTCCTATTGCACGCAACCCACATTTCCCGCCTGCCTTGCACCCACATTCTTTTTCGGCCTGGTCGGAAGGGGGATGTCGGACACTCCGGGACCTCTTTCAGGGGGACTCCTTTAAATCCTTCGACCAATGCAAAGGGGACTTTCAGCTTTCCGAGGGGGCTCTGTTACAATATCTTCAATTCCGGCACTGGGTTCAGGCGTCATCCTCCGCACAGGGAGCCACCCGCCCTTTTACCCCTTTTGAATGGCTAGTGCGCTCCTTTGACAACTCCAGGGGTCTGATCTCTCGCACATATCCAGTCCTGCAACACTCTCCTCGGGTTGTCCCACATGCTTACCAGTCCAGGTGGCAGTCCGACACATCTACTGACATCACGTCTACACAATGGGACCATTTGTGGCGCGACATTCCGAAGGTTTTCCGCAACCTTGCCCAGAGGGAAACCGCATACAAGGTTATGACACAATGGTATTACACCCCCCATAGGTTTCACAAAATGTTTCCTACTTCCTCACCTCTCTGCTGGCGCTGTACGAGCGCCACTGGAGACTTTCTCCACATCTGGTGGGCGTGCCCGCTCTTGACCACCTACTGAAAGGAGGTCCTTAGTCGCATCAAACTGGTAATTGGTTACCCGTTGCCTGAAACTCCATCCACAGTCATTTTAGGCCTCAAGCCCGTGAACCTGCTTGCCATGACGCGCAGGGATTGGCACCTAAGCCTCCATATGCTTGGCGCCGCCAAACAAATCATAGCTCTATACTGGAAGAAGTCTGAAACGCCTTCAGTGAATGTCTGGTTCACTCGCCTGTGGCATACTATGGCAATGGAGTTGCTCACGACGCGTTTGCAACTCCGAGACACCAACTTCACCAAACTCTGGCAACCGTTGATAGACTATTTTTGCAAATTGGATCATGCCCGTCTTCAGCCTCCGAAGCTCCGGGCTCTACGCCTATTCGAGGATAGCATATCCCCCTCTGATGCGGATAGTCTCTGGGGGCCCAATAGAGATGCCGTTTGATCTCCTCATTATGTGGGGCTACCACTGCAAGCTGTCACGCCCCTCCCCCTCCTTGCCCCTTCCCACCAACGGGGGATCAGTATCTAGACGTGGGACGCCTTATCCACCTCGCCTCCACTTCACACAGCCCCCCCCCTCAGTTGGAACCCTCCATCATCCCACTCCCTTCTACATCTTAGGTAACCTTGCCCTCTCCTTGAGCGGTACCCTTGGTTCACATTGGCTTTGCGACATGCAGCTGCCTTGCTTACTAAACCTACATTCGCCGACCTTGGGGGACGCTGAATGTCACCCTCCTCTGTCTCCTTGACTTCCTCTCTCTCCTCTTTTTCCCTCTCTCCTCCTTTCAGTTTTCGATGGCTATATTGTTTTTATTTGAATTGTATTCTCAATAAACAGATTTGAAACAAAAGGTGGCATTGAATAAATATTGAGAGTTCTTTCTCTGGTGAGCGCAAGGATTCTCTTGTGATTACAGAGGAGCAGTGTTAAAAAAATTATAACTTAAACAAAAAAAAATCTTTTATAGGTGTGTTTATCTGGGGAGACCGTGTGTGTGCATTTGACTGTATTGTACGGTGTAATCTGGGCTTATAGTGATGTTCTGGTAACATTTATCGACCATGAGGCTGAAGGCCATTTGGTTTTTAAATGTTCCCTGAACCCCAAGATGGCAATTTAAGACCATTTTACTTTTTTTTTCGTCATGTATGTTTTACATTACATAATTTATTAATTTATTTTATTACTTTTTAGAAAGATTTGTAGCATGGAGTTCCATCTCGTAGTAGTCATCGTTTGCCTGAGACTGCAAATGTGTGCTTTTGATGGGTGATAATATGCTAATATTTAAGATGTGATCTATGCAACAAAGTGTATTATTTATTGTAAGTAACATTTTAAATGCAAAGCACATTGTAAGGAAATTTAAAACCTTGTATTATGACATTTTTTTAAGTAGGACATTGACACAATAGTTTTAACAATACCTGTACAAAGAAAGAAAATAAAGTGCAATGTGGGACACTAACTTTGGTTGAAAGGTTTCAACATTTACAATGGTTTTTTTCACACAATGGTGAAGATTCATTGGTAGATGCTTGGATGCTGGTCTCCAGGATGGGCCTGCAAAGGTGAGCCTGTCAGTTGTGGTGATTAATGTCTTAGAGCAGCACTGTTACTGTGAAAGCATGTTGTTTTTAAATATCCTTAAAATGAATTCGGAACCAAATTACAGGAAATAATTCACAGTTTAGAGCCCTCTTGGCTGTGAAATTCAAGTTTTAAAAACGCTTGCAAACATTCAATAAGAAGGCTTATCTATGTAATGTATATGCATTTAACCAGTGGCCATATCTCCAGAGACTGTTTGCAGCATCAAATCTGTATTAGATGTTTGTGACTTTTAGGGGTGGAAGGTGGAGGGTAGGAATCTTATGTACATTTGATAACTTGGGTTAAAAGAATTCCTGGATACCTTTTGTCTCATATGACGTATTTTTTCTCATTTATCCACTTCTTTATATCCCTTTGTCAAAAATTGTTCGACTTTCTGAATTTCAGTAATGGGATCTGAATCACTAGGTTTTTCTTTTTCTCCTCCTGCCTGGTTTCTTTTCTGTCAGGACTTGTATTAAAAAAGACCCTTATTGCTTTTACAGTTATTTGTGGTGTAAACATTACATAAGTTGAAACCGCTGATGTATAGCTCTTTACTCTGGTGAACTGAACAAATTTCTTCCTCTGAGCTACTTTTTTGCGCACACATTTGATCTCTTTAACCTTTTCTACATGTACGAGTCTGTCCAAATGTAAGGTATTCTTTTAGTGTGAGGGATTTCCATGACATTTTCAATTTTTTTTCTGTTCTGCTTCTTGTCTGTACCACTAGAACATGATTATATGATTGGAGTTTTCAATTGTCCAGTTCCTTTTTGATCTCATTTCCTGGGGAGTTTTTAGTTGAGTGATTTCTTTCAGTTTAGGTAATATTATTGCCAATTCTTTTTTTTTTTTTTTTTTTAAATTAAGCTCAAGTAACATCTATCAAGTTCTATTTCTCTGTGAAATAATTTGTCTTTACAAAGTGAAGAATTCAAAGGTACACTTGGGACACTCTGTATGCACTGAAACGTGGAGGAATGTAGCTTTTAGTTAATTTACTATCTGATAGAATAATACTTTATAAGTTATGACTTGTTGCGTAATGAAACATTTGGTGTCGGATCTTTAATGATTGCCAAGCTCTTCTGCGCTCAATTGGTTGAAAATCGGGGCCTGGTTGGCTTTTCTGTTAAACAAGCTGCATCTTCAAATAACCTGTTTTGCAGCGTTCTTTGTAATGGAATGCATATGAGCCAAACAGACAAGCTCAAAATGCCACCCACCAACCTCGCCACTCTCCCAGCTATTGCCTGTTCAACTAAATTTTTTTCAAAAACACTTCCATGTCTTATACTCAACTAACTTGCATACCAGCTTTTTACAACATCTGTGTTACCCTCTGCTGTTTGGTTTTAGATCTACTCTCTATACCCTTTTTACTTGGATTCTCAGTGTAATGTGCCAATCGACAGCCATAGCCTTATTACTTCTTACTTACCATTAATAATTCAGCACCTACTTTGTTACCTCTCTGATCTGCTTGAGGAAGACAAAGACATGGTTGTAGAATTTTATGAAATATCTACAAGTACAAGCGACGGGATGTTTCAAAGATTTACTTGTGCTGTTCAAAAAATCAATTTGCCCCTCTTCGTGCCAGGCATTAAGGTGACAAGTTATGGCAGCTTTTTCATTAGATAAGAGTTCTGATAATAGCCTCTCTGATTATCCTGGGGCTCGTATTGTATCATCTGTGGATTCTAACACCTTTCGCAAATCTATATACAGGGCAGGAGATGGAAGTTGACGCACATTGGTGGTTCCAGAGTTAATGCCTTGTGAGTCTGTGCACACCCACAAACTAACATGTTTAAGGGTATTCACCAACACCTCTCCAATATTTTACACTGGAAAAGGTTGCAGATTTACTCCTCACATGGGCAGGAGTAAAATGTTCTCCAGTGTGGAGACAAAAAGGCATGTTGTAGGAAAAGCGAATTTACAGTTCAGCATAATTTTACTTCTATATACTAACCAACCGCCCCAAAGCTGCCTGTTTCTTCTTCTATATATGTACATGTACTTAAATATATTCCCAGGGAATATTCTACTTTTGCAATTGTAGGCTGTAGATCGATAAGTAGAGTCTAATATTCTGTTAACGGTGTGGAGAAACAATTTGGTTCTATCGAGGTGCAGCCTCTAATGGATCCTAAATCCATTCTCCACACTCCAAATTGTGAATAAATAGCATATTATGTACAGTGGATTGCTGTACATGGTTTATACCAGCAGTTCTTAACCTGTGGTCTGGAGACCCCTGGGTGTTTGCATCTGCTTAGAAAAGAAAATGGTATTAACAGATTAATAAAGTATATAAAAAAAGCTAAATTTAAATTAAACTGTAAAGCATTCTGTAAATGTGTACGGAATGTGAAATTGGGACAAAAAATTAAGCTGATATCCTCCGATTCATTTGTTGGAGCAGTGCAAATGCATCAAACAGAATACTGTATGGAAGATGTGTGGCTTCAGTTGAATTTAGAATAGCCCCAAACTTTCCCATCAAAATGAAATTTTTTTTTTTTTTTTTTTGCCGAATGCTTGTTGATGTATTCTTGCGTATTGTTATGCGGTTCAAATCATTGAGATTGCTTAAGCGCAGCCCTCCAGTAACGACTCACTTGTGGTCCCCGTATTCAGTAATTCAGTTGGTGTCCCTTGATTCCAGTAATGATTAAGTAGAGGTCCACGGAAGTCAAAAGGTTCAGAATCGCTGGTCTATGGCATGATGTTTTTCATGTATAGTAGTTATAAATAATGGTTTTCAATCAGGACTCAAGTGGGTACTTTAATGCAGTGACGCTTTGAATATGCTTTGTGAGTAATTGTCAGTATTGTATACCATAACTTAGCGTACTCTATGGTAAAAACGTAATGTGACTTTTGAACTGTAGTTTTGCAGAGTGAATCTTTCTGGATTCACTATGCTGTGCATTATTCCGCCATCTAGTGGTTGGGTCCGGAATTGTAGTATTCCTTTTTTTTTTTTTTTTTTTGGCCCAGGTGGGCGTCGACATACCACCATTTGTTGTCCTTTGTGACGTCGACGCGCTTCCTCCGGAAGCTCCCACCTTTGGGCGCCATCTTCAGATTCTTTTTTCCGCCGTTGGGTCTGGATCGTTACCGAAGAGTTCCCAGAGATTTGGAGAGGGAATCGACGAAAATCGCAGAAAAATCTACACAATCAGATTTCAACACACCCGACTACAGGTCAGGTAACCGGGATGACGAAAGAGAAGGTTTTCACCCGAGATCTCGACATCCAACGGAAAATGCGCACACAGGGGGCTCCCTGAGCGCGGGGATGGACAAAACGCCATTCAAATTTTGCGGCAACTGTCACCACAAACACGCCCAGAAGGACCAGCATCCAGTCTGCAACCTCTGCTCCCGCTTGACCACAACAGCAAGGACTGCAACACGTGCTCGGCGTTCACCCCGAAGACCCTCCGAGTAAGAGAGGCAGAGAAGGGCGAACTACACCATGGGGGGGCCACCTCCATCGCTCCGAGACTTAGGCCTCTCCAGTGGAGAAGAGGACAACCTCGCCGAAGGACTGCAGTCGTCGAAGTCCAAAAGAAAACGTCGAAGGAGGTAAGTGGTCGACTCCTAGACACTCGACCGACACTCCTAAGAGTGAAGCAAAGTCCTCGAAGGGAGCATTGCCGTCGAAACACTCGGCGAAAGCAACGGCACCCAAGGACAAGCAGCCCAGCGGATCCTTCGAAAAGGACTCCCAGACGGCGAAAACTCAGGAAAAATCAAGGTCGTCGAAGGCTGCCCTCGAAAAGGACACCTCGATGCCGAGAAAAGAAGGGTCAACAACGACTTCGACGACCTCGAATCGAAGCGCTCAAACTCTCGACGCCGAACAAGCTGCCGAGATGAAGAAGAGGAGGCTCGAGGCCAAAATGGCGAGCATCCTACAGCGAAAAAAGGACTTCGACGAAAGGATGAGCCAGTACACCATCCCACCGAAGCCCGCGACTGAGGTCGAAGGGGGTGTCTAAGACCCTGAACCGCCAAACGCCTGAACCGGTCGAGGAAAAGGAGGAAGAGGCCCTGTATTACTTGGAGGGCGAAGGCGAGGAAGATCAGCAGACCTACCAGGACTCAACGTCCTCGGAGGCACAAGACTTGCAGTGGCATGACCTCAACGCCGAAATACCGGAAGAAGGAGTAGACACATACCCTTCGAGGCCTTCACCGCCCGACGATATAGGGATCGATAATATGGTGGTTAAAAAGGCTGCAGAGACATATGGAGTGAAATTGGAGGAGGAGAAGCCCAAGGCCTGTTTTTTCCTGGAAACTCTGCTACCCACACAAACAAGAAGTCAGTTCCTGCCCATGCTCCCTAGTGTGCTGGACCAGGGCAGGGAGGCCTTCAGGGAGCCAGCTGTATGTAGATCAGTGACCCCGAGGACAGAAAAAAGTACAAACACTCCTCAAAGGACCCTGCATACATTCAGGGATCAGTGCCAGCTGATTCAATAATAACAGCAACAGCTAGGAAAAGGGCCAATGTGCCCACAAATGCCGGACCACCTCCAGACAAGGAGAGTAGAAGAATGGACCTCATGGGGAGGAAAGTAGAATGGAGTGCGGCGATTCAATGGCGCATCGCAAACTCCAACGCCCTAATCAATAGGCACGCATACCAGCACTGGGAGGAGGTAGGACAACTCCTGAAGCATCTACCAGAACAGTACCAGCAAAGGGCAGCCCACCTGGTAGAGGAAGGAAAAAACATGGCTAAACACATGTTTGAAGTCGGCCTTGGATGCTGCGGAAACATCCAGCAGGCAAATGGTGATTGGGGTGACAGAGAGAAGGCACGCATGGCTTAGGATTTCAGGCTTCAAGCCTGAGGTACAGAACAACATCCTGAACACACCTTTCAACGGAGAACAACTTTTTGGAACGCCAGTTGACGACAAGTTAACTCCGCTCAAAAAAGACAACGAAACAGCAAGGTCCATGGGAGCACTGCAGTTCAGAGGGATGAGAAGGGGTACGCCCTCAAGAAGGCCAGCAGGTAGGGGAGGCAACCAACCTAGTACATCGCACTAAACCTTCCAACAAGGTTATCAAGGAAACAGCCAAACGCAGCAGCAGGGACAGCAGCAACAAAACTGGCAGTACCAGCCACGAGGCCAGTCCTTTCGAGGGCGCTCAAACGGACGGGGACAAACACGGAGAGGAGAGCAACAATCCACCTCCAAGTGACTTCGCCGTAAGGCAAACGCCCACCCAGACAACACCTCTAGGGGGGCAACAAAACAAAAGACAAAGCCAAAAAATGATTCAACAAAACAAACCGTTCCCCGAACATATAACACCAGTAGGAGGCAGGATAAGGGACTTCTTCCAAGATTGGAGGAAGGTCACAACGGACAAATGGATACTAAACCTCATACAATACGGCTACTGCATAGAGCTGGAAAAACAACCTCCAAACAGGAGGCCAAACTACAAGGTGCACTCTGCAAAGGAACTTCCAACTCTTGCTACTAGAGGCACAGGAATTGCTCAACAAGAAGGCAATAGAGAGAGTGCCGTACAAGCAAAGAAACAAGGGGGTTTACTCCAACTACTTCCTCGTACCAAAGGTGACGAAACGCTAACGCATATTCTGGATCTAAGGTTCTTAAACAAGTTCATAAGGACACAAAGATTCAAAATGACATCTCTGCAAGAAGTAATACCCCAGATACAGGAGGGGGATTACATGGCAACTATAGACTTAAAAGACGCGTACTTACACATACCCATCAACAAAAAACACAAACACCTACTAAGGTTCGTGATCAACAAAACTCCCTACCAGTTCACAGTGCTCGCATTCGGACTCAAATCCGCCCCAAGGGTGTTTACAGAATGCCTAGCAGCGCACCTAAGGAGGCAAGGAATACATGTATACCCCTACCTCGATGACTGGCTCGTATAAGCAAGCTCTTACAAGCAATGCAGACAACACATCCAGGAAGTCATACAAACACTAATCCAACTGGGTTTCTCAATCCATTGGGGAAAGTCTTCAATAGAACCGGAACAGGTGAAGATATTCTTAGGGGCAGAAATCAACACCATACAGGGCAAGGTGTTCCCCAGCACAAAGAGAACCTTGGCAATACTGAAGGAGACACGTCCTTACCGCAAAGGGCAAACTCTCACAGTGAAGACAGTGAGCAAACTAATGGGAATGATGGCCTCATGCATACACCTGATCCCAAACATTCGTCTCCACATGAGACCGTTCCAGGAATGGATACAGCAGCAATCGTCCCAGGCAACAGGGAGTTGGGAAGATCTAGTGGGTGTCACACACGCAGTGCATCAGGAAATAGCGTGGTGGAACAAGGAAAACATATCACAAGGGAAAACATTCACACAACCAACTCCAACAGTGACCATCACAACGGACGCCTCCCAACTGGGGTGGGGCGCGCACATGAACAGACTCAAGGTGAGGGGGTTATGGTCGCAGCAGGATGCGGTCAAACACAACTACCTAGAGCTAAAGACAGTGTTCCTAGCCTTAAAAGCCTTTCAGAAGGAGCTGTACGGAAACAGGGTGTTGATCCAAACAGACAACACAACCACCATGTTCTACATCAACAAGCAAGGAGGAACACACTCGGTGGCACTATCGGGGCTAGCACAGGAAATATGGAGATGGGCCATTCCACTAAGAATAGACCTACTAGCAATACATCTCCCAGGGAAGGACCATGTGGAAGCAGACACTCAGCAGGCTGACGTCTGCATCCCACGAATGGGAGATCAACCAACAGGAAATAGAGAAACTATTCAGGAAATGGGGTCCCGCAAATAGACCTATTTGCAACACAACAAAATGCAAAATGCCAACACTGCGCAACCAGACCATCGGTCCCAAGGGAATGCGCTATGGATCAGTTGGTCAAAGACATTTGCCTACGCTTTTCCCCCCGATACCACTGATACACAGGGTACTCAACAAATGCAGGATCAGCAACATAACGCTAATACTAATAGCACCTCAGTGGGCCAGACAGTCCTGGTTCTCACAAATAGTAGAAATGGCGCAAGCACCAGCACACACATTCCCCAGAAGAAGGGACCTGTTAACAATGCAGAATGGAATGGTACTGCACCCAGAGCCAGAGAGCCTCAGCCTAGCAGCATGGCTCCTGAAGACCTAGAATTTGCACACCTCAGACTACCAGCAAGCAAAATGGCGGTGCTCAGGGAGGCAAGGAGGCCTACCACAAAGTGCTACGTAGCAAAGTGGAAAAGATTCTCCGAATGGTGCATTAGGGAGAAACTACAGAGGAAAATTACAAAAGAGTCCACAGTACTGAGATACTTAACGCATCTTCTAGAAAATAAACTAAGCTACACATCCCTAAGGGTGCACTTAGCGGCGATAGTGGCTTACACAAGAGGAGAAACAGGAAAGAGTTTCTTCACCTCCCAAGTAGTTAAAAGATTTCTAGAAGGGGCAAAGAGAATCGCACCTCCAAACAGAATGCTAGCACCAGCATGGAATCTCAACTTGGTGCTAGCTCAATTAATGAAGGCACCTTTTGAGCCTATTCACAAGGTTTCACTGCACATGCTCACGCTAAAGACAGCCTTCTTAGTAGCTATCACATCGCTACGAAGAGTGAGTGAACTACGAGCGCCAACACTTCAAGAGCCCTACCTACAAATACACAATGATAGGATTGTAATGAGAACAGACCCACACTTCATGCCAAAGGTGGTGTCACGGTTCCACATCAATAAGACAATCCAAATGCCAAGTTTTTTCCAAAAACCAACCACAAGCACAGAAAGGGCGCTACACACACTAGACGCCAGAAGGGCAGTAATGCACTATATAGAAAGGACAAAGGAGTGCAGGAAAACAAAGCAGTTCTTTGTATCCTTTGCCAGCAGTTTTTTGGGACGACCAGTTACCAAAAATACCATTGCACGGTGGATTGCACAAACCATACAACTCTGCCACACTCAAGCAGGACAACAGTTACAAGGAGCAGCTCATGCTCACTCAACAAGGAAGAAAGGAGCAACAATTGCGTTTCTAGCAAACACACCTATTCAAGACCTTTGCCAAGCCGCAACATGGTCTTCAGTGCACACATTCACTAAGCACTACTGTGTAGATATTCAAATGAACAAGGAAGCGCAAGTGGGACAGAAGGTCTTACAACACATATTCAGTAAACAGAGCTCATCTTCCATCCAGCCACCACAATAATGAGAAACCGCTACAAAGTCTATGCACAGCATAGTGAATCCAGAAAGATTCACGCTGCAAAACGTATAGTTTCTTACCTGTCGGTGTAGTTTTGCAGCTTGAAGACTTTCTGGATTCACTAGCGATCCCACCCTCCTCCGCCAGAAAGATGAGACAGGAGGAAGAGGATTAAAACAATAGAAAGACTTTAAAAGTTAAAAGAAGAGAAGAAGTAGCACAAGACAAGAAAAAAGAATCTGAAGATGGCGCCCAAAGGTGGGAGCTTCCGGAGGAAGCGCGTCGACGTCACGAAGGACACCAAATGGTGGTATGTCGACGCCCACCTGGGCCACGAAAAATAAAAATAAAAAGACTACAATTCCGGACCCAACCACTAGATGGCGGAATAATGCACAGCATAGTGAATCCAGAAAGTCTTCAAGCTGCAAAACTACACCGACAGGTAAACTATACGTTCTACATTAATTTGTACTTTATGAAGGAACTTTGATTGTAATCCATAATTAACATAAATTCCCCATTTCTACTTGGCAGCGGAGCCGTAACTGGTGAATTTATTTGGTTTTTAGTTTTTGTATTGTAACCATGATGCTCCTCTGGTAAATTTCTTCGTGAGTGAGATTTGTTTTAAAGTTTTTTTTAATTATTATTGAACACTTTCCTTAAATAGGTGTCTAAATTACTGATCACATTCTTTTGGGTACAGTATACTAATTAAAAGGATGTAGCATTTGTACCAATATATTAATAAAAAATAACTTTCTTGTCTCAAAGTCTAGCTACTGTTATGCCTCAACCGCTATGAAATTTGTATTTAAATTGTTCCCACTGTTTTAGAAAGGGTTGGTGATGTAAACATGTTGTTGGTGATGTAAACATGTAGGTGAGTAACAGTGAATTGCAGGTGTCATTCACCTAGGGGTTCTCCATGACATCAAATAGGCAACAAAATAGAGTTGGATATGGTGTAACTCAAAGGTGAAAAACATCCTTATAATTCACTTTGCGCTCATCAATAACTTTATGGAATGTATGGCCTTCAAAATCATCCGCCCTTGCTTTCAACTTTTATGCAGGGCAGAGGCATAATGTGGGAGCCAGATATAATACAGCCTGTCCTAAATAAGAAAAAAATATCTGGCCTCCTGTCACTCACCACACCACTTTCTATGCCTACTCACCCCCACCCCTAATGAAGCTGTGCTCTGAGCCAATGTTGCTCTGACAGCCTAGCAGAGTTCAGCCAGAGCAGCCTGGAATTGCTTCGAGGGAGCAACATTGGTTCGCAAGTTCTCTTACCCTCCATGGCTGTGTCCAAGCAGTGAATGCCGATTCCTAGAGCTTAAGTGTACAGAGAATCGTGATTTATTTAAAGACAAGGAATTTAGCAGTATGCATAAATCTTTTATTTACTTTTCTGATCAGCAATAGTTTAAAGTTTCTAGAATTATAACATTGGAATGTCGGGATTCCATTGAAGAAATTTAAGTGACTCCAGGCTTCTAATGATCGGTATCAGCCTTCTTCTCCTACATTCCAATGTTTATCTTTTTGTTTCTCCCTTTTTAATTAAGAACAGTCTTACCATCACTGGGTGGACTATTCTAATAGCCCTATAGCCCTTCTGCCTCTGGCTATACCAATTGTTTAAAGGCCCTCCATTGTTATAGCTGTTGCCTGCGGTTCGGGCCAATAACTCCAGTTCAGAGCCTTTAGCAACCCTTATAGCCCTCAGCAGCTTGTTGTAAGGCTATAGTGGAACACTGCATGAAAAAAGAAATAGAACTCTGTAGTCCCATATAAGCTCCATGTCCAACATCTTCTCCCTCTTTTGGTGCTGCTATATTCCTCAGCCAGAGTGTTCCTTATTCCAAACTATCCAAAATCCATTACTAACGATCTGTAACAGGAAAAATCAATCTATAATATACAAAGCATTAACTGTTTACACCCTTGAAGCTTATCGCATTCTCTTCATATCTTATATACTTCACTCCCCTCTTTCCAAACCCCGGTGGGGGGTTGGGTGGGATAATGCTAGCCAACTTGTCTCCTAATAAAATCACATTTCTCTATGCACTAAACCTCTGAGAATCGGCGTGCTATGGTCAGACTGGAGGCACGTATGATGCATGTTCAAAGCCTTGCCAGTCAGTGTCTGATACCTCCTCAGTTTGATTGAAATAAAACCTCTTGAAAATATCAGCCTTAGTACCATCTGATGCCTTCATAACTTCCGCTAATCTTCATCCTGCACAAAACACGTAAAGGACATGGCTCTTCTTACAAAATGTGCTTTAGTTTTTGAAAGATGCACTCTTGCCTTTTTCATTACAGCCATAACCCATCTAGCAATGGTCGCTGAAGGCACTGCTCCACAAGGTTCCACATATGAAATCGGCAACAGATCTATCCTGCTCTTCTACATTCTTGTCTCCTATTTCATAATACCCCTCACTACACATAATTTTGAAAAATCGATTTATTGGCAACTTCTCAAACAACTTGAAAATCAAACCAGTGTCCCATAGACTTAGTTCTAGTCCTAGGTGGTCTTTTTAATAGAATTACCTCCATAGCTCTTCTAATTAAATGACTTCTGCCCATGGACACCCCATCTAGAACAGAATTTTCTGCCTCTATAAGCTGACCTGTAACAATTAACTGTTCTATAACTCAAACCCTTTCTGCATAATCCTACTAGAAAATTGACAATCCTAACCTAATCAGCTTATCATTGGTGCCACAACTCGTGGCAGTGTGAAGGTTCGCTAGAAAGTTCTGTGAATCTTCCCGAATTTCTGATATTTTCCAAAGTAGAAGGATGAGAACTTTTAACTCAAGGCTGAATTAGAAAAGCTATCGTCACTATCCTTTCCAAGAAATCGTGAAAGGAGGAAAACCATAACCTTTAATTCCTTTCCAATTATGACTGAAAGCATCTATTTCCAAAGCCATTGGATCTGGGCACCAACTGATTTCGCTCTCTAATTTATAACTCAGGAAGTAAAAATATCCACTTCCAAACAATCCTGAAACCGTTCAGTTTTCAATTTCCAGTCACTTATCTGCTAAATGGTGAAAATTACTATTCTGCACTACTTTCTCTTTCCCTGGAAAATACTGAGCCTATAAACCAGTTTTGTATTCTAGACAAAATGTCCACATTTCTTTTGCTGTTTCTGATTCCATGCTTATAAATTCCCCGTCCACCAAAGTAATTCCTTCTCTGCTTCTTCTATAATCACTACTTTGTCTTCATGCCTGAATCGCCTTGACTGAGCCGAAGTCCTCAGGGCATTGTGAGGCTCTGTAATGTATAGGCCCTGGAAACACTGCCTGAATTGACAAAGACAGAAGGTCAATTACTCGAGCCAGCTCCCTCAAACTGGTTTCCTTTTTCCAAACAGATGTCTTTCCTCTTATCATTTTTACTTTCTTATATGCCAACTGTTGTACCCTTACAATATCTATTATGAAACCTAGAAGCTTCATGCTTTGATAGGGTACTAAAATAGATTTCTCCTGGTTTTACATTGAATTCTAATCTCTCGAACTATCCCTTCACTGAATATCATCCAAATAAACTATCATTCTTACTCCTTGCGGTCTCAAATGCCCTACTATGGTTCTTAATACAAAGGGGCTACTGACCGGCCAAAGGGTATGCATTGTAACTGATAAAACTTCTGTTTCCATCTGAATTGAAGATAACTGACTCTAAAGCTGCTGGAACTATGAAATTAGCATCTTTTAGATTTAATTTCACCATTTCCTGCAACATCTCTTAACAGATGTATTCCGCCCATCTTGCAGTGCCTGTCTGTCACATAAACAATCAGTATTCTTAAATGTATTACAGGTCTCCAAAGTTTGTATTTTTTTTTTCTTGCCTAAAAATAGTGCCTACAAAGCCCCTTTCCTTGTTACCTTTTTAGGTTGAACCTAGGCAGCGCGCATGCACTCTCTCTCGACATGCTGTATCTCTTCTTTGGGCTTTCATGGGCCCATCGCTTGTCATTCGTTGGTATGTGTGCCTTTCTAAATTCCTTACTTCGCATTGGTAAATCGCAGCCATTTGTCCCTCCTTTTGGTGTGGTGTTCCATCCCATGGCTACTGGCCCTGTTACATGTCTTATTTCACTTCTGCCATTTGAGTTAGTTATGGTGCGCTATTTTTTTTTCGATTGCCTCAGCTTGTGTGTTTGGAATGCTGTGTTTGTTGGCGTTCCAGGGCAAACGTGCGCAGCTGATGTTTTCAACCACACATTTTTGTTTATTTGAGAAGCACACTTGTTACTTTGATTGTAGCGCTCTGCTGATGGCATTATTTTTTTAACAAATACACCGTGCGCAGTGTGACCCGGAGATCGCACTTGAGTTTGTGTGGTTGTTGCAGTGCGAGCACCTGCATGGCCCCTGCCTCTCCCGCCTGCAAGTTGTGATCCACCTGGAAAGAAAAGCTGAGATCTGGCTGAGAACATGCTGCAAACATATTTTTAATGCCGCTGCTGGAAAGAATGAGCATTCTACCGCTACACTAAGTGGGTACGCCTGGTTTAAAGTGAGCGAGGGTCCCTTGGGCAGCTTCATCTCCGCGCCTCTCTGCAGCATTGGGCATGTACAGATCTGAAGCTGTCCCATGCCAGGGTGACTAACTAAACAATCTTATTTTTTAATCTAATTTATGGCAATGGTAGTTTTGATTTATAATCCTCTAAATCACAGGACTGCAAGTACCAGAATGCAGTGCAACACTCACGGCAGGCAGGGCCGCTCCGACAGGAAAGCTACAAGAGCCAAAGCAGCCTGCACATGCTGCTTGTTTACAGTGTGTGCTGTCCCAAAGGCGGATTCAGTCCCAGCACCCCGTGTGTTGCGGCGTTTGATCTTTACAAGCGCAGCTATGTGCTACCCTCAGACAGCATTGATGCTATCCGAAGAAAGGATCGCTGGGGTATCCGAATCCAGTGCATTGTGCGATGCTTTTGTGTATTTGCAGTTACTGCAACATAGTGGTTCAAAGCCTAGTGGGTCTCATTACAGGGTATAAAGTGTGCACACCGGCTTGGGTTGCCTCGCGCAGTGTATGGTTTCGGGCACCTCGCCCTTGCACGCCTTCAGTGTCTCCTAGATGAACAGCCGGATCCTGCCATGGGATTCATGAGTTTTGTTTAACTCACTGAATGTCGCATATGTAGCTTTAATGACACTAGTCCCAGACCGAGCTGTTTACTTTCTCTCCTTGGTTTCATTTTAGTTTGACACACAGGTGGTTCTCCAATGACCCTGGGTGTAACTTGTGATGCAATCGTTTCACTGGGGGTAGCTAGGACAGTTTGGGTAACTAGGATGACAATAATTGGGGGAGTAGGTATCCTTTGTGCAGCAGGTGCAGTGACACCAAGTTCCGCCCTTCCCAGTTATGTTTCTATTTTATTACCAAATCGTTCATGGGAGGGGGCATTGGGGCCAGTGGTTCCCTTGCTAGTGACAAGCGTCGGATAATTGAAGCAGGAGAAGGCTGACTAAATTTAACCGGTGCACTTGCTGTGCCTCATCTGTACCCCCGGGCGTGTCCCGTTAACACTTAGCCTTGTCTAAAGTTGAGTTTCATGACCTGGCGCACAGGCGTGAATCGCCCTAGAACTTCCCTTAAACATTGTCTGCAGCCATCACCTGGGTGCACGTATAACCTTGGCACTGCCCGTGTTTACATTCAAGAGCTGCATGCGCTCAGACTTGCGTTCCACTTTTCTCTCATCAGGAGATGCCTTCCTCTTTGTCTAGACGTTTTCTCGTAGCCTTCGTACTGCTCTCGTATTAAGGATTTTAATTTTAGCATATGTCTAATTGAAACATCATATTGTTTTTTGTTTTTTTAAATGAGACATTGGACTTTGAATTTGTACTTTGAATTGTATTTTAGTTTGCCATATTGATTTTTTTATGCTAAAAAAAGGCACTAAATATAATCTTAAACGGAGATAAATCTCTGCATGAATACAAGGACAGTGTCGTCTTCCCACTTATCCATGGGAAAACTAAAAATCTTCGTACTCGCATTGTCCTGAATATCGAAGTTTGGGTTCGTCCTCTTGAGAATCTAACCCTTGGTTTTCCCCTTAATAATCCTCTGCCTTTTCCTTACCGGGACTTCTAACAATTAAGGCCGAAAGGATGCCCTCTCCTTCTGTTGCTTCCATATAAATTATTCCCGTCAAACTTTCCGTATTGATGCCTGAGCCTAATCCAAGGCAGTAAATATTGAAACACAACCCCCTTTTCCAAGTAACAATCCTCTAGCTTCCTCACTAGATTCTAATTTTGTTAGGTCTCCCAGTTTATGGCATATGCACATTCGTACTGCCTTGTCTCTCTTCCATGAGGTTTAGATTAGCATTCCCCAGAAAGCAGATCTCTCCTTGGCTCCAATCTCTTCACAGATGTAGATACATATTTGTTTTGTTTTAATAGGCCTCCTCCAACAGATCAAAAATTCTGGCTAATTGTCCCAAAATATCTAATCTATCCTTGCATAGCTTTAATGACCGCTGTAATCCTTTTTTAGATCCTTTCCTAATTTAAAGAGGTATGTAATTAATTCTTGATCCAAATTTAGTGTCCTTGTTTTTTAATCCGTTACAAGGCATGAACATGCAGCCCTCATTACAATTGCTTTCGTTCCTTTCCAAAGGTTCCTTTATCCAAAACTTAATATACTCGGACGCTGGTCCAATGGCCACCAGTCAGAGATTTATGGATGTCTTTTCTCTTAGATCAAGAAGTTACTGACAGTGTATCTTTCAGTGCATTATTAGTCTTTAATTTTTTATCGTCACGGCCACCAAATTTGTTACCTAAAAAATCACCATAATTCAGGTTTAAAATATATTCATCGGTTAGGTGAAATACTTCTTCCTTTGCAGGGATCTCCTGCTGTCTTTGTGTTGCTTAGGCCACCTGTCTCCTGAGAGTCACTTAGGACTCTAACCCTTTTTTTCACCAGAAACATTACGTTCAGACAATACGTGATACACATTCACCTTGGGACTCTGCGTTTTTTTTTTTTTTTAAAGGTATTTTAATTGGTTTTTTAAATTTTAACTAAATAGTGTTTAAAACTACAGCACAACATCATGGTTAGTTGCCATGTGAATCCCCCTTCCAGAGTTGAACACATTTCAATAAATCTATTGACCTCTTCCCACTAAATGTCCCTTGTCCTCACTCTGGTGAACTGGGCTTATTTGTGTGTTTGGCCTGGCCTAATTACATTATTCCA
Source organism: Calotriton arnoldi (assembly GCA_963921515.1). NCBI lineage: Eukaryota > Metazoa > Chordata > Amphibia > Caudata > Salamandridae > Calotriton > Calotriton arnoldi. The sequence continues at coordinate 1,988,662 of CAWUFW010002036.1, read as the reverse complement.
TTCCCACGTGGAAACCCATATCTTTGCGTGTTTTTGGAGACAACCCCTTGATTTATAGACAGATTCCTCTGCAGTAGAACAGTAGTCCATCCCTCTCATCCACTTGGAGATAGGAGGAGCCTCCTTCGACTTCCAGTGACTTGCTATGTCAACAGGCATCCAATACCTCCTGAGAGTTTTATGGCTATGGTGTGCATTCTACCCCAAGAACACTCCCAGTACTGCTAACTTGAAGTCTTGATCTATTGAGATCTCAACTACATCTCTCAATTTATCCAGTATTGTGCCCAATATCTTTAAATAGGGCACTCCCATATTACATGCATCAGTGACCCCTGGCCAACTCACATCTAACTCATTGAGGGCACCTGCCTCTCCATGTTCCGGAGTCTGTCTGGGGTATAGTACATTCAGTGGAAATATATAAATTAGATCCACCTCAGCCATGCAGAAATAACCAACTATCTAGTCGCTACCTTTGCCTCAGCACATTCCTCCTCATCCATTTGCCCAGGATCTTCCTCCCACCTCTCCCTTAACCTCCCCATGAGATCTGGGATATTTTGTGCTGGCAGGAAATACCCTTTCCTCTCAATTAGCCCTCTCTTCTATAACAGCCGCTTTCCTTTTGTTTTGCTTTAACAGTGACTTAACTGTTGCTTGTAGCTTATCTTTTAATTCTTTACTTTACTCCAACTGCGAAACTCCAATGGAAAAATGCCCCTCTTTAATTTTCTTTTAAATTGTTTGTTGAAACGCCTACTGTTTATCAAATAAGCGCACAGCTGACACATCTCAACTGTCAACTGACCGATTTCTCATAAGCAATCACCTGTGGTCATGTTGCATTTGAAAACAAACCATTAAGAGAATGGGGTGACCCTGTGTCCCTCAGAACCTGGGTATTCATAGGACAATCTACAGATGGTTCTGTCGGATAAAGCAATTACTTTGTGAACCAATAACTGTTGAAAAACACGCAAAGAGAATATTTCATACTTCAAATAATTAATGTATTATTCTTTTGTATATGGCTGTCACAATAATCTTTTCTTATCAACAGATAAACAAGGTACGATAGGGAAGTGACTTTACGTGAATGTGACAAGGTGACAAGATGTCATGTGAAGAATATGAAAAACAAGGGAAGACAGACGATTGATATCTTCTCAAGCACTCGTCAATGAATGACAGTCATTCATTGACGAGTGCTTGAGAAGATATCAACCGGATGGTGTATCTGAATAATTTACTGAAGAGCCCCTTTGGGTTCCGCATACAGTGCCTAACAAGCAGATCATAGAGATCATTTGGATGTTGTATCTGAATAACTAACTGAATAGCCCCTTTGGGTCCCACGTACAGTGCCTAACAAACAGAGCCCAACCGGATGGTGGTTTCTGACGCAGTTGCCGCCATTTGAGTTTCCAAAGACCTCAAAAGTGGGAACAAGAACCACTATAGTTGGCTGTCCTCCTCTGTTTTTACTGTCCTGAAGAACACCCGCCGTGACGTTGTTTCAGTTACTCACACCTTGGGTCGAAACGTCGACGCTCCACACCAAACTCATGTCCTACATTCTCGCCCCTGAAATTAAAATAGGATTTGTACTATGGTGGCTAAGAATGAGTGAAAAAGTGTAATAGGACAGAGATTCTTTTATTTGCATTATTGTATGTCTTCCCTTGTTTTTCATATTCTTCACATATGACATCACCGTGTCACATATTAACGTAATGTCACTTCCCTATCGTACCTGGTTTATCTGTTGATAAGAAAAGATTATTGTGACAGCCATATACAAAAAAATTATACATTAATTATTTGAAGTAGGAAATATTCTCTTCGTGTGTTCCTTTCAATATATTAGTTATTGGTTTACAAAGTAATTGCCTTATCCGACAGAACCATCTGTAGATTGGCATCTGAAAACAAAAGCATGCTTCCTAGCGACCCTCAGACGCCAAATTTACTTTTGAAAGGGGCTTGTTGGAATGTAGCCACTGAATGCTCCAATCAAAAATTGCCCCTTGCACGTTTTTTTCTGCTAAGGAAGCAAGACATGCCATTACCAATGTGGTGTTCTGCGCTCGCGATGCGAGTTCAAATGAGCTAAAGTGCTAGTCTTTCCAAGCCACCCACGTTATCTAAAAAAGCTAATGTTGTAAACAATTGTTTCTTGTGTTCGGATTTTGTGAAAAGTAAACTTATTACACTATTTGTTAAAACAAGAACAAGTTAAACGCTGCTAAATAACCTAAAGTAAGCAACATTCGCACCAATACCCATAAATTTGTTTATTATTCAACAAACAGTCTCATTCGCTCCAAGATCTATTTAAGCATGAAACAAATATATAAAGAAAGAATACAAGCACATTTATCTGCTCGGAAGCAGCAAATGAAAGAGGGAGAGAAGATGGTACACATGAAGCTTATATAGGACTACAGAGTTCTGTTTCTTTGTTCAAATATTGGTCTAATTCTAGAAACCTTGATGTATTGCTGCTCAGAGTAGTGAATGAAAGATTTGTTCATAATGCTAGTCCCATTTACCAAAAAAAATGACGATGTAAAATCCAGTCATTCACACCAATGGCTGTCTAGGAGAGCCTTGGATAACATAGGTGGTAATAGTGAATTAAAAAATGCTCCTTTGGACTTAATACCAAAACTCAAACCAGCAGAGGACGATTATGTCAACTAACACCAATCATTACTCATTCATACATTCAACATTCGATAAACTGAGAGATATAACCAAATGCCCAAGGCTAACACTACCAACAACAAATATATAGAAAAAATATATCAATTTATTAAAAAGTACATTAATCTCAAGGTATACCAATCTACAAGTATACCATTATATCAAATGACATTAAAAAATCACAGAAATTACAATATTTCTAATCAACATATCAGAGAAAAATACAATTTCATAGAAAACATAATCACAAGTTAAAAAAGACGAGAGTACATACAACAGACAAAACATATGTCATAAAACTATACACATCCGTTTTAACTGAATATTGCCAACTGGCGCTTGGTACTGTCCTGATGTAGAGTACTCAGAACCCCCAGTCTTTTCACGGATTGTGTTACTTAAGAATGGCGTCGACGCGTTTCGATGGAAATCTTTATAGTACCATCTTTTTCAAGACAAATTTTTTTTATACTCTTCAAGCCTAACTGATTCCTGCTGGAACCCTTAAAACACCTCTTCTTAATAGTAGATGGATCATATAATAAGCGAAAAATGGAAGATTGGAACAGTTATCTCCGTTTTCCTCATTTGTTTCCAAATTTGAGTTGTATATCGGTATATCCCTTATACGATGCTTTTAACGGCCCAAGGTTATAATAATACGCCTGAGGCTTAAAGAAGGTATACTGGTTGTCACCGTTTTTGCGTGGACTATGATGTGCGGTTCAAACTTATAGGTTGGTTACACCCGCCACAGAACTCCCTTTTCCAATTGGGGTTTTATAACAGACGGCAACGTCACGTCAGCGGTCCGATGTCCGATAGATTTGAATTACAATGATGCTTTCCACTGAGGGTTCTGTTCGATATCAAATAGACAATGAGACTGATGTTAGAGTTGTCTATGATGTGACTCAGAACCTTGAGGAGCCATACAGTGCATGACCTCTCCCCCCTAGCCCAAATAAAAAAAATAAAACCATGGCCTCCTGCCACCCACCCCTATCGCTCTTTGTGCCTACCCTTTGCCTTGTTCTCTTTGATTTCCAGCACACTCTGACAGGCTCTCGTAGATGAGTGTCCTGCCAGAGCAGCCTAGAATTTCTTTGACATAGCCCAACAGTAGTTAAATTCTGTTAACCACTTGCTATCTCATGGCAGTAAATTACTAGATTATAATCCAGGTTTTTACACCAGTGACGGTACACGAGAGCCATACATAAGCGTTATTCACCTTTTATAGTTAACTTCTCCACATGTAACAGTATTCCCCCCCCCCGCCCCCCTGATTTCACGAGTGTGTGCAATTCCTAAGGTTATTAGCCTATTTCTGATATCTAACTGACTGCAGTTCTAAGAAACTGAAATAATGCATGCAGAGCGTGAGGGTATAAGATCAGGGGGAAAATTCCCTCACTGTATTTTAGCTTTGACACACTTTCTGGCGCTGTTAACTTGGCGACGATCTTTCAAGTTGAGTTATAAATAAATGGCTGTGAAAGAGCACAGAATTTAGGGAAATAAGTAATTAGCATCTTGCAGCACTAACCAGTGTTCATAAATCTAGGAGCATTTATATTTGTTTCTGCATAGACTTGGGCCCTAAAAACGACATGACTTACTCCTTTTTGGGTGCAAACTCTGTAACTGGATTCCTAGTAGTTGGCCGGTATTGCACATGTAATATTTAACCATACGCAAATTTCTCACACCATGAGGGTTGCTCACATGTTTACAGGAGCTACAAACAGTCAAGGATGGTCTTGACAAAGTGGAATGCTGATTTGTGCATTCTGGAATGCATTTGGTCTTAGTTCATGTAGTTAAGATGGACAGTGCTGGGTATGCAATTTGCTCAAAGACCCACTTGAAACAAATTTAGCACCTTACTTCTAATCAGAGCCAGAGTCGTTTAGAAATGGAAACGCTGTAGTGTGATCAGCCTTCCTCATACCTCCTGAAATAGGTAGGGTGCTAGACCCCTTTTATGTGACATGCATGTGGATTCTATGGTGGTCCCCTATATATGAGCTGATGCTGGTTAGAACATCTGTTCGATAGTATGTATCCAGTGGTTGGAGAATGGTTTGAATAAAGCTTAACAAAACATTCATGGTAAACCTAAAAATCACAATTGCAAATGAATGAATCATCTTAATGTCTCGTTTATAGGTCTTTAAATGCATTCCAACCCATAGAATCTTTAGGGGCTAGCTCCGGTGGTAGCTATAAGCTCCATCATGGCCCAGTTTTCACCACATTTCTTGCCTGGAAACCAGTTTGTCATCTGAGGGTTCAGAAGACCACATTCATTGGTGTCCAGGAGCCTCTCCTCTTCTCCCCCCCCCGCCACCCCCATGCATCAGATGTTTGCCCCAGCACCAGTGATACAGCTGCTATATTCCTCAGCAGGACCTCATTTACTGGAGCTCAAGCGTGAATGCAGGACACCCGTCTTTCCATCTCTGCGCCCTGAACATGCCATCTAAATGATTTCAAGTAGAGAGGCATACTAAGCGTCCACACCTAGGAATTCCTTGTACATCTTAGCATAATGGAACACAATGAGCTAGGTAACTCTAGCTTTCAGTGAGATATCAGTGTAAAGCACACACATTTTAAAATGGTATCAAAAGGAGAAGCGTCTTTGTCCGCAAAACTCAGAAAACTGAGTTAACAGTGGCACAATACTTTATCGGCTATATCAACTTTAATGTCCTTTCTTTTATATTAACATATACACGAATGAAGACCTCAAATCAGCTCTTGGTGAAAATCCATTACATCACTGAGCCATTACTTTTGTGCTCCAGCTATGAACTCGTACACGGATTGCTGCTCAAGTTTGATTAAGGTAGGCACAAATGAACAGTCAAGCCCTGCTAGGAGACATCCTTGGCTCCAGAACAGTTGTCGATGTACCGGTCAGTAATTGAGAGATTGGAGGCACATGACCTGCATCTCCATCAGAATTTTAAATTCTCAAAACATCAAAATTAACCTGGTGAGGGAAAAAGAATCCTTTCCTCATCCTTTAGTTCCCTTACCACTGTCTGTGGGAAAATTCATAAAGTGATGACTGCCATAGCGACCTTGAATGTTCAAGAACTTAATTCCTCAATAAAAACAGGGGCATTAGTACAGTTGCTCAAAACGAAAGAAGCAGACCTAGCTGTCCTCCAAAAGACTCACCTACTCTCCAGAGACTTACCGGACTATGTTCTTATTGGTTCCCATCCCAATTCCACTCATTAAATACCACAAAGATGAAGGGAGTTACTCTACTACTAACAAAGGGTTTAACATGAAGTTTAAAACAGAATACTCAGTAGAGGAAGATGGCTGTTGGCATCTGAAGCAGGCATCTGTAGCAGGCTAGGAGGCCTCCAAGTAACTAGACATATTCCCTATATGTCCCTTAAGAGGAGAAATGTCCATTTTATGCAAACCTCCTACCAAAACCTGCTTATTCGACCAAAGGGCCCATAATAGTAACAAACAATTTTAGCATAATTTTTCACCCCGAAGTTGACAGAACTCCTGCACACCCAACTAGCCCCAAGCCCGCCCCGCCAAATCCAAGGCTTACTAGACTTCACCATTAAGGATATATGGAGGAAACAGCACCATGGTGGCAGAGACTAGTTATTCTATTCCATTGCACATAGATCTTACACTTGTATAACATAACGTGTATTTGTAAAGCGCACGTTCACCCGTAGGTATCTTGGTGCTGAATAACAGATGTTTATTGTTACCCATCTCAATGGTACTCATTTTATCAACCTCAGATGGATGAAATGCTGAGTGGACCCCCCGGGATTTGAACCTGTGACCATGAGGTCGAACACAGGCTCCTGCAGTGGAGGCATTAGTCTTCTGAGCCACCAGACCCGGTATAGACCTCTCTCTCTCACTTCTAGGGCTTTAAAGCCGCATACTGTAACTACCGAAATAGGCCCAAAAATCCTATCCGACAACACATCTCTATGGTTACACCCTGACAGTGTTTCCATGCTCCCAGATATGTAAACCATGGATCACGAAGGAGCTACCGTTGAGGGATTTCATAGTGAAGGAACGAATAGGAGCAGCACTGGAACATTATGTTCAAGAAAAAGGTTAGCTGAAGCATCCTGTGGGATGCTACGAATAAATAATTAGAGGTGAGTTAATATCCCACACTGTGACATTCGAGTGGCATGGGGAACAGAGAAAGTTAGTTGGAAGGCAAACGGCGTCACTGAGCAACTCAACATTAACAGCGTACTTCTCTACGTACACTTTTAGAACTGCGCAAAGTAGGAGATGAACTACAGCAATTAATGCAGGATGCGGCAAAAAAATGACTACACAAAACAGACATACTAATGAAAAGGTTGACAAGGCGGATAGATTGGTAGCCTATAAGCTGAGGGAAGCCCCCACAGGAAATCATATCCAAGCAATAAAAAGATGCACTTGGCACATTTTATTCAGATATTAAGGACATATTGAAATGCTTCACAGTCTACTAGGAAACCCTCTTTACAGGGTAGAGCCTATCACTAGATGCTTGGGGGTGATTGCCACCTCCTGGAGGAAGAATTCTCCGTGGATGAGGTTAGAGCGGCTACTGACAGAATGCCAGGCAGAAAAATGCCAGGAATTGATGGATTATCTGCTTCCTTCTACAGAGCATTTACTAATCTAATAGTAAAGCCACTAACAGCGGTTTACAACAATATCCTAGAATGAAGAATCTCCACTCGCACTGCTTTTACAGCTGGGGAAATACTGTACCATCAACACCCATACAGGCCAGTGGCATCACTCCACATGGATGAAAAAATCTCTGCATCTGTGTTGGTATGCTGTCTACACGAGATTTGTTCTAGCCCTATATCCCCACCACAAGCTGGCTTTTTATTTTTAGACTGCCTCCCAAGGGGCAATGACAAATTGGCCTTCGTCCTCGTAGAAACATCAGAAAGAGCCCAGAAGCTGTCCATACATCACTAAAGTCCTGGATGAAATTCATGTGGGGCCAAGAAGGAAACGAACGATCATACTAATTTTCAAAAACCAGTAACAATACATGTCAAAGGTGAGTGGAGAGTACTCTTCCCCAAATGCCTATCCCAAGGGGAACCAGGCTGGTACGGCCATAAAGTGTTTAGGTAGACACACAGGAGTTTAAGTTAGCACTGTATGCTTGTAATTCTGAGTGTGCGCTGAGACTTCTATCCCAGTGCTGAAGGAGTAACTAGCTCAATTTACAAAAGCATCTGGCTTCCTCATTACCTACACAATTTTTAGTGGAATGGTGATAGCGGCTAACATTGAAGCCACTCAAGCAACCTTTGAACAAAATGGCAGGACCCATAAGATACCCATACGTGAATCCGACCCCCCCCCTTCCCCCCTCCAGAGGCTGAGCGTTTTATACAAGGACCTCTACCGTTGACGTAGCCTGGCTAGGGAGGTTGACTTTGATAAAGAGTAATTGTTTGCTCAGACTACTATATATGGTCCAGATCCTACTGCTTATGTTCCCCAAAAAAAGCTGATTGATCGAATCCGGCTCCTTTCCTTTGTTTGCAATGACTGTGCCCCCAGAGTTCCTAGGATAACACTCAATGGAGGTACTGCAGAGGGCGGCCCAGGTTTCCTGAACAAACGTTCATACATTAAGGTGGCACAACTTTGATCTGGACTGGAATCATAAACCCGAGAACAGGGGATGCACACAGACATTATTCTCCGATTCCACTGTATGTTCTGTTGTGGCTCCCGCAGAGAGTCCGGCTAAGGAAGCAACCGATACTTACCACAACACTGTTTCTAATAGAATATTGGCAGTCAATTACGTGTAAGGCTGGATTCACTATTTCCATCCCCATTGTCTCCTGTTATCTATAACCCCGACTTCCCAACAGGGCATCAACAATCCTTGCTTAAAAGGTTGGAATACTGGCCATCCTTAGGCAACCTCTACTCAGACAATGAGAGATCTACTCCAGCAGAACTTGAGGCAGTTTTGGATGTAGGCTGTAGCAACACAAAAAGGTGATGGATACAACGATGAACATTGTCAAACATTCACCCCCACTCTCAGATCTGGGTTAAAGCCATTGTGTTTTTGCTCACTATGCCCCCTCAGTTTGGACCCAACCATATACAAATCGGTCTCGACCCTGCTCCCCATGGGAACAGTCCCGCCTGAAGTGCCAGGCCAGGTCCTCCCTGGACTGGAAAACCAGCATCCTAGGACCAGTTTCGGAGTATCACCCCTCATGAGCCAGGCTAGTTTGAATTCAGTGGCATAGCGAGCATGGGACCCAGGGTAAGTGTGTATACAGGGGAGTGAAGGGAGAATCCAATTAAAGAATCTAGCATAATGATCAGACTAGATCAACAGATGAGAATGGAGAAAGAGAACATGCTCAAGGAGAGTTGGATTGAATCAAGAGTTTAAGAAATAGGTTCTGCACAATTTCATCACCCTGTATTTTTCGCTTTGTCGACAACTGATTTTATGGTCTTCTATCCTGAAGAAGTCTAGCTCACTATAAGCTCTGTTATTGTGGAGTGTGAGTGCCAACTTCCAGTGCCTACCTTTAAGATGACGTGTGCTGCTCCGCAGCTTGAGTAGTAAGCTCTGTGCTGGTTGCATGTGAACATGTGTGAACACTCGTATGGGCTGAGCAAGTGAGACTGCGATCCAGCTCATCCCGGTATCTGTGCTCGGGTAGCTGGTCGAAGAAGCGACCTGTCAGGGATTGGTGCAAACCTATGTGGGCCTTACAATAGGAGTGATCATAAATAATTCGAGTATGTACACGTTTGTAGTGCTTTACTGAAGTATGTAGAGGATCTTACTGTATTTTATGCTGTGGACAAAATCTGCAACAAAACCATAGTTTCTCCATAGTTAGGCCTAGACAAGAGTGTGACGCACCAACCCATTAGTAAATGGGCTTTAATGTCCACATATCTGTGCTTTTTTTTGGGCACTTCAAAATTATCATTTGTCTCTGACTCAACTCGTAATTAGATTTGGTCCATTGAATCACACTGCTGGGCCAAGTTAATTACCCTGATGGAGATTTAAAGGCCTTCCCACACAGTAGGGCCATCAGCCAGTAAGTAGGCCTGCTCTTGGAAGAGGGGAGGGTGTGAGACGGAATCTGCATATGCTAATTACGTTTCATACTTCACCCTGCTTGGGAAAGTTCAACCCCACAGAAACAAAGGAGGGTATGCAGACCTCGGGGGCTGGTCACAGAAGGGGTTGCCATTTGAAGTGTTGAAGGGCAGTGCTTAGGCTCTCAGAGAAAGTCTTTTAATAGACCACTTCAGGGCACGCAGTATCCCCTTTCCTTATAGTTGAGATTTATGCCTGAGGTCCCATTTCCCGATGGATCAAAGTGGGACCAGAACAAAGAGCCACGAGGCTCCTGGGGCGGGTCAGAACCACATAAGCAAGACAGTTGTCTTCTACCCCATGCCCATGTCTGGGAGCAGGAAGTGCATTACACAGCAGTAACTAACCTGCATGGATATAAATGGGAGGAGGAAGGTTGCCACCTCCCTTGCTGTCGTGGAACAGTGTTAGCTAATCAGGAAGTTAGCTGGGCCACATGAGTGGGCTCCCTGCACATCCCAGAGACCACTGCATACATGGTGCCCCAAAAGACTCCAAACAAGGCTGCATAGAAAAACAAGCATTGAAAATGCAATAGGTCTCGCCTTTGATTAAGTTAAAGCCATTTGCTTTGCTAATGGTATTGTATTCTAGCTTTGCATTATTTAGTGTATATTTGTGATATGTGCATATATTTGCATATATTTGCTCTCCCCTCTTTTGTCTGCCTCATGCTATTGTAATCCTCACTATACGAAATTAACACATACTATTCTTCTATTCATTCACCTCCCAAATCTGAAACACTGCTCTTTTCCTACTAACGCTATGCTTTAAACTACTACACAGCTAACAAAACAATTCTAACTACATACAACTACAACATATCACAAATATACACTAAATAATGCAAAGCTAGAATACAATACCATTAGCAAAGCAAATGGCTTTAACTTAATCAAAGGCGAGACCTATTGCATTTTCAATGCTTGTTAAGTAAGGATACTGCTGAATGGGCCCCACCGGCTGAGAGCTTCGATTTCTGCTCCTGATTCCATCTGTCTGTTTCAGAAGGACTGAAGCATAAGTGAGGCAAAGGCGTTCATTAACTCTTGGTCAGGCATTCTCCAAGGTGAGGGTACAGGCCAGTCTGCCAATAACTGCCAAGGTTTCAGATGGCTATATGTGACATTTTCATAATTTCATTGTAATTATGGGTCAGCCACCGCAGTTCTTTGCACCAGTTTTAAAATCTTAGTTTCGCGGTCTGATTCATTTCTGACATTTTTATGTTTCCCTTTCTTCATTGCTTGATTTTTTTTGCTCGCAAGAAAGTGTCACTCTTACTCGTCGAAATGTCACTCATAATTGCATTTAAATTTTGAAAATGCCACTCACAGCAATCTGAAACCTTGGCAGCTATGGGTGCACTCACTTGCGATATGCGCGCGCAGACATGCACACACGCGCGAACAGGGTGACACACCGAGGGAAGAGAAGGAAGGTGTATGTGGCGGGAAGGACTCTTATTCTGACACTTTCTTCCTTCCAAATGAGGGTCTGGAAAAACTGAGCAGGCGCGCTTGGCTCCCAAATCACAGCATTCCCACTGACACAAAGCCAGGCAGAGGAGAGAGAGAGACACAGAAGCAAGAGCGGGGCGAAGAGACCGCGAAGAATGAGGAAACGGGGGCGCGGGAAGTGAGCGCGGAAAGAAGAGCAAAGAGAAATCAAAGAATGTGGAGAAAGAGAGGAGAGAGCGAGAGGGGGAGATATGGGAAAGAAAGACAGCAGCAAGATGGGCCGAGGAGAATGGAGAGATAAGTGGATGGAGAGAAAAGGGAAGACGGGCAGCGCAACAGCAAAGAAAGAGAGGGGGAGGAGACGGGGAATAGAACGGAGAGCAAAAGAGAGGGAGGCGGAGGAGCAACACAGACCAAGGGACACATAGGCACACAACGAAACAAATAAAGGAGAAAGAGCGCAAGGGAAGACAATGAGTGTTGGAAAGTACCGAGAGACTGCGAAAGAAATAGCGCAATATGCAATGGAGAGAAAAAAGAGGGAAGAGGATGGAGAGGAAAGATGACAGTGTCATAGAAGTGTGGGGCAGAGAGGGTGAAAAGGACACCCAAAAGAAGGAGAGACTGACAGAAGGAGTTAGAAAGAAGAGGACTAGCAAGAAATGAAGAGAACACGTGAGAAGAGAGAAAGACGAGTGGAGGGAGACAGCATGATGGGGGAGGGAAAGAAAGAGGTGAGAGTAACAAAGATGAGAAGAGGAGAGGGACAAAGTGAGAGGAACGGAGAGAGACAAGGAGAACGATAGCAAGCGATGAAAGTAACAGAGCGAAAGAATAGGAGACAGGGAGGGGGTTAAGTGCGCAGACTCCTCTCCTGACACACGCAGGGCAGGCAGCTGCCGAGCGCCCTGTTACGAGGCTGCGCTCCCGGCTGTGAAGGCAGGCGAGAGGTGGGGGAGGGACGGGTCCCATTTCATCGGGAGGGGGTGCGCAGTTAGCAGGGGGATTGTGAAAGCAGGCAATGAGCCCCTGTTTGTGATCACATTCCTGAGCAGTGTAGTCTGTACACAAACACAAGTAGAAGCAGACTAGGGCACATTTAACACTTCAAACACACGCAGAACATCTCACACGTCATCACTGCTCCTGCACACACAGACTGGAGGACACTGAACTCTACCAACACGTACGACAGGCACTGACAGATAGAATCAATCTCTTTGTCTCTCACACACACACGGACAAACACATGAACAGTTAATCACCACTGTGACACACAGACTGAGGTACGGTCCTCAGACCCGCTCAGACACGCCGAACCCCAAAAGCTCTCACACACACGTCACGGCAAATCAAGGCCTGTTTTCAAAGTTGGAATGTAAGGCCAGATATTTTGTCGTCGAGCTCTGGACCTTCGCCGCTGACAGCAATTTATACCCAGCTAAGGATTTTACAGTAGTAAAAGTCACAGAGACTAAACTTCAAGACGGATAGAATCATATTGCAGCAACACTCCCTATAAACAGCAGTGATTAGAGAGGAGCACTTGAAAAGCCTCGTTCCGGCAATGCCGTTACTTGCTGCAGAAAAGCAGCTGTACTCTGCGTGATCAGGCACAAGCGATACTTGATTAAGTAGCGGTATTTAAGTGCTACGGAGAACAGAAACTTAGGTGCGAATATTTAACGGAGCGCCGCGCTCCGATGTAAAGTAAAAAATAATAAATAAACCGCGTGTGTGCCGCGCTCCGATGTAAAGTAAAAATTAATAAATAACAAGCCGGAATGACTCTAAATAAACAGCATGCGCCGCGCTCCAGCCGGAATGACAAAAAAAAAGTCCTCACCCTCTAATTAAAGGAGATAGTAACACGCCGCAAGTAAAGCATCCAGTCCCGGTGGGCGGGGCTAAAAGTGGACAGGGTGGTAACCAGGAGGGACTTAAAAGCCTCACAAACAATGGGAAGCCAGGGTTTAGCATGCACGATGACGCTAGCAAATGGAAACAGGGGGCGGAGCCTACACTCCACTTTCAAAACTGTATCGATTACAAGAAGCCCTCGCATGGCGAGAGCAGCGCATGCGCGCTGCTAACGCCAGGCGAGACCTAAAAAGTCACTGTTGTGGTGCAAGGCCACTAATTTAATATACAGTGTCTCAGGCCAAAGGAGCACCCTAGAATCCTTTTGGGGCGCTCAAAACTTCATTTTCAGTTTTTGTGGCATGGGAACCACCACCATTCCACCAAGTTTTGGGGCTGCCAGAGTATCAGCAGCCCCCAGAAGAGTACCTCCAAAAGGTCCTGACCTTTGTCTTCTAGGGGTTTACATTGATGAATCTTGGAGAAGTTTCTTCCAGTTTAAAGCCCTCCTGGAGCTTTTAGCTCAAAGGCTTTGTAGTGCAGGGTCTCTGGTAGTGAGTCCTGAGGCTTTGTTGCTGCATGTATAATAATGGAAGAAAGTTGCATGCACTTAGTTAATTGAAATGCTTTATTAATCATCAGAAATATGGTTCAGCACTCCGTGAAGTAAACCAAGGTCCAAATTTGGAGTAAGACCGGTAAAAGACCATAAAAGTAAACTTAAAAGTCCTTTTATAAACACACGATGATCCAGTTTGGAGTATAAAAGTAGTCTTTATTCCATGAGCAGCTTCACCTTCATTGAAACATGATCCAATTCATTTGCAGTAGCCAACGCGTTTCGTTCAGAAAAGCTTTTGTATCCAGTGGCATTCTTATTTGGTCAGAAACATGCATCTTCGTTGATTTGTTCACTTCTAGGCTGGCAGTCAAATGTACTCCTATGATTTGGAATGCAGTCATACCTCCCCCCCCCCCCCCCTGTATTATGTCTAGTATATGTGTGGAGTATTTTGGTTATACGTTTCAGGTCTCACTAGGCTTGCGAACTTGTAGGAAGGTGTCACCATATGTACTTTCTTCTCCCATTATGTATATATTTGTGAATGAGAGAGATGGAGATAGAGAGAGAGAGATATTCCAATCATGTTTATCCTGTTCCGTTAATGAAGCCAAGTACCTCTTAATGGAGAATGTCTTCTCTATGCCCTCAATGTCAACCCTACTTTTACTTTTTCGAGTGCTGTTCTATCAGCTTTAAAGCTGGTTTTGGGATTTCTTTTTTGGGAGAAGGTTCAACGCTGGGAGCAGAGGCTCCTTTGACGGGGACTGGATTTCTTTCACGACTGGCTTTACCTCACCCTAGGAATACCACCTTTGTCCTGGAGCTGGGCACTGCGGATAGCATTGGCCGAGCTGTGGGGTCATGGGATTCCAATACGGAGTATCGAATTGGGACACACCGGACACAGGACTTGTAGTACATATAATTTTGTCTGCTGCCTTTGTTAGTAAAAAATATAAACGTTTAAAGCAGAACTTTCATTCACATTACGAGGGTCGTCTCTCGGCAAAATGTTTGATTTATATGCTACAAGTTCCTAAGTGAACCGAAAAGGCAGCGTTATTGTGAACAATATCGTTTTAAAAGTTGATTTTGGTGCGTGTTGTTTGGTCTTTTAAAGAGACTTAAATGCCGATTTTGCAGCTGAAGGACTAGTATTACATTCCAGTCCGGTTTTTGACATGAGCTTAAAGGTGATTGATGGGACTTTGAGGCATCAAGATAAATCTGTTTAACATGGTTAGCAGTATTTATATATTAACTCAATATGAGTACCATTTATGCTGCTGCTAAACACTGTAAAGTTAGATTGGTGTTTTCGCATATAGTTCGAGTTCGTCCCTTTACAATGTCTGTACATGTTTGCTATCTTGCTGCTAAAAAATAGTGCATCATCTATGTTGATGGATTTAAAAGTATAAAAAGAGAAACCAAAATGGCGCACCTCAGATTGAAAAAGGCAGTGTTACTGCCGAAACGCGTCTCTCTTCTGAGGTTCTAGTGCCCTGTGTGACCTGATTGAATACACAGGATGTAAAACCCTGACTTCGAGTGCCGGTTCCCTCTCTCATTACGGAGCTTGGGGAGATTTCTTGGATATTTCTAGCGCTTGTGGTGGCGCTGTTTTCCGGGCACCACCAGTGATCTGGCAGCATGCCGCAAACTTTTCTTTGGATGGATATATATATATATATATATATATGTGTGTGTGTGTGTGTGTGTGTGTGTGTGTGTATGTATATATATATATATATATATATATATATATATATATATATATATAATGTGTGTGTGTGTGTGTGTATGTATGTATGTATGTATGTATATATATATATATATATATATATATATATGTGTATATATATACACACTCAAATACAATATATTTTCAGTGACGAAACCAAAGGTTACAGGGACGTTCTAGTTGGGAAATAGAATTATAAAAACCATAGAAATTCACTGAAAAAAACAAAGGTTACAGGGACGGTTTAGTTAGAATCAGATTTCATTCGTACAAAACCATTGGAATTCAGCAGTTATAGTTACCTGAGCTAACTATAGCTTATGCCCCCGTAATGCACTGTTTATGACTTCACATATTGCATCACTAATGACCTGGTCACTGACATCACTGATATTGCAAATGCCATCACTGATGACATCAAGTGAGTGTAAGTTTTTTAAGAGTTTGTAGGTTTTAAACATATATACTAACCTACTGCAAAAGTTAGATTACTATACTAGTTGTACTACTGAGTGATACTATCTCTAACATGTATAATCTGAGTGGGTGTGTGACTGTATTAGTGTGTGACTGGGTGTGAGTGCATGCATGAGTGAATGTATGGCTGAGTGAATTTCTGATTAGGTCTGTAGGTGTGAGTGGTTGTATGGGTGTGTGTGGGCATCTGAGTGGTTGTGTAGGTGTGTGACTGTATGGGTGTATAAGTAGGTATCGGAGTAGCTGTGTGGGTGTGAGTGACTTTTGCTGAGTCAGTGGGTGTGTCAGTGGCTGTATGAGTGAGTAACTCGGTGTGTAAGTAGCTGTATGGGTGAGTGGTTGTGAGTATTTTGTTAAGTGGGTTGGTGTGCGAGTGGTTGTATTAGAGAGTCAGTGTCTATGTGAATGACTGTCTTGGTGAGTGAGCAGATATGGGAGTGCTTGTATGGAAGTATGAATGGGTATGTAAGTGGATGTGTGAGTGCCTGTATGGGTGAGTGAGTGTCTGTGTTGAGAGGCTGTATGGGTATGTGAGTGGCTGTGTAGGTGACTAAGTCTGAGTAGCTGTATGGGTGGTGAGTGTATGGCTGTGTGAGGTGCTTTGTGGGTTAGTGACTTGCATGAGTGGCTGTATGAGTAGCTTTAAGGAGGAGTGAGTGGTTTTGTGTGTGTACTTGCATGGATCTGTGGATGGGTATGTGAGTGGTTGTGTGGGGGTGGGTGTACGAATGGTTGTATGGGGGAGTGAGTGGTTCTATGGATGATGTCATCAGTGAGATCATCAGTGATGTCACTGACCATATCATGAGTGATGTAATATGTGAGGCCATAATCTGTGCATTGTGGGCCGTAATTTATAGTTAGCTCAGGTAACTATAACTGCTGAATTTCAATGGTTTTGTACGAGTGGAATCTGAGCCGAACTATAACATCCCTGTAACCTTTTTTTTTGTTTCAGTGAATTTCAAAGTTTTTTTTAACTACTAGGCGTGTTTGCAAAGTGGTGGAGAAGGGGGATGAAACCTCCGACCAGCTCTCAGCAATCCTGTTGTATGGGACTTACTGCTGGTAACAGGAGGGCTTCTTGGCCTCTCCAAGGACCCTACGCATTGAAGGGGACTTCATCCTTCAACCAGTAGTGCGCTAGGAGGCGTGCTTGCAGAGTGGTAGAGGAAGGGGGTGGGGCTTCCGACGACCTCTGAGCAATTCTGGTGTGGGACTTACTGGAGGTAACCTAAGGGGTTGCTGGCCCTCAAGGACCCTCACCAGCCAAGGAGACTTCATCCCTGAACACGTTGCGCGCCAGGAGGCCCCTTTGCAGAGTGGTTGAGAAAGGGGGCAGGGCATTCAGCAACTTCCCCCGGGGCAGGCCTGGGGACCCCATCCCCTAGGACCCGGCCTTTAAAAAAAATATATATTTCTAACAGGGGAGGGGGGCCGACCCCCAACCTCAGGGACCCAGCCATTTAGAAATGGGGGGGGGGGAGGAGGACTGCACCGCTCCCCTTTGCGGGGCCGTTTTTGGCCCCGGAGACCCCATCCCCTGGAGCCTGGCCATCTTTCTCTGGGTACCCCTAGGGCACCCAGTCTCCACTGGGACTGCGGGGTGAGCCTGAAGGCCCCCACGCTCCCTGCTGGCTCCCCAACTCCTGCGGGAGCCGGCATTGCTTTAACACCCAGGGAGCTGCTGGAAATGCAACCCGCTGTGTGTGAAAGCAATTGGTCTGTTTTCCTGCTCGCTTGATAGCGGGCAGGGAAGCAGACAAATGCTCTGCTTCCAGCAAGTGAGAGCGTTTCTCCTCTCTTGCTCAGTGGAAGCGGAGTGTTTTGCTGTGGCTTGGCAGGACAGGTTAAAGCTCCCGCCAAGCCACAGCAAACCGCTATGTCCGGGGGTGGGCACTCCGGGAGCAAGAGACGGCCCTGGGGTATGGCGTTCCTAGGGTCATTATTGGTTCCAGGGGGGGCTCACTGCCGGGGAGGTTGTGGGCCCTGGGGCATTTATAAGACCCAGGAGCGGGTGGGGGGGGCACGTACGCCCCCTCCTTTAGGTGCCACATGGCCCCTGGACCTGGCCGATTACTAAAGAAGTGCAGTAGCCTGCATATTCCCTCTCCCCTCCCCCCCCCACCCCCACCCTCGGGAGGCCTAGTGGGTCAGGGTATTCCTGCCCCTTCCTTTTGTTTTTTGTTGGGACTTGGCTGAAGCAGAGTCCCAAGATGGCTGCCAACACATCCTGGTTTGAAGTGTTGCCAGCCAATCTGAGGATTCGCGGCTATACATATATATATATATATATATCAGGTTTTTCTCTTAATATCTTAAAAACCAATGAACGGATTTATGCCAGTTTAGAAAAAGGTCGCTTTCTAGACCAACGCGATACAAAAGGGGGATGATGGACGGAACGTTTGAGCCAATCAAACACTCACCCCCAGTCAACTGATCTGGGTTTAATCCATCATCATTCTTTAGCTCACTCCACCACCCCAGTTCAGACATGGCCATATGCAAATCAGTCTGACCCTGTGCCTCATGGGAACAGTCCAGCCCGAACTGCCAAGCCATGCCTTCCCTGGACCGGAAACAAGCATCCTAGGACCGGTTTCTGGCATTCCAGCCGTCATCAGCCAGGCTTACTTGAATCCAGTGGCAAAGTGAGCAAGGGACCCACGTCTGGGCATACCCCCGCCAACTTAGGGCGAACAAAGCGATACAAAAGGGGGATGATGGACGGAACGTTTGAGCCAATCAAACACTCACCCCCAGTCAACTGATCTGGGTTTAATCCATCATCATTCTTTAGCTCACTCCACCACCCCAGTTCAGACATGGCCATATGCAAATCAGTCTGACCCTGTGCCTCATGGGAACAGTCCAGCCCGAACTGCCAAGCCATGCCTTCCCTGGACCGGAAACAAGCATCCTAGGACCGGTTTCTGGCATTCCAGCCGTCATCAGCCAGGCTTACTTGAATCCAGTGGCAAAGTGAGCAAGGGACCCACGTCTGGGCATACCCCCGCCAACTTAGGGCGAACAAAGCGATACAAAAGGGGGATGATGGACGGAACGTTTGAGCCAATCAAACACTCACCCCCAGTCAACTGATCTGGGTTTAATCCATCATCATTCTTTAGCTCACTCCACCACCCCAGTTCAGACATGGCCATATGCAAATCAGTCTGACCCTGTGCCTCATGGGAACAGTCCAGCCCGAACTGCCAAGCCATGCCTTCCCTGGACCGGAAACAAGCATCCTAGGACCGGTTTCTGGCATTCCAGCCGTCATCAGCCAGGCTTACTTGAATCCAGTGGCAAAGTGAGCAAGGGACCCACGTCTGGGCATACCCCCGCCAACTTAGGGCGAACAAAGCGATACAAAAGGGGGATGATGGACGGAACGTTTGAGCCAATCAAACACTCACCCCCAGTCAACTGATCTGGGTTTAATCCATCATCATTCTTTAGCTCACTCCACCACCCCAGTTCAGACATGGCCATATGCAAATCAGTCTGACCCTGTGCCTCATGGGAACAGTCCAGCCCGAACTGCCAAGCCATGCCTTCCCTGGACCGGAAACAAGCATCCTAGGACCGGTTTCTGGCATTCCAGCCGTCATCAGCCAGGCTTACTTGAATCCAGTGGCAAAGTGAGCAAGGGACCCACGTCTGGGCATACCCCCGCCAACTTAGGGCGAACAAAGCGATACAAAAGGGGGATGATGGACGGAACGTTTGAGCCAATCAAACACTCACCCCCAGTCAACTGATCTGGGTTTAATCCATCATCATTCTTTAGCTCACTCCACCACCCCAGTTCAGACATGGCCATATGCAAATCAGTCTGACCCTGTGCCTCATGGGAACAGTCCAGCCCGAACTGCCAAGCCATGCCTTCCCTGGACCGGAAACAAGCATCCTAGGACCGGTTTCTGGCATTCCAGCCGTCATCAGCCAGGCTTACTTGAATCCAGTGGCAAAGTGAGCAAGGGACCCACGTCTGGGCATACCCCCGCCAACTTAGGGCGAACAAAGCGATACAAAAGGGGGATGATGGACGGAACGTTTGAGCCAATCAAACACTCACCCCCAGTCAACTGATCTGGGTTTAATCCATCATCATTCTTTAGCTCACTCCACCACCCCAGTTCAGACATGGCCATATGCAAATCAGTCTGACCCTGTGCCTCATGGGAACAGTCCAGCCCGAACTGCCAAGCCATGCCTTCCCTGGACCAGCCAGGCTTACTTGAATCCAGTGGCAAAGTGAGCAAGGGACCCACGTCTGGGCATACCTGGCTGATGACGGCTGGAATGCCAGAAACCGGTCCTAGGATGCTTGTTTCCGGTCCAGGGAAGACATGGCTTGGCAGTTCGGTGCTGGACTGTTCCCATGAGGCACAGGGTCAGACTGATTTGCATATGGCCATGTCTGAACTGGGGTGGTGGAGTGAGCTAAAGAATGATGATGGATTAAACCCAGATCAGTTGACTGGGGGTGAGTGTTTGATTGGCTCAAGCGTTCCGTCCATCATCCTCTTTTGTATCGCTTTCTAGACCAACAGCTACCTTTCTGCTAAATTAGGTGTAATTCCGTTCAGCAGTTCGGGCTGTAGTCCTATCTAAAATCTGAGAATTAACATGGGGAAAACGCATCTTTTTCTCGGTCCCCGCTTGACGGATCACCACAAAACGTTTTAAACAGCAGCTGGAGTGAGCGTTATTAGTTTTGAAAATTTCGCGAGGATTCGTCAAACGACGCCAGTTATATTGGCAAAACAAAAACTGCTCTTCCTATGGAAACTAGGTCCTAACTATAACTATCTACTTGCGACCCACAGTCGTTTTTAAAAGAATTTGTATGTATGTGTAAATGTGTGTATGTGTATGTATGTGTGTGTGTGTGTGTATATATATGTGTATGTGGGTGTGTGTGTATGTATGTATGTATATATATGTGCAAATATTCTACCCTTGGAGTTTAACAAAGGGGATCATAAACGCCAGCACCCCTTGCCTACTGAGGTAGTCTGAGAGAATTTATGAAGCAAAAGACTTGCCTGTAGGCTTTAGCACAGTGTATTAACAGTCTACACTTAAATGCCTATTTCCTTTACCAGATGTTTTCCTCAATAAGGCAGGCCTACTGACTTAGTTTTAATTTTCCTAAATAACTAGATTAAACCTAAGCAACCTGACATACCTTTTACCAAAGAACCAGCTAAGCATATAGCAATTGCCCTTGACTTGCATCATAACCAACATTGGCCTACTAAACTGCACATAATCGGGCTCCCATGAGACATAGTTACATTATAAATATGTACAAAACTAGAGTTGTTAAAGCAATATACCAGCCCTCTTAAAACAGCATACCCTGAATTATCACAGGGAAAATGTTTTACTCCCCAGGGTTTGTCTTGTGGAAAACTAACACTAAAACCCATGCCTTCTAAAGCAAAATAACACACTGTAGTAACAGATCACAATTAATGGAATTTTGACTTTTACAAATGTTTTCACTATAAATAAGCCAGGGCTGATGTCTCTGTAATATGTTTGTCATAATAAACAGATGACTGACATATGGTGTTGTACATATTTTTTCCAATTAACCAATTTGGTGTATAGCCTTTATCATTGGCTTGTCATCATAGCCAATACCACATTGAGCACAAGCTTGTACAAAATTATAATTAGCAAAACAAAATACTATCTAACTCGCCTAAGAAGGAGTTTCACAGTGCCAGTCTTCTATCCTCACAGTAATCTGTGAGAATCCATGTAACAAAATATAAAAGTGCCTGTGTTCTCCCTTTAAACATAGTTGGATTGGTATACACCTAATAGCAAATTTAACTTGCATAGAAGTACCAAATATATGGTCCAAAGTGTACACAGGGCCTGTAAGTTAAATGCCAGTAGTGGGGTGCAGCACCTATTGTACCATCCACTACAGTGGTAGTGCAGACCTGGCTTTCGGCCTACTATTGTACCCTGACATTAGCAGTGTAAAAACAGCTAATTAGCCTGTCAAAATTAAATCCTTTTGTCAGGCGCAAAACCCCCTTTTAAATAATGTCATTCCAGTGTAGGTCTTGTAGCCCATAATGCAGGGTACATAGTATTTAAAAGTAGGATATGTAGATATTTAATGTTATGTCCTTACAGTGACTAGCACTAAAAAGCTATTTTCACTCTAGTAATGCTGGCTAGCTGGCCCATAGAGAATACACTGAGAAGCAATATTAAAATCAATTACTATATCTTGGGAATTGGACAGCTAGAAAAATAATTAAATGGCTATCTTTAATAGTCATTAAAGCCAATTTCCATGGTGAAGTCTGATTTGTAATAAATATTAATGAAAAGTAACTTTTAGAAAGTTACCTTTTCCCTGTTCGAAATTCATGAAGGCTGTTGCATTGGTTTTCCCTCTTCTTCCAGCCAGTGATTAGCCTTAAATAGTTGTGGGAAAAGATATGAAATACCACCTAGGAGCAAACAATAGGCTTATCTGAATGGGCAGAGATTACTTGTCTGACTCCAGCAGAACATACAGGGTAGGGGCTGTGGGACTACTTTTGATGGCACAGTCTAAAATCCTGCTTGTCAGGTTTGTTGAGCCACATGTAACGCTTGGGGCACACTTGAAAGGGAGAGGACATAATACCAAGACCATTCTTGTGGATCCCCTGTCTGGTTGCTGAAGGGCCTTTTTTCTTACCAGACTCCTGTTTCTGGGATTGTAATGGGGCAATACCTGCTCCAAACTGTACTGTAGTGTTAGATGCGCGAGGACACTAGAGTTACAATGGTATACTTCCCCACACACCCTAGCCCAAGGAGCCAGAGTGGGCTAAAGACTTTGGCCATCTTGGAATTGGCCCGTCACATTACACTTTGGGCCTGATTCTGGCAAGGCAATTTGGAAGGCATGAAAAAGTGGGCAGGGTTGGCCCTGGGAACTTTTATCCCATTGGTTAGAGAGGGGCCAGGAGCCACCCCCACTTGCTAGTTCATGCCAGGCCTAAATGTGGCACCTCCAGGCACCCACTTCAGAACTCTTTCTTAAAATGCAAAAGATCAGACGAGGACTGGACCTGCTGTTTGTGACGCGAGGAGCTCCTAGGAACTGGACCTGCTCCCTCTTGTGTCCCTCATGTGTGGCTATTTGGAGACAAGCTGCTAGAGGCATTTTCCTGGAGGGGTCTAGCTGACCATTGGCAACTGGATCCTGCTGTTGGCCTCTGAGAGTCTCTAATTGCCTACTGTGGTGAACTGGGACTTAGAGGACTTAAGTTAGAAGGTTAAGTCTTTGAGCAGCACAGACCTGGTTGGTGTAGCCAACCTGCTATCTATCGTAGTCAGTCTTAAATTGCGCCTCGGGTCTGGGATACCTTTCACTAACTTTGGCGCTTTGTGCTTTTTGCTGCCGTTTCTACTTAAAACATTTAAAATTCATATTGCCGCTGTCCCTTGAACAATTTGTCATTTTTGTGTCCTTTTGTTTATTAAATGTCACTCTGTTTTTCTAATTCATTTTGGAATTTTTGTTTTCTATTTTAACTTTATTACTGTTCTATTATTGCATAAATACTTTGAACATTGCCCTAGGTTAAGCCTGTCTGCTCTGTGCCATAGCTACCAGGAGATTCATCTCAGGTCGATTTAGTGACTTTTAGGGTTTACCCTGACAAAGGTTCCTTGAGGTGGACAGTCAAACACCCCTAGTTATAACCCTATTTCTTTCATCCCACCCCATAAACCTTTTGAAAAAGTGTACGTTTAGTACCCCCAAACCCACCCAAATTAATCTGCCAGCAAAGTAGTTAATACATGCTGAACAAATTTTTTAGTTTCATAAGGGCAGCTATATACATTTTGTAGAGTATGCAACACAACCAAGGACTGTTTTGTCATAAAGGCCTGTACAAATAAGTAGCTGTGTTAATTCATGGCAAATGTCATGTTTTATTTCTAAAATGTAATGTGAGGATGATCAAGTAATACAAATTGTACCCTATTTTTGTAGTTTTGGTACTGAAACCTTCATTTATATGAAACACGCTTTCTAGAATATCTCTAGAAACAAATTTAATTGAAAATAAATCGCCCAGAATGATGAATATTTTGAAACTTAAATCATTCTACTTTAACACTAACTTTAACACATTGAACATGGTGTATTCAATTTTAAAGATAAATAAAGATGTAATGGGTCCAAACATCATGCATCTTTTTTGTCACGGCTGAAGTATTTTGAGCTTGATTCTCCCTCTTGTGAATATTCTGAATTTTTATAGACTAAACCGAAATTTAATATATCCAATATTCAAAGTTATTGAGCAATCTCTTCCATCAATGTTCGCCACATGAATATATACAGGAAGGTTAACATATAGGGACTAACCAGGCACAACACTTTAGGTATGCTGGGAGTAAAGGATCAGGTTCGTGATACGGACAGCAACGTATTGCTCTTCCCAATCTAGTTTCAGCACAGCGGGGGACGCTGGTGAAATCACCAGAATCCACGAACTATAACTAATATGCTCTGGTGAAAAGCGTGTTCGTTTTGAAATCCATTATGGAATAATTTGGAGCATATTGGATGTATTCTGCTGCTGAATGTTTAAACGATTACAATTGTGCTGATGTATCATATATTTAAACGTGGCTGTTGCTTATTCAAAACATTTATTTTGAAAGCCTACTCTTACACCAGTGTTCAACATTAAAATAAAAAACAGGAGTGAGAATGTCTATAATATCCGATAAACCTGATTAGATGCACTACAAAATAAAGCTTGTGATGTGGGGCTTAAACCAGGCTTCTGCGCCCCAATAAGTTTTAAGAATATTCAGGTATTGGGGACCATCTTCTCAGCTAGGTCACTGAAACCTTGGCTGTGATATTCAAGTGGATTAGAGTGTGTCTTCGGTGAGAAGCGTGCCATGAAAGGAGTCTTGAAACCTTGTTTTTTTTCCGGTGTTTAAACAGAATATCGGATTCAAAAACATTGTGCGACTAAATATTCTGTCGGGAATCTAGAGGACAAAAATATTGTGAAGGTACGTTTCTATAGGTACGCAAAGTTATACTTTTTATAACTCCAAATATATGTACCATGACAATTTATATATCTTTTTATTTTTTATTTTATTATTACAACAATCTGAGTTATCCTAACAGGCCATTAAGCATCACGGTGTTACAGTATCCATGGCTGATGTGGCCTGATGGAAAACAATGTTGGACCATACAAGACATTGGATCATAATAGACAGGGCTTTTGTGACCTTTGCAAAATAGATTACACAGCATTTAAACTGATGGCATTCAACACATTTTTGGAGACAATTAAAGTACATGGCTGAGTAATAGTTAGTAGAAACAGGCAATACAACGACATCAGGGTGAGCATACATCTTGTGAAATGGGTTGATTTGGATTTTTACAATTGAGCGTGACATATCTTACTAATAGGGCCAGGATGGACTGAGGCAAGCGGTTTAGCAGCTGATGGCGACTTATCAGTAGCTATGCTTCTGTGTCAGACCTAGGGGTTTCTAGCTCTGACGCGTCTTTCTCCCTAACCCATGTCCTGAAAGGCTCCCAAATGTCTTTTGGGCGGGACGTCATGGGCATGAGATCCCAATAAGCCGCTAATTGCTCCTGACAATATGCGATATCATGTATCCACTTATCAACTTTAGGGCCCTTGGGAGCACCCCACCGAATGGCCAACCTGTGCTTGGCAAGCAGCAACATCATTGCTGTGAGTCGGCGCACCTCCGGAGGGACCTCACCCCCATGACCTATTAGGGCGACCAGGGGAGTGCATTGCAATGTGACTCCTGTGACTTCCCGTATGATCTGGTAGACTCTTTCCCAATAGCAGGCAATAGGGGGGCAAGACCACGCAACATGTAGGAATGACGCATTGTCTTGTTTACATTTCCAGCAGTTCGCATTTGAGCCTAGTCAGATTTTATGTAGCTGTAAGGGCGTGCGGTATAGCCTATGTATAAATTTAAAATGGACGAGTCTCAGCCTATAATTTGGTGATAGGTGCGTGAGCTGGGAGCAGCAGAATGACCACTGTGTCTCTGTGGGTGATTCGCCTAGGTCTGCACGCCAGTGCGCAGGGGTGACGAAAGGGGTGGCTGCCTGCATTAGGTTATATAGTCTGGTAATCGGCTTACGGGTAGAAGGGGTGGTGATCACGTGTTCCAGTGGTGTCGGAGTAGCTGGGATCTCTGGAAAGGAGCTGTGTGCTGTTTTGCATGAAGCTCTAAGTTGATAGTATAGAAGCACTTCCAGGACGGGCCTTGGAGTGTCGTCTTGGTTTTGAGGTTTCTCTATAAACTTGCCCTGCGGGTAGAGGTCACCTAATGTATTCAGGCCCATTGCCTGGGCGCGACCAATCGCCCCTTTGTCTTGTAGGAAAGGGAAGAGTGGGTGGTGTGCAAGCGGAGTGGAGGGTGCAAAGAGTAGCGGGGTGCCAGCTCGCCGTCTTAGGCCCTCCCAAGCCCAGCGTAGCGTCTCGCCTGTGTTCACTTCTCCGTTTGTTCTGTGGTAGGATTTGTATAGGGCAACATGCAGGGGGGTGAGGTCCCCCACGTCTTTTTCAATCGCCACATGTGATTGGAAAGAGATTGGGTGCACCCAAAAATGTAGGAATTGTGCTTGTGCACATAATGCATAGAGTTCGAAATCAGGAGCCCCCACAGGAAAGCGGGCGTGTTAGTAGTTCCCATCCCGCACGTGGCTGTTTTCCAGCCCACAACAGGGTGATCGCCATGGAACGGAGAGATTTAAAAAAAGCTTGCGTGAGGGGGATTGGAATATTCACTAATAAATACAAAAGTTTGGGGAGGACTATCATTTTGGTTATGGCAATTCTGCCTGCCAAAGACAGCGGCAGTGCGGACCAGAACGTAGACCTGTGCTCCAGCCACTCAAGCAGGCGTCCGAAATTCGTGCGCCATATTTCTTGTATGTTTCAACTGAGCCAGATGCCTAAGTACTTTACAGAGCCATCTGCCTAGGTGTGTGGGAATTCCAGTTTCGAGTGGGCATCAGTTAAGGGCAGAAGAGAAGATTTAGACCAGTTCACCTTTACACCAGATATCCCTCCAAACTGGAGGACTTACCGCAGGACTGGATTCAGATTTTCGTCTGGTTTGCGAATGTACAACGTGATGTCGTCCGCGTACATTGATGATATTAAACTCCTGTCTGTGAATCCCAGCCCTCTAAGTGTGTGATGCTGGCGTATTCTGGCAGCTAGGGGTTCCATGGCTATCGCAAAAAGCAGTGGTGAGAGGGGGCAGCCCTGTCTGGTACTGCGCATTATCGGGAATGGCTCCGACAGCAACCCATTTTCTTGTAGTCGTGCCACGGGCCCGGTGTATAGTAGGCGGACTAACTTGATACAATTAGGACTGAAAACCATCCTAGGTAAAATAGTAAACAAGTAGGGCCACTCCAGCGAATCAAACGCTTTGGTAGTGTCAAGAAAAGCACGATTTATATATCTTCAATGTAAGTAAAAGTGGAGTTAAAAATAGTTATTCTTTGCTGTCAGTGCAGGTCACTGTGCAGCTGTTGCCTCCTTGCTTGTTGGCAGTGCTATTGAGGTAGCCATGGATTCTTTTGACTGTTTCTCCCGCCCCCTTCTTTTTAACTCTTCTGTCCCGTCCTGTGAAAAAATGATTCTTGCATGTAGCTTTTCACATTTCTTCATGCGTTGCTCCAAAGAGTTGCAAATTTGAGTTGTTAGATGCCCACGTCCTGCTAGCCCTCAGCAATTAAAAGAAATGGATTCAGTATCTTAGTCTTTCAGTGCTTGGGTCTCGCTGGTATTGTTTCAAAATATCTCCTAGTGATTCACATTGATACCTTGGAGACCATTGAGCCAGAGAGATTCATAATGATCACCTAATCAACAATGACTCTATCTTTTCCAAAAGACTGCCAACGTTAATCTTTCAGAGTGAATGTGATTTATCCTTTAGTACTCTAAAAGTACAAGGATGTTAGAAAAGCCTACCGTGTTGCAGCATATGAAAATGATTTTATGACACCCAAACATCTAACCTTAATGTGGTTGCATGCCGGCTTTGAGATTGGTTCTTAGAATGTGAACCTACCTGGAGGAAATGAACTGCTCTTCTGTTCTGTTGTGACCTAGCTAAATAGGAATATTAGTGAATATAAAATCGGTATGGCAGATGCTAAGACCAGGATGCCAGGTAAGTTTTATATTTGAAATGGGTGCCGTAGAGCAAGAAGAGGCAGTAAGTACTGATACACCCCCACCCTCCTCCAAGCAGTACAAATCAGATGTATTTGATGCTCAAGAATGTGCCTCTGTGTTCCTATCTGCACTACTTAATATAATCCTTGTGATGCATACATGTCATGGTGCCACAAGGAGATCTACTGGTATTAGTGCCTGAAACGAGTAAGGCAATTTGGGGGGGAAATCAAATATGGATCTTGATAGCTTTAATCTATGGATTTGAACTAAAGTCCACTTTTCAATTATGTGAGTGAATGTATTTGTATTTATAAAATGTGAATGCTATTGTCACAGGCTTATACCACATAAAACATGGTTGTAGTCTATGCTTGTATCTGTAATGCAGTTTTCTTTGCAGATAGACTCCCTTGTAGTGGCCAACCTCCATATCAGCCACAGACTGTATTTATTCTAGTAGTAAACTTGAACATTCTTTCTCCAAAAAGAACCCCCCCCCCACTCATATAGTTTGAGAGGCATGTAAGTACGTAAAAGGCCTTGTTGAATTACTGAAAGATGTGCCTTCAGATATTGGAAGAAATAGAAAACATAACTGGGTATTTGGAGTAATGGATAAAAGGACAGGTTAGTGAGTTAACTAGAGAGCAAATTAGTAAGGGGGTGTAAGAGGATAGGTGTATTTTTGCTCAGTTGAGCATGCTTGTTTAGTAAATAGTGACAAAGGTATGCAAGGTGGGGGGAATCTTAGTGTTTTTTTATTTTTTTAAATCACTCAACAGCAAGTATGCTGCCTAATGTTTATGTAGCCTTGTGATCATTTGATCATTTCCTTTGTGTTTTGGGGCCCTCTCCCTGTCCCTTATGGGAAGTCTGCATCCGCAGCTGCTAGTTTATTCCTTCCTTAGGTCTCCTCCTTGAGTTTGTATGCTTCAGAATATATACTGTTTCCTCTTATACACCTCTCTGTTTGGCTCTGTACTTGATGCTCTCTTAAAACGTTTGCTTTACTTAACTCGCGCATTTTGTTGATCTAACTTTACCTTTGTTTGAGGTGTTCCAGGTCTTGCGATTACTCTTCTCTCAGTATAAACTTTTTCAGTCTTTCCTCTTTCGGTACAATATAAACTTTCCTAGCTATTGTGAAGGAAAGTTTCAATTCTATTAAGGCCGCGGAGGCGAGGATTATGCTCATCTTTCATTTATTCATACTCGGCAGCCTTAACAAACATGTTATCATTCAGACTACAAATCCCATGAGTCTTTGCAACAACTCAACAATATAACCATGGAGTAAGTCCCACATAAGCAACATCAACGAACAGTACTTCCTCTTTCTTTGAGCGAAACATCCTGAAGTCTGCTTTTCTTTCAGTATTCTTGCTTCTGATCTGATCCTGAGGAATAACAAAATATTGGCGATAAATTCTCAAAATATCAAACGTCTAAAATCTGTCACCAATATCAGCAATACCTGTAACAATCAAGTTATGCAACATTGAACCAGATTCATACGCTCACTTATCGATAAGTACAGTTCTAGCAAGTATTGCATAAGAAACATTAATAGAACCTTTGCTGTGGTCACCATATCTGAAGATACTTATCCAACACCGAAGACTTCAGAGGATACCAGGAGGGTAATAGAGGGTAACCAGTCGGGAGGGATAATCCTTGCATCAGCATCCCTAATAGAGTTGAAAATTTCCTTCACGATAGCTATGAAATTTTATATTCTATGTCAGGAAGGAAGGCTCAGATTATGCTAGTTTAAAGCTGGTCAACAACCAGTGAAGCCATGCCAGTGATTGGTTTATAGTAAAATGTCTTGAAAGTGGAATCCGAAGGCCAGTCAGCAGCTTTGAAAATATCCTCTAGGAGGCTCCTCAGGAAGAAGGCCTTCTAGGCAATAGCTCCCCTGGTGGAGTGTGCCCCAAAGGAGGATGTATCGATACCTGATTCTTGCAGGATCCATCTCGCCCATCGGGCGATAGTCGATGCTGACACTGGATTGAAAGGCTTCTTGAGGGAAATAAATAGAACTGTTCCGGGTGGTCTGTATTCCTCAGCCATAGGCTCTCAGACTGCGTGCTACGCACAATTTTAGATGACCCTGGAAGACCAGATAGTGATCCACCCTGTTATTGTATTTAGTTCACTGTGAAATAGTGATTGACAGCCCCTCTGGAGTAACCATATGTGCTGTAATATCTAAGGCACAAACATCAGAAACTCGTTTACATGCGATGAGACCTAACCGGACTGCTAACTTACCTGTTAACGCCTTACAGGACAGGTATGGATTATCCTGCCATGATGGCAGTATTCGAAGTACCACATTCACATCCCAAAGAGGAGTACTTCGGTTCCAGTGGGAAAGTCAACCCAATGCCCCTCAGGAGCCGACAGACAAATGGGTGTTCCCCCCCCACCGAGATGTCATGGATCGGTATATGACCCACCAAAATTGCTGACCTGCATGCGTTGATAGTGCGATAAGTCAACCCCTTGTCCCCCAACTCTGACAGGAAATTGACAATCTACACCACATCTGCCCCCAGGGGATCCGAACCCTGTCACAAACACCAGTGTGACCAGCTTCTCCACATCAAGCTGTATCTATTGACAGTAGAATCTGCCCAGGCTCTTCTGATGAGGGAAGTAGCCCGTGATCAAGGGTCCGGGACCTCCCAACGTCTACTGTAATCCTCCAACCCATCAGGTGGAGAGTCTCGTCCTGAACCAGTTGGTGTAAGTTGCCATGAGGGTCCGTCAGAAGAAGAGGAGTCAAAGGAAGTAGGATTTGAAAATTCATTGAAAGTTCCAGAAGAACTGGACATCATACTTTTTGGTTTCCAAAGCGGTGTCACCAAGATAACTTCCACCTTCTGACATCTGACCAACACCATGAGCCTGGCTATACCCAAGAATGGAGGAAACTCCTACCCCCTGAAATGGACTCCAATCCTGAATGAAGGCATTAGTCGTCTCCGCTAGAGCATCCGGATGCCTGCTGGAAAAATTAGGAAGATGATTGAGTCGTGATGCAAAAAGATCCACCTGGCATGGGCCCCACCACGCCATC
Source organism: Calotriton arnoldi (assembly GCA_963921515.1). NCBI lineage: Eukaryota > Metazoa > Chordata > Amphibia > Caudata > Salamandridae > Calotriton > Calotriton arnoldi. The sequence goes on along the minus strand of CAWUFW010002036.1, from coordinate 1,957,307 downwards.
AGTCTCGGAAATAGAGAGGGATACAGCTTCCAGGCGCTATTATCCTTTAGGTGTCTGGACTGCCAGTATGCAGACTGAGTTTCCCCGGCAGATGTTCTGCTGTCACAACAACTTGTGATCCAGTCAATAGTTCCAGAAGGCCCTGGCCAAATCAAGAGTACCTTGGATCTTGTTCCTCCCTGGGGAATTATATATCGACCCACCGAGATGTTGTCCATCTTCAACAGGATGGCGCAGGACACCTTGTTGGCTGCCAAACTCCGAATTAAAAATGATTCGGCGAGGAGTTCCAGACAATTGATGTGGATAGTCTTCTCTTGCCCTGACCATTGTCCGCCTGTGGTAATATCCCCACAGCGTGTGCACCATCCGTGATGATTGGCATCCGATTCCATAACCAGATCCGGGGCCGATCCAAATATGGCTCTCCCATTTCAGGCCTGCATATTATCAAGCTACCACCGAAGCTCTGCCCGAGTTTTTAGGGAAATCTCCTGCGCATATGTCAGGCGCCTCCTGAAATGTTGCGCCTTCAGGCGTTGCAGGGCCCAGTAATGCAGTGGGCCTGGAAAAATCGCTTGGATCGATGAGGACAGAAGGCCTACAATCTGGCCAAATGACGTAGGGAAAACTACTCCCTCTGCAGGGTTTTACACCACTCCAGACGAATCAAGAGCATCTTCTTCTGGGGCAACTGGAGGCACTGGTGCACTGTGCCAACCTTGAAAGGTCATCTACTGTGCTGGCACAAAATCCAACTTCTGGGCATTCAGTATAAATCCTAGTTCTTGTAACAAAGACAAAGTCAGTTAAGAGACTGAAGCAGGTTTTTCCTGGTGCGTCAGAAGAATGTCGTCCAGGTACACTATTAGCCATGCTCCCCGCACCCAGAGCCATTCCATAACCGGCCGCAACACCTTGGTAAAGCGCCAAGGTATTGAGGATAGGCTGAACGGTAGGCATGTGAATTCGAAAATCTGACTGTCCCACTCGAATTGTAGAAACCGTTTGTGTGGAGAAAAATCAGAATGGGGAGGTGTCTTTCAGCTCAAACCATACCAACCAGTCATTGGACAACAGAACATCTCTTAGGAGGTGGATGCCCTCCATTTTGAAATGGCGATATACCACCCATCGATTTTGAAATCTCTCAGATTTATAACTGCTCTGAAACCCTTGTCCTTTTTCTCGACCAGAAAAATATTGCACAGGAATCCCCTGTGGTGAAGAACCGTGTGTGTGTGTAATGGCCCCTTTTATTGAGAAGATCTGTCGCCTATCGGTTTACCACCTGCATCCCTTCCTTTGAGAAGACTAAGGGACAGTGTCGGAAGTGTTGGCCGGGTGTACTGTAAAATTCTATGTGAAAGCCCTTCACGGTTTGAAGCACCCCCGTGTCCCCTGTTGTGGGCGCCCACTTCTGGCTGAACCATTGTAACCCCCCCCCCCCACCCCTTGTAGGGAAGAAGGGATATTGTTTACCTGTCATGCCACCTGGCACGTTGCTGGCTCCCCGAAAGTTTCCTTTGCCACTACATCCTCTGCCACGACCTCTTGAGGGGTAGAACCCTCCAAATTTCTTGTGGTCTTGCCACTGGATAGAGCACCTTGGCTGAATTTTATGGGGGTTGGAGTTGTGCGAGCGGCCGGAGCAGCACCCCCTACCTCTTCTGGTCCCTCCAAAAATTTGCTGGCTGTAGACCTTTTTGATGGACTGCTGTGCCTTGTCCAGGGATGAGAAGGTATTGACAAAGTGTGACAACCTCTTAATAAAAGGTTCTCCGAAGAGACCCTGTGAGAAAGTGCCATCTTTCTTGCATGATATGCCCCCACTTTTTGCTGCAATGCTGATGTGCTTTGACTGAGTGTGCCCTGGCCTCCTGCCAACCAGGTACCCAGGGCCTGTGTTCCTTCCCTAAAACTGCATTGATACCTACACCCAATTGGCATCCCTGGCCACAGTTCAGCACCTGGTAAATGGTACCATGGGTACCAAGGGCACTGTGACCAGGGAAGGCCCCTAAGGGCTGCAGCACTTGTTGTGCCACCCTTAGGGACCCTGTACCTTTACACACACACACTGCCTTTGCAGGCTGCGTGTCTTGGTGCAGAACAAAAGCGAAGAGTCGACATGGCACACATCCCTGTGTGCCATGCCTACAAGCCACTGCCCTGGCCTAGGTCAGCCACCCCTCTAGCTGGGTGCACTATGCCAGTGGTGAGGGCATAGAGGCATGAGCCCTGTGCCCCTACAGTGCCCAAGTCCATTCTTGGGCATTGTAAGTGCAGTGCTGCCATTAAGAGTATATGGTGCTGGGAGTCTGTCATTACGAACTCCACAGCACCATAATGGCCCCACTGAAAACTAAGAAGTTTGGTATCAAACTTCTTAGCCCATTAAACCCCCACTGATGCCAGTGTGGGATTTAATGTAAAACGCACTCCAGAGGGCATCTTAGAGATGCCCCCTGAAACCAACCCGACCTCCAGTGTCCGGACTGAGTGGCTGCCCAGGCTGCCACCACCAGACATGTTTCTGACCCCTGGGTCGAGAGCCTCTGCTCTCAGGGGCCTGAAAGAATGCGCATCCTGGGGCGAGGTGCCAAAGCCTCCTCCCCCAGGATGGGCAGGGGGAGCTTCAAAGGCCTGCTGCCTTTTGAGCTTCCCCAGACCACTTGCTGCTTCCTGCAAACTGGTCCCCACTGGTTCTACCCCCACTTCTGGCGGGAGAACCGGCGGGAAAACCAGAGGCAGGAAATGGGTTGTGCCCACCTCTGCCAACTCCACCCCTAAGGTGGGGGAGACTAGGTGAAGCCCAAACTAGAGTCCCCGCCATCTTGACGATGGGGGGACCCAGCCAACCAGGGACAGGCTCCTGCCCCCCTCCCACTAGAGAGGAGCAGAATAGGGGGTGTACCCACCGCAGGGAAGGGACCCATTGGCCCCTGCCCTTACCTACCTGTAACCACCCCTAAATTTAGTATTTAGGGGCTCCCTGAACCTTCCTTCCTCAGTTCCCAAATCCGAAAAACAAGAAGAGAAGACGAAGCAAGAAGACCAGCCGTGCAGCTGCTAACAAGGAGGCGACGACAACTGACTTGGCCCCAGCCCTACTGGCCTGTCGACCTCTGAACCTGCTCCTGCGGAACCCCGGCCTCAGCAACCTCAAAAACCCCGGAGGACCTGACTTCTGTGCCACAGCCTTCAACCCAGGGACTCCCACGAGCAGTGGTACTGCTCAAAAGAACAAACTCCAAAAGACCCAGCCCTGGCACGGAACCGCGAAACCTGCACCCTCTGCACCCTCCGAGCCCGGCCTGTGCCTGAGTGAACCAAGACTTTGAGGACGTCCCCCCGGCGATTCTGACCTGGAATCCAGTGCCCAAGGACCCTCCTCGACGACCCAGACGACGCCTGCAGCCTCAGGACAAGGGACCCCTCCAACCGTGACCAGCAGGGGTAAGATTTCCCGACCTCAAAAGACACCCCTGCACCCGGGCGCCCCACGGCCCCCTGTGCCCAACTCCTGGGTGTCTACCTATCCTCCAAGACCCCAACTTACCTCCCAAAGTGCTGGTCGCCCCTGAAGAATCACCGTCCCCAAGCCTGCAGCCTTTTTCACCGTCCAAGATCTCCATTGGTTAACATTGAGCGCCTGACGGCTCAAAAGCACCCTGCACCCAGCCGCCCGAGTGCCCCTGGAAGTGCAACCTCTACCCTAACCTACTTCCCCATTTGCCCTGGGCAAGTGACCAGGAGCCCAGCTCCCACAGCCGCGTGGCCTGCTTGCCAGCAGCCACCAACCCGAGGCCCCCTGCCTGCCATAGGATAACATTGGGCCTACTCACTCTGCACCCGGCCGCCCCTGTGCCGCTGAGGGTGTAACAACTGTACTTACCTGATACTGGGGGACCCCTGAGTCTATGCCCAGAACCTTAACTCTGCCAGTCGAGTACTTACCCAAAGACCGATAACTCACTTTTCTTCCATAGGGTAACACTGACTGGCTCGCACCTGGAATTTCTTCTAAGTGTGGAGTTTTGGAACTTTAAAATATTCACCTAAAATCAACCGAGTCACGAAACGAAAATACTCACCTGGCATTAGAAGAGGCCCCAGTGCTGGACCGGGGTGCCCAACACTGGCCCTAAAAAGTAATCCCAACGTTACTTACCGCTAACTCCATTTTCTTCCATAGGGATCCATTGACTGGTTTTCTGTGAAATTTCTTCTAAGTGTCTACTTTTGAAATACTAAAATATTGTTTAAAAATCACAACAGTAACGAATTCCGAACTACTCACCTGCTATCAGGAGAGACGTCAGTACTGCCTCTTTTAGACTAGTACCAACCATGAAAAGTAATTTTTACCGTACTTACCAGTAACTCGAAATTCCTCTCATAGGATATCATTGCCTGCTTTTGTTGAAAAAGTTTCTGTGTCGATTTCTGCATTTTACAAATATTCTTTAAAAATCGTGCCAACGATACAAACGTAATTACTTACCTGTTTTAGCTAGCTACCCCAGTGCTGAACCCGAGAACCCAGCACTGGATTACAAAAGTAACATAAACCTGCTTTGCTTGCAAACTGCATTTCCTTCCATAGGATAACATTGGTAATTTTACCCAGAAAAGTTTCTAAGTGTCGACTTTTGAAATACAGTAATATTCCTCAAAAATCACTACAATAACCAAAACGCTTTTTCTTACCTGTTTCCAGGAAGTGTCCCAGGACTGAATCCAGGATCCAGTCCTGTGGGTAGAAAAGTAACCTACAAAGTCATTAATTGTAATTAATCACAATTTTCCATTAAGCTCAATGTTGCATTGTATTTGACCCTGTGTTGCCTCTTGCACCAACTGTGATTATTACCACCACCAAGTCTATTGCCTATTTGTAAGGTGGCTAACCAGAACATCTCATACTGAGAAAGTATATTTTGACCCTATTGTTGGTTCTAAAATAAAACAAGCATATCTTTTTTTTTTATATATACAAACCATTGGCCTAGAGTTCAGTTCTTGAGTGTGTGGGTTCATTTGCTGACTGAGTGTGTACAACAAATGCTTTACACTGTCCTCTGATACTGCCTTACTGCTCGACCAAGCTACCACTTTGGAGAGTAAGGTTATATCTAACTTTAGCCTCTGCCAAACCTCTGGGGACTCTGTGCACACTGAACCTTACTTGGGTGCAGTGTATACAGAGCCACTTTCCTACAGACCCCCATTCCCCTCCAGGCCGGCTTCCGTGGTGGCCAATTCACCCAACCTAGGTTCAATTTTAATTAGTAAGTAATCACGGCGTTCCTTTGACAATGCACAGTTTGCATTTCCTTAGAAACATGTGGCCCTCTGAGCCTAACCTGATATCCACTGTTTTCATAAGCAGCCCCAAAACATCTTGGACCTTATCCTGACCGAAGTGCCTGGAACGATCCAGGCCCTTCTTAGGGTCTTTGACAAACTTGGTGATGAACGATGCCATTCTGGCGTCTGTCTGGGGTACTTGCCACCTTGTAGGACAAGGAGGACCTGGGGCACTCCACCCTCGGGCGTCCTCTGACCTCCTGGTCTATGGATTTCTGATGCTGCTGTCCACGTAGGGTACAAGAACCCATTCCGCGGAGTGGAGATAAAAGAAGTCTTCCGGGTTCAGCATTCCCCCTCGGAGTTTTGGTCGCCTGCGTCCTCCAGTCCGGGTTTCTTTGCGCCATGCTCCGGTCGCTAGGGTCTATTCGGGAATGGTTCATCGCCCGAGTACCCATCAGGGGTATCGGAATCATCCCTGGTCTTATCTGCTCCCTGGTGGGGGAGGTGGGGTACATTCCGGCTGGGAATCATTCTTTGCCTCCTGGGTGTTTAAACGCCTTTTTAGGAAGGCATGGCGCAGCCTCTCGAAGGCATCAGACAAGGTCACCCGAACATTCACATTCGTTCTGGCATTGTTCTTACCCTTAGAGGCCCTCCATGCGTCAGAAGGAGGCTCAAGTCCAGGCCTTCCCCCATTTGGAGGTAATACACTGTGCCTCACTGTCGGATAATTTGCTGACTCAGAGGTTCCATGGCTGAGGAGACGGCCACCTCTAGGGATGCATCTATGGCATCCACTAGCTCCTCATGGATAGGTAGAAGCGACTGTTCCTGCTCAACACGTTCCCAATAGCTATCGAAACCCCCCTCCATGGCTGATTAGGTGAAAGGTAGAGGTTAGTGTGCAGGAATATGAAGCAAAAGCAGTATCAAACACTCCCTAGCTGCCCTGGCCAAAATTGCATTAGGTTGGACGAACCGCTTATCTGGAGCTATCCAGTTATTTAGAAGTGCATGAATACAGTCCTTGGTGCGTCCCGCAAGCTCACTGAGCTGACAGCCCTTCACTGACCACGGAAGGGGGAAGTGGTCAGGAACGCTTAGGCACGCACCAAGGAATGCGCAGAATGTAATGGGGGAGGGACGCGATTCCTTCCGAGGGACGCGCACCCTCCATGCCATCTACTGGGTTGATGATCACACCGCTCGGCTCGTTGCTGTGAGACGCTCTTTATAACGCTGCCAAATGCCGCCACATAATCTGAGGAGGCTGCACCTCCTAGTCAGAGCTGCACAGAACTTCTCTCTCTAGTGAAGCGAGAAGCGTCTGACCAGCCCAGTAAAGCCCCACAGTAGCGTGGGGCCGCACGCCCTAGATGTAGACCTAGCGGGCCCGAAGACCGTCCAGATGCGCCCCCAGGTAGAGGACCACCGTTGTCGCCAGAAACACGTGTAAAACGGCTATGGTGTTAGCGTGCGTCCCCTAATGCCTAAACAACACACGTTAATACATTAGCAAGACCTACAGTGTAAACCAATAAGCAGGGTTAAGGAAAAGTACTTATCTGGCTGCTGAGCAGCAAAGAAAGAGGAAGTGCTGTTCCTTGATGTTTCTTATATGGGACTTACTTTATGGTTATATTCAGAGCTTTAAGTGGGATGAAAAAACTGGGGGGGGGGTCTCTCTCAAAGGGGCGTGGCAGATGTAATTAGAGCATGGCTTAAGAAGTAAGCTACAAATTTGTACTTCGCATATTGTGCTGCCTGCCTGGTAATTTGCTGCTTCTGTCATTGCATCCAGATATATAATGCAACAAGTAAAATTACAGCTACAACAAGCCAGAACTATTGGTCCAATGATTGTTAGTTGCATAAGATAAATCAGCAACAACTATGACTTTTTTGTACAGAATATAGTAAATGCTTCGGTTCTGAAATGATGAGACTGTGATGTAACTTCAAAGAGACTCGTTCTAGTTCTATCAAAGGCAGTGAAGGTTGGTTCAGTTGCAGAGTTAAGATAATTCTTTTCATTCTGACGGTGAGGGCAAATATGGGAGCCTGATAGGGACCCGTCTCAGCAGCTTCTTTTTAGAACTGCAGGTGCTGAGCGCTGGCAGGACCCAGCCCACTTAAAGCCCTGGTTATATTGTTGATTTGTTGGAAACACTCATGGGATTTAAGGCTGCTGAGTGTGAATAAATGAGAGATGAGCATAATCTGAGCCTTCGGTTCTGACATAGAGTAGGTGCAAAGAATTCCGCACTTAAAAGCACTCTCATCCTAGCTAGTGTTCAACAGATTTCTATTTTTGAAAAAGTGTGATACATTTTTGAGAATCTTTTAAGCTCTTATCTTTTTATATCAATTATTTTTCTCAGATTTCACCAAAGTAACGTGTGTGTGTGTATGTATATGTATATATATATATATATTTTTTGTTAATTATCCTGTGTATGGTTCAGGAAGGCATTCTTTTAGATGGTAAACACACTGCTTAATGTATCATGTATTTTTGAATAATTTTCTTTCATCAGGCTGGTCCGTCTTAATCTTTATTATATCTTTAATACGTTAAAATCTGTTATTCTGCTGTTTGAAGCCACATTTCAATCAACAAACAAAGAAATGAAGGCAAAGTTGTCAATTATGCCTGGAATATCTTGCAAGTACATTTTGGCTTATGTTTAAATTAGCCCTCCTAACTTCTATAGGCATACTTGGATTATTTGCCTGATGCATTATTTGGAGGCAGGTAAAGACAGATAAATAAAGACTTGGTGTAGAGTTCCATGGCCCAGTCTTCCTTTGTAAAGGAAACTTACATAGTTGCATTTGTTTCACATCTGTGCTCAAGTCATATCTGCGCCAGTCATCTCCTGGGTTGGATTAATATAAATAAAATCCATATTATGATCTTGGTGGTCAGACACTGTCTGCATTATACACTGCAATTTTTAATGCAACAAAACAAATTGAGATAGCAACATGAATCTTTGTTTTCTTTATTCCTTTTGGTGCCACAGATTTGTTTAGCTACTAGACCCCCTTCTGTTCCCATAACCATCTCTCTTTATCTGTGGTACCAATCCACGATTTGTATTTTCAGTAGTTGAACAGATTTTTTTCTTCAACAAATGACTTCTCACCGGTCAGTTTTTATTATCAGTTTGAATATTGGGCTCATGTGCTTAGGCTCCTTCCATCTTCGTTGTCCTGCGTTTGTAGTTTACTGTTCATAGTAGATGCCAGATGGGCATCTGGTTGTGTATATTACAGTACTGCTCTCACATATTGTGAAGTGCCACATTTCATTGCTTGCCCTAGAAGGGGAGGAATTATCTGTGTAGATGTTTTGACAGTTACATCTCAAACATGAGCATACTATTTCTTGTGTCTTGTGATTTAATTTGACTTCTCTACTTCAGTTTGAATATTTTTATGTTCTGACTTCTCTTCTACAAACATACTTTGTTTTTAATGAATGCTGTGCAGTTCAATCAGTCTTTGACTCAGATCAGAATACATTTATTCTGTTATAAAATATAATTCTAAAAGTACACTACAAGTTCATACGTTAACAAGCATTGGCAAAGCCAATAAGCCTCACCTTGGAGACAGTTGGCTCAGTCATTAACTTTTGCTCATGCTGTACAGCATGGATATTGCTGACTTTGGCAATGATTTGTAGACATGCTGTTTAGCAGCATAGCTAAAAAAATAATAAAACGGGACTACGATGCATCCAGTGCTAATGCACTTAAAAATAAACAGGGGCATTAACCCTGGCTGTGTTATAGTGTGTTTTAAAATTAGTATTAGCCACACTACAAAGCATCCGTGCTGCTGTACAGCAAAACATTGCCAAAGCCAATAACTCTCATAGGCGACACTGGTTGGCGTTGCTAATGTTTGTCTATTGATGTCCACCAATAGTGCTGTTTCAACAATATTTGTGTCTGTCACACTTGGAGTTCCACTGCGCAATTTTAATGATCTTACTTTTCACACTATCAGGTAGTACAAAATAAATTAGGATAGTAACCATACCGTTTTCCACTGATAAGTTGGAGGCAACTTGTTAGAATGAAATTGTTGCCCTATTCATCTCTCACATGTAACCAGCCCTCAACTATATACTTCTGAGCATCTTTCAGTTGTTTATCAGCTACACAAGCTCTAGTCAATTCTTTCTCAAAAGTACGCCTGAGAAGTTTAAACGGCATCAATTGCCACAGCCACACTCCGTGACTAACTCCTCTTACAATGTCTTCCTGACTACAATCCACTGGCATTACTAATAATCCACCTTGTGCTCATATTTTTCCTTCCAGAAATATACTTCACATCAAGTCTAGGAACCATTCAGACTAGTCTGCATGGTACTTTTCATGTAAGACCACTGCCACTCAAATATACAGTGGTTTATGATAGCTGAGAAACCGCAGAAATGGTGCCGCAAAACAGCCTTCAATAAATTGTTGTGTAATGACCCATGAAGAAGCGTCACTCACCCGAAGATTAAGGTCAAACTTTAGCAATTTATGAAGACTCTTAAATAAAAGGCCCATAAGGTATCTGAAAGATAGCTGCCTGTTTCAGCTGTTGTCAGGGAGGGCTAAGCGGCAGGAATGGCTAGCCCTCCTGCACAACAGCAGCACATGCAGACATCATAATGAATCAATATTCGAACAATTACAGAAAGACTTAATGGGTAGTGTAAAATGCAAATCTTTTGGGAAAAGTACAATTACAATGCCAAGCAAAAGTATCATCACCAAAGTATACAAAACATTCCTTTACATAGTACGGTTGTGTGTTTCAGTAAATGCGTCTTGCTATGCTGTTCAATAATTATGTTTGGGCATGTGTCTCAAAGATTCCCGAGCAATTGCCCTCTTCCAAGATGAAAATGCTGCTTGCCTTGTATTTTTTGCTGCTAACTGCTTCTAATAACGGTTCTGTACTAAGTGCATACCTTCCCCAGTGTCAGGTTGCCTCATGACAAGTGGGGCTACCCAACCACCCAGATATTCTACGAAAGCACATCGGCGCCCTGTGTATATGAATCTGATGATGTTTCTCCCAAAAAATGTACACTTTACTCTGTAAAGAAAAGGTTGCAACATCTGTTTTGAATTTCTCAAGTGGTGAAGACAAATATCACTTTTCGAGCTCCTTTCCGGGCCATTCTGCTGTATTTTAGAAGAAGAGAAGCCAACTGTGGATGTACCTCCCTGCAATCTACGTCATATTTATATATAGGCTATCCTGTTATAGGTTTAAACCTATAATAACTGATAAAACCCTACTGAAGGGGAAATAGCCAGTGTAAACCTAAAAACACTGAAAAAACACCTGCAGAACCACAAACTAAATGCCATTCAAAGGAAGGAAAAGGAGAGTGAAAGAGACATTTGTATTTCTTCCTGAAGGGGCCAATACAATGTTACTTTGTTATACTAGGTTGCAGCAAGAAAGTCTGGGATAACATTATTCTGCTTTAGTTTTGCATTTAGGGAGGTCTTGTTTGCTTTTTTCAGTTTTGTTGTCTTTGGTCTAAAGTTGCAGAGTTTAGAAGCATGTTTTAGGTCATATTTCATTATTTTATAAACTGTAGAGAATCTGGAAATATCAATCATTTGATATTTTGGCTACGTTTGATTCTTTCACTGATGGGTAAAATGGCTCGTTTCATAAGAATATTCCCAAAATGTACCATTACATTTACCCACAGACAGAGAATGTGTGAAACACTTTGATACATCGGCCCCCTTTTCTAGCAAGTCAGTATTGATAGGAGGTGAATTGCCAAACACCCCAGGCTTTAAACATTCAATGCAAGATGCAGTGACCGGTATATGTGAAAAGAGTGCTGTCACCAAGCATCTGGGATATTGGTGAAAACGTGGCACCAGACGTTTGGAAAACATGGAACACAGTGTCACTTGGAATGCTGCAGCAAAAAGTTCTTACCAAATTCAGCAAAGATTGTAGAACTATTGTTTGCATTTGTAGTGATTCGGCTATGATTATGAAAGTTGGGTGATGACCTGTCATAATCGATACATGAGCAGAAGTTCTTCCCTATAAGACATCCTTGCCATTTGCTATATGGTATGCTGAAAGGACTTTGTAGTCCATTCTGGTGCACAATTTTGTTACGCGCAGGAACTAAAACGCATGTATTTCTCATGTTGTGCTTTGTGTGGCATCAAAGAAAGATTCATCCCAACTGTATCATTTAGCCAGTGGTTCTCCGTCCTAGAGGCTGTGAATGCTATTTTATACATGTGGCAAACATTTACAGAATTTTTGCTTAGTGATGATGCCAAAGGTAAGAAATGTGAGGATTTTCGGTCGCATATTGATAGTGATGTGAAAGAAAGTACACCCTACTGCGTTCTTGAAAAGCACTGCTGCATTTTTAACCTCTTCAATAACTCTGAGGGCATATGCTCCCTGTTCAATGCATATGTTGTAGAACCTGTCCCAGAGAATCACAATCTTCAGGTGTGCCAGTATTGACATGGAAAGCTATGTTGGCGGCCAGAGTTAGCAAATTGTGTACTGGCTGTTTTGGCTTTGCCCGTCTCGTGCAACTGTTGAGTTGGCGTTTTAACAGATAAACGTTTACATGAGAAGGAAAGAGCGATCGCACATGACCAAAGACTCACTGAAGAAGTATTGTAGGATGTAGTACAATAAGCTTAATTTGTAAAAATGTTTGGACCTCATGTGCACTGTACGTACACTGTTTATATACCATGCACTATCAGTGAGGAAAGCAAGCAATAATAAAAGCGAAATGTTCCATAAACACGGGGAAAAAACGGTTTCTGTTTTTAACGGTGCGGTAAGTGTAACCACTGACACCACTGTTTTTTTTAAGGTATTGAAATCACTGAAAAACCCCCACCAGAATTTACCAACAATAGAAACTGAAAACAAGAAAGCCTAATTTATAGAGTTTTTTGTTCTGGTTAAGGTGCACTTTCGACTCATGTGCTGTTGCATCAGGCTAATGCAAGTGTAAAAACATTTCAACCAAAATGGCAACATACAGGTCTAAAACTAGTATTATTAGTGGGTTGAGATGACGTGGTCTGCACTGGTAAACAAGTATCCTTTTACCTGACATTCACCTGTAATCTCATAACTGAAGGACCAGCAAAAGCAGCTCCAACCCAGATGTTTATTGGTTGATTTTACTCAGCTCTGCACCCTTTACAAACGAAAAAAAAGTGCTGTGATGCAGCCAGCATAGACAACGTCATAGCCTTTTTATCTTTTTGTTTTTACAGTCATGTTGCAGTTAAAAAAAAATATATATAAAAATGAAAACAAAAAAGCAGAAGGGGTCAAGAATAATAGTACATCAATCAGTGTTGCCTGGAGCAGATTTCAAGAAGGGAAGGATGCGCCATACCAAAAGCGCTGTACCAAAATACCAGGTAAAGAGCTGCAATGCCTCGCATGCTTTGTTATGCAGAAACCTAGGTGTAAGCACAAAAACGAAGATAAAAAAAAAAAAAGCCATAACCCGGCCAGCATCGATGGCATTGCGCTGTTTTTTATTTTATTTATTTAAAGTCATGTTGCATAATAAAAAACAAAGGGGGGGGGGAATGTAAATAGTACCTCAATCACAGCGCAAGTAGCGGATGATCACTGATTATTTCAAACAATCTGTGCTGGGTCCCTGCTCCACAGAAAGGGTTGAAAGTAACTTTTGGCCAGCACTATCTAATTAAAGGGGCTGCAAAGAAGAGGGACACAGAAGCCAACAAATGGTAAGCAATGGGCGGGCTTCAAGACCTGTTTGTAACCAATAGTGTCTCACAAGCAAGAGCGCATGCTTTATACATGCCCTCGCTGGCATGACCCTAAAAAGCACACAAAGCATTGAGCCCCCGACATTTCACATCAGATTTTTAAAAATATGCAACAGCCAAGCAAACATTCTCCCCTCTTCAGCATTTGTGTAAAAAAAAAAAAAAAAAAATATATATATATATATATATATATATATATATATATATATATATATATATATATATATATATATATATGTCTACATTGGTTAAAATTGTGCAGCTTCAACAAATATATTAAAAATAGTTTCGAATAGATAGTATAAAACTGCAGAAAAAACACAAAGTACATTGGTGTTTGGGCCATAGTGGCTGTCACAAGCACAGTCCTATTGACCCACAGGGAAACAAATTTGGGAGCACATGACCCCTAACCAAAATCGTGTCAAGAGAGCCCTTTCCCAATGCCTACTTCCTTAAACAGGTGAAGCTCAGTGCCCTGGGTCGTTTGTAACACAAAAATAATCTCCAACTGTGGGTTTCTTTACTTTGACCTGTTCCCTATCCAAGCTCCTTCTAGCCCTAAAAAATAATTTCAATTTTGACCTGTCAATTTTTCAGACAGCGGAGAGGTTAGGGACAACCCTAAGCTCTCAAAAGATGCTTTGACGTAGGTCAGCCATGATGATATTTTAAGGCCCTTATCATAGGTTAAGCATCATTGATGATTAGACAGTTGTGTATTTGGGGGTCTCCTTGGAAGACCACCCAAAGGTGCAGGGTCCACCCTTCGTCCACGGGTCCGGGATACAAACTGAGACCAACACTGGAGCGCCGAGAGAGAGGATATTTATTACAATCTCATGAGATGGAGAGAGAGCATCAGCAACAGACACCCGCAGCTTGTCTGAGGAGGCAAATCTGCCAAGCCCTTTGGTTCCACGTCTTATATACCCTTCATCCCCACCCCAGGCGTGTATAGTAAAGAAAGAACACCATGATTATGAAAAGGAGGGATGTATACAGAAAACGAACACCATAATTATACAAAGGGAGACGTGTACAGTAAAACAATGAACACCATAATTATACAGGCAGAGGTCAATCTGATAAGTTAGCAGATGGTCACTGTTGGGCCCCTGCAGGGCGTAGGTGAAGCTCTTAATTACACAACAAGCAGAGGACAATCTGATAAGTCTGAAGATGGTAGCTGTCAAGCCCTGTAGGGCGAAGGGCAGGGTGAGGACAGTAAGCGCAGGTGGACAGTCCTGTTAAACTGGGGTTTAGCAAGAGTTCAGTCGGATTGTGGCAAACCAGGGCATGGGCAGTCCTGCTCGACTGGTTTTAGCATGAGTCCAGGCAGGTGGCGGCAGGTCAGGTCAGAAACAGGGCGTTGGTGGCAGAGGTGAGGTGAATCAAGATGTGAAGCCACAGAGCATTTGTGACCCCTGTAGAGAGGTCGCAATGGTGGATGAAGCGCAGAATGGCTGAGCTAATGACAAGACATACTTTTCCACAGTCCCTCCTTTTGCCATAAGCGAAATCATTTTTAGTCAATTGCAATGTCCATCAATAGCTGTATCTCACGTTCAATCATTATTTTATTGTTCTTGACATGAGTATTTATAGGGACTGGCTTGATAGCACTTGCGCAGAGGCCGCAAAGTGGGGGACCACATTGAATGCAAAGACAGCAAAAGAAAATCAATACAAGAGGTATCAGGACGATCATTAGGACTTTCCATCCCCAAGTCAGTAGAAGTTGCCACAACCAGGGGCCAAGGGACCATGAGCCGGTATCTTGATGAAGATCAGAGGTGATTTGATGAAGTGTGGAAATAGCCTGATAGACAGATGAGGAATGGTCTGGGATGTACACACAGCAGCTGGTGCCGATGATGGGGCAAGCTCCTCCGCGGTCAGCAAGGATGACGTCAAGGACCATGTGGTTTTGTAAAACGACGAGGCGTACCGCTTGGAGCTCTGCTGTGTTGGCCAGAATACCAGCTGTGATGTTGACAGTTGCTTCCATGACCCTGATGAGGTGGCGAATGTCTCTGCTGTTGTCCATCGGTCCCCAGAAGGGAAGGATGTCTTTCATGGCATCCAGGAACAGTTGAGAGGTAGTGTCTGCTTGGTCGACCACTTCGCTGCTGCGGCGGACGCAGATGATGAAGAGGAGGAGCAATATAGGCAGGAGGAAGGAGAAACGCTATATAACATGTGCCTCCCCAGTTTTTGTGAAGCCAGGTGTATGCTTTTGTCCCACACACGAAATAAGTGTTTGGGGAAGCAACAAGCGGTGGTGGAAATGTCATGTTCAGAGTTGCTGTTATGGCACAAGAGCTGTCCCCAACGTACTCAGTACCTAAGCCTTTGATGCATATAAGTCCAGGAATGCGAACAACTGATGGGGGCAATGTTCGCTTGGCGGGGGCCTTCTTTTGAAGCTAGAAAAGCGAAGACGGTCAGTGGTGTTGAAGATCAGCATTTCCTCTTGCTCATCTTCCGATATTTTCATGGGACTGTTAGTTGGACAGAAAGGGTTGATGGTGTTGCCTGTCTTGTTCCACCATAATTCGTCCCGGAATTGCTGGAGAATGGTATCACGATGTTGCTAGTCTGCTGGGCATCCATGATGAGCATCATCCAGGCAAGGCAAGAGGCATGTACAGAATAGGGGTAAGGAAAAAGCGATATTGGGTTTTCCGTGGATTGAGGCAGGAGACCACAGACCCAACAGTTCGTTTTGTTCAAGACCATATTATGTTGATGCAACATTTGAATAAAAGTGTTGTTCCAAAAGTCTTGTCTTCTGTGTTGGAGATAAGGGGGCAAGGACACCTGCGAGTGTTCAGTAGGTGTGGCATCAGTCGGCAATATGCTACCTTTCGCCGGCGCTTTTTCTTCCATAATCCAGAAGATGATGGTAAAAATGATCGTGAGGCAGAGAAATATTGTTAGCACTATTGACCTTCAGTTATACAGTTTGTTATGGTATGCCTTCTTCTTCTCGAGGGGTGGTATGGCTGCGTTATTAGGCATAGCCAATCTTCTTTTTGGGCTCTACAGCTGTCGGAGAGGGAGGCTGAGCCCTACGCGTCGGCCGGTAGCTGGTGGTTGCTTCACTGGCTAGGCTTCTTAATACCCCACTATAAGGAGTATCAATCCACCCTTCCAGACTGTACTACCGCCCCTGCGACTTTTTGTTCAGCCTCCTGTCCAGTCGCTGGAGCTACAGAGGTTGTGCGAGGACGGAGGTTGTATCTCTCTTGGCTGGTACTGTGTTGTCTTCAAACAGTTCAAGCTCTGGTTCTTGGAGGCCGTACACGGGTGGTCGTAAGCGCCAGCACTTCCTTGTAGGTGGCCGGCCCCGTGGATCGGTCGGGCAACGCTTCCTGAACCTGCTGATTAATAGAAGACAAAGTTCGTGTAAGTACAGACAAGTAGTCGCTCAGCAATTCACAAGGAGAATCCGACAAGGTGGTAGCCGGAGGGGTACCCCAGATGTTCATTGGGCGGCCAAAAATTACCTCGTATGGGGTCAACGAGGTGCGAGAATGCGGGACAGATCTTATTGATAGAAGGGCCAGTAGCAATGCGTCAGGCCATCTAAGCCCTGTAGTCTCCACTATTTTGGCTAGTTTTGATTTGATGGTGGCATTGTATCTTTCCACCAGGCCTGCTGACTGGGGGTGAAAGACTGCGTGGAATTTTTGCTTGACCCCTAGTCCAGCTAATATGTGTTTGACTACCTCTCCAATGAAGTGGCTCCCGCTGTCACTCCAGAGTACCCGGCAAAGGCCATAGTGGGGAAAGAATTATTTCAACAACATCTTGGCGGTTGTTAGGGCAGTGTTGTCTTTGACCGGGTAGGCTTCCACCCATTTGCTGAACGCGCAAACAACCACTAGGACATATTTAAGGTTGTGGCACCGTTCCATCTGGATATAATCCATCTGTAAGACCTCGAAGGGTGCCGTGGGGATGGCAAACCCAGCTCGTGGTACCCGGGTCCCTTTTCCTACATTGTAACGGAGACATACTAAACATTGCTGTACCAGCCTTGTGGCGGTAGACCGGAGTTGGTTGTTATCCCACACCTCCTGTAAGATTTTAGTTTTTTTAATTTATTTATGCGTTTTTATATAGCGCGGACTTTACCCGAAGGTGTCGGAGCGCTTCACAATAGGAACAGTAACATTACATGAGCATAATCCAAAAGCAAGCGTTACATTACATGAGGAAAAAGTGACAATTGTGCAAATAAAAACAAACCAGATACAAAAAGAGGTATACGTTCCAAGAGGAACAGGTGACAGGTGTGCATGAAACATGATACAAAATACAAATAGAGGTATAATACTGCAATAAGTGGCAGTCACTCAGGACACACTGGGAAGGCACTTCTATAGGCATGGAGTACAGAATTTCCTATAGTGGAAGAACTTCCTTGAGGATAGAGAGGGCGTGAATTAAACAGGGGACTTAAAATGAAGGGAGCACACACATACAATTAGTTATGGTGGCAGCATCGGTATGGGCCGGTAAATGCGTCATGTTCAACAATGGGAGGAGATAGGCATTTGGCAAATTCCATAATTTTGTGTCCTTGGACCGCCAACAATTCTCCTTGTCAAGCATGCCCTCCTTTTCCCATTGTTTAAGTTCTCCAGGAGTGGCAGTAGACTGGATGTCCCTGATCTGTTGTCTAACGTCACGCCACTTCTCTGCTTGGGATTTTATTATGTACATGGCGGTATGTGTTCTTTCTTGTGCAGTGGCTCGGGCTGTCTCATCAGCTAAGGCATTTCCCAGTCCTATTTCGTCTGTGATTTTCTTGTGGGCATTGCATTTGACAAAAGTGTTCGGGGCAGTGTCAAGGCTTGGAGTAATGCAGTTACTAAGTCACCATGCCGGATGGGCGTACCATGTGACGTCAAGAATCCTCTCTTTCCAGAGGATACCAAAACTGTGTGCTACTCCAAAGGCATATTGGCTGTCGGTGTAAATGGTGACCGCTAGACTCTGGCTAAGGATACAAGTGCGGGTGAGAGCTATAAGCTCTGCTGCCTGGGCCGATTTCTGAGGTATGCGTGCAGTTTCAACAATGGTGTTGGTAGTAGTGACGGCATAGGCAGCAGATGTGGTACCATCTGATAGTTTAATACAGGACCCGTCCACCCATAATTGCCCATGCTGTTCCGGTGAGAGGGATGTCTCTTCAAATCTACCCGCCCCTTAGTCTGTTCTTCTGTTTGGAAGAGGCAGTCATGTGGAGTGTCTGTGGTGTCTGAATCTGGTGTGGGCAGGAGTGTGGCGGGGTTCAAGGTCGTACATCGCTTTAATGTGATGTGGGGTGCTAACAACGTAAGTTCGTATCCTGTCAGTCGTGCACTAGTGAGGTGTTGTGTCTTTGTCTGGTTTAGTAGTATGTCGACTGCGTGGGGAACTAACACCGTCAGTTTAGATCCTAAAACAATTCCCTCACTTTGTTGAATAGAGACAGCTGCAGTCGCGACCGCTTTAAGACAAGAGGGAAGACCTCCGGCCACAGGATCTAGAGTGGCCGAAAAGTAGGCGCACGGGCGTTGTTTGGTGCCGTGAATTTGGGTCAAGACCGAGAGAGCGCATCCTGAGCGTACATGGGTGTAGAGGCAGAAGGGTTTAGATTAGTCAGGTGTGCCCAGTACTGGTGCAGAACAAAGAGCGTGGCGTAAGTCTAAAAAAGGCTTGGTCGTGTTCATGTGTCCAAGGGAGGGGTGTGGGTGTGTCTTTTGTAAGTAAAGCAAGGAGTGGCTTAACTATGAGGGAAAAATTTGGAATCCATGGACGACAAAAAGAAGTGAGGCCAATTAGTGCACGAACATCTCTTTGGGTAGTAGGAGAAGAAAGGCGTAGTATCGTCTGGATGCGGTCAGGTCTGAGTGTACGTCCCTCCTTAGACGGCAGATGGCCGAGGTAGGTCACCTGCTGTCTACAATACTGTAACTTATTCTTGGACACCTTATGGCCCTGTGACGCCAGAAAGTGTAAAGTAGTAAGAGAGGCAGTGCGAGCCAGGGCCGGAGTGTCCGCAGCCAAAAGAATGTCATCTACATACTGAATGAGGACAGCGCCGGGTGGTAACTGTATCTGGTCGAGCTGTTGTTTAAGGGCTTGGCTGTATATGCTCTGACTCTCCGTGTACCCTTGTGGAGCCCGGCAGAATCTGTATGATCTGTTTCTTATGGTAAAGCCAAAAAGGTAGCGTGAATCAGGGTGTATTGGTATGGAGAAAAAGGCATTCTTGAGGTCTATCACGGTAAAGGTGGTAGCAGTTGAAGGGATCATTGTTAATATAGTTATGTCAGAGACTTCCTCAACTACCCCTGATGTAATCATATCCTGTACTATAGTCATGAGGGCCTTTTCTCCTTCTGCAGAAATATTATACTGAGGTAGGCGGGGAAGAGGTGCATTTTGTTTTACTGTTATTTGGACAGGGTCCATGACAATCTCCCCCACATCGGTGTCCGTGACAGCCCACAGGGTATCTGGTAATTGGGACAAATCCTGCTGTTTGGAATCAGTGAGACCATAAAAACGTGATTCATAACCGATGGGGCAATCATTGTCAAACAATATGGCTCGGACATTTTGGGGAGAACAGCGAATGGTGGCTCTGTAGTGTTTTAACGGATCAATGCCCATCAGGTTATCTGGGCAATTTGGGGAGAGCAGAAAAGAGGCCATCGCTGTGTTCCCTTGTATGTCCAGGGGTACCTTAGTAGAAAGGGGGTTAGTAGAGGGCGTGCCGTCAAATCCTACGGAGGTGATCGATAAGCCGGACAGGGGTGCCCTAGGAATCAGTTCTTTTGATAGGGCACTTCTAGAGGCCCCGGTGTGAACCAAAAATTTGCCCTGCGTACCAACCACCTTAGCTGTGACATAGGGACCTGTTTGATCAACAAGAAGTTCTACTGGTTCCTTCCCCTGTCCCTGGCTGTCTCATGCATACTCGTTGTCGGGGAACTGATCAGTGGTAAAATCTTGGGTAACAGCCTGCCTGGAATTATCAAAGACGTTTGGACGCTGTCCGCCAAAGGTTGGCGCAGGACCTCTCCCTCTTCTTGTAGGTGCTCCTCGCCCTCTCCCTATGGTATTTCTCTGCAAAAGTGGACAATCTGCACGCCAGTGGCCTGTTTCTTTACAATAC
Organism: Calotriton arnoldi; assembly: GCA_963921515.1. Taxonomy (NCBI): domain Eukaryota; kingdom Metazoa; phylum Chordata; class Amphibia; order Caudata; family Salamandridae; genus Calotriton; species Calotriton arnoldi. The sequence goes on along the minus strand of CAWUFW010002036.1, from coordinate 1,936,979 downwards.
GCACACTGGTCCTGGGACAGTTGACGTGGGGGCTGGTGTGTTCTAGCAGCCGCAGGCATATAATTGTTCTGTTGGCCCCTACCGTTTCCTCCCCCTCCCGTGCTTATCTGGGAAAGCATCACCTTTTCTTTTAGGTCTTTTCTTTATCTGTCTTTCTCCTCCTCTATTTTATTTTGCAGATGTTCGTAATATTGGGCCATTGTCAGGATCTGCGCTGGTGTTGACGCAGGTCACGTGCTTTTGCTACTCTGTAACCTAGTGGAGATCGGTAGCAACAATCCCTTAACAAAAGTCTGAACTAGTAAGTGTCGGCCTGTCTCAGTCGTCGTGTCCTGTCCACTATAGTCAACAAACACCTGGCTTAGTCGAGAGAAGTAGTCAGACTTCGTTTCCTCAGACTTTTGCTTACACGCAGTAATGACTGTCCAGTCAACCTTTCTGGCCGGAATGGTGGCCTTCAGCTTTGTTACTATGCGACCTGGTAGTGCTAAAATAGCTTACGCTGGCCTTTCCCCTGGTTTTCTATCCTTATCCATTGTTACTAAATACGGTCTGATCGTCTATTTTCCTTATTGGTCTCCAGATGTCTGGCGGCAGTATTAGCCCAAAAAACTGATCTATGTCTGTTAAGGTCATGGTGTAGGTGGCATAACCGTGTCCAACCCTTCGTAGAATCCAATAGGATTCTTCCGGAGTCGGGTAAGTCCTTTTTAAAAGCTAAGATGTCAGCTCGAAGCCACGGAGTGTACACCCAATTATATAACGTCCTGCTCTTCGCATCCGGACAATCTAATCCCTCAGCAGTACCCTGTCCTCGAGCAGGGACAAAACTGGAGCAGCTTCCCTTATCGGTGCCATATGACCTCCCATCGCTCCCTCCACTAATGGTTCTTTTTCCTCTTCCTCCTGGTCTCTCCTCAAATTTTCCATCATTTGTAGTGTAAATGCTAACCAGCTGTGGCTTTCCTCAGGACTTCCTCGTCCCTCTGTCAACTTACAATACAATTCTGTAATATGGCCTGCTGGTGTTACTCCGTGGCGTTTCTCATAAAGAGAGAGTATTTCATGAGCAAATTGCTGTAGGAAGTAGCCCTTGCAGGGTGGTGCATAGGCTTCATAGATCGCACGGATCTGGTTTGATGTGGAAAGATCCTTCAGGCAGGAGCGAACGAGATCATTCAGAACCTGTTTCTCTGTAGGTGTAATGCGGGGTGTGTGTGATCGAACAGAGGGGGCTAAATCGGGATCAGATGGAGCAGGAGGGGCAGTGTGGTCGGGAGGTAGAGGTTGGGCGTTAGGGGGTGGTGCATTCTCACCGGCCGGCTGTGGGATAGGATGGGGAGGGACATGGTACGTGGTGGCGATGGGTGGAGGAGAAACTCCTCCTCCTTGGGGTCCGTTCGTGACAAGGGAGTGTAACGTACAGAGTATTAACCGGACATATTTAACCTGTATTCCCTATCTGCACACGCGATGTTTGAAGCAACCTTTTCACGTCGCAATTCCTCTAATGCCTGTTTATCACTTTTCCGAGCCTCTTTCTGTAATCTAGCCTGAGCCCTTCTCACCCTCTCAGTCCCTTCCTTTTTCCACTGACCCAAGGCATCAAACATTGCTTGTCGGGACCTCCTCCTATGAAGTTGTGCCTCTACGGCCTCAAGCTTCTGGGGTTCGAAAGAGCCGTACTTAGGCCATTAAGTTTCTGTATCCTTAGACGTGTATTTATGCCACAATGAGTTATACATTATGGGAGAAATACCGTACTTTATGTACATGTCCTTACTAGGGGTACCTTCCGGAGGAGCCGGCTGACTATCTTCCAGCACCCTTGATGGAGATGAGCAACAAAAATACCATTGTGCAAACTTACTAAACACGGGCATGTTTTTCTATATTATTTTACCAAAAACATCTATACAAGTTTCTAAACCGGACAAAAAAAGTCCACATTACCCGTTTTGCCTTCGCTCTTTGCAAAGAGTGAACAAAAACCAGATAACCAAACAAACAAAAGGTATCGCCAACCGGCGATCCTACCAGAATCCTTTGTCTCGTTCTCCAGGCGGTCTCTTTACTGCAAAGCTCGGCCCAAGTCTATCGGGGCCCCAGTCAGGACCGGTGCCACTTGCGGGGTCTTTTCAGATGCAGCGAAGGTCGGGTGGTGGCTACGAAGACGAGGGTCTCTTTCGCGTAGGTATACTCCACCACCATCCGTTCAAACTTCCTCGTAGGGACCCCTCGACCATGCAGCCGCGACACTGATGGGGACCACGTTTGGGTGCCAATTGTGGATTTGGGGGTCTCCTTGGAAGACCACCCAAAGGTGCAGGGTCCACCCTTCGTCCACGGGTCCGGGATACAAACTGAGACCAACACTGGAGCGCCGAGAGAAAGGATATTTATTACAATCTCATGAGATGGAGAGAGGGAGAGAGCATCGGCAACAGAAACCCGCAGCTTGTCTGAGGAGGCAAATCTGCCAAGCCCTTTGGTTCCACGTCTTATATACCCTTCATCCCCACCCCAGGCGTGTATAGTAAAGAAAGAACACCATGATTATGAAAAGGGGGGATGTATACAGGAAACGATGAACACCATAATTATACAGGCAGAGGTCAATCTGATAAGTTAGCAGATGGTCACTGTTGGGCCCCGGCAGGGCGTAGGTGAAGCTCTTAATTACACAACAAGCAGAGGACAATCTGATAAGTCTGAAGATGGTAGCTGTCAAGCCCTGTAGGGGGAAGGGCAGGGTGAGGACAGTAAGCGCAGGTGGACAGTCCTGTTAAACTGGGGTTTAGCAAGAGTTCAGTCCGATTGTGGCAAACCAGGGCATGGGCAGTCCTGCTCGACTGGTTTTAGCATGAGTCCAGTCAGGTCAGAAACAGGGCGTTGGTGGCAGTGCAGAGGTGAGGTGAATCAAGATGTGAAGCCACAGAGCATTTGTATATTATGTATTTGTGAGCCATAGGGGATTTACCCAACATAATTAATGTTGATTTTGGCCTACCTTTTTGGTTTTCAGTAGGGTTTGTACTGAGCTTTTAGGGCTCCTGGGCTCACTTCATGATCAGACATTTGGTGAATTTTGCTAATCAATTTTACAGATGAAATTTACTTTTTTGAGCTCCTCTTGCTTCTGCACCTCACTCAGTTTGCTTTGCTTTCATCATGCCCCCTACCACCTTCCCCTCCCATCAAAGGAGAATCTTCTCTTAACTCCCATTTCAAAGTTTTTTGGGAGAAAAGTTGCATGAAATACGACAGTGGAATTAATTATCTGCAGATTATAGGCACACTTCCATTCTCAGTTGCTGCGTGACGTAAACTGTATGGGCATATAATCTAATCGTGTGGTGGAACACGGGCAGACGCCATGAAACTTATTTTTCCCCCAGGAGCAATGAACTCTCCCTGAAGAAGTCCGAGTAGGACGAAACACATTGGCTACAATGCAATGGCGTGTTTTTATGAAGAAAATGAATAAAGTGATATGAATACAGACCTCTTCGCTACATGTATTGATTTCATGTCATGTACTATGATTTCAAGTATACTACTGGTGTGAATGGACGGAAATTTAATTTGAACTTTTACTCAATAGATTAGTTGTTACTATTTTTGTGAGTGCTGAACCACCAATAACCAACAACCCTAATTAACTTGCACAATGGCATTGCGGAAACAGTGCAGATGTCCACTGCTTACAACGAAGGACCAATATCCTATTCAAAAGCATTAGTGTATATGTTTGGTTACACTGCTATGGCTGTTTTTATTCTCTAGCACAGATGAATGCCTAAAATTCTGTAGTTTCAGAATCTAGTGGCTGCACTGTATTCTTCTGTATCATCTAGAATCAATGCAGATTAGGATCCACGATCCCACATGCTCCATCCAACTGATTTTTGGCAGGCAAATTATCAAAAGTGACTTGCAAAGCAGTTTTTAGAGACCCTCTGCAATTCAATGAGTTAAAATCAAATTTTTGAGATATGGAATTTGTAAGTTAGGAGAGCGGTAGCAATGAGCATATTGTAAATGTTCGGCTTATAGGATACAGTTCTAAGGAGTCAGATTTACATTATTTCTGTCACCCGTTACTCCACTTTTTGTAAACTGTCTTCTTGCCAGAATTTGCAAGATCTATTCCACAGGGGCGAATCAGGCCATTTAAAACCGGCAAGTCATTAGGTCTTGGCCTCAGAATAAGGTTGTCGGCGCTAGAGACTTCTCTGCCTTTGAAAAGCATTTTACTATGTATACCTCAGCGAAAAGTCTGATTTCTAGTATCTACTTGGGTTTTACCTACATTGACTCAGAAGATGAGTCGGACCAGATACTGGGTAGAACTATCACCATTTGAAATTTCAGGAACTATGGGGTGAATATTTCTAAGAAGTGTTTCAGCATCCAAAGTAATGAAACAATGAGTCGGTGGTACGTAACCCCCAATACAACTAAGATAATGTATAGAAATCGAAATGGGGAAATGTTGGTGTGAGTGTAGTCAGGAAGGGAATGTACTACATGTGTAGTGGAACTGTCCTCTACTATAACCCTTTTGGAAGAAAATAGTAAGCCATATGAAAGAAATATGGGCTATCCAGTTCCCTCAGACCCAGCGGTACTGATTCTTTAACACCAGATTTGAAAACGTTCTCTAAAGCTGATTGGAGGCCAATTGTGAATATGTAGTTGATATTAGGGAGTTGATATCTTTGAAAAGGGAAAGCAAAGTATCACCAAGCATACTATGGTCTCAGACCGTGATGGTAAGGCTATCTTGGGACCTAAATGGTAGAGGAAATTTGAAAAGGTATGATGAGCAGTATTGCAATAGTTGAATGAGGGGTCATTGACCCTAGTGTCCCCTCAATCACTCTGCATCATATGTGAGAGAAGTCTAGTAATGATGTTCAAAGGGTGACAGTAAACACCTTATTGGTGTCCTAAAAGAGGCCTAAACTTTAGTTGGATTACTGTTGTATTCTTTTGAACCTCTTTGTTGAGGGAGTGGGAGAGGAGGACAAGGGGGCACACAGAACAACTGAACCTGTATACTGTCTTTTGATATTAATTAGAAGAGACTTAATAGTAAAATTATGTGGGGAAAAATGGAGTGTCCTCCAACCTGTCATTAGTGCAGCCCACCTTATTTGCTGTGGATTAAATCAGCGAGCCACATCTCCAAAAAGATGGACATGAGTGGTGTGTTGCAACTGCAGCCAGCTTTGTTGTAGTGTCCTTAGCCATGTCATCGAATCTAGGTTTCCTTTTCTGCTGTTTTTTCCCTTCCAATTTTTGAAAAAACGGTTAGGCTTTTGCTAAAATGTGAAAAGCCTTGCTGTCGTTTCTTTTGTCACTGTATTTTTTTTTTTGTTCTACGACATTGCCCTCGAGACTGATAAGAAATTCTGAAAATGTAGTGTTTTTTGTAATTTTTGCGCTTTGTACTTTCCCTTTTGTTGGCACTATTAGGCCTAGTTTGCATCGTGATGGAAGTACTACAGCGTGTGTATTGCTAGGGTATTGTTGCTGCCATCGTTGTCCCAGGTGAAATATTACGTTTTGTTTCCAGGAGTGGGTGACCTTAATTCTGCTATTGATTTACGGAATTTAGTGAGACTTTTAAGAAATTGTCAATTTTGAGACTGAACTTCATTTACTTACGCATTACTTCTTGAAAGAGACCTACACCCTTCCACTGATAGAGGCGACAACAATTGAAATCCATGTGCAGCAATACCTGACGCTCTCCTAGTTCGGAATCTGGCTATCTTGGCTCATATTCCAACTGGGGAAATGCTGTAACTGAAATTGTCAGTAATTCCAGTAAATTAAGTCAAATTTCAACCATTTCTTCGTTGAAAAAAGGTTTGCATTAAAGAATCCTGTAAAAGGACGTTTTTAATGGAAAATAAGAAAAAGCAATTATTGTTACTAAGTTTATTCTGTGATATGATTTATCCATTTCTTTGGTGGCGCAAGTGCAATCAAGTATGCTTTACAGCATGTCGTTTTCCTGCACAAACATTTCTTGTACGCACATTTTGGGGAAATATGTCCATATGAGGGCCTATTTGTGTGAACCAGGCCATAAGAAAATACTTTAGTATGTTCCTGACTAAACGAACGGAACTCTACGCGGGATCATATTCTTGACTGTATGTTGGTTTTCTATCCTTCCTGATCACTATACAATGTCTGTAGAAAGCCTGCACTGTATTGACATGTTTTCCTTTTTTATTTTTTTTTTGCAGTAAAATGTTTTCATTTCTTTACACATTTTACACCACAGCTTCCAAGTGATACTTAAAATAGCTTGGTTGGCTAAGTGTCACGCCCCTGTTTTTCCAGTCTTATACTAGATCGGGGTAACCGACCATATTCAAAATCAATCACAAAATTAATTTGCATTCACCCTGTGTTAAATGGCAGTAAGCCACATGATTTTAGAATATATTCAGACGCCCCTCTAGGTTTTTTATTTTTTTATTAGGTTTTGTATTTCAAAGCGCATGCTTCACCATGAACACACAGCAGCTTTCAAATGAGCCGCTGATAAAGTTGGGGAAAGTGACCGAATAGGGAAAGGGCACAAAACAGTTTAAAAGCCTTTAATATCACTTGTAGTAAATAACCAGTGACGTTATTTTAGTTTTGTATTTTTAATACATAATTTACAAACCTTTTCTCCTTACTAGTATGAAGAATAAAGTAGAAGTGAAAGATCTCCATTTAAATGCATGAAGTTTCTGTGCTTTGACACAACAAAACGTGAAAAAATCAACGAGGTATAGACTTTCTGCAGCCTCTATTTTCTGACACCGAGTCTTGTTTAGTTAAATGAACCCCTTCAACCGTAAAGGTCCAGCAAGAGACGCTGCTTTTCGATTAAAAAAAAAAAATATATATATATATTTACCCTTATTCTCTGTGTTATATTTGATGGCCTCTTGCAGTTGTTGTAAAGACAGTTCAGAGTAGGATGACCTGGTCTTTTGCCTTATTTGCCCAATTGTTTTGTTTAGTTACTTTTACTTTAACTTATATACTCATGACTATTTTTCCAGTGCTCTTTTGCTTGGAAATGTCAGTTGCCTGAATGTTATACTTCACATCACCTAATTGGTCATATTTCAGGACTGGTATTTTTGTACTCTGTGGGTGGGTTTAGGTGGCACATGGGCTCCCATGTATGCAGAAAGAGAAAAGAGTTTGCCATGTGTGACGGAGCTGCTTTTATGTGTCTTCAAGTGTTCCCTCTTTAGGTCTCGCCTGAGCCAGCGCATGCGCTGCTCTGGCGAGACATTTAGTGAGTGGGCTTTAAAAAGCCTACCACAGCTTTTTGTGTGGCCTAGAGCGTGCGGTTACGCGCACAGTTACGAGCAGAGGCACCATCTGGCTTTCCTCTCTCGTCATGGGCGCGCACGCACGCACCACTCGCGTGCTTGTTTTCTGATGTTTATTCTCTCTGGCTTTTCTATTGCTAGCATGTGCCTTCATATGTAGATATATTTATCCACATTAGTAGCAATACTTCTTTTCTTTGAAGAGACAGTCCTTTTCTTTTATCTGGCTTTTGTGTTCTTGAGATCGGAGTTTTCGAGATCTCAATCTGTTTCCTTGTTCTCTACACATTTTTCTCATTGCTTGCTCTTTTAGGCCGAATGCCCTTTCTCTTTTGCCTGCTCCTGTCCCCGGTGCTCACGTCGCCGGTGCTCCTGCTACCGGTGCTCCCGATCCCCACCCGCCTGCTCCCAGTGCAGTTCTCTCTCCCTGAGTTACTCCTTCCAGTGTCTGCTCCCGGTGCTGCGGCTCCGGTGCTCACGGGGACAGGGGACATGTGCTACCCGGCCTCCTGTCTCTCCTCCCCGGCCTGTCTGAGCGCCTCTCACCGCCAGCAGCAGCACCGCCCCTCCGCCTCCCTCCCCTCTCCCTCCTAATCTCCCAGTTACTTCCCTTAGCCTCGGCGCCCTCCTCTTTATTTTCGTTCTTCCTGCTGTCTGTTATCACCTCTCCCGTCTCGCCTCACCTTTATCCCCGACATCTACAGTCTATTTTTTTCTGTCTCCCTTCAACGTCTGTCCGCAATTTTTCCGCCACTCTGTCTCTCCTCACTTTTGTCTCTCGCCACTCCCCGGATCCTTCTTTGCACCCCTCGTCTATTCCCACTTATCCTCACCCCACATGTCTCTTCTCAGGACACCTATATCCCCTCTCGCCTCTTGACTCTTTTCCTCCTTGTCTCCCAATTTTTCACTTAACTCCGCCATTTATCTTCACCTTCCTCCTGTCTCTTTCCCTGTCCCTTACACGCCTTCTGTCTCTTTTCAACCTTCATTTCTCTTTCACTCCTCCTGTCTCTCCTCACCCCTTCCTTCTCTTCCAACTCATGTCTCTCATCATCCCGTTTCCCGTCTCCCCGCACTTCTGTCTCGCATCACTCCTGCGACACGTATGCTTGTTTCCCCTCACTGTCCTGTCTCTGTTCAGTACTCCAGCCTCCCCACCACAGATGTTCATCTTTTTTTTATTTTTTTCACACCTTGTTCGCACCTGTCTCTATTCTGTTCTGTTGCACAACAGAATCAAGGTGTGTTGACTGAAGCATTTCTACAGTCCTTCGTGCAACCGTGGAGGAACTGACATAGTTTCTGAGTGTTGAGTAAGAGACTTCTCTGCTTCTTGCACTGAGGAAAACAAGAAGGTGATGGATGGATGGAAGGCTTGGATTAATCTCAGCCACTGGTAATTACTCTCACATTGTTGCCCACCGTGACACCTCAGACAGGAACCAGCCATATGCAAATTCAGCCTTGGTCCTGCTCCAAAAGTAACTGTCCAGACAAAACTGCCCAGCCTGGTCCCCTCGGAATGAAAACAAGCAGCCCCACAGCAGTTTTGGCCTCGTCGACTAGGTATAGCTTGAGTTGTGTGGCACAAGGTGCAAGGGACCCACGTCTGGGCACACTGGACGCGCTAAGGGCATCACAATGAGGAAAACAAAAAAAATTAAAGGGGAGGATGTTTGAGTTAATCTCAACCAGTGCGAATTTCTCCAGGCTGCATTCCAGTCCATCTTTTTTTGTCCACCACAGATGGGCATCAGCCAGTGGCTGGGATTAATGTAAGCATTTCACTCGTGATCTTTTTGATTTCTTCACTGCAACGCCCCAAGGGTGACAGGAATATCTAGATGTGGCTCTAGGGCTAACTATGCCATAGAACTCCGGTTATGCATCACTGACAAGGCCTAAGTAGACCTTTTGATGTTCAGTTCAGTGCTTCCTGAAGCCGTCCCCTCTCAACCCCCAGCCCTGCATTTGCCTTTGTGACCGTCTTTCTCATTCTATATTTTTCCCTTGTTTTAAAAAAGCGCCCAAGCGAATACTCTCATCTGCCAATTGAGAAAACATGTTCAGGGCATCTCAATTTATTAATGTAACATTTTATTAAAAAAGGGTAAGCATAGGGCTTTATAAATTTGCAATACTGGGAAGAAGGCACCTCCACCCCTGGGTTGTGGTAGGCTAAATAAAGTACCAGTAGATTTTGATAGTTTTAGCCTTCGATGTGCCATTTGTAGGGCCCACGAATCGGTAGCAGCAAATGTTAGACCCAAATAAGAACAAGCATTGGCATAGCCAATAGGTCTCGCCTTTGGGAGCTTATAAGTGTTTAGCCATGCAACAGTTGATGTTGTTGCACCAAGCATATTGTGATGCATAACTAAATACTTATAAGGACCCAAAAGCGAGACATATTGGCTATGCCAATGCTTTTTATGCTGGCAAGTGGGTTCTGGTACTTCCTTGTCATTGTTGGGTAATAATTTGGTATCTGGAAGAACCAGTAGATGTTAACAATCAATATTAAATAACAATTGTTTTTGATATGTTAGCGGTCTTGCCCTGAATATCTGTAGCTATTTTTATGAAGACTAAGAGTTGTGTGACACTGCTGAAATGGCCTCTGCTTTCTAGGATTCGGCCTAGCTTACTCTCTGGCTTCAGTGCAAATTTTTAGTCCGGATATCTACACTGAGACCGCTCTCGCAATGCCGCTTTTTGAGTTGCACTACAACTCCATGTTTCTAATGTCAAGTAAGTGTTCAGTTGTGTGTCAAGAGCCCCTGAAAACGGAAGTTGTAGTGGTCTACAGTTAGTGAATGTAGTCAGTTGTGCCCACGTTGTCTAGTTTATTGTTGTCACTCCTCATCATTGTTTTTCGATCATCTCTGATTATCTGTATCCATGGATTACTATCATGAGAACCTTTGCAAATGCAAGGTAAGGTGGGGAAAGTGCATACACACGTAGCATTGTTTAAGCAATGTGTTTGCAACAAATGAAAAGTTGCTGCAGATAAAGATTTTGAAATTTGAGATAGGAGCAGTCTTGTTGGTGGTATACATTTTTAGTCTTGAAGCCTGCCTTCTTAGTAAGGCTCTAATTTGCACAGTGGATTCAGGATTTTCTCCTTTAGTCCCTTGCACTACTAGAAAGATGCAAGTTTAATCAGATCATTTAGGGACTTGCTGCCAGAGTACTATTCCTGTGTGATTTGTCGTTTCCTTGGTAATTGGTAAACCAAAAATATTATACACGTTCCACATCTGTTAAAAAAACATGCATTTTAACTATACATGCCCCCACCATGAGCAGGATTAAATCCTGGCTATTTAATACAGTTGAGCTGCATGCTGTACCCCCTGTTCTTTAGATTTCTAAATGGCTTGTGGGGCTTATTACGAGTCTGGCGGTCTGACTCGCTGGAGCGCAGCAGTGGCGATCTCCCGATTGCCCTATTGCGACCAGGGTGGTCAGGCCGCCATGGGACCACAGCAACCACCAGGGATCAGAGATCCCTAGCGGTGGCGTAGCGGTCTTGAGGCCGCAGTATGCTTGAAGGGGCCGCTGCAGCCCTGCCAAGCATATGACAAGTTTCTTTACCACCATGTTTTTCATGGCGTGCGACCTCCATGAAAAGTGTGGCAGTGAGGAAACCAAGGGGGCCTCTGCGCCTTGGGGTGCATTCAGGGCGGCACAAGTTGTGCCCCCCTGTGTGCATGCACCCCAGTACCTGCACGGCATGGACAGCAGCAGCCCATGCCGTGCAGGTACTGATTTTGAAGTTCCAATTGCAGTGCCTATTTCATAGGCACTGCCGTGTGAACTCCAAAGAACCGCCAGCCAGACATTAAAAAAACTCCAAATCTGGCAGGTGGTTTAAACACAGGTTTGGCGGTGCGGGAGCAGGGCGGTCCTGCTCCCACACGGCCAAACTCATAAGGCCATTAGTCATTTTAAATCACCGTGCGGTCTGCTTCTTTTAATTTCCTTCTTTTTCTACGACACCGAGAAATGTATTGCCAGGTTTCTGATGTAACTTAAAACACGCATACGCTCTTTAAATGCACCCACTGTAAAATTCTAATGTTTACTTTATTTATCTTTAAGCAAATGGTTATGAGCCTTCGAGTGTCAGAACTACAGGTACTACTTGGCTACGCTGGGAGGAATAAACACGGCCGCAAGCACGAACTTCTTACCAAAGCGCTGCACTTGCTTAAGGCTGGTTGCAGCCCCGCCGTCCAAATGAAAGTTAAGGAACTGTACAGGCGGAGATTCCCCCAGAAAATAATGACTTCCGCAGACTTATCTGTCCCCAACGTCCACTCGAGTTCCATGTCCGCAACGCTGCCCCCCTCCTCCATTCCACAGCTCTCCTATGATGGGCATTCGGCCTCGCCTCTGCTTCCGGTCTCTCTCCTGGGATCTAAGCACGACTTGGACCTCCCCCTCCTCACTACTGCCCTACACCCCGTCCATCCGGATGTCAAGCTTCAGAAACTTCCATTCTACGATCTGCTGGATGAGCTGATAAAGCCCACGAGTCTAGGTAAGTGTTCAGCATTCTAAATTATTTAAAATCTTTTTTTAATCCGTGAATAGGAGTGAATTTGTTTTCTTTCTTGCCCCCCCCCGTGATTGTCTCCATTACCATTCCTTTCCTACCACACTGCCCTCGTCTTGTGTTGTTGGATACAGATGGATAGCAATGTTTGAGATTTTAGTGTGCCTTTACATAAGGTTTGGACTTGAACAGAATGTGCCTTTTAAAATTGCGCCTCTTGTTGCATTAGAAATTACAATACGTTTATTGTGTCTTGTGCTGTTTAGCAGTGGACAGTTTCTAGGTAAAAGCTCCCTACTCTTCGTTCATTTTATTTTGTTTATGTAGTTTTATATGTGTGAACCAGACTCCGGGGTGTCTGAGCACTTTCTAAGAGAATGACGAACTCAAGATTACAAATGGAGGGAGAAGTCCCTAGTGTGCAAGGGATGGGGTTATAAACTAAGGTCAATATGGTGATATGCAAACAGTTACTGTTTACGGAGGGTTGGGCAATAGAGCAGATTTTGACCGAGAATACATAGGGTTTGAGGTGGGAGTTGAAGACTGTCTTGTGTATCTTGGCGTACATATATTAGTAATGTTTAACTAAGTGTATCTTTGAGAAAGTAAAAGTTTTAGGTCCTCTTTGAATGTTTGCAAAAATAATTTGTGCTTATTGCTTGGGAATAGAAATCCAGATTTTAGGATCATTTCCAGAGAATGGTTGCAAAATCGTTCTTTTTAGGTCTCGCCTACTAGACAGCATAAGCTATCTAGTAGCATATGACCTATTTTGGGTTTACCACAAACTTACAATGGATTTACAGCCACCTGTGGCTTACTGTTGATTAGCTTTACTGTCACTTGCATTTGCTTGCTTTCATATTCAATGGCTTTTCTTGTCCCATCTCGTGTTGGTCCCTCCCATGGAACATAGCCTCTTTAACATTCTTATGATTGGGTGGCGTGTATTCGTCCACTGCTTATTTTTAGGAAGTTACTTTTTAGGACTTGCCTGAGACAGCACATGCTTTACTGCTTGAAAGACATTTTGTTACCTTAAAGGGGACTTGGAGCCCGCCCGTTGCTTACCATTAGTTGGCTTTATTGTCCCTCTTCTTTGCTGGCTCCTGTTTGATCAGCGTATGCCGGCTTAATTTCATCTTCATGTTTCTCTCTTCTCTGGAGCGTTGCCCAAGTACTCTTTCCTTTCTTTGTGAGTGTCCTTCTGCTCGTGTTTACTGGCCCTGGCTACTTTTTTCTTCTCCTTGCAGCACTAACTAAGAGTGCATATGTTGAACGTTATTGAATATCATTATGACGGCAAATGAACCCCCATTTTATATCTGCTCAGGGATAAAGAGTTTGATTCCTCAAAGGAGTCAGAGTTACTACTTTATGCATTTTGTCAGTGTTTGTGTGCTTGAAAGTTCAGGTTCCTTTGTAGTATGATGCCAAGGCATTTTGTGCATTCAATGATTTTAGGTTTGCAATCCAGTGTATTAAGTGAGCCCAGCCTAGACTGGACTGGTGTTGAGCTCTGGGGCAGGAAGATGAGAAGAAATTCAGTCTTCATAACATTTATCTTCAAAGGAGATACAAATGAGCTCTGAGGAACACCTTGGCTCTGCTCTCCAGTAATTAAGTCAGCCATCTTTGTAATGTGCGGTTTATCATCCCTTTTCTTTGAGTTTTGAGTAGGATGTTGTGATTGACCGTGTCAAAGGCTGCTGATAAATCAAGGAGGATGAGTGGAGACTGGTCCACTTTGTCTAGTAGGCATAGTGCATCACCCTTGATTTGAAAAAACAGCAATTTCTGTGCTACATTCTGTACTGTAGCTAGACTCTAAATTGTCAAAAATGTTGTATTCTTCGATGAACTGTTTGAGTTGAGTGGAGACGCTGCATTTAAGGGATTTTCACTAAGGAAGGTTAGTTATGAGGCGAATGTTGTTCAGCTCTGTGAATAAAAATTATTACCGCCTACTCAACTAATTTAGAGGATTGCAGAAGTCAAAAACTCAATACATTGTGATACATATATGTTGAGCCAAACATTAAATATACATACAAATGCACTATTTCATTTAATTTCTTTTTATCCATATTTTCAAACCTTATTATCTTCTCATTATTTCAGTATCTTCTCATTAAAAAAACTCTCTTGTAAATGTACATGATTGTACAAAAAACTTTACCAAAAATTGTCACTTTTTCACAAAAGAACAACCCACAATTGCCTAAAATTGCGCAGTCCTACTTTCTACAACTATACCACAACTGTAACCAACATCACACCACATTAAAAACAGTAGGGGAACACAACATGAGGTCTTGGTTTTCATGTATGAACATAATAGTGCTTTCATAGAAAACTCAAATGTGATTGTCTCTTCCAACTTTGATATACTCTTACTGTTATATCTCTTGCATGTAATTAGTACATTACATGTTTTTCCTCAACTCTTAACATTATGTAAGCATTGCATTTCTTCATAAATCAAGTATATAAGATGTTCCATCTCGTTGTTTGTATTCACAGTTTCGTTATATCGTTGAATCCCCAATGTATTGCTGACGCGCATTTCTGTACCAGATCACCATACTGTCATGTACCTTCTTCAGGGCACTAGTAGATACATACTCAAAAAAGGGAGGGGGATAAAGGGAGATGGGAGCAGAGGTGAAGAGAAACAAGGGGCCTCAGTCCTGGGAACACTTGAACACAAGCAGTACCACTCCTTGCCATTTCTCATGTTCCAAAAGGATTTACCACTAAAGAGCCAGCGAATAAAAGCACAGTTGTTTGAAAAATATCGATAAATCTCTTGTCTGTATAATCGCCACAGAGTACAACGTCCTGGGTACTAAGGCTCTCCAGTGTCCCTTACGAATACACTCTCTTTGCCACAAGGTCTGCTCCATGTGACCCGTCCACACACTGGAAATCATGCAAATGCTGTTCAGATCTGTCTCACTTTTTTTTTTTTTTTTTAAGAGACATACCCTCTTTAGGTGTGAGGTTGCTTTGCCTCGACCCAATGAAGTATTGATAAAATGAGCCCAATATGGAGTGACATGAGTGCTGATTTAGTATGGTGGCAGGTATCGGATCAGTAGAGTGAGATGCTGATTTGATTTTGCTATTGTCTTGACTTCACTTTCTCTATTTTCTCTGAAATGTATCCAGACCCCCTGTTTTTAGGAGCCAGTGTGTGAATGGGTGGTTCATACATTGACTGGGCAGTCAGAGCTTGTAATTAATTGGATTATTTTTGGGGTGGGTGACTATCCACCTCAAGGAATAATTATAATCACAACCCTTGTCAGGGTGAACCCTTAGAGCCACTAAATTAACCTGAGCTCGACTCCTGGTAGCTGTGGCACAGAACATTCGCTTAACTTAGGGCAATGTGTAAAGTATTTATGCAGAACCAGAACAGTAATAAAGTCGAAATGCACAACAATTAAAATCTCAAACTGGATTAAAAAGAGTACAATTTTGTATCCAAAAGACAAAAATCCCATAAGGGGAACCTGAGATGAATTTTTTTTTAAAGTTCTAAATAGCAATAGCACCAAGACGCATTAAGTTCCAGTGATCAGTGGTTGTGGTAGACCGGGACCTAGGCACAATTTGATGCTGTGATTGAGCGTGAGTTGGATACATTAACCACGTTCGTCCTGGTAAAAGATTTTACCTTCTGACTTTATTCCTGTGGTGTATTGGGACTACTCTACTATATCCCCTAGGAACTCATGGGAGGCATTTAGAGACTCACAGGATGTCAGAGGTCAACAGTAGTAGGCAGTCCAGGTCCAGTGCCACTGGTCAGCTAAACAATTGCAGGAAAGGCCTCTTGTAGCTTGTTTCCATGTAGCTTAAACAGAAGGTCATCCTTATGACCCTTGGAGTCGCTTCTTTGTCCTAGCTTCAGGAGGGAAAGCAGGTTCAGTCCTTTCAGGCTCTTCTCAGGTCTCAGAAAGCAAGTGCAGCCCCCTACTTATCTTCCCCATGCCCAGTTTTTTTTTTTGTTCTGATCTTCCGCAGGTCCAAAAAGTGTTCTAAAATGGGTTCCCTGGAGGTGCCACACTTATACTAGGCAAGCGCTAGTGAGTGACCTTGACTCCTGGGGCATACCCTCACCAATGGAGTAAAAGTTCCTGGAGCCAAGTCTGCCCACTTAGGGCATTTTCAAGGTTGTGACAGTGTTAGGCCACACTAAACTTGGACTATGAGGGATGAGGGTGTGTGTGGTGAGGGGTAATGTACTATGGTAATCCAAGTGTCCTACCACATCTAACACTAAAATGCAGTGTGGGCCAATCATTGTCCCAACAATAAATTCAGAGACTGAAGTCTGGTAGAACAAATGTACCTGGCGCTCTGTATTACACACAAGGTGCTGTTAGGCCCTAGCCCTCCTATCACGCGATCTCTTATGTCCTTTTATCATCCTGAGAGAACCCTGCGATCGTGTAATAAACGGCTGGTGGTTGTACCTAGAATTAGGAAGGCCCGCACAGGGGGTCGCCTCTTTTCATATAATGCTGCTAGGCTTTGGAACTCCCTCCCCCTTGACATTCGGTGTGAAACTAACCATCTGGCCTTTCGGAAACGCATAAAAACCTTCTTGTTTCCATGACGGAGATGTAGACTATGAATTCGGCCTCTAGCGCTGGGATGCCTTTGGTAGCCATGCGCTCTATAAATGCTTTACAATTACAATTACAATTACAAGTCAACTAATATTTGGGATCCTAATGACAAGACCCCTTCCCTAGCAATCAGAAGATCTGAAGTAGACCCTTTCACATGTGAGTAGGTAGCTACAGAAAAGAATCAAATCATTGTTGGTCAGAAAAGTGCTCATTTGGGAGCCATAGGTATTGCCACGTGGCATATGCATAGACTGTGCTAAAGCTGGAAGAGAGTCGCTCAGTTGTGTTGCAGAAGGGAGGGGTGTTGGGGTGCTTTGCTGGGAGAAATTGTGTCAATGGATGAAGTATTTACGAAGAGGATTGTCATTCTGGTGGAGGGCAAAGATATCACCTGATCTTTTTGTCTTTTCCGGTGCTTGGTACTGTTGAGAAATGAAGGTCAAAATTGTTTTCAGATTGGCATTTGAGACTTGAATGAAGATATAGCCATTTTGGTTGTGTTCGACTTTTTCTGCCTCAATCAGCAATAAGGATAGCTGAAGCTTTTGTCCATAAGGAATTTTGTCGGTGTTTTTCATGTTTAGAGAGTTGAAGAAGAATTCTGTCCAGTCAAATGTATTAACAGACATGAATATCTGAACCTTTTTTCATGTATAATCTTTTCGTACAGAAGCCATAATCTGAAAGAAGGGTCTTTGGAAACTCCAGATGTAGTTTTGTAGTTTTTGGTCACATTTTTAGAGAAAATTCAAGATAAAAGATCTTGAAAGAATTGGGGACAGTTAAGACTAGTGGTTGGTTGTGGCTGCTTTGGTTTAACCATAGTTTTAGAGTGATGCCAGTTCAGAATTTGCTGCACTGTGTAGCATGTGCTGTTCTAGACGGGGAGGCAGTTTAGGGATGGGTTACAGTAATCTGAAGTGATAGATTGCCATCATTATGTACCAATGATCTTAGATTATCACTAAAAGATCTTGTATATTTGCACAGTGAAAGGGCATGAATTGTGTAAAAGTGAAGTTCTAGATATCAAGGCATTTTAGGGAAAATAACTCAAGAATATGGTGAGAGACTGCCAGTCATTGTGGCATTCTTGAACTTCATGATTGTCAGCCTTAGTACCTGCTTATGTCCTAATGTTGCATCTGTTGGCTGCCTGTGCAGTCTACTGGTGCTTCAGAGGACCCTTCAGAAAGGTATCTGTTTTCCATTCTGTACTTCTCAAGTCAGTATAGTCTCTCTTATTTCTAATAACTAGCAGGACAGAACCTTCTCAATCAGCGCAGTCTGTTGTCTAGTTCAGGCAACATCAGATGCCCCCGCTATCCAGTTTGGGCCTCACAACTACCAGATAAACCAAGATAGAGGTCTACTGGTGTGCTAGTTGGCAAACTAGCTTAATGACCTAAGGAGACCATGTGCAGTCAAAAGTCTGGCAACAGTGTGGTGGGGTCTCAGAGAGGCATGTCTTGCTAGCACCCCTACTCCTGAAAGGATGGTGGAATGTGGATGATTTGACCACCAAGCTTGAGAGTTGCATACCAGACTTCTCCAGGCCAGCCAAGTTCTGGACTCTGGCGACACAGTAGGCTACATCAGCCCACCTATCTGGATCAAAGGATGTGCCTAATGTCCCAGGTCTCGGTTATTCCTCACCTGGACTTCCATAGTCCCTTCCAGGCCATGCTTCTCTGTCTCTGCAATGCATGAAGGCTCGGGAGTGCTGAAATTACAGTGGGAGCCTCTGTGGGACCATTTCCGATGGAGATCTGTTGGGCATCCATGGTATTCTCTATTAAAAAGAAGGGCTTCTGCAAGGCTGTCTATGCTGAGATGTAGCCTGGGAGGCGACCTTGCTGCCTGGTTCCTTAAGCGGCACTGCCAGCGAAATGTTTCTTGTAAAACACAAGCTAAACCCACGGCCACTGAGTCCTTAAGAGTTTGGCCGCCAGTATGCACCTCCTACCTGCTCCACATTTGAAGTGAATGAGTTTGTCTTTGCATTTTTGCAGGCATTCTCAGATCGCGGAGAGGAGTCGGGACTGCTGAATATGGTGAGCTGTTGCAGATAGGCATTTTCCAGAATTAAAGTTTTGCTGGAAGCAAGTGGCATGCCCTGTGATTAGTTTCATTATTTGGCATCTGGCTAGAGTTCTATGTTTAGCTGTCATTTTTCTTCTGGCTGGAGTTCCCCTGTAATTGTAAACGTGCTTCATGCATGACTAATTCAGTGCACTGTACATCACTTTAATTGACCAAGTAAACCTGGTGCATTCTACATTGTTTAAACTGTCCAGCAGTATAATAGACCCAAGAACAAACAAACAAACCCTTGTGCATCCTACAATCTGTATCTTTAACTGTTCGGGCCATCTAATTTTTAGGTCGAGCCTAGAGTAGCGCGCATGCGCTGCTCTGCGAGACTTTATGTAAGGGGCTTCCAAAAGCTGACCACACGCTCGTGCACAATGGCCTTTTCCGTGCGGTTACCCGCACGGCCACCATGTGTTTTCAATTATCGCGCCCGGCGGCCGTGCGGGTAACCGCAAGCAAAAGGCCATGGTGCACGAGCGTGTGGTCATGCCTGCTGCTCGCAAGCGCCCGCACCACTCGCATGCTTGTTTTTTAGGTCTTGCCTGAGCCAGCGCATGCGCTGCTCTGGCGAGACTTTTAGTAAGGGCTTCAGAAAATGCTACCACTGTGGCCTAGAGCTTGCGGTTACGCGCGCGCGGTTACGAGCAGAGGCGCCATATGGCTTTCCTCGTCATGCTCATTAAGCGCATCGCTCGCCGCGCTTGATCGCGATCACTTTCACTTTCGCGCGGCCGTGTCACTTTCACGGCCGCGCGGCCAATGCTTGTCTCCTCTGTCACTCTTCCTGCTCGCTGAGCTCACTCTCGGTTTCTTGCTTCCATTCACTTTTCACACTCTATTTGATGTTCTCCCTCTCTTATTTCCGGCTTTTCTCTCTTTCTCTCACCTGTGTTTCTACTTCGTTTCCGGTCTTTCCCTCTCTCTTTCTCTCAACTTTTATGTCTCTCCCATATTGTTCTGCTCTCATCCTACACGTTTTTCCTCCTCTTCACGTGCGCGGTCTCTTCCTCGAAGTGTTGCTCCATCTCTTCTCTTTCTCTGACCTTTGATTCCCGCTCTCCTATTGCTGCCCACATCCTTCCCTGCCACGTCTTCTGATGACCTCCCTGTCTCTCCCTCATGTGGTTTTTCTTCCTCTACTTTCGCTCTTTTCTCCTGTTGTCGTTTCTAGCTTCTTCGTTTGCTCCTACGTCTTTACGTCCTCTCTTTTTTAAGTTTGTCCTGCGGATTTTTCCTCATTTATTGCCATTTTCTTTTCTGTTCAACCCTTCGGTGGGTCTGCCTCTCCACCAGGAGGCCCTCCTTTTGTGGTGATCTGTCTTCTCTTTCTTTCATCTGTCATATTTATACATCTTCCTTTTTATGTTGCACTCATGCTAAACTCAACCAGCTGCCCTCACCCTCCTTAAATCTGACTTCTGCTGACCTTTGATCACTGCCAGCAGCAACAACTGTCTGTAGAGCTTGGGCCGAGGACTTTGAGCACATGCGCACTCCAGCCGACATATAGTGCTGTACGAACTATTATCACCAACCACAACAACACAAATAAAAGACAATATGGCAACAGCGATGATAAAACACTGTAAATAAATGCATATAGTTTCAGACAATCAAACTACTGCAGGGGCAGTCCAGGAAGAATTTCAAAAACACTCTAGGTCAGTGGTTCCCAAACTTTTGACTCCTGAGGACCCCTATTGAATCACTACTGGAAGCCGAGGACCCCCAATCAATTCGTACGATTTAAATTTCAAACATTAAAACAGTAATTCGAAAACAATAAACACACGTGTGCACACCAAACAGATACCCAAATTACTAAAGCTTTTAGTATTTTATATTGAAAAAATTTGCAAAATCGAAATTTTTTAATAGGAAGGTTGATGCTGCATCTCAGCGACTAACTTTTCAATATTTGGCTTTATTTTAGAGTATGAGGCTCCTGCTCCTGACGGGGCCGGACTGGAACCCAAAGCAGCTTTGGCAAATGTTGTCAGGCCAGTCCCCGTACGGTGCACACCAAGTGCAGTGAGTGAGCCTGGCCACTACAAAGCGGACTTTGGGGGCTCTCCCACCAAGAAAATTTGGGGAAAAATGGTGCATTCTACAACACATTTGTAATTATATATTGAATTGTATTCGCTTTCAAAGCATAGTAAATGATGACCTTACTATGCACCAATACAACAATCTCTTTGGGGCTTTTCCATGAATCCCTCCCTATCATCCTCCAACAGTGCCTCTCTTCTTCCCATAGCACCTCTGTCACATGTATTTAATTTGTTTTATAGCATCTCTCATACTAGTGTAGGGTGTCAGAGCACTTTACATCACACACATACAGAAACAATGGGGGAGATTTACAAAAAAGTTGCGCAATGCAGCGAAGCCCCCCCCCCCCGCGAGGCTGCGCTGCGCGACAGGGAGGGAGCAGGGGAGCGCCATATTTCCAAAGCGATGGCTCTCTCCTCCCCTTTCTCTTGCGCTGATTTCAGTAGCCCCGCGCCATGCACAAACCTTAGCGCTGTAGCGCTAAGGTGTGTGCATGAGTGTAGCATAGGTTTTGTACAGGAAGGGTTCCCTTCATGTACAAAATAGTATGCTAGACACGAGGGAAAGCTTTTCCCACTTCATAGGCGTGCTGCACAGTGCAGCATGCATGCAAAGTCGAAAAAGGAAGGAGAAATGAAAATTTCTCCTTCCTTGTGCCTAGTTGAAAAGGGCGCAGTGTTCTCACGCTAAACTCAATCTACTGTTTTTAGATAATTGGGTTTAGCGTGAGAAACCTTGGGTGGTTGCATGGGAACAAGTTTAGTGCTGGAAAGTAAATTACAAAAAAAAGATTTTGCGCCGTTTTGTGTCACTTTTGTGATGCAAACATGGCGCAAAAGCTTAGTAAATCTCCCCCAATGAATCATGTGTGTGTAAATCAGTGTATAGAAAATGTTACATAGGGGAAAGGGGACTTCAAGGTGTAGGATTCACGTGTCATCCATACTGGTAAGCATTTTTGAAGAGTGCTTGATTTGGAGAAGCACAAAATCTGGTTTCAGAATGTAACAGTGGTCAGCGTTGACTTTAATTATAACAATTTAATTATACCCAAACATACCTTTTTGGCAGCATCAGGATAATGAAAGACTGGGGAAAAAAAGATGGCATACTAACTTGTACCATGCAGTTTGTATGCAGCTCTTTGACGGCAGTTCATAGCCGACGGTGCTAGATTACGATTGTAACTTATGAACTGCACAGTAACAAAAGAATCTCTGTGACAAAAGCAGTAACCCACTAAGCTATGCACATAAAATACTGTTTTATTAAAAATGCATGGTACACGTTCTTTGGAGCAGGCATACCTACCATCTCTCTCCAGCAGGTACATTAATCACTCGAGTTATCTTGACACTTTTATTGTTGTCGTAAAACTGCAGATTATACAAGGAACTTTACATTGCTTTTAAGACAGCTGCCTGCGGACCCCCTGGGAATGTCGGGGACCCCTGGGGGTCCGCGGACCCCAGTTTGGGAACCACTGCTCTAGGTGACACAAACCTCAGCACTCATCATACAGCAGTAAATAGCAGGGAACATGCTTCTCCCTTGTGCATAAACACACATCCACCTAGAATGTGCCAGGCTTGCCGGCAGGGGTCACAAGCTACTTGAGGAGAGTAGCAATCATCCATTCAGGAGTAGTAGCTGCTACCCCTAGTGACCCTCAATTGACGCCCATTCCTCTTTTGTTTTAGTTGTTAATGAAAGGCGTCTTTTGTTCACATAACTGCAACTTTGACATCAATACACTGCACCATGATTGTGAACTAGACCGGGCTCCTGATAGGTCTGGAATGACCCAATGGCGATGAGTGAGGGGCAATGAGTTATCACAGATGCTGAGCGAGGTCAGAGTTCGCATTTTGGATCATGGCCAAAGAACGTGTGTCATTCCACTGCTCGTGTTTTGGAGGCACTCCTTGAAAGTTTGTGTTTGAGAGTTGGCTCCCTCATGTGCTTATAGTCTTTCTTACCCCGTGCATGTTGTTTCTTGCCCCATCTTTCTGTCTGTCTTGTTGCTTGTCTCCACCCACTGTTCATGTTGCTGTTTGCCTTTACCTGCTCTCCATAATGTTTTTTTGCCCCTCTCGCCCTCCACCTGCTGTTATTGCTTGCTCTCACCCGTTTTCTGTGTTGTTTGTTGCCTCCTCTTTCTGTCCATGTTGTTGCTTACCCCAACCGCTGTCCATGTTAGTGTTTGCCTCATGCTGTACCTGTTGTTGGTTGCCCCCACCTGTGCACTTCTTTGCCTTGTTCCTTGCCCAATCAAGCCCTCTCCTGCTGTCCGTGCGATTGCTTGACCCCTCTCGCTACTTTTTTTTAATTTTGGTTTAGTTACTCTACAAGAGTGCAAGTTTTTCAGGTGTCTTCCTTGTGTACTTCTTCCCACTCCAAGTTGCCTCCCCTCCCTCCTCGTTGCCTCTGCCACCATCTCCATGTTGCCTCCTGCCCTACAATACAAAGAAAATATGACACGGCCAGTGCTAGCTGCATCATAGCACTTTTTTTCACAGACTTGCCTTTGTATGTGTTGCCCCACACTCGTCCTCCTTCCCTCCGTGTTTTCTCCACACCGCCCTCCCTCTGGCCCGCCAGCAATAATAACAGGCATTAGCATAGCCAATAGGTCTCGCCTTTGGGACCTTATAAGTGTTTAACCATGCAAAAGTTAATGTTGTTGCACCAAGGATATTATGCTGCATAACTAAATACTTAGAAGGTCCCAAAAGCGAGACCTATTGGCTATGCCAATGCTTGTTTTCCTTGATGACGCTGCAGCGGCTTGTTTAAATTTGTATTTCTTTGGGAAGCAAAAGCGTGCCTTTTGCCTTTGTTTTCGTCTCCGTAAGAATCGCCCCACTCCAGCGAAAGGCGCGGCTCGACAAACTCTATTTTTACAATATTTTATGCTTTTAATAAGCAGCACGGCACATGCGGCATGGTGCTCTGGTTACTAAATGCGTAAAATATTGAAAAAAATTGTGTTTGACGAGCCGCGCCTTTCTTTTTTAAAATTTTGTTATTGTAGTCGGGCAACGTAGTTGGGCGGGGAAACGGAGGCCGATTTCCGCCTGGTTCTAATATGGAGACTTTATCAGGTCAGCTACGATAGAGGGGAGACGTACGCGCGCGCCCGAGAGGAGGCTGCTCAGTTCTCACCGCTCAGACTCCTCCCCCCCTCCCCCACCCAGCGCGGAGTGGTCTGAAAGCGGATGGCGTAGTAAAAGGGAGACTCGCATGGGCAAAACACTGAGAAGGAGCAGTTCGAGGACGGTAAGTCAGAGATATCAACTGGAATAACATTTACCTCCTGCTGAAAGGACACAGCAAACATCCACTCACTACTGCTCCTAAGCTTCAGAAGTGAACTTAGAGCCCGGCGAGTCTATTCTCCGCAGTTGGGAGCCGGTCCACGAAACAACATGTACAAGGCAACCCGTTGAGTCTATTCGCTGCATTCGTAGACGTGGAAATCCACAACTCTTTCCCCTCCCGATGGCCTTAGACGTTAGTAATTATATAGCTGCCGCCTTCCTTAGTGCCATCGCCCGTAGACTTATAATCCAGCCAGGCATGCCGTTGACGGCTTCCTCAACGGGACAATCTAAAATACTCCCCGGACTCCAGAACACAGACTTGTTCAAGACCCCACTGTTAAGCCTACACCTTTCAACCTAACACGCATGAGGCACCGAAGCCCATAGAGGCCCCAATCCACTCATTTGCGCCTACGCACCCCTGACTCTCGAAGTCATATCGGTATGGAGCCTTCCATGAAACTCCAGCCTGTACCCAGGTCACCAGAAGCGCACTAGACCTTAAAAAATTATAAGGAGCGGGTGGTTGGAGGATGAATTTCATAGGCATTGTACAGCGATGTCTTTGGGGTGGAAAAGTCACGGCCCTGTGCACTGGTAGACTTCACAGTCTGGTATTCTTTGTAGTCGTCTAGGAGCATTCTGTTTAGTCGCCTATATCTCATATAACTAGGGTGACCACATTTTTAGGAGGGGGAAACCGGGACGGCAACAGACACAGAAATAGCACTACATGCTCGCACTTCTGTGAACATATTCACTTCTCTTTTCGAATATATATATATATATATCTATACACACACTCTATTGCATGACATTTAAACACTACCCCCATCTCCCCCCTTACTTTGTCCCAAGGACACGCATGATGCCTGTCTTGGGTGATGGGCTCTGTGGACGTTAATTCGCCCCAAATTAAATCCTGTTGTGCTGCAGTGAATGAGACCAGGCAGTACATCAGGGTACCCTTATCAAATAAGCTCTGTCCTAGGTGTAATGGGGAGGGCTGGTGTAACATGAGCCTGTTTAGCACCATTAAAGTGTGGGTGCTCACCCACCTCTCTTTAAAAACCGGAACATGTATTTATTTTTTCAAAATGTGTCGGGACACCGAGACAGTCTTTGAAAAACTGAGACTGTCCAGGCTAATTCTGGAGCTCTGGTCACCTTACAAATAGCGGATTTCTCTTTCCTCTCATCTTTTGCATTTTAGCTTTGATTGTGTAGCATGTACTAGCGCTCGTTGCCTTAGGCACTTAACTACATAGGTACTGCTTAGGCCAGATCTGGCTAGGTAAACTTTGCCTTTCATTTAGTGCAATTACCACGTTAGACTGGGCAACAAGCTCAAACACGTATAGTCTATATAAAGTACTGAATAAAGGCTTGGTATAAAATACGCTTTTATAATGGTTAACTAATCCCCCAGCCCGTGGAATCGAGGTGTTTTGTTTGTATTTTTTTAATAACTAGTCGTAACCGCTTCCCTTTCCTCATTGAAACCCATTAGAAAAATGCGTCACACCAGTGAGTGACTATAGTAAATGTATTCTGACGTTATAATGCGCATTTAACAGTGCAAGAGTAAATAACTGTACTATGTCTTCTGTAGACCTTTTAAAACTAAAAATGTGCTCCTTTTGAAATCTCGAGTGGTTGCCATGGGGGAATCTAAAAAGCCAAGAAGCAGAGTTAGAAGTCCACACAATGCATTCTATAATTATGCATCTTGAATAGGGCTTCCAGGTTTATGGTATTTATTTTGTAACATTTCAATCTGTATTTATCCGTATTTTTTGGCAATTTTATCTGTATTTTTTTCACTTTCATTTTGTGAACGAATGATGTTATAAAATTGTACATTTCCACATTTAACTGATAAACGCGCACTCCTACTCTGATAATTGTTGTTCATTAGCAAATTAAGCAGCCAAATAGAGCATACCAACACACCCACATACTAGAAATGTATGTTAACATAGGCCAATATTTAAGGAAATTCCATCCTGTTTTTGAATTCCCCATTCTGTGTAGTTGCTCAGTTGTTGACCTGGAATTCATGAAAGAGCACGGAGAGTCACTTAAAAGAAGCTCGATTTTAAGTTTTTTTCCGCGTTTAAAGATGAAAGGAGACAGATCCGTGTGTAAAAATTGAAAACTGCGAGCCTTAATCATAAAGTTTTGAGATGTGGGGAGGGGGGGAAGAGGGTGTAAGTTTCCATTACATACATCACGAAAGTGATCCCTTGGCATGAAGGGGATTGAGTTTGCTCTTTCACAATGGATGTTCGTTTATGCGTGTTTTGACTATTCTTGTAGTCATACCTACATATTTCAAACCGCAAGGGCATGTGATGAGGTAAATGCAGTTTTTCGTATTACAATTGGTATGATGTCTCTACTCCCATGGCTTTTGCAGCCCAGTGTCAATTGTCTTAGTTGTCTGGGTGAAGGGAGAGACTGTGCATGACCCGCATGGATAATGTCCCTTAACATGAGGGATACCCCACAGATTGGTCTGGGTCTCCCGAGGTGCATTCTGACGTGCATGTACAAGTAGGTCTCGCAGATTGTTTGTGTGCTTGTAGAAGAGTCTTTGGATGATGGCTCTCATAGAAAGCTATTCCTGTCGAAGTTTTTTTTTTATAGTTGGTAGTAAACAACCTGCCTCCTTCTCTCGAAATTAGTAGATCCAGAAAGGGTATAGATTGGTCTGAGATAGTACTGGTAAACTTCAGAATGGGGTTCAGCGTGTTCATCCAGTTGCAGGTGTCAAACTTCTCTTTCCAGAAGATAAGGATATCGTCTATATACCTCCGCCAGGTATATAAAGGCAGGCCAAATTTGGAGGGAAGCTGCTCCCCATAGAAGTACCCTGCACCTAATGGTAAAGTTTTCCTTTGAATTCGAAGAAATTCTCCTTGAGAGCAGGGCGGTGCATTCCAAAATAAAGCTAGTTTTTTTCTTGGATGTCTCTGTAGTGTGTCAGAATTTA
Source organism: Calotriton arnoldi (assembly GCA_963921515.1). Taxonomy (NCBI): domain Eukaryota; kingdom Metazoa; phylum Chordata; class Amphibia; order Caudata; family Salamandridae; genus Calotriton; species Calotriton arnoldi. The sequence continues at coordinate 1,909,944 of CAWUFW010002036.1, read as the reverse complement.
TTGAGAGGCTTAAGGAGGGTGTCACCCCGCCCCCAGGCCACCCGATTGTGTCTGGCATAGATTCGCTCCTTGACCCTCTCGGTAAATTCTGTGACTATTTTCTGAGACCCATTGTGATGAAGACTCCCACCTACTTGAAGGACACTACAGAAGTGTTGAACCTCATACAGAACTGTACGGAGCCAGAAGGTATTGATCTCTTGGTGACATTAGATGTCGATGCTTTGTATACTAACATCCCCCAGGATGCCACCCTAGAAGTTCTAGAGACTATCCGTACCACAGATACCCCATGGACATCCAAGACATCGACAATCTTCATTTTGCAATGCGCTGCCCTGGCTCTCAAGGAGAATTTCTTTGAATTCAAAGGAAAACTTTACCATCAGGTGCAGGGCACTTCTTTTTAAAAAAAATTTTTTTTAGCAAGAATAAGCAGTTAGGATATCCGACGGGACAAAGACATAATTTGTATGCAACATCATTGATTACATCGTGATGTTACGCCCTCTTACAGTGTGACATAGAGCTCATACTTCGTTGACACAACATAATGCTCTATATACATATCGAACTGAAACAGTGTTCTTGTCTTGGTGCCCTACAACAAGTTAATATCCTCCCTCCCCTTGCTTCCACTTTTGCATGTCTAGGGCGGCCATTACTGCATCTGCCATAGTTCACGTGTTCAGCGGGTGATTGTTTTGTGGCAATGTCTCCGTGTGTTGTCTCTTGGGTGGTCGCTACCATCGGTTCTAATGTTTCATCTCTCGTTAAATATGTCCGGTAGCTCTCCCATATGTTTTTAGGTCGGCTACGTAGGGGAAGCAAATCATTATATATCTCAGACTGGGTATTGCAGTATGTCCTGTCCCTGTGCCATAACTCAATTGTGGAACTGGGCCTTTGGCCCATCTCATTGCTACACATTGCTTCGCTAATAATAGCCTACTGTTATCAATTTACGGTACGGTTTTCCAATCTTCTTTGTGTATCCTAGTAGGGCTATAAAGGGATCTATCTGTGTTATCCCGTAATCTGCTCTTCTCTGAAGATAGCCTCCCAAAAGTTTGACTCCAGGACAATGCCAGGCAACATGCACTAAGTTAGCTGTTGGGGCTGCACATCTGTGGCACGCCACCGTGCCCAGGAGTCCATTTCTGTGTACTCTCAGGAGTGTAGTAAATCCTATTAAGATACTTGAACTGTATTAGCCTGTGCCGGCCATTTTGTGACATTCCCTTAATCATTTTGCAACAATATTTCCAGCTCTGGTCATATAGGTCTCGCCTTTGGGACCTTATAAGTATTTAGTTATGCAGCACAATATCCTTACTGCAACAACATTAACTGTTGCACGACTAAACACTTATAAGGTCCCAAAGGCGAGACCTATTGGTTATGCCAGTGCTTGTTTAGATTGAAACCTACCGGACAGTGAAGCTGTCTGTTTTGCTAAAGACATCTTGGACATTCGGAAAGCTTCCCTGGCAGTGCATTCCGCCTATTGCTTACTATTGGCTTTGTGGTTTGTAGCTCATATTTGCTGGCTTTTTGTTTGTCTCTTCATTTGACTTAGGCTGTCGGGCTTGAGTTCGTCCCTCCCAAAGAGCATTCCATATTTACTGTGTTCGTCTGAGTGCTCCCTTTCTGTGAACAGGCCTTTAAATCTTGTTCTTATCTTGTCACTGTGCATTCAAAGACAGAGGTCAAAGGTCAGACTCTGACTTACAAGGGAGCTTGATGTTTACTTTCCTTTCTCTGACTTCAAAGTGAGAGGATTTGTGTGAGAATCCTGCTGTGAAAGGCTTTTTTATCTAGCACACAACAAAGTTTAAATATCTGTAATGAACTGTGCAGACATTTCAGAATATATCGGAATTAGGAAAGCATAAATTAATCCCAATTTTTGTAACTCTGAATTGCGGTGAAAACAAATATTTTAATATGACCAAAACAAATCAATACACCAGGTGATATTTCTACACATTATCGTTTGTGAACTGTATACTTTTATCATTAAAACTGTATGTCTGTGTAAATGTAATGGTAATTTTAATTGAAAATGTGTTGTCTGTAATGGTAGTGCACTACCACACCATGAATACTCCACTAAATTCTACATCTGATAGACATTTAGCCGCACATTCCTTACCTTTTGAACTTCCAGGCGTCAGGCTGGATCCGGAAGATTTTTCTCAGCAGTACCCCTGCGTGCCGGTAGGTGGTGTCGGTCAACTTCGTGTGACGTCGTCGGTGTCGTCATGTTCGTCATTGTGACATCCGGGTCGTCAATATAATCGCCACTCCGGAGCGCTGACGTCAGTTCTTTTCTTTCCGCGCCATCAGCGCCGATCCTTTGAAGAGAGCTACCCTCTGACATTTTTTGAAAGACATTTTTTTTCGACTTTTTGTCGACTTCGTTGGTGTGTAGGTTTTCAAAGTCAAGCAAGAAGATTTCAGGATTCAAACCGGCAGCGCCTGTCGCCATGCTATGTCGGTCACGGATCCCCATTTGGTTTGTCTTTGGTGCCTGGAGCGCGACCATGGCTCCAAATCGTGCTGCGACTGCCGGGCCATGATGCCGAAGGCTTTGAGGGAGCGGTCCCTAAAGCTTCTTGCGGCCCGGCGTCCCGCACCGCGGAAGTCGCCTCGTCGGTCTCGATCCAGGTCTCGGTCGAGAGGAAGGTTCGAGCACCGCTTCGGTGAATCGAAGTCGTCGAAGTCAGTTAAGAGGCACCACAAGAAGTTGAAGGTTCGACTTCGCCCCGCCCATCTTGCGACGCGGCGGAGGAACCTCGGCGTTTGAGGCCCTGATTCGCAGAGCGGGTGTCTGGGTCGGCTCCGCGTTTCCCTCCCTTCTGGGGCCGGGAGCGACCCCCGCCCAGCTGAAGGAATTTTATGACCCCATGTGTGCCATTTTTGGGCAGCCTAACCCTGCTGGCTCGCCTTATGGGCCCACAGGCTCAGAGGACGGAGGGGCCCCCGTGGTTCTCATGCCGGCGGCTCCAGCCCTGGTGCCAAGGCCTTTGAGTGGACCCTTTGCCGGGTCCGGACCGACGCCGGTCGCACTTACACATGGGACCTTGCTGGCACCCACTTGCGGCGCCTCCCCGATCTTCATTCCCGACAACATGGAGCCGGTCGGGCGTCCTCCGATGCCGAGACCGGCGCCAACAGAGCCGTATGGCTCCATGCCGTTCTCTCTGCCCTATTCTGAAGGGTTAGGGATGGAAGAAGAGGATTGGGTGGGGGAGCAGGATCCCTTAGAAATCCTGCAACAACAAGACATGGACTGGTATGAGGAATTGGGTGAGGCCAGTGGTCTGGACACCTCCCCAGACTCCGCCATGCTTTCCCCTCCTACCCTGGCAACGGAGGAGGGAGCATCTTTTGCCATGGTGGTGCCTAGGGCTGCGGAGGTCCTCGACCTGCAGCGTCCTACAGTGGCAGTCAAGATGAATGTCTTGACAGAGGTCCTGTAGCCTGTGGTCTCGAGCTCGGAAACCCTACTGCCTTTCAATGAGGCCTTGACAGACGTCCTTCTCGGGACATGGTCCAAACCCAGCAAAGGCGCTCCTGTGAATAGGACGATCGCCTGCCGCCATCGACCTGCACCGGGCGACCCACATTTCCTCACCACCCACCCCACCCCCCAAAGCTTGCTGGACCAAGCTTCCACTTTTCGTTGCGCATTCCCTGCCACACCCCCGGACAGGGAAGCCAAGAGGCTGGAAAAGTTTGCGAAGAACATTTTTCTTCTGCCAGCCTAGCATTGCGGTCGGTGAACACTGCATGCCTCTTAGGCTGTTATTCCCATTCCATATGGGATATGGTAGTGCAGGTACTGCCCAGAGTCTCGGAGGAGGACCGGGCTCCACTCTTCCAAGCTATATCAGACGGGAGGGACTCAGCTAAGTTCGCTATCAGTTGTGGCTTGGATACAACAGACTTGCTAGGCGAATCGATTTCCACGACGGTGGCGGTTCGTCGCCACGCCTGGCTGAGAACATCTGGTTTTTCGGTGGATGTCCAGGCCAACCTCATGGACATGCCCTTTGATGGCTCCCGTCTCTTCGGAGACAAGGCAGATGCTGCCAATGAGCAATTTAAAGACTCGCGGGCCATGGCCAAGTCTTTGGACCTCACTAATGCCCCCAGGGCTTCATCCAATTTCCTTTCGTGGCTACGGAAGGGCGTACCAATCGTGCCAACCCTACCCAGGCCAGAGGGCCCCCCCCCCCCAGTTCAGCAGCCTCTGCTGGACCGTGGACGCAGTTCACCACGGCCACGTGGGTCAGAAAACCAGAAGCCAAGCCACCATACCCTCCTCTGCCGCAAAAACTTCCTAGTCCGATCCCCCAGGATCATTCTCGGCCAGCCAGTGGCGGAATACGCCATCATCTCCACCACTGGCAAAACATTACATCGGACAGGTGGGTGTTGCAAATATTCCGAAGGGGCTACTCCCTTCCCTTTGAGACTACCCCTCCTTCCATGCCTCCAGTGTACGATTGGCTGACTGAGGATCACCTTGCCTTGCTCCACGAGGAAGTCTCGGCTTTCTTGGCCAAGGGAGCTATAGAGAGGGTTCCAGGGCCCGAAGTAGGCAGTGGTTGCTATTACCGCTACTTCCTGGTCCCAAAGAAGGACGGAGGCCTTCGTCCTATCCTAGACCTCAGAGCCCTCAATTACTTCCTCAAAAAAGAGAAATTCAAGATGCTCACTCTTGCTCAGGTCCTGTCTGCCTTGGGCCCAGGAGACTGGATGGTAGCTCTGGACTTGCAGGATGCCTACTTTTATCTCCCCATCCTGCCTGCCCATCGTTGCTACCTGTGGTTCACGGTGAGTCACGAGCACTTTCAATTTGCACTGCTCCCCTTTGGCCTCACCAGCGCCCCTCGGGTGTTCACAAAAGTGATGGCTGTGGTCTCAGCCCATCTGCGGAGATCAGGGGTTCCAGTCTTCCCCCTATCTCGACGACTGGTTGTTGAAGGCGGGCTCCCCCCAAGCAGTTGTCTCCCACCTCCAGGCTACGGCAAACCTCCTGTATTCGCTGGGGTTCACTATCAATGTGCCGAAGTCACACCTGACTCCCTCTCAGTCGCTTCTTTTCATTGGGGCGGTTCTGGATACGGTGCAGTTTTGGGCCTATCCTCCGAACGGCGAGTCCAAGCTATTCAGGCTATGATACCAATGTTTCAGCCTCTATCTTGGTTTTTGGTGAGAATGACTCTGAGGCTGTTGGGCATCATGGCCTCCTGCATCCTGCTAGTGACCCATGCAAGCTTGTACATGCGGGCTCTGCAGTGGGACCTGAAGTTCCAATGGGCACAGCATAGAGGAAATCTCCCTGACCTGGTTCAGAGGGCACTGCGAACAACCTGCAGTAGTGGCTAATAAACCGTGATTTGTTCAAGGGCAGACCCCTCTCTTTTCCCCACCCCGACCTCACAGTAGTGACGGATGCATCTCTTCTGGGTTGGGGCGGCCATCTGGGAGAGGGGGAGATCAGACGACTCTGGTGTCCGGCGGTACCCAAGCTCCATATCAATCTGTTGGAGCTTCGGGCGATCCAGCTGGCACTGATGGCCTTTTTGCCGTCAAAGAGAAAGCTCGTACAGGTGTTCACGGACAATGATACCACCATGTGGTACTGCAACAAACAGGGCGAAGTGGTGTTGTGTACTCTTTGTCAAGAGGCCCTGCGTCTCTGGACTTGGCTGGAACCTCGAGGCATTTCCCTGGTGGTTCAATACCTGGCCGGTTCTCTGAATGCCAGGGCGGACAAGCTCAGCCGAAGGTGCCTTGCGGATCACGAATGGCGTCTCCATCCGGAGGTGGCACAAGGTCTCTTTCAGCGGTGGGGAGAGCCTTGGTTAGATCTGTTCGCCTCCGAAGAGAATGCGCAATGTCAGCTGTTTTGCGCGTTGGAGTTTGCAAGGCGGCACTCGCTCGGCGATGCTTTTCGTCGCTAGTGGAGTTCAGGCCTCCTATACACTTTTCCGCCCATACCACTCCTGCCCAGGGTGCTCAAAAAGATCAGGAGCGACCGGGCGCAAGTTATTCTGGTGGCTCCGGACTGGGCACGGAGTGTTTGGTATCCGGAGCTCCTAGACATGAGCATTGATCCTCCGGTCAGGCTGCCTCTTTGGCAGGATCTTCTGTCGCAGCAGCAGGAGAGGGTTCTCCACCCGAACCTGTCCATTCACCGCCTCCTTGCGTGGAGATTGAAAGGCGACAGTTGACAGCTTTTAACCTCCCTCCCGAAGTCTGAGAGGTTATTCTGGCAGCCAGGCGTCCCTCCACAAAATCGGTGTACACCTGTGGATGGAACAAGTTTTGTAAATATTGTACAGACAGATCTATCAACCACTTATCTGCTCCCTTATCTCAAGTCTTCAGTTTATACTTTCCTTGGCCCAGCGGGGCTCTGCTCTGGGCACTTTGAAGGGCTACCTTTCCGCCCTTTCTTCTTTTCTTCGGCTGTCTGATCAGCCCTCTCTATTCAAATATCCTCTATTGCAGAGGTTTTTGAAGGGGTTAACCCATTTGTACCCCCCTTCACCGCTGTTCATGCCACAGTGGGACCTTGATTTGGTGCTCTCTTTCCTGATGTGTGCGCCATTTGAGCCGCTGCATAACTGCCCTCTGCAGTTGCTCACCATCAAGACAGCTTTTTTGGTGGCAATAACCTCTGCCAGGAGAGTGGGTGAACTGCAGGCGCTGTCCTCACAGCCTCCTTACCCGACTATCTTTCCTGACAAGGTAGTACTCCGGACTAGGGCATCCTTCCTGCCTAAGGTGGTAACACCCTTCCATCTGGGACAGTCGGTTACCCTTCCCACCTTCTATGCAACCTCGCATCCTTCCAAGGAAGAGGAACGTCTCCATCGTCAGGACCCAAAAAGAGCGTTATCGTTCTACCTTGATTGAACCAAAGAGTTCTGGGTGGACGACTAACTCTTTATTGGATACGTGGGTGCAAAGAAAGGCTGTGTTGTCCAGAAGAGGACTATATCCCGATGGGTCATCCTCTGTATTAAAATGTGTTACTCCTTAGCGAAGAAGGATCCCCCTGAAGGGCTTAGGGCCCGTTCCACCAGGGCAAAGTTGGCCACCATGGCTCTCCAGCGTGGTGTTCCCGTCTCTGACATATGCCAAGCTGCCACGTGGGCATCTCTGCACACGTTCGCCAGACACTACTGCCTGGATTCCCAGGTCTGCAGAGAAGGCCTGTTTGGTCTCTGTTTTACAGGATTTTCCTCCGGGGATGGTATTGCTTGGGTATCTGTTCAAAGGAATCAGCAGCTATACGTCTCTATCAGATGGACAAGTTACTTACCTTCGGTAACGCCTTATCTGGTAGAGACATGATCTAGCCGCAGATTCCTTACCGACCCACCCATCCTTCCGGCAATGCGGAACTGGTTTTAAGTGTCAGGGATGTTCCCCTTCGGGCCCTAGTTGTTCAATTTTTATCACACTGTGGTCCGTCACTTCATGGCTTCGCGCTTCTGGTGTGGAAAGTCTTCAAAAGTACTGACTTCAGCGTGCCGGAGTGGTGGTTATATTGACGACGCGGATGTCACGACGACGACTAACACTACGCCGACGACGTCATGCGGAGTCGACCGACCCCACCTACCGACGCGCAGGGGTACTGTTGAGAAAAATCTTCCGGGTCCAGCCTGATGCCTGGAAGTTCAAAGTAAAGGAATCTGCGGCTAGATCATGTCTCTACCAGATAAGGCGTTACCGAAGGTAAGTGACTTGTCCTTCACTGTACTCTGCACCACTCTGCATCCTACTTTGCCCCACTTTGCTCTACGCCACTTCTCTCTGTCACTGCACTCTTCTCTGCACCACTCTGCCATCCACTCTACGGTACTTCACTCTACTGTGCACCATTGTACTTTATGCCAGTGCATTCTACATCACTCTGCACCACTGCACTCTTCGCCAGTGCACTCTACACCACTCTAGTCTAGGCCACTGCACTCTACCAATTGCCACACTACTTTGCAACACTGTTCTCCATGCCACTGCTCTCTACTCCAGTCCACTCTGCATCATTCTATTCTACTCTGCATCCTTGCATTCTACTTCATTGTACTCCACTGAACTGTACCCTGTCCCACTCCACCTACCCTTCACCACTCCATGCTATTCTGAAACCATCCACTCTACACACTGCAGTTTAGAGTGGCGTAGAGTGCACTCTACTCTGCGCCGCTCTACTCTGCGCCGCTCTACTCTGCGCCGCTCTACTCTGCGCCGCTCTACTCTGCGCCGCTCTACTCTGCGCCGCTCTACTCTGCGCCGCTCTACTCTGCGCCGCTCTACTCTGCGCCGCTCTACTCTGCGCCGCTCTACTCTGCGCCGCTCTACTCTGCGCCGCTCTACTCTGCGCCGCTCTACTCTGCGCCGCTCTACTCTGCGCCGCTCTACTCTGCGCCGCTCTGCTCTGTGCCGCCACTCTGCTCTGTGCCGCCACTCTGCTCTGCGGCCACTCTGCTCTGTGCCGCCACTCTGCTCTGTGCCGCCACTCTGCTCTGTGCCGCCACTCTGCTCTGTGCCGCCACTCTGCTCTGTGCCGCCACTCTGCTCTGCGCCGCCACTCTGCTCTGCGCCGCCACTCTGCTCTGCGCCGCCACTCTGCTCTGCGCCGCCACTCTGCTCTGCGCCGCCACTCTGCTCTGCGCCGCCACTCTGCTCTGCGCCGCCACTCTGCTCTGCGCCGCCACTCTGCTCTGCGCCGCCACTCTGCTCTGCGCCGCCACTCTGCTCTGCGCCGCCACTCTGCTCTGCGCCGCCACTCTGCTCTGCGCCGCCACTCTGCTCTGCGCCGCCACTCTGCTCTGCGCCGCCACTCTGCTCTGCTCTGCTTGGCTCTGCTCTGCTCTGCTTGGCTCTGCTTGGCTCTGCTTGGCTCTGCTCTGCTTGGCTCTGCTCTGCTCGGCTCTGCTCTGCTCGGCTCTGCTCTGCTCGGCTCTGCTCTGCTCGGCTCTGCTCTGCACTGCTCTGCTTGGCTCTGCTCTGCTCTGCTCTGCTCGGCTCGGCTTGGCTCGGCTCGGCTCTGCGTGGCTCGGCTCTGCTTGGCTCGGCTCTGCTTGACTCTGCAACTCTGCACTCTGCTCTACTTGTCTTTACTCTGAAACAATCCACTCTGACACTGCATTTTACGCCACTTGACTCTATGCCACTGCACTCTACGGCAGTGCACTCTATACCAATCTGCACCACTGCACTCTGCCACTCTACACCACTGCACTCTGCCACTCTACACCACTGCACTCTGCCACTCTACACCACTGCACTCTGCCACTCTACACCACTGCACTCTGCCACTCTACACCACTGCACTCTGCCACTCTACACCACTGCACTCTGCCACTCTACACCACTGCACTCTGCCACTCTACACCACTGCACTCTGCCACTCTACACCACTGCACTCTGCCACTCTACACCACTGCACTCTGCCACTCTACACCACTGCACTCTGCCACTCTACACCACTGCACTCTGCCACTCTACACCACTGCACTCTGCCACTCTACACCACTGCACTCTGCCACTCTACACCACTGCACTCTGCCACTCTACACCACTGCACTCTGCCACTCTACACCACTGCACTCTGCCACTCTACACCACTGCACTCTGCCACTCTACACCACTGCACTCTGCCACTCTACACCACTGCACTCTGCCACTCTACACCACTGCACTCTGCCACTCTACACCACTGCACTCTGCCACTCTACACCACTGCACTCTGCCACTCTACACCACTGCACTCTGCCACTCTACACCACTGCACTCTGCCACTCTACACCACTGCACTCTGCCACTCTACACCACTGCACTCTGCCACTCTACACCACTGCACTCTGCCACTCTACACCACTGCACTCTACGCCACTCTGCGCCACGCCCCCTCTATGGTACGCCACGCCCCCTCTATGGTACGCCACACCCCTCTATGGTACGCCACACCCCTCTATGGTACGCCACACCCCTCTATGGTACGCCACACCCCTCTATGGTACGCCACTCTGCGCCGCGCCCCTCTATGGTACGCGCCACTCTGTGGTATGCAACTCTATGGTACGCGCCACTCTGTGCTGCGCCACTCTGTGCTGCGCCACTCTAGGCCCCATTACTCTGTGGTACGTCACTCTGCGACCCTCTGTGGTACGCCACTCTGCGCCCCTCTGTGGTATGCCACTGCGCCCCTCTGTGGTACGCGCCCCTCTGTGGTACGTGCCCCTCTGCGCTACGTGCCCCTCTGCGCTGCGCCACTCTATGGCACGCCCCTCTGCGCCACTCTATGGCACGCCACCCTGCGCCATCTATGGCACGCCGCGCCACTCGATGGCACGCCGCGCCGCTCCACTCTATGGCGCGCCGCTCCACTCTATGGCACGCCCCTCTGCGCCACTCTATGGCACGCCACCCTGCGCTGCGCCATCTATGGCACGCCGCGCCGCTCCACTCTATGGCGCGCCGCTCCACTCTATGGCACGCCGCGCCGCTCCACTCTATGGCACGCCGCGCCACTCTATGGCACGCCGCGCCACTCTATGGCACGCCGCGCCGCGCCACTCTATGGCACGCCGCGCCGCTCCACTCTATGGCACGCCGCGCCGCTCCACTCTATGGCACGCCGCGCCGCTCCACTCTGTGGCACGCCGCGCCGCTCCACTCTGTGGCACGCCGCTCCACTCTGTGGCACGCCGCGCCGCTCCACTCTGTGGCACGCCGCGCCGCTCCACTCTGTGGCACGCCGCGCCGCTCCACTCTGTGGCACGCCGCGCCGCTCCACTCTGTGGCACGCCGCGCCGCTCCACTCAGTGGCACGCCGCGCCTCTCCACTCTGTGGCACGCCGCGCCGCTCCACTCTGTGGCACGCCGCGCCGCTCCACTCTGTGGCACGCCGCTCCACTCTGTGGCACGCCGCGCCCCTCTGTGGCACGCCGCGCCCCTCTGTGGCACGCCACTCTGCGCCCCTCTGTGGCACGCCACTCTGCGCCCTCTGTGGCACGCCACTCTGCGCCCCTCTGTGGCACGCCACTCTGCGCCCCTCTGTGGCACGCCACTCTGCGCCCCTCTGTGGCACGCCACTCTGCGCCCCTCTGTGGCACGCCACTCTGCGCCCCTCTGTGGCACGCCACTCTGCGCCCCTCTGTGGCACGCCACTCTGCGCCCCTCTGTGGCACGCCACTCTGCGCCCCTCTGTGGCACGCCACTCTGCGCCCCTCTGTGGCACGCCACTCTGCGCCCCTCTGTGGTACGCCACTCTGCGCCCCTCTGTGGTACGCCACTCTGCGCCCCTCTGTGGTCTGCCACTCTGCGCCCCTCTGTGGTCTGCCACTCTGCGCCCCTCTGTGGTCCGCCACTCTGCGCCCCTCTGTGGTCCGCCCCTCTGCGCCCCTCTGTGGTCCGCCACTCTGCGCCCCTCTGTGGTCCGCCCCTCTGCGCCCCTCTGTGGTCCGCCCCTCTGCGCCCCTCTGTGGTCCGCCCCTCTGCGCCCCTCTGTGGTCCGCCCCTCTGCGCCCCTCTGTGGTCCGCCCCTCTGCGCCCCTCTGTGGTCCGCCCCTCTGCGCCCCTCTGGCACGCCACTCTGCGCCGCGCCACTATGGCGCGCCACTCTGGGCCACTCTATGGCACGCCACTCTGCGCCGCGCCACTATGGCGCGCCACTCTGGGCCGCGTTACTCTGTGGCGCGCCACTCTGGGCCGCGTTACTCTGTGGCGCGCCACTCTGCGCCCCTCTGTGGCACGCCACTCTGCGCCCCTCTGTGGTACGCCACTCTGCGCCCCTCTGTGGTACGCCACTCTGCGCCCTTCTGTGGTACGCCACTCTGCGCCCCTCTGTGGTACGCCTCTCTGCGCCCCCTGTGGTACACGCCACTCTGCGCCGCGCCACTATGGCGCGCCACTCTTGGCCGCGTTACTCTATGGCACGCCACTCTGCGCCCCTCTGTGGCACGCCACTCTGCGCCCCTCTGTGGCACGCCACGCTGCGCCCCTCTGTGGCACGCCACTCTGCGCCCCTCTGTGGTACGCCACTCTGCGCCCCTCTGTGGTACGCGCCCCTCTGTGGTACGCGCCCCTCTGTGGTACGCGCCACTCTGTGGTGCTGCGCCACTCTGCGCTGCGCCACTCTGCGCTGCGCCACTCTGACACGCCACTCTGCGCTGCGCCACTCTGCGCTGCGCCACTCTGCGCTGCGCCACTCTGCGCTGCGCCACTCTGACACGCCACTCTGCGCTGCGCCACTCTGACACGCCACTCTGCGCTGCGCCACTCTGACACGCCACTCTGCGCTGCGCCACTCTGACACGCCACTCTGCGCTGCGCCACTCTGACACGCCACTCTGCGCTGCGCCACTCTATGGCACGCCACTCTGCGCTGCGCCACTCTGACACGCCACTCTGCGCTGCGCCACTCTGACACGCCACTCTGCGCTGCGCCACTCTGACACGCCACTCTGCGCTGCGCCACTTCTGACACGCCACTCTGCGCTGCGCCACTCTGACACGCCACTCTGCGCTGCGCCACTCTGACACGCCACTCTGCGCTGCGCCACTCTGACACGCCACTCTGCGCTGCGCCACTCTATGGCACGCCACTCTGCGCTGCGCCACTCTATGACACGCCGCGCCCCTCTGGCACGCCGCGCTGCGCCCCTCTGGCACGCCGCGCCCCTCTGGCACGCCGCGATGCTCCCCTCTATGGCACGCCGCGCCCCTCTGGCACGCCGTGCTGCGCCCCTCTATGGCACGCCGCGCCCCTCTGGCACGCCGCGCTGCGCCCCTCTATGGCACGCCACGCTGCGCCCCTCTATGGCACGCCACGCTGCGCCACTTTATGGCACGCCACGCTGTGGCACACCGCGCCACGCTGCGCCACTCTGCGGCACGCCACGCTGTGCCACTCTATGGTACGCCACTCTGCGCCGCGCCACTCTATGGTACGCCACTCTGCGCCGCGCCACTCTGAGGTACGCCACTCTGCGCCGCTCCACTCTGAGGTACGCCACTCTGCGCCGCGCCACTCTATGGTACGCCACTCTGCGCCGCGCCACTCTATGGTACGCCACTCTGCGCCGCGCCACTCTATGGTGCGCCACTCTGCGCCGCGCCACTCTATGGTGCGCCACTCTGCACCGCGCCACTATGGTGCGCCACTCTGCGCCGCGCCACTCTATGGTGCGCCACGCCACTCTATGGTACGCCACGCCACTCTATGGTACGCCACTCTGCGCCGCGCCACTCTTTGGTACGCCACTCTGCGCCGCGCCACTCTATGGTACGCCACTCTGCGCCGCGCCACTCTTTGGTATGCCACTCTGCGCCGCGCCACTCTATGGTACGCCACTCTGCGCCGCGCCACTCTATGGTACGCCACTCTATGGTACGCCACGCCACTCTATGGTACGCCACTCTGCGCCACGCCACTCTATGGCACGCCATGCTGCGCCACTCTATGGCACGCCATGCTGCGCCACTCTATGGCACGCCACGCTGCGCCACTCTATGGCACGCCACGCTGCACCACTCTATGGCACGCCACGCTGCGCCACTCTGGCACGCCACGCTGCGCCACTCTGGCACGCCACTCTGCGCCACTCTATGGTATGCCACTCTGCGCCGCGCCACTCTATGGTACTCCACTCTGCGCCGTGCCACTCTATGGTCCGCCACGCCACTCTATGGTACGCCACTCTGCGCCACGCCACTCTATGGTACGCCACTCTGCGCCGCGCGCCACTATGGTACGCCACGCCACTCTATGGTACGCCACGCCACTCTATGGTACGCCACGCCACTCTATGGTACGCCACGCCACTCTATGGTACGCCACTCTACGCCGCGCCACTCTATGGTATGCCACGCTGCTCCGCGCCACTCTATGGTACGCCGCGCCACTCTATGGTACGCCACTCTGCGCCGCGCCACTCTATGGTACGCCACTCTGCGCCGCGCCACTCTATGGTACGCCACTCTGCGCCGCGCCACTCTATGGTACGCCACTCTGCGCCGCGCCACTCTATGGTACGCCACTCTGCGCCGCGCCACTCTATGGTACGCCACTCTGCGCCGCGCCACTCTATGGTACGCCACTCTGCGCCGCGCCACTCTGGTGTACAACATGGCTAAAATACATCTGCAGAGCAAATGGTTCTTTCATAGGTGCCACCTATTGGCTTTGCCAATGCATGTTACTTACTGCATGTGCTACTCCCCTACTATCCCTTAACCAACTCGGACAACTACTGTAATGACCCCTTCCCCTAATGAAAGCAAACCGCTGACAACCCACTACCACCACCCCTCATTAGCCGCGGTTGGCTTCTCCTTATTTCTGTTGTGGCTTCTGTCTCTGACTTGGGGGAAATGCATAGCAGTCACGTCTCAGAATGCAAAAGCAACAATTAGTGCTAGATGCTGAAATAGCCTACTTATTTGATGAAATGTGCAAGTCTTTGCTGCATGGAGTTTTCAGTTGTGCCTTAGTGAAATAGAAGACCAGGTTTTCTTTTTCTTTTCTTTCACCCTTTCATTGGTAACTTCTACTACATACAGTTGTGTGGTTGCAGAGCGAAAGATGCTCTGTGAAACCGGAAGCCTGGAACCATCTGGTGAAGGGCGTCTTTTATGGTGACGTGGGTTTGGGCTTTTATGTGGCCTGATTTTTAGGTCTCGCCTAGCGCAGCGCGCATGCGTTGCTCTGCGAGACTTTTACTAAGGGGCTTCAGAAAGCTGACCACACGCTCGTGCATGTGTTTTTGTTTTTCTCACAGGCTATTGGGCTTTGCGTGCGTCTTTCTAAGAAAGACAGCACGCAATTGGGCAAAGGCGGGTGCATGTCCCGCCTTTGCTCCGCCCATGGCCTATTGCTTGCGGTTACCCGCACGGGCGCCATGTGTTTTGAATTATCGTGCCCAGATGCGTGCGCGATAATTCAAAACACATGGCTCGCTGTGGCGCGCGCGCACCACTCGCGTGCTTTTAGAATGTCTGTGGCCCTGTTTGTTGTGCAGCGTCTACAAAAAGGCGAGTCCTATTTGCATTGCCGATGCGCGCGCACCACTCGTTTTCATATTTCTGGAATGTCTTGAGCTACCCCTGGAGGAGTGGGAGAAACCGGCGCCAATAAACCGGAAGAGCAGCAAGTCCGTGAGGTGAGCCCCTTCCTGCTCGTGGTGTGTGCTGTGTTTGGCTGCAGTGTTCATCCTCTGGAGTGTCGGTGTGTGGATTTCTCACTTCACTGCACGTGAGGTTCCATGTCGGGCTTTTCGGCCAACAACATGATGCATTATAGGATTTGTAGTTTTGCTTTTAACGTTGCCGGAGCTCAAAATCCATTTGCCTCTTGGTTTCTCTCACTTCTCCCTGCATATCAGTTGTTAGCAGCTTCATCACTGACACACTGTGTGACTTTGGGCTTTGTTCTGGCCCTCTCGCTCACGTACCCAAGTACAGCTGTTAGAAGCAGGTGGAGTTAGCAGCTGTGCTCGCTCATTCGTTCACTGTCACAATCTTGGTCATAGGTCAGGAACTGTCGATAGATAGGTTAGCAACCGGTTTTGCCATTCCTTCGTGTCTCTACTTTAATATGTGCACAAAACAGAACATGCGATGTGAGGTGTTTATTAGCAGTGTTCGCTCAGCTTAGACACTTTGCCCTTGGCTTCGCGCGTCTTTTCATTGTACTCTCTCTCTGGGTTCTTGTCAGCAGAGTCACCCAGGGACCAGCACTCCTGGGTGTCCGCGACGCGCCAGTTTCTGTGACGACGACTCCTTTCCCAGTGTCTCAGACTCCCCTGTGTCCGGCTCTGTCTCCCAGTGTCCAAGACTCCCTTGTGTCCAGCTCTCTCTCGTAGTGTCCAAGACTCCCTTCTGTCCGTCTCTCTCCCCCAGTGTCTCAGACTCCCTTCTGTCCGTCTCTCTCTCCCAGTGTCTAACACTCCCTTGTGTCCGGCTCTCTCTCCCAGTGTCTGAGACTCCCTTGTGTCCGTCTCTGTGTCCAAGACTCCCTTCTGTCCGGCTCAGTCTCTGTGATCCATACTCCCTTGTGTCCGGCTGTCTCTGTGTCCCAGACTCCCTTGTGTCCGGCGCGCATTCTTCCAGCGCTTATTTTGTTCATGTCTCAGTTCTGAGCCTTTCTTCCTTTTTCCCTTCAAACCCCCGAGATGGCTTTAATAAAGAACGGGGCAGGTCTTTGCTCTCCTCGGCAGGGTGGGGGCTGCTTTAGAAGTTACTTTAAGCAATACTCAGAGCCTGGTAGGAGAACACATTTAATAATGAACTGGTTACTATGGTTCTGTCCGGCTGTAGGGCAGCGGCCTGTTGATAGCTGCTGTTCATTGTAGAAACAGTGGGATGTGATCAGCTTTTCCCAAACAAACATAAATCAGGTTTCTCTCCGCAGCCTGGAAATGGCCCTTTGTTGTAGCTGGAGCCATCTTCGTCTGTTGTTTTTAGGTCTCGCCTACGCAGCGCGCATGCGCTGCATAGGAGACCTTTAGCCGTCGTACAGCTCTTTTTCCAAGCACATACTCGTGCTTGTGGTGGCATACAGCTTGCGGGAGTGCGCAGCGGTGCGCCACAAGCACGAGTGTGTGCTTTGAAAAAGAGCAGACTGCGCGCGCGCGCACACACGCGCGCAGCCAATGCTTGTTGGTTTCCTATGCGCGGCTCGCCAAACTTTTGTAAGCAGACTGGCATGCCTCGTTTGATCTTGAGCAATGGCGTCCATGCGCCTTTCTTAAAGTGCGGCTTGTCCAAATCCTTTTTTTAATTATATTGTTTTATGGAGCGCTGCAAGCTGCTCTTGAACTTCATGGCGGTAGCCCGCCTTTCGTTTATTTTGGCCGGCTCGCCGCAGTGTTTTTTTCAATAATATCTTTTGGAAACTAGCGCGGCACGCTGCGCTTGTTTCATTGTGTGCTTCGGCTTCAGTATCAGCACAGCGCCTGCTTCAGATATGCCGTGCTTGCTATTACAGTATTTTATTACAATGCAAAACAAAGTTACGTGAGTTTCGCCGAGGCTTCAAAACAAGCAAGTAAAACTTGCTATTAAGGAATTTCCCTGTGCCGCCTCTCCCGCACGTCGCTGCCCATTATTTTCAGTGTCTACATATCTCGTGTCGTCAGCTTTCCCCCATTAACATCTCTCCCACAACAATTCCCTCGTGCAGCCCCTGCTTAGTTATCCGCTTTAATGTGGCTCGCCCAGATCCTTTTTTTATTTTAAATTATATATTTTATGAAGCGCGGAACGAGGCGCTCGATCTTTATGGTGGCCGTCTGCCTTTCTTTTATTTTGGCCAAAACGTCGAACAGTTTTTTCCAATATATTTTTTTTTAAACAAGCAGAACACTGTGCCTGTTTTGTTGTGTGCCTCGGCGTCCGTATCAGCACGGCCCTGCTTCAGGGACGGCGTGCTTCATATTTCTAACTTTTATTGCAACGCAAAACAAAGCTGCGCGAGCGCTCGCCAAGCTTGAAAACAAGTCAATAAAATTTACTATTAAGGAAGTTCCCTGTGCCGCCCCCCGCACGTCACTGCCTGTAATTTTCAGTGATTTCATATGTCGTGGCGTCAGCTCTCCCCCTGTTAACTTCTCTTCCACAAAATTCCCTCGTGCAGCCCATGCTTAGTAATCCTCATTAACATGAAAGAAGTTACCAGTTTTCGTTTTATACCTTAGATTGAGACAAATGAGATTCCTGAAAGTGAAAACACTGGTAACCCCCAGCTTTAGAATGATACCCTGTTTCTTTGGTAGACATCGAATGATTTTGGTTTGGGATGCCTCGGATGGTGTGCCCAAGCTCATAAGTCACACAAAGTGTCTGCTTGCACAGTTTCTGCTGTCACTGTCCAAAATATAACGGAGTTCACCCAAATTAAAAAAATCTTAACTCTGCAGCAGTACCACCTTTTACTGCCATTCAACTTCAAAGAGACCAGTTACAGTTCTTTCAATCTCATCATTTCAGAACTGAAGCATTTTCAATATTATTTACAATGAAGCCATAGTTGTTACTTATTTATCTTGTGCAACTAACAACCATTGACGAAGCCAATAGTCCTGGCTTGTGGTAGGTATAATGTTACTTGCGTGTATTATATATCCGAATGATTGATAGAAAAAGCAAAATACCAGTCAGGAGGCACACTATGCTAAGCACAAGTTTTTAGCTTAGGTGTTTTTGAGTCACAACCTTAATTACATAGGCCATGCTCCTTTGAGAGACCCCCCAGTTTTTTCATCTGACTTAAAGCCCTGAATTAGTGTATCTATGCACTGTTATTGTAGTGAAACCTAGAACAAGACTGCAAGACCCAGTATGTAGTATTTGTATAGCTATTCAATCCCTGGTGGCACAGCACCCAGGATAATGTGCTGTGAGGCTAAACACTTATAAGGTCCCAAAGGCGAGACCTATTGGCTATGCCAATGCTTGTTTTTTTATAGACCTGCACTGATTTGTGCTGCATGGCTAAACACTTATAAGGTCCCAAAGGCGAGACCTATTGGCTATGCCAATGCTTGTTCTGAGTGAGGGTGAAACCAGGAATCTCACTGCCTCCTTTTTCCTGCAATAATCGAATAGATGTGTTCTCAGGAGGGAATTGGACACATTCTCCAGTGAGAATTTATGCAGGTCTTTCTGCATTTGATGCATTTGTTTTTAAGAGAGTTGCAGTCACATGGTAACCATCACTGTTAAAGTGATGCCATAGCATGATTACATTTCTCCCTGTTTGAAGAGCTCAGTATTGGGAGATCCCGCAATTGTAAAATTATAAATTCAAGGCTGTAAACTGTTCATTTGGAATGTGCATGTGTACACTGCTGCACTGAAACTCCTGATTTGAAGTCCACCACGCCCTGCTCTTATCCCCCTCCCAGGACCTAGTGAATGGCAGCTGCAACTCGGGCACGCCACTGGTGTGCTAAAGGCTAGCTCGTCTGGACCATGCCCAGTGCCAGGAATTCTGGTCCTCCTCCTTCCCAAACCTCTCTGCCACCCCACACAACATGGAGGGAGAATTCACATGCATCGCATTTGCTCCACTCTGCCACTTAACAACACTCCATGACACTCCACTCTGCGCCACTCTATAACACGCTATCCTACACCACTCTGCGCCAGTCCACTCTACGACACTCCACTGCGCTACTCAACACTGCTCTACTGTAAGCCACTCTTTGACCCTCCACTCTAAGATGCATCAGTCTACGCCACTTTATGCCACTCTACTCCAGTCTACAACACTTCACTGTACACCGCTCTGCCACTTCACTCTACATCTCTCCACTCTTACACTTTACTCCATTTTATACCACTCTACACCATGCTCACTCTACGACACTTTACTCCACTCTATACCACTCCACATCACTGGACACCATTCTATGCCACTCCACTCTGACACACTAATGCACTCTGCCACTCGACTGTATGCCACTCTATGCCATTCCACAACACTCTGCTCCATTCTACGGCACTCTACAGAGCTCCCTCTGTGCCACTCTATTCCATTCCACTCCACTGTACGCCACTCTACGCCATTCAACTGTACGTCACTGTACATCGTGCCACTCTACTCCACGCCACTCTACTCCAATCCATGCCGCTGTCCTCTACACCACTAACTATTAGCCATGCTGAAGAGCAGCCACACTGGTGGACAACATTACTAAAACACATTGGCAAAGCCAATAGCTCTTGCATAGGCGTGACCTATTGGCTTTGCCAATGCTTGTTTGAACAAGTCAGTGTGTGCTTGTTTTTCATGCACTTGACTCCTTCTTTTGGAACTTCTGCTCATAGTTGTGTTTTGCTGTTTTCATACTCTTTTCAGTCCTTCAGCTGGAGTTGGTTACCACAAAATGCTCCAGGTTTAAGCCATGTGCATTGTGCCTTTAGTTGATAACAGTAGATGGGCCACTTACCATCTGCTTTTCCTAATAAGGAACCATTTTAAAGTAAATTCAAAGTAGCGTTGTACTGTATTAGTTTTAATAGAATATACATTCTTAGATTGTTACATCAACATTGGATAATTATGAATCAATAAATAGTGAAAATAAGCTGGAAAGGGGAAGACTCATGTAATTTGCTTTTGGGAGACAAAGGCACTGAGTAGCGGATGGAGCAGCAGCAGCACATCTGTTTTATTAACGGAAACTAAAAAAGGTTGTCATATTTCTTCTAAACGTCATGAAGGATTAATATTGTTAGTCACCTTTTCATAAAGATGGAGAGCATGACAAGGTACGTTGTACTCTGCAACTTATATGGACTTGAACAAAATCTCAAGGTAGCATATCCATGGACCAGATAAAATACTGTTGGCCTTCAAAATTAAGGATCATCCGTGATGAAGACGACGTGCTACACATGAATTAATACCAGGTTGATACATGAGACCGCTGCAGCAATATTGGGAGCATCATTGCATTCAGTGCTTAGATTTGGGAAGACAAGTTGACTTTATTGACAGAAGCCATTCAAGTCTACTCTACTGATTTGCAATCTCATGAAAGAGGTAATACTGAAACCGTCAGGTCAGAGACCTACATTTGTCAAAGATTTTTACTCCTTAGCTGGGGATGTCATTTGCGTATTTTCAAGTTCATAATGCTTGGTCTGCGACACAGATGTCCCATCATATAAACTCTTGCAGTTCACCTGTTTCAAACGTTGTATTGTCTGACTAAATTAGGACCTTGATGCTATTAAAAAATAGAAACAATAGTTTGCTGTTTTCTGAATGAGCAGCAAGGAACCAGGTCAAAGTCTTGTGGAGAAAAACAAAGAATAAGGCATACATTTTATGGAAATGTAAGCAGTCTTCTGGCCCCTAAATACTTTTTTTTCCAGCGCTCCTTTCTGGGGGTGTGGTAATGTTTCATGTGGACAATGGGAAGGTGGGGGGGGATGTGAGGTTGTGGGGGTGGGTTGTTTTGGCGGGGGTGCTAGAAAGGTTGGGGTTGGGGCTTGGGGGACGGACCATAAGGGGATCTCCAATACATTGCTATAGATCATCGAGCGAGCACCAAGCCCAGAAACTTTTAGCCAACCCTGCCAGGTTTCAACGGCACATGTAGGCCCAAGAGTCAGATCTCAAGCACATAGAGTCCCGCCTTATTCACCACCATTTTCAGCGGCGAGGTGCCCTCTTGCCTTGAAGGCTGCAATCATCGGACACGCCCATTTCATGTGTAGGAAGTGCGCGTCTCTTTTGGCGCATTTAGGGCAAGTCTTCCTGTCTGTGCCGCTAATGACTTTCAGTCTGTGTGGTGTTAAATACATGGTGTGTAGATAGTTGAATTGCGTGTATTTGAACCTAGTATTTCTGGAGACCAGTCGTAGGTGCTCCAGGGCTGCAGCCCATTCAGTATCTCTGAGGTCTCTTCCCATTGCAGTACCCCAGTATGTTCTCAAACTTGTTAGAGGTGGCAGCGTCATAGTCAGCAGGGATCTAGATGACCAGGAAATTAGACTTCGACCTCCTCCAAATGTAAGTAGCATTTGTAATGTTTCGTATTGCTGGGGCTGTGTGATGGCCCTCCCACAGTGTACCTAGTGAGTGCCTCTGGGCCGCGTATATCGGGTACTGCATATTCAGGAGCCTGTCCTCACTGACCATGTCCCCAAACTCCTGTAATTTGCCATTGTAGTATATCTAGATGTTCTTGACTCATTCTTCAAGACTAGTTATAGAGGAGGTAGGTGGTAGATGATTGGTTGGCCATCACAGCACTAACTACCCCTAGAACTCTGTGTGCAAGCATTTCACCTTTTACATTGCTCGGGGTTGTGGCTTATCGAGATACGATCTGGTGTTCGAGGTCTGGATAAAGCTGTTTTCTGGAAAAGTCCAACGGCAGAACCACCGTCACCTGATGAAGGATTTGTTGTCCGGCACCAGAACTTTCAACTTCTCAGGGAAGAGACCTCTATGTAGGTAAGGGACACTAGCTGAGAAACAAAACATTAATTAACCTCTTCTACTAGGCGCTTAGAAAGAATCAAGATAACTCATAGGAAAACATGGAATTAACTTCTCCAGTTTCTCAGCTAGTGTCCCTTACCTACATAGAGGTCTCTTCCCTGAGAAGTTGAAAGTTCTGGTGCCTGACAACAAATCCTTCATCAGGTGACGGTGGTTCTGCCGTTGGACTTTTCCAGAAAACCGCTTTATCCAGACCTCTTGAAGAATGAGGAGCCCTGCAGAATTCCTGCAAGACTCCCCTTAAGGCCATTGGTTCCTACGTGTTAAGCTGAGTGAGTCACTTTTGACTGCCAATGAGGTGATCCTGGGACATATCACCAGCAGACTACCCTCACTTTCCCTAGTTGGGCATCTAATGGCGATCTGAATCTAGCTTGACTGCATAACCGCATAATCCCTACGAGTTCATGACTGCTGTCGCATGTGACTTCGCCCTTTGAAGAATTCAATTTGTACTCTGTTACTTCTCACATCTATGTACAGGAACATTAGGCTGTATGTGTTTCTGAAACATACACCATATATTGTGTGCAAGTCCCCTTAATTCCCAAGTTGGCTGAAATCCACTTAGTTATTTTTCTTCCAAGCCTATGCGCATCCTCAGCTAAACAAACTGCAAAATCCTGATGTCTACCACTGTCTCTGAAGTGCCCTTGAAAGAACCAGGGCTTTATATTCCACAGAGCCAACTCTTAGTAACCTTTGATTACAATGGTGTCCAGACTGCTTCTTGCATATTCCACTGGTGTAACGTATCATTCATCCACTGTCAGACCTCACACCAATAGTGATAATTGTGTCTTGCATGGGATTCTCCTGTGCATGTCCAAGATATGTTACTGCACTCTCGTTCTTCATGCACTGTACATTTTAGGCTTCTTCCTGAAGAAATACTCAGTTTGGACAGTAGGTTCTTGGAGAGTTGTCTGTCTGTCTAAGCTGAGTTATTCAGACTATCTCTTCTCTTCATTGTAAAATGTACCCACATCTTGAACATGGGAGAGTCAAGATGGTGGTGTAAGGTACTCCTAGTTTGTAGGGGGTCTCCTATTGTCAGCACTCTTAAACCAATCAGTTAAAAACTACTGAATGCTCCTTTTTTTTTTAACTGAAGGTAACTGGTGCATGTGTATGCAAAAGTGCAGGGGCAGCATCCCCAGGTGGCAAATGACCACATGCATGGTTTCAGGTTTGCACACCTTCAGTTGAAATCCACAGAAGCAGTTTCCCATTTCTTCAGTACCACAATTCCCACACATTTTCAAAGGGTGAGACCCTACAACCTAGAATTAATGGGGGGTCACCATTTTGTCAGTGTTTCATGTCTGGAGAAGTAGGTGTCTGAATAGGTGTATGTATGGTGCTGCTAATGAAGTAGATGGTATTTGCTGGTTTTGCAGAGGTACATTCTTTTTGGCAAGGGCTCCCATTGACCTTGGTTTGATCAGATCCTGTCACAGGCACTTATCCCAACCACACATGTGGCGCAGTGTTTTTATTGGCAAATGTGGAGTAACGCTGGGTGGTAGGGTTTTTGTGGATTCCAGCAGATTCCGGGAGTTTCCTTCACAAAAAATGTGAGGAAAATGAGTGATTTCAGACAAAATTTGAGGTTTGCTGGGCATTGTGGTTAAGTAAACCTCATGGGATCCACGCAAGGCACAGCACCCTGAAATCCCTTGGTTGTTTAGTTTTCAAAAATGTCTGTGGTTTGTAGGTTTGCTTGGGTGGCCCAACAGGATGGCCCTAAATACCGCAGCTAACCCTATTGCTTCTCTATCACATAGCGTTTTAGGGCCTTTTGTGTCGTGGTCTCTTGGCCCACCCACACAAGTGGGGTACATTTCTTATTGGGGGACATGTGGGAACTCGGGGTGACAGGAAATTTGTGGCTCCCTGCAGATTTTAGAACTTTGTCACAGAAATGTGTGGAAAATGTATTTTTTGTTTTTTTAACCAAAGTTTGACATTTGAGAGGGCTTCCGAGTAAAATGACTTGCTGAGAGCCATGCAAGTCATGTATCCTTGGACTCCGGTAGTTGTCTAATTTTCAAAAAATGTGCAGGTTGCTAGGTTTCCCTAGTTGTTGGCTGAGCTATGCGTCAAAATCCACAGCTACCCAGGTTGCAAAAAAGAGTTTGTTACGTGTGGAAAAATGTGTTTTTTTTTCTTTTTTCTTCAGGTTGCGTTTTAGGCCATTTACTGTCCCGGGCACCAGGCCTACCCACACAAGTGAGGTACTCATTTTATCGAGAGACTTTGGGGGAATGCTGGGTAGAAGGAAGTTTGTGGCTCCTCACAGATTCCTGAACCTTTGATGGAAGAATTGTGAGGAAAATGTGTTTTATTAGTCAAAGTTTGAGGTTTGCAAGGCATTCTGGGTAAAAATAAAAGAAGCTTGGTGAGAAAAAGCAAATAACTTTCCCCCGGTTTTCTAGCATTCAAAAATGTGCAGGTTTGCTAGGTTTCCCTATGTGCCAGCTGAGCTAGGACCCAAAATCCACATCTACCCACTGTGCAAATATAAAGGGTTAGTTTTAAGTGGAAAGATGTGATGCATCCATGTTGTTTTTGTCCCATTTCCTGTCCCGGGCACTAGGCCTACCCAAACAAGTTGAGGTACCATTTTTATCGGAAGACATGTGGGAGCATAGAATAGTATAACATTTGTTATTACCAATTGGGATTTTGCTGCATTTGCGCCTTTCAAAAGTAAGTCAGTTTGAAAGAAAGAAGAGGTTTTAAAAAGAACCCTCTAAATCATATGCTAGTACGGGCACCCACAACATCAGAAATGTACAAATTACCACTGCTCCTAAACTCTATCTCGTGCCCATTTCAGAATTACATAGGTTTCCTTGATACCCAATTTTTCTCTACATAGTTCACCATATGAATTGGTCTATACTCTGTACACAATGAAAAACCATTGAACAGTACAGCTCCGTTGTTGGCTCTGGGTACTTTGGGTTCTTGGAGAACCTACAAACCCTATATACCCCCGCAACCTGAAGGGTCTTGCGGACGTAATGGTATATTATTGGTTTTGTAAATTGGCCATCGCGACATAGTTACCGATGAAAACGTCATAAATGACAGTTTTTTTCCTGCTCATTTTCAATATTTCTTTATTTCAACAGTTCATTTCTTTGGGAAAAGATTGAGGAATCTTCACATATGACCCTTGCTGAATTCAGAATTTTGCCTACTTTTCAGAAATGTGCATCTTTCCTGGATCATCCATGGGTTTCACACTGGTTTCCACCAGAAACGAAGTAGGTTGAGAGCACAAAAAATAGGAAGAATAGGTTACCCGCTTTGAAAAATGCCAAAACTGTGGTTAAAAATTCTTTTTTTTTTATTCGGCTCTGCATCTTCGTGAAAGCTAGGAAGATGGTGACTTTAGCACAATAAACTGTTCGTTGATGCCATTTTTAGGGAAAAAAACAGACCTTTTTATCCGGACCCTCTTTTTTCCAAACCGCTCAAATTTTACATATATTTAGCCTATTTTCTCAGTCCCCTGAATCCACAAACCCTGGGTACCTTTAGAATCCCAAGGATTTAAGGGGGGGTTGGTTGGGAGGGGTTGGGGGTAGGACCCAAATTTGGTGTGGATACCTTATGTGGAAAAAGCGTAATGGAGCCCTAAGTGCGAACTACCCCAAATTGCTAAAAAAGCACCCTGTACTTGGCGGGGTGGGGGGAAGAAAGAGTGAGGGCAAGCAGTTCAGGGGTCAATTGTCACTGTGAAAAACATGTTTTTTGTTTTTTTTAGCAAAACATTAAATTTTTTAGTTGAGATGTATGTGTTATGTATAAGAGATCTATTTATCTTGCTTGGAAATCTAAAACACTGCGGCTGCATTTAAGGCATCTTGTTGCATTTGGCCTGTAGATATATTCTACCTCATTACTTGAGTAACAACAACGTCCTGCTTGCCACATAGTTTCTTTTATGATTATTCATTTTATGCTGGATTTTATTTAGCTGCTGTTTCCAAAGATTGTTTAATTGTGTAATAGTCCATTTCTCAGATTCATATTAAACTTTATTACATAAGCATGTTTACATTTTTATTGGTCTATAAATTTGCTCCTTATAAAGGAGATGCATTTTAGAGAGCCGATTGTAGCATTTGTTATCGCTTATGCAAAAAATGGGCATTAATCTGTTTGTTTTTGGAAGTAATGTGATCAAGTTAAGGTCATTGCATTGACTTTCAAAAGTCAACGAACACAGATGTGGCCATGTTACTTAATTGAGCTAATTCTTTTTTTTCGAAATGTTTTTTTTTTTTAAATGCTCTGTATATTTGAAATAACACAAAAATATTCAGTGCAAAGTTCAATAAACTAAGCACTTGCCTAATCATGTGTTTGGTAGTTGACGAAGAAGAATTTTAATGTAACAAATATCTAATTTTCAGGATTTTATATTGAACAGCTTAAGTGAAGGAGCCTATACAAGATATGTTCAGTGACAAGGCACAGTGTTTACTTAACAACACAGTAACCCTTATAAACCTGCTCGTATTTAGTACGTCTGTGGGCTTGGTAGGTTTGTTGTGAGAAACTCAGTAGCATTCTCAGATGAGATACTTGAAATTTTGGTTGAAGTCTAGTGTTCATGGTTTTCTCAGGAACAGGTTGACTCATTTGATTATTCCTAGGAATGCTCCTAAACAATTTCTCAAAAATCTATCCCGTCTTAAGTTGATATATTTCTAGAAACATGTAGTCTCAACTAATTCCAAGTTCGCCCTTGTATCAAATTCAGTACTGAGACTTTCTTTACTTTATAGAAAGTGCTGCCTAAGGTTATGATCTTAAATCGGACATGATGGCTCTTATTAGTGCATAAGAGTCAAACTGGTTTACTGGTGGTAGGTTTACCTCGGATAATGTTAAGTAATAGATCTGCATTCTGTTCAGTCTAAAAGAGACTCTAATTTGATTTGTGTTGAATGCAGATGAAGACTTTATGCAAGTCCAGGTTTAATGGTCTGTAGCCGTATGTAGACAGCAATCCTTTTCTGTTAGACGTCATTTCCTCTCAGTAGTATAACCAACGTTATTTGTCTTGGTTTGCTGTTTTAGCATTATACTATAAACTGTAACCAAATTGCAATATTAAATACAAATATTAAATACAAATCTGTGGGTGGAGAATTACATCGTCTCTATTACAGGGCACTAGAATAGTCTTATTGGCTACGATCAGCTTTCCTTTGGAAGCAGTCCACAGGCCTAATTAGTTTTTACGTACAAGGTTGGTGGTTCATTCACATTATTGAGTTGAGAGGACCTCTTAAACCAAGCCTTTTTTTGACATGGTAGCCTCTGTTCTGGCCACTTCTAATATATCAGTCCTGATTGTGAATTCTGATAACTATTAGGTTGAAGGTTTCTCTTAAGATTCGTACTAATGTTTGTGCTTTACAATAGCTATCCTGCTTTGTTCAAAAACATTTCTATTGAAGCTTTAAGTGAAGGATCACAAAACACCAGTCCTCACTTTTCTAACTTAAGTAGCTCAGTTTTATTTATGAATAAGAGGTACCCTCTTCCCTGGTATCCTTTCTTTATTTCCTAGATTAGCCCTGAAGATCATACACTCCAGCAGTTGATGCAGGTCTATCAGCCTCCACGATCTTAGAACTTTCTTTACAAGAAATGCTCAGACTACCTGGTGCCCTAATTTTCATTGAGGATCCCAAAGTAGTTTGGAATGTAATCCTCTACCTTTTACGTGCATTAATCTGCTGGACCTGCCAAACACAGGTGTTTCGTCTGGGGTATGTTAGGGTACTGAGATTTTCAACATTTCATTTTATTTATTAAATATGTAATGAAAAATGTCCACTACCGCACAAATGGGAAGATGGGAGAAGATTACAAAAGTGAGTTTTCAGTTCTTTGAGAATTGATCTAACAATTGATCCAGAGGAACAGTTCCACCCCAAACCAGTTATGATTTGACCCAAACATTGAGACCGCTTTGGGAAACTTGTCTTGGGTGACTGGTGGGGCTGGTTGATGTGAATAATTTGGAATGTTAACTTGGAGCTGTGCTAGCCAACAAGCTTGTGTATCAGCTATAGGGTTTTGATTGAATTGCTTGTTTGATTGGCAGCTGATGTGGTTTAAACTCTTGAGTAATGCCATCAGTGCGTTTGAATCCGGAAATGAGTCTGGTATGGAAATTTTGTACTTCTGCTTTTTATTTTTTTGTAGAGGCCCCGTACACTAGTATTGCAGGAGTACGAGTTTAATAGAGTTACTGCTAGTACAAGGTTGATTTGGTCACTAGAGTGTTTTAGAGTTGAATATGCAATGGAACAACTGAGGTGGAAAAAATTGGGTATTCACCTTTGTCCTCATGCTAAGTGAGACTAGCAGGTATGCCTGAATATTAATAAAGCCCCATTTTGTAATTCTTTACATAATTCAAAGGGCTAAATAATTTCTTCACAACATTTCAGCGCAGGAAAGTCAGCCTTGATATATTCATACACTGTCTGTCAGAACCTCTTTCAGAGGGCCCAACCGTGGTGGTTGAGTCCTTTTACTCTGGATTTCCTGAGGCTGAGACTATTATGGGCTCTAAACAACTGGGCCAATTAGCCCTTCAGCACCTCACTCAGTGGTAGTGCGGGTCAGACAGTCCAAGGCTTCTCTGGAGGAGGTAGGTGTGAGGTGAGCACAGACTCAGAATTTGCCTAGCAACCCAAATAAATGATTGTCCTATCAAACACTTGCTTTCATGTAAGTAGGAGTAATTATCTACTAACACAAAGTACAGTACAACACACTGCAAACAATACACAGTCTTGTTAAGACAGGCCTGCTAGCGTTATCCGGGTCCGGTCCTGCCCTACTTCCCCATCTATAGATGATTATTCCCCATTCACGTGTGGCGACATCCAAGTTAGGTCCTGTTGGTGAGATCAAGTCTTAGAGGTTCTATGAGGGCTTTTAGCAAACGTCTGCGTCCCCGCACCTGCACACATCCGTCAGAGCAAGTTTCCCCAGGGCCTGCTGGCCCGGTATCCGTTTTACCCGCACACTCTGGGATGGTGCTCCAGAGTCCCTGGGCGCACTTTCCTGGTCTGGTTGGGAGCAAAACTCTGGAAGTTGCTACAGCAGATGCCCACTGTGTGCCTCCAATCCGGTGGTTAGTTATAGTCTTTGTCCAGGGGCGGGTCTTTTGGTGCTTCCGGATGTGGCAGTCGAAATTTGGTTCCAACTCTGCAGGTCACAAACCATTAGACGGGCATGACTTCATGCTGTCTTAGGGCTACTATCCTCTTCCAGGACTATGACCCCCTCCTGATGTACAGGGGACTTAACACATACAGGGTGGCGGCCCTTAGGCTTCTCTATGATCCCCCTCTTGGCGTATGGGGATTGCTTAGCAGCATCGATAAGGTGTCGCCCTCGTTGAGTCCTAGTACTACCAAAGGCAGTGGCCCTCCCTTCATGGCAGTACTGCACCAGTACAGCTACCCTGTCTTTCAGCAGGGCCCCCCTTGGCATCAGGGGGTCGCACAACACACATGGGCAGGCAAATCAATTGATGGAACGGTCCAATCTTCTCCAGTGCCCCCACCTGGCATACTAGGGTTGCACAATGCAAACTGGGAGACAACCCAATTGACACGCTGGGCTTTACGGACCAGAATGTCACACTCCATTCCTGGGATCCTCATGGTAGGACCCCCACTGGTCCTCACTCCTTCCAAGCAATCTCCTTCTCCTCACAGTGCCCATTGGTCTTGGGTCAAAGAAACTGGTGCTCCAGGCGAGTGGTCTGGATTTTCCTGGAGGATGTCCCCTCACCTAGCATGGGAGATTGGCAGACTCTTAGTCCCCTAGTCCTGGTCATAAGAGGCAGAAGTCGTGCTGATCTTCTCCATGCTGATGTACAACTCCAGTTTAACAATTTGGGAGTCTTAAGCACCCCTTTCTATAACCCATTTCTAGACACATTTGTGATTTAGTGTCTGGCTTTGAAGTTCATGCTCTGGGGGTTGCCTACTTTGAAGTGACCACTCCTTTGTTGTGCTCTTCCTCTGGAGAGCAGTCTGTCACAACAAGACAGTCTGAAATCTTTATAGCTTAAAACACAGGCCATGGGAGTGACTAGAGGTTTACATCTCGATGCTGGCCTCAGTGATATGCGCAACAAAAAGGTTCCCAAAGGGCCCCAGCCCTACTCTGTACGATTCTCTTATCCGTCCCGTCGTCTTCCTCTGTGCCCAAGCCCCTTTGACCAGTGAACCCTTTTTAGAATCAGGTAACCCCTACCGATGTGCACCAAAGAGCTTGGATTTTAATCTTGTAGTATGTCTCCCATTCAGCTCTCAAGGATGCAGCAATCCACAAATCTGTCTGGGAGAAACCTTTACCTCTTACTGCACCCCCAGCAAGCCCTGGGCCTCCCTAAATGGTACCCAGTGTCTTCCATATGTAGCGTCCATTGCGAGCACACAGACAAACCACTGCGCGCACACGTACATATGTGGGAAGCCTCCAATGTACTGTACTCTCGCATGGCCATCCATATAGCCCAGCGGGCTCCTGCAACACATCATGTGCCATCTCTTACATGCGGTACTAGCTCAGAGACCCACATATAGGCCTGCTGGTAAATATACCCACACGCACTATTTCCTGATGCACTTTACCATCTCGCTGGCACACATGTATCCAAGCGCATGCATGCAACCATGCACGCTAATTTGTGATGCACTGTACCTTTCCACAGGCACGCATACATCCCAGCGCTGCACACAATACAATGCGGGCCATTAAAGACAAAAAAACACGGCATGCTGCAACCACTGCGCTCATTGCTACTTAACTCCCAGTAAAGGCAGTAGCATTTTATGACATGACCGTAGTGCTTTGGGCGCTTTTACCATTCAAGCAGACCACAGTCCATAAGACCGGCCTACGTCATAGCGCACATACATGATGTGTGTTTGCTCATGACCAGAAGTCATTACCAACGATCCAGATATCACCGCAGCTAATGCACTCACGGCAGGGATACACGTCTATCACCATGCTAGGGACTTTTCTGTCCCAACACTGTATAATCAGTTAATATGAGGTTAGATGCCATTATGGTGAATCTCTAGCACATGAAGTGCGGCATTTGAATTTCAAAGAGAAGGCCAAGTGCTTCAAAACTTGAATGATGTATTTTTAGATGCTTCTCATATTGTGATTTATCATCTTCTCCTGCATAGTCTCCCAACAGAACTGCATCTCGCACTCCAGTGTCTAGATTGTTCATCTTTGACTACATTCATTATTTTGTTTTCTTTGCCGCAGCATCTTATTACAATGCACTTTCTTCTGCCAACTATAACAAGGCCCAGTTGAATGCAGAGATCGTCTTTCACTAAAGCTTTCCTAATGCACAACATTTCTGAAGCTACAAAGGCCATAATGTATAGGCACAGGGGCCGTTATTTAATAAATCCACTAGACGGAACTTATGGCTTCTAATTTCTCCTTTGAGCCCTCTATTTAAATCTTAATTATTTTTTTTAACAACAAATTGTATTGAATTTTCAGCGTACCAGATAGACACGGTCCAACAAGAAAATGCAAAGAGAATGCATAATATTACGTCTCTGGGTACAATGTAAAGGCCCCCATAAGTCTGCAGAACATCAGACCGAAGAGAGAACAGGAAACCTCCTCCCAACCCCCCATCCCTCCCCAAAACGCACCATACACACTTAAAAGACATTTACATATAAATTCAAGAAAATTCCAGCCACGTTTCAATAGCATCAATATACTAGACAGATAAATTATTCACCACCAGTTGTTCAATGGGATCACGATCGGTGGACTGCGCCACTGGAGGTAACTCGATACCCCTGTACTCGGCCCATCGGGACCAGATCTTCCCGTGCTTCTGCGGGCACCCCCTCGCCTGAAACACTGCAACCTCTGCTGACATGCATCTGTCCAGTGCCTTTTTCCAATTAGTGACCCTGGGGGGAGACGTCTCCTTCCAATGCTGCGCTATGTCGCGCTTAGCTAATGTGAGGCCCAGAAATAAAAGGTGTCTCTTGTAACGGTTCCCCCCAATGTCTTCCGTACTATGTAAGAGCGCTAGTCTGGGGTCCATCGGAATATCCCATGCCAGAACACGGCCTAGACAGGACGACACACTGGACCAGAACGGCTGAAGCGCCGCACAACTCCACACCGTGTGTAGAAACAACCCATCGTCCGCACAGCAGCGGAGACTGATCGGGGACTGGATTGCACCCATTTTCCAAAGCCTGTGACGAGTGTAGTACACCCTATGAAGGTATTTAAACTGAATTAACCTATATCTGGTACACACGGCGGCGTACCGCGGACTCGCTAAAGCCTTGGCCCAATCGTCATCCGTGAGGGCGGCAGATCGGCGGCCCATGCCTCCCGGGTTTTGTGGATGGTGGTCTTAGTATGGGTATTGAGTGTCTGATAAATTTGTCGAATTTTGTGAGCCCCGATGTCCCCCATCAGCAGACGGCCCTCCAGCGGGTGGAACTCCGGCAGCGACTCCAACCGCCGAATAAGGGGGGTCAGAGTGTGTCGGAGCTGGAAATAACGATGGAACTGCGATTTATGCAGGTCAAAATCCAATTGTAGCCTCTGAAAGGGTTTAAGGGTGGTCCCCTGCATAATGTCCCAGAGTGTGGAAATACCAATGAGGTCCCATATCCGGAACCCCTCAAGCGCCGAAACCGGCCGCAAATAGGTACCCTGCCAGAGGGGAGTGGCACCCGTCAACCTACCACACCAACCCACGGACCGAACCACCCGCCTCCATGTCTGGATGACTATCTGACAAGCCGGAGGGAGCGCATCCAAAGAGGCAGTACTACATAAAAGATGAAGCAGAGGGGTGCCCGCCATGGCGATCCGTTCCACCGCATATGCCGGGTCTGTCTGGGATCTGTACCACCGTTCGTTGATCACCAGGAGATGTGAGGCAGAGTAGTACACGTGAACGTCGGCAGCCGCGATACCCCCGCAATACGTGGACTGTGCACAGGTTGCAAGCGCCACTCGAATCGCACCCCCCTGCCAGAGGAATCCGTTCAGAAGTGCATTGAGCTGAGTGAACAACGACGGGGGGGATAGGGTATGGATAATTCTTGAGCCAATAGAGTAAGCGCAGTAGAGACACCATCTTAAAAATCGCGGACCTACCATACAGCGATAGGGGTAATTGGGACCAAATCGTTTCGTTGCGAACGGCTGGAAGTAGTGGAGCGATGTTGTGCATCCAAGCGACGGTTTGACACCGCGAAATATAGACCCCCAGGTACTTAAAGCCCGTTTCTGCGATGATCAGCTCCGAAGCCCAGGCCTGGCTCCGTTGGTCTCCATGGATAGGAAAGAGTGTGGACTTAGACGGGTTTGCGTAGAGACCAGAGGTCTCGCCGAAAATGCGGAGGATCTGAAGGACACGGGGCCCCGAGGACCACGGGTCCGACAGGAAGAACGCGTCATCTGCATAGAGCGCGATTCTGTTGGAGTACTCCGAAGACCAGTCCATTCCCCTAATGAGGGGGTCCTGGCGTACCCACGCGGCCAAAGGCTCTATCGCCAGGGCGAATAAAAGCGGGGACAGGGGGCATCCCTGCCTTGTGCCCCTGCGGATGGGGAAGGGGGCCGAGCAGTAACCGGCCACACGAACTGAGGCGGTAAGGTCCGTGTACAACAGCCTCGGATACGCTATAAATCAAGGACCCAAATTTACGGCCTCCAGGAGCTTAAATAGGTATGTCCAACTCAACGAGTCGAACGCCTTGTCCATGTCCGCCAGTAGAACCGCTGCGGGACGACCCAAGCCCGAGGCACCCGTAATGGCATTATGGGCTCGCCGGATATTATGTCTGGTGGAGCGCTGTGGCATAAAGCCTGACTGGTCTGGGTGTACGAGGTCTTGGATACAGGTACGGAGGCGGTCGTCCAGAACCTTACCCAGGAGCTTGGGTTCGAAATTCAACAGGGAAATGGGGCGGTAGGAACCTGGGTCCTCCGGGGGACGACCGGGTTTAAGGAAGACCACAATTTCAGCATGCCGCCAATCTAGTGGCAGAACTTGCCGGTCCAGGGCTTCATGCAGCGCCTCCAGTAAGTGGGGACCCAAGGTCGCCACATGGGGCGCAGAAAGTCATTGGGCAACCCATTCGGACCCGGAGCCCGGCCCGGGTGGATATTAGCCAATGCTGCCTGCAAATCATCTGTCGTGATGGGGCTGTCTAGCAAGTCCTGTGCCTCATCAGATAGTTAGTTGGCGGGGGGAATATCGGAGAAGAATTAATCTATCAGGGGCTCTGCTATCACTTCCCGCTCTTCATAGAGAGCAGCGTAAAAGGACTCCAAAGGCTTTGACCACGGCCTCGGGGGAGGTACAAGTAGTGCCGTCTGGGGCCTTCAGGAGGGGAACCTGCATCAGGGACGATCTGGCCTGGCATAACCTATGGAGCATTTGACTAGACTTATCGCCCCATTGATCAATCCTGTGCTGGATCGCCAGCCACGCCTCTTTGGCACTGTCTGTATGGAGCTGGTGGAGTTGCTGTTGGATGTGTAAAAGATTCCTGCGGGAGCTGGGGTCCGCACCCTCCACCAGTTGGGACTGCAATCGGCCCCGTCGGTCCTCCAGCTCCCCCACCTGTGCCAAACGCCACCGTTTCTCCCCTGTGCGGAAACTGATGTCTACCCCCCCTGATCGTTGGTTTAAGAGCCTCCCAAATGGTGATACGCGACGGAGAGGTGCCCACGTTGTACCTCAGGTAGTCCGCAATAGCGAGGTGTAAGGTCTCCCGATATTTGGCGTCGCGGAGGAGCCATGGAGACATGCGCCACCTATATGGGGTCCGATGGATCCCTAGGCGCAACTTGAGTTGAACGGGTGAGTGATCAGACAGGCCTCTTGGCAGGATGGAGGTGTGTGCAACTCTATGTATGAAACTATGCGGGAGGAAGATATAGTCGAGCCGTGATAGTGTTGGGTGGACCGCCGAAGTGTAGGAGAACCCCGACTCTGGAATTAAATGCACGCCAAGAATCCGCCCAACCCAGTTTATGTGCAAGGATATTCAATTTGGACACGGGGGAAGGTCTGTCGGGCGGTTTCGGGCGCCATCTATCTTGCGGGGCCATAGTGTCATTCCAGTCTCCACCCAATATCGTCAGGCCACCAGGGAGGTCACCCCACAGCGGTGTGATTTTATCTATGAACGTTTGGCCCAGCGGGGGAGGAGCGTAGACACTCCCCAGTGTCATCTGTTCATCAGCTGCCAAACCTGAAACCATGGTGAAGCGCCCGCCAGGGTCTAGCCAGTGCTGTGTAATGTTGATTGGTACTCGGCGGTGGATAAGAATCGCTGTGCCCCGAGCGCCCCTCGTAAAGCCGGAGTGATAGATGGTAGTGAACCCGAACCTAGTAAGGCACGGAGCTTTGTTACCTAGAAGATGGGTCTCCTGCAGTAATAAGATATCGGCTGAGTATCTCTTCGCCAAGCGAAGTACCGCTCCTCTTTTAATCTTGTTCAGTAGTCCCCGAACACTCCAGGAGAGAATATTAAGTTCTCCCAGTGGGGAGTTACCTGTATTGTGCGTCATCCCCCATCTTCAAAGCGTATATCTGTTTTCGTAGGGACTGTGGCGTAGTGTGCGGCTGTGTGTCTGGTGCGCATAACATAAAAACCAACAACATAAAACCCCCCCAACAACTCCTGGCCCCCCACCCCCATACTTCCAAAAACAAGGAGTTCCTGTCGCGGTGGAATCGTGCCCAGGCCCCAAACGTGAAGACCCAAGCAGTTCCCCCAATGGAGCCCCCCCTACCCAACATTACCCAACATAACCCAAAGTGTCTAGAGGCGTGGACTGTCCGGCAACACCTAGAGCCGATACAAGTGACCCCAGCACTGTAAGTTCCAATACACCCCCAAAGGACCAGCAGCCATGGCACGGACCAAGAACTTGGCCAATACTGCTTCACTCGGCGGGGTCAGATTGGCCATGGGCCCGCCAGTGAGACCGGGATCTGTGTCGCCTCTTTGATGTCTCTGTGTTCTGCCGGCCGCTCCTGTGGGATCCCTGCGAGGAGTCGGAGTCTAGCGGCGAGTGTGGCTGGAGGTTTCGTCTCTCGTCCGTCCATGCGAATACCTCCTCCGGGGAGTTGAAGTGAGTCTTGGCGTTGAAAATCACTTTCATCTTGGCGGGAAACAGTAAGGCATAGGATAAATTCAGTTCCCGGAGCTGCCGTTTAGCTGCCAAAAATGATTGGCGCCGTTGCTGCACCAGCCTGGTATAGTCCGGGAAGACCATGATTGTATGAGAATTGAATGTCATTTTGTCCTTATGGAGCCGGGCGAAGCGGAGGATGGCATCGCGGTCGGCATAGTTAAGGATCCTGGCGATCAAGGGCCTCGGGCGCTCTCCAGGGGGCGGCTTCTTCGCAAAGGCGCGATGGGCCCTCTCGACCACGAAGAAGGGGGACATGTCTTCAGGCGGCAGCAGCGCTTTAAGCCAGCCCGAGAGGAAATCGTCCATGGATGTACCTTCGCATCCCTCCGGAAAGCCCACTAGGTGGATGTTGTTGCGCCGCGCCCTGCCTTCTGCATCTTCGGCCCGCGAGGCCAGCTCCTTCGTAACCATGGTAAGTTTATCAACCTTCTTCTGGAGGGTGGACACTGTGTCTTCCACCGTGGAGACCCTGGCTTCTGCCTCCGTTATCCGATCCACAGCTTTCCGAAGGTCCTGGCGGAAAAACGATACCTCGGATCCGACCGCTCCGATCTGGGCCTCGAGCGCAGTCCGTGATTGATTGTTTGCCGCAAGCAAAGTTGCATTGTCAGGAGCCGGGCCCTCTGCACCCTCCTTCCCCACGGGCGCAGTGGTATAGTGATCCATTGTGTGTTGTTTGGGGGCAGCCGCCCGTGTTTCTTTGCCCATGGTGAAGAGCAGTGGCCAACGGAAATGTGAGCCAAGAACTGGTGTCCGAGGTAGGTAAGTCGGATGAGACGGGACTTCCCTCTGCTGCGTCGATAGCCCGTGCCAGACAGAGGGGCTCCTCCGTGCCAGGTCCACCTGGTTATGGGCAGTGCCACAGACTGGCTCAGGGCAGGGTGCCAGGCCGGGCCTCACGGAATTCGACCCTCCCGACAGCAAGCTGCACCAGGCCTAGCCCGGCCGCTTGCGCCACCAAGGAGGGACGGCAAAGCAGGCCCCCTACAGGGACCAAACTCGCCGGACCACCAGCCCAGACCCCCGGCCGACTGCGACCAGAAGCTCCCAATAGTTGACCCCGCTACGGCTGCACCTTCACCTGAGCCCTCCTCATCAGTATGGGAGCGCCAGCAAAATGCAGGAGTCGGGAGCGCTGGAGACCACCCAAACTGCCGCGGCAAGCCTTGCGGGGCTCCGCTGCCTCCAGGCCCACGGAGTCTCCTATGGTGCAGAGGTTCAACAGCTGGTGGCGTGCAGAGGGACACCGGTAACTCTGAGCAGCCCAAAACTGACGGGCCCCCTGGGCGATAGGTGTGTCCACAGTGTAGCTCCTACCCTCAGCAGGGGTTAATGGCTGCCCATGAAGGCCCGGGCTCCCAGCGCCGCAGCCCCAGCATCAAGGCCGGTCGGCCCGACCTCACCAGGACCAAGGCCATGTCCGACTGGGCGAGTCCCCAGCCGCACGCCCCCAGGGCAAAGGCCTCCCAGCGATTCCAGCCCACGCGCGGTGCCAGGCACCGCGGGCCCCCAGCCTCCGACGGGTCTCACCGATGTGGTAGACAGGGGGAATGGGCCGGCCGCACCAAGCCAAAGGCCGTCGCCCGTGCAGAAATCTTCTGCAGCGCGCGGCTCCCCCTGACGTGCGCGCAGGCAGAGAGCGTTTCCTGAAAGCCGGGAGGCCGCAGCAGCACCGCCCCGCGGCGGGCACCTCGAGGAAGGCCGGGACCTGGAATTCAGTCCCGTCTGCCGGCGGGCCCCCCCACCCCCGGCCCCGAGACCTTACTGGCACCAGGATCCACAAGCCCCGAAGGTCTATGGCGGTCCCTCCGGCAGGGCTCCCTCGCCAAGATCTGTCAGCCGCGACCTCTGCCTCGCTGCACGCGCAGCGTATCCTGCGCTCGGCCGCTGTCCGCACCAGGCCGCAGTCACGTCGGCTCCGGGCTCGGGCAAATAAGTCCCACCTTCGCCGAAAGTAAGCCGCTACAAAGGCACCGGCGGCCGCCCCGATCTCTCCACGATTCTTGTGGTGTCTGGGGTCAGGATCAATAACGGATAAGTTCTTCAAACGGGCTCAGGCTGGCGGAGCTCTACAGAGATGCGTCCGCCATGCTCTGCTCCTAAGCCACGCCCCTTAAATCTTAATTTTTATTGAAATGTTAATGTTGGCTTTGTTTTTTGCTTGAAATCGGTTTGTAAAGAATTCATTCATATCCTTCCTATAATCTCACAATAGGGGTGCTAGAGGGAGGAATTATTACCATCTACGATACCACTCCATATAATCTATCTCACAAAAGGTAGCCGGATGGTGTATATGAAGACTCAACCAAAAGTGAAGGGGAGGGAAGGAGGGACAGAAGAACTCATGTGTTAAGACGAGAACCCTCACTCACCCTAGGGTGACATGCTTCATCATTGGGTTCCCTCTTCACACTGGGACCGTAAGGTACCCAGTGTGGGCTACAACTCACACGTGGGAGAGGAGCGCGAGGTGCATGAGGGATGCCTCCTCATGCTCTCCAAACGCTGCATGTAATGTGAGGTTACTTAACAATATATTCTGCAAGTAGACGGTGCAATACCACCTCAGCTCCGGCGCAGCACCAGCGCAGCACTAGTCCATGTCACTCAGCTCCACTTAAGCAGCACCCCCTGAGCAACACTCTGCAGCAGCTGAGCACCACCACAACACCCGCACAGCACCACCTCAGCATCACTGAGCCCCAATGCAGCACCACCGCACTAGTGCAGCACCACCTCACTACCAGCGCAACTCTACCTCAGCATCACCTCTGCATCAGCGCAGCACCATCACTCGGCACCAGCGCATCATCCCCTCAGTATCGCTTAACACCACCACATCAGCACAGCACCACCTCCGCATCAGTGCAGCACTACCAGTGCAGCACCAACTCAGCACCAGCGCGACCCCATCACAGCATCAGCACCACCTTTGCACCAGCACATCACCAACAACTCAGCACCAACGCAGCACCACTTTGGCATTATTGTAGCACCACCTCAGTTCCAATTCAGCATCACCTCTGCACCAGCTCAGCATCACTCCGCACCATCTGAGCACCAGCACTGCATCACCTGAGCATCACTCCGTATCACCTGAGCATCAGCGCAGCACCACCTCCGCATCACTGCAGCGCTACAGCATCACTCAGCACCACCTCAGAATCACCACCACCACAACACCTGAGCACCACCTCAGCATCAGCACGACACAATGTCCGCATCAGCACAGCACCACCTCCGAATCAGTGCACCACCATCAATGCAGCCCCACCTCAGCAGTAACTCGGCACCAATGCAGCGCCACTTCAGCATCGGCACAGCACCACCTCAGCATCACTCAGCCCTAGCGCAGCATCACCTCCGCACAGCACCAACTCCGCATCACCCATCACCACCTGAGCACCAGTGCAGCCCCACCACCTCAACATAACCAAGCACCACAGCATCTCTCAGCATCACTACAGCAACACCGGAGCATCACCACAGCACGACTTCAGCACCACAGCATCTCCGCATCGGCACAGAATCACCTCCTCATCAGTGCACCACCACCAGTGCAACACCAACTCAATATCAGCACCGCACCACCTCCGCATCAGCACAGCACCACCATTAGCGCAGCCCCACTCCAACACAAGCCCCATCTCAGCAGTAACTCACCATCACTCTGCTCCAGCGCAGCACCACTTCCGCACCAGCGCAGACCCATCGCACTACCTCGGCACCAGCACAACCTCTACACCAGTGCAGCACAACCTCTACACCAGTGCAGCACAACCTCTACACCAGTGCAGCACAACCTCTACACCAGTGCAGCACCACCTCTGCACCTCTGCACCAGTGCAGCACCACCTCTGCACCAGTGCAGCACCACCTCTGCACCAGTGCAGCACCACCTCTGCACCAGTGCAGCACCACCTCTGCACCAGTGCAGCACCACCTCTGCACCAGTGCAGCACCACCTCTGCACCAGTGCAGCACCACCTCTGCACCAGTGCAGCACCACCTCTGCATCAGTGCAGCACCACCTCTGCATCAGTGCAGCACCACCACAGCATCAGTGCAGCACCACCACAGCATCATCAGCACAACCTCAGGATCAGCGCAGCATCTTCTCATCACCTCCTCAGCACCACCTCCGCATCAGCACAGCACCACCATTAGCGCAGCCCCACTCCAACACAAGCCCCATCTCAGCAGTAACTCGGCATCACTCTGCTCCAGCGCAGCACCACTTCCGCACTAGCGCAGCCCCATCGCACTACCTCGGCCACAGCACAACCTCTACACCAGTGCAGCACCACCTCAGCATCAGTGCAGCACCAGCACAACCTCAGGACCAGCGCAGCATCTTCTCATCACCGCATCAGCACAGCACCACCTCAGCATCAGCACAGCATTACCTCCTCATCCGTGCACTACCACCACTGCAGCACCGACTCCGCATCAGTGCATCACCACCAGCAGTTTCACCACAGCATGAACTCCGCATCACTCAGCACCAGCACAGCATTACCTGAGCACCACCTCCGCATCACTCAGCGCCACTTGAGCACCACCTCTGCACAACCATACCACCACCTCAGCACCACCTCATTATCACTCTGCACCACCTCAGCACCAGTGCAGCATCAGCGCAGCACCCCCTCCGCATCAGCGCAGCATCACCTGCGCGCCACCACAGCACCACCCCAGCATCAGCACAGCTCCACTTCAACATCAGTGCAGCATAATGTCAGCACAGCACCAACTCAACATCGCTCGTCACCACTTGAGCACCAGCTCAGCACCCACTACCTCAGCATCACCACAGCATCACTTGGCTCCACCATAGCATCACCTGAGCACCACCACAGCACTACCACCTCCACCTCATCAGTGCAGCACCGAATCAGCGCAGTGCCACCTCTGCATCAGCACAGCACCACCATCAGTGCAGCTGCAACTCTGCATCAGCGCAGGAGCACCCCCTGAGCATCAGCGCATCACCTCAGCACTGCACCAACTTACTATCACTCAGCACCAGCTTCACACTACCACCTCTGCATTACTCAGCGCCACAATAGCATCGCTCAGCACCAGCACAGCATTACCACAGCATCACTCAGCACCAGCACATCTCCTCAGCATCACTCAACACCACCACAGCCTCACCAGGGCACCAGCACAGCACCACCCCAGCAGCAACTCACCACCAAAGAAGCACCAGCAGTGCACCACCGGAGCACCAGCAGTGCACCACCGGAGCACCAGCAGTGCAGCACCGGAGCACCAGCACAGCAGCACCTGGGCACCACCTCGCCACTACCTCGCCACCACCTGGGCACCACCTCGCCACCACCACAGAACCATCTCTGCATCATTGCACCATCACCAGCGCAGCCCCACCTCCGCACCAGTGCAGCTACTCAGTACTGCACCAACTCACTATCACCTAGCACCACCTGAGCAACAGTGCAACACCACTTCAGCATGATTCAGCACCATAAAAAGCATCTCCGCGCCACCACAGCCTCACTCAGCACCAGCGTAGCATCTCCTCAGCACCACTCCACAGCACCAGCACAGCATCACCTCCTCATCAGTGCACCATCGCAGTACCAACTCAGCACCAACTCCGCACCAGCACAGCCCCACTACAGCATCAGTGCAGCACCACCAACGCAGCACCACCTGAGCACCAGCACAGCACCACCTGGGTGTCACTCAGCACCACATCGGTATCAGCACCACCTGAGCACAACCACACCACCACCTGAGCACAACCACACCACCACCTCAGCACAACCTCAATATCACTCAGCATCACCTCAATATCACTCAGCATCACCTCAATATCACTCAGCATCACCTCAATATCACTCAGCATCACCTCAACATAAGCGCTAAACCTATTGGGTATGCCAGTGCTAAAGGCTAAACCTATAGGGCGTGTTCAGTGCGCTGCCGAAACAGCAAAACAAAAGTGAAAACAGACTTCGCTTATGGTGCTGGGTGGCATATCTCAAAAGCACAATCTGTGGACCAAGATCTAGCTTCCTGACGAATTTGGTGTAAATATGTTCAGCAGTTTTTGCTGTAGTCTTGTCGAAAAATCTATTGATAATGCATGGGACCCCCTTTTTCCTCACCCCATGTTTGACAGATCACTCCTAAACTTTCCAGGAAGGAGCTGAGGTGGATGAACTTTTTTGGGGAAAAGATTTGTCAAACGGGGCCAAAGTTATTAGCAACACCAAAAACGCTATGGAAAAGCAGACCTAACTATACCTACTAGTGGCCGCCAGTAGGTAATGTGTGTGTGTGTGTGTATATATATGTGTATATATATATGTGTGTATGTATATATATATATATTCGTATGATCACTGTGGCGATGGGCCGATTTAGTTGTGATGGATTCCCAAAAATATTACCTGGAAATTAAGAGACAACTTAATGATACGAACAGCTACGAAAAGCTCAGAAAGGATCCATCTGCTGCAATTATGACCAAATTTCACAGCATGCTACGCAACTGGTACACGGATGGTTTGCTAGATGACGATGAATTAGAGTTTCTTTTAATAACTCGACCTATCACCCAACCATCTATGTTTTACCAAAAGTCCATAGGAACATAGAAAATCCTCCTGGACGATCAATTGTCACGTCATGTGGCTCACTCTTGGAAAACACCTCCAGATTCCTAGACCTTTTTCTCTTTCCTTATGTAGAAAACTTACCTTCATATATCCGTGATTCGATGGATTTTTTAAATCGAATTGGAGGGATTCCTTGGAAAGAGATTTATACAATGGTGACCATCGATGTGGTCTCGTTGTATACGTCAATCAGACATGATGGCATCAAGGCCTGTGAATTTTATCTGAGATCTCGATCATGGAGTGTATTAGGCCAAACTCAAATGCTCCTAGATATGATGCGATTTTGCCTGACAAATAATGTGTTCGTTTTCGACAAATTCTACAGACAAGGCAAAGGGACTGCAATGGGGACATCATTTGCACCCACATATGCCAACATGATGATGGGTCTCTGGGAAGCAGAACACATCTGGTCTGAGGACAACAAAAAACTAATGGACAATGTAATACTTTGGGTACATTACATTGACTACCTGTTTTTAATCTGGGAAGGTGCAACAGATGAACTGACCTCCTTTTTAAAGTCTCTCAATAATAACGCATTTCACTTAAAATTCACCTACAATACTAGCCAAAATGAAATAGATTACCTGGATATACACATCTACATCAAGGACCAAAAAATTTGTACAACTCTCTTCCGTAAGCCAACAGCTTGCAACAGCATTCTCTCAGCCAACAGCGCCCACCCTAAAGGTCTGAAATGGAGCATCCCCTATGGGGAGTTTCTATGGGCATGGAGAAACTGCTCAGAAGACAAAGAATTCCATTTACAGGGTGACAAAATGTATGGGAGGTTCCTAAGAAGAGGATATCCAACTGTAGTCTTGGACATTGCAAAGAAAAGGGCACTGAACAAGAAAAGGGAGTCCTTGTTACAACCTAAGAGTCTTATGGGAAAACAAAAGACAGACTTTGAAGAAGACAAAACCAGATTCATCACACAGTACAACTCGTCAAGTAACAGGATAAGAGACGCACTACAGAGCCATTGGAAGTTACTTAATAAAGGTGAAGAGCTAAATACCTATGCCTCAGACCATATCAGCATTACCTACTGGAAGGCGCTTTCTCTGGGGGATTTACTAACACACAGCTACTTTCAGAGGCCTGAGAAAGGACGAAGCAGGATGCAGTGGCTGCGAGCAAATGGAATTAAATACTTTAACTGGAGAAAAAATCTAAATCAAGGAAAGAATAACATGCAAGACTACACATGTGGTGTATGCTCTAAGGTGTCACAGTGGCAAACAGTATATCGGAAGCA
This sequence comes from Calotriton arnoldi, assembly GCA_963921515.1. Classification (NCBI taxonomy): domain Eukaryota; kingdom Metazoa; phylum Chordata; class Amphibia; order Caudata; family Salamandridae; genus Calotriton; species Calotriton arnoldi. The sequence goes on along the minus strand of CAWUFW010002036.1, from coordinate 1,865,684 downwards.
CAGTGAATAAACTGAAATGATGAATTCTTCAGCACCTCAGAGCAATTAACAACAAAGACTTTTCTTATGCCATATCAAAACATGTATGGAAAGACCATGAAGGCAATCACGAGAATCTACTCTTCTATGGTATTGAACATATTCCTTGGAATTTGAGAAGTGGGGATCGAGAGTTGACACTACGAGAAGCAGAGTCCAGATGGTTTATCAAAATGGGGACAGAGATCCCATGGGGACTCAATACCGATGCAAAACTACACACCTTTCTGTAAACTCACTTTCGACCATTAATGATGAGAAGATCATGTACACATGAATAACTGTGGATTTCGGACACTTTTTTTTCCAAACTTTGTTTAAACTCACCCTTTTTTTTCTAACCTGTTCCTATAGATTGTTATTATGTGGTTTTATGATTTACACTTTTTGGCACATGTACTTTATGTGGAGGAGAACGGGTAATGAGTACTACTCTGTATGACTTGCATTAACCTTCAGGGACGGGCAGGATCGATAGAATAATGATTGTACTTCACGATTGTTTTTTCCTCCTTTCCATTACATACTAAGTTTGTGACTTCTTAACGCACATGCACTTTATCTTGGATTACAGACGGTGGACAATGGCCATTCCTAAGAGTGCAAAAACCTGGGTGTTTCAAAAACCCAGGAAACATAGACCAGCCACCGTATTTTTAATATCCTGATATTTATTACTTTTGTACATCACATTGGTTGATAGATCAAACATACATAGGAGCTTGCAAAGCAATGTAATTTGCATTTTATAGAAGAAAATGTAAATGGAGACTTACAAAGTAATTGCACAATACTACAAGAGATAGTACACACACTTTTTATATTGAATGTGATTCATATATACTAGCAATTGTCTTTTACGTTTCCTTTCTATTTCTATAATACCATGATATTGTTTGCACTTGCACTTTACTCTTACTGACAGATAAACAACGTAGAAGCTTTAAAGAGAAAAAAGGCATTTGCACTTTTTCAGATTGTTTCAAATAACTGGAATATATGAATTTAGAGAGGAAGGCATAGGTACTTGATGATTTAGAATTCATTTCATATATACCAGTGAATACTCAATTTGTCTTGTTCATCTCTAGTACTGTGTTATTTATTGCATTTGCACTTTGTTCGCAGGAAGAGATAGACGAATATTGTAGTCTGACAGAGACATTGTTTTTACTTTGAAATCCCTTTGCAACTCATTTTTAAACAAAAAGTGGCAGAATTGTGATGATACAGAGATAAATAACATATGCACTTTATTATCAGCATGTGATCTATGTATATAGCTTTTGCGTTGGATGGACTTACTATGGGTACTTTACCCTCATAGACTGTTCCAGTCAATACTTAATAATCTTATATATTTACCTTCTCCTCACTTTGAACTGTATTTTGGAGTCCTTGCTTTAAAATTCTGGAATTGTGGGGCTCACAAAAATGCCATGCAATATGTGGTACTGTTCCTTTAACAACCAAAAAGTTCTGGCGAGACATTTAGTGAGTGGGCTTTAAAAAGCCGACCACAGCTTTTTGGGTGGCATAGAGCGTGCGGTTACGCGCACGAGCAGAGGCGCCATCTGGCTTTCCTCTCTCGTCATGGCTCATTCACTTTCACTTTCGCGGCCGCGTCACTTTCACGGCCGCGCGGCCCGCCCCCTTCACTTCTTATGATGCTCGCTTGTTTTTTTTTTGCTTTTCGCTTGTGCCTTCGCAGATGCTGAGTGCGTGCCGTGAAACAGTCCTGCTGACTTCCACCTACCCCGCCTGTGCAGTCCATTTGCTGCCCGCCGTCGCCGCTGCTGGTCAGTGCTTGTTTGTTTGTTATCCTCTCTCCATCGCTTTGTTTCCCCTTCCCCAGCCTCCTTCTCTTTCCGGACTTGCAAACTCTCTCCAGTTTTTTTCGTGCTCTCTTCATCTCTTTTATTCCTTCCCTCCTCTTTCCTTCCTACTCCCCAACACCATCTGCATTTTCTTCTGGAATGATCCACAACACAAAAACGAATGGAACTCGCCATCCTCGGAACACTGCCTAGAAGCCGAGTCACTTGCCAAGACTGCGCTGTGCAAAAACAGTGTCCCGCTCCCCTGGGTCGTGTTGATCACCTTCTGACTCCTGGGTAGCGTGACAACAGAGGCAACATCACGGTGCACACTCCCTGCTGCTTTATAATAAAGCGCGTCCATGCCTCAGACAAGCTGAACAATGGAGGCGCCGTCATGCTGTCGGTCTAACCCTGCTAATACCTTTTCGTTCTCCTGTTGTAATGTCATGGCCCCGCCCCCCTCTCGAGGGTGGACGCAGCTTTCGCATCTTCCCCTGCTGGGCGGCACTATTGGAGGGCACTCGCGGCTGCACATATCCCGTGCTTCTCTCATAGCTGCCAAGGTTTCAGATTGCTTAAGTGTGACATGTTCCAATTTCCAGTGTACATGTGCGTGACATTCAACGACAGTGTGTGACACTTGGAGACCAGCTAACAAGTGGTCACTGCAGTGCGCAGCCGGCCCGCTGAGACACCGTCCATGATGTCCCCAGGCTAGCACGGCAGCCTGCAGTCAGTTCAGAGCCCTATGTGCTGTAACAAGGGCTCTGGGTATGTCGTGAATGGTGAGGAGTGTCGCAGCGCTCTAAAAAATTACATATAAGGGATTTATAAATACCTCAGACATCAGTTGTCCGAGAGCTTAGTAAGCCAGTTACTCTCGCCAGCAGGCTCGGTCCGGAGTCGCGCAGTATTATCATGAGCAGGCAGGCACAAGCCTCTCACTGGCAGCAGCACGTCTGACTCGAGAGGCGGGCGGCTGGGCTGCATGGCTTAACCTCTCTTGACGAGAGGGGCTACGGGGGGCACCAAATGGCAGCACAAGTTAGCTGCGGTATGAGAGCAGCGGACGGGCTCCAACCAAACTAAACTTAGAGTGCTGCCTGCTCCCGCCGCCTATAGTCAACAGTCTCTGGCTCAACGGCTCGGGTATTTGGCAAAATCATTGGAGTGTCCGACTCCGACCGTGACGATTATGTCACGTGCTGCCGCCCACGGTGATTAAATCCGGCGAGCACAGCTCAGCCAGCCCCGAGCCTGCAGTGCAGCAGCCAATCAGTGGCCAGTCACAGCAGCGAGCACTGAGCTTTGTTTTGCTGGGTTGAAAGTGCATTGAAAATCAAAGTGTGCGATTTGGTCAGCTTTTATTTTAGATAGTGGAATTTCATATATTTCTAATGCAAGGTGCATATAATCTAAAACTGATTTCCCATGGCTACAGGATTAGTAATTTATTCATCCTACCTCAATCATTGTCTGTGCTGGCCCAGTCCCTCCCAATATCAACACAGCCCACCTCATTAGTGCACCACCACCAGTGCAGCACCAAATCCGCACCAGCGCAGCCCCACCACAGCATCAGCGCAAGCCATGTCTGCAGCATCACCTTTGCAGTAGCGCTTCACCAACTCAGCATCACTCGGCACCACTCAACACTACCTGAGCACCAGCACAATATCACTCTGCATCACCTCTGCACCAGCACACCACCATCTCAGCATCACTCAGCACCACCTCAGCCTGCCCTCGGAATCTGGCATCTGTTGATTCTCCCCTAGTGTCCATCCGCTGCTCTAGTTGTAATTCAGGTACTATTTCCCAACCTCCACCCTCCCTTTGTTTATATTTCCCCACATAACAAAAATAAGTTATAACAAACATTAAAACAGGCAGTTTCTTGCTCAGCATTAGAAAGAAAAAAACTAGATGACATTTTTCATGTTCATTTTTTTTTTTTTAATAGGGTCATTCAGTTGTATGTAATGTCTTGTGTTACATATACAGTAACAAAAATACTTCACACTTTTTTATTATAACTTTTCAACATGCTGCACAGCAGCCACGCTGCTCTACAACAAATCTTGAAAACATTGGCAGAGCCAATAGCTCTGGCTAAACACTTATAAGGTCCCAAACGCGAGACCTATTGGCTATGCCAATGCTTGTTTTTCATGGTGGAGGGAGGGGTCTCCCTACCTCTTTAAATACACTTTACACTTGGTGACCTGGACATAGGCCTCTGGCCGAAACGCGTAGGTCGTTTTTTCTCTGATGCACGGACTGCACTTTGCACACAAAACTGAAGAAAACAATGCTAAAACAGTCAAATTAAAAAAGATTTCCAAAAGAGGTACAATCTGGTGTGGACTTTGTGGAGTGCTGCCTTTCTGTGCCCCTTGGTTATGGCGGTGTAACGAAGACGAGGGAAACACGGGATACCAGTTATATATATATATTTCGTATGATCACTGTGGCGTTGGGCCGATTTCCCATCCCAACAGGCTTTCTGGCAGCCTGGAGTGCAGAGAATTCCCCATCTCTGTGGTGCCCAAGAGAGAATTTGGATTCTTTTGGGCGTAGTTTTCACATATGGATCTGCGGGGGGAGGGGCAGAATCCAAATTTCGTCTTACTTGCCATGTTGAATGGCTACGCTCTTCGGGCTTGTCAATGACTGCCATCCAGGGAAACCTACTAATCCCAGAAAGTTCCGAGAATTAGACACCCATTGAAGTCTCGGTTTGTGTGCCTTGCATGAATCTCCTAATGTTTTTTTGCCCTCAATGCCCTTTAACCCTCAGACTTTGGCAGAAAACACACATTTTTATCACATTCACATTTCTGCGGGAAAGTTCCTTTAGCTAAGGGGATCCACAAAATTCCTACAATCCTAATAAAAAATGCTAATCCCCCCCGTTTATGTATCCAGGCATGCAGCAGTAACCGAGCAAACCAGTTTGAAGCTTTTAGGGCATATGGATATAAAAACATCATGGAATGTACACATCAGCCCACCCTAGACTCCCCTGAATGTGTAGTTTCCACAAATGCCTGGGTTGTGTAGGTTTCTCTGTTTGGTGGCTGAGCTACTACCCAAATTCCGGTGCTATAAACATTGTAAGAGACTATTGATTTTGCTGGGTGAAATCTGAAGTCCGGTCGCTTGTTGGGGTGTTTTTATGTCATGGGCGCTTGGCCCAGCCATGCAAGTAGGGTAGCGTTTTTATCAGGAGACATGTAGGAACACAAAATAGTAGAACGTTTTATTACCAATTGGACTTCAATGCATTTGTGGTTTGTGGCTGTCAAATGTAAGCCATTTTGGAAGAAATACCAAATTTTGATGAATACACTCTGAATCGAATGATAGTGTGTGAAATTCCAAATTCAGAGGTGTGCAAACAACCACTGTTTAAAAACTCCGTACATTGTGCACATTTCTGATATACTTGGGTTTCCTTTATACTCCTTTTTTAGGTCTCGCCTACGCAGCGCGCATGCGCTCGCTGCATAGGAGAGCCTTTAGCCGTTGCTCTGCTCATTTTCAAGCACACACTCGTGCTTGTGGCGGCATCCACCTTGCGGGAGCGAGCAGGGGCGCGCCACAAGCATGAGTGCAGTGCTTGAAAATGAGCAGACTGCGCACGCACCACTCGCGGGCTCACCTCCTGCTCCCCCCCCCCCTCTCTCTCTCAACAATTAACTTTCGCGGCCGCGCTTGTTTCAGCGCTTGTTGTCCTCTTTCTGTTTCTACTTCCAGCATGGTGTGGGCTATTCGGAGCTGACGTTTTGTATGGTCCGCCGCTTGAAGTGCAGCACAACGTCAAGATGCAAAGGTGAATGGAAGCTCTCACTGCTGTGTGCGTTGTGCCACTTAGGTGCACATTCCCTCTGTTTGCAAAGCGAATGATTCGACGTGTTAACTTTACTGCTGCATATCACACTTCTGATGTTAACGCGTCCTGTAGCAAAGCTGTGGCAACTGGATCTTCTATATGTAATTTATCTTCATCTAAGTGCCAGATTTGCCCTGCTTGTAGGAGGGGGAACAGTGTCTTGTGAGACATACAAAACGCGCCAGTCTTCTTTGCAACTACATTGAGCTTCATTAGTTTAGTTTATAATGTCTTCAACGCTTATTTTGACTTTAAAGGTTGCAGAAAAGCCCAATATCATAACAAATCCATCGAAGAAAGATGTTGCATGTATTGCTATCTCCCGGATATTGTTAACCACCTCTGTTGCTCGACAGTTTTTCTAAGCTAAACTTTGATGCTAGTGTTGGAAATGAATGTGTCTTTGTGTAACGTAACTGGTGCTCATGTAAAGGGCTCCAATACTTTTGGGTCGAGTTCGCGTTATACAAATCTGCAAAAAAGAAAGAAATAGAAAAGCCCCGGAACCCGCGAATTGGGTTGTAACGTCATGTGTTGGAGCCTGTGGCAGAAAAGGGTTACAGTTAATAGGGGGCAGACTCACTGAAAGCCATAACATAAAGAGATGCGGTATCTTGTGCAGAGTCAACGAATGAGTGCCTGTGGTTCACCTGTTCTTATGCATTGTTTTCACAGCCTCTGCTCCCAATTAAAACAAGTAGAAAACGAATCAATTACTTGCTAATTTAATTTGTAACATACAGTACGCATTTAAGATAGCTCTGGTGCTAACAGCGCATGCCACAAAGATGTAAGTTTATCCAGCAAATCTCCGTGTAGTACTGGTACGATAGTGCAAGTGGTTAATGCACTCGCTGGCGAGATTTGTGTATCATCTCTGATCACAGATGATTAATGTACCCACGGCGTAGAATGAAGTATAACATGTAGGTCACAGATTTCAATTTGCAACATAGCACAGTGGGTAATGGAGTTTGTTTCAGAGTTCCACTGTAACCCAAAGGTCAAAAGTTACAATCCATGTAACATATCCAGGCGTCTCCAACCTTTTCAGTAATAAGAGCTACTTATGTTAAATAAAAAGCATCCCAAGCTACTAATATTATTAGAGTTGTAATAGTGACCAGGGTTGCATTGGGATTAAAAATCGGCCCATGCACACTAAAAAAAGTGGCCCACATTTGCATATTGCCTTTCCGCAAAACACTGCTTCGGCGAAATTTTATATCTGAAAGAGACACGTTAGTGACAGATTCCTTACCTTAGAATATCCCCAGGCGTCAGGCTGGATCCGGAAAGTTTTTGCGTAGCAGTACCCTTGCGCGTCGGTAGGCGGCGTCGTGCGGCTCCGCGTCAGTCGTCGGCGTCGTGATCGCCGGGATGACGTCGCGGGCAGTACTTAGACGCCGCCCCTGCGCGCTGACGTCAGTTCTTCTTTTTCCGCGCCAGTAAGCGCAGATCCGGGAAGAGCAGTGCCCTAGTCAATTTTTGACTAACTTTCTTGTGAATTTTTTCACTGTTTCTTTTCGAGTCTATCGACTCCTAGGTGTCGTAGGGATGCCCGGCTTCAAGCCATGCGACGCCTGTGGTCGAATGATGTCAATCACGGACCCGCATCTAGAGTGTCTCTTCTGTCTCGGCCGAGACCACGACACGAAGTCGTGCCCTGACTGCCGGAAACTTCACCCGAAGGCTTTGCGAGAGCGGTCTCGAAAGGTACTCGAGGTCCGGCAGTCGGCTCCGCGCCGCACCAAGCCCCGGTCCCGGGAAAGGTCGAGGGCCGGTCGCGGAGTCCCCGCCGGTCGTCGGAGTCCAAGTCTTCGCGCTCCTCGGGTAAGTCGAAGCACAAAAAGTCTAAGAAGCATCATCGCTCTAAGACTTCGCCTCGCCGGTCTCGCGACTCTGCTGAGGCCCCTGCCGGCACCGTCCCCGCGGCCCCGGACGTGCCTGTGGAGCCGCCCCGCATTACCCGTCCTTTCCGGGTTCGGGGGCGACTCCGGCCGAAATACAGGAATTCCTGTCGGCCATGGCCCGCCTCTTCGGGCCTCAAGGTCCCTCCGGTGCGCCTCTTCGGGCCCCGCGGGCCCTGATGGGGTTGCTCCGGCGTCGCCGACGACTCCGGTCCCGGCACCGCCTGTCCCGCCAGCCTTCATCCCGGCTCCGGCCCCGGCCTCGATCCCGGCTCCGGTGGTGCCGCAACCCCCATCGACACCGGTTGACCTAACCACGCCTCCGCCGACGCCGATGTCCCCGGTGCCATTCCTGACGCCGTCCGGGGCTCCGGACGGCGTCGATCCTCGGCTCTCTCCGGCTCCGGACATGGAGCCGGACCGACGCCGCTCGACGCCGGCGCCGATGAGACCTTGGGTCCCAAATGTCCCTCCTCCTCCATATTTTGAACCAGAGGAGGACCAAGAGAGCTGGGAGGGGTCGGAAGACCCTCTCACACAACAGTGTGAGTATGATCAGGACTGGGCTGAGGAACTTGGGGATGCCAGTGGTCTAGACACTTCCCCTGACACTGGCATGCTGTCTCCTCCCGTGGCTACGGAGGAGGGAGCTAATTTCGCAACGGTGTTGCGTAGAGCAGCTGGAGCCTTGCACCTCCAATTGCCTACTGTGGCTGTCAGGACTAATCTCCTGACGGAAATGCTTCAGCCGGCAGCTTCCTCCACGGAGACTGTGCTGCCGTTTAATGATGCACTCACTGACGTTCTTTTGGGCGCCTGGTCCAAGCCCACCACAGGGGCTCCTGTGGATAGGAACGTGGCCCAACGCCATCGCCCTGCTCCGGGCGACCCCTTGTTTCTCTCCCAACACCCCACCCCCGAGAGCTTGGTTGTCCAAGCCTCTGCCTCCCAAACTGCCTTCCCTACCGCCCCTCCGGATAGGGAATCCAAACGCCTGGACCAATTTGGGAAGAAGCCTTTTTCTTCCTCCAGTGCTGGCTTGCGGTCCGTCAACACCGCTTGCCTTTTGGGCCGATATACCCACTCCCTGTGGGATTCGGTGGCGGCTGTTCTGCCACAGTGTTCTGAGGAGGTCCAGACACTGCTTACCCGCCCCATTGCGGAAGGAAGGGATGCGGCTAAATACACCATAAGTTGTGGCCTTGATACCGCCGACTCGCTGGGCTGATCGCTTGCAACGACGGTGGCGCTACGTCGCCACGCCTGGCTGAGGACAACTGGTTTCTCGGGTGATATCCAGAATACACTCATGGACATGCCCTTTGATGGAGTCGGTCTTTTGGTTCCAAGGCAGACAATGCGCTGGAGCGTTTAAGGACTCACGGGCTACTGCCAAGTCCCTGGGCCTTTCTGTTGTACGCCCTCCGCAAACCTTCTGCTTTTCGCCCCTTTCGTGGCCACGGAAGGGCGCCCAGTCACGTCAGCTGCCCAGCCACCGGCCCGCGCAGCAAGCGTCTTCGCGTGGCCGAGGACGTGGATACCGCCGTGGCGGTTCGGGCAACCAGCGTGCGGGTCAGGCCACTACCTCCAACCCGTCCGTGGCCTCCAAGCCCTCCTAGTCCTTCCTTTCAGGTGCACAGCACGCCAGTAGGGGCAGGGTCCGCCATCACCTTCACCACTGGCGTCCCATCACCTCGGACAGGTGGGTCTTGGACATTGTCCGAAGGGGCTACTCCCTCCCCTTCGAGACCACCCCCAGCCATGCCACCTCAATTCCACCGCATGTCAGGGGATCACTTGGTGCTTCTGCAGAAGGAAGTCACGGCCCTCTTGGCAAAGAGGGCCATCGAGCATGTTCCGACCCCAGAAGTAGGGCTACTCCCACTACTTTCTGGTGCCCAAGAGGACAAGGAGGACATGCGTCCTATCTTGGACCTCCGGAACGTCAATCGCTTCCTCCGGAAGGAGAAGTTCAAGATGCTCACCCTAGCTCAGGTCTTGACTGCCCTCGACCCTGGAGACTGGATGGTAGCGTTGGACTTGCAGGACGCTTATTTCCACATCCCCGTCCTGCCGGCCCACCGGCGTTACCTATGGTTCACGGTAGGCCTCGAGCATTTTCAGTTCACCGTGCTCCCCTTTGGCCTTACCAGTGCCCCTCGGGTGTTCACGAAAGTGATGGCGGTGGTCGCAGCTCATCTGCGCCGGGCAGGGGTTCCAGTCTTCCCCTACCTCGACGACTGGCTGCTGAAGGCGGGCTCGTCCCAGGCAGTCGTCTCCCACCTCTAGACTACGGCCGAACTCCTGCACTCGCTGGGGTTCTCCATCAATGTGCCGAAGTCGCATCTGATTCCTTCTCCACAGCTCCTTTTCATCGGAGCAGTTCTGGACACGACGCAGTTTCGGGCCTCTCCTCCCGAACGGCGAGTCCGGGATATTCAGGCTATGATTCCAATCTTTCAGCCTTTATCCTGGGTTTCGGTACGGATGACCCTGAGGCTGCTGGGCCTCATGGCCTCCTGCATCCTGCTGGTCGATCATGCCAGATGGCATATGCGGGCTCTGCAGTGGGACCTGAAGTTCCAGTGGGCGCAGCACCAGGGCAACCTGTCCGATCACGTCCAGATCTCGGAGGGGGCTGCAAAACAGTTGCAGTGGTGGCTCTCGAACCGGCAATGGGTCATGGGCAGATCCCTCTCCCTTCCCCAGCCAGAGCACACAGTTGTGACGGACGCGCGTCCCTTCTGGGATGGGGCGGTCACATGGGAGAGGCGGAGATCAGAGGCCTCTGGTCTCCGGCGGAGTCCCGGCTCCATATCAACATTCTGGAGCTCCGGGCGATCCGACTTGCACTTCAGGCATTCCTTCCCTCTGTCAAAGGGAAGGTAGTGCAGGTGTTCACAGACAACACCACCGCCATGTGGTACTGCAACAAACAAGGCGGGGTGGGGTCGTGGACCCTCTGTCAGGAGGCTCTGCGCCTCTGGACATGGCTGGAACATCAGGGCATGTTCCTGATGGTTCAACACCTGGCAGGTTCCCTGAACGCCAGGGCGGACGAGCCTCGGCCGCAGGTGCATGATGGATCACGAATGGCGTCTTCCCTCGGAAGTGGCGCACGGTCTCTTTCTGCAGTGGGGAGATCCTTGGTTAGATCTATTCGCCACCGAAGAGAACGCGCAATGTCATCAGTTCTGCGCGTTGGAATTTCCAAGGCGGCACTCGCCGGCGACGCTTTCGTCGCGAGTGGAGTTGCGGTCTGTTGTACGCCTTTCCGCCTATACCACTTCTACCCAGAGTGTTGAAGAAGATTCGGCACGACCGGGCCCAAGTCATTCTTGTGGCTCCGGACTGGGCTCGAAGAGTTTGGTATCCCGAGCTACTCAGTATGAGCGTCGATCCCCGATCCGTCTGCCTCTTCGGGAGGATCTTCTGTCGCAGCAGCAGGGGACGGTCCTCCACCCGAACCTGTCCAGCCTCCACCTGCTTGCGTGGAGATTGAGCGGCGGCAGTTGATTCCTTTCGATTTGCCTCCCGAAGTTTGTGATGTGATTCTGGCAGCCAGGCGTCCCTCCACTAAGGTGGTATACGCCTGCAGGTGGAACAAGTTTGTGGCATGGTGCACAGCAAAGGCTGTGAATCCCCTTTCTGCCCCTCTTTCTGAGGTTCTTCTGTTCCTTCTTTCCCTGGCCCAACAGGGTTCTGCCCTGGGTACCATCAAGGGCTATCTTTGTGCCATCTCGGCCTTCCTCAGGCTTCCTGATCAGCCCTCCTTTTCAAGTCCCCTGTTGTTAACAGGTTTCTAAAAGGCATTACACACCTCTTCCCTCCTGTTCCGTTTGTGATGCCTCAGTGGGACTTGAACTTGGTTCTTACCTTTCTTATGTGCGCTCCCTTTGAGCCTCTATATAACTGTCCTCTTCGTCTTCTCACTCTGAAGACAGCCTTTCTGGTGGCCATCACCTCCGCTCGGCGGGTGAGTGAGCTCCAGGCTCTATCATGCAAACCTCCCTTTCTGTCTGTCCATCCAGACAAGGTTGTTCTTAGGACGCGTCCGTCCTTCTTGCCAAAGGTGGTTACTGCCTTCCACATTGGGCAGACCATCACTTTGCCCACCTTCTTTCCGCCTCCGCATCCTTCCAGAGGGGAAGAGAGGCTCCACCGTCTGGACCCAAAACGTGCGCTTTCCTTTTATATCAACCGCACACAACACTTCCGGGTGGATGACCAGCTCTTTGTTGGCTACGTGGGCGCCAAAAAAGGTCGGGCGGTGCACAAGAGAACCATTTCCCGCTGGGTAACCTTGTGTATCAAAGCCTGCTATTCTTTGGCTAAGAAGGAGCCTCCTGTTGGGCTGCGTGCCCATTCCACCAGGGCAACGGCTGCTACCATGGCTTTAGGCCGCGGTGTTCCGCTGCAGGATATCTGTCAGACAGCTACGTGGGCCTCGCTGCACACATTTACAAAGCATTACTGCCTTGACAGTCAGGTCCGGAGGGACGGCTTCTTTGGCCGTTCTGTCCTCCGGGACTTCCTTGTCTGATCTTTGTTCGCAGACCCACCACCGGGGTTGGTATTGCTGGGGTATCTATTCTAAGGTAAGGAATCTGTCACTAACGTGTCTCTTTCAGATGCACAAGTTACTAACTTGTGTAACGATATATCTGTAAGAGACAGTAGTTAGTGACAGATTCCTTACCGTCCCACCCATCCTCCCCGTTCTGCGAACTGATTTCTAGGGTTAAGGACATCCCTTTCAGGGCCCTACTATTTTTCAGACACCTATGTCAGCTTCTTGCATGGCTCTGCGTTCCTGGCGCGGAAAGTCGTGTACAGAACTGACGTCAGTGCGCAGGGGCGGCGCCTAAGTACTGCCCGCGACGTCATCCCGGCGGTCCCGACGACGGACGCGGAGCCGCACGACGCCGCCTACCGACGCGCAAGGGTACTGCTATGCAAAAACTTTCCGGATCCAGCCTGACGCCTGGGGATATTCTAAGGTAAGGAATCTGTCACTAACTACTGTCTCTTACAGATATATCGTTACACAAGTTAGTAACTTGTGCAACAAGCATTGACATAGCCAATAGGTCTCGCCTTTGGGGCCTTATAAGTATTTAGTTATGCAGCACAATATCCTTCCTGCAACAACATCAACTGTTGCATGGCTAAACACTTATAAGGTCCCAAAGGCGAGACCTATTGGCTATGCCAATGCTTGTCATTCATTAGATTTTACCATGTGAATTGCTGCAGGGTCTGTACACAATAAAAAATCATTTTTTGCTGCGGCTTATATGTTAGCATCTCTGTATTTGGAAAACCTGTAAACCCTTTGTCCTTGCCCCAGGAGGGTCTTATGACCCAAAGAGTATATTGCTTTAGTAAAACTGCCATTGTGACAAAAATATTACAGATGTTGCCAATTGCTGTTTTTTTCCTACCCATTTACATTTTTTTTTATTTCAAAGATTAGCTTCTTTGGGAAAATATGAAGGGATCTACACTTATGACATCTTGCTGAATTCAGTTTTGTCTACTTGTATAGCTTTCAGGGATCACCCATGGGTTTCATACCTGATTACACCACAAACTCTAAGATGGTGGAAAGCACATAATTTTGCAAAATGGTATACTTCTAAGAAAAATGGGAAACAGTGGTAAAAAAATATTTTTGATACCACTCTGCTTGTTCCTGAAATCTGGAAAGATTGTGATCCCAGCACAGGAAGGAAACCTTTGGTAGGAAAAAAGCTATACACTTGCTTGTAGAGCACCTTTTGTCAACTTTTTTGTTAAAACCTCCAAAATGTTGCTATATTTTGGTTTTCTTTGTGTTGTTCCGAGTTTTTCCCCCTCATACCATGGGTACCGTTGAAATCCTCAAGACATTGGAGGGGAAAAAAAGGAAAACAATGCAACTTTTGGCATGGGTACCTTATGTGAGGCGCACAGGGGGAAGTAATGAAAACGTAAGCAAGAAGTACCCCAAATATCATAATAAGGGTTCAGCCCTGTAGGTATAAAATCCTCAACCACTATGGAGTAAAGCCCTTATTGTGAAAAAGCAGAGCTACTTAAATATTGACTAGTACCCTATGAGCTGCCTGTGAAGTTCACAGGTTTAATAAATAACTAGCTCACAGGATCTGTCCGTGTACTGTAAGACCATCTTCTGGAAAAGATCACTATACAATCCTTCACTTTCCTGTGTAGAAGGTTGGATATGAAAATTGTTATATTTGCTTGCTTTACTTTTACACTCATTTGCTTGCTTTTCGTTTGTTAGCTTATGTGGCCTTTTCTTGTATTTGTCCCTCCCCTGGAGCATGGACACATTACTTGTTGCCTGCCACTGCTTCCTTTTCAAGCACTCCTTTTTTGTTTGGGGTGGGGGGAGAGGGTTATGCAATCCATGGGAGTGCATGTGTTTTCCAGTGGTCTCCCTCGTGTGAGCAAAACTCGGTAAATAATAAGAAAAAAAAGCTCTCCATTTTGTAGGCACACACGCCCGTACAAAATGAAGCCATGACTGCCGCATCATAGCACCTTTTTTGTTAGGTCTCGCGCCTAGCGTTGCAGTGCTCAGCACTGCTTGCGCAGCGCGAGACCTCTTGTATGGGCTTTAGAAAGCTAACCACACGCTCGTGCGTGTGGTTAGCTTTCTGAAGCCTGGCATTGGCTGTTGCATGCGTTAAAAAAAAAAAAAAAAAAACGGCACGCAATTGGGCAAAGGCGGGCGCATGTCCCGCCTTTCCTCCGCCCATTCCCGTCCGTGTCTAGGACGCGCATCAGCGCGCGGCACAGACGACAGACTCCCTCGCCCCCCACCCCCCTGCTCCTCTGTGGTGCGCGCGCACCACTGGTTTCGATTACCGCGTTCAGCGGTTTCGATTCCGTGCTTGTTAATTATTTTCATCGCGAGCGCCACGCTTTTCCCAATCTGTTAGCAAGGTTCAATTATTTTGTGTAGGTTTCTGTTTCAACTGTCAACAAATTGAGACCTTTCTGCTGAAAGCGGCTCTACCGTGTAAAGGAAAGACAAACTTACACAACATAAAAGTAACCCAATAACCTGGCCGTATGTAACGCCTAATGTTTACTCTCTTGTGTTGCGTGTGCTGACAGAAAGAACTCTGAACCAATGGGCACTCGGTGTTTGCTGTAGAAAACACCCAAAAATAATCATAAGCGTCATTGATTGAGCTGGTGAGCTGAACTGCAGTTGGGTAACTTGGGATTGTCTCTATGCCTTGGGACCGGTGACGTGGTATGCAACAATGTCTCACCTACCCACCGTGTTCCATTATACGTTTTTGGCAAACTGTTCCCCCGTAGCATGCTGTTGACATCTGATACTGAAATCTAACCGAGTGGTTTCCATTCCGTAAGAGATTTAGTGGTCTCTGTTCTACAGCGTGAAGTGTGTGCCCTGCCCCCTTCTTTCTTCTCACAAGCTGCGCTACATCTAAGTACAGAAGGTGTAACACCCTCTTTGCCCCCTGCCAGGTGCCTGCCATATTCTAAGTGCTCCCCCCCCTCTTTTGTTAGCATCTAAACAGGCTTTCGGGGCGGGTTGAGCATTGGGGGTGGTGCTAGTGGGGGAAAGGCTTGTTTGTTTTTTTGCAGCTCTGTATAGCGCGAATTGGACCCGAGGGTATCGGAGCACTAATTACATTACACCAGGTCGCATTCATTTTTTAGTGACGGGGAGATTAAGCGGTTTGCCAGGATGTTGAGCCGACAACGAGACTGGGATCTGGCTCCTCAGTTTCATAGTATCCAACTCTGACCTTAACGTCACACCCTCTCCCGTGCTTCTCCAATGAACGGCTCTAAACAAGCCCCTGGTGTCCTGTATAGTTTCTTGACTCTACATCACCAGGAGGCACTTTTTTCAGTCCTCGGCTGTTTTAAAACACACTTAAGCACTTAATACCGCACTGCCTTGTTTCAGCAGATTCGATTCTTGCTTTAAAGTGTTTTGTTGCCGTCTTTGGTTTGTTCCAAGTGTGTTCTGATAGCGCACCAGTACACCGGGGGTTAAAGAGTTTCCTCGGCTGCCTCCAGGCGGCAGTCCGCTGTCTATACCGAGCTTTAGGGGCGGGGAAGGTGCTTGTTCCTCCTGTCGGGGCTCTCTGAGGGCGGCTCCGTACCCTCCTGCCCTGTCTCTTCCCCATGGTCAGAAGTGTAGCTCCTCACAGATTACACCGCATGACGCAGCTCTAGGCACTACTAGGGTGGGTGGCAGTTCTCTGCAGAGTGCTGTTCGATGACCGGTTTAGGCCTTGGATTGGCTTGGACTAAGATCTTGGTCTTTTCCACAGTTCCAACAGTAGCTGTTTGCTTGTTGGTAATAGTTGTGTTTGCTGGAGCAGGTGGAGGTGAAGTGCTTGTGACTCACTGACCGGCTTCCTTAAATACCTAGTCACATGCGATGAGGCGATTTTAACATGTCACCCGTGGGGGTGTTTAATGGCACCCAGGAGTCAGTCCAGTCCAGTTTTGCGCCAGGGTGCAAGAGGTGTCTTTGCAGCTCTCCGGGGAGTTGTGCTGTATGGGAAGTTCTTTTCTCTCGCTTTTATCCGCTGTAGGGCTGGCTCCTCCTTTCATCTGGAGTTTCTCCTCATTCTTCCTAACCTCACTTCTATCCACTGTTGCTGCGCACGGTGTGCCATATCCCTTCTAAAGGTGCCCCCCCAAATCCACAGTTCAGGTGAATGCTGGTTCTGGCTGCAGCGCTCCCCTGCTCTTTGCCTGTAGTTAATAGGAGTTCTCTCCTGGAGTGAGACTGAAGCTGTTGGGATCGAGGCTGACTGATCCGCTTTCTTAAATTTCAGTGTTTTTTTTATTTTTTTTATCGCACCGGCCTCCAGAGACTGAGCTGCCTTCAGTGACTCCTGGGTTTGTCTTTAAAACTTTTGATGATACAACTCAAGTACACTAAAGTGCCATTAAGGCGCTATTAGTGAGGAGGGGGGAGGGGAGATGGAACAGTGTTTAGAGCAGGGGTGGCTACATGTCACTATTGTGACCTCATTATTTTTTAGCCACTGCGTTATTACCGAACGGTAATGCACAGACTGTCTCATAATTTACTGCTGGTAATATTCAAAACGCACATGGAGCTCTGTTAATGATAACACCTATATTCATCTATTCATAGTGCTATATGCACAGATTCGCAGACACCTGTGACCTTGACGATGCCCACATAGTGACTAGACCTGGACAGAATTTCAATTACTCTGGAGTTATCGGAGTAATTCCATGTTACTCTTAGGCGCATTGGAGGGAGCATTTGCAATGCAATAAGTCTTGCATTTGCGAGACTTTAAGCTATTAGTATTCTAAATGACAATGTATTTTGCTTATGTTTTAAAACCCAAAACATAAATAAAAGGCATTGTCATTTACAATGTCAATAGCTCAAACTTGCGTAAATGCGAGACCTATTGCATTGCAAATGCTTGTTTTCTTTAGCTGTGGCATCGGGGATGCAGTTCACCATGGCGAAAAACCATTGGCAAACCTACTGGGTCCCAAGGCGAGCCTTATTGCCTTTGCTGATGTTTGTTTCTATTTGCATACACTGAGGAAGGGTAGTTTTCTACTGAATTAATACCCTGAAGAGTATTGCAGCTTGTAGAGGTCACCAACGTAAGTTACCTTTCTTCTTGCAGCTTATGTGCCTGAAAGAACAATGAGGCATAGGGTACAGACGTAAGTGCTTAGGCATTTTTCTAACAGAAGTTTCGGCTACGCACGTTTTACGTTATCTTCAAAAGTATTTGAAACATGCTCGGCCATTAAAAGGTACTTTATAACATACTTGTCTGGCCTTCTTCTCTCATATAAGGGCTTGAAGGTCATTAACCTGCTATCGCTATTTAATCCAGGCATGCGAAAAGATCTGCGTTAAACAGATTGAAGTAGGCACCCTGTGTTCTTTGTTTTTAGGTCTCGCCTAGCGACGCAGCGCAAAGCGCTGCTCGCTATGCGAGATCGATTGTTGCCGACTTAAGTTTGGATGCGGGACAGGAGATGTGCACGCTCACGGTGTGTCTATTAGCTTGCTCCCGAGATGTGCACTTTCGCCCGGACAGCCCATGTGCATGCGCACGGCGTCTCTTTTGCTCGCGGGCTTCAGAGCTGTGCCCAACGCCGGACAGCACATGTGCACACGCACGGCGTCTCGCACGGCTCGCGGGCTTCAGAGCCTTTGCACAATGTCGCGAGCTTGTTGGTTTCTTGGCTGAAGGGGGACAGGAGATGTGCACGCTTTCGGCGTGTGGTTTCTGCGACCCTCCACCCTTTCTTGGTTCCGTGTACACGTCTGCTCTGTAAAGGGCCCGCATATTTGACGCGGTCGGGACTCAGTAGTACATGGCCTTTGGTGAAGGTTGATACACAAGGCATACTCCTTACCTTTTCCGATGCTCCCTCCGCGAGGTCAGGCGTCGGCGGCTCGCGGGCTTCAGAGCCTTTGCACAATGTCGCGAGCTTGTGGTTGGTTTCTTGGCTGAAGGGGGACAGGATATGTGCACGCTTTCGGCGTCTCTTTCGCTGTTTAAGGACAAGATGTGCACTCCCGGACAGGAGATGTGCACGCGTACGGCGTGTCTTTCGGCCACTCGCGGGACGCTGCTTTGTGATGGGGCACGCTCCTCGCAGGGATTTCGCGGCCTTGTCGCGCGCGCACCACTCGAGGGCTTGTCTGCACACCACTCGCGAGCCACAGCAACAGAGCCAGCTCACGGGCACACATGCCTGCGGCAGGACTGTGGCCGCGCTGGGACATGAGGTAGAGATCCCCTCTGTGCTCAGCATTCACCGGTGAGTACTGACTCCTCCTCCTGTTCCTAAAGCACTCGTGTATGATTTGAGGCCTAATAAACAAAGCGCTGCTTTCTTTCTGGCTGCAGACATGCCCAAGCTGTGACTGACTCTACCTCATCCCACCCGGCGCTTCACAGGCGCCAGGCCAAACAAACGTTGCCAAGTATTCATATAGGCTGCCTGAGCGTAGCAGTGACCTCGCCCCAGCACTGCCGGCCTTTGAGCTTTGAGTGAAAAGCCCCCATTTTTCTGCTGGCCCCATGACGCACCCCCCCCTTAATAATCAGCTGGCTCTGCCCCTCCTACTACAGTGAGGACCGTTGCCCCATCCAAAGAGCCACGTCCTCCTATTGTATGGATGGGGCACGTGACGGAGCACCGAATGTATGTAAATCTATACCTGGACGGGTCAAAGGTCATGGTAGGGGCCACAGGCCCTCCCATTCTGTAGCTCCTCACTCTCTGCTTCGCGCCGCGGGAGTGCAGCTTGGACTGCTTGACAAGATGGGCTGTCCTAAGGCCCATGTAGAGGCTGTCACTGCACCCCCACTCCCTGTCCCCCCAGCATTCCCCTCTCCCCAAGAAGAGCGTCTCCTGCAGCTCTGACCGACGGCAGCAGAGCACTGTACAGAGACTGGTGTTGTTCTAACCGTAAGTGCAACAGTAATGCATGGCCTGCGCTGTTCTACAGATGCACATATGTATCTGATGTGGGAACTACTGGGGTGTAGTGCCTGGACCCACGATTCAAGCCCCACACCCCCGGCAGTACTGAGAGCTGTAGAGAAACTGGGGGGGGGGAGGGACAGAGCGTTGCCTTCTTAAAATGGTTCACACCAAGGCAGCAAGGTTTTATTCAAACACTTCATTAAAAAGTGGGGAATTTTTTCTTTATAAATATAACTGCGCCGCACTTGCCCCGCAATCCATCATCTGCTTTATAATTTGTAGACTTTAACCAAAAACAAAAAATTCTAGCTCAAGCAGATCAGAAGTTACTAAAAGTGCCGCCCTCCGGATGCAAAACTGCGCCAGGCACTTTAGAAACTTAACCGACACCTTCAACGATTTAATGATGAGACTAGGCATTTAAAAATGTGACCATGTTGCCCAGACAATATAAAAATCCACGTCTGATGCATCCAAGCAGGGCTTTTGTCTCCAATAGGAAAAAACCTGAAATTCTTAAATGTAAATCTTACAAGGTGGACAGAATGATTCCTTCTCTGTCCTGGTTTCTTTTCCTCGCTGTTAACACTAATTCTCGTTCGCATCAAAGCATCGGTTATTTCAACAGTGCACTCAGACTGTAAAACAACTACAAACATGTTGCATAGCTTTTAGATCCAGTGTCTTTAATCCTAAAGTACTTCCTCGTAAGACAGGTACCACATAAGTATTAAATGTAACTGCCGTTCCATGGAGCTGTTTTTCTTGGGAAGATGTTCTCATAATTTGCCTTTCCGTGCCCTATAATTTAGTCAACCTGCTGTACAACTTGGTCTTCCTCTGTCACCTAATTTCAGACATCCCACCCATAACCTCAATAGAATATTATGCTCTCAATATATATAGATTGCAATATGTGTCCTGTTTCAAACACTTGACTCAACCCCTCATGAAGACAAGCATTTGCAATGCAATAGGTCTTGCATTTGCGAGCGTTTCAGCTATTGGCAATGTAAATAGCAATGCCTTCTATTTATGTATTTTAAAAACCTGCAAGTGGTGCGTAAACACGCACTTTGTACTTACAGTCGTTGCTTACGAGAAGCAATGCTGGCAGTAACTACGCCTCTTTTACTGCCAGCCGTGCTTTTCGTAAGCAAGGACTATAAGTAAATAATGTGCGTGTTTATGCACCGCTTGCAGCTTTTCAAAACATATAAATAAAAGGCATTGCCATTCAGTGCCAATAGCTCAAAGTCGCGTAAATGCGAGACCTATTGCATTGCAAATGCTTGTTTAATGTGTTATGGGACATGGACAGCCCCAGACTTACCGAGCATATTTCAGAAGGTTTTTCACAGTTCTCTGCTTCGGCTGGGTGTTTGCTTTACTTATAGAGTTGTGGTCACGTGATCCCACTGTAGAGCGGGGTGCAAGGGGATTGCATTTCTGGCCCTGTGATGATCAATATAGTTCGGATCGGTGATAAGTTACAACGCAAAATAGAACGGTACTCTTATGTTAAGGAGCCACCCTTTGTGATATTTTCTGGAAATGTGACATCAAATTCCCTGACCATTCTCCTCGCCTGATTCGTTTGTACTCCGGGTTCATAAGAGGCAATAATGCTTTATTGGCGTAAGTATAAAATTGCAGTTGTTGCCAAAAGTTTGCATCCGTTTTTTCAAATAAGAATTTTACTAATTAGAAAGACAATTTTCAGGCCTTTAACCGAAGGGTTTACAGTGAAACGTACTTCTCCAGGCAAAGGAAGCTGTTTTTTCGCAGTGGGAGTGAAAAATCAGCAAGAGCAGGGAAGAGGAAGGGGGAAGCAGAGAAGGGCGAGAGGAGGGAGGAAGTGGTGGAAGGCAGTCTGTGGGGGTTGGGGTGCTAGCTATTTTTAGCTGCAGGCGCTGGAGATTAGAGTGTTTTCCAGAACCCTGTAGGCTGATTTTCTGCTAACAACCCAGAGGCGATTTAAAAAAAATATTTTTGTTAATCAATATTTTCTTAGCTGTATCAGATTTTCGCTGTCATGTTCTGTAGGTTTGCAGTTGACCAAGGTTTTGAATTTTTAACAATGCACACAGATTACACTAAGAAGGTATCGGTGTCATGTATTCATATTTTTATATAACACTGTGACCCATTAATGTTGTCCTAAAATATCCCAATAAACCGTAGTAATATGGTGCTTTGTGCCTTGCTTACTGAGCAGCATCGACTCTTTGCGCCTGAACATTGGCGCCCATGAAAGATAATGAATTACGTGCGCGATAGGTTCAAGAGAACAAAGCTCATTGCATTTGGTCTGTTTTCCAAAGCCACTTACTATGTTGATGTCACAAGCAACTGGTGCTTTTCTGAAGCACCAACCTCCTCCCACTGTGTTCCTTGAATTGCGCTGATATTTAAACAACTCCTTACCTGAAACCCATCCTGTCAGCTATGAGTGTATCTAAGGGGTCCTGGCGTGGTGGTGATTTTTGAGAGGGGTCACTTAAACATGGTTAACACATTGATGTACAGAAATGTTGTGTTCACTCTGTCCTCTTCCACTATATTAGTAGTATATACATAGCTTAATGTTAGGAAGTGATGTAATGATTGCGATATTTTTGTAGGTAGATATTTCGTCCGTGATTTAGTGGCATGCATCTTAACAGAGAACAGTGTACCACAATTATGCAAAGCTACTACTGCTTTTCGCTTCTAGGCTTTGCAGCCTTATGTTTCAAGCAGCGTCACGTCTAAGACCACAGTACTTGGCCTTAGTTGGGTCCCTAAAAATTAAAATCTAAACTGCTGTGTGGAAGATCAAAACAGCCAGTTGTGTTATGAGGATATGTATAGCGCGCTTATCACCCGAGGAGTAGGTACCCAGACAATCTGAATAAGTGGCTGTAAGACCTCCGTTTAGAGTTAAGTAAATGCTGTGTTTAGAGATTTAGAAAAAGCTTAAAAGGATGCCAGGATCAGGACTTTAAGTGGGCCGGGTCTCACCGGGTCTGAGCACCGGAAGTTGTTTTACGGAGGCCTCGAAACGGGTCTCTATCGGGCTCTGTTTTGTGCACAGGCGGTCCGTTTTTTTCCGGACCGGAGTTACAGCAGGCACATCGATGTGCGCTGCTCACACTGCTCACTTCTCACTAGTGGAGAAGTTATGGCATGACGTCATGCCAGGTGAGCGTTGTAGGGGAAGGGAAATCCTTTAAAGAGGGTCATTTTCTCTCTGGATTTCCCTTCTCTGAAACTCAGGGGCAGCAACATTGTCGTGGTGTCACCAGGGCTTTAAGTGGAAGCCTTTTCAATAATATATACAAGCCATAGTTGCTGCTTATTTATCTTATGCAACTAACAATCATTGACAAAGCCAATAGTCCTGACTTTTGTAGATATGTTACTTGTTGTATTATATATCTAGATGCAATGACAGAAACAGCAAAATACAAGTAGGGCGGCACACTATGCTCAGCACAGATTTTTAGATTGTGTTTTGAGCCACGCCCTTAATTACACTGGCGACGCCCCTTTCAGAGACCCCCCTTTCAGAGACCCCCCAGTTTTTTCATCCCACTTAAAGCCCTGGCCAGGATGGAGAATGTTTCAGCAGGCCTGGATCGCGAATTAGACCAATTTGAATTAGTTTGAGGCCCACGTATAACGTTCCTAGCCAGGGAATTTTGCGAGCTCATGTGCGCCAAATTTACAGTTATCCTGCGGGTCACTGTCCTGAGGGCGCCAGCTGATTAACTACACTCCTGAGAGCCATTGGGAGGACGTCTCTCCCTCTCTCTCCCTCTCTCTCTCGCTGTACTCCCACTCACTCTCTCACACCCCCTAGAGGGCCAGTAGACATGTGCCTGCCAATCTATCATGTTCGGTGTGAAGGCCCCCTCCATGGGTTTCTTTGTTAAATGCGTTTACATTTTCATTGTGTTACTTACTACTGCCCTTCCCCAGACTGCCCCTCCGGCCGTTGGTTGTGTCTGTGTGAAAATAAAATAAGAGTTAAACCATGAGAGCTAATCCCTCTAGAACGAGATCCAGTCATGTAGGAACCCCTTCATTGACAGTGCTCATTCTTTTACAGAAGCAAACTGCATGAATCATTATTGAAATCTGCGGATGCTACTTCACTTTATAAAAAAAAAAAAAGCCAATTGCCTGGGGGAAAAGATACACGGATGGAAGAAAGAAAGAGGTCTTGATAGCTCTGCCAGGCTCAACGAAACTCTGACGAGCTAGCCTCAACAAAAGATCATGCAGTCCAATTCATCTACGCCGTAGTGCCTCAGCTCCCAATGAATGCACTGTTTCGGGTGTTATGGTTAAATATACTCCAGAAATTCAAACACCTGCATAGTTACAATAGAGAACATTAAATATGTTTAGCAGTAGGCCGAGTAATAAAATTGCAATAGAACCTTATTTATTGGTCCCGACATCCTGCTTGAGACTTCCTACAATCTACCAGGTAACTATGTGCAGTACTCAGAGGCCTTACGAAGGGTCATGTCAGCCATATTATCTTTACGGGAAACAGCCTTTACAACGAGATTTTTACCTCGTGCCTTTACCACGCATTTTTAGCACGCATATTTTTACGAAGTTCATGCCTTACAACGCATGCCTTTACCACGGATTTTACTGTTAGTTGAGGGGTGTTGGGGATCTCCCCCACAAATACATTGTTTTTATATATAAAAACAATGCGGGGTAATGGCATGCGTTGTAAAAGCATGTTCGTGATAAAAACATGCATGGTAAAAAATGCGTGGTAAAGACATACGATGTCTTTACCTGCGTTGTACCGTCCTACAACCTATCTTTATTTGTAAGTGCACTAATCAGTCTGACCATTTATTGGAAATATTAACATCAATCCCACACAACCTGATAAACAGCCGACAAAGAAAAAAAATTCAGGCACATCCCAACTCCTCCTTTCCCCCCCCCCCCCCACACATTTTTGTGCTAGGCGTGGATGCTCTAGATCTAGGCCCATAGAATACCACTGAAGCAAAACAGTACTTTACTGTCACAATTCAATTCCAGTGGGTTATCAGTATCCCTGTATCAAGCAATGATGTTTTAAAGTGAACAAAAAGAGGAAATAATCACCTGACCACATATTCTCACTAAGGAAACTGTTTTCTGAAGAAACTGATGCTGTTAATGGAAGAAAGACGGACACACACACACCCCTCTACACACCCCCTCTAAACACCCACACCCCCCTCTAAACACCCACACCCCCTCTAAACACCCACCCCCCTCTAAGCACCCCCCTCTAAGCACCCCCTCTAAACACAACCCCTCTAAACACACCCCCTCTAAACACACCCCCTCTAAACACCCACACCCCCTCTAAACACCCACACCCCCTCTAAACACCCACACCCCCTCTAAACACCCACACCCCCTCTACACACCCACACCCCCTCTACACACCTACACACCCACACCCCCTCTACACACCCACACCCCCTCTACACACCCACACCCCCTCTACACACCCACACCCCCCTCTACACAACCACCCCCTCTACACACCCACACTCTACACACCCCCTCTCCACACCCCCTCTACACACCCACACCCCCTCTACACAACAACACCCCCTCTACACAACCACACCCCCTCTACACAACCACACCCCCCTCTACATACCCACACCCCCTCTACACACCCACACCCCCTCTACACACCCACACCCCCTCTACACACCCACACCCCCTCTACACACCCACACCCCCTCTACACACCCACACCCCCTCTACACACCCCCTCTACACACCCACACCCCCTCTACACACCCACATCCCCTCTACACACCCACACCCCCTCTACACACCCACACCCCTCTACACACCCACACCCCCTCTACACACCCACACCCCCTCTACACACCCACACCCCTCTACATACCCACACCCCTCTACATACCCACACCCTCTACATACCCACACCCCTCTACATACCCACACCCCTCTACATACCCACACCCCTCTACATACCCACACCCCTCTACATACCCACACCCCCTCTACATACCCACACCCCCTCTACATACCCACACCCCCTCTACACACCCCCTCTACACACCCACATCCCCCTCTACACACCCACACCCCCTTTACACACACCCCCCTCCACACACACACCCCTCTACACACACCCCTCTACACACACACACACCCCTCTACACCCCCCCCTCTACACACACACCCCCCCCTCTACACACACACCCCCCCCTCTACACACACACCCCCTCTACACACACACACACCCTCTACACACACACACACCCTCTACACACACACACCCCTCTACACACACACACCCTCTACACACACACACCCCCACACACACACACCCCCTACACACACACACCCCCTCTACACACACACCCCTCTACACACCCCCTCTACACACCCCCTCTACACCCCCCTCTACACCCCCCTCTACACACACCCCCTCTACACACACCCCCTCTACACACACCCCCCTTCACACACACCCCCTCTACACACACCCCCACTACACCCCCCCACTACACACACCCCCCTCTACACACACCCCCTCTACACACACCCTCCTCTACACCCCCTCTAAACCCTTTCTAAACCCCCCTCTACACACCCTCCCCTCTACACACACCCCCTCTACACACCCACACCCCCTCTACACACCCACACCCCCTCTACACACCCACACCCCCTCTAAACACCCACCCCCTCTAAACACCCACCCCCTCTAAACACCCACCCCTCTAAACACCCACCCCCTCTAAACACCCACCCCCTCTAAACACCCACCCCCTCTAAACACCCACCCCCTCTAAACACCCACCCCCTCTAAACACCCACCCCCTCTAAACACCCACCCCCCCCTCTAAACACCCACCCCCCCCTCTAAACACCCACACCCCCCTCTACACACCCACACCCCCCTCTACACACCCCCCTCTACACACCCACACCCCCCTCTACACACTCACACCCCCCTCTACACACCCACCCCCTCTACACACCCACCCCTCTACACACCCACACTCTACACACCCCCTCTCCACACCCCCTCTACACACCCCCCTCTCCACACCCCCTCTACACACCCACACCCCCTCTACACAACCACACCCCTCTACACAACCACACCCCTCTACACAACCACACCCCCTCTACATACCCACACCCCCTCTACACACCCACACCCCTCTACACACCCACACCCTCTACACACCCACACCCTCTACACACCCACACCCCCTCTACACACCCACACCCCCTCTACACACCCACACCCCCTCTACACACCCACACCCCCTCTACACACCCACACCCCTCTACACACCCACACCCCCTCTCCACACCCCCTCTACACACCCACACCCCCTCTACATACCCACACCCCTCTACATACCCACACCCCTCTACATACCCACACCCCCTCTACATACCCACACCCCTCTACATACCCACACCCCTCTACATACCCACACCCCCTCTACATACCCACACCCCTCTACATACCCACACCCCCTCTACATACCCACACCCCCTCTACATACCCACAACCCCTCTACACACCCACACCCCTCTACACACCCACCCCCTCTACACACCCACACCCTCTACACACCCACACCCCCTCTACACACCCACACCCCCTCTACACACCCACACCCCCTCTACACACCCACACCCCCTCTACACACCCACACCCCCCTCTACACACCCACACCCCCCTCTACACACCCACACCCCCTCTACACACCCACACCCCCCTCTCCACACCCCTCTACACACCCACACCCCCTCTACACACCCACACCCCCTCTACATACCCACACCCTCTACATACCCACACCCTCTACATACCCACACCCCTCTACATACCCACACCCCCTCTACATACCCACACCCCTCTACATACCCACACCCCTCTACATACCCACACCCCCTCACATACCCACACCCCCTCTACACACACCCCCTCTACACACACCCCTCTACACACACCCCCTCTACACCCTCCCCTACACACACACAAACACACACCCCTCTACACACACACACCCCTCTACACACACACACCCCTCTACACACACACACCCCTCTACACACACCCCCCTCTACACACACACACCCCCCTCTACACACACACACACCCCCTCTACACACACACACCCCTCTACACACACACCCCTCTACACACACACCCCTCTACACACACACCCCCTCTACACACACACACCCCCTCTACACACACCCCCTCTACACACCCCCTCTACACACCCCCTCTACACACCCCCTCTACACACCCCCCTCTACACACCCCCTCTACACACCCCCCCTCTACACACACCCCCCCTACACACACACCCCCTCTACACACACCCCCCCTCTACACACACCCCCCCTCTACACCCCCCCTCTAAACCCCCTCTCTAAACCCCCTCTACACACCCTCCCTCTACACACACCCTCTACACACCCACACCCCCTCTACACACCCACCCCCCTACACACCCACACCCCCTACACACCCACACCCCTCTACACACCCACACCCCCTCACACACCCACACCCCCTCTACACACCCACACACCCTCTACACACCCACACCCCCTCTACACACCCACACCCCCTCTACACACCCACACCCCTCTACACACCCACACCCCCTCTACACACCCACACCCCCTCTACACACCCACACCCCCTCTACACACCCACACCCCTCTACACACCCACACCCCCTCTACACACCCACACCCCTCTACACACCCACACCCCCTCTACACACCCACACCCCCTCTACACACCCACACCCCCTCTACACACCCACACCCCCTCTACACACCCACACCCCTCTACACACCCACACCCCCTCACACCCACACCCCCTCTACACACCCACACCCTCTACACACCCACACCCCCTCTACACACCCACCCCCCCCCACACCCCCTCTACATACCCACACCCCCTCTACATACCCACACCCCCCTCTACACACCCACCACACCCACCACACCCCCTCTACATACCCACACCCCCTCTACACACCCACACCCCCTCTACACACCCACACCCCCTCTACACACCCACACCCCTCTACACACACCCCTACACACACCCCCTCTACACACACCCCCTCACACACACCCCCTCTACACCCTCCCCCCTCTACACCCTCCCCCCTACACACACACACCCCTCTACACACACACCCCTCTACACACACACACACACCCCTCTACACACACACACACACCCCTCTACACACACACACACACCCCTCTACACACACACACACACCCCTCTACACACACACACACACCCCTCTACACACACACACACCCCTCTACACACACCCCCCTCTACACACCCCCCCTCTACACACACCCCCCTCTACACACACCCCCCTCTACACACACCCCCTCTACACACACCCCCTCTACACACACCCCCCTCTACACACACCCCCTCTACACACCCCCTCTACACACCCCCCTCTACACACCCCCCCTCTACACACCCCCTCTACACACCCCCTCTACACACCCCCTCTACACACCCCCCTCTCACACACACCCCCCTCTACACACACACCCCCCTACACACACACCCCCTCTACACACACCCCCTCTACACACACACACACCCACCCCTCTACACACACGCACACACCCACCCCTATACACACGCACACACCCACCCCTATACACACACACACGCACACACACACCCACCCACCCCTATAAACACACACACACACACCCACACACACAACCCATTTTCATCAGATTTATTTCACAAGCATATGTGAGGAAGAGACCGATGTCAAAGTCAAGAATGCTCAAAAAGCATAAAGGGAAAAAGGTAAGACTAGGAGGCACATGATCCTGAAACACGTTCACGCTACCTTCAATTCACCCCTTGTGTAATCAACTCGCCCATAGCCACTAACCCATTGGATAGCTTGTTCACTTGCTCTGATTCAAGCTGTCCACAATTACCCCTACCCACCACTCTCAACCCTCATGCCCGAGAATCTGCCATGGCCTTTAGTCAGGTCACCGCTGGTGGATCAGTCCTCTGCATTGCCTGTGCCCCTTGAAATCTGCACTAGCATTGGTGCGGACTTGTGGTCCGGCACCATCTCCTGTGCTGGTCCCTTGGATGTTGATGTCTGCACCAATGTCGCCGACACTGGAGAAGGATCCCCAAGCAGGTGTGGTATCCGACACCGAGGCATATTTGTCTTTACCGAGGCTGCACACCTAAATGGTGCAGCCAATAGTCAATCTCTCAGACTGACACTGCCATTACAACACAGACACTGAACCAAGTTTTTTGCTTGGACTGACCAAAGCCTCCCATTTTGGAGACTGCAATGTGGAAGATGGGTATATGTTGCCCCACTCTATGATGAGGATAACTGGTACGTAGAACTGCAAAATGCCTGTAAATTGGATACCTCATCCAATACTGGGTTCGTCTTTCCTCCTGGATTAGTAGCTGAAGAATGTACATATTTTTGCTACAGTCATTAGGAGAGCTGCTGATGTCCTTGACCTCCTCATCCCCAATATGGAGGTAAAAACCAAGGTCTTACTGAGCTCTTCCAGCCTGGCCAGGCACGAATAGAACCTCTTCTGCCTTTCAATGAGGCCCTCACTGACGCACTCTTGGGCACGTGGGCTAAACCATGTTCTGCCCCTCCCAGGCAATCGCCAAGTCTGCATGTTGCCATAGACCCAGGTGACCCATATTTTTTCCAACCCTTGAGAATTTGGTGGTGCAGACATCAATCAGTAAAGTGAACATTATCGCCTTTCCTGCTACTCCAGCCAGAGAATTCAAGTGTATGAAGGAATTTGCTAGGGGGATGAGCAATGTTCCCTCTAATTTGTTTCCTCTATGTGCGGCAGTGTAAGGTCTCTGTGCGCTGCAGCCAATGCTATGTGCGCCAAGAACCAGACCGCGCATGTGGGTGCAGCGACAAATAGTGCAAAAATCACTCGAAATGTTCTGCTTAAAAGTGTTATACGGTTCATTTCCACACATAAAGCGCCACATGATGGGTTTTAAGGCAGGTTTGCAATTTACATACACACACCATGACATGAATTGGTTACACAAGCAAGCTCACTTCGGCTTTAGTAAAAGCACAAGACTCCAACGGTGGTACAAAGATAAGATTTCACTAAAGATTCTCAACTAGAGCTCTGTTCATAGGGTGGGGAAATGTTGGGAGCCTATACAAGATCGCATAACTGGGGATACATGCAGGGGGGCACATGTTATGCCCCCCTGTGTGCATGCACCCCTAGTTCCTGCAGGGCATGAACTGTTGACACAGCGACCTCGAATCAATTCTTTGAATGCTCTGAGAACCCTTTTGAATTCAATTTGGAAAATTCTCTTTCCAATAGAGGAAGACTAGGTGGCTCTCCCTCCTCCAGAGCACCAAACGATACATGGACATTTAAGAAACAGACACTTATGAATATATTCTACCTGTACTGAGTGAGTTGTGTGTGCCTACATACCCAGCCAACTTCCTTTTCTGTGTATATATATATACACACACACACACAAACACACACACGCATATAATATACTCGCTTGTGCACAGACAAGAAATATTCAAGTGTATAGTAAAGAATTTTGGTATAGGTCCTAGCAGGATTGTCCAGAGGAGGTCTGCAAATCAGTATTGGCTGAAACATGTCAAAACTACAAAGAGAGACTATGAGAAACTGGGTTATTAGTTGGGAAGGATGAGAGTCTTGTGCAAGTAATAAGTCTGCAATTGCCTTTTGACTCGGAGCCAAGTACCCCTTTGTAACACTTGGCTAGGGTAGCTAAGTTGATTAGTCCAAGGCCTATTTAGAAGAGATGGTGTGGACTAGCAATACCAATTTTCTGGCACGCAACAACAATACTCCAAAAAAATGTCCAGTTAGTGCCTTTACTTTTAAAAGGGAAAAGTACACTTATTTCACAACCATACGCAACTATTAACTGATGAATATATACATCAAGTAGATTAAAATAACTTTGGTGACATTCTCATATCACATTTCACCCTTAGTGGGTACTGAACCACATAATCACAATCGCCTCCACTTGTATCAGTTATAATATCACATTATAAGGTAGTATCATTATATATAAAGCAGGATGACTGGTTTGGTCAGGTTATTACCTTTACCACATTAATAACAGAAACCATGTAATACTGTGTAAAAGCTATACATTAAAAGGGATGTCAATAGGTAGAAGGCAGGCCTACAGGTTTGTCACGATTTCACCATGTTTATAAAATAGCATTATATTGTGATTTACCCTTGTATCATAATTTAAACCAATGGAATTAATAAACATTTTGAAATGTGTTCATAAAATGTATAGGCATTGCATTGTTCATTATTAATACTGTCAATAAAGAAATGCAATTCAGAGCAACCATTTTGTGTGCAGGGGTCTTTGTTCCCTTGGCTGGGTAGCAGGGTAAATTACTTGCCCCAGTTGGTTGGGGGATACAAAGGCTTGGATTCTGATGAGGAGCAGAGTATGATAAATAAAACAATTCATGTAGCGCCATAAGATGTGGATGTATAATGTTGAAGCCCTGAACGTTCAAACTCACTGTATGAGTTTTACCAATTTGAAATCTTGCAGGACTGTGGAAGCCTATTTGGAGTGAAACTCACTGCAGATTTGGCCTAGATGTATAATACAATGAAAACACCACAGATTTTCCAATAAGCCTTACTGACCTCTGTAAGAATGCTCACTAATAATATAGGGCCTACTCCAGGTCAGCACCTATTAAGGCAGAGTCCCTTCTGTGCCAGAATAGCTATGTGCAATTACAAGGCTGTGCATGACTGTAGTTTCATACGTGCAGCCCGCACACGTGTGTTTACATGTGTTCACCTTTAACCAGCTTGGTGCCTCTTACACTAACAAAGGCAGACACTGGCAGTAAACACGCTCACTCCACTTACCATGAATTTACCATGTGTCAGACTCCAGTAGTGAGACTCACCCACAGTAAAGGTTAAATAACCAGGTAGTTAATTGCAATAAATTCTGGTTTAACTAAATGGCCAGAACACATGAAATGCAAACAATTTAACTATGTGCATAGCTGCCAAGGTTTCAGATTGCCATGCGTGACATTTTCATAATTTCAGTGAAATTATGAGTGACATTTCAACGACTATGAGTGACACTTCTCGCGAGCAAAAATCAAGCAATGAAGACGTGTCCAGTCTGTCGCGGCCGCACACTGGCCCAGCACCGCTGCAGGCAGCTCTCCCCTCAGCTGAGCGCCCAACAGGCCTCTCATGCGCGGCCATGATGCTGAGAGAGAGTCAGTGTTGATTCACGATGCTGCGGTCCGGGGTCCAAGGCCGGGTAATGTGCAGGCAGCACTGCGCACTCTCTCAAAGTTTATGCCGTGGACAGCACAACTCAACCCCGAGTCCACCACGCCGCTTCTGACCGACCTCCCTTCCTTCCAGGCTGTGTTCCACGACGTGAGGTCACATCCCCCCCGGGGCACCAGCCAGTACGATGCCGCCAGGCATAGCAGGGCCGGGGCCAGATTGTAACATTGTAGCACTCAGACAAGATCATCATTAACTGTTTACTGAGCGAGCTTGAGTGCTAGCAAGTCTGCGGGGAGCAGCAGAGCCGGCGCACAGGTGACCAGAAACCGGCGCGCGCACTAGCAGCCTGGCGCAGCCAGTTTCA
The DNA here is from genome assembly GCA_963921515.1 of Calotriton arnoldi. Classification (NCBI taxonomy): domain Eukaryota; kingdom Metazoa; phylum Chordata; class Amphibia; order Caudata; family Salamandridae; genus Calotriton; species Calotriton arnoldi. The sequence goes on along the minus strand of CAWUFW010002036.1, from coordinate 1,832,728 downwards.
GCGCTGGTACAGGCAGAGTGAGACAGTGAAATGCGTGAGAATGCATTTCAGTGCAGTGATGTGGAACACCACACTGAAATGCATTAGAGTCACGTCTGATGGTGATACTTGGCAGGCCTGTATGAGCAATAGTTAAAGAAGCAAGCGACTGCATCTGATTGGCAACTGGCATACACCTCCAAATAACTATGCTGTGCAGTTAGGCACAGTTACCAAGACTTTCAGCATTTTGTTTGTCAAAAATGAAAATATTTTCATTAATTTGTAAATTTGTACATTGCTTGGAAGATTATTAAATGATACATAAACCCCTTGTGTATCTTCTAGGGCAAAAACAAAGCAGTGTTCTATAAATAGTTAAACCACATAATATTCCTATCAATAGCAGTGATAGATGGGCTTGCTCTCAAATAATTATCAGACATCCGTCTTTAGATAAGAATGCCTTCATACCAAGCAGGATTTGCCTACCGCCAGTTCTCCTCGGATTATGGTAGAGTTCACCCTATGAATGTTAATGCTAATGAGACTATGGTCACGCTGGAATGGAAAAGTGGCAATGCTGTGCTCTAAAAAATTACTTTTCCGACACAGATTATGAGCCTAACTCTGCAGCAGGAAACTGCATAAAACATTCCTAGACAACTATTCAGTGAAAGATACTTAGGCCAGAAATAGCAGTTTAAGCAGCAAATAAAGTAAGATGACAAAGACATGGTTTAACACACTCAGGCCTTTTATTCTCTGCTACTTTCCCAAGCTATTTTCTCTTTTGTTCCTGAGACGAACCACAGCAGAGTTCACTCTGTCTAAAATAATCCGTGCAACAGCTTGATCCGAAAAAGTTGAATACTGAGTTTCCTACCTGCTTGCAAGAAAAATCTCCCATCTGTAGTGACTAATTAAGTTTTCTGCACATTGCGGGGATGATAGAGTTAAAACACGAATTCTTGCTTTTATTGATGACCTGGCTACTATACACGCGAAGACAATGGCAGGTCAGGAAGGCACCAATGATGTCCCTAGCAATTACCAGCACTTCTCTATTAACAAATGAAAGGCAGCAGGTCTACAAGCACGACGTGTGTGACGCACACGTCATGCTTGTAGACTTGCTGCCTTTCATTTGTTGATAGCGCTACAGCTGCAGGGCAGTTGAGTGCCTTTGTTAAAGTAATCATGTTAATTGCAGCGCATGGCGGGCGCAGCGATTAACATGATTACTTTAACAAGGCACTCAATCTGACCGTTTTCGCGCCGCACGCATTTTAAAAGCGGTGGCGCCACGGTCCTCAGTTGCCTGTGCGCGCTTTGTATTTTATGGTGCGCGCTCCAGGAGATATAGGTGCGCGCTAGCGCACGCGCGCACGTTAGAGGGAACAGTGGGGATGAGCACCAATCAAGATTGCTTATGTTCTGATTCAGGGAGGTACTGTATAAAGGGTATGCAGTTCCTAATGAAGTATGAGTGTCTGTGTAGGTCAAAAACTGTTCTGCAGGGTACGCTGGGGGTGTTACTCTGCAAGAATCAAATGCCCTTCTACATTATCTAGATTATTTGAAGCATGCATGCTTGACCTTGAGGCGCTCTAAGTCCCTACCCTTTTTTGCTAGAACTGATTCAGGGAGGACCTGGCCTGGCAGTTTTGGCTGGACTGATCCTATTGAAGCAGGGTCAATACTGATTTGCATATGGCTGGGTCCAAACTGAGCATGGTAATAAAAAAATGATTTATTGAAGACTACCTTGACCAATTGCTAGTGGTTAGGCTTATTGCAAGCATTCCTCGCATCACCTTTTGTGTGTTTGATCTACTGCCCTAAGTGGGTAAGGTATGCCCAGACATGCATCCTGTACTCACTGTGCCACTGGAACCAAGCTACACCTCATTGAAAAGCCCCAATCAGGGCTAAACCTTTTTTGGGTTGCTTGTGTTCTGAATCAGGGAGGACGCGGCCAGGCAGTTCGTACTGGACTTGTTGCTATTGAAGCAGCGTCAAGACTAAGTTGCAAATGGCTGGTTCTTAACTGAGCTGCCAAGTGGAATGCTACCCCGAGCGATTGCTAGTGGTTAGACTAATTGCAAGCATTCCTTCCATTACCTTTTGTGTGTTTGGTGCGCGGCCTGAGTCTGTGGAAGATGGCCCAGACTCCACCCTCTTGCATCCTGTGTTGTAAGGAGCATCACATCTGGGGTTTGCTACCCAATTATCAATCAAAAACCACTATAGATAAACAAGGACCCATCTGAACACCTTCAAATTTGATTGCTAAGGTGGGAAGCTGATGAAGTGGCAGACTCTCTGCCATAGTGTCTCTCCAGCCACACTACTAACACTGGAGGATTACACACAAGGCAGTTCAGTTGGAAAAACCTGCCTCATCCGTGCCTTCATCACTCTGCAATTATGTGCCATTCTGAAGTCCACCGGACATACTGCTCACCAGTCCATGCCCAAAACACACTCAAATCAAGCAGTAATGACGGAGCTGCTGGGTGGTGGCCTACCTATGCTTTGGCGTGGTGATCGGCCGCAGTCCTGCAATCATTTATTTTATCTGGTCACTCTGCCCACCATCGCATGCCCCTAAACAAACTCTTGTGCAGCTGACCTGAGTGGTGTGGGGGTCTAGTGGTGCTGTGTCCTGACAAGCCACTTCTATGCAGCAGCTGACTGTTTACTAGACCAGTCAAGCAGCTATCTGCCACCCGCCCAATGTAAACAGTTAGCTTATTCATTTGTGCATCCCAGCTGAACTATCTTACATATTTGAAGCCACAGCCTGCAAATTTGGGTCCACTCATAGCCAGCTCACTTGTGCACTTGGAGCATCAAAGGCCCACATTAATCTTTCTGCCTAGTCTACTTGCAGTCACCCCTGTTCCTGCCCATCTAATTGGAGGGTTCCATTCACCATATCCAGTGAACTCAGTTTCTTTATGAATAGTATTATATGCAGATAAAATCATCACTATGATACAAAAAAAAGGAACAGATCAAGCAAGTCAATTGGTACATTCTGTGCTGTTACAAAATAAAACAAAGGCAATTGAAAACAAGTGTAAGCAAACTATATGTATGAAGCAATGCAAGTGGGGCGAAACTAAACAAGGCAAAGCAAACAAAGTAAGCTGGTGCAAGGTAGAGCAGGCAAGTCCATGTGCTACAAGTTTAGCGAATAAAGCAAGAGAAACAAGTAGGTGAGGCAAGTGAGGTATAACAAAGAAGTATTAAAAGTGCAAGCATAAAGAACCCAAAACTTCATCAAGCCTGATACACCAGTTCCAGAGAAAGTTAACCCTAGACATAGTAAAGAAATTGAATATGGTTCACAACCAAGCACAAAGCACCAAAATGAAATACCGACCCACTTCAGGCCAAAATGTAAGGGTTCAGAAAAGACTTCAGAGATCTGACCATTAGAATCCCAGAAGCAGGATGCCTAATAAACCTGCTAGAAATCTTCAACGTAAGCAAAGTGGGAAAGTCAACAAGAATATCCTACATCTTCAGCATGAAATTATTGAACTAGAAAACCACAACCAAAGGGGTTATCTCTGCATTTTTGTCTCCCGAGGGTACAGAAAGCTCGGACTCCTCTATTATCATAACAATGGATCCCAAAAGTACCTTAGATTGACATTTAAAAGGGACTTTTTAATCTTGCTTGAAGGACAGTGAACCTGTTTGATTTCAACCTCAAATGTTCCAAGGCCTTTGATCTATCTTCAAGCTGTTGACTCAAGCTCACCAACCAAATTCCTACTTGCATGTGAAAAATCAACTCTTACATGTGTCTGCACAAAAAGAAATAACTCCCAAAACTTTGCCAGTAGACTGTTAGGAGAAACCAAAGGCTTTCCTGGCTCTTTTTGGTAAACAGACCGCAATGTCAATTCAAGATTAGTTTGATTCAAAATAAGGCCTATGCGTTCTTAGAACCTGCATACTTTGTAAAACATCATAGATAACCGATCTGAATCCACATGAACACTTAACAGCTTAATGTATACTAACACATTAGCTTTGTCCTAATCACTATCTGGCTATGCTGAACATTACTTCTCCCACTAATGCGCAACTGTCCATAGGCATAAAGTTCTATTACAACCATTTTCCTACTAATTTTCAGTCTGCAACCTCATACCTTTGAAGTTCCCTAAAATGGTTACATATCCACAGAATGGTAATCCTGGTTCTACTATTTGTTGTTCCTGCGTTTGCTGATATTTAATGGTTTTGCCCATGCTTTTCCATGTATCCTCTAAAAGTTAATCATGCATCCTTCCAAGTGATCTTCTTGCATGACATAGGTACTCAACCTACTGTAATGTTTTGTTTAACAGACGTCTAGCTCTGTCTAACAATCTAGCTCGGTATATCCTGTAAGATTACTCGCATACTTTGCTGTGTTTTTTGTGTTTGTGTTACCCAATGCCTAAATGTAAATTAAAGGGGGTGCTTGAGTCAAGCGAATCTTCCAGGTGTTTTTCACCAGAGCCCATACTGTACTAAATATGAGCTTTAGGTAGGCTCTAGGTGGAAAGAATGGGAGAATTGGGTTTTAGGGTTTTTGGTTCTTGCTATTTTTTGTTCTCCCTTTGTTCTCTTTTCTCGTGCTCTTATGTCTCTTTCATATCTTTGCTCCTGCTCCGTCCATAACACTCTTGAGGTGTTCTTAAAAACCCCACAAGTGGTTAACTTTTTTTCCGGCCACATGCCGAAGAACCATTAACAAATACCTCTTCATTACACCGCACCTGTTGTCTTGAGTATCACAATGCCCTTCACCACCACCATGTGGAAGACATCAAAATTCTATCACCCAAAGCGTCTTAATCACCCAGCGAAAAGGAGGAACATACTTGATTACTGCTACAGAATAAAATATTATTTTCTTGCAGGATATACAAAGTGTCTGTTGTGAAGCGCTAGAACTATGATGTGGGTAGATTGAGTTACCTGTGCGGATGCTAGAAAGAAAAAGAATGGTTTCATCACATTAATCTGAAAATGCTATGGTATCTCAGTAGTAGTGGCAGAAGCTGATATAGAGGGTAGGTGCCCGATAACCAGACTAGGGAGTATGACTTTAGCTATCTAAACCATAAACATATATACTGCATATGTGGCCAAAATAGTGTTTGCCACTTCTCCTGATAACAAACTAGCAGACCCTCCACCCAGTAAGATCTATGGTGGAGACTTTAATATCTTGCTGGATGGGATCATTGACAGACCATCCGCATGGGCACTTTTCCCCTCTAAAGTCCACAAACCGGTACTCAGTCTTTCAAGTTTCATAGACTAAAGGATGCTTGGAGCTTCCATAATCCTGATGAGGTGGGAATTTCTCCACCAGAGTTATTCCCATATTGATATCAACTCATTGATTCTGTCCACCTACAGAATGTGTTGGAGTAATGCTTGAGCCAATTCTAATCTCCGATCACGCTTGAATCTGAATGGTCATGCCAGTTGGTCAATCATCTGTGAGACAGATCAGTTGGCGTACGAGTCTAAACCTCATACAAAACGAGGAAGACATGATGGCACGAAGGAAAGCAATATAGTTATTCCTATAGGAGAACAAAAGGATATTGTAACTCCCTGGTCATTCTTTTGGACAACTTAAAAACTTCTCTCCAAGGAATAATGATTAACATAATGGCCAAGAAGAATAAAACAATTAACGAGAAATTACATAGCCTGGCATTGTTCCTCCCATAGGTTAGACCACCTTCAAACTCTGAAATTAATAAAATATGAATGCAACAAAACGGTGAGTAGAAGAGTGCATGCAAAGGTACAAGCTCAGAAAACCAAGAAACTCTGCTACCTAATCAAAGCAGCTAAAATGCTTGCATCTCACCTAAAATAAAAAATAGCTCCTTAATTTCCATCATTAAGAACGAATCTGGCACTCTAAACCTAAAGATATAGCATATTTAAAGACTTCTGTCAGTCCCTATGCAATTAATATAAAAAAAAATGCAGATATCTGCCCCACTTTTCTAACCAAAATTAATGTCAACAAACTCAGATTTTGACAAATTTCCTCACAAACAGACTGTTCAGGAATTCTTGAAGCACTCATATCTATACCTGTTGGAGGGGATACTGCTCCGGGCAACTACAAGTTTTGCGGTCTCTAGGCCGTAAGTAAACTCTTGACAAGATAATAATGGGCACGGGAACACTGGGTCTAGAACAATCAGTGGAGGTGTCAGGGCTGCCGGCAGCTGCTGTGCCTGACCCCGGCTGTCTGAGTATTTCAGCATGGAGTGATCTGAAGAAGTCTGCCCACCTCGTCCAGCTGAAGGAAAAGTAAATACCGCCCGCCCACACCTTCTGCTCTCCGACACTCTTCTGACTGCTGAAAGGCAAAAGAAAAAGCACCTGGAGCATTTTTCACCTGCTCCAAGAAGGTGGTGTCATAAGTGAATCTATAAAATATAATGAAAAGTCTCTTAAAAATAAAGGATCTATTGAATGCTTGGTGTGGCAAGCTAGAATAGTTAAAAATATTGATCACACCGATAGTCAACTTCTTATCTAGTTTGATGCCCATCAGACTGGGAACTAGCTTTTCCGCGTTAGACAAAATGAGTTCCAACTTTTTATGTAACCACAAGAAAGCCAGAATCTCATTAATAAAACTCAGTTTCAAGTCTCCAGATTGGAGGATGTGGACTTCCAAAGAGTTACAACCGTTATTCGATGTGACTTATAAGGCTGTACTCGCTGTGGTTTGCTAAACCCTAGTCCACTAATCCAGCCTGGCTCCACATCAAAACAAAGTTAGTCATCCCATATCGATGTAACCCTCACCATGAACCAAGTCATGACATGTCGCTCAAAGCACATCCTCCTTGGTACGACCAATGCCTTAGTCGAGCTAGATAAAAAAGCTTGAAAATCCAGTTTTTAAATCTAGCTTTCAAGCTCCATGACGCAACAAAAGAAGTAAAATCAACAATAAAACCAGCAAGTTGCCTCTGAGCATATAGAGGAATATCCCTAGCCTGCCAATTAGAAAAGCCACCAGGCCTGTCGTCTTTGTGGAATGACAAGCTATCCACTCACTTCCAAACATAGAATTTTATACCAAAAAAGCAAAACTTTTCAAACTACCTGGTACTACCTAATAAGCGAAGCAAATCGGGTGATTAAGCATTTAACATTTACAAGGCTATCTATTAATTCAATAAAAAGTAGAAAGCCCTGCCTGTGGGACGGTGAACTACGAGTGATGAACAAAATACCCCTGGCTGCCATTTGTTAGTTTGTTATATGGATTTGCAAAGCGCAACTAATAACCCAACTGGTATCCAGGCGCTGGAGCAAGTGTGAAAGTTGTTTGCATGGTCTTGTTGAAGAGCCAGGTCTTCAGCTTCCTGTGGAATTCCAGAAGCGAGGAGAAGGCCCTTAGGTTTTGCAGGAGGTCGTTCCATTTTTTGGCTGTACGGAAGAAAATGCTAGCCCTCCTGTTCTATGTGCGAGAGAGGCATAGCATAGGTGTTAGGTGGGCTGGTGGAAGTGGAGGCAGGAGGTATGCTGATTCGATTTTGTGCTGTACCTTGTATGCTGGTGTCAGGAGTTTGAATTGGCAGTGTTTCGATATCGGCAGCCAGTGTAGATGCTATGATTGCTGCGGAATGAAACATTTACTAGCTTTCGCAACAGAAAGTTTCAATTCTATTAAGAACACAGAGGTGAGGATTATGCACAACTTTATTTTATTACTCACAGCAGACTTCAACTTTAAACATAAACTACCTTTCCCAGAATACCTGGGGGAAAGGTCTACAAAGTTCAACTAATCACAGTCCATGTCCTTCCATTACCGTACACCTCCTCTGGACTACTTCCTCTTTCTTGAGCGCAGCAGAGGAGACTCCAAACTTTTCTTTTACTCTCTTTTGGTGGTTTCCTGTATGGAAGAGATGTATACAGGCCATAACTGTGGTGACCTAGAACGGATTCTCCATTAGTTCACCAGAAGAATAACGTGCACATTTGAATCTGCACCAGTGATTTGCATAAGAGAGAATTTATCATTTAGCGTGTACAGATTACGATAATCACATGAGAACTTCCAATATATATAAAACATTAAGTCCAAACATACTTGTACCTCACAAAGTATTTCATGAGCGTTTCTAGCGTGAGAAATCCCTTTGAACTATGCCAGGTAACGACAACATTTCATAGAAACTTGGGAGGGAATAATCCCCGCCTCAGTGTCCTTAATGCGATACCAAAGGGGATGATGGACGGAGCGTTAGAGCAAATCAAACACTCACCCCCAGTCAACTGATCTGGGTTTAATCCATCATCATTCTTTAGCTCACTCCACCACCCCAGTTCAGACATGGCCATATGCAAATCAGTCTGACCCTGTGCCTCATGGGAACAGTCCAGCCCGAACTGCCAAGCCATGTCTTCCCTGGACCGGAAACAAGCATCCTGGGACCGGTTTCGGGTTCAAAACCCTCATCAGCCAGGCTATCTTGAATCCAGTGGCAAAGTGAGCAAGGGACCCACGTCTGGGCATACCCTGCCAACTTAGAGGCGAACAAAGCGATACCAAAGGGGATGATGGACGGAGCGTTAGAGCAAATCAAACACTCACCCCCAGTCAACTGATCTGGGTTTAATCCATCATCATTCTTTAGCTCACTTTAGCTCCGTCCATCATTTGTTTGCTGTAACACTTTTCGCCCTAAGTGGGATGGGTATGCCCAGACGTGGGTCCCTTGCTCACTGCGCCACTGGATTCAAGCTAGCCTGGCTGAAGAAGGGTGACATACCCTGAAACCGGTCCCAGGATGCTTGTTTCCGGTCCAGGGAGGACCTGGCCTGGCAGTTCGGTCTGGACTGTTCCCATGGGGCACAGGGTCAAGACTGATTTGCATATGGCTGGGTCCAAACTGGGGTGGCGTAGTGGGCAAAAGAACGATGGATTTAACCCAGATCTTTTGACTGGGGGAGAATGTTTGCATTGTCAGCATTCCGTCCATTTGTTTGCTGTAACACTCAGTGTCCTTAATAGCATTGAAACTGTCCATTACAACAGCTAGGACATTTTTCATTCTATGTCAGGACTGGAGGCGAGGATTATGCTTGTTCAAAGCTTATGCACCACCAGAGACACCATATCTACCACCGGTTTGAAGTAAAACAGTTGTAATATTGAGTCCGAAGACCAGTCGGCCGCATTGATTATGTCCTCAAATCTCGCCCCTGAAGAAAAGGCTTTGGAGGCCTTAGCTCCTTTGACCAAATGAGCCCCAAATTGTGACAGAGTAATGCCCGCCTCTTGTATGACCCAGCAAGCAATGGTTGGGGAAGGTTTCACTCAAGAAATTAACAATCTTCTCTCGCCCGGGTGGGGAGGGGAGAATGTCCTCCGTCATATTTTCATATGCCTTAAGACCTCAGACCACACAGAGCTTGGGGTATCTGTCAAAAGCTGGGTAGGACACCAGTTTTGAGTTGGACTTCGTTCTCCAGGAGATATTGAAGGTGACACCTTGTGTGACATCCAGAGCCCTCACATCCAACACTCCGTGACAAGATATAAGACAAAGCCGCATCGCAAGTTTTGCCCATAATTGCTTTCTTAACAAATACTCGTTCCTTTGCCAAGAATGAAAGAGGTTTAATACCGCATTAACATCCTAAAGTCTAGAAAACCTCGGTTCTCGCGCTAAAGCCAAACAAATCCCTCTCATGATCTTGTATACCATTGGGTGTTCTCCCACTGGTGAACCACCAATTGGTAAGTGACCTGCCGAAATGGTGGAGTGGTACGAATTGATCGTCCTGTAGGCCTGATCGTCCTGTAGGCTAGTCCATGTGAAACCAAAGAGGCCAAGAAGTTAATTATTGGGACAACTTCGCACCCCATGGGAACCTCACTGTGTTGAACACACCAACAAACCCATTGTGATCAAGCCGATCCTTATTGTTTCGTTGTCCCTTCTGCCCATGCTGATGCCAAGTATGTCTCAGCTTCTTGTGAAAGACCTGGGACTCTCCATCTCTCACTGTAATCCTCCATGCCATTAGGAGCATCTGCTCCTGTAGGATTAATGGGTGAAACTCACCCAGGGGGATCCGAAGGAGATCTAGAGCGTGGGGTAGAGAAATTCGAAAATCCCTAGAAAGTTCCAGAAGAACTGGAAACCATACTCGAGTCCTCCAGTATGGCGTGATCAAGACCACCTTCGGTGTCTGTCCCTGCACTTGTGCGGGCAACCTCATGATCATTGTAAAGGGGGGAAACGCGTAGCCTGTATCCCGTGACCAGTTCTGTAGGAATGCATCTGTCGCTGTTGCTAGTGGATCCGGCTTCCAAATGAAGTATCTGGCCACTTGGTGGTCCAGATGGTAGGTGAAGAGGTTGAACGAGAAGGGGCCCCACCGATCGCTTAATGTTTGGAAAACCGAAGGGTCCAGCTGCCACAGACTCATGTCTGGCAATTCCCTCAACCACCAATTTGCTATTTTGTTCGACACTGCCTGTAGGTATTCTGCTGTGACCGATACATTGTTGGTCAGGCAACAGACCCAAAAGTAGGTCCAAAAGCCTTTGGCCAGGTCCACCCAGACTTTGGATCTGGTGCCCCCCAAATGATTTATGGATCAGACCGCCGAGATGATGTCCATTTTCAACAGGACACAACTACTGACCTTCTCCTTGGCCCAGGATTGGACCGCGAAGGAACCTGCCATCAACTCAATTGGAGAGATTATTCTTCTGCTGACAAGTTTCGTCCTGTAAATGAGTCCCCACAGCGCCCCTCCAACTGGACTTGCTGACGTTGGACTCTTGACTATATCCAGGTCTGAACCGAATATGGACCGACCGTTCCAGGCCGCCATGTGAGCCAACCACGTCTCATTTCGATCCTCACCTCCTCAGTCAGAGGGATTTGCTCCAAGTATTGTAGACCTCAACGCAGGTGGAAGGCCTTGAGCCTCTGAAGGGCCCAGTACTGTAACGGGCCCAGGAATATCGCCTGAATGGAAGAGAATAGTAGACCCACTACTCGGGCTATCTGGCACCGGGAGGTTGTGGTGCGAGCCAGGGTAGTCTTAAATTCTTGTCTGATTTTTGCTATTTTTCTGGAAGGAAGGCTGGGAGTCTTCTCGGACGAATTGATGACGAAGCCCAAGAATATGCTCTGTTTGGATGGGGTCAGCAGAGTTTTCTAGGCTTGTGTGACAAACCCTAAACCTTCCAGCAAGTGTATCGTTGACTGCAGTTGAACCCTTTGTCTGAACGGACACTGATCCATAAGAAGGATATCATATAGATAGATGATGATGTGATAGCCTTGCACTCTGAGGGATTCTCCCACCGGTTTCAACACCTTGGTGAAGCGCCAAGGTGCGGAAGTGAATCCGAAAGGTAGTGTCTGGAACTCGTACACCTGGCCTAGCCACCGGAATTGTAAGAACCGGCGATGAGGAGGAAAGATGGGGATCGTCAAGTACGCATGCTTGAGATCGAGGCGAACCATCCATTCTTCTGGCCATACCAAATCTCATAAGAGATAGATACCATCCATCTTGAAATGACTATAAACTAGACAGCCATTGAACTCCTTGGGTTGATGACAGGCTTTTGACCTTCATCTCACTTTTCCACCAAGAATAGGTTGCTGATAAAACCGTTGGAGTCAAGTGGGGTTGATCGCATCTTTGCAGAGCAGGTCCTCCACTTCTAGACTGATCAAGTTCATCTGAGCCTGTGTGAAAGCCAGGCAACGAGGGAGGGGAAGCTGAACTGGGGAACTGTAGTGCTCTATTTGAAAGCCCTGAACTGTTTGCAATAACCATGTGTTTGAGGTAATCGCCTCCCAATTGTGTAGGAACAAGGGCAAATGACCACCCACTCTTTGATGCGAAGTGAGACAGACGCTAAACGGACTGGGCTCTGTGAAACTGCCCTCTGGAGGAGCCTCGTGCTTATGCTCATCTGGTTTGGAAGAATTCTCCAGAGGGGGCTGGTCTTGGTTTTTGCTGTAGTTTTGGCCCCGTGGAGAGCTTTGGGTATAGAAGCATCCGGCCAAGCACACTCTGCCATGGCCGTCATTGACTAAAATTCTGGTGTGAAAGATTTTCTTAATCGAGGCCTGGGCTTTGTCCAGAGCCATAAAAGTAGCCACAAATTTGCCCAGCTCTTTCACAAAAGGCTCCCTGAAAAGCCTCCCTTGAGCTATTGCCCCAGCCTCTGTGAAAGCTAAGGGGCACTCCTCGTCTTTGGAATCCCCATGGGAATCCTCATCGACCCCATCTGGAGGCGGCGGGGAAGCAGACGGGTCCTCTGGGGTGCATAGAGCATCCGCCGCTGTCACGAGTTCAGATGGGGCAGGGCACGCAAGTAAAGCCTCAATAAGCCTTTCAAGACGCTCAGGTCCACACCTGAATCCAACTTGTGCTTGGCAGGGTGCTGTGGCGCCTGATCGGGACCGCTGAGAGCAGACAAGGAATGGGATCTCTCTAGGGACAAATGAAGGGGGCCTGGATAGGTATATGCCAATTGCCTAAGGTGCCTTTTGCAGGGTTCCACTGCAGAGGCCACCACATCTTGGATGGATACATCCACTACCTTGCAAAATTCGTCGTCTAGATGGACTCCTCTAGATAATCGCACTCAGTTTCCATGTTAAAGATCCCGCAGGACCCATAAGATTGGCAAAGGCAATGGCGCAGACCAAGCAATAAGGATTGTAAATGGCTCTAGAGGTGTTCTTATGTAGTAGCTTGTACCATGGAGAATTTGAAGTGTATTAGCAGCCCACAGGACTGCTAGTCCCAATTTGTGAGCCCGGATGGCAGAATATGTCAGTGACAACCAGTAAAAGTATTAGTCGTGGCAGGCACGAGTAAACGAGTCAAAGCCCTGGGGATGAGAACGCCTCAACAGTAAACAGGTGCAATTATTGGTATTGCCACCTGGGCCAAGCCCCCAAGAAGCACCCCGCACCTGCACTCGGTTGTGTATATGCAGTTGAATCGGAAAGACAAAACATCTAGTACCGACCCGCTTAAACGGGCCTCTGCCGCTTGTAAATTTTAATATACAGACCCAAGGGCGTTGTGGCTTCCAAAGTCAATCGGGAGAGGCAGTTGCTCCGCGGGGGCCCCGGCTCGTTAGTTGCACTGACTGAAGTCGCGCATCTCCTGTAAGCAACGAAACGTGTCAAGCGCACCACAGCGGGAAGTGCGCCCTCTACTGTGGGAAATTCCTCACTGCACTCTTGCGTCTCGAGATCACCAGGATAATCACAGCCGCAAATGGAGCGCTGACTGGCGCGCCCGCGGCTGGGATCTGCAATGGGTAAAGCAGCTTTACCGGCAGAAAAACACCATACAAATGTTTATCATATCATGAGAGATAAAAGGAAGGACTTATCTCGTCTGGAAGCAGGAAAGAGAGCGGAAGTGGTCTAGAGGAGGTGTACGGGTATGGAAGGACATGGACTGTGATTGGTTGAACTTTGTAGTATTTCCCCTAGATATTCTGGGAAAGGTAGTTTGTTTAAAGTTGAAGTCTGCTGGAAATAATAAAATAAGAACGTTGAGCATAATCCTCTCCTCCGGTCCTGACATAGAATCCGGATTGGGGTTGGTCGAGAAGATTGCAGAGATAGATGTGACAACATTTACTAAAATGATATAATTTTATTGTTGACCCAATGCAAATTCTTTTCCCTACATCAAGCATTTTGGACTCCAAAAAAACCAGGTCTAATTCCATCAGACAAACGCTTAAACTGGAGAAAGGTTTCTAAATCTTGAACACCTATTTTTCAGCCTTAAACTCCTCAGGGAATTCACCATTTTTTAATTTAAAGATACATATTTAAAATACACCTTGACATGGACGCAGCAACTGCATCACTAGGCAATCTAGTAGCCCCACTTAAACCCCCACTTTGAGACCCAACTTACAAATCTAATGCTAACAATAACAACAAAACATACCCTTTCAGAATGGAAATCTCCTGAGCATATCGGACCGTACTTGGTGGGCATAGCTTACCTATTTACAGGGGCTCCAAATCCTTTACAGTAACTCCAAGAAAGCTCCGCATGCCTGACCCCTATGGGGACAACCTTGACAATTATGTGCGAAACGCTCTTGTGTATAGAAAAATCTAAACATATCCTCCAACGGGTCAACTAGAGACAGTTGACACATAGTAAGCAACTTACACCTTCTCTTACCGGGCATATCTCTTTCCTGTTTTTATCCCTTTTTCCTTTCCCACTTAATTCCACACATAGAACAGTTTATCTGATAGAGACCTCTAGCTGCAGATTCCTTGCCTTTAAATTTCCCAGGCGTCCGGCTGGAAACTTTTGCTGAGCAATACCCCTTCCGTGCGGCGGCGGGTGGCTCCATTCGGCTCCGCGTGACTGTAAGTAGTGTCGGTTATGACATCGTGGTACCTATATAGGCACCACCCAGGCGCGCGGACGTCAGTTCTTTTCTTTCCGTGCCAGTTAAGTGCCGATCCGGGAAGAGCTACCCCTCTGCTGCTTTTTGGCAGGCTTTTTCTCGACTTTTGTCGCAATTTTTGGAATCCGACTTCGTGTGCGAGGGATGTCTTCGAGGAAGACAGGCTTCAAACTATGCAGGACTTGTTCCCGCATGATGTCGGTTACCGATCCCCACCGCGTAGGTCTTTGGTGTGTCGAGTGCGACCACAATACGAAGTCGTGTTTGGACTGTCGAGTGATGGCTCCGAAGACCTTGAGGGAGCGAGCGATTAAGTTTTTCGCGGCCCGGCAGTCGACGCAGTCAAGAGACACTCCGAGGAGGTCACGGTCCCGTTCGAAGAAGAGGAGGTCGAGGGACCTCTCCCGGAGCCCATGTCCTCTTCCTCCCATTCGAGGTCCTCGGAACACTCGGGGAAGAGGCCCAAGAAGAAGTTTTCCAAGCGGACTTCGTCTTCACCTCAACTGGCGTCCGTCGTCGAGAGAGGTAAGGACCACCGATGCTCTAGGCACAGTTCCGCAGAGCCAGTCGACTTCGCGCCTCCCCCCCACCCCTTTCTGGGAGGCGGAGCGACT
Source organism: Calotriton arnoldi (assembly GCA_963921515.1). Taxonomy (NCBI): domain Eukaryota; kingdom Metazoa; phylum Chordata; class Amphibia; order Caudata; family Salamandridae; genus Calotriton; species Calotriton arnoldi. The sequence continues at coordinate 1,817,632 of CAWUFW010002036.1, read as the reverse complement.
CCCGCTTAAATATGAATTTTACGGGCCCATGTGCCGCGTATTTGAGCGCAACAACCCCGCTGGTGCGCCTTCGGGCCCCGCGGGGTCAGAAGGGGCCCCATTGGATTCGACGTTGTCGACTCCGGCTATGATGTCGGTGGGGCCTCAGGGATCTGATTCGACGCTGTTCGTGCCAATGCGACCTTCCCCGGCGTCTAACCCGAAGTCGGTGCCTGCGACGTCGCCAATGCCCGTTAGTGGCGCAATCCCCATCCTCATCCCTGACGACATGGAGCCGGAACGGCGTTGATCGCTGCCGATCCGAGGTTAGAACCCAGAGGTTCTATGTTGTCGCCTGAGCATTTTGAAGACGTGCTCTGCTCAGGAGAGGAATGCGAGGGGTCTGGGGACCCTCTTGAGAACCAGGATGTCTCTGAGGAGAATTTGGAATGGTATGGGGAACTTGGGGCGGTCAGTGGTCTGGATACTTCCCCAGATACAGGCATGCTCTCTCCACCTACGGTGGCTACGGAGGAGGGGGCGTCCTATGTCTTGGTGGTAAAGAGGGCAGCTGAGGTCATAGGACTGAAGCTGCCCTCTGTGCAGGTCAGGACTAATCTCCTGACTGAGGTGCTTCAATCTGGGGCTTCCACTTCCGAACCCCTATTGCCGTTTAATGAGGCACTTACGGACGTCCTTCTAGGAACATGGTCCAAACCTAGCACAGGAGCTCCTTTGAATAGGACAATTGCACGCCGCCACCGCCCAGCTCCGGGCGACCCAAAGTTCCTCAGCAAACATCCCACCCCAGAGAGTTTGGTGGTGCAGGCCTCTACGTCCCAAGACGCATTCCCTTCCGCCCCTTTGTTAAGAACAAAACACAATCATGAACATTCTGCGCCATCTTGTCTGATGAAAGTTCCTACGTGCACATAAACTACAGTCATTCTGATTTACCACAGCCATTTTGTACTCTGTTGGTCACCTTCATTTCACCCTGTCCTCTAGCAGCCTTCTGACTCTCTGACCAAACCTGATGTGTGCTGGGGGCTATAAACTATTTCCACGACAAACATCAACATCACCTGCTGCCTCAAACTCGTCTTTCCTCTCATCCCTGCACAAACGGGTTACAAATACCAAACAGACTCTTGCAAACATGGTTTATTGCACTACACACAGCAAGACTGGTTTTTGCCAACAATGGGACCTGTTCTTATCAACAGAACAGACTCTTAGATCTGGCCGGTCTCACTCGTTTTTAGACCCTGAAGCAAGGTCCAGCTGCAATTAAATTGTCTGTTTTTGACCTGGGTGGGAGGAGAGTTAATGTTGGGCTTGTGTAACCATGTTGATAAAACAATGTCAGGCTTGTGTGACAACCTGCCCGGGCGGAGACTCCAAGCTTGTAACCATGATAAAAGAAACAAATACATTGTGTAAAACTGTATAAAAGGAAGAGTCAGAAGCATTGCCAGTAGAACACCTCCCTGAAGACATCCTGGTGTCAGCAGTTGACGTGGTCTCCTCTAAGAGTAATAAACCTTTTTCTTGCCTTCCAGCTTCCAGCGCCTGCCTCGTTATTTTAGATAGTGAATCCAAAGTGGATTAAAGGTGACTTTGCGCCGGGCAGCATTGGGGATCCCAGGAGACTCGCTGCTTTTCACAAATTGGCGACCCAACGGGGGGCCCATCAGAGACACGTGGGTCCAGTAGAGAGGTCCTAACGACGGAGTGAACGACTAAATGATTGGAGTGCACCTGCCTGAAAGAGACCCTCGTCTGGCTGCCAATTGACTGAACTTCACCGGTTCCGAACGGACCTCTCTCGAGTGACCTGCGGTCCTGACTGGGGCCTTACAGGAACGCCGCATTGATTGTTGGAGTAAGAGGACAACCAGGCGCTGGAAGGGGAATACGAAGAACTGTCCATACGGTCCGGGTAAGGTCGTGAGAAAACATGACTTAAATTGATTGATTGATAGAAATACTAGTATTCCTTTTTGAGTTATTTGAGACATTCCCTGCTTGCAAACAACGTAGAATAGGAATATTCTCTCTTTGCAGACAGCGAAGGACAGGTAGTGCAGACTTTTGTCTAACATTAATTGAGATATTCATTTTGACCGCTAAATACGTCATGCCTGTTTTCTCTAGATTGTTTGATTGTTTTGGACCGGACCGTTTGTTAGAGGTCAGTCATCCGGCACCGCCGGAAGGCACCTAACAAGGACATGTACGTAAAATATGGATTAGCCACCGTAGCTTATAGCAAACTATGGCATAAGTACACTAGGAAGGACCGGGTAAATCAGTGGCCACTGACGGGATCTTTCGATCCCGCTAAAATAGAAACGTTAGAATTAGCTCTCCACAAAAAGAAAGCTAGACCAGCCATGTTTGATAGTTTTGGTTTATGGCGAAAAGAAGCAGCTCAACGAAAGAAAAGAGACGAAGCTAGACAAGATAAAGAAACGCGAAAATCAGCTTACCAAGCCTGTAAAAAGTTAGAAGAAGAACTAAAAGAAAAGGAAATCGATAAAAAGGAACAGGAATCAAAAATATCAGGTCAATGCCCTGTTAGAACGCCCTTAACTCTTTACCCCGAGTTACCAGCAAAACAGGGGGTAGATGATGATTTATTGTTAGGTCCCCCAATGATATACATGCCACCCCCTTATGCCCCTACTCATCCCGTAGTACAACGCCAGGACCCCCAAAGTATAGCTGGAGATGGCACGATCGCCTCAGTCTCCACCACCTCTGCTCCCACCGAGCCACCCACACCAAATGCCTCATCAAAGGAGGCAGTAGTAGAGAGTAGGAACCAAGGAAATAGGAGCGCCCAGGGTCCCGCGATTAAGTAAAAATGAGCGAGCAGGCATTGATAAAATAGTTAAAACCCTCATAGATAGGAAAGAAACAGAAGAACACGTAACAGACATATGCGACTCCTATGTTGAAAACCGCAAACGATACTTTATTGTACGTCTCTGTTACCACACCCTTACTGCATATGAAGAGAAGTACCAAAACGTAGGGCCCGAGCGATTAGTGGCTCTCTACAGGAAGGTAGACATCGGAGATGAAGGCGACAACGATGTTGCAGAACTATTTTCATCCACACTAGAAGTATTGCGTCACCTCATAGAACAAGGACAGATAGATAGGGACAGGACAACTAAGGTAGCAGGACCCCCAGTGGAAAAAACAGATAGCATGATGCCAATAAAAGAAGCTGCCCCTTACTGGGTACCTCCTAGAGGACAAGGGACTAATGACGATATAAACCATCAAGACGCTAGAGGAAGGGTGGTCTACAATTGGGTGTATCAGCCATGGGACAGACAGGACATCCTGACCTTCCGTAAATCTTTGCCGGATTTACGAAAGAACCCCACCGCCTTTTACGCCGAGCTAGGTACCGCTCTGGGATCAACAATAATGACACTTGCCGACATAGACTTGTTCTTCGGGTTATGTTTGCCAGCAGATGTGTGGAAACAGGTTAAGAAAGTAAACCATACCGAACTGTTTGGTCATACCTGGGAACAACTCGACACACTAGATAAACAGCGGAACCCTGGTCAAAAACCAGTTAAAGCAATATTAGACCTCCCTGACAAAATAGTGCAGAAAGTGAAAACGCTGATCCCAGAGAAAAAGATAGACTGGTCCATAGTAACCGCATGCCGCCAGAAACCACAAGAGGACGTCTCAGAGTACTTCTCCAGATTTGAAACTGTGTTCTCTGATTACAGTGGACAAGACATGTCCACCGCAACCGGACACCACTTATTTGTGCAGAACTACGTCAAAGGATTACTGCCAGATGTATCCCAGAAACTACAAGCCAGCGAAAGTAGTTGGGCAGCATCTAAACCGACGGCCATTCTCCAAATGGCCCAGTATTACGAGCATCAGAGAAACGAAAATGACAGGGCTACAGAAAGGAAAAAGAAGGACTTGAAGGAAAGGGTAATGATAGCACAACTCCAGGGGGTGAATACAGGAGGGGAGCAATATAGGGGAGGAAACCAGCAGAATACCCCTAGAGTACAGCCACCTAGGAACAATCCATCTACATCATATGTAGGACACCAAGACCTAGGACAGGATCAATGTGCATTTTGCAAAAATATGGACACTGGAAATCCCAATGCCCGGCTTTGTTAGGAGCTGCTAGGGGCAGAGGGGCGAGGGAAATAGCAAGTGGACAGAGAGGAAGAGGACGTGGGAGAGGGTACGCGAGTGAAGCAAGCGAGGAAAGGCCAGGAAGAGTGAACGCATTTGACCATCCCAGACAGAATCAGTACCAACAGACAGATTATGACAATACGTACGACTTTGCATAGGACAGCCAGGGGCAAGGGAGGGATCCAGTCGAGCTCTGCGTTGATCAGCAAGGCCCTTATGTTACCGCTGAGGTCCTGGGCACAAGGTCGCCATTTTTGGTAGACACAGGAGCAACACGTAGTGCACTATCCAAACGACTGATTCCAAGGGCACCCTTGTCAGGCTCACATGTGACCTCAATAGGATTTGACGGTACGCCCTCCACCAACCCTTTGTCCCGACCCATCCCTTTTAATCTTGACAGCAATGGCGTCGAAACTACATTCCTCCTCTCATCTAACACCCCACACGCCATTATGGGCCTCGACCTTTTGAAACACTTCCATGCGACTATCAGATGCTCACCAGACGGAGTGCGTGTCATCCTGTATGACAACCCCCAACGCCATAGAGAGAACCCTTTTCAGCACATGTTTTCCATCTCTGAGACTGACACATCCCTACTGGACACTTTGCCATCACACTTATGGGCTAGGGCTGATTCAGACGTAGGACGAATGATGATTGACCCAGTACACGTAACAATACGACAGGACGCAACCCTACCGAAGGTACCGCAGTACAAAATATCGCCAGAGGGTGAGAAAGCACTAACAGAGATCATACACTCTTTGGTAGAGGCAGGGGTGGTAGAGAAAGTAGTGAGCAACATTTGTAACAGTCCCATACTACCGATTGTAAAGAGACAGGGAGAGGGAGATGGGAAAGCCTACCGCTACATCATTGACCTGCGGGAGGTAAACAAAATCGTAGTACCACAATACCCAGTAGTTTCCGACATCACGACAATTTTGACTTTAATCCCCTCCACTGCCACCACCTTCACTGTGATCGACCTCAAGAACGCCTTCTTTTCCATACCTATACACGAGGACAGCCGCTATCTTTTTGGATTTACCCTAAATTCCCGTTCGTATAGATTTTGTAGAGCACCTCAGGGGTACACTGAGAGCCCAAGTATCTATAGCCAGGCGCTTAAAAGACAGTTGGACGCCATACAATTGCCAGATGGAGTGGCACTAATACAATATGTAGACGACATCCTTCTAGCAGCAGACACCATACCAATAGCCGTCACAGCCACCATCAAACTACTCCATTTCCTTGCTGAGAATGGTCACAAGGTCTCCCGAAAGAAACTGCAGTTCTGTAAATCACAAGTGACCTATTTGGGTCACCTTTTATCAAAAGAAGGGAGAAAACTCACGCCTGACAGGATCCAGACAATTCTAGACACCCCTGTCCCCAAAAATCAGAAGCAAGTCCGCTCTTTGATAGGCCTCACCTCGTTTTGCAGACAGTGGTTACCGAACTTTAGCCTCATTGTCAAACCCCTTCTCTCCCTCCTAGCTAAGGACATCCCCTCACCTCTCCCCTGGACCCCGAATGCCAGACAGCCTTTAAAGAACTACGCAATACCCTTTGCTCAGCACCAGTCCTAGGAACCCCAGATTACTCCAAACCATTCTTCCTCTACACACACGAAAGGGAGGGATGTGCATTGTCTGTCCTAACACAATCAATTGGTCACAAACAACGCCCTTGTGCATATTTTTCTGCCACCCTCGATCCAGTAGCCAGAGCACTGCCAGCGTGCCTGCGCGCTGTGGCAGCTGCAGCGGTATCAATACGCCAGAGCGAAGGAATAGTGCTCTCCAATCCAGTCACTGTTTTAGTACCCCATGCAGTCGACACACTACTGAACCAGAACAAAACCCAACACTTGACTAGCGCCCGACTGACAGGATATGAGTTGACCCTGCTAGCACCGCACATTACCCTAAAGCGATGCACCACCCTCAATCCAGCCACACTGTTACCCCTACCCGAGAACGATTCTAACGTGGCTCCACTACACGACTGTGTGACACTAACCGATGAACAAACAAAAAGTAGAGTGGACCTCAGAGACACCGCCTTTCTAGAGCCAGATGGAGAACTATGGGTGGATGGTTCGTGCATCAAACTCCCCGACGGCACCACCTCAGCTGCATACGCTGTCACCACAGCCCGAACCATTCTAGAAACGGCCCGTATTGCCCAACGTTCCGCCCAGGCAGCAGAACTCATTGCCCTCACACGAGCATGTATTTTAGCAGCTGGCACGACAGTTAACATATACACCGACAGCCAATACGCCTTCGGGGTGGTTCACCATTTCGGGATTCTATGGAAAGAAAGAGGGTTCCTGACTTCACACGGTACACCCATCCTGCATGGAGATTTAGTCTCCGCCTTGACGGAAGCAGTCCTCCTCCCCAAAAGCTAGCAGTGATAAAATGCCAAGCACATAGGAAAGTGACAGATTTCATTGGACAGGGAAATGCGCTAGCAGACGTTACTGCCCGAGCCACAGCAGAAGACAGAACCATGACACGAATGTATGTGACCAGGTCACAAGCTGAACAATGGACTGATGCTAGGACCACTGTAAGGGACATAGACTACAGGCACACAAGACGAATTGACCGAGTGGGAAAAGGTGGGACTAAAAGACGAGGAAAATTGCTGGAGAACTAAAGACGGAAATAAATGGCTGTTACCCAATGCCTACCTCATCCCCATATTGACCATGGCACATTTACCAGCACACATAGGCTCCACCCCCATGATTGAACTAATCACAAGAGTATGGCATAATGTCAAGATAACAGAATCTGCAAAGCACCTAGTACAACAATGTATAGTATGCCTACAACACAACCCAGGGAAAGGGACAGTAGTACCACGGGGAGGGTTTGGAGTCCCTGATCACCCCTTTGAAGTCCTTCAAATGGATTACATCCAACTAGAGAGATGCCATGGTCTAAAATATGTCCTGGTGGTTGTGTGCGCTTTTAGCAAATGGGTGGAGGCATATCCCACCCGCGACAATACTGCCATAGCCACTGCAAAAGTATTGTTGAAAGAATTCTTCCCCGGTACGGCCTTTGCAGAATTTTATGGAGCGACAACGGCCCACACTTCGTAGCCGAAGTGATACAGAACATACTGAAAGGGTTGGGGGTAAAACAAAAATTCCATGCCGTCTTCCACCCCCAATCAGCGGGCCTGGTAGAGAGACACAATGCAACATTGAAACTAAAGCTAGCCAAAATAGTTGCCACAACCGGGTTGAAATGGCCCGACGCTCTTCCATTGGCATTGCTATCAATGCGCTCCACCCCGACCAAACACAGACTGACCCCGTATGAAGTGGTCTTCGGCAGGCCTATGAACATTTGGGCGGCACCAAGACCCACCTCCATTAACGATGTCCCGAACATATTAATGTCAGACTATCTGCATAAATTGACAAACGAGCTAACAATTATCCACCAACAGGTGCAGCAAGCCTTGCCTGACATATCCAGGGGCCCAGGACATGTGATAAAGCCTGGGGACTTCATCCTAGTTCGCAACTTCCAAAGAACGAAGAATCTGGAGCCCAGGTGGACGGGCCCCTGGCAAGTCTTGATCACCACTCGAACTGCCCTCCGAGTGGAAGAAAAAAAAAAATTGGCTGCACGCCCACCACTGCAATAAAGTCCCTCCAACGCTGGCAACCTGTGAAGAGGTGGAGGTGCAAGAGGAAGTACTCGCAAAAGACCGACCAGCTCTGAGTTGCTGCCCACAAGAAGACACCCTCCAACTGTCTGAATTTCCCGACCCCACGGTGCCATCCAAGGAAGGGTACAACCTAAGTTCAACGAAAAGGGGGGAGCTCCAACAACCAGGCCACTAACTGAGTCAGAGTCTCAGATCGGTAGCACAGCCAAACGACGCTACCAGGAAAAACACCAGACAAAAGTCTGTGGTCCTAACAGTTGGTGAGCTCCTCGAAGATGATGGAAGAAACGAAACACCTGCAAAGCCACCGCAAAGACACCAAGACTTTTGAACTGCACAGTACAAAGACAATTGCACTTGTAGCTGCATTTCTCACCTGCCTCCTGCTAATGGTCACACTCTGGATCATTGAAGAGAATGCACCTGCATACAGAACATTGTCACCAACCATGCAACCAATCACAAATAAAGAACACTACCTGGTATCACTACCGCCACATCTCCGAGAACGACGCAAAGAATTCTGGAATAATTCTTTCGTACAGATGCTGCACCAGCACAATCTTGCCACCAATGCCACTAACTGTTGGGTCTGTGGGCTGCTACCACATGCCACTGAACATTCCATCCCTTTCATCCCTTCACCCTTTTCTGTTCATGGATCTTGCCTTGCCTGGATGATGCTCCTACAAGAAAGTTACAAAGACAATGCCACTTCCGATGGGACAATCGCTCAGTTCTACAACGAGTTCTGGCTAAACCAAACAGGAAGAACAGCAGCTCCCTTTTGCCCTAACACCTCCAATACGACATTCCCAATGAATGTCCCCTCCAAAGAACAGTGGAAATACAAGTGTTCAATAATCCTGTCAGAGCCACATTTTCCTACCTGAAGAAAAGAACTGCTGCAACACTGACTGTGGCCCTATCTGTGGTGAACGTCTCTGGCCTTGTATGCATTGAAGGCCGTGGGACTAAGAATGTGGGTCACAGCACTTGTAACATTGTAAGGACTTTGAACACTGCCAATCCTCCAGCATTTGTTGCATCACCCAATATGTACTTTGTCTGTGGAACCAAAGCCTACACCTGGCTCCCAAGAAACTGGGGGGCACGTGCTACATCGCCTTTGTTTTGCCACCGACCTACACAGCCCCTGCAGAGCATCATCGAGAAAAGCGTTCTAAAGACACTGATCAAGCAGACTCTGCCGCATCACAGTTCGTTGACGCAGCAAAGGGCTCGTCCCGCTATGGGGTCCAATGGCAAACAGCCGAGCCATCAGACATCTGTCTCAAGCGGTAGAAACCGCCCTGAACGTCACAGCTGGCATCCTCACCAACAACACTGCCGAGCTTCAAGCGGTCCGTCTGGTGGCCCTACAAAACCGCATGGTCCTGGACGTGGTACTAGCGGATCGTGGAGGAGCATGTCGCATCATTGGTGCCAGTTGCTGCATATACATCCCTGATAATTCACCCTCTGTCTATGAAGCAATCGAACATCTCCACAGACTGTCTTCAGAAATTCATCAAGGATCAGAGACTTGGACAATTGGAAGTTGGCTTTGGGGCATCTTAAAGGACTGGGGTTGGAAAATATCAATGTTTCTCTTGGTCCCAGTATTGGCAATATGTGGTTGCTGTTTGGGTGTACACTGTATACCACCTTTGTGTTCTCTTTGCATAAGTGCCTTGCGCCCTAAGACTATGGACACTCAGTTAACAAAAATGAGAGTAATGTATGAACAAGAAATACAGGACATTATGGAGATCGAAATAGACTGACAAGATGGCTAGTTATGTTCAAAGGGGCGACTGTTAAAAACAAAACACAATCATGAACATTCTGCGCCATCTTGTCTGATGAAAGTTCCTACGTGCACATAAACTACAGTCATTCTGATTTACCACAGCCATTTTGTACTCTGTTGGTCACCTTCATTTCACCCTGTCCTCTAGCAGCCTTCTGACTCTCTGACCAAACCTGATATGTGTGCTGGGGGCTATAAACTATTTCCACGACAAACATCAACATCACCTGCTGCCTCAAACTCGTCTTTCCTCTCATCCCTGCACAAACGGGTTACAAATACCAAACAGACTCTTGCAAACATGGTTTATTGCACTACACACAGCAAGACTGTTTTTTTGCCAACAATGGGACCTGTTCTTATCAACAGAACGGACTCTTAGATCTGGCCGGTCTCACTCGTTTTTAGACCCTGAAGCAAGGTCCAGCTGCAATTAAATTGTCTGTTTTTGACCTGGGTGGGAGGAGAGTTAATGTTGGGCTTGTGTAACCATGTTGATAAAACAATGTCAGGCTTGTGTGACAACCTGCCCGGGGCGGAGACTCCAAGCTTGTAACCATGATAAAAAAAACAAATACATTGTGTAAAACTGTATAAAAGGAAGAGTCAGAAGCATTGCCAGTAGAACACCTCCCTGAAGACATCCTGGTGTCAGCAGTTGACGTGGTCTCCTCTAAGAGTAATAAACCTTTTTCTTGCCTTCCAGCTTTCAGCGCCTGCCTCGTTATTTTAGATAGTGAATCCAAAGTGGATTAAAGGTGACTTTGCGCCGGGCAGCATTGGGGATCCCAGGAGACTCGCTGCTTTTCACACCTTCGGATAGGGAATCCAAGAGGTTGGATTCACTTGGGAAGATGTTTTCTTCCTGCAGCCTGGCACTGCGGTCGGTGAATACCGCCTGCTTACTGGGCCGTTTCTCCCATTCCCTTTGGGAGACGGTTGCGCTAGTGCTGCCACAAGTCCCAGAGGAGGCCCAGTCTGTGCTCTCCCAAGGACGGGAGGGATGCAGCAAAATTCGCTATACGGTGTGGGTTAGATACGACCAATTTGCTGGACAGATACATTTCAACGACGGTGGCCCTGAGACGCCACGCCTGGCTTCGTACAACTGGCTTCTCGGGCAATGTCCAAGCCAATTTGATGGACATGCCCTTTGATGGAACCCGCCTTTTTGGGGAAAAGGCAGACTCTGCCCTGGTCAGGTTCAAGGGCTCTCGTGCTACGGCCAGATCCTTGGGCCTTTCCTCCACTCCTCGTGGCCAGTCTTCCTTTCGTGGCAAAGGAAGGGGTTTCCAGCCGCGTCAACCCTATCCCAGCCACTGTCCCGCACAGACTTCCCAAGCCGTACGTGGGCGCGGTGCATTCCTATCTCGAAATGGAGGCCAGAAGTCTACCACACTGCACCCAGCAGCCGCAGCCTCCAAGCACTCGTAGGCTGATTCTGCAGGACCACACTACTCCAGATGGTGGGAGAATTAGTCGTCATCTCCACCACTGGAGATCTATAATGACGGACAAGTGGGTTCTTGCAGATCGTACAGGAGGGCTATTCTCTAACTTTCCTTTCCTCCTTCTATTCTTTCAAGTCCGGACCGACTGACAGAGGATCATTTAAAGTTGCTCCAAGAGGAAGTTACGGCTCTTTTGGCCAAGGGAGCTATAGAAAGGGTCCCAGTTTCAGAAGTAGGCAGTGGCTTTTATTCCCACTACTTTGTGATTCCGAAGAAGAACAAGGTGCTCCGGCCCATTTTAGATCTTCGGACCGTCACTCTTCCTCAAAAAGGAGAAATTCAAAATGCTCACTCTGGCTCAGGTCTTGTCTGCCCTAGACCAGGACTGGATGGTAGCGCTGGACCTGCAGGATGCGTATTTTCACATTCCCATCCTGCTGGGCCACAGGCATTACCTGCGGTTCAAGGTAGACGCGGGCACTTTCAGTTTACCGTGCTCCCCTTCGGCCAGACCAGTGCCCCATGGGTATTCACCAAGGTGATGGCGGTGGTTCCAGCACATCTGCGCAGGTTAAGGGTGTCGGTCTTCCCCTACCTTGCCGACTGGCTGTTGAAGGCGTCCTCGTCCCAGGCAGTCGTCTCTCACCTTCAGACTACGGCGAACCTCCTGTATTCGCTGGGGTTCTCTATAAACGTGCCAAATTCACACCTGACACCTTCTTAGAAGCTCCCTTTCGTCTGACCTGTTCTGGACACAGTGCAGTTTCGGGTTTATCCTCCCGAGCAGCAAGTCCAGGATATTCAGGCTATGATTCCGATATTTCAGCCTCTATCCTGGATTTCGGTGAGACTGACTCTGAGACTGTTGGGCCTCATGGCCTCCTGCATCCTGTTGGTAAAGCATGCCAGATGGCGTATGCGGGCTCTGCAGTGGGACTTGAATTTCCAATGGGCACAGCATTGGGGGAAATCTCACTGACATTGTTCAGATCTCGGAAGGAACAGGGAAAGATCTGCAGTGGAAGTTAACGAACCGCGATTGGGTCAACAGCAGACCCCTCTCCCTTCCCCAGCCAGAACTCACAGTTGTGACATATGTGTCACCTCTGGGATGGGGCGGCCATCTGGGAGAGGTGGAGATCAGGGGACACTGGTCTCCGGCGGAGTTGGCGCTCCACATAAATTTATTGGAGCTCCGAGCGACTCGGTTGGCATTGAAAGCATTTCTTCCCTCTGTCAAGGGGAAGCTAGTCCAGGTGTTCACGGACAACACCACCTCTATGTAGTACTGCAACACGCAGGGTGGGGTGAGGTCATGGACACTTTGTCGAGAGGCTCTGCTTCTCTGGACTTGACTGGATCAGCAGGGCATAACCCTGGTGGTTCAACACCTGGCAGGTTCTCTGAACGCTATGGCGGACGAACTCGGCCGTCGATGCCTAGCGGATCACGAATGGCGTCACCAGTCGGAGGTGGCGCAAGGTCTCTTTCAGCAGTGGGGAAAACCTTGGTTAGATTTGTTCGCCTCTGAAGAGAACGCACAGTGTCAGCAGAACTGTGCGCTGGAGTTGCCAAGGCGGCTATCGCTCGGCGCCACTTTTCGTCGCGAGTGGAGCTCAGGCCTGTTGTACGCCTTTCCGCCCATACCACTTCTACCCAGGGTTCTGAAGAAGATTAGGAGCGACCGGGCCTAAGTTACTCTTGTGGCTCGGGACTGGGCAAGTAGAGTCTGGTATCCAGAGCTTCTGAGTATGCGTATCGATCCTCCGATCAAGTTGCCCCTTCGGGAGCATCTTCTGTCGCAGCAACAGGGAAGGGTTCTCCACCTGAACCTGTCAACTCTGCGCCTCCATGCGTGGATATTGAGCAGCGACAGTTGATGGCTTTTGACCTTCCTCATTCTGGAGGCCAGGCATCCCTACACTATAAGACGGTATACGCCTGCTGTTGGCAGAAATTTGTACTATACTGTATAGAAAGGTCAATTGACCCTCTTTCTGCTCCTCTTTCTACTTTCCTTTTAATCATTCTAACCCTTGCCCAGCAGGGCTCTGCCTTGGGAACTTTCAAGAGTTACCTTTCTGCTCTGTCTGCTTTTTTGCGGCTGCCAGCCCAGCCCTCTCTCTTCAAGTCTCCTATTGTAAATAGATTTCTAAAGGGGCTGGCTCACTTATTTCCACCCACGCCCTTTATTATGCCGCAGTGGGACCTTAATTTGGTCCTCACCTACCTGATGTGTGCTCCCTTTGAGCCTTTGCACAATTGTCCCCTCAAGGCTGTTGACCATCAAAACAGGCTTGTTAGTGGCGAATACATCGGCCCGGAGGGTGAGTGAGTTGCAGGCGTTAGAAAGCTCGCCTCCTTAGCTTATGTCCTTTCCGGACAAGGTGGTGCTTCGCACCAGGGCAACTTTTTTGTCAAAGGTTGTGACCCCTTTCCATCTGGGTCAGTCCATCACTTTGCCCACCTTCTTTGCTCCCCCACATCCCTCTAAGGAGGAGGAGCGTCTCCATCGTCTAGACCCAAAAAGAGCGTTGTCGTTCTAACTTGACCGCACAAAAGAGTTCCGGGTGGATGACCAACTCTTTGTGGGGTATGTGGAAGAAAAGAAGGGAAGGGCAGTGCAGAAGAGGACCATCTCTCGCTGGGTCGTTCCCTGCATCAAAATCTGTTATGCCTTGGCAAAGAATCGGCCCCCTGAGGGATTAAGGGCCCATTCCACCATGGGAAAGGCTCGGCTCGGGGTGTCCCAGTCCAAAAAATCTGTCCGGCCGTGACGTGGACTTCTTTGCACACTTTCGCAAAACATTACTGCCTTGATGGTCAAGTGCGCCGGGACGGACATTTTGCCTGTTCAGTCCTGCAAGACTTCTTTGTCTAGGATGCGAGTCCGCAACCTACTGCCGGGATGGTATGCTTTGGGTATCTGATTCAAAGGCAATGGATCTGCAGCTAGAAGTCTCTCAGATGAACAAGTTACTTACCTTTGGTATAGTTGGGCTAGGGTTGTTCCCCTTTTCAGGGTCCTAGTTGTGCACACGACTCCGTCAGTTACTTCGTGGCTCTGCGCTTCTGGCGTGGAAAGTACGAAAGTACTGACGTCTGTGCGCCTGGGTGGTGCCATATAGGTACCGTGACGTCCTAACTGACACTGCTGACCACGTCACGCGGAGCCGAATGGAGCCACTCGATTCCGCACGCAAGGGGTATTGCTCAGCAAAAGTTTCCAGGTCCAGCCTGACGCCTGGGAAACTCAAAGGTAAGGAATCTGCAACTAGATAGTCTCTACCAGATAATGGGTTACCGAAGGTAAGTAACTTGTTAAATTCTGTCAGACCTCTGCTTTCAACCACTATTGCTCGAGTAACTCCTTCATGAACCAAGTCTTCCTCTATTACTTCGTAATTAGTACACTTGAATGCAAATTATTACTTTGTGGAGCAAACGATCGACTACAGGGAGTTTGATGCTGTATACATATGTCCCCTTATATTGTTTGCCTATCTAGATGTATTACAAAGGTCAAGCCAATCTGTATTCGATGTATCCTTTCTGATGTATACCTTTATTTCAGTATGCTTTTGTTCTTTCTCAGGATTCAATAAAGCTCTTTGAACAAAAAAAGCAAGTTACTTGTTTACAAACAATTCAGCATGCACTGGTTTATTTAAAGCTGACCTTCATAAGAGTAAGCTGGGTGCCAGCTGCTAAAATATCCTTGCATTGACTGCTTGCAGATACCAGAATAAAATTTGTCTGATTTTCAAATGCTTAAATAAATTAGGCCTGGGGTATTTAAAAGGCAACAAATAAAACTACTCTCCACAAGGAGAGGTTCACTCATCAAAACATTTTATACATTGCAGCTACAAAAAGACTTCTTGTATGGTTAACAAAGGTTTTCCTTAAACTCCACTCAGCAATCTCTTTGCCCCATTTAATAGTCTTACTAAATTCTTATCTGTTTGGGTGATTGCTAAGTAACCGGTTTCTTGGTATACAGCACTTGGAGATGGGTTGCCATTCAGTGCACCATGGTCAAATATTCTATTTATTTCAGTCAGTCACAGGGTGTTTGATCACTTGAGTGTCACCAAGCAAAGAAGTGTCTTTAGTCTTGGTGAATGAAAGATCTCTTGCATTAAAAGTAACAATTTAGTTGCCGACTACTTGGCCAGGATCTTAGAATGAATTTATCTATGTTTGGCGATATGACCTACAGACTGACAAGTCTTTGCCTTGTTTCAGCCCTATTTCTGAAACAGTACAATACTTGTATCATTCAGGGAGGAAGGGATGTACCTAGTGGTGCTTATTGTCATCAGCTCTAATTGATTAGCAACCAAATTTGCCTTTTCTAGGTAAAAATCTATAGGCAAGCTTCCATGCTGCTGTAAAGATTTTTTTAGCTATAAGGATTTAGGAGTGTTGGGGATGTTAAATTTACCCTGTGGATCTTTCGAGACATGTGGAAATTGTGGAACTCGAGGGTGGTAAAAAAGTGAGCAAACAAAGAATGGAGCTGAGTGACTTATATACTGATCTTGTAATATTCCAAGAAATGTTCAGCTCAATCTAATGGAAAATTCTATCCTGACTTCTGATGTTTCCTTGTTGCGTGTATACTCTATTTTATCTCAGTCCAGACACTGTTACAGCGCAGTGCCTTCCCTTTTAGTCAGAGTTGATTCTTTTTTACAGTCCTTGCTTCATGCCCAAGTCTGTAGTGTCCTGAGGTGAGAAGGCAGAGGCTTGCCATTGTTCCTCCCACTTACCTGTAAGAAGAGGGATAAAAGTTAATTTGCTGCTTTCCTCCACAGCTCTCCCTTTCCTCTAGATGGTTTGTGATACTTCCCTCGTTTATCATGCTCCCACTTGTCTGTAAGAAGAGGGCTAAAGGTTAATTTTCACCTCATTTCCATCACAGCGCTCCCAAACTCTGGTGGCATGTTTTGGTTTATATAGGTAAGTACACTTGCATCCTACCCCTTCATACTATTCCCAGTCACTGCAACTGGGTAGAAAATAACAAACATAGGTTGGGTAGGCAGTTGATCCCTCAAGTTACTTGCTCACTAGGGACCTCTAGGAGCAGCTTGCGGTACTGCACCTAGACATGCAGTGATGGTGCATTGCTCACTAGGGACCTCTAGGAGCAGCTTGCGGTACTGCACCAAGACATGCAGTGCTGGTGCCTTGCTCACTAGTGACCTCTAGGAGCAGCTTGCGGTACTGCACCTATTCATGCAGTGATGGTGCATTGCTCACTAGGGACCTCTAGGAGCAGCTTGTGGTACTGCCCATAGACATGCAGTGCTGGTGCCTTGCTCACTAGGGACCTCTTGGAGCAGTTTGCGGTACTGCACCAAGACATGCAGAGCTGGTGCATTGCTCACTAGGGACCTCTAGGAGCAGCTTGCGGTACTGCCCATAGACATGCAGTGCTGGTGCCTTGCTCACTAGGGACCTCTAGGAGCAGTTTGCGGTACTGCATCAAGACATGCAGTGCTGGTGCCTTGCTCACTAGTGACCTCCAGGAGCAGCTTGCTGTACTGCACTGAAACATACAATGCTGGTTCCTGGCTCACTACGCAAGCATTTGCAATGCACTATGTCTCGCATTATTGAAAGAATGAGCTATTGGCGTTGCATTATTATTTGCAACGCCAATACCTCAAACTATCAGTAATGCGAGACCTAATGCATTACAAATGCTTGTTTTTTTAAAGCAGCTCGTGGTTTTCAAAGGAAACGGTGCTGCTTTTTGTTTTGCATCTGGGAACTCCTCTGGGGAGAGCACTCATTTTGTGATTCGGAAGGGCTTTACTGGATCATAAATTGGGTTTTGCAGCGTGAATCTTTTCTGGATTCACATGCTGTGCATTATTCCGCCATCTAGTGGTTGGGTCCGGAATTGTTGTATTTTTCCCCTTTTTGTTGTTGGTGGGCGTCGACATACCACCATTTGGTGTCCTTCTGTGATGTCGACGTGCTTTCTCCAGAAGCTCCCACCTTTGGTCGCCATCTTCAGATTCTTTTTTTTCGCTGTTGGGTCTGGATTGATACGGAAGGAGCTCCTGAGATTTGGAGAGAAGAATCGACGAAAATAGGGAAAAAAGTCTGCAGAACAGCGATACAAGTTTTTCGATGTACCGGACTTCGATCCTAGGAACCGGAGCGAGCAGAAGAGGTGAAAACAGAATTTCGACAACACACGGATAATGCACATGCAGGGGGCTGCCTGTGCGCGGTAATGGACAAGACACCGTTCAAGTTCTGCAAGAATTGTCATCACAAGTACACACAAAGATCCGCATCCGGTCTGCATCCTTTGCCTGCCGCTGGATCACCGAAGTGACGATTGCAACGCGTGCTCGGCTTTCACCCCAAAGACTTTGAGGGTAAGGGGGAGGCAGAGAAGAGCCAATTACAACATGCAGGGCCAAAGCCCACCACCATCGCTTCGAGACCTAGGCCTCTCCAACAAAGAGGAGGACAAAGTTGCCGAAGGGCCTGAAGTAGACGAGGACACAGATGTCCCAGTCGTAGAGGTCGAGAAAAAGACTTCTAAGGAGGTAAGAGAACCGTTGACCTCGAAAAAGATAGACGAGTCACGAAAAACTGACTCAAAGTCCTCAAAAGGAGCCACTGTGTCGAAACACTCGACGGCCGCAGTCCCGTCCAGAGACAAACACTCCATCGGCTCCTTAGACAAGGACTCCATGACGGCGAAGACCCTCGAAAAATCGAAGACGTTTAAGGACGGTCATCAAAAAGACACGTCAAAACGAGAGAGGTCAAAACGGGCTTCGATGACTGTGTCGGCGTCGTCAAGCATGAAAAGAAGGGCTGAGGGTCTCGACGCCGAAACTCGCGTGTCCGAGATGGAGAAGAAGAAAAAGAGGCTAGAAGCGGAAATGGCAAGTATTTTGCAATGCAAAAAAAAATTCAACGAAAGCTTGAAGCAATTCAAGATACCGCCGAAAGCTTTGACGGAAGTGGAAAAGGCGTTCGAGGAATTACAGCCTCCAACAACACCCGAACCGCTCGACGAAGAAGAGGAATTCTTCTAAGACGAAGGAGACGACTAGGAACAAACTTATGTGGGTTCGGCGACCTCGGAGGGTCAAGACCTACAATGGCAAGATCTCGACGCCGACTCACCAGAGGAGGCGGTGGATACACATCCATCGAGGTCTTCACCACCAGATGACATTGGGATGTACAACCAAGTCCTAACAAGCATTTGCAATGCAATAGGTCTCGGATTTGTAAGAGTTAGAGCTATTGGCGTTGTAAATGACAATGTCTTTTACCCATGTGTTTTGGTTTTGAGTGGATGTATGTGGTGTGGAGTGGAATTATGTGGGTTGGATTGGAATTGTTAGTTGTGCAATTGTGTGTGGTGGAATTGTGTGGTATGGAGTGGATCTGTGTAGTAGAATTATGTAGCATGGTGTGCAGTGAAATTATGTGGATAGTAGTTATGTGGTATTGAATGTATTGGAATCATGTGAAGTGGGAATGTGTCATGGAGTGTAATTATGTGGAATGGTATTTTGTGGAGTGGTATGTAGTGAAGTTTAATTATGTGGTATGCTGTTGAATTTTGTGGCATGATGTGAAATTCTGTGATGTGGATTGGATGTATGTGTGTTGTATAATTATGTTGAATTATGTGGTTTGTCGAATGATGTGGTGTGGAATGGAAATGTTTAGAGTTGAATTGTGTGGTGCGTAAGTGTGTGGGGTTGAGTGAAAATATGCTGATTGGAATTGTGTGGCAAGATATGGAGTGTATTTGTGTGGATTGTGTTACCAAGTTTAAAAAGAATGAAATGATTACAAAGAAAGGAGGCCTTTCATTGCGCACAAATTCACAAAATTAGCTAGATGTCAAGGTTGAAAGACGCTAAACACTGGTGAAAAGAAACACTTCACTTTCACTATAATGTTAATTTAGTAACTGTCTGGAGATTTGCATACGGATGGCTGAAATGAAACAACCCAGAAATGAGTTAAAGAAATAAGTTATGAAAAGGCTTCAGTGCCATGAAGAGATGTTGAATAAATGCTTCCTTTATTATAAAAGGCATGATCTGCATTTTGTTTGTGCGTGCACCATGAAATACCACATCTTAAACGTTTAAAAAAATGGAAAACGATGTAAAATATATCATTTAGCAGCAGGTGGAGGGCAGAGTGAAAGCAGAAACAAAAAAAATGTTTGACCAATCTTCAGTATAGTGTATGTACTTTTAGAATGTTGTTCTATGCTTATGCGAAGTATAGAATTCTGGAAACAGATCAATAAATTTGCCAATTTATAAATGCACTGACCTTGCAGCGGACTGGGCCTTTTGAGTAGCTGCGCTGACTCGGCGCAGAGCTGACAACCTGTTGGTTGAGTTTGAGGTGTTTAAAGTTCATGCATGTAACTCAGAATTTCCCAGAGTTACTGCATGAACTTTAGACAGAACCAGGCGGAAACACAGCGAGGCAATCTCTGCTCACTATTTTCGACTTGTACTGCCTGCATTTCATGCACACACTAAGAGAATTTTCGAGTTATGTGTATGAATTTAAAACACTGCGCACGCACCGAGCCAGTGCAGTTCTGCTATAAGCTTCTCTAGCAACTGTACTGTAAAGCTAAGGCTATGTTAAAGTAAAGGGGTGTAAATGGATGAATACAAATATGAAAAAAGGATCTTAAAATGCAAGATGGAATGTATAGATGGTGAGCATGCAGCACCCCCACCTCCAGCGCCTTGGGGGCCAGCGTAGGCGCAGCACCACCTCCAGCGCCTTGGGGGCCAGGGTAGGCGCAGCACCACCACCCCCAGCGCCTTGGGGGCCAGGGTAGGCTCAGCACCCACACCCCTTGAGTGCCAGGGTAGGCGCAGCACCCCCACCTCCAGCGCCTTGGGGGCCAGGGTAGGCTCAGCACCCACACTCCCTTGAGTGCCAGGGTAGGCGCAGCACCCCCACCTCCAGCTACTTGGGGGCCAGGTAGGCGCAGCACCCCCACTTCCAGCGCCTTAGGTGCCAGGGTAGGCGCAGCACCCCCGCCTGCAACACCTTGGGGGCCAGGGTAGGTGCAGCACCTTGAGGAGAGGATGTGGTCCGTTGGCTAGACTTCCGACTTTGGCGCTGGAAACCAGGGTTTCGAGCCTTGGGGTCGCGTCCAGATCCTGTGATTCTGGGCAAATCACTTAATCTCCCCGTGCCTGAATGTGTAATGTAAATACGGGGCTCATGTAAAGAGCTCCAATATCTTCAGGTCGAGTTCGCGCTATATAAATATGCCCAAAAAAAAAAAGGTTGCAGCACGTTGGGTGCCAGGGTAGGTGCAGCACCCCCGCCTCCTGCGCCTTGGGTGCCAGGGTAGGCGCTGCAGAGCAGTGATGGACGGATTGGGGCATGCTGGGGGAGGGCCGGTGTCCCTGGGCAGGGAGAGGCTGGGGTCGGGAACAGTGATGGGGGAGGCTGGGTGAGGATGTGGGGCAGGCTGGGGATGGGCCAGGGGAGGGCCGCTGTCCCTGGGGAGGGAGAGGCTGTGGTGGGGAGCAGTGACGGGGGAGGCTGGTTGAGGTTGTGGGGTGACTGGGGATGGGCTAGGGGAGGGCCGCTGTCCCTGGGGAGGAAGAGGCTGCAGGAGGAGGAAGAGGCTGCAGGAGGAGGGAGTGCCGGAGGAGGCTGGCTGAGGATGTGGGAGGAGAGCGCATTCCTCGCCTAGACCGGGGAAAAGCCGGGGTCCTGCCGAGGCCGACAGACTCACAACGCAACAGGCTGGCACACACACCATACCTTGCACACACGCTGACTTGTGCTTTTTTTTTTTTTTTTAACAGTTGCCAAGTCAGATGGCTAATTTATTTTCTACAATATTACTTTAAAACCTATATTACAGCAGTTCAAAATGTTGTGGCTGTCTGTCTCCTCATCTAGATATATACATAATGGTGGTACTGTCCCTTAAGAGAAGATCACACCAAACATTTTTTGTTGAAATGCATTTCACTTTTGTGGATTAAATTAAAAATGAAACTGCTTTTTCAAAGAAGGAATTTAAGACTAAAGATGATCAATCTGTTAAAAGATTGATGTTTGTAACTGAACGATTTCCTTCAACAAGACTTTGTTTTGTTACAGTCTCTGAAAACCCTTTAATCAGCCTGGCATGTTGTTGTGAGCACTGAAACCTGTTTAGAGGTTTTTCCAACAGAAGAAGACAAAGTCGATCTTGACATGACTGACTTAGACAATCTGGGTGAATCCAATTGGTAATATTGGTATAGTCCATAGCTTGACAGACTTCGTAATATATTTTCCACCACTGTATATATAAGAACATTTATCAAAACTTTTTTTTTTTAAGGTTTTTATTTTTTTTTATTCAAGTTTTATTCAAATTGCAAATACAAACAATAGGAACCAGGGTTCCAACCAAAAAACCAGCCAGCATGTCTTCATATTGGTACAAGCAGCATCACAGCATAATGCATCGGAATGTTACGTATAGAAGAATACATCAGATGAGTGGCATGCACAATCTAGGTATCAATATGTCCATACATATATCACAATCTTTAATATAGTCCATCATAAAATTGAATATCATACACATTATTGGTGGTGACCGAACAGCAGGGTACAGCCAAACCCGGCACACCAGAGTCACACGTGGGGGGGATTTCTGCAAGCACAAGTCACCCTGACCCAGTAGCGATAGGCAACGCAGCACTAGGCATTCACGCCGGGGCTTGGAATAGGGGAGTCAGAACTATTTCGCGCCCAATTTAGGAACGGTTCCCATATGTCCCGAGATCTCGAATTCGAGGGCATTAGTTCCCAGAATACACCAAGTTGAGTGTGACCATACGTCACATCAGACAGCCAATCCCTGAAACCGGGCACCTTTTTCCTCCCCCACCTGATAGCAACCTGCCGTCTTGCATATAGTAAGAGAAGTGCATGCAATTTGCGTTGTTTTGGTGGTGTCTTTCACATAGCCCAAAAGGCCCAATGCAGGGGAGGGAGCGTCCGTTCTGCCAACAATCTGGTTAACCGCAGTAAAGATCTCCTGCCAGAATACAAGAAGCATTGGGCATTCCCAAGCAATATGCAAAAAGGATGCCGAGGCATACCCACAACGCCAACAACTATCATCTTCCCTAAGCTTCATGCGATATAGGCTGACTGGTGTCCTGTAGTACCTGTGCAGAAATTTAAAATGTATCCGGCGAAGCCTATAGTTTGGGGAAAGTTCAGTCAGCTGCCTACAGCAGAATTCCCATTGTTCTTCTGTCAATTGGGGGTCAAGTTCGTTATTCCACTGTAGTAGGGACTTTGGCTGTACCACCGGGGCTGTATTTTGCGTGCTGGTATACAGGCGCGTGACTAGTTTATGTGGGGAAGATGATTTCAGGATTTGCTCTAAAGCTGGTAGTGTTGGGGGAGCCCCGGGAAAACCCGCCCAAAGTGCACGACATGCAGTTTTTAGTTTGTGATATAAAAATAATTCTGTGAAGGGCACAGCGCGATCTTCAGTCCCAGCAGGGGGGGGCCTAAACTCACCGTTCGGATATAGGTCAGCAAACGTGTACAGATTCATTTCCTTGACCAGGGTTTTACTCATCCCATCTTCAATGCAGGGCAACATGGGGTTTCGCCCCAACGGCACAGATGGCGCGAACAATATAGGGACATTAGCTCTCTTCCGGAGTGTAGTCCACGCCCATCGCAAGGTGCCCGCCGTGTCCACCTCTCCCCCGGGGCGTTGTGATTTCTGGTATACTGCCACCCCAAGCGGCACAGGGGCCACCGCATCAATTTCCACTGCTACATGAGGCTGATAGGGCGTCTGGTGCACCCAGAAGTGGAGAAACTGTGCCTGGGCACATAGAGCGTACAACTGCATATCCGGGGCGCCCAGACCACCCTGACTGAGCGGGAGAGTCAATAGGTCCCAGGAAACCCTGGCCTGCCCCCCAGCCCACACCAGGGACAGCAGTTGCGATCTTAAGCGTGAGAAAAAATGTTGTGTAAGGGGAATTGGCACGTTAACAAACCGGTATAGAAACTTTGGTAATATGACCATTTTCGTCAGTGCTATCTTCCCAGCAATGGATAGGGGCAATTTAGACCAGAATGCGACCTTGCCCTCCAGCCACGTGTATGCCCTGCCAAAATTCAAGTTCCAGATTTCCTGCAGGCTTCTGCTTATCCACACCCCTAGATACTTGACAGCCTCAGCCTGCCATCTCAGGGGGAATTCAGATGTCACTATGGGGGTACCCTCCGTCAGTGGGAAAATTACAGATTTCTTCCAATTAATGGAGACACCCGCCATCCCTCCAAATCTGATAAATTCTCTAAGGACCGGGTCTAGATTTTCTACGCTGACTCGTGCTTACACACACACTGACACTCGCACACAGGCTGACACTCTCCCACACACAACATGCTGACACACGCACACCATAACTTGCGCACACACTGACTCGTGCTTACACGCACGCTGACACACACAACTTACGGACACACTCACAACTTGCACACAGGTGACACTCACACCCACCACTTAATCACACGCTGATACTCATGCACACACCCATACTTACACAAGCTAAATTATGCTTGCACATACATACACACACACACCGACGCGCTCATGCATGCACCCACAACTTCAAACACACTGACTCATGCTTACACATACGCTGACACACCCACATTTTGCCCACCTACGGGCTCATGGAGGGCACTCGAACTACTTACTGCTTTACGTGCTAACACTTTGAAATAATAAAAGCAGCGATCAATAAAACAGCAGCACTGTCCATAGGTGGAAGCACAAGGAGAGCTCGATAGCCAATTATAAATCAGCGCCAGCATTGCTGAACAATTCAACATGAAATAAAATACAATTGTATGTGTTAAGTAAGAGCAGCAGCCAGGACGAGTTTGTGCTCTGCTCACAAGAGGCGCCTGGTTCTCTGTGAAGGCAGCAAGTGTGATAATAAGTACACAAGGTAAATAGGTTAGCACAGGCGGGCTTGCATAGGGAAGCTCTTGTACACCCATCCACTCTTCAACCCATCCTACCACTCATCCATTCACCCTTTCACTACTCATCCATCTACAATTCTTCCCTTTCACCCATTTATCCTTACATCCATCCTGTCACTCATTAAACCATGCACCTATCCATCCTTTCACTCACCCATCAACTATTTTACTCACACATCCATCTATTTACCCTTTCACTCATCCAGCCATCATTTCACTCACTCATCCATCATTTCACTCACTCATCCATACCCCTTTCACTCACCCATACATACCCCTTTCACTCATCTGTCCATCCATTCACCCTTTCACTCACCCATCTGTCTACCCATCATCCAGCCATACATCCATCTACACTCCCTTTCACTCTTCCATTCTTCCATTCATAATTTCACACATCCAGCCTTTCACACATCCAACCATTCACCCTTTCACTCTTCCATCCACTCTTCTTCCCTTTCACTCACACCATCCATTCTTACACCCCCTCACATTAATTATGAGCTTTTGTCTGCCGAGGCCCATCAAGGACGCCATCCACGCTGTAGCTGATAAAGAGCGGGCGTTGACGCTCCTGAACTGAGGGCCAAGGAGGGAGAACCGCACAGATGGGGAGGCAACATGCAGGAGGAAGGATAGAAGCACGCACCCAGGGCAAGGAGTACACAAAGGAGACTGCTGGAATTACGAAAATACATGTTCTCTAGATGAGTGCTTAAAAAAAATTTGCAAGCCCCTCTAAAAAGTCAACGTTCAATAATCGCCTAAGTGAATAGAACTCCCAAACCGAAGATTTTCAAGTTTTCGTTTCATATAAAAAATACATATACTGCTAGCCATCGGCCACTCACTCGGTTTTCCAGTCAGAAGTGCTCCAGCCTCTTCTGTGGCACACAGGGCCACTCTGCCATCGCTCAGCACCACCGCCACATGGCGCAAGCGGCAGCTCACCTGACGAATACCACTGAACTCCAGGGGACACCGGCTCGGCTGGCATTTCCCATCCGAATAGAACCACAGACATGAGGGCAGATTGGGAAGAGCGCCCCCTGCCAGCGCACCACTCCCTGAAGGTCTCTTCTTACCCATGCCGAGGACCACAATACCAAGTGCGCCGAACGCCTGCCGATTTATATACACTGTTGCGTGACAGTTCAGTTTCGTTTCCGAAGACGGCAATGACGACAAATGCCTTGAGGCAAACCCCGTCTCCGCATACCTAGGAGCAGCAGCAGAAAGGAAACCGAAACCAGAGCCCCGAGATTGAAAATGAAAACTGGAGCCAGAGGATCGTAAAAAAGCCCACAGAGGAGCGGGGGGAAAGGGAGCGCGGCGAACGTGCGCTGCTGCGCGTGCTAGCCACCGATGGGAATGGGCGGAGCAAAGGCGGGACATGCGCCCGCCTTTGCCCAATTGCGTGCATTACTTTAGAAAAAAAAACACGCGAAAGCCAATGGCAGCCGGCGAAAGCAAAACCACACGCACGAGCGTGTGGTCTGCTTTCAAAAGCCCATACACGAGGTCTCGGGCTGCGCGAGCAGTTCTGCGCACTGCAACGCTAGGCCCGAGACCTAAAAAGGGCAGCAGGCACTTATGGTGTACAACTGGAAGAAGAGAAACCCCAATCATGTTTTCTACTAGAGACTTTGCTGCCTACTCAATCAAGGAACCAATTCCTTCCCATGCTGCCAAGTGTACTAGATCAAGGGAAAGAAGCATTTAAGGAGCCTGCCACATGCAAGGCAGTCGCACCAAGAGGAGAAAAAAAATACAAATGTTAAGAACAAAACACAATCATGAACATTCTGCGCCATCTTGTCTGATGAAAGTTCCTACGTGCACATAAACTACAGTCATTCTGATTTACCACAGCCATTTTGTACTCTGTTGGTCACCTTCATTTCACCCTGTCCTCTAGCAGCCTTCTGACTCTCTGACCAAACCTGATGTGTGCTGGGGGCTATAAACTATTTCCACGACAAACATCAACATCACCTGCTGCCTCAAACTCGTCTTTCCTCTCATCCCTGCACAAACGGGTTACAAATACCAAACAGACTCTTGCAAACATGGTTTATTGCACTACACACAGCAAGACTGGTTTTTGCCAACAATGGGACCTGTTCTTATCAACAGAACGGACTCTTAGATCTGGCTGGTCTCACTCGTTTTTAGACCCTGAAGCAAGGTCCAGCTGCAATTAAATTGTCTGTTTTTGACCTGGGTGGAGGAGAGTTAATGTTGGGCTTGTGTAACCATGTTGATAAAACAATGTCAGGCTTGTGTGACAACCTGCCCGGGCGGAGACTCCAAGCTTGTAACCATGATAAAAGAAACAAATACATTGTGTAAAACTGTATAAAAGGAAGAGTCAGAAGCATTGCCAGTAGAACACCTCCCTGAAGACATCCTGGTGTCAGCAGTTGACGTGGTCTCCTCTAAGAGTAATAAACCTTCTTCTTGTCTTCCAGTTTCCAGCGCCTTGCCTCATTATTTTGATAGCGAACCCAAAGTGAATTAGAGGTGGAACCCTGCACCGGGCAGCATTGAGGGTCTTAGAAGACTCGCTGCCTTTCACAAATTGGCGACCCAACGGGGGGCCCATCAGAGACACGTGGGTCCAGTAGAGAGGTCCTAACGACGGAGTGAACGACTAAATGATTGGAGTGCACCTGCCTGAAAGAGACCCTCGTCTGGCTGCCAATTGACTGAACTTCACCGGTTCCGAACGGACCTCTCTAGAGTGACCTGCGGTCCTGACTGGGGCCTTACAGGAACGCCGCATTGATTGTTGGAGTAAGAGGACAACCAGGCGCTGGAAGGGGAATACGAAGAACTGTCCATACGGTCCGGGTAAGGTCGTGAGAAAACATGACTTAAATTGATTGATTGATAGAAATACTAGTATTCCTTTTTGAGTTATTTGAGACATTCCCTGCTTGCAAACAACGTAGAATAGGAATATTCTCTCTTTGCAGACAGCGAAGGACAGGTAGTGCAGACTTTTGTCTAACATTAATTGAGATATTCATTTTGACCGCTAAATACGTCATGCCTGTTTTCTCTAGATTGTTTGATTGTTTTGGACCGGACCGTTTGTTAGAGGTCAGTCATCCGGCACCGCCGGAAGGCACCCCTAACAAGGACATGTACGTAAAATATGGATTAGCCACCGTAGCTTATAGCAAACTATGGCATAAGTACACTAGGAAGGACCGGGTAAATCAGTGGCCACTGACGGGATCTTTCGATCCCGCTAAAATAGAAACGTTAGAATTAGCTCTCCACAAAAGAAAGCTAGCCCAGCCATGTTTGATAGTTTTGGTTTATGGCGAAAAGAAGCAGCTCAACGAAAGAAAAGAGACGAAGCTAGACAAGATAAAGAAACGCGAAAATCGGCTTACCAAGCCTGTAAAAAGTTAGAAGAAGAACTAAAAGAAAAGGAAATCGATAAAAGGAACAGGAATCAAAAATATCAGGTCAATGCCCTGTTAGAACGCCCTTAACTCTTTACCCCGAGTTACCAGCAAAACAGGGGGTAGATGATGATTTATTGTTAGGTCCCCCAATGATATACATGCCACCCCCTTATGCCCCTACTCATCCCGTAGTACAACGCCAGGACCCCCAAAGTATAGCTGGAGATGGCACGATCGCCTCAGTCTCCACCACCTCTGCTCCCACCGAGCCACCCACACCAAATGCCTCATCAAAGGAGGCAGTAGTAGAGGTAGGAACCAAGGAAATAGGAGCGCCCAGGGTCCCGCGATTAAGTAAAAATGAGCGAGCAGGCATTGATAAAATAGTTAAAACCCTCATAGATAGGAAAGAAACAGAAGAACACGTAACAGACATATGCGACTCCTATGTTGAAAACCGCAAACGATACTTTATTGTACGTCTCTGTTACCACACCCTTACTGCATATGAAGAGAAGTACCAAAACGTAGGGCCCGAGCGATTAGTGGCTCTCTACAGGAAGGTAGACATCGGAGATGAAGGCGACAACGATGTTGCAGAACTATTTTCATCCACACTAGAAGTATTGCGTCACCTCATAGAACAAGGACAGATAGATAGGGACAGGACAACTAAGGTAGCAGGACCCCCAGTGGAAAAAACAGATAGCATGATGCCAATAAAAGAAGCTGCCCCTTACTGGGTACCTCCTAGAGGACAAGGGACTAATGACGATATAAACCATCAAGACGCTAGAGGAAGGGTGGTCTACAATTGGGTGTATCAGCCATGGGACAGACAGGACATCCTGACCTTCCGTAAATCTTTGCCGGATTTACGAAAGAACCCCACCGCCTTTTACGCCGAGCTAGGTACCGCTCTGGGATCAACAATAATGACACTTGCCGACATAGACTTGTTCTTCGGGTTATGTTTGCCAGCAGATGTGTGGAAACAGGTTAAGAAAGTAAACCATACCGAACTGTTTGGTCATACCTGGGAACAACTCGACACACTAGATAAACAGCGGAACCCTGGTCAAAAACCAGTTAAAGCAATATTAGACCTCCCTGACAAAATAGTGCAGAAAGTGAAAACGCTGATCCCAGAGAAAAGATAGACTGGTCCATAGTAACCGCATGCCGCCAGAAACCACAAGAGGACGTCTCCGAGTACTTCTCCAGATTTGAAACTGTGTTCTCTGATTACAGTGGACAAGACATGTCCACCGCAACCGGACACCACTTATTTGTGCAGAACTACGTCAAAGGATTACTGCCAGATGTATCCCAGAAACTACAAGCCAGCGAAAGTAGTTGGGCAGCATCTAAACCGACGGCCATTCTCCAAATGGCCCAGTATTACGAGCATCAGAGAAACGAAAATGACAGGGCTACAGAAAGGAAAAAGAAGGACTTGAAGGAAAGGGTAATGATAGCACAACTCCAGGAGGCGAATACAGGAGGGAGCAATATAGGGGAGGAAACCAGCAGAATACCCCTAGAGTACAGCCACCTAGGAACAATCCATCTACATCATATGTAGGACGCCAAGACCTAGGACAGGATCAATGTGCATTTTGCAAAAAATATGGACACTGGAAATCCCAATGCCCGGCTTTGTTAGGAGCTGCTAGGGGCAGAGGGGCGAGGGAAATAGCAAGTGGACAGAGAGGAAGAGGACGAGGGAGAGGGTACGCGAGTGAAGCAAGCGAGGAAAGGCCAGGAAGAGTGAACGCATTTGACCATCCCAGACAGAATCAGTACCAACAGACAGATTATGACAATACGTACGACTTTGCATAGGACAGCCAGGGGCAAGGGAGGGATCCAGTCGAGCTCTGCGTTGATCAGCAAGGCCCTTATGTTACCGCTGAGGTCCTGGGCACAAGGTCGCCATTTTTGGTAGACACAGGAGCAACACGTAGTGCACTATCCAAACGACTGATTCCAAGGGCACCCTTGTCAGGCTCACATGTGACCTCAATAGGATTTGACGGTACGCCCTCCACCAACCCTTTGTCCCGACCCATCCCTTTTAATCTTGACAGCAATGGCGTCGAAACGACATTCCTCCTCTCATCTAACACCCCAGACGCCATTATGGGCCTCGACCTTTTGAAACACTTCCATGCGACTATCAGATGCTCACCAGACGGAGTGCGTGTCATCCTGTATGACAACCCCCAACGCCATAGAGAGAACCCTTTTCAGCACATGTTTTCCATCTCTGAGACTGACACATCCCTACTGGACACTTTGCCATCACACTTATGGGCTAGGGCTGATTCAGACGTAGGACGAATGATGATTGACCCAGTACACGTAACAATACGACAGGACGCAACCCTACCGAAGGTACCGCAGTACAAAATATCGCCAGAGGGTGAGAAAGCACTAACAGAGATCATACACTCTTTGGTAGAGGCAGGGGTGGTAGAGGAAGTAGTGAGCAACATTTGTAACAGTCCCATACTACCGATTGTAAAGAGACAGGGAGAGGGAGATGGGAAAGCCTACCGCTTCATCATTGACCTGCGGTAGGTAAACAAAATCGTAGTACCACAATACCCAGTAGTTTCCGACATCACGACAATTTTGACTTTAATCCCCTCCACTGCCACCACCTTCACTGTGATCGACCTCAAGAACGCCTTCTTTTCCATACCTATACACGAGGACAGCCGCTATCTTTTTGGATTTACCCTAAATTCCCGTTCGTATAGATTTTGTAGAGCACCTCAGGGGTACACTGAGAGCCCAAGTATCTATAGCCAGGCGCTTAAAAGACAGTTGGACGCCATACAATTGCCAGATGGAGTGGCACTAATACAATATGTAGACGACATCCTTCTAGCAGCAGACACCATACCAATAGCCGTCACAGCCACCATCAAACTACTCCATTTCCTTGCTGAGAATGGTCACAAGGTCTCCCGAAAGAAACTGCAGTTCTGTAAATCACAAGTGACCTATTTGGGTCACCTTTTATCAAAAGAAGGGAGAAAACTCACGCCTGACAGGATCCAGACAATTCTAGATACCCCTGTCCCCAAAAATCAGAAGCAAGTCCGCTCTTTGATAGGCCTCACCTCGTTTTGCAGACAGTGGTTACCGAACTTTAGCGTCATTGTCAAACCCCTTCTCTCCCTCCTAGCTAAGGACATCCCCTCACCTCTCCCCTGGACCCCCGAAGGCCAGACAGCCTTTAAAGAACTACGCAATGCCCTTTGCTCAGCACCAGTCCTAGGAACCCCAGATTACTCCAAACCATTCTTCCTCTACACACACACACGAAAGGGAGGGATGTGCATTGTCTGTCCTAACACAATCAATTGGTCACAAACAACGCCCTTGTGCATATTTTTCTGCCACCCTCGATCCAGTAGCCAAAGCACTGCCAGCGTGCCTGCGCGCTGTGGCAGCTGCAGCGGTATCAATACGCCAGAGCGAAGGAATAGTGCTCTCCAATCCAGTCACTGTTTTAGTACCCCATGCAGTCGACACACTACTGAACCAGACCAAAACCCAACACTTGACTAGCGCCCGACTGACAGGATATGAGTTGACCCTGCTAGCACCGCACATTACCCTAAAGCGATGCACCACCCTCAATCCAGCCACACTGTTACCCCTACCCGAGAACGATTCTAACGTGGCTCCACTACACGACTGTGTGACACTAACCGATGAACAAACAAAAAGTAGAGTAGACCTCAGAGACACCGCCTTTCTAGAGCCAGATGGAGAACTATGGGTGGATGGTTCGTGCATCAAACTCCCCGACGGCACCACCTCAGCTGCATACGCTGTCACCACAGCCCGAACCATTCTAGAAACAGCCCGTATTGCCCAACGTTCCGCCCAGGCAGCAGAACTCATTGCCCTCACACGAGCATGTATTTTAGCAGCTGGCACGACAGTTAACATATACACCGACAGCCAATACGCCTTCGGGGTGGTTCACCATTTCGGGATTCCATGGAAAGAAAGAGGGTTCCTGACTTCACACGGTACACCCATCCTGCATGGAGATTTAGTCTCCGCCTTGACGGAAGCAGTCCTCCTCCCCAAAAAGCTAGCAGTGATAAAATGCCAAGCACATAGGAAAGTGACAGATCTCATTGGACAGGGAAATGCGCTAGCAGACGTTACTGCCCGAGCCACAGCAGAAGACAGAACCATGACACGAATGAATGTGACCAGGTCACAAGCTGAACAATGGACTGATGCTAGGACCACTGTAAGGGACATACAGACTACAGGCACACAAGACGAATTGACCGAGTGGGAAAAGGTGGGACTAAAAGACGAGGAAAATTGCTGGAGAACTAAAGACGGAAATAAATGGCTGTTACCCAATGCCTACCTCATCCCCATATTGACCATGGCACATTTACCAGCACACATAGGCTCCACCCCCATGATTGAACTAATCACAAGAGTATGGCATAATGTCAAGATAACAATCTGCAAAGCGCCTAGTACAACAATGTATAGTATGCCTACAACACAACCCAGGGAAAGGGACAGTAGTACCACGGGGAGGGTTTGGAGTCCCTGATCACCCCTTTGAAGTCCTTCAAATGGATTACATCCAACTAGAGAGATGCCATGGTCTAAAATATGTCCTGGTGGTTGTGTGCACTTTTAGCAAATGGGTGGAGGCATATCCCACCCGCGACAATACTGCCATAGCCACTGCAAAAGTATTGTTGAAAGAATTCTTCCCGGTACGGCCTTTGCAGAATTTTATGGAGCGACAACGGCCCACACTTCGTAGCCGAAGTGATACAGAACATACTGAAAGGGTTGGGGGTAAAACAAAAATTCCATGCCGTCTTCCACCCCCAATCAGCGGGCCTGGTAGAGAGACACAATGCAACATTGAAACTAAAGCTAGCCAAAATAGTTGCCACAACCGGGTTGAAATGGCCCGACGCCCTTCCATTGGCATTGCTATCAATGCGCTCCACCCCGACCAAACACAGACTGACCCCGTATGAAGTGGTCTTCGGCAGGCCTATGAACATTTGGGCGGCACCAAGACCCACCTCCATTAACGATGTCCCGAACATATTAATGTCGGACTATCTGCATAAATTGACAAACAAGCTAACAATTATCCACCAACAGGTGCAGCAAGCCTTGCCTGACATATCCAGGGGCCCAGGACATGTGATAAAGCCTGGGGACTTCATCCTAGTTCGCAACTTCCAAAGAACGAAGAATCTGGAGCCCAGGTGGACGGGCCCCTGGCAAGTCTTGATCACCACTCGAACTGCCCTCCGAGTGGAAGGAAAAAAAAATTGGCTGCACGCCCACCACTGCAAGAAAGTCCCTCCAACGCTGGCAACCTCTGAAGAGGTGGAGGTGCAAGAGGAAGTACTCGCAAAACACCGACCAGCTCTGAGTTGCTACCCACAAGAAGACACCCTTGTGTCTGAATTTCCCGACCCCACGGTGCCATCCAAGGAAGGGTACAACCTAAGATCGACGAAAAGGGGGGAGCTCCAACAACCAGGCCACTAACTGAGTCAGAGTCTCAGATCGGTAGCACAGCCAAACGACGCTACCAGGAAAAACACCAGACAAAAGTCTGTGGTCCTAACAGTTGGTGAGCTCCTCGAAGATGATGGAAGAAACGGAACACCTGCAAAGCCACCGCAAAGACACCAAGACTTTTGAACTGCACAGTACAAAGACAATTGCACTTGTAGCTGCATTTCTCACCTGCCTCCTGCTAATGGTCACACTCTGGATCATTGAAGAGAATGCACCTGCATACAGAACATTGTCACCAACCATGCAACCAATCACAAAGAAAGAACACTACCTGGTATCACTACCGCCACATCTCCGAGAACGACGCAAAGAATTCTGGAATAATTCTTTCGTACAGATGCTGCACCAGCACAATCTTGCCACCAATGCCACTAACTGTTGGGTCTGTGGGCTGCTACCACATGCCACTGAACATTCCATCCCTTTCATCCCTTCACCCTTTTCTGTTCATGGATCTTGCCTTGCCTGGATGATGCTCCTACAAGAAAGTTACAAAGACAATGCCACTTCCGATGGGACAATCGCTCAGTTCTACAACGAGTTCTGGCTAAACCAAACAGGAAGAACAGCAGCTCCCTTTGCCCTCACACCTCCAATACGACATTCCCAATGAATGTCCCCTCCAAAGAACGAGTGGAAATACAAGTGTTCAATAATCCTGTCAGAGCCACATTTTCCTACCTGAAGAAAAGAACTGCTGCAACACTGACTGTGGCCCTATCTGTGGTGAATGTCTCTGGCCTTGTATGCATTGAAGGCCGTGGGACTGAGAATGTGGGTCACAGCACTTGTAACATTGTAAGGACTTTGAACACTGCCAATCCTCCAGCATTTGTTGCATCACCCAATATGTACTTTGTCTGTGGAACCAAAGCCTACACCTGGCTCCCAAGAAACTGGGGGCACGTGCTACATCGCTTTTGTTTGCCACCGACCTACACAGCCCCTGCAGAGCATCATCGAGAAAAGCGTTCTAAAGACACTGATCAAGCAGACTCTGCCGCATCACAGTTCGTTGACGCAGCAAAAGGGCTCGTCCCGCTATGGGGTCCGATGGCAAAAGCCGAGCCATCAGACATCTGTCTCAAGCGGTAGAAACCGCCCTGAACGTCACAGCTGGCATCCTCACCAACAACACTGCCGAGCTTCAAGCGGTCCGTCTGGTGGCCCTACAAAACCGCATGGTCCTGGACGTGGTACTAGCGGATCGTGGAGGAGCATGTCGCATCATTGGTGCCAGTTGCTGCATATACATCCCTGATAATTCACCCTCTGTCTATGAAGCAATCGAACATCTCCACAGACTGTCTTCAGAAATTCATCAAGGATCAGAGACTTGGACAATTGGAAGTTGGCTTTGGGGCATCTTAAAGGACTGGGGTTGGAAAATATCAATGTTTCTCTTGGTCCCAGTATTGGCAATATGTGGTTGCTGTTTGGGTGTACACTGTATACCACCTTTGTGTTCTCTTTGCATAAGTGCCTTGCGCCCTAAGACTATGGACACTCAGTTAACAAAAATGAGAGTAATGTATGAACAAGAAATACAGGACATTATGGAGATCGAAATAGACTGACAAGATGGCTAGTTATGTTCAAAGGGCGACTGTTAAAAACAAAACACAATCATGAACATTCTGCGCCATCTTGTCTGATGAAAGTTCCTACGTGCACATAAACTACAGTCATTCTGATTTACCACAGCCATTTTGTACTCTGTTGGTCACCTTCATTTCACCCTGTCCTCTAGCAGCCTTCTGACTCTCTGACCAAACCTGATATGTGTGCTGGGGGCTATAAACTATTTCCACGACAAACATCAACATCACCTGCTGCCTCAAACTCGTCTTTCCTCTCATCCCTGCACAAACGGGTTACAAATACCAAACAGACTCTTGCAAACATGGTTTATTTCACTACACACAGCAAGACTGGTTTTTGCCAACAATGGGACCTGTTCTTATCAACAGAACGGACTCTTAGATCTGGCCGGTCTCACTCGTTTTTAGACCCTGAAGCAAGGTCCAGCTGCAATTAAATTGTCTGTTTTTGACCTGGGTGGGAGGAGAGTTAATGTTGGGCTTGTGTAACCATGTTGATAAAACAATGTCAGGCTTGTGTGACAACCTGCCCGGGGCGGAGACTCCAAGCTTGTAACCATGATAAAAGAAACAAATACATTGTGTAAAACTGTATAAAAGGAAGAGTCAGAAGCATTGCCAGTAGAACACCTCCCTGAAGACATCCTGGTGTCAGCAGTTGACGTGGTCTCCTCTAAGAGTAATAAACCTTCTTCTAGTCTTCCAGTTTCCAGCGCCTTGCCTCATTATTTTGATAGCGAACCCAAAGTGAATTAGAGGCGGAACTCTGCACCCGGCAGCATTGAGGGTCTTAGAAGACTCGCTGCCTTTCACAAATACATTCCTCAAAGGACCCTATGTACATCAAAGGGTCAGTGCCAGCTGACTCAATTATAACATCCACTGCTAGGAAAAGAGCTAATGTACCAACCACCGTTGGCCCACCACCAGACAGAGAGAGCAAGAGGATGGACCTTATGGGGAGAAAGGTGAAGAGAAGTGCAGCAAATCAGTGGCGCATAGCGAATTCAAATGCATTGATAAACAGGCATGCATATCAACATTGGTAAGAGGTAGGAGAACTACTAAAGCACCTGCCAGAACAGTTCCGAAAAAGGGCAAACAACTTGGTGGAAGAAGGGAAAAACATGGCGAACACATGTTTAAAATCTGCCCTAGATGCTGCAGAGACATCTAGCAGACAGATGATGATCGGCATCTCCGAAAGAAGGCACGCATGGCTGCGAATCTCAGGTTTCAAGCCAGAAGTACAAAACATACTAAACTCACCGTTCAATGGTGAACAACTGTTTGGAAGCGTCGTAGACGACAATCTAAACCAATTAAAAAAGGACAATGAAACGGCAAGGTCTATGGGCGCACTACAATTCAGAGGCATGCGTAGAGGCACCCCCTCAAGGAGACCTGTGGGCAGAGGTAACCTACAACTTCGCATCAAACTTATCAACAAACTTA
Source organism: Calotriton arnoldi (assembly GCA_963921515.1). Lineage (NCBI taxonomy): Eukaryota > Metazoa > Chordata > Amphibia > Caudata > Salamandridae > Calotriton > Calotriton arnoldi. Next base: position 1,781,331 of record CAWUFW010002036.1, on the reverse strand, counting down.
CCAAGGAGTATGCCAGGGACAACAGCAAGGACAGTAGCAGAATTGGCAATACCAGCAGGGAAGACCATCCTTTCGAGGGCGCCCCCAGGGAAGAGGCCAGCCACAACGAGGAGGACCGCAAACCACAACAAAGTGACTGCATTCCAAAGCTTGTGCACTCTCCAAGGACATCAGTGTGCTCCCAAAAAGACAATCAATAGAAAGACAACATCCTATAAACAAACAGTTCCTCCAGCATACTACACCAGTAGGAGGCAGGTTAAGATACTTCCTCCAAAAATGGAGAGAGATCACTTCAGACAAATGGATATTAAACATAATAAGGTGCGGTTACTGCATAGAGCTAACAAAGCAACCTCCAAACAAAAGACCAAAAAAGATACATTCAAAAAGAGAATTATCTCAGTTACTCCTAGAGGTGCAAGAACTTCAAGCCAAAGGGGCAATAGAACAGGTACCATACAAGGAAAGGAACTGCATTTACTCCACGTACTTCCTAATTCCAAAGGTAGACGGAACATTGCGTCCAATACTAGACCTAAGATTTCTCAACAAATTCATAAAAACTCAAAGATACAAAATGACAACTCTGCAAGAGGTGATACCTCAGTTGCAAAAAGGAGACTACATGGCAACCATAGACTTAAAAGATGCATACTTGCACATTCCCATAAACAAAAGACACAAAGATCTATTAAGATTTGTTGCCAACAAAACACACTACCAATTCAAAGTGCTAGCATTCGAACTAAAGTCAGCACCAAGAGTCTTCACAAAGTGCCTAACTGCAATAGCCGCTCATCTGAGAAGACCAGGAATTCATGCATACCCGTACCTAGATGACTGGTTAATAAGAGCAAGCTCTTACAGTCTCTGCAAACATCATATACAACAAATGATAGAGACACTAGTTCAACTCGGATTTTACATTGGGCAAATCGTCGCCAGAACAAGAGAAGGTGTTCTTGGGGGCAGAAATCAATACGATATTAGGGAAGGTGTTCCCAAGCAAGAAGAGAACATTAGCACTGCTGAAGGAGACACATCTATACCACAGGGGGCAAGCTCTGACAGTGAGGAAACTACTAGGAATGATGGCTTCATGCATTCATTTAATCCTCATCATTTGATTACACGAGACCGTTCCAAGAATGGCTTCAAGAGCAATGGTCACAAGCAACAGGGAGTTTGGAAGATCTAGTGCTTGTCACTCAGGCAGTAGCACAAGGCAGACCTTTCACACAACCAACTCCAACAGTGACCATAACAACAGTTGCTTCCCAGATAGGATGGGGAGCGCACATGGAAAACCTCAAAGTAAGGGGTTGCGGACACAACCGGATGCAGTAAAGCTCATCAATTTCCTGGAGTTAAAGACAGTGTTCCTAGCCTTAAAAGCCTTTCAGAAAGAGCTCTACGGAAAGAAAGTGTTAATACAAACAGACAACACAACCACCATGTTTTACATAAACTAGCAAGGAGGGACACTGTCTTTAGCACTCTCAACTCTAGCTCAATAGCTTTGGAGATGGGCAATCCCAAAGAGCATAGACATAATAGCAATACACCTGCCAGGAAAGGATAATGTAGAAGCAGACAGATGAGCAGATAGACGTCATCACCCCACGAGTGGGAAGTGAATCAATCGGAACTCCACAAGATTTTCAAGAAATGGGGAACTCCGCAAATCGACCTATTTGCAACTCCCCACAATGCAAAATGCCAATGCTTCGCATCCAGGCAACCTTGCAAACAGTCCCTAGGGAATGCGCTATGGATAGACTGGTCAGGGATATTTGCTTATGCTCCCCCTCCCCCCCCCGATACCACTTCTCCACAGGGTGATCACCAAATGCAAGATCAGCCACATGACAATGATTCTCATTGCACCACAGTGGGCCAGGCAGACTTGGTTCTCAGAGATAATGGAGATCACTCAAGGAACAGTGCATAAATTTCCAAAAAGGCAAGACCTATTAACAATGCAAAATGGAAAGGTACTTCACCCAGAACCCAAGAGCCTAAGCCTGGCGGCATGGCTCCTGAGGACTTAGAATTTGAACACCTCAAAAAACGGAAAGCACAATGACAGTGCTAAGAGAAGCTAGAAGACCAACAACAAGAAAATGTTACACAGCGAAATGGAGAAGATACTCTCAACGGTGCCTTAAAAACATCTTTCAAAAAAGATCACTAGGGAAACAACAGTTCTAAAGTACTTAATACATTTACTACAAAGTAAACTAAGCTACACATCATTAAAAGTACACTTGGCAGCAATTGTAGCGTATACAAGAGGCGAAACAGTGAAAAGTTCTTTCACTTCTCATGTAGTCAAAAGGTTCCTGGAAGGAGCAAAAAGGATAGCACCTCCAAAGATGGTGCCAGCACCCACATGGAACCTGAATATAGTGCTTGCCCAGCTGATGAAAGCACCATTCAAACCACTACATAAAGCAACGCCACAAATGCTCACGCTAAAAACTGCATTTTTAGTAGCAATTGCATCTCTACGTAGAGTTAGTGAATTGCAAGCACTAACACTACAGGAACCCTACTTCCAAATACATAATGACACGATTGTCATGAGATCAGATCCACACTTTATGCCAAAGGTGGTATCAAAATTCCACATAAACCAAACTATACAAATACCAAGTTTCTTTAAAAACCAGACACAAGCAGAAAAAGCATTGCACACTCTTGACGCTAGAAGAGCAGTCCTGTATTACATTGAAAAAAACAAAGAATACAGGAAAACAAAACAATTTTTTGTATCTTTTGCTAACAGCTTTCTAGGACGACCAGTAACCAAAAACACCATTGCAAGATGGATTGCACAAGCCATAGTTATGCCACAAACAAGCAGGGCAAACATTACATGCAGCCCCACGGGCTCACTCAACAAGGAAGAAAGGAGCAACAGTTGCATTTCTAGTAAATACTCCAATTCAAGACATTTTGCCTAGCAGCAGCATGGACTTCAGTGCACACGTTCACAAAACATTACTGTGTGGACATTCAAATGAATAAAGAAGCACAAGTAGGACAAAAGATCTTACAACATATTTTCACAAACCAGCGCTCATCTTCCACCCAGCCACCACAAGACCAGCAAACCGCTACAAAGTCTATGCACAGCATGTGAATCCAGAAAAGATTCACGCTGCAAAACGTATAGTTTCTTACCTGTCGGTGTAGTTTTGCAGCTTGAAGAATTTTCTGGATTCACTAGCGAACCCACCCTCCTCCGCCAATCAATCAATCAAAGATATGTTTATTTACACCAATGGTCTTTAAACAACACTGCATTAAAATATGATAGCAAATACATATTTAATAGTAATTTTCATCTAATAAAACCATAAAAAAAATTACCCATGTAAAATATATATTCGAATAAGATCTGCAAGTAATTCTGTAAAATACATCCGCTCTCCTACTAATTCTCAATAAACACTGCAGTAGCTGCCCCCATGAATCTTCCAATAGCACATGCTATGTCTAAAAAGCACATATCAATTAAAAATTCTGCGGCATGTCCTCGTCATAATTTCATATTTCAGGAATATTGAGCATAACCATTGTCTCAGCTGTTTGATTTTTAGGCAATCCAACAAAATATGCAACATATCACATTTGGTATTCAACCCACAGGAACAATTCCCTCCTATACCAATAATTTTTGCTTTTACCATATCTCTCATCTTACAAGGGTTGAGTCCAATTCTTACTCTCAACACTTCGGTTCTTAGCAGCTGGTTTGGTAGGGTATCCACCTATGGATAACTCACTTTATTCTGCCACGCATTTAACATAAAATGCACAAATTGTTTCTCTCTTAAATATTGATAGTCACTTTAGTTGGACAATTCTTTGCCTAGCGCTTTTAGCTCACACTTGGAGATTTCTATTTGTAAGGTCTGTGGGAGCAGCTTTACTTTCATATGTGTGCAAACAGAAACCAGGTTAGTCCTAACCTTTTTTGCCCATTTTAATTCACTTTGCACAATTTTATTCTTGCACCACTGAGAGATTTTCTGTCCATCCTCCCCACTCAGTTTCCCCCAGAATCTTATTAGGGCTTTTTCGCGGCCAACATTTTCCATGAGGTCATGCCAGTTTCTAATCTTATTGCTTGGATCATGGCTGAACTGAGAAGTGACAGTAAATACTTCAGGCATTTCCCCTCCCCTACATCCCACCTGTTTTTACCACTAATATATAGCAATTTAGCTCCATATTGAAGTTGCGGGGGGATCATTGCTTCGTAGGCTTTTGGGGCTGGTCTACATTTTTTTTCCAACCAACTCACCGAGACAATAGCCCTGGTCTTTAAAGCCTCTAGGTGAAATTTCCATTTCAGGGACCACTCAAACAAGACTCCAAGGTACTTGTATTCATTAACTAATTCAAGTCTCTCCGAGCCTGGGTGCCAATTAAATTTGCTTTTAGTTTTTCCAAAGCAAAACACTCTAGTTTTATCCATGTTTACCACTAATTTTTTTCCCCCTACAATAATTCTCTAATTTCCTTTGCAGGCCTATTTCAGTCTGGTCTAAGATCGTCTGCCACACGTTTACCATTCATCTTGGGGCTAAATCCATTTGCGGCAGCTAGGATCACAGGCAGGTCGGCAACAAATAACGAGAAAAGTAAAGGGGCTAATACACAACCCTGTCTCAACCCATTATTTTTTTTTTTATATTGATTTGTTTTATTGATTTTCGTAAAACATAAAACTACAAGACTCAGTATTGCAATATTGCGCTACAGTTCATACATATGTAACATTTGTCAAATAAGAGCAGTTGGCGGCTAAACAACAAATCAGTAGACATATTAATGAAATCATACATAACTCTCCCATGTATAGTCAACTGCTTCAAGAGGGCAACTAGTGGACCAGAATACTGGTATCACAACCAACAGTGGGTGGAGAGCAGCCTCGTCTACACATTTAGAAAGGGTGAACATGTGTCTCGAGCGTGCTAACTATGTGATTGGATGGGCGAATCACTCATATCGCCAGATAAGGTGTACTGATAAGTGTTGTATAGTTCCCAGAAGTTCTTGGGTCTATTGCGTGGGGGGAGAAGCTCACTGAAAAGCTCCGTCTGCGTACTGCAGAATGTCATGTCGTTCTTCCACTGTGCGACCGCAGGGAGAGGGCCACGAGACCAGTGAATAGCAACCCTACGTTTGGCAATCAGCATTCCCATATCCACCAGACGACGTACCCCTTTTGGGATTAGCTTAGAGTAGCTTAATAGTGCCAGCGCTGGGTCGGGATCAAGGGTTAGTTTCGTGATGAGCCCTATTTCCTTGAAGATGGAGACCCAAAATGCCGCAACACCGGGGCATAACCAGGCCAGGTGGATGAAATCGGCTAATGGGGCATGGCAGCGATCACATGTCGTGTTCTCCCGCAATCCGTACCTATGCAGCCTCTCCGGCGTATAATAAAGTCGGTTAAGATATTTAAAGTGTATCAGTCGGTGCCTGCCGTTAAGTGAGATCCGCTTTGTGCTGGTGCAGCAGTAGGCCCACATAGTATCAGCTATGTCCATGCTAAAGTCTCGCTGCCATGCCAAGCGCGCCTTGGTGTAGTGGTTCGCTCTATATAGCATAGATGTGTTATAAATAATCGCTACTATGCGCTTTGGGGATTTCGTCCGCATAATGTGTGTCAGAGCCAGAAGTTCCGGTGGTTCTAGATCCTCGGCCCCCAGTAGCTCCCTCATTGCATGCCTCGTTCTATGGAATTGTAATTTCGTCAAAATGGTGTGTGTCCGTTAAGTAGAGCTAAATTCGTCCCAGCCTTTGGCCGTCCCATCATCAAACAATTCCCCGATCGTGCTTATACCCAATGTGTGAAGCGCCTGCGTGACCCCCCTCTCCCTACAGGGTGACAACCATACACACCAGTCTAGCCGCGTTAATGGGGAGTAAAGTATCGCACCTGCCTGCAACTGTAGTAGGTAGTGCCAGGCATGGGCCGTGGCATTGATAGAATCCAAGATGCATGTTCTACGATCAGTCGTCTGAAATAACATTGCTGGGAGCGTAAGTGGGTCAGCAACTGCAGATTCGATACGTAGGTGTGGTATGTCCGGGGAGCCATGCATCCAGTAATATGCATGCGCGCCTTGTGCTGCTCTATAATATAAATTAAGATCTGGCGCTCCCAGTCCGCCCATCGAGTAAGGCAGAACCAATATCTGCCACTTCACTCGCGGTTGCTTGCCAGCCCACGCAAGACGGATCATCAGTGCGGTGAGGCGATCGAAAAAGGCACGTGGGAGAACCATGGGAATATTGGTAAATAGAAACAGTAGACGTGGCAAAACTACCATCTTCATGATGGATATTCTGCCGAGTAGCGACAACGGGAGCTTTATCCACTTTTCAACATCATCTTCCAGCTTGCTAAAGGCCGTCCCGTAGTTTTCCCTGAAGACCGTGTCGGAGTCCGTGTGTATTTTAATACCCAAATATCTTACCGCCTCCGTAGTCCACTACAGGGGATAATCTAGGTCAAACTGAGGGGTATTCGGGGTGAGCGGAAAAATGATGGACTTCTGCCAATTAACATGTAGACCTGAGAGAACCCCAAAGCGCACCACCTCACAGAGAATAGCCGAGAGGTTAGATTCTGGGTGTCTGACGTACAAAAGTGTATCGTCCGCATATGTGGATACTATAAATTTATAGCGTGGGAAACTTATTCCCCGATGCTGATGATATTCCCGGAGCGCGCAGGCTAACGGTTCTGTCACTAGAGCGTAAAGCAGCGGAGATAATGGGCAGCCCTGCCTGGTGCCCCGTGATATGCGAATAGAGTCCGTAACTAGGTTGCCTATTTTAATTCTGGCCGTGGGTCTGCTGTAAAGTGTGCCGACTAGTTGCAGGAAAACTGGGCTCACTCCCATCCTAGTGAGTACATGCTTCATGAACGGCCACTCCACGGAATCAAACGCCTTCTCTATATCTAGGAAGACCGCAACCGCTGGAGTTTCTGGCTTAATGTGTTGCAATGCACCAAAGACCGTGCGTAGGTTGTAAGTTAAGTTCCTACCTGGGACAAACCCCGCCTGCTCCGGCGCAACCAAGATCGGGACTAGAGGGACCAGGCGGTTAGCGAGAATTTTTGCGAATATCTTTGTTTCTACATTAAGCAGCGATAAAGGCCGATACGACGCACAGTCCATCGGAGACTTACCGGGCTTAAGTAGAGCCACAATCACTGCTTCAGACATTGAAGGAGGCATACGTCCCGTAACACACATGTCGTCAGAGTGTAACCAATTGCGGAATCAATAGATCCAGAAATGACCTATAGAAGGTAACCGTCTGACCCCGGAGCACTCCCAGCCCGCATACTAGTTAAGGCGAGAAGAATTTCATCTTTCTCTATGGGTCTCATGAGGAAGTCTCTGAGTATCGGAGAGCCACGGGAGTCGTATATGAGCCAAATAATCAATGATGTCATCTGTGGCGACGTTCTTGGAGGCATAGAGTTCGTTATAATATTGCCGGAATCTATCCGCCACCTCTGTGGCGTCGGTCAATAGCTCGCCCTCAACTGACATAACCTCAACTGTGTGCAGCGTTTCCCTGCGTTTCTTAAGGGATTGCGCTAAAACTGCCCCCGGCCTTTCACTCTCTCCATACGCCCTGGCAGTAGCATATTTACCCAGGTGTTTGATCTCGTCGTCGGCTGCTATATGGTAGTCCTTTAGCAACCCAGCTAGCTCCCCCCTAACTGAATCTTCCCCATCCGCCAATAGACGTCGCTCTAGTATCTTGATTTTCCCCTCCAAATCTGTTAAACGATTATGTATGGATTGGAGTACCCCCGAGTGTTTTGACATAGTAATCCCCCTGATATAGACTTTGAAGGTCTCCCAGACAACCTGATAGTCCTCTACGGAGTCCACATTCTTATCGAAAAAGGTCTCAAGAGCCTCAGCCAGTTCTTCCTTGAATACTGCGTCAAGTAAGGAGTAGGGAGGAAACCGCCAAGTGAACGGGGGTATGAGCCTGCTAGGGGTATCTATCACCAGCAGTATCGGTGAATGATCAGAGAGTGTCCGTGGTAGCACCTGGCAAGAGCGGACCCTGTCGCAAAGTGTCGTAGCTGCCAGCCAATAGTCGATGCGAGTGTGTAAGTTGTAATACGCAGAATAGTGTGTATAGCCTCCCACGTTTGGATGTTTCAAACGCCAAACATCATTTGTCGAACCTAATCAGCGTGCAGTCAACCTCCCTCGCAGCGGCAGTGACGTGTCTCTCAGGACCACCCGATCTGTCTAAACCAGGGTTCCGAACCAGGTTGAAATCACCCCCCCCATAACTGGCGGCTCTCGCCACAACTGCCCACCCTATTCGCCAATGTAGTAAAAAACTCAGGGCTATCAAAATTTGGGCCGTATACATTGACAAGTAAATCCATGCCCTTCCCAGAACACCTAGGAATGACGAATCTGCCCTCGGTATCAGTGTACAGCGGGACAAAAGTGAAAGTTGATTTAGGGTTGATCCAAGTGAGCACACCTCGCACATGTGTGGTGAAACCAGCAGCATGGATGTTTCCTTGCAGGCCTCTGCTGTGCAACATGGGGGAATTTAGGGGGAGATGCGTTTCTTGTAAAAGGGCCACATCTATGGTGTCTTGTCAAATATGAAAGGATTGTACGTACTTTCCTATGGTCATTTAGTCCCCTAACATTCCATGTGAGGGCTCTTAATGTGTCCACCCTGGATTCTTGATCAACCCCCAGCCTATGTGCCGGGGGATCAATTCGCGTCACCATGTCTCAATAGGGTGTGGTACTGTGTAACAAGTGATGACATTCACAATTGTGTACAATACAACATCTGAGTCTCAACAACCCTCCACCCCCCTCCCACATCAGGGCCCCCCCCAACCAGGACCTGACGAAAGGATACTCAAAAAGTTGTCTACAACAAAAAGTACAAAGCGCTGCTATGAACAAAAGAGCAGCTATCCCTTCCTTCGGAAAACAACATGAACAAAGCCCGCAGTGTGTGTTACACTCGTAGGCGGAGGTTGCCAACAATATACTGTCGACCAACTGGGTGACAGTTAACGGCCCCCGCACTCCGACTAGCTGATTTTGAGCATTAACCAAAAGGCATATGCAGCCCCTACTGAATCTAGCAGTGGATTCAAGCAGGCAACCAAGTCCGCCACTCAACTAGACAATAATGTGGCCAACCACGGCGGGTGATAGACTCTGGGCAGCATGACATTACAACTGAACAGACCCAAGACACCACCCATTGCCTCCCTTAGAGAGGGATCTACCCATAAGGGACCAGGGCATCATACACTCCATTCGGATACATGTCTTATCTGTATAACGATCAAGCAGATTTCAGTCCTGCTCCTCCAGGGATCCTCCAACCGCTCCAGGCGATGCATCCTTATCCGGGCTGTGGTGCTCCCCCTGGTCCAGTCTTTCATGGCTTTTTGTAGCATCTTTGGATCTGTAAAAAAGTGCGATCTGCCCTGGTGATTGACGCGTAGGCGAGCAGGGTACAACATTGCATAGTCAATGTTATGGTCTCTTAGTTGCTTCTTGAGTGGCACAAACTGGCGATGCGCCTCCTGCACCTTCATGGTGAAGTCCGGAAATAATGCAATCGTAGACCCTTCGTAGTGCAGAGTCTGTTTTTCCCTTGCGACACGTAGTGCCGCATCCCTGTCGCGGTAGTTGAGCAACTTAGCTATTATTGGCCGCGGCGGGGCACCAGGCGCCGGGCGCGGACCCAGTGAGCGGTGCGCCCGTTCCACCACAAACATGGGCGAAAATGTGTCAGAGCCCAAAAGCGTGACTAGCAATTTCTCAATGAACTGCTCCATGTTACCGGTAGAGGTCGATTCCGGCAAGCCAGTAATTCGCAGGTTACTTCTTCGAGACCTCGCCTCTAAGTCTTCAGTCTTATCTTGCAGCACTTGAAGCACTCTGTCTACACGTTTGCAGCTAGTATCCATATCAGTTTGCGCCTCCTCCACCTCCGTGATACGCCTTTCCGCCATATCTATGCGTTCAGCATGTTTATCAATCCTCTCAGACATCCGATCCATACGATAGGAAAGGGAGTCAATCTTTGTACCTAAGACCGTGAGCGAAGCTTGCAAGCCCTTTTCCATTGAGGCCAGCATGGCCTTGATATCGCCTTCATGGGACTCCTGCTCTCGCTCGCCGCCATTATGTCGATCATCAGCAGACAGTGCGCGGTCTCTAGGCTTGCGCTGCTCAAATGTCAGTCTCTGTTGCGTCTTGTCCGTTCTGCCCATGACTGAGAACCGCAGTGTAACCCACCAGGTCTGGACTGGGTAACACAGTATACACCAGCACTAGCACGTGTTATGACCGGCGTATGCCAATATGAGGGAACAGTGGCCAAATGCAGCTTGCCACACTTCACACAAGGATTGCAGCGTTTCGCACGTAGATACCTTGAGGGCACTCAGCCGCTCAGCATGGACAATATCTCCGCAGTGGATAAGCCTACTCTCTCCTCCAGGGGCCACACGACGGCCCAACGTCCCCTTGGCTGCGCAAAGCGGAGTCCCCGCTTTCTAGTATTGCGGGCGACAGTGCAACAAAGGACAGGAGAGCGCCTCGCGCTCGCATGTTCCAAGCACGATGTCCGTGGCAGCTGGAGTTTGCAGTGGCGGTGGCAATACCGGGTGTAGAGAAACCGCAAACAGTGGGGCACAGCAGGGAATAAAGCAAACTCCTCCGGGCAGCTTTGATCCTAACAAGCTGAGTGGTGATATTCTAAATGGCGGCCCGTACCCCTCTCCGCTTTCCACTTTCAGGCCACAGCTGGTGCTCTATGCAGTCAAGGGTCACGCAGGCGAGTGCCAGGCTCCAGAGCGCCACCCCACACACAAGCGCACCGCCGCGCTCACCACTACGTCGATGCTGTTCAGGCCGCGGACCTCAATCTGAACAGCTGCGAATTTACTCCTCCTCTCTCCATGCAGGGTTAGGGTGTTGCAGTCAGCGCTTCACCATATGCGATCAGCGGCCTCATTCACGGGTGACTTGCGCCGCCCCAGGACCTCGACCGGCACACGTCTGCACACTCGCCCAGTCTGAGCGCACTTCCGGCAGGAAGGCAAATCGGGTCCGGGGGATACACGGCCCAAAGGACGCGCCGCACCGACACCCCCTGTCTCACCGTGCACACGTCTCAGCACAGGCGGGATGGCTCATTCCAGAGCGGATCGTTGCAGCCACACCGCGCTCTAGCGTGCGATCTCGATGCCTCGGGTAAATGCAGGATTAATGTCGAATAATGCTTTCAGATGTGCGGAGCGCTTCTGTTAGGCGGCTATCTTCGTCGCCGGCAAGCCCCGCCCCCCTGTCTCAACCCATTATTCACTTGTATTTTTTGTGTTAAAGTCCCCGTGGTATCCAAAATAACCAGGGCACAGTTACTCCTATGTAGCTCCTGAATAAGCCTTAAGAGGTCTTTTGGGATATCTAATTTTCCCAATGCCTCCAATAGGCGATTTCCATCTACAAGATCAGAAGCTGCATGGAAGTCTACAAAGCAACAAAATAGGCTCCCCCTCTGCTCCACAGACTTGCATGCAATAGACCAGAGCAAGAAACAGTGGTCAATTGTCAAGTGCCGTTCCTTAAATCCCCTGTTCCGGGGTACTATACCATTAAGATCGGTCCAACCTTTTAGCATTCCCAGGATTATTTTTGCAAATACCCTTTCGGCCACATCTAGGAGGTTATAGTTTTTTGGGCTTTTTATATATCCCTTTTTATGTATCGGCCTGATAATTGCCCCTCTCCAGTTTTCAGGTATAATCCCTGTATCCAAAATTCTATCAAGCAACCTATACAATAGCTCCGCCCACCAATCCGGGGGATTTAAAAAAAATAATTATTGCAGGCATATTATCTGGTCCAGCAGCTCGGGTAAGGCTTAATCTTGCGATTGTATTTCTAATGTTTCTTAATGCAAACATAGCCCTTATATCCTCACCCACTTTCTCCCAAGGGGTTGCTCGTTTCCCAACCATCTCTTCTTTACCATATATCTCCTCCAGATGGTCCACCCAAGCTTGCTCCTCCACCGCACAGACCATCCGTCCCTGAGTTTTTCCTGACCCCTCTTGTACTAATTTCCAAAAATATTTTATGTTTTTAGTTTCTATTGCCTCTATCACAAGTCTCAAACACTTCTTTTTGTATCCTCTTTTCTGGTCTCTGATTACATTTTTATACCTTCGCCTTAACTTCATCAGCACATTAAGGCTTTCTCTATCATACCTTAATTTAATGCTTCTCTCCCCTTTCCTTATCTGTGCCTTAAGGATCTTGCATTCCTCAGTGAACCAATTGTTTTATTACTTTGATTGTTTGGGGGCTTTGCATTCCTTAATCCCTTCCCTTTTAAGACTGTTCTAAGACACTGTACTACCTGTCCAATAATATTCTCATACCCTTCCGGGTGGGGCTCTAAGCTATCACTCATTGATTGGTTTTGCTGTAAATTTGGCAATTTTTCCATATGTTCCTCTGTTAGTCTAGTGGACAATCGTTTAGGGTAATCCATCTGAATGGGGATCACCTTTTCCCTTTGTACAACTTTTCCTCTTCTCAATTTTAACTTCAAAGGATGGTGGTCTCTTCCTTCTTCAGAGCCCACTTTAAAATCCCTTATTTTGTATAAGTTCCAAGCATGCATATACATATAATCAATTGGGCATAATTGTTGGCCGATCTTAAAAGTCTGATGTGCTGAGCAATCCTCACCTACCCGCCCTTTAAGCAAACTAGACCTTTTGAGCCCAGGTAGTTTCCCAGTGCTATATCCCATTTAGATCCTTTAGTTCTAGGGAAATTTGCCATCTTTATATTAAATGATTTCAGCATTTCTTTGGACCATTTGTCCATATTGTTTGGTTTCAGTCTGTGGTTCAGGTCCCCCATCAATATAAAAATATCTTTCGAGTAACTTTCACACAACCAATCAATGTCCTCTTTCATCCTTCTCATTTCTTGACTATATTCCTCAGACCGCCTCCCCCCCCCCCCTGTATATAGAGATTAGCCATTATCAGCTTTTCATTCATAGGGTATGGGTCCCTGGGCTCCACCTTGCATGCTACCAGCCATTTTCATCTTACTGATAGGGGTGTTACCTTTCTAGCTATTCTAGTTGATATTAGGGTAGAAATTATTCCTGTAGGTCGTCCTTGCTGCCCTCTTGTTGCAGGCTTATGAACCGGCGCATATCCTTCTATTGTTGGGGGTTACATCGCACAGCCAGGTTGCTTGCAGGCACACGATCTCATGAGTATCTATTATTTTTTTGAAGGTTTCTGATTTTGAAATTTTACTGCAGCTATTTATATTACAAGGAAGAACCCCAAGGCTGTGCGATGACCCGGTATCCTAATCTGTTTCACTTAGCCACCCCTCTTCTCTCTGGGTTGGCGTAGAACAGTTCGAGGACGTATCTCCACAGATTTCATCACTCCAGCCCTTTGCCATCCTCCCCCCAGTTACTGTGATTTCCATGCCTTCCTTTCAATCCAACTCCTGGTCAATTAGTCTTATTTGTCTTTGCCCCAGACCCGCTTGATGGCTCAGAAATACTGATCTTTGATTATCTGCTGTAGGTAGTTCTGCATCTGGGACTAACCTTAATCCTTCCCTCTTCAGCTCCTTTTCTGCTTTTATTATTGTATGTTTTACTAAGCCAGAATACATCAGGGCTTTGGTTACCTCCTTCCCGTTTTTATTTTATATAAACTCTACTCGTCGAAGGTCATTTGTCCCTGTCTCTCTTAGACTGACACATTTGGAAAAGGTTAGTAATAACTAAGATCGATTTAGGGGGGTGTAGTTTTCTTAATCTTTTACCCCCATCCTTATAGTGTGATACTTCTAGGTACAGCCCCAAACTTCTCCGCTCCTTTTTCTCTGTATCTTTTATTTTTTCCATGTTTTTACTTTTCGCTTCCCTTCCCCACCTGGTTAAGTTCCCACTAATCATTCCTTGCACCGTCACAATATCTTTCCTAATTAGTGGTCTACTTGGGCCACCGTTCTCCTGCTTTCTACTTTCATCCTTTTTTGATCTTAATTGTATCTTCTTTCCTCTTTTTTAATTTTCATCCTTCGTTCTATACTTTTGCTCTTTCTGCGTTTTCTGGGTGTTCTTTTTTTAGGTCTCGCAGACCTGCGTTACAGCGCGCATGCGCTGCTCGCTCTGCGAGGCTTCTTGTAATCGAGCAGATTTCAGAAGGGTGCTTTAAGCCCCGCCACTTCTTCCCATTGGCTTGCGTCATAGTTCATGCTAAACGCTGGCTTTCTATTGTGAACGAAGCTTCTTAGTCCCTCCTTGTTACCGCCCTGTCTCCTTTTTGCCCCGCCCATCCGGACTGGATCGTTTACTTGCGGCGTTGCACTGTAAGCACTTTTCTTTTACCCTCGGGCGGGGCGTCAGACTCTGCCGAGATCTGTGAGCGCCGGACGGGGCTGGGGGCGTGGCCCCCTCCGCTCCCTCCTATCCCGCGGACAGATGGAGAGTTGGTTTCGCCTGGTTTAGAACATTCCTTTTGGATCACTGCTTTTGTCCTCCGCAGTCAGGGACTGGAGTCACCCAACGGCGCTACAGATTGCTTTGCAGGTCCTGAATAGGAAGTAGAACATCGATAATATCGAACTTGGGCTATTTTACAATTTTCATTTGGGCTTTATTATGTATTATGATTTTTTTACTGGTTCCACTTTGAAAAACCTACACTTCCATCATGGCCGCCACGTAGACTAACCAGCTTTGGAATCAAACTACGATCCCTAACAGCAGACGGAAACGTGATCTGTCACATGACTTCCGCCTGACTATTTCTAAACGTTTTCCAATCGCGGCGGTTGCTCCGAATCATCCGGCTTCCTATCCCACGTGTTGCATCTATCGACAGTCGGCGTGGTTGGCTCGAGGCATATCGAATACCTCATTGTAGGACCCCGACTCAGAAGGCTTATTTATCAGGCTAGAAACCGCTGTAAGTCCGGGTTACTATTCACACAGTCTTTTTTGTACCATAACGTATTCCATCACTTTTGCGACGCTGGATTCCATCTATGTATCGGTATTTTGTATTGTTTTTTCCAGCCGTGGTTATAGTGATAACTTGGGTGGCAGGGGGTACGTCATGCACGGTTCAGTGTTCTGGACATGCCCTGCATTATGGGCGGGGGTGGGCGGGCTGGTTGTTACGTGGGGTAGTGATTAAACCTACCATGCACAGTACAGGGTTTGGAGTTGGGGGAGGGCAGCAGTAGTGCCACGCTTGTTTAAGAGTTGGTGCGAGCAAAGGGCAGGTAACACCAAGTAGGATCACGCTAGGGCAGTGGTTGTTTCCCGGGAATACAGGAATTCGCATTTAAAGACGCGGCTGTGGGGACGTCACAAGTGTAATGTTTCAGAGATGGGGCAGTGGGATTTTCACACACAGGAACTACATGTTTATATCCCAGGGGGAGGGCAGTTGGTATCATGATTCATTAGTTTGCAAAGCGCACTGTTCTCCACTTTTAATGTATTCAAATTGTCGGCCTGGTGAAAATCAAAGGCTAGTTGGCCCTGCCATAATTTGAGCTTGTAACTTCCAGTTTACCCCCGATGTCAATAACGAGCACTTGACTTAAGCCATCAAGCCGCCTTGCACTTTTAGTACCAAAGAAAATATTTAGAAAATGTGTTATTGTGTGTACATGTGGACATTACTGGCAGGAAGCTATCACCCCAGACTTCTTCCGACCCACTGGTTCTCCAATCCATGCCTTGATCTCGAGCTATCCTACGAATAATTGCTTACTAGTTCTCCTTTTTTATTTTTCTGTTTCTCATTTTCTTTGCCTCACTTCTCTTCTCTTTTTGCCGTCATATTAATTGCATGTGTTCCATTTCTAAGGCTCGCATTGATTTTTCATTTACTCTCTCTCTGCCTCACCTGTCTGTCCAACTTTCTTTTCCCACCGTCTCCATTTAACATTAACTATCCGGTGTTAATAATCCCTTGGTGTTTCTCTCTATAGGAGAACGCACGGCTCTACTCTCTCTTAGAAGTGCGGCTAAATATAGCGCCTCTTATGTTTTTACTCGGACTTTAATGGCTCACTTGCAAGCAAGGGGAGAACCCCAGTACGGTGCAGACCTTATGTGATGCAAGTGAAGTCATATTAGGGTAATGGTAAAATGACTTACAATAGTGACGTGGAGTATTGAACCCTGCCTATCCAGAGCAACTTTTAAACGTCCAATAGAAATAGAAGAAAGCCTCATTGTTACAATATGTCCGTGTTTTTTGAGTCCGCAGAACAGATCCAACAGCAGGCATATAATCCATGCTGGCACTCTCTCCACGTCGTGAGTTTGTATATTTATAACTGCAGGTGGCAGACTGGATTAGTTTGACTTTAAGTAAATAGAGTAAACCTTTAATGAAGTAACCATATAATTCTATTGGGAGTTTTAAAACCTTTTTTCTAACAAGCATTTGCAATGCAATAGGTCTCGCATTTACGCGAGTTTTAGCTATTGGCATTGTAAATGACAATGCCTTTTATGTTTTAAAACCAAAAATAAAAGGCATTGTCATTTGCAATGTCAATAGCTCAAACTCGCGTAAATGCGAGACCTATTGCATTGCAAATGCTTGTTTAAGTTCAGGCTTTCTGATTTCTTATTTTTACTATCAGTAACCCTAATACTGACAATGTTCTTTTTTCCCCCCAATAACTTCTCCCTCCCATTTATATTCTTGATCACCCTTCTCGCTCTTGGTATGCATTGTCAATAACTGGTTGCTTCTCCAGATTTCTTTACAAGCATTGGGCACCTCTAGACATATACACTATGACCCCCTACTGTATGTATAGGTTGCTCTCCTGGCTCCCTATTTACATTTTCGCTCCTTACTGGTCTGACTATAGATGGCATATGTTCTCGTATTTGTTTCAGCTCGCCCACAATTAAATGCCGCTGTACTTTTTGAGATTTCAAAATATAATTATTCACCATAGATACTTCCAACAGTCCTTGTAAAGTCTTTAGTAGAATCACCATTACATCCAACATAGTTCAAGATGGGGTCGCTGAAATCTCTAAATTAGGGGTAGAGTCAAATACTGAGCTTGCACTTTTCGGGTTTATCTCCGGGCTCTCCATCTGCACCCCCTGTTCGAACTCATTACCCACCAATCCTGAGGTACTATACTCTAAATGTCCCGCCTTCTCCTTCTGTTGCTGAGGGCTTCCACCTATCTGGGGGGTGAATAGGCGTGGTGATGAAGACAACCTTGGATTAAAAGTATGAACACGTTGGTTGGCTAAGGATTGGTTGATAATGATGGGTAGTTCTGGGTCTGGTGGAATCGACCAACCAACCCTACCTCGGATTGGGCCTCTGTTTGTTGCCTATCCACCTTTATGCCTGGATTTGGCAATTGCTCTTTCCTTTTAAAATGTTTGCTCACGAAGTCCTTGATGGGGCTAGAAAGGACCAGCCCACCTCCCTTCTCGTCTTGTTGCCGGCTTTCCTGAGATATCCAGCTGCTAATCTGGCATGCTGTATTTTTGCTTTTCCTTTTACTTTTGATGCTACCTTAACCTCTTCTACTGGATCAATTCTCATCATGGTGTCAGTTGACGAGCCGTTACCTTTCCGCAGTTTACTTCTGCCAGGTGCCATCCCCACTACTACGCAGCACTTTTCCCTTGCACTCCAGGGGCACCTAGTGCTCTTTTGCGATGTTTAAAATAAATTGCTCTACTCTGTGGCTTACTTTAATAAAAATCACTCAATAGCCAACACTTCCACTTACCTCTGCTGTGCCTGTATGTTTTGTCCTCTCCTGTCGCCGCCTCCACTCAATTTTTCAGTTTTCTCCGATCTTCTCCAGTCCTCTTCTGCTAGTGTTTAAATAATGAGCTAATTGTAGGCAATTGTTGAAGTTTTTACTGGCTTTGCTGGTGGTCCGGGCTCTAACGCCGTACTACGGCCGTAGGTACTGCTTGTACCCGCTCTTCCTCCTAGCCTCCTCCCTCCCCCCCTTTGGGGGAGCTGAGGACCCTGCCCAACCCTGCTTACAGCGTTTAACTCCAGGCCTTCTCTAAAGTGTTTTCCGCTGATTCAGAGGGTCGGCTGGGCCAGGGGTCGGCGACAGTAGATCACAGCAAATTCCTTATTCCAAGTTTCTTCTTTTGTTTATTTATTCCAATTTTTAGTGTCGGTATCGGCTGTCCGAACCGATTGCAGGTGTCCGCGTCTACCTTCAAGGATCCTGCGGGTGAGCGGTTAGGCGGGCACAAGCACGACAGGGCGCACATGTGCTCATTCACGTCAGGCTACGGCTACGGCAAACAGCCCGGCTACGGCAAACAGGGTGTGCGCCTTAAAGATCTTTCCGCCAGAAAGATGACAGGAGGGAGAAGAAGAAAAAAAAAGAATCCGAAGATGGCGACCAAAGGTAGGACCCAACCACTAGATGGCAGAATAATGCACAGCATGTGAATGCAGAAAATTCTTCAAGCTGCAAAACTACACCAACAGGTAAACTATACGTTTGGTAGATAGCAAGAAGCCATTTTGCAGTTGTGAACTGTGATATTTTTTTCCCCCCAAATCGCACGGTTTGCAAATAGTTTTGTATATCAGAACCATCGTCTCATATTTTATGGTAAATCTGTTCAGCCTGCACCCTCCGGGAGCTTATAGATTGCACCTTTTTGGAGTTATTTGCAGTCAAACCATGTTGTTTAGTTTTTGCCAAGACATTCTTCCGGCTGCTTCATCTTTAACCTCCAAGTCCCCCCCCCATTCATGATTAAAATATGTTGCTGTCTGTAATCTGCAATTTAACCCCTTGGCCGCGGCGGTAATTCCACTGCGGCGCGGGAGGGGTGGGGGGTGAGCGCGGCGCCGCCATGCTCGTGACGAAACCACGCCGTCATGAGTCACGGGCGAGCTGTGCTCATGACGGCGTGGTTCCATCATGACCCCGCCCACTCACTAATTCGCCCGCACAGGCGGGGAATCAGTCCCGCGTGGGTGGAGCGGCCGCAGCATGACGGAACCACGCCGTCATGAGCACACGCCGCCCGTGGCTCATGACGGCGTGGTTCCGTCATGCGCAGGGTAGGGGTTAAAGAGGGCAAGGTGTTTTCTAATTGTTGAGGACAATAAATCTTAATGTTTTAGGACATACATTTCCAGAGGGTAAACACCCAGTATGTAAAATATAGAACAAATGGGAAAGCTGTTGTAGAAAGGCAAGATCTGATATTGGTTCCAAAGGTTAAGATAATTTTCCTAAACCCCTTGTGCTAAACATAGGTTTCCTGAGCATTTTACTATAAGTTTGTTTTTCTGTGTATTCTCTTTATTTTGAAGACAATCTTTTTCTAGATGTCAGCCTCCATTTAACATATCACTCACACACACACACTCGCACACCCACACCACAGATTTTACTAAGAGTGAGCTGTTTCCAAAGGGTACATGTACTCCTCACTACAGGTTAATGCTGCCACCACTGTCAGTCTACTACTGTCTGAGTTGTTAGGGTAGTAGCCACTCTCTATAAAAGAGGGTTGCACTTTGCTTTCCTCCTTGATCTCAGAGCCAAGCGCGAAGGTCTCAGTCAGAGGGAGACTTGCAGTTATTGTCTACATAGGGCAGGGAGGCGTGCTGTCCAGAGCCTTATCAAGGACTTCTGTCGCAACAGTTGGTGAAAAAGCATGCACATCCAGAAAATGGAGAAACGCTCCTCCTTATGGATTGAGAGCCAAATATGTGTATTGTACAGATTGCACCCATGTAGCTGGTAGTATTGACATTTAATAAAAGATGTACCAGAAACATCATTTCAGACAGCAGTAATTGGGTTTATAAATGATTTGGGCGTAAGATAAATTGGTTTGTTTTGATTAATGAGGGCGTAACCAGACAGTCTACAATGTTAAATGATTTATCAAAAAGAATTAAAAAAACATTCATGGATTTTACTTTTAGACACCAGGGGTCTCCAACCTTGTCTGTAAAAAGAGCTACTTATGTTCAATAAAAATAATCCTGAGTTACTTATATTATTAGTGTTGTAATTGTGACCACATTGGATCAGATTATGTTAGTGGGGCACCAACTGCAAGATTGCGAGTAATGATCACTTCATTTCAGCAAACTTGGTTGCCAACAGTAATGTAAAAAAGGCTTTGTCAGTGTGGAATGCCTTTACATTTGTAACACACAACAGCAATAGGTGCAAACCCCTTGGCACCCACGGTTATAATATTAACCAGTCTCCCCAATGCCCCGTGATTTATTACTCAAATAGCAGATTTAAATATATTTTCAAAATGTTACCATTTTTCTCCAAACATCAGCTGCTGAGTTCTGAAAATGCACACAATTTAATCTTGAATATATGCCTTTCAAATTTTGGTGTATGTATGCGAGTGTATATATGTGTATGTATGTGAGTATGTATGGGAGTGTGTGTATGTGTGTGTGTGTGTGTGTGTGTATATATATATATATATATATATGTATTTGTGTGTTTGTATTTGTGTGTGTGTATGTACGTGTGTGTATATGTACGTGTGTTTATATGTATGTGTTGGTGTGTGTGTGTGTGTGTGTGTATATGCGTGTGTGTGTGTGTGTATAGACTCATTGAAAAAACTAAAGGTTACAGGGAGGTTCTAGTTAGGCTCAGGTTTCACTTGTACAAAATCAATGAAATTCAGCAGTTCTAGTTAGCTGAGCTAACTATAACTCGCGTCCCCCGCAATGCACTGTTTATAACTTCACATATTATATCACTCATGACCTGGTCAGTGACATCACTGATGACATCATCCAGTGACTGTGAGTGTTTTTACAGTTTGAGCCTTAAATATATATACAAAGGTGTATTGGTGAATCAGTGGGTGTATGAGTGCCTGTATGAATGATTCAGTGGGTGTGTGACTTTATAAGTGAGTGATTAGGTGTCTCAGTGGGTGTATGGGTGAATGACTGGTTGTGTGAATGTCTGTATCAGTCGGCCAGTTGGTGTCTAAGTGGCTGTATGGGTGTGTGAGTGGCTGTATGGGTGAGCGGTTGTCTGAGTACCTGTACGATTTTCTGAGTGTCTGTGCCGGTGGGTGAGGGTGTGTGTGTGACTTCCTGAATGGATGAGTGAGTGGGTGGGTGAGTCAGTGGCTGTATGGGTTAGTGAGTGCATGTGTGAGGGGCTGTATGGGTGAGTGAGTGGGTGTATGTCTGTGGGTGAGTAACTGAATGTGTCCGTGGTATATGGGTGAGTAGCTGGGTATGTGAAAGGCAGTAAAGGTGAGTGATAGGGTATATGAGTGACTGTATGGATGAGTGAGTGAATATGACATTGACTGGGTGAGTGCGTGTCAGTGACTGTATAGATGAGTGAGTACGTGTTAGTATCTGTATGAGTGAGTGGGTGTGTGTGCATCTGTATGGGTGAGTAAGTGGCAGTGTGATTGACTGTATGGGTGAGTGACTAGGTGTGTGAGTAGCTCTATGGGTGTAAGAGTGGATATGTCAGTGACCGTATTAGTGAGTGGGTGGGTGAATGAGTGAGTGGATGTGTGTAGATCTGAATCAGTTAGTGGGTGTGTAAGTAAGTAGTATGGGTCTGTGAATGGTTATGTGGGAGTGGGTGCATGAAAGGTTCCATGGGGGTGTGAGTGGGTCGCCAGTGATTCTGTGGATGTCACCTGAACCTAACTAGAACGCTCCTGCAATCTTTGGTTTTTCAATGAATTTCTAAGGTTTTTTTTTTTAATTCATTTTCCAAACTATAAGGTCCCTGTAACCTTTGGTTTTATTAAGTGAATTTATATGGTTTATAAAATTAGTAGTCGTGTTTTAAGAGTGGTGGAGAAAGGGGGCGGGCCTATCACCACCTCTCAGCAATCCCGCTGTGTGGGACTTACTGGAGGTAACGGGAGGGGTTTTAGCCCCCCCAAGGACCTTCACGAGGCAAGGGTACCTCATCCACCAACAAGTAGTCCCCCGGGAGGTGTGTTTGCACAGTGGTGGAGAAAGGGTGTGTGGCCTCCAAACTCCTCTTAGCAATCGGGCTGTGTGGGAGTTACTGGAGATAACAGGAGGGCTTATTGTCCCCCAAGGACCCTCCGCATCCAAGGGGAACTTCATCCCCCAAACAGCAGTGCGGCAGGAGTCGCGCTTGCAGAGTGATGCAGAAAAGGGGCGGGTCCTTGGCAATTTGCCGGTCCGTTTATTCGTTTATTTATTTTTTTGGTTCATAATGGGAGAGGACTGTGTGCCCCCCCCCCCCCCTCCTTCCCATGGCCAATTTCGGCCCCGGGGACCCCATTCCCTGGAGCCAAGCTTTTTTTGAATGGGGGAGGGGGGGTTGCATGGCCCCTCTCTCCAGGCCGATTTCGGTCCCAGAGACCCCAGGCCCGACCATTTACAGATGGAGGCTAGGGCTGTGCGGCCCCCCTCCTCTGGCCTAATTGGGCCCTGGGGGCGCCATGGCCTGGCCATTTAAAGTGGGTGCCTCCAGGGCACGTGCTCACCACGGGGGGGGAGGTGACCCTGCTGGCTCCCTGTGTCTTACGGCAGACAGCATTGCTTTTGGACAGAGGGAGCTGCTGTAAATGCAGCTTCCTCTGTCCAAAAGCAATTCTGCTCCGCTTTCAGGATGCAAGAGCATTTTGTAATGCTCTCGCTTGCTGAAAGCGGAGCAGTGTCTGCTATGGCTTGGCGGGAGCGGTGAAGCTCCCTCCTAGCCATAGCAAACTGCAAAGTCCTGGGGTTGGGCACCCGGGGACATTGCAGTAGCTGGCCCTGGGGGGGGGTGGCGGTCCCCAGAGCCATTTGTGGCTCCAGTAGGGGTGTCGCGCCCCCCCCTACTTTTTTGTCATTGGCCCTGGGGAGGTGGTGGTCCCCATGGTTGGGGGGGGGGGGCCAGGGGGTCTGCATGGCCCCCCACTTCTTTTTTTCAAAATAAAAGCCCTCGGGCTGCAGGGGTTCCACGCGGCTCCCCCGCATTCTTTTAAGAAAAGCCCCGGAGAGTCCCAGTGTTTCTTGCTCCGTCTCGCCCCGCCCACCTATTGGTGCTTTTCCCGTTCCCCTCCCACCCTCCTCCCGCCATCCGTAGTGTTGCTTGCCCCATGCCCCGTCACTTGTGTTGCTGGCCTGTCCCGCCCTCCTCTCTCCCAAGTTGCTATTTTCACTGTGTAATTCTCCTGCCACGCGTGACTACATTTCTGTGGCTCCCCATTCTTGTTTTAATTTTTCTTTTAGTTTTGTCCCGTCACTCCTGCCCTCTAACCCACTCCAGCATTGTTGCATACCCCATTGCTCTCGTCTCCCTCACTTCCCTCCTGCTTGACAAAATTACTGTGAGACCGTCACTCTTGTGTTTATTTCTTGTGGTTTGGTCCGGATGTTCACAACCCCCTCCCCCAGCATTGTTCACAAGTGTGCAGCGCAGTGCACGTGGTAAACCACAAAAGAGGGGTTCTCATAACTGTTAGCTTCCTGTGTTGAGTATAATATTGTGAGCAAAAATGCTAGTTAATAAAGAGTAGACGAGAAGACCAAAGTGGATGTTAGAGTTCCACTGATTATTCCATAAAACTAGAACTCACCAGCATCATCCATCATGTGTAATCATAAAGCACCTACGCTGATCACACTCTCAATTATAAAAGTGCCTGTTTCCAGGGGGCGTATGTCAATGAGTGAGTAGCATCCTCTGTATATAAACAAGCTTCTCAGCTGAACAGGGAGTTCACTTGTTCCCTGTCTTGCATCTGAGGGATATGTGATCATGAAGCTGCTCCCATGCGCACTGTGCTGAGGGGCTACCTGCATCTGCACCTTGTAGCAGTGTCGGTTTAATGAGTACAAATGAGGCTAGACGAACAGGTAAAGCAATATATGCACGCCTTTCTGGTGACCTTTCTGTGAAGACTGTTACTATTCAGCATCCACTGCGGTTTTCTAATTGTCAACTTTTTTTCTCTTTCTCAAGCCGACATCATTTGCAGTTAACTTTTTACACAGCGCTTTTAATGTGTAATTGCTTGTGCTGTTTCCTAGGGGTCAGTCATTCCCACATAGATAGTATCTTGGGATTGAGTTATAGTGGAGTGCCTCGATTGTTGGCTGAAAAATATGTTCAGGCACTCAACTGTCACTGTTATTATACTTGCTACATTGCATGAGGTTATTTCTTTTTAATACTTTATGGGGCATGGTTTTAGTACCTCGTCCATATTGCCTCTTAACTCAGTACTTTAAGTGATGCTTCTAAATACTTTAGGTGAGGTGATAGTTTTGCAGCGTGAATCTTTTCTGGATTCAGATGCTGTGTATTATTCCGCCAACTAGTGGTTGTGTCTGGAATTGTTGTATTTATCTTTGTTTTTTTTTTTCTCAGTGGGTGTCGACATACCACCATTTGTTGTCCTCTTGCGACGTCGACGTGCTTCCTCTGGAAGCTCCCACCTTTGGTCGCCATCTTCAGATTGTTTTTTTCCGCCGTTGGGTCTATATCGATACGGAAGGAGCTCCAAGATTTGGAGTGAAGAATCGACAAAAAATAGGGAAAAAACTTCAAGAACGACAATTCAAGATACCTGACTTCGAATCGAGGTGCCGTACGGCGCAGAGAGTGGAAACAACAACCTTGTTGACTATTAGAAGGATAATGCGCGTACAGGGGGCTCCCTGTGCGTGGTAATGGACAAAACGCCATTTAAGTTTTGCCAAAATTGTCATCACAAGTACGCCCAGAAGGACCAACATCCAGTCTGCAACCTCTGCTTACCGGTGGATCACCAAAGTGAAGATTGCAACGTACGTTTGGCGTTCACCCCGAAAACGTTGAGGGTAAGAGAGAGGCAGAGAAAAGCCAACTACACATGCAGGGCCAGAGCGCAGCACCATCGCTACGAGACCTGGGCCTCTCCAGCGAGGAAGAAGACAATGTCGCAGAAGGTCCAGAAGGCGACCCAGACATGGACATCCAAGTCGTCGAGGTCCAAAAGAAAACTTCGAGAGAGGTAAGAGAACAGTCGTCCTCGAAGAAAGTAGACGAGTCCAGAAAAACAGACTCGAGGGCCTCGAAGGTAGCATCAGCGTCAAAGCACTCTACGTCCGCAGTTGCTTCCCAAAAGAAACACTCCGTAGGATCCTTAGACAAGGACTCTGTAACGGCTAAGACCCTCGAAAAATCCAAGACATCGAAAGACGGTCAGGGAAAGGACGCATTGACGTCGAGACAGAGGTCAAAACCCAAAAAACAAGTGCCGACGCCCGCATCGGCAGAAAAGGCGCCGTTGACCGCGAAGAAAAGGGCAGAAAGTCTCTGCCGAAACGCACGCTTGGGAGATCGAGAAGAAGAGACTTTAGGCAGAAATGGGCAGTATTTTGCAACACAAAAAGGAGTTTGATAAACGCTTGAAGCAATTCATGATACCGCCGAAAAGCTCGACGGAAAAAGAGAAAATAGTCGAAGATTTAGAGCCTCCGGTGATGCCCGAACCTTTAGAAGAACAAGAAGAAGAGTTCTTTTTCGAAGAGGAGGATGAACAAACCTACCTGGGATCTGAAACCTCTGAGGTTCAGGAACTACAATGGCAAGACCTCGACACAGACTCCCCAGAGGAGGCTGTCAACACCTATCCTTCGAGGCCTTCCCCACCAGACGACATTGGTATGTACAACCAGGTCATCAAGAAGGCAGCAGAAACCTATGAAGTGCAGCTGGAAGAAGAAAAACCACAATCATGTTTTTACTCGAGACTTTAATGCCTACACAATCAAGGAACCTATTCCTTCCTATGCTGCCAAGTGTGCTAGACCAGGGAAAAGAGGCATTTAAGGAGCAGTCGCGCCTAGGGGAGAGAAAAAATATAAACACTCCTCCAAAGACCCTATTTACATCAAGGGGTCAGTGACAGCTGACACGATCATAACAGCCACTGCCAGGAAAAGGGCTAATGTACCTACCACTACTGGCCCGCCACCGGACAAGGAAAGCAAGAGAATGGACCTTATGGGGAGAAAGGTCGAAAGAAGTGCGGCAAACCCATGGCGCATCGCCAATTCCAATTCCTCCGTTAACAGACATGCATACCAACACTGGGAGGAGGTAGGGGGATCTACTGAAACACCTACCGGAACAGTACCAAAAGAGAGCAAGCCACTTGGTAGAAGAGGGGCAAATTATAGCAAATACATGCTTGAAATCTGCCCTAGATGCCATGGAAACATCAAGCAGACAAATGATGATCAGCATCACAGAAAGAAGACATTCATGACTGCGCATCTCAGGATTCAAGCCAGAGGTGCAGAACAACATACTGAACGCACCGCACCGTTCAATGGGGAACTGCTCTTTGGAAGCGTTGTGGACGACACACTGAACCAATTAAAGAGACAACCACCCCCTCAAGGAGGCCAGTGGGTAGAAGGAACCATCACCCTATAACTTCGCATCAAACATACCAGCAGAGTTACCAAGGGGGTAACCAAGGACAGCAACAAAATTGGCAATACCAACAAGGAAGACCATCCTTTTGAGAACCCCTCCGTGGAAGAGGCCTTCCACAAAGAGGGGGGTGCCCACAACATCTAAATGACTGCATTCCAAACACAACAGGCATTCCAGAAACATCACGGAGTGTGCATGCAAGGAGACAGACATCAAACAAACAGTTCCTCCAACATTCTACACCAGTAGGGGGCAGACTAAAGAACTTCCTCCAAAAATGGAAAGAGATCACTTCAGACAGATGGATCTTAAACATAATAAAGTACGGTTACTGCATAGAACTAGTAAAAACGCCTCCACACAAAAGCCCAAGGAGGAAAGTACATTCCAAGGGAGGAACTACTCTGGTACTCCAAGAAGTACAAGAACTACAAGCGAAAGAAGCTATAGAACACGTACCTCACGAGGAAAGAAACCAGGGAAATTACTCTACTTGCTTCGAATTCAGAAGATAGATGGAACACTGAGTCCTATCTTAGATCTCAGATTCCTCAACAAGTTCATAAAGACTCAAAAATTCAAGATGACGACCCTGCAAGAGTTAATACCTTAGTTGCAAAAAGGGGACCACATGGCTATTAGAAACTTAGGATGCCTATTTGCACATCCCCATGAACAACAAACACAAATGCTATTAAGATTTGTGGTCAACGACACGCACTACCAATTCAAAGTGCTAGCATTCGGTCTAAAGTCAGCACCAAGATTGTTTACAAAGTGTCTAGCAGCAGTAGCCTCACACTTAAGAAGACAGGGAATCCATGAATACCCGTAATTAGACTGGTTAGTAAGGGCAAACTCGTCTGCAAACAGCATATACACCAAGTAATAGATACAATACTCCAGCTCGGCTTTTCCATACACTGGGAGAAATCTTCACCAGAGCCAGAACAAGAAAAACTGTTCTTGGGGACGAGGATAAATGCAGTAGTGGGAAAAGTGTTCCCAATTTAGAAACAAACAGCCCTACTGAAAGAGACACAGCTATACCGGAAGGGGCAAGCTCTGACAGTGGGGAAGCTACTAGGGATGATGGCTTCATGCATTCACTTAATCCCAAACATTCGCCTACACATGAGACCATTCCAAGAATGGCTTCAAGCACAATGGTCACAAGCAACAGGGAGTTGGGAGGATCTAGTGGTTGTCGGACAAAAAATACAGGAGGAAATAGCATAGTGAAACAAAGAACATTTCACAAGGGAGACCTTTCATGCAACCAACTCCAACAGTGACTATAATGACAGATGCCTCACAGATGGGATGGGGAGGTCACATAAACAACCTCAAAGTGAGGGGACTGTGGACACAGCAGGAAGCTCTACAGCACAGCAACATCCTAGAATTAAAGACAGTGTTCCTAGCCTTAAAAGCCTTTCAAAAAGAGCTATACGGGAAAACGATTCTAATACAAACTGACAACACAAATACCATGTTTTACATAAACAAACAAGGAGGAACGCATTCAGTGGCTCTTTAGACTCTAGCTCAGCAACTCTGGACGTGGGCAATCCCACGGAACATAAACATAATAGCAATCCACCTGCCAGGAAAGGACAATGTAGAAGCGGACAGACTGAGCAGACAAGCTTCGTCATTCCACGAGTGGGAGATGAATCAATACGAACTTAACAAGATTTTTCTCAAATGGGGTACTCCAGAGGTCGACCTCTTTGCAACACCCCACAATGCAAAATGCCAACGCTTCGCATCCAGGCAACCTTGCAATCAGTCCCTAAGGAATGCGCTATAGATAAACTGGTCAGGGATATTTGCTTACGCTTTTCCCCCGATACCACTACTCCACAAGGTGAAAAACACATGCAAGATCAGCCACATGACAATGATACTCATTGCCCCACAATGGGCGAGGCAGACCTGGTTCTCAGAGATAATGGAGATATCTCATGGGTCAATTCTAAACAGGCAAGACTTGCTGACCATGCAAGAGGGATGAGTGCTCCACCCAGAACTGGAAAGCCTGAGCCTAGCTGAATGGCTCCGGAGGACATAGAATTTGCGCACCTAAAACTACCAGAAAGCACAATGGCAGTCTCAAGGGAAGCGAGAAAGCCGACCACTAGGAAATGTTACACAGCAAAATGGAAAAGATACTCTCTATGGTGCCTCAAGGAAGGTCTTTCCCAAAAAATCACAAAGGAAAAGACAGTTCTGAAGTACTTAACGTATCTACTGCATAGTAAACTAACCTACACATCACTGAAAGTTCACTTAGCAGCAATTGTAGCATATACAAGAGGACACACAGTGAAGAGCTTATACACTTCTTACGTAGTCAAAAGGTTCCTAGAAGGAGCAAAAAGAATCACCCCACCACAGACAGAGCCAGCACCCACATGGAACCTAAATATAGAACTCGCTCAGCTGATGAAAGCACCATTTGAGCCACTACCCAAGGTGATGCCACAAATGCTCACACTAAAGACAGCCTTTTTAGTAGCAGTAACATCACTACGTAGAGTTAGTGAATTGCAGGCACTAACATTACAGGAACCATACTTCCAAATACATAATGAAAGAATCATTATGAGAACAGATCCACATTTCATGCCAAAGGTGGCATCACGATTCCACTTAAACCAATCCATACAAATACCAAGTTTCTTTCAGAATCCAAAGAGACAAGCAGAAAGGGCGTTGCACACTCTGGACGCTAGAAGAGCAGTCATGTATTACATTAAACAGACAAAGGAATACAGAAAGACAAAACAACTTTGTATCTTATGCAAACAGTTTCTTGGGAAGACCAGTAACCAAGAACACAATTGCAAGATGGATTACACAAGCCATACAATTGTGCCACAAACAAGCAGGACAAACATTACAAGGAGCTCCACGCCTTTCTAGCCAATGCTCCAATTCAAAACATTTGCATGGCAGCAACACGGTCTTCAGTGCACACGTTCACAAAACACTACTTCGTGGACATCCAAATGAATAAAGAAGCACAAGTAGGACAAAAAGTCTTGCAACATCTATTCACAAACCAACGCTCATCTTCGACCCAGCCACCACAGAACTAAAACCGCTACAAAATCTATGCACAGCATGTGAACGTATAGTTTCTTACCTGTCGGTGTAGTTTTGCAGCTTGAAGAATTTTCTGGATTCACTAGCGAACCCACCCTCCTCCACCAAGAAAGATGAGACAGAGGAAAAACAAAAAACAAAATCCGAAGATGGCGACCAACGGTGGGAGCGTCCGGAGGAAGCACGTCGACGTCACAGGAGGACACCAAATGGTAGTAGGTCGACGCCCACTAACGAGAGAAAAAAAAAAAGTACAATTCTGGACCCAACCACTAGATGGCAGAATAATGCAAAGCATGTGAATCCAGAAAATACTTCAAGCTGCAAAACTACATCGACAGGTTAGAAACTATACGTTTTCACATTTGTTCTCTTATGGCTGGGTGCTAAAAAAGCAGAAGTTGCCCAAATGCACTGGAGTGTGAATTCTCTCTACAGTTCACTTCTTGTTAAATTTGATTCCAAAAGACAGGCCAGTATCTGAAAGAAACAGTTAGTTATAGATTCCTTACCTTAGAATTACCCCCAGGCGTCAAACTGGATCCGGAAAGTTTTTCGTCAGCAGTACCTCTGCGCGTCGAAAGGTGGCGTCGGTCGGCTCCGCGTCCGTCTTTGGCGTCGTGGTCGCCGGGATGACGTTGCGGTAGCTACTTGGACGCCGCCCTCGCGCGCTGACGTCAGTTCTTTCTTTCTCCACGCCAGCCAGCGCAGATCCGGAAAGAGCGGTACCTCCAGTCATTTTTTGACTGAACTTTTTGAGCGACTTTTGTCGGTCTTTTTGAGTCCTACCGACTCCTGGTCTTAGGGATGCCCGGCTTCAAGGCTTGCAGTTCCTGTACCCGACTGATGTCAGTGACGGATCCGCACCGCGTGTGCCTCTTTTGCCTGGAGCGCGACCATGACCCAAAGTCGTGCTCCGACTGCCGGACCATGGCTCCGAAGTCTTTGCGGGAGCGGTCCCGAAAGCTTCCTGAGCGCCGGCAGTCGGCCCCGCGCCGTTCGAGGTTGCGAGGGAGGTCGAGGGACTGGTGGCCGAGCCATCACCACTCGTCATCTAAGTCTTCGCACTCGGGGTCAGGCAAGTCGAAGCACAAGAAGAAGTCGAAGAAGCATCGTCGCTCTTCGACTTTTCCCCGTCGGTCGGCTGATGCGACGAGGGATGCGGGCGGTGCCACTCCCACGGGTCCGCGTGAGGAGCCTGAAGGGTCGACTAAGTTTCCCTCCCTTTCCGGGACCCGAAGCGACCCCTGCCCAGCTTCGTCAGTTTTGCGATGCATGCCATCTTTGGGCAGCCCGACCCCGCCGGCGCGCCTTCGTGCCCCGCAGACTCGGTTGGGGGTCCGAGGCCATCCCTACTGGCGGCTCCGGCCTCGGCGCCCCAGGGCCCCCATGGATCACCGGCGCCGCTTCCGTCGGCACCCCAACCGCACTCGACGCCGGTTGTGCCTCCAGCCGGCGTCGACCCTGGCCTCCATCCTGATGTGGACACGGAGCCAGACCGGCGTCGGCCTAAGCCGGATCCGGCCCCGAGTGGTGCCCCTGTTCACTCCTGGGGTCCCTTTCAGGCCAGATTGGCACCCAGAGGACGAGGACTGGGAGGGGTCAGGTGACCCTCTGACTGACCAATTGTATTATGATCTGGACTGGAGAGAGGACCTGGGGGATGCCAGTGGTCTGAATACCTCCCCAGACCTTGGCATGTCTCCTTCTACCGTGGCTACGGAGGAGGGAGCTTCCTATGCAGTGGTGTTGCGTAGGGCGGCCGAGGCTCTCCACCTCGAGCTACCTACGGTGGCAGTCAGGACTAACCTCCTGACAGAGGTGCTTCAACCGGCAGCAACAGAAGCCCCTGCTTCCGTTTAATGAAGCTCTAACCGACATCCTTTTGGGCACCTGGTCCAGGCCCAACACGGGGGCTCCCGTGGATAGGATGATTGCCTGACGCCACCGCCCGGCCCCGGGCGACCCCACTTTACTCTCCCAACACCCCACCCCGTAGAGCTTGGTGGTCCAAACCTCTACTTCCAGGAGCGCATTCCCTAATGCACCACCAGATAGGGAATCCAAGAAGCTGGATCATCTTGGAAAGAAGATTTTTTTCTTCCGCCAGCTTGGGACTGCGGTCGGTAAACACTGCATGTCTATTGGGCCGTTATTCCCACTCTGTGTGGGACACGGTTGCGCAAGTGCTGCCTCAGTGTCCGGAGGAGGCCCGGACCGTACTCTCCCAGGCTGTTGCCGCTGGGAGAGTTGCAGCGAAGTTTACCATCCGCTGTGGGCTGGATACCGCCGACTCTCTAGGCAGGACGATTTCCACGTCGGTAGCCCTTCGTTGCTACGCCTGGATGAGATCGACTGGCTTTTCTGGGGATGTCCAGAGCACTCTCATGGACATGCCCTTTGATGGCCGTCGCCTTTTTGGCGACAAAGCAGACAACGCTGTAGAGCGTTTCAAAGACTCACGGGCTATGGCCAAGTCCTTGGGCCTCTCCAATCGCCCTGCGCAGCCTGCTTTTCGCCCCTTTCGTGGCTACGGAAGGGGTGCCCCACTACGTCCCGCCCAGAGCCACAGGCCGGCGCAAGCTGCACAACCTTCGCGCGGCCAGGGACGTGGGAACCACCGCCGTGGTTCTGGGGGCCAGCGAGCGGGCCAGTCCACCTGCTTCAGCCTCCAAACCTTCCTAGTCCGACCTTTCAGACCCATCAATCGCCAGTGGGCGGCAGGATCCACCATCACCGCCCCCACTGGCGCACCATCACGTCGGACAGGTGGGTTTTGCAGATAGTCCGAAGGGGCTACTCCCTCCCCTTCGAGGCTACCCCTCTAGCCATGCCACCTCCGTACCATCACATGTCGGAAGATCACCTGGGCCTTCTCCAACAGGAAGTTACGGCTCTCTTGGCCAATGGAGCCATCGAACGCGTTCCTGCCCCAGAAGTAGGTCGTGGTTGCTATTCCCACTACTTTCTGGTACCCAAGAAGTACGAGGGCCTGCGTCCTATCTTGGACCTCAGGAGCGTCAACCGCTTCTCCGGAAGGAGAAGTTCAAAATGTTGATGTTCGCTCAGGTTTTGTCTGCCCTCGACCCTGGAGACTGGATGGTAGCGTTGGACTTGCAGGACGCCTATTTTCACAACCCCGTCCTGCCGGCCCACCGGCGCTACTTGCGGTTCATGGTAGGCCACGAGCATTTTCAGTTTACTGTGCTCCCCTTCGGCCTTACCAGCGCACCTCGGGTGTTCACGAAAGTGATGGCGGTGGTTGCAGCTCATCTGCGCAGATCAGGGGTCCCAGTCTTCCCCTATCTCGACGACTGGTTGTTGAAGGCGGGCTCGCCCCAGACAGTCGTCTCCCACCTCCAGACTACGGCCGACCTCCTGCATTTGCTGGGGTTCTCCATCAGCGTGCCGAAGTCGCACCTGATTCCCTCTCAGAAGCTCCTCTTTATCGGAGCGGTTTTGGACACGACGCGGTTTCGGGTCTATCCTCCAGAACAGCGAGTCCGGGATATTCGGGCTATGATTCCGATCTTTCAGCCCTTATCCCGGGTTTCGGTCAGGATGACCCTCCGGCTGCTGGGCCTGATGGCCTCCTGCATCCTGCTGGTGGATCATGCCAGGTGGCATATTCGGGCTCCGAAGTGGGACCTGAAGTTCCAGTGGGCGCAACATCAGAGGAATCTGTCCGATTGCATCCAGATCTCAGAGGGCACTGCACACCAATTGCAGTGGTGGCTCACGAACCAGCATTGGGTCAACAGCAGATCCCTCTCCCTTCCTCAGCCAGAGTTCACAGTGGTGACCGATGCATCTCTGCTGGGATGGGGCTGCCACATGGGAGAGGCGGAGATCAGAGGCCTCTGGTCTCCGTTGGAGTCCGGGCTCCACATCAACCTTCTGGAGCTGCGGGCGATCCGGCTTGCACTGAAAGCATTCCTTCCCTCTGTCCGGGGAAGAGAAGTGCAGGTGTTCACGGACAACACCACCGCCATGTGGTACTGCAACAAACAGGGTGGGGTCGTGGACCCTATGTCAAGAGGCCCTCCGCCTCTGGACATGTCTGGAACATCAGGGCATATCCCTGGTGGTTCAACACCTAGCAGGTTCCCTGAACGCCAGGGCGGACGAGCTCAGCCCCAGGTGCATGATGGATCACGAATGGCGTCTTCACTCGTAGGTGGTGCAAGGTCTCTTTCAACAGTGGGGAGAGCCGTGGTTAGAGCTATTCGCCACCGAAGAGAACGCGCAATGTCAGCAATTCTGCGCGTTGGAATTTCCAAGACTGCACTCGCTAGGCGACGAAAAGCGTCGCCGAGTGGAGTTGCGGTCTGTTGTACGCCTTTCCGCCTATACCACTTCTGCCCAGAGTGCTGAAGAAGATCAAGCGCGACCGGGCCCAAGTCATTCTTGTGGCTCCGGATTGGGCACGAAGAGTCTGGTACCCCGAGCTGCTCAACATGGCCATCGTACCTCCGATCTGACTCTTCGGGAGGATCTTCTGTCGCAGCAGCAGGGGACGGTCCTCCACCCGAACCTGTCCAGTCTCCACCTCCTTGCGTGGAGATTGAGTGGCGGCAGTTGACGTCATTCGACATGCCTCCCGAAGTCTGTGATGTAATCTTGGCAGCCAGGCGTCCCTCCACTAAGACGGTATACGCCTGCCGATGGAACAAATTTGTGGCATGGTGCACAGCAAAGGCTGTGGATCCCCTTTCTGCCCCCCCCCCCTTTCTGAGGTTCTCTTGTTCCTCCTTTCTTTGGCCCAGCAGGGCTCTGCTCTGGGCACTATCAAGGGCTATCTCTCTGCCATTTCTGCCTTTCTTCGGCTTCCTGATCAGCCTTCTCTCTTCAAGTCCCCGGTTGTAAATCGTTTCTTAAAATGTATTACTTATCTTTTTCCTCCTATCCCCTTCGTAATGTGTCAGTGGGACTTGAATCTGGTCTTGACCTATTTGATGTGCGCTCCCCTTGAGCTGCTTCACAACTGTTCTTTAAGACTCTTAACTCTTAAGACTGCATTCCTGGTGGCCATCACATCTGCCAGAAGAGTGAGTGAGCTCCAGGCTCTTTCATCCAAACCTCCTTTTCTGGCTGTACATCTGGACAAGGTTGTCCTAAGAACTCGTCCATCCTTCCTTCCCAAGGTAGTCACCTCCTTTCATATTGGGCAGACCATCACTTTGCCCACCTTCTTTCCGCCTCCGCATCCTTCGAAAGAGGAAGAGAGGCTCCACTGTCTGGACCCAAAACGGGCGCTTTCCTTTTATCTGGATCGCACCAAACATTTCCGGGTGGATGACCAGCTCTTTGTTGGATACGTGGAGAAAGGTCGGGCCCATACACAAGCGGTCCATTTCTAGATGGGTCGTTTTGTGTATTAAAGCCTGCTATTCTCTAGCTAAAAAGGAGCCTCCAGTGGGGCTACGTGCCCATTCCACCAGGGCGACGGCAGCCACTACTGCTTTGGGACGAGGAGTCCCTCTGAATGACATTTGCCAGGCAGCGACGTGGGCCTCCTTGCACACGTTCACTAAACACTACTGCCTGGACAGCCAAGTCCAGAGAGACGGCTTCTTTGGCCGTTCTGTTCTCCAGGATTTTCTGGTATGAACTTGGTTCGCAGACCCACCTCCGGAGTTGGTATTGCTGGGGTATCTATTCTAAGGTAAGGAATCTATAACTAACTGTTTCTTTCAGATGAACAAGTTACTTACCTTCGGTAACAATATATCTGTAAGAAACATAGGTTAGTTATAGATTCCTTACCGCTCCACCCATCCTCCCCGTTCTACGAACTGACTTCTAGGGTTAAGGACATCCTTTCAGGGCCCTAGTTCTGTGCACCAGTGGTCAGTGTCTTGCATGGCTCTGCGTTTCTGGCACGGAAAGTCGTGTACAGAACTGACGTCAGCGCGCGAGGGCGGTGTCTAAGTAGCTACCGTGACGTCATCCCGGCAATCACGACGCCAACGACGGATGCGGAGCCGACTGACGCCACCTTTTGACGCACCGAGGTACTGCTGACAAAAAACTTTCCGGATCCAGTCTGACGCCTGGGGTAATTCTAAGGTAAGGAATCTATAACTAACCTATGTTTTGTTTACATATATATCGTTACAAAAGGTAAGTAACTTGTTCGTCTCCGCTACAAGAGCAATTGGCTTTGTGAATGTCTTTTTTTGTTTTTGGCCATATTGTACAGCAGCGTGGCTGCTTTGCAACATGGTGGAAATAAAAAAAAAAAAAAAGTGAAGCACTGCCACTTAATAGCATTTTTCTTTATTTAGACGTTTGGCCATGCTGCTGTACAACATGGCTTAAAACATACATTGACAAAGCAAGTAGCTCTCGTAGCCAACGCCTTTTGGCTTTGTCAATGCTTGTTTGGAGGATGATCTAGGTTTGAAAAGCAGGTGTCTGTTAAAGTAAAAGGAGGCAATTTGTTTGTCAGGCAGCTGAATGGAAGTAAAAACGTTGGTGACACTTGCTGAATGCGGGTGAATTGACACCAGTGTGTGTTGTGTGAGACAAAAAATTATTTTTGAGTTTAACCAGTGTTTTTTTTTTTTGTTTTGTTAGATTGAGGAGGGCCTGGCAGTTCTCCAACAATAAACATTTGTAAAAACATGACAAAATAAAACGGGCATTGACTAAGCCAAAGGGCTGGTAGCCAGCGTCAGCCCTTTTGAATATTGAGCTGTTGTAATAAGTTGTACATCAAGGGTCCATATGCCACATTAAGTACCTTTTCACTCTGTCTAAAGCATTCTGTACATTTCTTGGGCATTTTACCCCTGCTGCTTGAAGTGATGTAAGGCATATTTTGTCTAGGCAATAATAGCCAATTTGGTTTGATGTGCAGTTTGTTGAGGCACAGATATTTTATTACAACTGTAGCTGATAGAATTACAAATACCTTCAAATTTCATGACTGCAATTTTTCGTCGTCATCTTTTACTTAGTACAAGCTGTGAAACCCGATGAGTTTTCCTTTGCTAAAAAAAACCTGATAAAACACAGGGTTTCACATATTGCCTCAGAGGTGCGAGGATACCTACAAGAGCCCATCCTTACCATGCTTAAAAGTTCCACTCTATCATAGATTGTTTTGTACCGAATTTGTGTGACAGTGCTGTAGAATGTTGATTGCAGAAGCTCTTTAAAACTCTAAATGTAAATATTTGCAATTAGTTGGAAGAAGTCTTATTTCCAGGTTCAATCTAATGTATTTAAAATATTAATCAGAACTTCAACCCTGAGGCAAAGGCTAATAGAAAGAGATATAAGATTAGATATTTATGCATTGTAATTGGACACACCACATAATAATTTGTAGGCTAACCTACATTATCTTAATGCCTGGAATTTGTCTTGGAAATGGGAAATGTCCATGGTCTAGGTGGTGTACCACAGCATGCAATTTTTTTTAAACATTTTTGAATTTTCATTGGACAGTTTTTTTTTTTTTTTCTTTTAATTTTTTAAGATGAACGAAACCGCCCTATTTCTTGCCATGTTATTTAGGTTTTTAAAAAAAATAAGTATGGTGTGTACAAATCCTCCCTTCCTACTTTAATAAACGGCATAAAAAAGATATAAAATTTGGTATAAAACATTTTTTGAGTCACTTGAATGCTGCAAAAATATTAACAACATTGACTTGTGTCTGTAATTAGGTATTCATTTGAAGGGTGATTTGTCATTTAAACATACTGAGAAAATTTCAATTGTTAAACATTTATTAAGTAAATATTGTCTTTTGAATATTACATCAGCATGAAGCTTGGAACAAATGGTAGAGTATTGTTACATTTTGAATTGAAATCCTTGTATCTGGTTCCGCATTGGTAATAAGCTGTCCCCAATTAACATGTTTCCCTTTTCTAAGAAGAAAATAGAGTATGCTTCTCTGATCTGTGAATCTTTAGCCCTCTGAATTGTTCCATGATGGATTAATTTCAGGGCATAGATCTGAATGTCTTTTTTTTAAATGATCATTTGGCTATACATTTATTGCCTTACTTCAATTTCAAACTTTGAAGATCATTTTATAAGAGGTGCGGTCTGCTTTACATTAGTCTATCATCATGCCAATGTTATCATCCTGCTAATTGATATGTCAATGTAATTTTGTTTCTAGATGATATTTACTAGTTCAAGGCGTCCCAATCCATCTTTTTCTCTTTCCTTCCTACAGCAGATAATGGCCAGCGTTTTCAAGAAACCTGTTTTGCTTTTGCTTTAACACCTCAACAAGTACAGCAGATCAGCAGTTCTATGTAAGTTTCTCTTATGAGTTGGATATCTTCAATATATTGATTGATAATGTAGAAATATGTGCACATGATTTTAAGATGGAATAGATCTCACCAGGACTTTTATGCATCTCATGATAGTAAAAACCCAATTATTTTTTCTTTTCTGATTTTGACTCTCTGGCATTTCACTGAATTACCCTTGTGGAAGTGAAGTGTGATATTCTTTCAAGGATAATGATGGAGAAGAGAGTGGAATAAGACTGAAGAGTGAAATGGTTCTAATGAATGAGAACTGTAGCCCATACCTGGGCTGGAATTGGTGTGCACATCTGGAGTCCTCTAATGTGGTAGTGCACTTTTTAAATCGAGGTTAAGTGAGTGAATGTCGTTGGAAGTTAATTCTCAACTGACCCATTCTCTGCCCTTCTTTGTACTGGACTCAAGTGGCTACAGAGTAGGAGCTTAGAGATAGGAAATGTGCATTCAACACCTATCCTGATGTATGTTATATACCATTGTGCCATGGTCCTGTGGTGTACAGTCGCCCTTGGTCAGCCCTCATTGGTGCTAAGTGATTAGACACTAACCATCACAAATGGGGATTAAGTCTGACATGCTAGATATGTGTAATGTGGAATCCTCCTCTTTCAGCATTCATCAATTTTCTAAAATTTGTTTAGTTATAAATATTTCTAAATTTGAGGAGAAAGCGTTACATACATGGGGTGTTAAGCTAGTCAGGTTTGAATGGTAGCATTTGATGTGGTCTCTGAGAAGGCCAAGTTTCACTTCTTTCTCAAAAGACCTCGCCTGCTACATCAGTCATTGCTGTTGGTTTTCTGAAACGTTGTCCTTAATATAGTTGATGTAAGTGCAGAATGTACATAACAGTGCTGTTCAAAATTGTAGAGCATGGGATCTTGCTATTTAAAAGGTCTGTTATTTCATAGTTCCGTTCAGACACTGCCGTCATCTCAAATATTTTATTGTTTTTACATGTCAACTGCTGCTTCAGAGCATCAGTATGTGGAGAGTCGCGGGTCAGCTGGGCTTATATATGACAAAATTCACTCAGCAACAGTTTGGTTTTCATTACAAGGTATGGCCCTGTTCATTCAGATACTATGAAAGCGTTTGAAGCTATTCTCACAAGACCCACTCTTGCTTCTGACCAAGCACTAACATGATTGTGCAGTGCAGAGAGAATACTTGCATCTTAATTCTTTTGAAATTTTGACAGCCGTCCTGTGTGATTTCAAGTTCCATTCAAAGGTCTGGAGGTGGATGGATCAAGCTAAGGGAGGAGGAGGAAGAGCACAAGGCTGCTGAATGTTGTCCATATTTTGTTTTTCAGTGACCAAGTCACATTTATCTGTTATCTGTCGCATTACTTGGTGAGTGTTAAATAAGTCATGATATGTAAAACCATAACATCTTAAGAGGGTTAATTTCTTTTACAAATCCTGGTAAGAGGTAGCTTGGTTGCTGTCAGTCGGATGCTTTTGTGTTTTGAACCATAGTTGATTAACAAAACAGCAAGTAATATTCAGCTCTCCTTTAGGCCTTAACTATTTTTAATGAAAAACTATTTTCTGCAGAGTTGGTTAGCCCACTGTACCATTTACATGGTCTCTTAACTTCAGGTTTAGGATGGGGGATATTATCACTTAGGAAAGTTGTGGCTAGATGGAAAGAAGGTAATTGCCTTAACTGCATTTGTGAACCAAAAAGCAGAGAATACATTAAACATTTTGTTCTGTTTGTTCAGATTTGTTTTGCAGGAATCTGAGATGATTACTGAAGGGAACATGTAGTAATATATTGCTCAAACTTAACTTTAAGGGAGTTTGTTCAAAGCTTGGTGATCACCAGTAAAGCCACTCCCGTTAGCTATTTTAAAGTAAAGTGTCTTAAATGTAGAAACCCCTGACCAGTTTGCATCATTTATTAGGTCATACAGTATGCCCTTTAAGACAAATAACTTGGATGCCATGGCACCTCTCCCTGAATTTGCCCCTGACCTCGAGACATCGATACGAGCCTCCATTATGACTCAGTGGGGTATTCTAGTGATGGTAGGTTGACTGCTCCCAAAGGTCATCTTGATAGAAAAAAGGAGGGGGTTGAACTCCTGCTGGGTAAGAGACAATTGTCATATTCTCATACGCCTTAAGACACTTAACCACACAATTTAGGACGACCAGGGAAAGCTGGCTACGAGGTAGAGCAAGTATTGGATTTATCTTCATGGCCCTAGTAAAGTTTACCCCCTCTTGAGTAAACATCTGCTCGACTTCTGAAATCCTCCTGAATTACACCAGACACAGGAGTATAGCCCATTTCGCCAAAGGCACCTTCATAGACATGAATTAATTATTGGTCCAGAATAAGAAAAAATCTGATGGACATGATTTAGCTGCTGATTTATTACCTTAGAATATTCCAGGCATCAGGCTGGATCCACAAGACTTTTGCTCGAGCAATACCCTTGTGCGCCGGTAGGTGACGTCTGTCGGCTCCACGTGGTGTCGTCCTCATCCGCGCCATGACATCCTCCGCGCTGCAAGTGATGTCTGTGTCACCTATATAGTTGCCACCTGGGCTCAGATCCATGAAGAAAGTTACCCTGTTACTTTTTGACAGGCTTTTTTTTTTTTTTTACATTCTGTCAAAAATATTTGGTGTATGTTTTTCCTTTGTGTCGGAGAGGAATTCTAGATTCAAACCGTGTGGCACCTGCCATTGCGCCATGTCTGTCGGTGACAGATCCACACTTATTTGTCTCTGGTGCCTGGAGAGTGACTACGACTCTAAGTTGTGCTCTTGTCTGCTGGGCCATGGCTCTGAAGGCTTTGAAAGTGCGGTCCCTAAAGCTGCTTGCGGCCCTGCATTTGACTCCACGCCATTCACCCCTTAGGTCTCATTCCCGGTCCCAGTCGGTCCCAGTCGAGGGGCAGGTTCCGGCACCGCACCGGGAGTCCTAAGTCTTCGTCCTCCCACTCTAAGTTGTCGAGTCGGTCAGGTAAGAGGCATAAGAAGCAGAAGTCAAAGCTTGTTTTAACGTCTCCCTGTCTGTCGGCCGACGTGACTGAGGAGCCTCGACTCCCTAGACCTTGTTCTGCTGAACCTGCGCCTTGGTCGGTTCTGCGCTTCCCTGCCTTTCCAGGAGCTGGAGCGACCCCTGCCCAGTTAAAAGAATTCTATGATGCCATATG
Organism: Calotriton arnoldi; assembly: GCA_963921515.1. Lineage (NCBI taxonomy): Eukaryota > Metazoa > Chordata > Amphibia > Caudata > Salamandridae > Calotriton > Calotriton arnoldi. Next base: position 1,740,180 of record CAWUFW010002036.1, on the reverse strand, counting down.
CCTCATATTTGGGCGACCTGACCATCCTGGTGCGCATTTGGCCCCATAGGCTCAGAAGGGGTTCCATCGGGATCCACAATGGATCCGGACTGGCTCTGGTCATTGCCCTGCGACCTTCCCTTGCCCCCGCTCCCATGCAGAGTCTCCTGGTGCCCCCCAGCAGCCCCACCGCCCCAGGGCGGCGCCACTGCCCCTTGGCGGCACCAGCCCCATTTCCATCCCGACGACCCATATCAGTGCCTATTGATGCAGATTCAGGCGCCACCTGCACCCTTGGGTCCTAGGTCAATTCTCCAGCCTTATTTTGAGGGGCTAGTAATGGAAGATGATTGGGAGGGTCGCTGGGCCCTTTACAAGACCAGCCTGAGCATGAAAAGGATTGGTCTGAGGAATTGGATGACGCCAGTGGCCTGGATACCTTGCCAGATTCTGGCCTGCTTTCTCCCCCTACCGTGGCTATGGAGAAGGGAGCTTTATATGCCGTGGTTTTGAGAAGGACAGCCGAGTTCCTGAACCTTCAGCTTACTTCAGTGGAAGTCAAAACTAACATCTTGACAGAGGTCCTGCAGCCGGGTGTCTCCTACTCAGAACCTCTCTTGCCTTTCAACAAAGACTTGTCTGATGTCCTTCGATTTATCCTCATGGCCCTAGTAAAGTTTATCCCTTCTTGAGTAAACCTTCTGCTTGACTTCTAAAACCTTCCTGAATTACACCACACACAGGAGTATAGCCCATTTTGCCAAAGGCACCTCCATAGACATGAATTAATTATTGGTCCAGAATAAGAAAAGATCTGATGGACATCTAGCCACAGATTTCTTACCTTTAATATTTCCCAGGCATCAGGCTGTATCCACAAGACTTTTGCTCGAGCAATACCCTTGTGCGCCGGTCGGCTCCGCGTGGTGTCTGCCTCGTCCGCGCCATGACATTGTCCGCGCTGCAACTGACGTCCGTGTCACCTATATAGGCGCCACCTGGGTTCAGATCCGTGAAGAGCCACCCTGTTACTTTTTGACAGGCTTTTTTTACATTTTGTCAAAAATATTTGGTGTAGGTTTTTCCTCTATTTCAGAGAGGAATTCTGGATTCAAACCGTGTGGCACCTGCCATTGCGCCATGTCTGTCGGTGACAGATTCACACTTATTTGTCTCTGGTGTCTGGAGAGTGACCATGACTCAAAGTCGTGCTCTGTCTGCTGGACCCTTTACAAGACCAGCCTGAGCACAAAATAGACTTGTCTGAGGAATTGGGTGACTCCAGTGGCTTGGATACCTTCCCAGATTCTGGCCTGCTTTCTCCACCTACCGTGGCTATGGAGAAGGGAGCTTTATATGCTATGGTGGTGAGAAGGGGAGCCGATGTCCTGGACCTTCAGGTCACTTCGGTGGAAGTCAAGACTAACATCTTGACAGAGGTCCTGCAGCCGGGTGTCTCCTACTCAGAACCTCTCTTGCCTTTCAACAAAGCCTTGTCTGATGTCCTTCTGGGAACCTGGTCCAAGCCCAGCACGGTGGCCCCTGTGAATAGAACAGTTGTCCGCCATCATCGCCCTACACTGGGCTACCCGAATTCCTCACCAGCTAACCCTACCCCTGGACAGAGAATCCAAGAGGCTGTATAGTTGGGGGCAAGAAGACTTTTTCTTCTGCTAGCCTTGCATTGCGGTCGATTAACACTGCATGTGTGTTGGGCCATCACACCCACGCCTTGTAGGAAACTGTTGCACAGGTGCTGCCACAGATCCTAGCAGAGGCCTGGGTCATTCTCTCCTAAGTGGTATCAGACGGGAGAGATGCGGCAAAGTTCATTATTCGTTGTGGGCTTGACGTCACCGACTCGCTGGGCAGAATAATGTAATTAATTGATGGCCGTTTGACGCCACGCCTGGCTCAGAATATCTCGCTTTTCTGGGCCCTTATGGACGTGCTCTTTGATGGCATATGTCTCTTTGGAGACGAGGCAGACATGGCTCTGGAGCGCTTTAAGGTCTTGCAGGGATATGGCCATGCCCTTGGGCCTTTCAGTGCCCACATGTCCCCCCCCTCCTCCCCCTACCCCCCTCCTGGTCTGCTCTTCGCTCCTTTCGTGGCCACTGAAGGGGCTTTCAGCCACGCCAGCCTTAGCTCACCCACAAGACCGCGCAAGTTCAGCAACCTCTGTGCAGCCATGGGCGTGACTCGTTTCGACCCCGTGGGTCAGGCGGCCTCCCCCTGCAGCCTCTAAACCTTCCTAGTCCGGCCCTTTAAGATCATGGGCGGCTGGTCCGAAGGGGCTACTCCCTCCCCTTCAAAACTACCCCTCCCTCCATGTCTCTGGCTTACGACCGGCTGATTGAGGACCACGCGAACTTGCTTCAGAAGGAAGTCAGGACTCTTGGCCAAGGGAGCCTTAGAGAGGTTTCCAGTGCCAGAAATAGGCTATGGTTGCTATTCCTGCCAATTTCTAGTCCCGAAAAAGGGCAAGGGCCTTCATCCTATTCTAAATCTGCGAACCCTCAATTACTTCCTCAAAAATGAAAAGTTCAAAATGCTCACTCTGGCTCAGGTCTGGTCTGCCGTGGACCCTGGAGACTGGATGATAGCGCTGGACTTGCAGGACGCCTATTTTCACATTCCCGTCCTGCCTGCCCATCACCACTACCTGCGGTTCACGGTAGGCCACGAACAGTGCTCCCCTTTCGCCTTACCAGCACCCCTCAGGTGTTCACCAAGGTGATGGTTAGTGGTCGCAGCTCATCTGCGCAGATCAGGGTTGTCAGTCTTCCCCCTATCTTGATGACTGACTGTTGATGGAGAGCTCACCCCCCAGACTGTCCTCTCTCACCTCCAGAGTATGGTGAATCTCTTGCTTTCACTGGGGTTCACTTTCAACATACTGAAGTCACTCCTGACTTCCTCTCAGATGCTTCCTTTCATCTGAGCTGTTCTGGAAACAGTGCAGTTTTGGGCATAACTTCCTGAGCGGCGAGTCCAGGATGTTCAGGCTATGATACAGATGTTTCAGCCTCTTTCCTGGATTTCAGTGAGAAGGACTCCGAGACTGCTGGACCTCATGGCCTCCTGCATCCTGCTATTGACACATGCCAGATGACATATGCGATCTCTGCAGTGGAACCTGAAGTTCCAGTGGGTGCAGCACCAGGGGAAGCTCTCCGACATGGTCAAGATCTTGGAGGGAACTGCACAGGATCTGCAGTTGTGGCTGACCAACCCCTATTGGGTCAGAGGCAGGCCCTCTTCCTTCCCCAACCAGATGACACAGTAGTGACAGATGCAGCTCTCCTGGGATGGAGCGGCCATCTGGAAGAGGTGGAGATCAGAGGAGACTGGTCTACGGTGGAATCCAGACTCCACATCAACTTGCTGGTGCTCCGAGCGATTTGCTTGGAATTGAAAGCTCTTCTCACTTCCTTCAAGGGAAAGCTTATTCATGGACAACACCATTGCCATGGGGTACTGCAACAAACAGGGCGTGGTCCTGACCCTTTGTCAGGAGGCCCTGCGTCTCTGTACATGGCTGGAACAGCAGGGAATATCCTTGATGGTTCAACACCTGGCAGGTTCTCTGAATGCCAGGGAGGACGAACTCAGCTGTCTATGCCTAGCGTATCACGAATGGCGTCCATCCGGAGATGGCGCAAGGTCTCTTTTAGAAGTGGGGAGAGCCTTGGTTAGATCTGTTTGCCTCCGCTGAGAACACGCAATGTAATGAGTTTTGCACACTGGAGTTTCCAAGGCGGCACTCGCTCGACGACGCTTTTCGTATCGAGTGGCGCTCAGGCCTCCTTTCCACCAATACCACTCCTGTCCAGAGTGCTCAAGAAGATTGGTAGCGACCGGGTCCAAGTCATTCTTGTGGCTCCGGACTGGGCACTGAGAGTCTGGTATCCCAAGCTTCTCCAACTGAGCATCGATCCTCCTATCAGGCTGCCCCTTCCGGAGGATCTTCTTTTGCAGCAGCAGGAGAGCGTCCTCCACCCGAACATGTCAACTCTACGCCTTCTTGGTTGGAGATTGAGTGGCGGCAGTTGACCACTTTCGACCTTCCTCCCGATGTCTGTGATGTGATTTTGGCAGCCAGGTGTTCCTCTACTAAGACCGTGTGCGCCTGCTGGTGGCAGACATTGTAAAATATTGTACAGAAAGGTCAATTGAACCTCTTTCTGCTTCCCTCTCTCAAGTCCTCCTCTTTATTTTGACCGTTGCCCAGCAAGGCTCTTCTCTGGGCACTCTTGAAGGGTACCTTTCGGCCTTGTCTGTGCTCTTGAGGCTGCCAGACCAGCCCTCTTTATTTAACAGATTGATTAAGGGGCTTTTACATACGTCCCCACCTCCCCCATTCATCATGCCTCAGTGGGACCTTAATTTGGTTGACGCCTTCCTGAACGTGAGCTCCGTTCGAACCTCTGCACAACAGCCCCACCCAGCTGCTTTCCATCAAAATAAAAAGGCTGTTTTGATGTCCGTGTCAATAACTGCTGCCAGGTGGGTGAGCGAATTGCAGGCTGTCATCCAAGCCCCCTTACCTCATCTTCCCTGAGAAGTTGGTGCTTCGCACTAGGGCCTCTTTCTTACCGAAAGCGTTAACACCATTCCATGTGGGGCAACCAGTCACCTTGCCCACTTTCTATGCTCTTCTGCACCCTTCTAAAGAGGAGGAGTGACTCCACTATCTGGACCTGAAAAGAGCGTTGTCGTTCTACCTTGACCGCACTAAAGGACGACCAGCTGTTCGCGGGCTACTTTGGATCAAAGAAAGCCTATGTGGTGCAGAAGAGGACTATCTCACGATGGGTTCTCATCTGCATCAAAATTTGAGACAGCCTCTTGAAGGCTTAGGAGCTCGTTCCACCTTAGCTAAGGCTGCGACCACAGCACTGCAAAGTGGTGTTCCAGTCCTTGACATTTGTCAGGCAGCAACGTGGGCGTCGCTGCACATGTTCAAGCACTACTGCCTAGACAGTCAAGTCTGCGTGTGTTGGCAATCCCTCCTCTGGGGATGGCATTGCTTGGTTATCAATTCTAAGGTAAGTAATCCATGGCTAGATATCTCTATCAGATGGACAAGTTACTTACCTTCGGTAACGCCTTATCTGATGGAGACATAATGTAGCCGCAGATTCCTTACCTACCCACCCATCATTCCAGCACTGCGGACAGGATTTTAGGGTCAGAGCTGACCCCTTTCAGGGCCCTAGTTGTTCTGAACACACCACTGTCCATGCACTTCATGGCTCCACACTCCTGGCGTGGAAAGTCGTGAAAAGTAACTGACGTCCGCATGCTGAGGTGGCCCCTATATAGTTGACGCAGACGTCATGGCGCGGGCGGACCCGACTGACGCCACGTACTGGCGCGCAAGGGTATTGGTCGAGCAAAAGTCTTCCATATCTAACCTGATGCCTGGGATATTCTAAGGTAAGCAATCTGTGGCTAGATTATGTTTCTACTAGACAAGGCGTTACCAAAGGTAAGTAACTTGTCCATTAACCACCTTATTGACATCTAACAATTGGGAATGACTGGGTTCCAGAGGAGAAGCAAATCTAATGCTTCTAACCAAACTACAGACCATGGGATGATCCCCACTCCCGCCCTTTGATTAAATGGCAGCTCTGACACGTTAATTGTCCTATAAGTCAGACTGGCTCCAAAATGAAATTTAGCACATGGGGATGGTCTGCCCCATGCGATCCTGACCCATACATCAGTTAGACCATTGCCTCCACGTCAAGGTGTATTATCTTGATTGGTTCCCTCTGCCCAGGATGAATAAGTCTGATATGCATTGTAAAAGGCCCAGGATCTCCCAGTGTCTTCTGTAATCCTCCACGTCATCAGGCACAGGGAATCCTCTGCAAGTTCATCAAGAAGATCGGAAATCCCAAGAAGATTCCAGAACTGGAAACCACACTTGAAATCTCCAAATCAGTCCCCAAAATGAGATTCGGCATTTTCCTCCTCATCTGAGTTGTGACTTACGATTATCCTGAAGGGGGAAAGACGTAAAGGCAATCTGTCTCCCAGTGCTTGAGATTATAGTATGGAGGCAACTTTCTCAAAATAGAAGACATGGTGCGGATACCCATGTTTGACTCCAAAACAACATTGTCCTGTTCTCGGCTGATGAACTAAGAAATCGTGAAGGCACAACCGGTTGATATAGCCCCTGACTCTAATCTAATGCCTTTACCACAAAAAACTATCGCCAGATGCTCCATTCTCTTTCTGTCTCTGATTCTGATGTTGAGGAGGGGAATGGGCTACTTCCCTACACTATACCGATGATGCTATGTACTTGGATTTACAAAATGCCTGTGGAATTGACACGTCCCCTGAAACAGGCTTGAGCCACACTCTGAAGTAAATGCCTCATTTGGAGTGGTGGTCCTGGGAGCATCTGAGGTGTATGATCTGCAGTTGCTCTCATTGAGACTTAAAAAAAAAAAAAGTTCTGATAGAAATTATCCAACCAGAGCTGACATAATCTAAGTGCTTACTACCATTTAATGATTCTCTTGCTGATGCTTTGATAGTACAAAGTCAGACCCTTGTTTTTGCCCGCCAGTCAGCTGACCAGTAGCTCAGCAATATAGACCTGTGCTGGGTGAGTTCCTTACCAGGCACCCTACACCTGAGAGCCTCAATGTGCAAGCCTCCACTAGCAAGGTCAATCCTAATTTCACCCTAAACAGTCCTCCAGAAAGGAAATCCAAGAGGACTGATGTATTTGTTAAAAGAATGTTTCCTTCTTCAAGCTTAGCCATCTGGTCCATACAAGTGGTTTGTTTGTGGGGCAGGTCCTCGCATTCTCTGTCAGACATAACCAGGATTGTCACGGAGGCCTCAAAGCTTCTCTGGCTCGGACGATTCATGATGTAAAGGATGAGGTGAAGTATGTAATCTGTGCAGGCCTTGACACTACCATCTGCACTGGCAGTAATAGCGGCATCAGTGTTGTACTACGAAAGCGCGCAAAGATAAGGTTGATTTAGATTTTCTGGTGATATGCAACATCCTTAATGAATATGCTTTTTCATGGGTCCAGACTGAGGGGGAAAAAAAGCAGACTTGATGTTAGGATGAATTGAAGACCGAGCCTCTGCATGCTCTTTGGTGTTATTGACACTAGCGGAACAATTTTCCTATTTATTCACAAAAATCTGTTCCAGAGGCCTAGTCTATAGCTAACGTCCGCCATCCCGATTAGTGGTACAACAGATAATCCAGTCTGGATGCGGACATGGCACCAGCATATACAGTACAGAGCTACAGGGACAACACTCTAATTTCTTCTCCCCTCCTGCAGCAGCTGCCAAGCCACCTTAGTTTATCCTCAGGGGCTCATGCCAGGCCATGTGAGGCAGGATTCAACATTATCTCCCCTGTTGGAGATCCATTACGTAGACATATGGGTCTTATATCTCATTGAACAGGGCTAGACCTTAACCTTCGTATCCTCCATAACCCATTTTACTCCTACACCAGAATGAGCGTGACAGTCCTAATGAAGGAGGTAAATCTTACACTCTTTAGGTTGCCGTTGAATGGGTACCTGATTTGGAGAAAGACGAGGGATGCTATTACTGTTTGAGGATCCTGCAGTAGAGCCTCTGGTCCTAGTGCGCTCCACATCAAGGCTGACTGACACCATAGGGATCTCAGAGGAGATGGCTCAGGATTTGTTGACTAATGCAAATATGACCTGTAGCACACCACTCTTCCCTCCACAGCAGTGGAGACCGATGCGTTGCTGCTGATATGGGTGATAGTGTGTCGCCACCGAGTGAAGATTAGATTCCAATGGTGTCCAGCAGAAAGCTTACTCAATATCAGTCTGCTGGCACCGCGATGGGATAGACAACAGTGGTCCAATTGGAAATAACGAAAAACCTATTTTTAACACGGCGGGCCCAATTAATCAACTTCTCCTAGTTTTCTTAGGAAACCCCACTGATTCAATCTCAACAAATATGAGGTCAGAAAATCAGGACACACACAGATTATATTCGAGAAATGTTGAAGCTTGTATTACAAAATTACAATATTAATACAATTTACGATCAGTTCTTAGCTCCAGAAACTTTTGGTGATTGAGGGGTGCTCAGAGAGGGTGCGAAAGGTATGGGCCCATTACATATACCATATTTCTTCATATGGAAGCCTGTCTTAAATTTAATACATAACCAAATCCATTTATTCAGAAAGGGGTACAGTTAAATACAAATGGCCCCTCTGTGAACCCTTTATTAAATCCATGCTTTTTTGGGATGTCGACGTTTCGAACCGGCACCCAAGGAAAGGGCCAGTAAGTGCCTCAACAGCGGGTCTTCTTCAGGACTGGAAAAATGTGTAAAGGAGCAACCTGGAAACAACTGTTATCCATGTGTGGTAAAACTATTCATAATTTCAAAAGAAAATCGAAGGACATGGGTGTGGAATTTTTTTAATCTACTTGGCCAATGGACAAAACGCTACTAAGATCTACCGGTCCTGTAAAATCCACTTGTCCCACCGACTCCCGACATCAATTATAAGAGCTGGCAGAGAAACATTCACTATATTTTTATTTTGTTTTATGTGTTGTTGCATTCCTACAGCACTTTGTGCTCCTGTCAAGGGCCTGAAGGGCATTCGGGATTGTCGGAAAAGTTACCACCTCATTGGCTTTGCATGACTGGTAGATTTATTTAGTTGATTTATAGCATGCCAACATGTCCCTAACGCCACCTTAAAGCATGAATTTTGTAGACGGTGGATTTAAAATATCTGTTTTGTATGTTGCAAGGGGGTTTAAGCTCCCTCAGTGTGGGGGCGAATGCTCTTACGCTTCTCACTAGACGACCACTAGCAAAGAACTGCACTCTGAGCTGACAAAGTTCAGCTTCTACACATTGGAGTTTCTTTTTGTGGATCTATTTACAGCAGCCCAGAACATGCAATGATCTTAGTTTTGTGTCGTACTTGTTCCGGACACCTTCAGGTTCAACTGGCCTCTGAGCCTGTTGTACGCATTTTTGCTGATCCCGCTTCGGCTAAAATTACTGCAGGCGACTAAGTAGGATTAAGCATAGATGATTGTGATCAATTCAGTTTGGGCTCGTATTTACTGAAATGCTGATCATTTGGCACTCGTCACTTGGCCACCGCTTCCTTTCCCATGAAGAGTGGACCTGCGGGATGAAAAGGTCCTCCATCCCAATCCCCAAATATTTCAGCTCCTAGCAGGGTGGTTGAGTGATGTTAGTTGGGATCCTTTTGCCTTCCTGATGAGATCAGACATCACATTGGGAGCCAGGAAACCGGCTTGATGAACGTTCCCTATTTAGACTAGTGGCACATTGTCTTTAAGGTTTGCTTTACTTGTTCTTCACACTCTGCTTATTGTTTCGCAGTGAGATTTGAATCTTGTTTTGAATTTTGATGGCCTTCTTTCTAAGTCACTGCACAGCTGCTAGGTTTGACTCCTTACCTTGAATACTATTTTGTTAGTGCCAATTTCTTCAGCTCGTAGGACTGTTGAATTTCAGGCCCCTTAAGTTTGTCCTACTTTCCCATATCTGAAAGAGACACGTTAGTGACAGATTCCTTACCTTAGAATATCCCCAGGCGTCAGGCTGGATCCGGAAAGTTTTTGCGTAGCAGTACCCTTGCGCGTCGGTAGGCGGCGTCGTGCGGCTCCGCGTCCGTCGTCGGCGTCGTGATCGCCGGGATGACGTCGCGGGCAGTACTTCTTTTTCCGCGCCAGCAAGCGCAGATCCGGGAAGAGCAGTGCCCTAGTCATTTTTTGACTAACTTTTTGGGTGAATTTTTTCACTGTTTTTCTTCGAATCGACTTCAAGGTGTCGTAGGGATGCCCGGGTTTAAACGTTGCGGCGCCTGTGCTCGGATGATGTCCATCACAGACCCGCATCGGGAGTGTCTCTTCTGCCTCGGCCGAGGCCACGACACGGAGTCTTGTTCCGACTGCCGGGCCCTCAACCCGAAAGCTTTGCGAGAGCGGTCTCGAAAGCTCCTCGAGGCCCGGCATTCGGCTCCGCGCAAGCCCCGGTCGCGTGAGAGGTCCAGGGGTCGATCGCGGAGTCCTCACCGGTCGTCGGCATCGAAGTCTTCTTCGTCCGGTAAGTCCAAACACAAAAAGTCCAAAAAGCATCGTCGCTCTAGGACTTCGCCTCGCCGGTCTCGCGACTTGGCTGAGGCCCCTCCCGGCACCGTCCCCGCGGCCCCGGACATGCCTGTGGAGTCGCCCCCGCAATACCCGTCCTTCCCGGGTTCGGGGGCGGATCCGGCCCAAATACAGGAATTCCTGTCGGCCATGGCCCGCCTCTTCGGGCCTCAAGGTCCCTCCGGTGCGCCTTCGGGCCCCGCGGGCCCTGATGGGGTTGCTCCGGCGTCGCCGACGGCTCCGGCCCCGGCGTCGCCCGTGCCTCCAGCCTCGATCCCGGCTCCGGCCCCGGCCTCGATCCAGGCTCCACAACCCCCATCGACGCCGGTCGACCTAACGACACCTCCGCCGGCGCCGATGTCTCCGGTGCCGTTCTCGACGCCGCCTGGGGCTCCGGGCGGCGTCGTCCCCCAGTTCCTTCCGGCTCCGGACATGGACCCGGACCGACGTCGCTCGACGCCGGTTCCGGCGCCGATGGGACCTTGGGTCCCAAATGTCCCTCCTCCTCCTTATTTTGAACCAGAGGAGGACCAGGAGGACTGGGAGGGGTCTGATGACCCTCTGACACAACAGTGTCAGTACGATGAGGACTGGACAGAGGGTCTAGGGGATGCCAGTGGTCTAGATACTTCCCCTGACACTGGCATGCTGTCTCCTCCCGTGGCTACGGAGGAGGGAGCCAATTTTGCAACGGTGTTGCGTAGGGCGGCTGGGGCCTTACGTCTCCAACTCCCTACTGTGGCGGTCAAGACTAATATCTTGACAGAGGTGCCTCAGCCGGCAGCCTCCTCTACGGAGACTGTGCTGCCGTTTAACGACGCCCTCACTGACGTTCTTTTGGGCGCCTGGTCCAAGCCCAACACAGGGGCTCCTGTGGATAGGAACGTGTCCCGACGCCATCGCCCAGCTCCGGGCGACCCCCTGTTTCTCTCTGTCCACCCCACTCCTGAGAGCTTGGTTGTCCAAGCCTCCGCTTCCCAAACCGCCTTCCCTACCGCCCCTCCGAATAGGGAATCCAAACGCCTGGATCAATTTGGGAAGAAGGGTTTTTCTTCCTCCAGTGCTGGCTTGCGGTCCATCAACACCGCTTGTCTTTTGGGCCGATATACCCACTCCTTGTGGGATTCGGTGGCGACTGTTTTGCCCCAGTGTTCTGAGGAGGTCCAGACACTGCTTTCCCGCGCCATTGCGGAAGGAAGGGATGCGGCCAAATACACGATACGATGTGGCCTTGATACCGCCGACTCGCTGGGCAGGTCTATTGCAACGACCGTGGCGCTGCGACGCCACGCCTGGCTGAGAACCACTGGTTTTTCAGGGGATGTCCAGAATACTCTCATGGACATGCCCTTTGATGGAGTCGGTCTTTTTGGGTCCAAAGCAGACCATGCGTTGGAGCGCTTTAAGGACTCGCGGGCTACTGCCAAGTCCCTGGGCCTTTCTGCTACACGCCCTCCGCTGACTTCTGCTTTTCGCCCCTATTGTGGCCACGGTAGGGGCGCCCCGTCACGTCAGCAGCCCAGCCACCGGCCCGCGCAGCAGGCGTCTTCGCGTGGCCGAGGACGTGGATTCCGCCGTGGCGGATCGGGCAACCAGCGTGCGGGTCAGGCCACCACCTCCAACCCGTCCGCGGCCTCCAAGCCCTCCTAGTCCCTCCTTTCAGGTGCACAGCACGCCAGTAGGGGGCAGGGTCCGCCATCACCTTCCCCACTGGCGTACCATCACCTCGGACAGGTGGGTCTTGGACATTGTCCGAAGGGGCTACTCCCTCCCCTTCGAGACCACCCCCCAGCCATGCCACCTCAATTCCACCGCATGTCAGGGGATCACTTGGTACTTCTGCAGAAGGAAGTCACGGCCCTCTTGGCCAAGAGGGCCATCGAGCATGTTCCGACCCCAGAAGTAGGGCGTGGTTGCTACTCCCACTACTTCCTGGTGCCCAAAAAGGACAAGGAGGACATGCGTCCTATCTTGGACCTCCGGAACGTCAATCGCTTCCTCCGGAAGGAGAAGTTCAAGATGCTCACCCTAGCTCAGGTCTTGACTGCCCTCGACCCTGGAGACTGGTTGGTAGCGTTGGACTTGCAGGACGCATATTTCCACATCCCCGTTCTGCCGGCCCACCGGCGTTACCTTCGGTTCACGGTAGGCCCCGAGCATTTTCAGTTCACCGGGCTCCCCTTTGGCCTTACCAGTGCCCCTCGGGTGTTCACGAAAGTGATGGCGGTGGTCGCAGCTCATCTGCGCCGGGCAGGGGTTTCAGTCTTCCCCTACCTCGACGACTGGCTGCTGAAGGCGGGCTCGTCCCAGGCAGTCGTCTCCCACCTCCAGACTAAGGCCGAACTCCTGCACTCGCTGGGGTTCTCCATCAATGTGCCGAAGTCGCATCTGATTCCTTCTCCACAGCTCCTTTTCATCGGAGCAGTTCTGGACACGACGCAGTTTCGGGCCTATCCTCCCGAACGGCGAGTCCGGGATATTCAGGCTATGATTCCGATCTTTCAGCCTTTATCCTGGGTTTCGGTACGGATGACCCTGAGGCTGCTGCATCCTGCTGGTCAATCATGCCAGATGGCATATGCGGGCTCTGCAGTGGGACCTGAAGTTCCAGTGGGCGCAGCACCAGGGCAACCTCTCCGATCACGTCCAGATCTCGGAGGGGACTGCAAAACAGTTGCAGTGGTGGCTCTCGAACCGGCAATGGGTCATGGGCAGATCCCTCTCCCTTCCCCAGCCAGAGCACACAGTTGTGACGGACGCGTCCCTTCTGGGATGGGGCGGTCACATGGGAGAGGCGGAGATCAGAGGCCTCTGGTCTCCGGGCGGAGTCCCGGCTCCATATCAACGTTCTGGAGCTCCGGGCGATCCGACTTGCACTCAAGGCATTCCTTCCCTCTGTCAAAGGGAAGGTAGTGCAGGTGTTCACAGACAACACCACCGCCATGTGGTACTGCAACAAACAGGGCGGGGTGGGGTCTTGGACCCTTTGTCATGAGGCTCTGCGCCTCTGGACATGGCTGGAACATCAGGGCATGTTCCTGATGGTTCAACGCCTGGCAGGTTCCCTGAACGCCAGGGCGGACGAACTCAGCCGCAGGTGCATGATGGATCACGAATGGCGTCTTCACTCGGAAGTGGCGCAAGGACTCTTTCTACAGTGGGGAGAGCCTTGGTTAGATCTATTCGCCACCGAAGAGAACGCGCAATGTCATCAGTTCTGCGCGTTGGAATTTCCAAGGCGGCACTCGCTCGGCGACGCTTTTCGTCGCGAGTGGAGTTGCGGTCTGTTATACGCCTTTCCGCCTATACCACTTCTACCCAGAGTGTTGAAGAAGATTCGGCACGACCGGGCCCAAGTCATTCTTGTGGCTCCGGACTGGGCTCGAAGAGTTTGGTATCCCGAGCTACTCAATATGAGCGTAGATCCCCCGATCCGTCTGCCTCTTCGGGAGGATCTTCTGTCGCAGCAGCAGGGGACGGTCCTCCACCCGAACCTGTCCAGTCTACACCTGCTTGCGTGGAGATTGAGCGGCGGCAGTTGATTCCTTTCGACTTGCCTCCCGAAGTTTGTGATGTGATTCTGGCAGCCAGGCGTCCCTCCACTAAGGTGGTATACGCCTGCAGGTGGAACAAATTTGTGGCATGGTGCACAGCAAAGGCTGTGAATCCCCTTTCTGCCCCTCTTTCTGAGGTCCTTCTGTTCCTTCTCTCTCTGGCCCAACAGGGTTCTGCCCTGGGTACCATCAAGGGTTATCTTTGTGCTATCTCGGCCTTCCTCAGGCTCCCTGATCAGCCCTCCCTTTTCAAGTCCCCTGTTGTTAACAGGTTCTTAAAAGGCATTACTCACCTCTTCCCTCCTGTTCCGTTTGTGATGCCTCAGTGGGACTTGAACTTGGTTCTTACCTTTTAATGTGCGCTCCCTTTGAGCCTCTACATAACTGTCCTCTTCGTCTTCTGACTCTGAAGACAGCCTTTCTGGTGGCCATCACCTCCGCTCGGCGGGTGAGTGAGCTCCAGGCTCTATCTTGCAAACCTCCCTTTCTGTCTGTTCATCCAGACAAGGTTGTTCTTCGGACGCGTCCGTCCTTCTTGCCAAAGGTGGTTACTGCTTTCCACATTGGGCAGACCATCACTTTGCCCACCTTCTTTCCGCCTCCGCATCCTTCCAGAGAGGAAGAGAGGCTCCACCGTCTGGACCCAAAACGTGCGCTCTCTTTCTATATTGACCGCACAAAACACTTCCGGGTGGATGACCAGCTCTTTGTTGGCTACGTGGGCGCCAAAAAGGTCGGGCGGTGCACAAGAGGACCATCTCCCGCTGGGTTACCTTGTGCATCAAGACCTGCTATTCTTTGGCTAAGAAGGAGCCTCCTGTTGGGCTGCGTGCCCATTCCACCAGGGCAACGGCTGCTACCACGGCCTTGGGCCGCGGTGTTCCGCTGCCGGTTATCTGTCAGGCAGCTACGTGGGCCTCGCTGCACACGTTTACAAAGCATTACTGCCTTGACAGTCCGGTCCGGAGGGACGGCTTCTTTGGCCGTTCTGTCCTCCAGGACTTCCTTGTCTGATCTTTGTTCGCAGACCCACCACCGGGGTTGGTATTGCTGGGGTATCTATTCTAAGGTAAGGAATCTGTCACTAACGTGTCTCTTTCAGATGCACAAGTTACTAACTTGTGTAACGATATATCTGTAAGAGACAGTAGTTAGTGACAGATTCCTACCGCCCCACCCATCCTCCCCGTTCTGCGAACTGATTTCTAGGGTTAAGGACATCCCTTTCAGGGCCCTAGTATTTTTCAGACACCTATGTCAGCTTCTTGCATGGCTCTGCGTTCCTGGCGCGGAAAGTCGTGTACAGAACTGACGTCAGTGCGCAGGGCGGCGCCTAAGTACTGCCCGCGACGTCATCCCGGCGATCACGACGCCGACGACGGACGCGGAGCCGCACGATGCCGCCTACCGACGCGCAAGGGTACTGCTACGCAAAAACTTTCCGGATCCAGCCTGACGCCTGGGGATATTCTAAGGTAAGGAATCTGTCACTAACTACTGTCTCTTACAGATATATCATTACACAAGTTAGTAACTTGTGCTTCTCTACCTGGATAAGTTGGTCACTCGCACCTGCCAATCTGTCTTACCCTAGGTTGAGTCTGCATTCCAAATAGTCCACTGTATTGCTCTTCCATCGTTCTTCCCTCCTTCACATTCATCAAAGGAGTGGGAGCAACTGTGCAGACCGAACCCCAGACGTGCAATGTTTCCCTCCATTCACTGCACTCGTCAGGACTTTGTCATGGCTAAGAAGGGCAATGCAGTGGCCAACCACACCATTTTATGAGTCAGCTTTGCATACTTTTGCCTAGCACTACTGCCTCACATCTCAGGCACACAGTAACAGGTACTTTGCCCGAGTTTTGTTGCGTGACTTATTTGGTTAACTGGTACTACTCCTTCCAACCTTCCAGGGAGGTATTGCTTTGCGACTCGTACTGAAGGTGAGGAATCTTCGGCAACATGTATCCATCAGAAGAAAAAGTTACTTGCATTCAGTCACGAGATCACGAGGCATGTTTGCTGTAGATACACATGCTTTGCATACTCCTGCCATCTAGTGTTGGGTCCGGATGTGTGCAACTTTTTTCATCGAAGAAGTCTTTTCCACTCACTAGGTAAGGTGACTCCTCCTTTCGGTGATACTGTGAATGGGCATCGACTCCATTGTTAGATTGTTTTCTTTCCGCCATCGGGTTTGAACGTGTATTGCTATGCTCCGATTTGAAACAGTCAATCAGGATCCCTTTGGTGCGCAATTCACTCTACCCTCGTCGGTATTGTTTTCGATTGTGTCTTCCACCTTCTGGTGTCGAAATTTAAGAAAACGTTATCTAGGTCATCGAAAAAACTCTAACCGCAGCCTTCGGGTCTAACTCTGTTCCTCGGTCGGCTTCTACTTCAAGAACCAGCGTCCTGCCTTCCGTCGATGGAATGGACACGTTTCAATTCTGTCCTCGATGTCATTCCAAATACCCGCGCACCGACCAGCATAAGGTCTGTAATCTGTCTCTCCCCAGAACATAAGGAGGAAGACTGCGACGCGTGTCGGTGGTTCCAATCCAAGAAGACTCTACGGGACCGTCGGGTTCGACGAAAAGACATGCAACGTTAAGGTTTCGAAGACACGCCTGATATCTTCGGGGAAGATATCGAGCAGGAAGAAATGGCAGCGGAAGAAGAGGCCTACTCCCCCCAGGACTCGGAGTTGGAGATCAAACTTGAGTCCGACGACCTTCTGGCTGGACAGGGTGCCGTGAGTACTAAAGCCCCTTTGCCCACCAAACCTACGCCAGCAAAACAAAAGGCTATTGGGCCACCACTGCCAACAGGCCATGGTCTGCACTGAGACTCTGGTTTAAACGTCCCGCCTTGGCACTGAAACAGCACGTCAAGTCTTCCGGCTCGGGTCGAGCCGAGATGAGACCCCTTCGGTTCCGGAACTTCTCGGATCGAAAGAGAAAGAACTGAAATCCAGCTCAGCACTGAAAAGTTTGGCACCCAAACAAAGATGCTCCTTTATAACAACCGGAGCCGATCTTGAAAAAAAGGAAAGAAAAACTGGATCCCAAACAGAAGAAAATTCACATAAATCCTGATACTGATCACATAACAAAACCAGCAATACCTTCAAAAAGGAAAGCAGAGACGAAATATAAAATTCCTCTCAAGAAGAAAAAGGACATAGCTACTAGCCCTATTCATATTCCCCAAACCCCTCCACCTTCTTCACCAATACCCATTTTACCACAAACCGATCCTCTGCACATTACACCATCAGGTTCTCCTAACAAATCCTGATATAGAAGAGGATGATGACAATTATAATCACTAGTAGAGTCAATGGGGGGAACCCAGTGCCCCTCAGAACCTGGGCATTCATAAAGCAATCTACAAGTGGTTCTGTCAGGTAAAAATAATTGCTTTGAAACTATGCAGTAATGATCATGCAAACAAAGTATTTTTCTTTATAGACTTCCAAATGGAACGCACATAGATGAAATCAAATTTTGATTAAAAAAATAGTTATTTACTCTGTCATGAAAGGCTGTCAAATTCATTGATCAAAAAATTACATCACTGACATGAGAATAACGTGAATCAAGTGCAACAAGATGACATCAGTGACTGAGGGAGATTATATACATGTGGTAAGAGACAAACTAATATGTACACAATATACAAGAACAAACACAACTGAGCGGGAGTCTGTCCTTTCCAATTCTAATTATTGGTATCTTATGACCCTCATACAACTTTTTAATTCTTAGGGCCAGGAGACCCGATGGACATGGACTAAAGTGAACGTCGACGTTTCAACCCTGAAGTATGCGCAAATGAGTAAGCGTCACAGCGGGTCTTCCTCAGGACGAGCAGACACCAAAGATGGACAGCCGATTCCGGATGGAGCTAAACACTCCCACAAGGGGATGAGTGTTAGAGTGTAGAAATGAATTCAAGGCATGCAATATGT
The DNA here is from genome assembly GCA_963921515.1 of Calotriton arnoldi. NCBI lineage: Eukaryota > Metazoa > Chordata > Amphibia > Caudata > Salamandridae > Calotriton > Calotriton arnoldi. The sequence continues at coordinate 1,722,482 of CAWUFW010002036.1, read as the reverse complement.
CCAAGTAATCTCCAATTATGAGATTTGCACAAGTACGGTAGAGCCTGAACTTGACAGAAAAAGTTTTGCGGAGGGAAACCACCTAGAAGGTTAGAGTCTCCAGAAAAAATCCTAGAAGAGAGGAGACCACCAATTCCATCAGGATCTTGGTTTTCAACAGGTTTTTACTCAACTTGTAATTATTGGGGACTTCTTCGTAGGACTCTTTGGAATGACTTTGCACTGAATGTGTCTCCTGCTGGACGTGAAAGGGACAATTATAATCCGCCACCACCTGGTGAATGGGATGACTATAACATAGATCCACCCCAAGATACAGACCCAGATTTGATGCCCAGTAAAACCTTCCCCTCCTGATGATAATGCTCCATATCGGGAATTAATTGGTAGGGCAGCTAATTACCACAGAGTGCCTTTACACAAAGAAGCACTGGAGGAATATTTTTTATTTGAAACATTACAAAACACACACCGAACACAAATGTTGCCTATGCTTAAAGGTATGTTGTGACATACGAATGATATTTTTAAAGACTCAGAGCACGTATATTAACACCTAGAGTAGACAAAAAATATAAACCCCCTCCATCTGACCCAGTTTTCATAAGGGTTCAGTTACCTTTGGATTCATTAGTTGTCTCTAATGCCTGTAAAGGGGCAAATTTGCAAACAGGGGAAGCACCACCTCCATATAAAGAATCCAAACTCATAGATGCATCAGGGAAAAGAGTGGCTGCTCAATCAGCCAACCATTGGCGTATGGCTAACACACAGGGTCTGTTGTCCAGATACGATAGAGCTCACTGGGATTAAATGGAAGAATTATTAAAATATCTCCCAGAAGAACACAAAAAGAGGGGGCAGGAAATAGTACAAGAAGGGAAACTTATTTCTAATTCATCTATCAGGTGTGCATTAGATGCTGCTGATACTGCAGCTTGAGGAATCAACTCTAGCATTATGCTCAGGAGACATGCATTGCTCAGAATTTCTGGTTTCAAACCAGAAGTGCAACAAACCATTCTTAATGCACCCTTTGATAAGGAACACCTTTTTGGACCTCAAATAGATCAGTCCCTTAAAAAAAATGAAAAGATACCGAAGGGGGCATGGCCAACCATCATGGCCGTGCAGACGTGATCCGGATCAGCTCTGTCGAGCCCCGCAATTAAGGACTTTACAGCGCAACCAATGCCATGAATTTGGCTTGCAGCCCGAGTCCCGGGTGCGCTGTCATCAGTGAACACTTTGCTGCTTAGGATTTCGGCTGAGGAAGCGGCTGCAAGGCAGAGGGCTGTAGTGAGCCAGGGAGCAGCTGAGCGAACAAAATGGCGCCTGCACATGCTGAGCACTGAACGGCTCGGCCGGGCTGGATTTCCCTGCGGGTGGCCCCCCGATCCCTGGCCCGCTGTGGTTCTGCCCCCCCACCCCAGCAACGGGGGCCTCGAGGAGTTGCCGGATTTTGGCTGTGTCTGGCCCTGAGCGGCACCCGTGGACGGGCTGCGGCGCCTGGAGTGACCGCAACAGAGGAGGCCCCATCGCAGACTGCATCAATCAGGTGGGGGCGTGCGAGCGGGCCGGCGGAGGTGTGTTGCCCCCGGGGTGCTCGCTTCGCCTCCTCCAGTGGGCCTTATGAGAGCGGAGAGGGGGGAGGCCTCCCCAAGACCGCGCGCCGTTGCCTGACCCAAAGATGGCGCCCGGTAGGCGAGCAGTGAACAGAGAGCCTCGCGTCTGGAGCTGAGTCAGCAGAGGGGGCCGATGAGAGTGCACACTTGTCCCTGCAGTGGGGGGGAGCCCGCAGAGCACTCGCATCATCCATATCACGGGGCCCCACGGAGGTGGAATAGAGGGGAGTCTCCCCAAGACTGCATGACGATGCCTGTCCCATAAATGGTGTCTCGGGGGGCCGACGGAGGTTCGGGGGTCTCATCCATGTGGCTGAATCAACGCAGTGAGCTTACTAACCGGAGAGGCGCAGAGTCTGGGGTGGCGCAATCAAATAAGGGTACCCGCCATAAGCTCGTTGCAAAAGAGAATGCTCCCGGGTGCACTTCGGAGCGCGCTGACAAAGGCTCTGCTGTAGAGGTCTCTGGGACCCCACCATTGCCGTCCCCCCTGGCTGGTTCCGGGCAACTTCCCCTGCTTTAGACTGTAAAACTCCAACTGGGTGATCGTCCGGTCCAGAGACGGCAACGCAATAGCCAGAGAAGTGGCCCATATGGCGCCGAAAAAGACTCAAACTAAGTCTCCAGCTATTTTGCTCCATCTGAGTCCCGCGGGGAGAAGGGCGGGGGTGGGGCGGAGACCACGCGGCGGGCATCATGACGATAACCAGGGAAGACCTGCTGGCGACTGCGGGAGTTGAAGAAGGAACTCTGGGACGACATAAAAGCGGACATTGGTGCTTTGTTCGAAGCTTTCCGTTCAGAGATGGGGTCGAAGCTGGTGTCGCTCCAGGCTGATGTGGATTCGGTGGGAGCCTGCACCATAGATATAGAAGCAAAGTGCCAGGAGCTCGAAGGGCGAATGAAGCCTCTGGAAGAGGGAACTGCCAGCCTGACTACCCAATTGCCCTCCGCCCTGTCAAAGTACGAGGACGTGGAGAATCGTTTCTGCAGAGACAATGTAAGAGTGGAGGGTCTGGAGGAGGGAAGCAAGGGACCCAACTTGGAGGGTTTCATGGTGGGTCTCTTCTCCAGTGTTCTGGGTGACGATCATTCAGAGGTCCGGCTGGAACGCGTTCATAGGGTGGGCCAGCGTATCCAGGGAAACAGGCGCCCACGAGACCTCTTGGCCAAATTCAGCTCCTTCAAAACTAAGGAGCTTGTCCTACGGAAAGCTAGGAGCAGTGATGTGGTTACTTTTCAAGCGGCTACTTGCTCACTCTTCCAAGATGTAGCTCCAACCACGCTGGCATGCCGGCAGCAGTTCAGATCGATCACGACGGCATTGAGGGAACGTCCGATCAAGTATCGATGGACATCTCCTTTTGGTATTGCCTTCTCGTTCAGCAATAAACCACACCACTTCTCCGAATTGGAAGGGGCAGCGACTTTGCTTGCCCTTTAGCAATCATCACCACAACCAGCGGCGGCTTCGGAGAGGGAGGGTAGGTGGGGGAGGGGGGGCGGGGCGGAAAGGCCTGGAATACTCATCGGAGCAGCACTCACCGGGCTCCTGGCAGACACCTAAGAAGGTCGGTAGGTCGACGAGAGGCGGATTGTTCCTGGCATAATGCCTCAAAGGCCTCTAACACTGCAACCCTACCCCCCACCCCCCTAGCCTGTTGAACACTCAATCTCTGCCCTGAGGTGGGCTAGACTTTGCAGGGGGGTGCCCCTGGGCTGGGTGACAGGGGGGGGGGGTGATGTAATGATGCTATGGGATCCTTTCCGGCCGCGTGCCTGAGACTTGCTCGCTCACTCCTTTCAAGATATGAGAGGTCTTGAGTAGCTTTGTGTCCAAATTTATGCATATGCGGGGCTCCGGATGCGGGACTGGACTCGCCCCTAGAGTCACCAACAGTGCGATCTTTTGATCGCTTTGGAGACTTTCTAGTTCAAGGTAATGTTATTTGTTCTGTTTTGTTCATACCGTGGATCCGACCTTGTGACTCAACTGACAGGGTTGGGGGGGAGGTGGGTATAGGGCCGGGGGGGATGTTGGCAGGTGCTGATGGGTGTTCTTTACCATGGCAAATGTGCTCCCCGCACCAGTCTTAATGCCACTCAACTGTTTGTCTTGGAACGTTAGGGGTCTAAACTCGCCTAACGAGGCAATGCCCATGAAAATTCTTGGGGGACCACCATGCCCATATCGTGGCCCTACAAGAAACTCATCTAAAAAGAGGCGAAGACCTCAGTCTGCGCGACAAAACCTACCCCCTGATTTTCAGGTCCTCGGCCACCACTAAACAAAATGGAGACGCTCTCCTTCACTCTTCCATTCACTTTCAACTCCATGACTCAAAGGCTGATAAAGAGGAGAGATTCCTCAAGGTCAAGGGAATTCGGATGGGTCGCCCATGCACTATCGCCACGGTTTACGCCCCCAACTCTGGACAGTCAGACTTTCTCCTCACTTTCCTCTCAACGCTGGAAGGCTTTGCATTTGGGGACATTCTCTTAATGGGAGATTTGCATCTTATCTGGGATCCTGCTGTGGACACTACCCAACCACATAGAACAGCGGCAGGAGTCTTTAGCAGGACCCTTAAATCCTTAAGACAACGCCTGGGGCTGATAGACAGTTGGAGGACCCTTCATCCCTCAACACGGGACTATTCTTTCTTCTCCCACAGATCCTACTCTAGGATTATTATTTTTTTTAAAAATCTGTTTTATTAATTTTCCACCACTTAACAACAGAGCGAAGAAATGCATTATCAAATGAATATACAACATCACCCACATTTCTCTTCTCTCTGTACCCTCCCTTCCCACCCACCTCCCCGCCACCGGTGTGCCTAGGTCTTGTATCGCAAATAAGAGGAGACATCAGTTAATATTACAATATACTTGCTAGCAATAGTAAAGCTGTACTGGATATGGAATGCGTCCAGGGGACATCTACCGTTCCTCTAATCATGCTCTGATTTAGTCTCCTTGGATCACGGTGTCAGCTGGGTCTTCTTGATCCACCCCCGCCGAACCTTGTTCTGAGCCCATTTCCGGAGCCTGCAGTATTGTAACTAAGGCTTCCCACGCCCTCGCCGCCACTAGTGCTTTTTCATTGTCGGTACGTAGCGCTTGTTGCAGTCTGACAGTACCCTCACTGCGCGCCCATTTAAGTAAGTCTATCCTCAATTTCCCCACACTCGGCCCCCTCGCTGATTTCCAATTCATTGTAATTTCCCTCTTGGCTAAGGCGAGGCCCATGTCTATAAATTTACTAGTTATTTTTGTGTTAGTGGTGTGCGGGAACCAGTGCAGTAAGCAAGTGCCCTGGTCTAGGTCCAGTGAGCGATCAGTTATACCACACAGCAGGTCCAGTACTTCCTCCCAATACATTCCCAAATTCTTACAACCCCACATCATATGCGGGAAGTCGGCTCCTTCCAATCCACACCTCGGGCACTGCGCGGCTGCCGTAGGGAAATATTTATTAAGCTTAGCTGGTGTTAAATACGCTCTATGCAGGACATAGAAATTTACCAATTGGAATCTGGCATTCCTTGTACTCTTCCAGGCTCTCCTAACCAACTGAACCCAGGTCTGTTCAGGGATTTCTCTACCTATGTCTACCTCCCATTTCGCTTGCAACGCGCCCAATGGTTCTAGAGCCTCAGTCAGCATACGTTGGTAAAGGCACGTTATCGCTTTAACTGTCCCTGCTGCCATAACCACATATTGGCACGCCATTGAGGTCCGCGGTTCTGACAGTCCCATCCCCCAGCGGCGTTGCACTGCCGAGACCAGTGCTGCGTGTAACAAGTAATCCCCTCGTGGGAGATCATATCTATGTTGCAGCTCCTGAAATGACAACAGAGTTTCGTTCTCGTAGAGGTCTCCTAGCACTTGTATACCCAGGTCTTCCCAATTAGCCAATGCAGTCCAATCCCCGCCATGGGGGAGGGCCGTGCACATGCCTAGCGGTATCTCCGGGGCGTACGGGTGGGTAATTCCGGCCCGTCGCTGGCTTCGGTTCCAGCATAGTCGCAGCGTTCTCTCCTCAACAGTAAGCGGATCTAGACGCATCTTCTGCTGGAGTACTATAAAGGACAAGATGTAACGCGGTACCCACCGCCCTTCAGGGCCATCTGGGCCCCGAAACTCCCGAGCCACCGCCTGTGTAAGCCACTGCAGTTGTGCTGCCAAATAGTACCACTCAAAGTCCGGCACCGCCATACCCCCGTCGGCTCTCGGGCGCATCATTGTTCCCATTGCAACTCGCCGCCTTCCCGTCCACCAGAGGAATCCGCCAGCCATGGAACGAAGCTGCCGGAAAATGGATCCCGGCACCCAAATGGGTAGTGTCCGAAAATAATACAGTAAGCGTGGGAGCGCCACCATCTTGAGGAGCGCTACCCGGCCCGCCACCGACTGCGGTAACGTGCTCCAAAACTTAAAACTGCCCCTGAGTCCGCGAATGGCCCGACCCAGGTTGCCTTCCAGTAAATCGTCAGTGGTATGATAAATGTGAGTACCTAAGTAAGGAAAACAATGTGGTTCCCAGCGAATGCCCGCCACCTGCGATGGATTCACCGCAGCTGGTACCACTGGAAACAAACAGGTCTTCGCCCAGTTCACCTTTAACCCTGAATATTGCCCAAACATAGAAAGTAAATGTCGCGCGCCTTCCAAAGCCATGTCCGTATTTGCAAGCAAGAGCAAGAGGTCTTCTGCATAGAGGGAAATAAACTGCATATCCCCGCGGAGAGATAAACCAGAGTAGTATCTCCCTGACCGAGCATGGGAGGCCAAATGCTCGATGGCCAAGGCAAACGGCAACGGAGAGAGCGGGCAGCCCTGCCGCGTGCCCCGCCCCACCTGACAGGATGAAGAAACCGTTGCCCCCGTCCGTACTCGTGCCGTCGCCGACCTATAGAGGAGTTCCGTCCACCCCACAAAGGTATCCCCCAGTCCGAACGCGTGAAGAGCCCGAGATAAATAAGGCCATTCTAGGCTGTCGAAAGCCTTTTCTATATCAACAGAGAATCGCTGCAACAGGGGTTGCACCATGGTCCCCTCCCAGAACCCGCAATAGGCGGCGCACGTTGGTCGCGGTAGTGCGTTTCGGGATGAAGCCCGCCTGGTCGCTATGGACCAAGTGCGTCATGTAGGGAAGAAGTCGGGTAGCAAGAATCCTACTCAGGATCTTGTAATCAGTGGTTAACATAGATAATGGGCGGTAATCCGACCTAGCGAGAGTCCCTGCCCAGCTTCAGCAACGGGATAATGATAGCCTCGCACGTGGAAGCTGGTAGCCTCCCGATAAACCGCCTGCAGTTTGGGGGCCAAGATATCGATGTACGTCGTGTAAAATTCAATCGGAAGACCATCGGCCCCCAGGGTTTTCTTGCGCGCCATTTGTTTTATCGCACTTCGTATTCCCCCTTCCGTAATCCCCTGCCCCAGCGTAACCCCTTGGTCGGTTTCAAGGCGCGGCAGTCATACCTCATCCAAGAATTCACTCAGGTCATCGCATTCACACCGCAACTTACTCTTGTATAGGTCCGCGTAATAGGCTAGGAACAGCTCGTTAATTCCCCGTTGAGTATATTCCAGTGCACCCGCTGGGGAGGTCAAAGCTAATATAGGTGTACCCCTTTGTACCGGGTTAGCCAACCAAGCCAGGAGGGTGCCCACCTTATCCCTCTCTGCATGCGCCCGTGCCAGATATTCTTTATGGTCAAAGCAGCGCAACCTCTCCAGTTGCTGCGCCACACTCTCTCTCGCGGCTACCACTTCAGCCTGCATTTCCTGGTGTTCAGGGTGATCCCTCTCCGCCTGACGCAGTCGTAGCTCCTCCCTCTCTATATCCCGCAACAGCGTTCTCCGCACTCCTGTCACCTTGGCAATACATAAACCCCGCACCACCACCTTAAAGGCGTCACATTCCAGTGCCAGGGACGAAGCCGTCCCCTCATTCTCATGAAAGTATTGCTCTATTCCCTCTTGCACTTCTGTACGAAACACAGAGTCCTCCAAAGCCTCCGGGCGTAAACGCCAGGTAGGAATGGCAGGTCTGTCTCGACCATCGCAGCACCAAGAGCAGCGGGTTATGATCTGAGATCGTCTTCGCCAGGTATTCACTGTGGGAGACCAGCGCGTGAACATCTGGGGAACACAACACAGCATCCAACCGCACATGTAAATCATGTAGGACAGAATAGTAAGAATAGTTCCGCTCCCCGACGTGCCGCGCGCGCCAAGTGTCAATCAGCCCCCATTCAGCCTGCCAATCCCTCCGAAGTTTCGAGAGCTTATGTATGGGCGCCCGTGGCAACGGCGGGTGTGACCTATCCATCTCAATATCCGTGATAGAGTTAAAATCGCCCCCTAGAATCACTGCACCGGTCAGAAATGACGCCAGTTTCCCTGATAGGCTAGCAAAATAGGACATTTGATCCACATTAGGGGCATACACACTGCATAATGTTACGTATCTCCCGTCCAGTCGCCCCATAACAGCCACAAACCTCCCTTCAGGGTCCACTATCTGCTGGGTCGGCTGGAAGGGAACCCCCGCCCTCACCCAAATCAGTGCGCCCCGTGCAAAAGCAGAATATGTAGTGTAGTAAAGTTGGCCCCTCCACCTGCGCTGCAATGCCTGGCCCTCGGTTCGGTCCATATGGGTCTCTTGTAGGAACGCTATCTGCACCCCTCTTCGCACTAAATAGGCGTGAACTCTATGCCGTCTCACCATCGTATGCATCCCCCGTACATTCCATGTAATGCATTTGATCTCAGGTAAAGCCCCCATTGTGCGACCCGCCTCTGTCCCACAACTGCACTCCCTGTATCGGCACACCGGTGGTTCTACCCATCCCAAAAACATCCCGCAAATAACCCCCCCCGGCCCCCCCCTCCCCAGAACAGGCTCTAAACAGCTAGGACCCATCCAAACTATTCCCTAATAGTCCCTCTGGTAACTACCAGGGGTTCACTCTTAAGAGCGAAACTAAGGGGGAAGCCCTAGTGCCAAGAAGATCTGGTCAGCGGTCTGTGCATCCTAGCGCCGAGCCCCACTATAATGAAGTATTCAGCTCCCCCGCAAGGAGACCCAGGCGCGCAGGGGATTGCCCAACACAAATGTTCCCTTGTCCAAGCCCGCCAAATCACCTTGTACGTCCCAATTACCTCCCTCTGAGGGCTCTGGCCCCCCAACCAAATCAACCCTTCTTACTAGCCATTTGAAACAGTGCATGAGGTCAGGCATCAACGATCTCGTCTGCTGTCCCTGGAGTGATGTGAGGCAGGACGACACTCCCCATGTCCGTCCCGTCTGAGTCCGTCCCCGACAATCCTTTTTCCGATTCGGTTTCTCCCAGCAGCGGTGAGCTACTCGCCCGCGAGATTTCCGTCACGGCTGGTAGCACTGCCGATCTTTCTGTCTCTGTCTGAGATGTGGAAGGCTTCTGTGTTGCAGGACGTAGTCTCCTGGAGCGCCGCACTCGGGCCGTCCGGGGCGCCTCCTCTGGTCGTCCGCCATTGCCACTGGCCGCTCCCGCTCCCGTCCGATAGGTTTCCAACCAGCTCCATGCTTCATCGGGGTTATTATGAAAGAATGGTTTACCGTCCAATGTTACTCGGAGGCGCGCCGGGAACATCGGGGAGTATTGAATGCCCTCATCTCGGAGGGCCTTTTTAACCGCCAGGAAGGAGGCTCGATGTCGCTGCACTTCGAAGGTATAATCTGGAAACAGTGAAACATTATTATTGGCCACTTTGTACGGGCCTGCGGTGCGTGCTTTTTGCAATAGGAGGTCTCTGTCCTTATAGTGAAGCAGGCGAGCCACTACAGGCCGGGGTGGCCTCCCAGGTTGCAGCAGTCGGGCTGGCACCCTGTGTGCCCTCTCTAACATGTAGAATGGTGTCAGGCCCTCTGGAGCCACCTCAGAGCGCAGCCACTGTTCCAAATAGTCGGTCATACTGTCTCCTTCCACCTCTTCCGGAAGGCCCACCACCCGGACGTCGTTCCTCCTGTTGCGCCCTTCGGCGTCTTCAGCCCTTCTCTCCAGTACTTGGAGCCTGTGGGTGATCTCTCCCATCTGGGCGTCCAATGCTTTCTGGGTTGGTTCCAGTACCTCCAGAGTGGTCTCGGTTCGCTTCACCCGATCGGCCAACTTCCCATGGTCTGCCCGTAGAAGTCCCAGTGATACCTGCGCAATGTCTTGTTGGAGCGCCTCTTTCGTGTCCATGATAGCTCGGTGGATCTGGTCTACTTGCTGTTGCATCAGCCCCTTTTTGGGCGAGTCAACCACATCGTGCTTCCTCTGCTCCGCCGTCTCGCCCCGGCTCCGGTAGAGCCCCCCCCCTGTCGGCCCCGCGGTTTCCCCATGCTCGTCAAAATGTGGCCTCCGGGGCAAGTGTACCCTACAGGTTCTCCCACAGTGAGCGAGCGCGAGTTGCCCCGCTAATCAGGGGGAGGAGTGCTCCTGTTCTCCAGCTCCGGCCGTGCGCCCCACACTCAAAGATTCCTCACTCAGGTCGGCCACCCACCAAGCAGGCCACCAGCAGGTAGGACCTCCAGTCAGCAGGGGGGGGTGCCTCAGGCCCAATAGTACAGCAGGCACCTCAATAGGGCCTCCGTATGCAACTTAGTTGAGCGGGGTGCGCCAGTTCAAGGGCTCCAGAGCCAGTTCCCCCAGGAGAAGGCGTCCACCTGCGGCCACCCAGCAATTGCACCACTACAGGATCAGGGCTACTTCAAGACACGGGGAGCCATCTCTCCGGTCCGCCAGCCGCGCCGCCACCCCCGGGCCCCACAGGACATCCAATGATTCACCTCCCCCGGATCAGGTCCCCTCAGGGCCGGGTCCGCACCGCTCGGCGGCGGGCCGCGCCACCCGCGATCTTCGGTGGCGATGCAGAGAAGGGCCCAGGTCCTCGTCCGGTCCCACCGTCGCAGGCTACTCGCACGGGGACAGCCGGCAGGTCCCTGCCTCGGTCTCCTGGAATGGCTTCAGCCGGCCCCTCTGTGCCTCCACGTCCGCCAGGCCCGGGTCAATCAGCTCTCCGCAGCCGCCCCCGGCACCCTCCTCAGTCCATCAGGCAGGACCCCAACTTCGGCCTGGTAGGCAGGGCTCAGATCGGCAGGCAGCTTCCGGGCAATCCAAGGGGCCTACCTCGCCCCCGATCGCCACTCGGCTATGCTGGGCCCCGTCTCCGTAACTCCTGGGGTTGGGACCACCGCTCTCCCTCCACCTCCGGACGCCTGGATCCTACTCTAGGATTGACCACATTTTTATCCATCAGGCTCTCCGCCAGACCATAGCAGGAGCACAACTGCACCCGATATGTCTCTCGGATCACGCACCCCTGGAAATTTTACCTGACTGGCTCGCATCTCGCTCCAAACTCACTAGATGGTACTTACCCAATATCCTGAGTAGGGATCGTCTTCTTCAAGATGACTTGAAGTCGATCAAAGATTTCTTTGTTCACAACGATCCCAAAGACACCTCCTACTTGACAAACTGGGGTGCCTTTAAGGCATTCATAAGGGGCAAATGCATTGCCTTAGCTTCCACCCTGAGGAAACAACAAACTGGGGAGTGGTTGGCACTGGAGGGGGAGCGGGGGGTAGCCGAACAGTCACATAAGGAGGCCCCTTCTATCCAAACCTTGAGGAAAGTGACTGCTCTGAAGGGGAAGCTTCAGGCAATATATCCCAATAGGGCGTAAAAAACATCTTACGCCTTCAAGCCCGAGGGTATGATGTAAATGACAAAATCCGTCCTCTGCTGGCGCGTCAACTCTGAGCTAAACAAGAAAAGGAGTATGTCAAACAAATAGTTGAAGCCGCTGTCACCATACATGACAGTGAAGGGAAGGCAAATTTTGCCTTCCACGACTTCTACAGATCACTGTACACGGCAGACCCTGTACTAGGACAGGACCAATCCAGCTACCTGGACTCACTAGATCTCCCACGGGTTTCCCCGGTCAACAATGATGCACTTATTCGGCCCATCTCGAGTGAGGAAGTTCAAAAGGCGATAGTCTCTCTAAAACTCCAGAAGGCCCTGGGGCCTGATCTACTGAACGTTTGCGGCCGAACTTACCCCACACCTGACAGCACTTTTCAATGAAATAGTAACCTCTCATCAAGTCTCCCCCTCGATGGGGGAAGCATTAATCCCCGTAATCCCCAAAGCAGGGAAAAACCCCCAAGAATGCGCCTCATATAGACCTATTGCACTTTTGAACCTCGACGCAAAAATTTACTCCAAGATTTTGGCCAGTAGACTAGAAGATATCCTACCAAACCTGATCCACCCAGATCAATCTGCTTTCATTAAGCGGCGCCACACCCATGATAACCTGCGCAGGATAATTCATCTAATTGATAAAGTATGGAAGAAACCTATCCCAGCGGCCTTACTCTCACTTGAAGCAGAGAAGGCGTTCGACCGAGTCAACTGGTCCTTCTTAATATGCACCCTACGCTGCTTCGGGTTCGGCAAGGCTTTTCTGGGCATGGTGCGGGCCAACTACTCCTCTCCCAGGTCCCGTGTTCTGGTCAACGGAGTTGCCTCTGATTTCTTTGACTTATCGTGAGGCACTCGTCAGGGCTGCCCCCTCTCACCCATGCTTTTTGCCCTCTGCATTGAACCATTGGCTGCATGTATCGGAGCCAACCAAGATGTTCATGGGATTAAATTCTGCCCAGACGAGCACAAAATCTCGCTCTTTGCGGATGATCTGCTCCCCATCACCGGGGAGGCATCTCCCTTCCGATGCATTCACAAAGAAATTACCTATTTGTGCATCAAAATCACTTCTAATCCAGCAGACCTCTATAAAGCGAACTTTCTCCCTCCTACTGCGGCAGCTTAAATCAGACTTTAAAAAATGGTCTTCCACATATATAACCTGGATAGGTTGAATAAACGCGATCAAAATGAATGTGTTGCCTCACCTCCTCTATCTTTTTCAAGGTCTCCCAATCCCGGTTGACAGAGAGCTGTTCACTGAGCTGAAAGTGATAAGAAAATGTATCTGGCAGGTGCGTAGGGCCTGCCTATCTCAGTGACTATTGACCAGGCTGCTCCTAACGGGTGTACTTTCCCTTCCGGATTTCCCGCTCTACTACAGAGCTGCACAACTCCGTGTCCTGGCGGAGTGGTCCCTCAAAGCCTCGGACAAACACTGGCTCGATATGGACCGGCAAGTCGCAGGACGAACCATGTGGGACCTGTCCTGGAAACCAAAACAAGACAGGCCAAAAAATGTTTATCTTCGCATCCCCACAGCCACTAATCTTAATTCATGGGATACCGCCACCAAGACATTTCCCCTGACGACCTTTCCGTCCCCTTACACTCCCATCCATTTTAATCCCGCCTTCCCCCCAGCAATATCAGAAGGCCCCTTTGACAGATGGAGGGAGGGTGGGTGCCTCATGCTGTCTAATCTCTTGTACAGAGGAGAACTACGCTCCTTTACAGACTGTGCCACAACCTTTAAACTGCCACTTACAGAAGAATACCACTACTTCCAGCTAAAACATTGGGTAAAACAACCCCAGATACGACTGGTGACTTCCGCCACATATGGTGGGATTGTCCCTCCATTCAATCCTTCTGGAAGGAAATCCTAACTCAGATTAAACAGATTCTGGGATACCCTATCCCAGACTCTCTGGAGCATGTTCTCTTGGGAGTGCGGGACCCGAGCCTGAAGCATCAAACCCAGGGGGGCCGCTCCATCATGTGGTTATGCCTGGGGGGCGGCTAAAATGGCAGTTGCCGCAGCATGGAAGAAACCGGAGGCCCCCTCTCTCACTCAATGGCATGCCCGACTATGGCGATCCCTAGCACGATTGACGGACATCATAATGGACTCTCGCAAGGGCTTTGATGATATCTGGAGTCCACTGGTGGGATCCCTGTCGGAAGGTCTGCCGCACTTTGCCTGTGGCCCTAGATTAAGGACCCTTCACCTCTTCTAAACCTAACTGGCCTGGCCTGGTGGCGCTTTTGTCTGGAGCTGTGGTTCTCCGGGCTCTTGTGGGTCCCCCTCATGTGCAGCCCCCCCTATTCCACCCGGACTGGACGGGGTGAGCCCTGGCGACCCCCCATGACAGTGATACAACCTGCCCCATACTCTCCTCAACCACTTCATGGTCATGTAGATGGAACTCCACTGGATTGTTTCTTTGTTTCCTAGTTTTATTTATGTTGATAGCTCTCGATCTTAGTGCCTGGGCGCCACAAGAGACTTGTGGATTTACAATATATATACAGGGTGATAATGGGGTGTTGGCGCCTGGAAACCCCAAGAATTGTGCAAGCACTTGTGGAGAAACTGTGTATTGTCTATAGCTATCTGATGATCTTGGTATGTGTTGGATCTCGGCGGAGCTTTAAAAGTTGTTAAAACTTTGTTAAAACCAATAAAAAGATTTTGACAAAAAAAGATACCGAAGTAGCAAAGTCTATGGGAGCACTTCAATCTCCTTCTACCAGAGGTTCCTTTCGTCGCTCCTTTTACAGAGGAGTGTCCAAAACTAACACTAACACCTCAGATGTGGCTGCATCATCATATAAGACACAAACACTATCATCCCCCTCTAGAGGATTCTACAGGGGTAACTACAGAGGAAACAATTTTAAAGGAAGAGGGAAAGGTACACCAACACGTACCTCCCAGTCCCCTAACAAGCAGTGACTTGATACCACTTCCCCCCCAGACCATTCATCCCTGTCGGGGGAAGATTGCTACAGTTTCTTCCCACTTGGCATTCCATCACAACAGACAAATGGGTTTTGGGTATTATCCAAGATGGTTATTGCCTGGAGCTTACCAGCAATCCTCCCAATATTCCATCTCGCATTCACAAACTCTCGCTACAACACCAACAGCTTCTCTAACAAAAGAAGCTATAGAACCAGTTCCATTAAAACATCAAGGGTCAGGAGTTTACTCACTTTACTTCCTAATCCCCAAAAAGGATGGGTCTCTACGACCAATCTTGGATTGAAGACAGTTAAACCTATACATACTGTCAGAACACTTCCATATGGTTACCCTTCAACCAGTGCTTCCACTTCTACAACAAGGTGACTTTATGTCCACACCAGACTTAAAGGACTCCTATTTCCATATACCTATCCATCCAGCACATCGCAAATATCTCAGATTTGTGATAGGAAATCACTATCAATTCAAAGTACTTTCATTCGGAGTAACTACTGCACCCAGAGTATTCAAAAAATGTCTAGCAGTAGTAGCAGCTCATCTAAGAAGACAACAAATTCATGTCTTCCCATATCTGGACGATTGGCTCATCAAAGCCAACACACACAGAAAATGTTTACAACACACTCAAGATAACATAAACCTTATCCATCAATTGGGATTTACAGTCAATGCACAAAAGTCCCATCTTCAACCCTCCCAACTGCAAACATATCTAGGAGCAACGCTAAACACTCGCACAGCTCTAGCCTCTCCCAATGCAGCCAGAATTAAAAACTTTCAAACTTTATCACTACAGTTTCAAAACGACCAATACCTAACAGTGAAGACTTTCATGCAACTCTTAGGAATGAGGGCATCGTGCATTGCAATAGTGCCTCACGCAAGACTGCATATGCGGCCTCTACAGGAATGCTTAGCACGTCAGTGGAATCAATCACAGGGTCAATTAACAGATATAGTGTTGTTAGACAGCGCACTCATCGCTCTCTGCAGTGGTGGAACACACAAATTATATCAAAAGGGAGGCTGTTCATCGACCCCATTCCACAAATGGTACTATCAGCAGATGCATCCCTCACAGGTTGGGGTGCCCATCTGCAGCATATGACAATTCAAGGTTTATGAGACACCAAACACAGAAGTCTCCAAATAAATTACTTGCAGCTTCTACCAGTTCAACTAGCACTAAAAGCTTTCCAACCCCACCTAATAAAGTTGTCCTAGTCCGGACGGACAATATGACAGCCATGTACTTTGTACAAAAACAGGGGGGGGGGGGGCCGGCACACACTCTACAGCTGTCATGCCTCTCTCAGACCATTTGGCGTTGGACAATACATCTCAAAATGCATCTTCTGACAGAACACCTTCCAGGAATAAACAACCAATTTGCCGACCTCCTCAGCAGGATGCGGCAACAAATACTCAAATGGGAAATTCCTCCCCAGGTTCTTCTGGCATACTTCCAGAAATGGGGATTCCCACAAATAGACCTCTTTGCCACAGCAGAGAACTCAAAACGCCATAGAACCATAATCCGCACAGTGGGCTGCCACACTAGATATTGATTGTATTTTGTACATCAGGGTCCAGCCCCAACATTACCTCATACGGATATGGTCACTTTATGACAAAGTGTAGTGTCTTTTTAATACTCTTGTCTAATTGTCTTTGTTATTGAGTTTGTTCATTTGTTTGTTTATTTATTTATTTAAAAAAAAATATTTTTATTAAATTGTTTTTTAACAAATTTTCCCCCCATGGATCAGCACAAATTCACAATAAATTGACAATACATGCAGAGAAAGTAAAGAGAGTAAGGAGAAAATAAAACAAGAATATCAATCAAAACATTTTAAGCAACCAGAAAAATAAAATAATATAAAAAAACAAAAAGAAAAGAGACATAAGAGCAAACAAAGAGCATAAGAGACAAAAAAGGTTGACTTAAGTCAGATAAGCAATAATCTAAATTCATGACTCTGACATTAAATTACAATCCTCATGATTACACCATCCCGTTAGAATAAATTGGCCTAGACAGTTGCCCTTAAAATTCCTATTTGTCCTTCCACCTTGCCAATAATGCCCATATACTCTGCCCCAGCATTTTTGCTTTTTTACCCTTCCTCTCATAAATGGCCCTTTCCATTGTATATAGTGAAAGTAAGCGCGACAGCCATTGATGAAAAGAAGGGGAAAGGGGATCGAGCCAAACCAAAGCAATGCTCATCCGTAATACAGCCATAGCCACAAAGATAAATTTATTGGCCGTATCATTCCGTTCACAACTATTAACTCCCAGCAATACCAGAGCAGGTGTTATCGTAATTTTTAACCCCAGTGACATATCTAAAAATCTCGTAATAGAATCTAACAAGCACTGAAAACGTGGACAAGTCGCAAACATATGCACAAGATCTGCTGCCGCAGCACCACACCGTGCACAATTAATCCCGGAGAGCCCGCCCCATTGCTTTATCCTTGCTGGGGTATAATATAATGCGAAAACAGTTTTATAATGTTGTGCTTGAAGCCCAGCAGAGCACAAAACCGTCTGGGCTAAATCCAGAGATTCTGCCAGCCCCTCTTGTGTAACACCCACTCGTTCCACCCATTTATTCTCATGCTTACCTAAATCATCTTGCTTTAATTCAATCAGCTCAATATACAATAACCTAATAATACCCTTAGTGCTACCCCGAATAGTATCTAAAACTCTATTTCTACTAAATCTGCTAAGCCCTCCCATTTTTTTACCAAAAAAGCTGCGCAGCTGTAAGTATTTAAAAAAACTCCCCTTTCCAACCCATACTCCAGCTGAATGTCCCCGAACTGACGAACCCCTACTTGCGTTATTAAATCCCCAGCAATCCGTACTCCCTTCGTTGCCCAAGAGGCCATTACCCCATCTGAAAAAATGTCCGGAAGCATAGGATTTTTGTAAAGCAGGGTATAATAGTTGAATCTCCCCACACCAATCATTTTTTTTAACGCCCACCAAATATTAGATGCAGCAACAAGGGTCTTAAATTTAGTCCTTTTATAGTAGCTAGGCTCTGTAAATTTAAAAAAACAATTTTCAGCCTGATCCCCCAATAACAACTTATAAACATCCGGGATTTCAATTTCCCTATCTTTATCCCGGGAAGGTGCACCAAACAGTATACCCATATATTGAAGAGCAGCAGCCCAATAATAAGTGCGAAAATCCGGAACTGCGAATCCACCTCTCTCTCGTGGTAAACACATAAAGCGAAGAGCCCTCCTGGTTTTACCCTGTGCCCAAATAAAGCGATTAACTAAATTTTCCAAAGCTATAAACCAATGTTTAGAAAATTCCAACGGGATTGCCCTAAACAAATAAAGAATTTTTGGCAGAAACATCATTTTCACCAAATTACGCCTCCCAACCAATGAGAGATGAAGATTATTTAACCTATGAAAATCCCCTTTCGCCTTCCTAAGTATTGGTCCGATATTCATGGCGACTAAGCTGTCTAGATCAGACATAATCGAAATTCCCAGATATACACCTGACTTTGTAACACGAGGGTCCTCAAAATTAACAAACTGATTCAGTATAATTTGGGTCTTAGTGCTATTTAATGCATATCCAGAGTATCTACCAAACTCTTGCGCAATATGCTCAACCGTAGTTATTGCCGAAGAGGGATCTGCTGTGAGAACAGCTACATCGTCAGCGTAAGCTAACACTTTAGATTCAATACCCTGACAAATAATTGGGGACATTCCATTACTAGCCACAAATAACCGAATTAAAGGGTCCAGATATATAGCGAATAGCAGGGGAGAAGCTGGGCACCCCTGCCGCGTCCCCCGTTGTATAGCAAAAGATTGTGTATATACACCATTTAGCCTTAAGCGAGCCGTGGGTGTTGAATAAAGTACCTGAATAGTTTTAATAAAGCCCTCCCCTAACCCAAACCATCTCAATGATTCCCATAAAACCCCCCAGGAGACCCTATCAAATGCCTTTTCAGCATCAAGCAGCAAGGCAGACATAGGGTCCCCTGAGGCCTCCATTGCATCAAAGAGTGTTATCACTCGCCGTACACGCTGAGTGGTCCCACGGCCTATTATAAACCCATGTTGACATGGATGAATACTTTTCTTTATAATTTTATTTAGCCTTGTGGCGATAGCTTCCGAATTTTTTTTTACATCACTATTCAATAATGTTATGGGGCGATAAGAGCCTGGCTCCCTCGGTGGCTTATCTTTTTTTAAAAAGACCACAACGTCCGCACCAGCCCAAGACTCGGGTGCGGGGCCCCCCCTTTGAGCCTGCAGAATTACCTCACACAGATCCAGTCCAATAATATCTATAAATATTTTATAAAACTCCAACGGGATCTGATCTGGTCCGACTGCCTTGCCAGAAGGTAAATCTATATAAGGCTCTTGTTATCTCTTCTTGAGACAAGGCACGTTCCAAGTTCTCCCTATCAACCGGGTTAACTTTATTTACAGCTATTCTGTCTAAGTATTTTCGTGTTTCCAATGGCGTCTGTAATGGATCTTCGGTATATAAATGATGATAAAAAGCCTAAACGTCTCTCGGATCCCGTAGGGGTCTGTTATTACCCTCTTATTCTTGTCATAAATTTCAGAAATCTGGCCAACCACAGTTTTCTGTCTGGCTCTTACTGCCAATGTATGCCCCACCCGCTCATTATATTCATGGCAATGCTCTTTTTTTGCCAGATGCATTTCTGCAGCCTTTGCAGCAATATGTTCGCCCGCCTCAGCCTTTTTTATAGCAAGCCGAAGTATAGCCTAATCAGCCGACCTACCCTGACTAAGAGTAGCAGCCAATACCTCTTCCAATTTTATTAGATTAATTTTAACCTCCTCCTCCCGTTGTCGCTCCTTTTTCTATCGATAAAAACTATAGCTAGTCGTCTCCCCTCTAACCCCCGCTTTAAAAGCGTCCCAAACGATTCCTATATTTGCACTCCCACGGTTAAACTCCCAAAATTCTTTAATCCAACCTTTCATATATAGGACATACTCTGGATCATATAACGGCCTCCGCTCGAAGGTCCATCCCCGAGGTTGCTTCACTCCCCCTAAAAAGCCAACTGTAAGGATTAATGGGTTATGATCTGATAATATCCGAGGGAGCAATTCTATACTGGAATTGGGGAGAAGATGATGAGAGACAAAAAAATAGTCTAAGCGAGAGATAATCTTATGTGGTGCGGAAAAAAATGTACTGCCAAGTTCAGTAGGCTTCAAATGTGCCCACATATCAGTTAAACCATTATTCCTTATTAGGTTATCTAACGCACTACCAGTCCTTCTTTTCCTACCCGAGTAATTACTTCCTAAAGTGCCCCACTGAGCCCCCAAACCATTAATATTAAAGTCCCCACAAATAACCATTGGTGAGGGCCATAGAGCTAAATTTGAATCTAGAAATTCAAAAATTTCCGGATCGTCCCTAGTAGATCCATAAAGAGAACACAATGTAAATCTATTGCTATTTAAAGAGCATTCTAGTAGCACCCACCGCCCCCACTGATCTCCAGACTTTCTTATAACTTTAACATCAGTCCTCCGAGTAAGGATTGCCACCCCTCTTGTACGCGAGCCTTGCGTTGTGTGTACCAGAAGTTTATATCCTAGTTGTTCTAGTATTAGAGCTCTGCAACTTTCTATATGCGTCTCTTGAACACAGATGAAAACTACCCGCAGAGTTTTAAGCCAGATAGCCACCTTATACCTCTTATGTTGATCATTCAATCCACAGATATTTACTGTCACAATCCGTAAATTCATACCTTAAGGTTCTCACTTTCCTTATAAATAATCCTCACCATACCATCCGCTTTAAAGCTCATTATGTTTACTTTAGCATCCGTCACTCTCTTTTGCCCATCATCATTAAACCACTTCAAAAAAACTTGCTTCGACCTACTCAACTTTTCCATAACCCTTGCTAATCGTACAACCTCCCATTGTGCTGATCCAAAACCAACCTCCATGAAAAAACCGCCCCGCCCCCCCAACCCCCCCCTGCTCCCCTTACAGGCAGCTAGGTCAACCATGACCTAGGTATGGCAACTGAACTTCCATCTCAGGCAGTGCCGACCCACCCCCCCCCGAAGACCCCTGTAAAAACACCTAATAAGTGACTTGAGTAAACCACACAAAGATAAATCCAACAGCAGTATGCCCCCTATTCCCAAAATTCCACCTCATAAAACACCATATTTATACAGAAAAAAATCTAGAGCGCTCCCCAGACGGTCCCCAAAAACCCCCCTATTAATCAAAGATTATTCCCCCTCCCAGATCCCTTATTGACTGCTACTGTTTGCCCCCGCCTCTCCGTTATCTCGGTAAGAAATTCCTGGGCCTTCACCTCAGAAAAAAACATTCTGACCTTTCCTTGATAAAGAACCTTAAGCCTAGAGGAAAATAAAAGAAAGGCTTCACAGCCTGCTCCTTGGAACGGGGTTATCATTTGTCGAAGTCTCCATCTCCGCTCGACCGTTGTATGGCAAAAGTCCGGCCGAGCGAAGAAGGTATGCCCCTCAAATGAACGCTTTGAGTCTGGTCTTGCCTTGTCTATTATAGCCTGTCTTAACAGATTGTTGCCCACGTAGATTAATATGGCTCTTGGTCGCTCCCCTTGACTTTTGGCATGAGCTTTCCTAAACATTGGAAAGCGATGAGCCCGCTGAATTTCCACCTCCCAGTTCCACTGGGCGAGTTCCGGAAAGGCGCCCTTCAACAGTGTGACAACGAAGGCCATAATGTTCTCTCCCTCTATATTTTCTTCCAGACCCAGCAGTCGTACATTATTGCGGCGCTGCCGATTCTCAAAGTCCTCCAGCTTCCAGCAAACATCCAAGGATTGCTTCTCTTGAGTGACCTTAAATGATTGTAATTTATCAACCTCCGCCTCAACAGCAGCAGTTCGTTCTTCAACATGGGTAACCCGCTCCGAAATATCGGTGCACACCTTGTTCATCTTCCGAATGGCCCTTGCAGCTTCTTATTGACTAATAATGATCTTTTGCTCTCCTGCCGTGCCTCCCCCTGCATTTGTTTTAAGGTGGAATACAATAAATCCAGTGTAGTAGCGGGAGTGAGGGCAGATACACTACCAGTTTCAATTAATCCTGCTGTGCCAGAATGGCCCGTGTTTCCTACATCAAGCCCACTACTAGTACCCGCTGTCAGGACAGAAGCGGAGTAGTCCCATTCCAGCTTCCGGGTGGCAGAATCTGTAGACCTTATTTTAGTTTTAGTCCGTCGCCTTAAGTTTAAAGATCGACTATACCGCTTCTTCTGTGTAGCAGAAGACTCCCCAGAGGCCGTTTCCTGAGAAGATTCTAACTCGCTAACTTCTGATGTGTCTGAGTCGTCGTTCAGCGAAAATAATTTTTCCCCTCCTTCTGGGGAAAACACAGGGACACTCTGCCAAGGAATTATTGCCTCGTGATTGATCTGACCTCCTAAAGTATCGCTGGTATAGCAGTGCTCACTGGCCTGTGTATCTAGCAGTGCCTGGATTTGACAGAATGCATCATCAAGGGGAACATCTCCTCCTTCCTTATTAATGCAATCCTTCATTGTGTGTTCCTTATCACCCGCAAAGATCCGGGATACTGTAGCCTCAGCCTCATCAATTTCATTTAACAAAGTATCCAACGGGAGCTCACCCGCTCTTGTTATGTCCACCTGGCTAGCTTTGCTCTGTTCCTGGCCAGGATTTGTAGTTTTTGTTGCTTGAGGGAGAGAACTACCTGACCCAGAATCCTCCTGAATGGGCTCAGCAGTTTCGGGAGGCATAATGTTTGACAAATGGGAAACGGAATTACCTGGTAAGAAGAGGCTCTCTTCACATTCCGTATGTATAGCGATTGCATCCGGGAGGCCGGGGGGGTCACCGGCTCCCGAGGGCGTTTCAGCTGTCATCAGAGCTATCGTTGGCGCCGGAGCCAGAGCCGTCGTCAAACCAAATGCCTCCAGAACTGAAGGCTGCCGTTGCGCACCATCTCCAGCAACAGCTGCGCCTGCCACGCGTCGCCTTGTACCGCCGGCAACCCCAACATCTTTTGCCTTCGAGATGTCCTCGTTCTTTTTTTGGATGCCCCCACGTCGGAGCTGGCCCACGCTAGACGCCGTTTCCGATATACCGTCCTTCAGGCCCCCCTTGACCTCCTTCAGAGCCTCCCTTGTAGCCGCTGCTTCTTTCACAGTTTTGCTCGCCTTTGGAGCCATCCTACGTCTCAGTAGCGATACCAAACGCCGGATACTTGCGGGGATCTGCCACAGAGTAAGAGTCCGAGTGTGCCACGCCGACCAAAAGCCAGCACGAAAAGTAAAGTAAGAGCGGTCCCCGGTCCAGCAAGCATCAATAGCCTGCTCAGTTCACTCAAGCATATCCGTTTGAAACTGCCAGCGATTTCACAGGGGTCTCACAGAGGAGTGCAGAGCCGGAGCTGCCTTCCTAGAGGTCAGTCAGCGGCCATCTAGCCCCATTCATTTGTTTATTTATAGTGTGCTCTTTTTTTTGATTTTGAACATAAATATACTATGTATGATTAACTGTTTTTTAATTTGCTACAATTGTTTTATATGCTTTTGATTAATTGATACATAACATTTCCAATATTTTTCTTGTGTACTGGCACACTGCTTTTTCAATTGGTACTGTATCCCCATGATTGAATGTGTGTCATTTAGGTGAGTGAATGAGTAAGAGTTCTCTCAGTATATGCCAACTAAAGGGTATATTTTTTTTCGAGAACTCAAAATTCCCAAACTTCGCCTCCAGATTACCACACCATCTATCCAAAGGCAATGCCCTATGGATGAACTGGTCAGGGATATTTGCTTACGCTTTTCCGCATCTCCCTCTCCTTCCATTTGTGGTTCGGAAACTCAGGCAGACATCACTCGCACTGATTCTAGTGGC
This sequence comes from Calotriton arnoldi, assembly GCA_963921515.1. Classification (NCBI taxonomy): domain Eukaryota; kingdom Metazoa; phylum Chordata; class Amphibia; order Caudata; family Salamandridae; genus Calotriton; species Calotriton arnoldi. The sequence goes on along the minus strand of CAWUFW010002036.1, from coordinate 1,699,157 downwards.
TCCCACGTGGGCTCGTTTACCGGGGTTCACCACACTGCTAGAACTGTCAGTAGTTCCACACCAAAAAGCGCACCTCACTTCCAACCTTCTCACACAGAACCATGGAGAAATCAGACATCCAAACCCCAAGGAGCTCAACCTAACGATCTGGCTCCTGAAGACATAGAGTTCGGATACCTAAATCTACCTCCAGACTGTATGACAATCCTTAAAGAAGCAAGGAACCCTACCACTAGAGCATGTTATGCAGCAAAGTGGAAAAGGTTTGTTATATATTGCAATAATAACACAATTGATCCACTAGATGCATCTATACAAATTATCTTTTGCATCTACAGCGAGTTGGCTTAGCCTACACATCCATTTGACTACACCTTGCGACAGTAGCTGCATATCTACAAAATAGACAACATTTGCCCTTATTCAAAGTTCCAGTAATTAAAGCTTTTATGGAAGGACTTAAAATATTACCACCCAGGGAACCACCTGTACCTGTCTCGAACCTTAATATTGTTCTCACAAGGCTTATGGGTCCACCTTTTGAGCCTTTACACAATTGTGCATTACAATTTCTTTCATGGAAAGTTGTCTTTTTAATTGCTATCGCTTCATTGAGACGTGTTGGTGAGCTACAGGCATTAACCTTACAAGAACCTTTCTTTCAGCTTCACAAAAATAGTGGTTCTTCAGACAAACCCAAAATTCCTTCCAAAAGTAGTATCTGCTTTTAATATCAACCAATCATTTAAGTTACCTGTGTTCTTCCCTCAACCAGATTCAGTAGCAGAAAGAGCTCTACACACACTTGATGTCAAAAGAGCACTATTGTACTATATCGATAGAACAAAAGATTTCCGTTAAACAAAACAACTTTTTGTTGCATTTGCTCCACCTAGTCAAGGAAAACCAATTTCTAAATCCGGTATTTCTAGGTGGATTGTTAAATGTATTCAAACTTGTTATATTAAAGCTAAAAGAACTTTAACTATACCTCCTAGAGCACATTCTATGCGCAAAATAGGAGCATCTACGGCCTTCTAAGGTAACATTCCCTTAGCTAACATATGTAAGGCAGCTACATGGTCCACACCCCACACATTTACCAAACATTATTGTGTGGATGTATTAGCACGTCAACAAGCTAATGTAGGACAAGTAGTGCTAAAAACACTTTTTCAAACAACTGCAACACCCACTGGCTAGCCACCGCTTTCGGAGGGTACTGCTATACAATCTATGCAAAGCATGTGTATCTACAGCACACGTCTCGAACGAAATATGTTACTTACCCTGTAAGCATCTGTTTTGGCATGTAGAGCTGTAGATTCACGTGCGCCCTCTCTCCTCCCCGGACACCTGTGGTTGTTGCATTTCTTATTATTCACACTACATATGCATGGACATCTCTATACTATACTTACTCAATTTTCACCCTCTTGCGGGATAACAATCTAACAATGGAGTCGATGCCCATGCGCAGTATCACCGAAAGGAGGAGTCACCTTACCTTGTGACTGGAAAAGACTTCTTCGAAGAAAAACAACTTGCAAACATCCGGACCCAACACTAGATGGCAGGAGTATGCAAAGCATGTGAATCTACAGCTCTACATGCCAAGAACAGATGCTTACAGGGTAAGTAACATAATCCTTCTGGTGGATGCTTATGCATCCTGCAGATTCCTTACTACTCTCCCTCCTCCCCCAAGCCATTAGTTGCATGAGTATTAAGATCTCATGGTATGCAACTTATGTGCTGTGTTTATTGTTGCTCTCTTGGTTCATTTCTGCAGTCATGAGGTATGTGAGAAAAGTTAGGAAACTGATGCCAGCATGCTGATTGGCGACTAGTATACTCTGGTGTAGTCCTGTCTGTAGGACTGCTGCTGCATGGTGCCATCTGGCGGTGCTGGCGGGTTAACGCTCAGGAAGAGCTGTTCCTTGCCTGTTCTGAAACTTGGATGGATTATTCTTAAGGTGAGGTACTTTGGGGAAAACTATGTATCCACTACAAAAATTAACAAAGGTAGGTAACGTCTTTGTGACCTGTGAACGTGAATTTTGTTATTTAACTGATTAGTAAATCAGTCGCAACTCAAAATGAAGGGCAAGTCACATACCATTTGGTGTGCAAATGATCACAGACTGGCTTTCTCTTCCAACATAATATAATAGGAAGCATTTTGGAGAAATAGAGGGGCTATATTCCAATGTGAAAAGATCGGGTGGAGCCTAAAAATGGCAGTTGAATTAAGAGGACCCACCGTAGTAGTAGTATGAAGCAAATCACCGAACACGGCAGAAGTTGTAAATCAAGTGGATCTAAGGTTATTGTATGGAAGTAAGCAAGGGCATATTCTGACTAAATGTATGTTGTAGGAAGATTGTTTTGCCATCATATCTTTATATATGTATTAGATCATCACCTGTTACCAGTTTCCTAGTGTCTAATGCTCTGTGGTGTGTCCTACCTTCCATATTAGGTGTTACAATTCATGGGTTATTCAGTTGTTCAGCAGTTTCCAAATAACCTTAATTGTTTTTTTAATTTTGTTGTTGTACTCTGAACCCAGAGGGATGGCTGTCAAACTTTAGAGCTTCTTTTAATCTTTTTAGCTCCTTGTGCCACCCTCTCAAAATATTTTCCATTTTGTTCTTTAAATTTTGCACCTTTTTTTAGGTTCAAATACTTTGAATTGAGGCTGTGGCAGGGTTGAGGACAGCAGGAAAGACCGATTCATTTCTCCAGCATCAACAGTGCTGCCAAACTTTTTGTTCACAAAGACTTGCTGTCCAGTGAAGCCCACACCCGATATCTACTTTATACATTTGTAGGTTGCGAAATAATAATTTGTTCCCCACTATTTGACTAGAAGCAGAGAGGGGTAACCCCATTCTGATGAAAACCACTGACATCTCATAGGAGGGTTGAATCTTGGCAGAAACATGTCCCCTTTTGTAGTGGGTTGAATTACCTCACCCACCCCTTTTTAACTCTTATCACTGGGGACACAAATTCAAACAGATCCACCCAGAAGATAGTTTTAACCCACATTATTCTTTCCCTTCTTCACTACACCCTCTTACCTAGCCAATTATTTAGTGGCAGTAGTTCATCAGGGGTGTGGAATTTAATAAAATATCTACTTGTCCATTGGGCAGGTTGCTTCATAAATCTACTTGTCCTGTAACAAAATCCACTTGTCCCTTTTGTGCCATGTAGTGCGGCGACAAATTATGGCAGCAATCTCATTATATAAGAGATCTTCTATAGCCTCTCTTTTTATGCCAGGGCTCATACCATAGTAGTGTTTGTATACTTGCAATCCCCTTATGTTGCCACGTTTCCACAGATCTACATACTGGGGCTGAAGGTAGTGGTAAGCAATAGTTCCAGGGTTAGAATGCCCTTTTGAGTCTGGGCAAACCTACTAACTTGCATGTATTAAGGGTTTTCAACAACTCTTTTCTAATCTTTTCCCATACTGAGAAATGTTGGAAATTTACTCCTGACAATAGCAGACGTAAACCTTCTTCCAGAGTTGGGGGGGGTGGGGGAGGGTGGGGGGAAAAGTGGTTGGAGGGAAAGTGAACTTGCAAACACTCAGATTTTCGCATGAGCAAATCTACACATACATATTTGCTCATGCTAAAATGCAGTTCACAAATATTTACTAGGAGTACTATTTCTTGTCCTACTTCTGTAAATTCTTGGGAATTCACGAAAGCCGTATAGCTGCACTTAATGGAAGGGCGTATACCATGGGTGGACTTTTGAGACTTTCTTTAATAATTGGGCCCCTAATTTGATCTGGCGTTGACCATGACCTTTTGCATTTATTAAACTTCTGTCTCTATCGGCTGGCTTCACTGTGAGTGACAGCATTCTGCTCTTTAACAAGGAGCATATCGGCACACAAAGTAGTTTTGTTCAGTGCCAGTAACTACTGTGGCAGTGTGTGCTTTTTGATAACAAAAAAATGTTTGCTTTTGCCAATGGTTGTTATAATAGTGAGGGCCCGGCAGCTCCCACACTAATAAGGTTTTACAAAAACCGTGCCAAAATAATTCACACATTGGCAAAACTAAAAAGCTGACCACCAATTTCAGACCGACTGGCTTTGCCACTGCTTGTTTATTTTTGTTTTCCATAATCTTATTGAAACTGGTTACACTGATTTTCCATTATGAATATTTTTGGGAAATACTAGCATGCATCAACACGTTACTAAATGATGCTGCAAAGAAATGGTACCTGAAATTTTACAGTAGTTTAGCTAAATGTTTTTTTCCTGTTTTAATTTTTTTATGAACATTTTATTTTGAATGCAAAGAATCATCAATTTTGCTTTCAAGCTTCTGCAAATATTTGCATCAAATCAGAGAGCATTCTGGAATCATTATACATAGCCTCATATTGCTAAACTTTGAAAACGTGTGTACACATTTTTATACTGGAACCACTGTCCGTATAGCAGTCAGAGCTTACAACATTTACTTAGAGCGATCACCCTAATAATGAAGGCTTTCAATTAATGAACCATAAATACAAGTTTGAACAGCAATAACATATAGACAAAAATATTACATTAACTGCAGACAGTGCTCTTCCTGGATCCATAATGTGGTACTGCAAACTGGCAGCCAAAGGCTTTGTGCTGCAGGGGGTTGGGCCTACATGTCCCAAGGACAAAATACACATGAAAACTTGTTGTCCTTGACCCCTAACAACATGTCCTGGGCGTCTGGCTATAGGAATTCCACAGCCCTGGTTCATACATCTAGATTCACAAAAAGAGAATAACCAAAAAGGTAGAAGCTTGCACTTAGATAATTGTTAGATCAGTGCCAGGAGGGGTCGGAGGATGAAGCATTCCACCTATTTGGTGGATGAGGGCCAGCATCCCGAAACAGTGAGACACTTAAATCCGTTGAGTCTTGCTGCTCTCCTTACTGTAAGCTGTCAGTTCTAGTGTGTTTGCTTGTGATAATTGGACGTTGTAAAATCCCTCAGACCCTGATGTGTGTGATATTAAACAAAAAAAACCCAGTTCTATCCACTTTAAGGAGTTCACGACTTACCCCCCGGCGCTTCCAGTAATCCTGCCACCTCTACCCAAAAATCTTGATAAATCAGCTTTACTCCCTTTTGGTGAAAGGTGTGATTCAGAATGTTCCTCAGCAGTAAAAAGGGCAAGGTTGTTATTGCAGGTACATCCTAGTCCCAAAGAAAGGTTGTCCAATGGGTATCCTTGATTTGAGTTTCTTTACAAACACATAAAACAAGAGAAATTTAAAATGATACATTTTCTTAAATCCTGCAAGAGCTTCAGTCACATTCTAATTTCTCTGGACCTCTAGTTCGTTTAAGCATTTAACAGAATCCAACTCAAATTACCGGACTGATCCTTTGCCACAGGATAAATGGTCTCTTGCATTTACTGGTAGTGCAGGCAAATTTGGTGTCCTCAGTGGGTCTGGCAGCAAAAATAGAACCGGTTCGCAGTCACCCGATGACACAATTATTCTTCCTCAGACTGTTTCTGGACCCACTGTGTGTGTGTGTATACTGTGTGTGGGGGAGGCAGTGACCCTAAACCTTGTTTAGGTGTGTTCCTATTCTGTCAGACAGGCATCTGGTCCTCATTGCATTCGTTTGCTGGGTGCTGTTGTCCTGATTAGCAAGACAGAGCTCTGTCTTCAATCAAGAGTGCAGTGCTTCAGAGCTTTCTAAATAGTGAGATATCCTCATAATTTTTTTCAGAGTTGCTATGTCATTGTTTCGTATAAGGAGTCTGCGTACAAGAATATCCATTAAAGAACAAGTTATTTACATTTGTTAATGTTCTTTTGGGGTGGGTTTGAGAGCTCATGCAGATTTTCTTAAATCATCATCCTCTCTTGAAGATGATGTGCCTAGTTTTTCCTATATATCTTCATTAGCTTTGCTGTTTGCTTAGTTATCTTTTTTTGGGGTACAGACAAGATGGGCAGGGTAGAAGTTGCAGTCTCCAGTGGCACCTTATATGGATGTCACTTCCGTGACCTCTCCGCTCCAGATTGGATGTCATACAGCACAATGTGCCAGTGATACGATTTTGCTGCAACACACTGCAGTTGAAATCTGTCTCCCATATAAAAATTCATGCGAGAATCTCTAGGAGCTTTTATTGTTCATGAGAAAGAATGTTACTGAAGGCAGGCTTGCTATTTGGAACTCTAGTGAGTGGATCCCAAATGGTACAGTAGCTGGGCAGAGTTTTCTGGTCTGTTAATGCGACTGGTAAGTTACAGTATTTTTTATAAGATTTAAAGTACAACTATGCTGTATATTCTTGTTGGTGAAGTTTGACAATAGAGGAAGAGCCTTAGTCGTCATATTTCCCAAAACAGTTGTCCCATCTGTACCGGTGCTTTTACGTATATCTGTCTAGTTCGAGTTGGGGCATGTACAGTACTCTAGCTCTCCTTGTGCTGTACTTCATTTTAACATCAAGGTGCAAATGTAAAGCTTCAGTAGCAGTGTTAATGTGGTTGCATAGTTTACATATTGGAAGTGACTGCTAGATATGCTTGCACTAAATCGCTGCTACCATGAAGACCAACCATTTGGGGGCTTCATCTGACCCACCACGTCTTCACTAAAGGACTCCTACCGATCAGCGAAGCACTAACATCCATCCTAAATGCCTCCATCGATTTACCCACATTCCCGTATAACTGGAAATATGCCACAGTCATGCCCCTACTCAAGAAACCATCCGCTGTCCCAGCCACACTTTCCAAGTACAGACCAACTCCTTTTTACCATATCCTGCAAAGGTCTTACAAAAATTAATCAACAAACGCCTCAGTGACCACCTCAGCAATTACCAGCTCCTCCATGCCACCACAGTAAAGAAACGGCACTCACCACCATCACAGATGACATCCACATGATCCTTGACAGAGGGGACACAGCAGCCCTCATTCTCCTTGACCTCTGCATTATTTGACATGGTCGCACACCACATCCTCATCAGGCGTCTGCACGTTATTGGCATCCAAGGAGCCACACTTCGCTGAATCTGCTCCTTCTTAAAGGATAGAGCACAAGCTGTCAGCCTGACACTTTACTCCTGTAAAGCCTGCAAACTCATCTGCGGCTTTCCTCATAATTCATCTCTCAGCCCAACCCTCTTCAACGCATACATGATCCCTCTGGCTAATGTAATCCCTGCACACAAAATCAACATCCTCTCCTGTGCAGATGACACACAACTTGTACTCTCCCTTTCGGATAAGACCCCCAACACAAGAAATAAGTTCACCGCCTGCATGACTGAAGTCGCTAACTGGATGAAAGCCAGGTGTGTCAAGCTGAACATAGACAGTTCAGTAGTGATCTTCAGCAAGAACACCTCACCATGGGACTCCATCTAGTAGCCAGCTGAACTCAAACTTACACCCAGAACCGATGCAAGGAACCTCGGAATACTCATCAACAGCAAACTGGACATGACTGCACAAGTCACTGCTGTCACTGCATCCTGCTTCCACACCTTGAAGGTGCTGAAGATCTTCAGATGGCTCCCAAGCAACACTGATAAAATGTCTCTTACGCTGTAGTCACCAGCAAGTTGGACTATGGAAACACCCTCTAAGCCGTGTTCACCAAGCAACTCACTAGAAGACTTATAAACCATACAGAACTCGACAGCCAGACTCCTCCTCAACCTTGTCCACACAGAACTCTTACCACACCCCCAGGAATTACACCGGCTTGGTTCAAACTTCTCTAACACACATTCATACGTACCCCACAGGCCCCACCTGCCTGAAAAGTCTCATCTCCTTCCACCAACCACCCACCCAGACATCTCAGCTCCGCAGGACTCCTAGTCACACATATCCCACCCATACACAACCAGGTCAGGAGGACAAGCGTTCTCTTACAGCGTGTGACGACCTCCCATTCCACATCAGAGTCTCCTCTCCTTGAATTCCGTAAGAAGCTGAAGACCTGGCTGTTCAGTTAACCAACCTACCAGAGGCAGGGCTAGGCACGCTCACCTGCTTAGTGCCAGGTTACCCTTGCGGGTGGTAATACTCTTTATAAATACACAAGTATGAATTGCTAATAAAGTTTTCATTAAATTTGTCAAACTGTAATTTTTAAATCGAAAGACTGGAACCATTTTTGATGAAAAAAAGATCCATGCCCCAAAATACAGCTAAAGTGCATGCACATATTGCTTAATTTTGTCATCTAGTTGTTGCCCATGGAATTTCCTTTTTGCAGTAATTCAATATGCCATTGTCCTAAAGAAAATTTAGAAATGCCGAGATCCCCACACCATAGATGTCATATATACCTGTTTTTCCACCATATGTTTCAAAATCACAATGGGTATTGGCCAGTGTTTTGGTGGATTAGAGAGCTGATAAGAGTAAACCGACAATATCCAGATCATTTGCACATTGGAGCCAAGATCAAGAGACTTTGGACTTTGTGACTCTACAGAATCAGTAAGGTCCAATATGAAAAGATATCCTTCTGAGGGTTTCCTTGAAGTCTCACAGTTAGTTTACATGGAGTGACAATTTGTGACTGCCACAGGACCACAAGACTTGTGGTGTCGGCACCTATATGGATTATACCGAGCACGCAATTGGGGAAATACACTTTGGTCCATGTCGTGTAGTCAAGGTAGGCCTCTAGTCAGTATCTGAGCCTTACCCCCTTCATTCAGTGACTGAACTCTTAGATTCCTAACCATATATTTTTCAGATGGCCACAAAAGAAAACAAAGCTCATATCTTGTCCCTAGCCTCCCTCAGGGTACTTGCAGGTAAAGAAAGGTCTCAGAAAGCTGCTGAGAAGAAGAGATGTACTATAAAGTGTCATCAACATTATCTGCTTTATGGAGCAAACAGATTCATGCACCAGTGAATCTGGAAGAACATCAGCCTTGAAACTAAATATTTTTTATCCTATTCACAGTGAGGGTACTTGACCTTCCTTCTGAAAAAAGGAACAATAACACCAGGGTCCACTCTCGTACCGCAGCAACCTGTTTTACAGTGCATAGCAGAAAATATACAGATGAGTTTCAGAATACAAAAAACTAGACATTTTCAAAAGAATAATGGGTTACCTTTTGAGCAGGCTTTAGATACAATGTATACTTAAAAGTGACCAAGTGGGGTATGAGAATCTGATCCTGCAAGGATTCCATTCTCCCCAAGTATAAGTGTGAATTTGAGCTCATATTATAAACATTTTGTAGCTCTGCAGAAAACCCCCAGCCTCAGACTTGTGAAGATGTGGGCTCTTACCCATTCAAAGCTTTACCAATAAATGATGTCACATTGCTCGACTCCTACACATTGGAGCACAGCCATGTGTAGTGCTGACAGCAAAAGAGACGTTTTTTTAGAGGAGATACTCTTCCAACTACAGTGCTTTCATTAGTTTCTGCCTTTGCTGCCAATTGTGTTGCAGTTGGGAAACTAACTTTGTATTACCTGGGGAATGTTAAGAAGGACACCTGCTCAGTATGATCCAGTTGTAGTACCGACCGTTCATGAAAGGTCAGGCATAGCCCTGAGACTACCTTTACATTTATTCAACTGGGGAAAAAACGGCAGATGGGACATCCATCCTCTGGTGTATAACCAATTCCATCTAATTAAGAAAATATCACCATCAATAGCTGGAGAATGTTAGAGGGATTATCAAATCCCTAAATGAAAAACAAATAAAAAAGTACATGTTTTGTGCTAGAGTGCAGGAAATGGTCACCAACAACTGTATTTAAAGCACCTTAGATGTGGTGGCAACAGTCCGCATGTAGTTAACATTCATTCATAGTTAGGTTCTTTCCTCTGGTTTCTGACTGAATGCTCAAGCACAGGAAATTAACATGCTTTTTTGATTGCACACTTCTTTGAGCAAAGATTTTGAGAGGGGTACTGAGATGGCCTAATCCATGAGGGCGCTCTTCGTTGAGACACAACATTGTCTCAGAAAATTACAGCTCCAAGTTACTTGGCCATATACAATCATCAGTCCTCCTATGGAAAGGTCATATCTGCTTAATGGCAACACTTAACACTGCTACATAAATGCATTATAATGCATGACTCCTCTCGGAGCAGTGGAGGACAGGTCAGTGACAACCATTGCATCCCATTCCTTTCAAGGAAAAATGAAGATTTTGCTTTATTTCTGGGCAAGCATAAATTTAGTAAAATGTCTGCCATATGCTGCAGATATGGATACTGCATCAAGGTAAACGGAACGGCAAACTACAGTAAATGGGACCTTTTCTTTTTAGACAAATCGCAATTGGAACTGAATTAAAAAGCAGTAGAAGTATCGCATACTGATAGGAGGTTTTGCCCCTATGTTTTCCGATCTAAGGAAAGTATAACATTGGACTGAGATTAGACCAAAGTCTCAAAGTCGTAGGTAAGTTCCAACAAGTTTATGACCTCTACACTGCAAGTATTATCCCCTTGCTAAAAGAAATTAATGCTCTAGCCACGTTGATTTGGAAGATTCACATCTACGCATCCTGATGCTTCTAAACAAATGTATTATCTGCACTGTACAGTAGGTGTAAAATATTGGCAACATTTTATACTACCATTTTGGATCAATTAAACAATTACATCATTGACAAAATATCTGTTGGTATTGGTGATCTGTTTACTCAGAAGCAAGTGAGGTGTGCCCTTACCTAGCTGGTTATGGGAAATGCTATTCAACAATGGACATGAATAGAGACCTGCAAGTATTCTATCTGTTCAGCTTCACAGTAAATGAGAAGATCCAGTCCTACCCCCAGTCAGGAGAAAGATTCTAGGGACACCCATAGATGGTGAAAGCCCAAAATAACCAAACAGCAGAAATAATGTTGGCAATCCAAAAGAACATTATTCTTTACCAGGGATCCTATTCCGACACTTAGAAAGAAATGTAATTATTGGTAACGGTGGTGGTCTATTTAATGTTGGTGTCACAAGCATAACTACTCATGAAACCGCAGCTGGAACAGTGAAAGTAAGCATTGTCAGAGTGCAAGGGGGTAGGAGGATGTAGTGTTTTTCACAAAGTGCAGTATAAGTCTACGTTGGGTGTATGTGTATATATATATATATCATCTAGTATTCCCAATGACCATTACAACTGATGAATCCCTGGCGATAAAACCTGATGAATTCAACAGAGAAATGGGTTTCACAGGGAAGTTCACTGTATGTCAGCCTTCGAAAACTGAAGACTTTATTTCTAGCACTCGAGTCATTTCAAATTCAGTTGCGTAGAGAAGTGATGCATATTAGAAAGAATGTACTGCAGCAATAGGGCTACCAGCACCAACGCATATCTTTCAGACAAGCTCACCATTTCCTGTGGCTCTTGGTGCACCTGCAGCCTGGACACAATCAGACTAGAGGGTAAGGAGTATAAAACAGAAAAAACAAGGCAGCACGCCTTTTCCATCTGTACACCATGGGTCTAGAACAACCTCTTTGTATCCATTAGGACTATCCCAACGCTTCTCCAACTAAGGGAAATGTTAAATATGCACCTCTTTAAAGATCATTACATCACAATGCAGTAACTGTACAGTCTAGCTCCCAGAACCAAACTACCTCTCCGATCACTTGTTGATTGCCTTTGACCCTCTAAGCGATCCTGTGATTTTCAGCCAGGTTTGTTCTAAACAAATACATACATACATGCTTGCATACATACAGTATACTGACAGAATAAGCAAGTAAACAAAAAGTAGCCAGTTTATCAAAGATGGCACAAGTAGTATGAATCTGTGTAATTTTGAGAGAAATTACAATGTTTCTGCATTAAAGTTTTCTTTGATTGTTATACAGTATCCAACAATTAACAAAACAGATATTGCCATGTCTTGTCTATAGCTATCCTTCATCACAGTTCCAAAGCTGAAAACTGTAAAACTAGTTCCCTTCTTATGATGATTTCAACATACAACCGTAGAAATGTTATTTCATGCAATTGTAATCGCGTCCTCCCTTTGCCAGTCATCACGTTTTGGTCTCGACCTAAGTTGCATCCATCATGCAGCATGTTCTGTAGTGTTGAAGGGGTTCTCAGGAGAGATTTAGTTGACGTTCATGAATGGCAAATAGATTATGAGGATGGTAGATATGATTTTGCAGTGTTAATCTTTTCTGGATCCAGATGCTGTGCAATATTCTGCATCTAGTGATTCGGTCTAGAATTCTTTTCTCTTTTATGTTTTTTCCTCTGGGCTTCATCAACCATTTGGCAGATACGACTAGCCTCTTGTGTTATCAGACATGTGCCCATGAAGCACCCATGCGTGGTTGCCATCTTCGGATTCTTTTACCCGTTTTGTTGACCTTTGCTATTCTTTCGGCTATTGCTTTCTCTTCTTTGTGCTCCCTTTCCCTTGTTGGTTTCAACTTGCACCTCACTTCAGGGAAGGAGGGGTTTGAGGGGTGGGGATGGGTTGGTAACAAGTGAATCCATAAAATTTGTCAAGGTGCCAAACTACTCGTACAGCATGCAGCATGAATATTTTCTGGCTTTGCATGCTGTGCATTGATTCTGTAGCAAGGTTTTCCCCACCTGGGATATTGAAGTGAAGTGCGTTTGCTAACAGGTGTCTTGGTACCCTCTGCACCACCCGTGCTTCTCAGTTAGCTTGAATGTCTACGCAGGAGTATTTTGTGATTGTGTACTGATGACATGTAGCCACCATGCAGATATTGTTCATGGAGGTGTCCGCAATGAATGCCGTTTTGGCTTTCTTTCTATTCTTGTGGAATGTACCCTTGGTTTCACCTCTAATGCTACTCCTAACTTGTAACATTTTGGATGGTTTGCGTTCTCCACCACGCAGTAGTTCCTTTTATGACTGGGGAACCCTGGTTTATTGAAACAAAAAGCTAAATGAATAATTGACTTTCCTTCCTGCCCTGCCTTGTTTCTTGCAGGTAACACATGGCTGCTCTTCTGACATCTAGTGTCTGTAGAGTCCTTTCTGCTTCCGTCTTTTACTGTTTGAAAAAAGCTAGTAGTTGTATTGCTTCGTTGAAAGAAAGTACAACATGACTTTTGGGAGAAATTTTAGGTTTGTTCCCATGACCACCCTCTCACTGTATATTGGGAGATAAAGGTCCTGTACTGTGAGTGCCTGTAATTCACTGACCCTATTCAGTGAAGTGATGGCAATCTGAAATGCTATCTTGAGTGTTAAGTATTTGAGTCCCAGTTTGTGGGTTTGGAAGGTTTCACTGGTGCTGCTAGCACCTGGTTTAGGTTCCACATTGGCGTACGTGCTTGGTGTTCCCACTCTTTTAGCTACTTCAAGAATCTTTCATTAACTGGTGTATTCAAAAAATATTTTAAATATTGACAATTGTGTATTCCAAAGTAGCAGACAGGTGCCCCTTTAATGATGTGCATGAAAGTATCTTGTCTAACAGGTGTGTTAGGTACCTGATAATAGTAGTGTCTCTTGTCAGGTTGTCTGTTAGTCCTTCCTACACCAGTGGTACTACTGGTACATGGTGGTGTAACATTTTCATGTTGTAGGCCTTCTAGCCTCTCTCAGGATGTCCATATATTTCCGGTAAGTCCGTGGTGCCCAAATTCTAATTCCTCAGGTTCCATGCTGCTTACCTAGTTCTGGCTGGTTCGGAGTGATATACTTGGTGTTACCAGGTTCTATAAGGTATGTGGTTTTATAATCCTACCTTGTGCCATTTCCACCAGGACTGACAACAATGTTCGTCTGGCCCACTGTGGAGCTATTATTATCAGTGTGATGGCTGTCCGTCTGCTCTTACTTAAAACTAGCGGTGTCAGTGGCATGGGGGAATAGTGTATGCAAGCTTCTGTAACCAGTCCATTGCTAGGGCATTTCCTGAGGATAACTGGATGCTTGTTTCTTTTTGTTGGAGTACTCTATAAGAGTTCATATGTTTCTCTTCTGAAGTACTTTAATAAAAAGAAACGAGCATTGGCAATGCCAAAAGGGTTCAAAGCAATGTTGTTTAGTAATGTGAAGCAAAGTAAATAGCATGGAGATATATATTTGAAAGCAAGGAACTGTAAAATAATATTGGTGTAGGTTAAAAGGTCAGGTGACAGTTGCACTGTCAAGCCAGACCTAGAAATCCATGTAGGTTAATAACTGCCATCCTCCCATCTGTGCTGCTGCCAGACAAAAAACCCACCATAAATTATCTAGCAAGTTGCAACACTTTAATAGCATTCCAATATCGTATATGCCCTTGGAAATTCAAGCTTAGGCAGCTGGATAAATAAAATGATCATGACTGTGTAGAGGACAAGCACGTTTTTTGAGGAAGCATTCAATTTCTGCCCAATCAAAACATGTTCTCCGGCCTCCCAACATGTGGGTAGAGCCAAACCCATCTTTAGTGTTCACATAATTGTCTGGTGGCAGCTGCGTTGTCAAGCCAGACGATAGAAAGCTAAACGAGAAAGAAGCACATGAGGGAGACGGCACACGCTCATTTTACGCCTTCACCCGTGTGCTTCTGTGGCATGCCAGCACCACCCCATGCTCCCTCATCAATCCACTTGCTGCAAGACTAGCGCCAAAACACTCCTAGGAGCATCTGTGCGCTTTACAAATTCGTATTCCTCATCACTCAGCTCAAGTTCGTCCCGGCTGTCCTCGGTGTTGCTGCTCTCCCACCATTCTATATCCATGCCTTTCTTCATGGTATTACCTATTCTACATTAACCCGTTCTTAGTAGCAGCATGATCCCACTCTTCCCTTCGAACGTGTCTTACTGCAGGTGTGGAAATGGTGGTTCCTGGTTTTGTTTAAAAAAATCATAGCAGAAATTCTGAAACAGATGGAAGTTAGAAAACAGATTTTGGGCTTACTACCCTCGACATGGTTCACTTCTGTATGCTAGGGTTCTAAATATACACTCATTTGGAACTGTCACGTTGGGTTAAGTCTGCAACATTAACCTACTACTTTTTGCACTGTCAAAACAGAATGGAGAGGCAATACAGAAAAGTGCAAAATTGAGTCGACAAAACAACAATAAGAAACCGAGTCCAAAACGTATCCCGTGTACGGAACGAGCAGACTGCGGTTGACCCATGTTAAAGTTGCTAAGGATGCCATTAAATTGGAAATGGTACGTCCTTGTTTAGTAAGGGATTCTTTTTGAATAACGAAGTGGCACCTATTTTTTGGAGAATGGACACTTTTTGAACAACTGGAAGTGGCACCTAGTTGTTGAAGGGACACTAATGAAACCACTTGCCGCTGTCCTCGTAATTTGTGGAAATCTGAATTGTGCCTGCCATTGGATGCCAGTAAATTGGAAGTTTCGCATACTTGGTTGAGAGAAGAGAAATTATATTATACAACTCGCCACTGGCTTTGTGCAATGTGAAAAATTTGAATTGTGCCTACAGTTTTCCTTTGCCCTGAAGAAGCCCTGTTTGGGTGAAACGCGTTGGCTGAACATTTTTGAACAGAGAATAAAAGAATTGCAACACACAACTAAGAGGATTTGAGAAAAAATTGTTGTTTTGTCGACTCAATTTTGCACTTTTCTGTATTGCCTCATCATTCTGTTTTGATTGTATTATATTTATGGCCATGTGGCAGCTGGTCATTTGAGGTGGGCAATACGTGTTCGAATATATATTTGTGACTAGTCCAGGTAGTGCAGTGTGAATCAACCCTGCTCCCTCTCTCTGTTTTGAAACCTTTTCGCACTGTGCATGCACACAAAGGTGGAAATAATTGGCTGCAAAACTATCCAGGATACTCTAAATATGTTAATTCACGCACAGCCTGCATACATTGAGGAAGGGCACAGATACCTACCTCACCCAGAAATAAAAAGTGGTCCTGCCACGGGGCTCACTATAAAGTTGGAGTTCTCAGGTTTTCCAGGTCCTTTTTGTAAGTAGCTCATCCAGTTCAGGATTTTTTTTTTTTTGTTTACATTTTGGGATTTGTAGTCCATTGTATACAAATATAAAATTAATGCTAAGTTCCAAAATGG
Source organism: Calotriton arnoldi (assembly GCA_963921515.1). Classification (NCBI taxonomy): domain Eukaryota; kingdom Metazoa; phylum Chordata; class Amphibia; order Caudata; family Salamandridae; genus Calotriton; species Calotriton arnoldi. The sequence goes on along the minus strand of CAWUFW010002036.1, from coordinate 1,683,101 downwards.
AAAGTATAAACCTGAATTGAATTAACTACCTAAGCTTGGACAGAGGAAATGAGAGCTCTAAACATATACTATTGTGTATTCTGGCCCTACTGCTCCTTCATTCCTACTTTTTATTCTCCTATTTAGCCATATAAAATTACTCTGCTGGTTCCCAAAATGGGCCATGTATTAAGTGCTTCAGCCTGCAACAGCACTCTCAAATACTTTTTTCCCCTTTTTATTTACCAATCAAACGTGACCCGCTAAAAAAATAAATGTACAGCTGGTCATGTCATAAGCACTGGGGATGCTGAACAGATTGGGACCTATTGGCTTTGCCAATGATTTTTAGCCAAAGGCGAGACATATCTGCTTTGCCAGTGCTTATTCTTTATTGTTCTTACTTCCTCCTTTTCCCCCATTTGTCTACTCTTGCTGTATTCTTGGTTTTGCAGCGTGAATCTTTCTGGATTCACTATGCTGTGCATTATTCCGCCATCTCGTGGTTGGGTCCGGATTCGTAGTCTTTTCTTTGTTTTTGTCTTTTTTTTTGTTTTTTTTTTTGTTGTTGGCCCAGGTGGGCGGCGACGCCCCACCATTTGGTGTTTTCGGTGACGTCGTCGCGCTTCCGGCGGAAGCTCCCACCTTTGGTAGCCATCTTCAGATTCTTTTTTCCGCCGTGGGGTCTGGATCGTTGCCGAGAAGTTCCAGAAAGTTGGACGAAGAATCTCGAGAAGTCGAAATTTCATCACAGAAGATATACTACTGAGACACCGGACGACGACACTAGTACCGGAGAAGAAGGACGACGAGGTAGAAGGTCCACGACCGAAATCTCGACGCCTACAGAGAATGCGCTCACAGGGGGCTCCCTAAGCGCGGTTATGGACAAGACTCCGTTCAAGTTCTGCAGAAATTGCCACCACAAATACGCCCAAAAAGACCAGCACCCAGTCTGCAACCTCTGCTTGCCGCTCGACCACGCCAGCGAAGACTGCAACGCGTGCTCGGCGTTCACCCCGAGACCCTCCGGGTGAGAGACAAACAGAGAAGGGCGAATTACAGCATGCAGGGCCAGGGACCAGCACCATCTCTCCGAGACCTGGGTCTCTCGAGCGGAGAGGAGGACAACATCGCAGAGGGACCAGAGGACTGCGCTGTCGTCGAAATCGAAAAGAAAACGTCGAAGGAGGTAAGGGAGTCGTCGACCCCAAAACACCAAAGCGACGCTCGAAAGAGTGAAGCCAGAATCCCTAGCGACACTGCCAGAAGTGTAGCAAAGTCCACCAAGGGAGCGTTGCCGCCGAAACACTCGACGAAAGCAACAGCACCAAGGGACAAACAGCCGAGCGGATCCTTGGACAAGGACTCTCAATCGGCGAAAGCCTCCGAAAACGAAGGCGTCGAAGGTCGTCCCCGAAAAGGAAACCTCGACACCGAGAAAGGAAGGCCCGGCGTCTGTTTCGACGACCGCGACCGCGAAGAGAGGCACTGCACCACTCGACGCCGAAAAGGCCCACGAGATGGCGAAAAAGAAGAGGAGGCTCGAGGCAGAGATGGCGAGCATCCTGCAACGCAAAAAAGACTTCGACGAGAAGATGAAACAATACGCTATTCCGTCGAAGCAAGCCCACGAGGCAGTCGAGGAGTTCGAGGTCGAAGTCGACGAGGCCCCGGGGACACCCGAACAGCTCGAAGACCAGGACGAGGAATACTACTACTTCGAGGCCGAAGGCGAAGAAGAGATGCTGTCTTACAGGGACTCGGCGTCCTCTGAAGTACAAGACCTAGACTGGCAAGACCTCGACACAGAGTCACCAGAAGAAGGGGTAGACACTTACCCCTCGAGACCTTCGCCGCCAGACGACATCGGAGTCTACAATGAGGTCGTGCAGAAGGCTGCAAAGACTTATGGGGTCGAAATGCAGGAGGAAAAGACAAAAGCAGGTTTCCTCTTCGAAACCCTGCTCCCCCAACAGACAAGGAGTCAATTTCTACCCATGTTACCTGGCGTTCTCGACCAGGGAAGGGAGGCCTTCAGGGAACCAGCAATCTGCAAGGCGGTTACCCCTAGGAGCGAAAAGAAGTATAAGCACTCCACAAAAGATCCTGCATACATACAGGGGTCTGTACCAGCAGACTCCATTATCGCTGCAACAGCCAGGAAGAGGGCCGGTGTGCCCACCAACACAGGCCCACCTCCAGACAAGGAGAGCAAAAGAATAGACCTCACAGGACGTAAGGTGGAGAGGAACGCAGCCATACACTGGCGTATCGCCAACTCCAACGCCCTCATCAGCAGGCATGCATACCAGCATTGGGCAGAAATGAGCCAGCTCATTAAGCACCTGCCAGAAGAACACCAACAAAGGGCCAATTACCTAGCGGAAGAAGGCAAGGCCATCGCGAACACTTGCCTAAAGTCAGCCTTGGACGCAGCAGAGAACTCCAGCAGGCAAATGATGATAGGGATGACTGAGAGGAGACACGCATGGCTCAGGATCTCCGGCTTCAAACCAGAAGTACAGAGCAACATCATCAACACACCGTTCAACGGTGAGAAACTGTTTGGAGCAACAGTTGACAACAAATTAACACAACTAAAGACGGACAACGAAACTGCAAGGTCCATGGGAGCGCTGCAGTTCAGGGGATGAGAAGAGGGAACCCCTCAAGGCGAGCCAGTGGTAGAGGAGGCAATGCACCTACCACTTCACATCAATCACAACAACAAGGGTACCAAGGGAACAACCAGGGCCAAAACCTGCAGGGACAACAGCAGCAGAATTGGCAGTACCAACCCAGAGGACGGTCCTTTCGAGGGCGCGGGTACGGACGGGGACAGGCCCGAAGAGGGGGCCAGCAGCCCGCCTCAAAGTGACTCCACACACATAACAAGCCCCCCACCGTTAACACCAAGGTTGAGGGAAGTCCGCAAAAGGAAAATATAAAGAGCAGAAGCACACAGCAAATAACCACCGAGCATACGACACCAGTGGGAGGAAGAATAAGAAAATTTCTCACACAATGGAGGAAAATTACCACAGACAAATGGATACTAAACACCATACAGCACAGGTACTGCATAGACCTCCAAAAACACCCGCCAGGGAGAAGACCAAGACATCGGTCAATACCCGCAAGAGAACTAGCCCTCCTCCGCCTAGAAGCAGAGGAACTGCTACAAAAAGAGCAATAGAACCAGTTCCAAACAACGAAAGGAACAAGGGAATATACTCAACGTACTTCCTAGTGCCAAAGGTAGACGATACACTAAGACCTATACTGGACCTCAGATTCCTGAACAAGTTCGTAAAAACCCAAAAATTCAAGATGACTTCACTTCAGGAAGTAATACCCCAAATCCAAGAAGGGGATTACATGGCTACCTTAGACCTAAAAGATGCATACCTGCACATACCCGTCAACCGCAAACACAAACGGCTATTAAGATTCGTGATAGGCCACAATCACTACCAGTTCACAGTGCTAGCCTTCGGACTAAAGTCCGCACCAAGAGTGTTCACGAAATGCCTAGCAGCAGCTGCAGCGCACCTTCGGAGGAGGAGCATACATGTATACCCCTACCTCGACGACTGGCTGGTAAAAGCAGGATCATACAGACTCTGCAAAAACACATCAAACAAGTCATAGAAACACTGTCCACATTAGGTTTCTCAATACATTGGGAAAAATCGTCAACAGAACCCCAACAAATCAAGATATTCTTGGGGGCACAAATAGACAGCACACAGTCCAAGGTGTTCCCCAGCGACAAGAGAAGTATAGCGCTCCTGAGGGAAACACGTCATTACCGCAAGGGGCAAGTTCTGACAGTGAGGACGGTGAGCAGGCTAATGGGAATAATGGCATCATGCATCCACCTTGTCCCGCATATCAGACTGCACATGAGACCGTTCCAGGAATGGATACAACAGCAATGGTCACAAGCCACAGGGAGTTGGGAAGATCTAGTGGTTGTCACACACGCAGTGCAGAAAGAAATAGCGTGGTGGAAAGAAGAGAACATATTACAAGGGAAGCCATTCACACAGCCAACTCCAACAGTGACCATCACAACAGACGCCTCACAGCAGGGCTGGGGCGCGCACATGACCAGACTCCGCGTCAGGGGGCTCTGGTCACAACAAGATGCAGTGAAACACATCAACTACCTAGAACTCAAAACTGTGTTCCTAGCCTTAAAAGCCTTTCAAAAGCAGCTTTACGGCCAGCGAGTGCTGATACAAACAGACAACACAACTGCAATGTTCTACATCAACAAGCAAGGTGGGACACAATCAGCACCGCTGTCAAGTCTGGCACAACAGATCTGGAGATGGGCCATCCCTCTAAGGATAGACCTGCTAGCAATACACCTCCCAGGAATAGACAATGTAGAAGCAGACCGACTCAGCAGGCAGACGTCTGCATCCCACGAATGGGAACTAAACCAACAGGAGGTGCAGCAACTGTTCCAAAAGTGGGGAACACCACGGATAGACCTCTTTGCAACACCCCACAATGCAAAATGCCAACATTACGCATCCAGACAGCCGGACCAAAGGTCCCTAGGGAATGCCCTATGGATAAGTTGGTCGAACGAATTTGCTTACGCTTTTCCCCGATACCACTGTTACACAAAGTACTCAGCAAATGCAGGAGCAGCAGCATGACACTCATACTGGTGGCACCTCAGTGGGCCAGACAAACATGGTTCTCACAGATTATGGAAATGGCGCAGGAACCAGCACACAGGTTCAGCAGAAGGAAAGACCTCCTCACAATGCAAGACGGAAAAGTGCTCCACCCAGAACCAGACAGCCTCAGCCTAGCAGCATGGCTCCTGAGGACCTAGAATTCGCACACCTCAAACTACCTCCAAGCACCATGGCAGTACTCAAAGAAGCAAGGAGACCCACTACAAGAAAATGCTACATTGCAAAGTGGAAAAGGTTCTCACAATGGTGCATTACAGAGGGACTGCAACGAAAAGTCACAAAAGAATCAACAGTACTGCGATATTTAACACACCTACTACAAAGCGGGCTGAGCTACTCGTCACTAAGGGTTCACCTAGCAGCCATAGTGGCCTACACCAGGGAGAAGCGGTGAAAAGCTTCTTCACCTCCCAAGTGGTCAAAAGATTCCTGGAAGGGGCTAAAAGAATAGCCCCCTAAAAGGATGCCAGCCCCAAGCTGGAACCTCAACACTGTACTGACACAGTTGATGAAATCACCATTTGAACCCATACACAAGAGCACACTGCACATGCTCACACTAAAAACGGCTTTCTTAGTGGCTATCACGTCACTGCGAAAAGTCAGTAAACTACAGGCTCTCACACTACAAGAGCCCTACTTGCAAATACACAAGGACAGAATTGTCATGAGGACGGACCCACACTTCCTGCCAAAGGTGGTGTCGCGGTTCCATATCAATCAAACAATACAGATACCAAGTTTCTTCCAGAAACCTTCAACACCCTCACAAAAGGCGCTACACACGCTAGACGCCAGAAGGGCAGTGATGCACTACATAGAAAGGACGAAGGAATGCAGGAAAACAAAACAACTCTTCGTTTCCTTCGCAAGCAGTTTCCTGGGACGACCAGTAACAAAAAATACCATTGCACGGTGGATTGCACAACCAATACAACTCTGCCACAAGCAGGCAGGACAAGAGTTACAAAGGGCCGCCCAGGCTCACTCAACAAGGAAAAGGGAGCAACGGTTGCGTTCCTAGCGAACACACCTATACAAGACATTTGCCAAGCGGCAACATGGTCTTCCGTGCACACGTTCACCAAACACTACTGTGTTTATATCCAAATGAACAAAGAGGCACAAGTAGGACAGAAGGTCTTACAGCACATTTTCAGCAACCAATGCTCATCTTCCACCCAACCACCGCAATAACAAAACCGCTACTAAGTCTATGCACAGCATAGTGAATCCAGAAAGATTCACGCTGCAAAACGAATAGTTTCTTACCTGTCGGTGTAGTTTTGCAGCTTGAAGACTTTCTGGATTCACTAGCGATCCCACCCGCCTCCGCCAGGAAGATAACATAGGAGGTTAAGGGTACAACTAAACTACATACAAGGTTTTAAAGGGATCAAACAATAATTGAAGGATTAAAGGTTAAAGACATAGACAACAAAAAACTGTAAAAGGAAAAGAAAAAAAGAATCCGAAGATGGCTACCAAAGGTGGGAGCTTCCGCCGGAAGCGCGACGACGTCACCGAAGACACCAAATGGTGGGGCGTCGCCGCCCACCTGGGCCAACAACAAAAAAAAAAAAAAAAAAAAAAAAAGACAAAAACAAAGAAAAGACTACGAATCCGGACCCAACCACGAGATGGCGGAATAATGCACAGCATAGTGAATCCAGAAAGTCTTCAAGCTGCAAAACTACACCGACAGGTAAGAAACTATTCGTTTCTCCATTTCCTGTTTTTAAAACTATTTTTTACACTTTCTAATGTTTCAGGAGTGTATATTGGATCAGATTTCCAACATTGTGCTTGGTATATTCAAGTCAAATTAACTTTATTCGGCACACGGCCACAAAAGTTTCGACAAACAAACCATACAAATTTAAAATACATTTTTTCTAATAAATAATAATACAAAATAAAAATACCTTTATAAGCTAAAATCGTTACTTATACATTGATGTAATAATGGCCATATAATTTCAAATCAGTTTGGCATAAAAACAAGGAATACAGATCATTTCATCTCCCCACCCAATTATTGCACTTCATAGCGTCTCCTAATGCCCATTGCTGTTTTAATAAAATTTAAAACAGCAGTGCAAATAACCGGATTGATCAGTGATTGCAGATATCTGTACCCCTCAATATATGTACATAGGCTTGGTATATTCCTTTCATTCAAAATTGGTGGATTCTTGTGGAAAAGGTATTTCTTTGTTGTCAGACTGACGTTCTTCATTTGGGAATTTGTTATAACAAGGTACTCCAAAAATACTCCTAGCACCAGCATAAACTAGAAACACATTCTTGTGGGATTCTAAGCATTGTGGAACATTTAGTGGTACTTTTTGGTTCAATCAGTTTAACCTATTTTTCCCTTATTCATTCATAGGGACATCTCTGGGACCAAATGTGATTTCACAGTTCAAGTACAGCTACGGTATGTAGGTATTTATCTATGCATGCTTTTATTAAGTAAAAGATAATTAAGTTTTGTGAAGTCTTAAACCTACCATGAAATCTGAAGATCGATATTGACATAAAATTGGAGGTGCCTAAGACGCCATTTTAAAAAAGGGATAGCTAGCAGTAATGTAACACACAATCTCTGCTCAATCCAAACTATCATCACACCTGATGAGCCAGCCCAAAAGGATGACATGACCAACTCGGTCGTCCAGAAGATAGAAACAGAACCATTCTTATTGCTGTAACAAGTCTATATATCCTTTGTAGGCCCCGCAGCTGAATATACACCTAAAGCCCCAATCCCTATCAAGCTTCTTACACTGTATACAAGTTAATAAACTGTGTTTATTATGGCTGAAAGGGAGACTATATGGAATAATCTAGGTGGAACTAAATAGCCTCCTTATAATGTTGAAGGACCATACCATGTTGTGTATGAACCATAAGAACCTATATATTTGTATAGGCCACACTGATGTAGTTGAAAGCCATACATTAATGTGGGCATCTCGGCTCCCTCAAGAATATTTCAAAAATATTATTTCAGAATTTAAAGTGATCTTAATTTCTCAACTGGATCTTTTAAACTACTGATGTCCACGGGGTTGATCTATCCATGTGGACTACTCAGATTTTCTGTAGAAATGCAATCAAAGGTTATTCAAGACAATTTAAACACTCCTGAGTTGTTTAAGCCTTTTGTGTGAGCATTTGTAGAGTATAATTCTGTTTCTGTTTTATTAGGAAAACTGTATCTTCCCCATTATCAGTCCCATTGTTTTTTTTAAAATAATTCTTTATATTGAACAATTGAGAATCGACAACTTAAGGTACATCATGATGTTGATAAATCCTTGGTACATTGCATTTACATTCTGATCAGCACGAGTCATGATTTGTAATTTATTACATCATTTTACGGCGATGGAGGGTCGTCGTGTGGGAACGTTCGGGGTGGTACAGATACTACCTCGATACACATTCCAGTCATTCCAGATGGGGGACCATTTTTGCGGGCATCCCCGTGCCACATACACTGTCTTTTCTCTGAACATGCACCAATCCATGTCTCTTTTCCAGGCCTCTACTGTTGGCGGGTGAACGGCCCCCCATAGCTGTGCGATGTTCCTCTTTGCTACCATAAGACCCAGTGTGACCCATATGGTGCGCTTGTTGTTTAGGTCTGTGGGCTCCCATACATTCTTGGCAAATAGTAATTGAGTACCTCGCTGAGGACGTCGTGTATTTTGCGCCAGTACCTTTGAATTTGGTCACATTCCCACAATATATGCATGAAGATTCCCTCATGTCCACAGTGTCTTCTGCAGTCCCCGCCCCCTGCTCTCCCCATTTTCACCAGACATGGCCCTGTTATGTATACTCTATGCAAAATTTTGAGCTGGACGAGACGTAGCCTAGCTGAGATGGCCACTTCCCGTGGGGAGGCCACTGCCACTGTCCAGTCCTCATCGTCTAGGGCTATGCTGTCCCTTTCCCATTTCTCTCTTGTGGCGGAGTGGGTCACTTGAGTTATTGATCAGTTTTTAGGTTGAGCCTAGAGTAGCGCGCAAGTGCTGCTTCTGGCGAAGCATTATGTAGGGGATTCCAAAAGCTGACCAGACGCTCGTGCGTCATGGCCTTTTCGGGCGGTTACCCTCGCGGCCGACATCTGTTTCCCATTATCGTGCCCAGACGCGTGCGCGATAATTGGAAACACATGCCGGAAAAGGCCATGACGCACGAGCGTCTGGTCAGCTTTCGAAAGCCCAGGCTGCCGCGCTCGCCCCCGCTCCTCTCTTGTTTTGAAGTAGTATCGATTATGTTAGCGCCGTCTAGTTCCATTAGAAATTTCAGCTAAACCTGGTATTTACCAACTTCATTTTCTTCCATTAACTGTTACTATTTCCATCTTAGGGTCGATCAGCTGGCAACACTGCTGCGTTCGATTGGCCAGCTGTCATCTTCGCTATTCCACAAACGTCTGGCTGTCACCTTTGTAATATTTTGATAGGATATCTGTCAACGTTACTGTTCTTCCATAGGTCGCTGTGGAAACAGGCACTGCAATTGGTTACCCGGGCCGCATGCGGTACTTCATGATTGGCTCCTCCCTCCTCCGCCGGTGATAATGATGGCGGCTCACGGGCCGCCGCAGCTACCTCTTCCTCCCCACCTTTCACCGGCGCGGGCCCGCCAGGTGCTAGGTGGGACGAGCACTGTGCTCTTCGACTGTGACTGGGTGCTATGGGAGGGCGAGCACGCGCTGCAGGGGGCGCGAGAGGTGGTGAGGGCGCTGCAGGCACGGGGCGGACCCGGCACCGCCATCTTCGTATCAAACAACAGCCGCCGTAGTCGTGCCGAGCTAAGCCAGCGCTTTCGTGAGCTGGGCTTCTGCGGTGTGCTTGGGCCGGAGGTCTACACCTCGGGCCACTGTGCCGCCCGCTACCTGCGTGCTCGGCTGCTCGGGGGCGGCGTAAGCGCAGAGGAGGGGTTGAGGAGAGGCAGCCAGGGCATTGCGGGGATCAAGCAGGGTCCCCCAGATTCCCAAAGACCCAAGGACACTCCTCTGGTGCCACAGGAGGATGGACAGGGGTCCAGGGACACTGATCAGGAGGCAAAAGCCCAAGGGTCCTTTACAGTAGAGGGAGAGCAGAGGGCACATTTAACCAGCCAATCGAGCCAGCAAGAGGGGGCGCTGGACAACAAGGTGGTCCACGGGGCCTATGATCTGCAAAGGATGCCGAGTAAAGACGAACAGGACTCTGCAAGGGGGTCACGCGCTTTTCACATCACAGGTGGTGGCCCACATCAATGCCCTCTGCGGCAGCCTCAACAGCAGCAAAGACCATCCAACTTGCAAGGAGGGGATGGAACAAATGTAGCGCCCATAGACTCTTCTTTCCTTGGAGAGAGTGTCATTGTTGAGCCAGAAGAAGACCTCCATGGAGAGCCTGCGCCAGACGCTCCTCTGGTGTTCATGATTGGAGGTCCTGGGCTACTCCGGGAGCTGCGGAATGCTGGCCTGAGAGTGGTGGGCAAGGAAGACAGCGACGCCACGGTCAGTGCAGTGCTGGTGGGCTACGACGAAGAGTTCACTTTCCGCAAACTGAGCCGCACCTGTACCTACCTAAGGGACCCCAACTGCCTGCTGGTGGCCACTGACCGTGACCCATGGCACCTGTTGAGTAGAGGACGCTGCACCCCTGGTAAGAATGCTCCTCTGGATGCCTCTGTTGAGGCCACTGTCAGTTTGACAGTTTTAAGTTGAACAAAGTATGGGTTACGGCCGAGATTTGTTAAATTTCTACTTAGCCTTAGACAGTTGCATGGGTTTTACACGCTCTTATGATCAGTTTAAATGAAACCAAAAAATGTAAGTTTAACAAAATGATTATTATGAGTATTGTTTCTATGTCCCAAAGATCCGTTGTGGGTACCCTTTTCGTGGATTACATCCTTGTCAGTAGGGAAGGAAAAGGAAGCAATCAAACTATTGTCATAAGTAAACACTGCTTCCTGTTAATGATGGTCTGTCAGGTGGAGATGCTTAAATGGCACTCGGAAATACTGCTACCATCTCGTGCATGTTTGGGATGAAATCGGGAAAGCAATGGGTAGCAGTGCTACACCTGGATTACCCTTTGTACCAATAGCACTGCTTTTGCGGCCTGCAGTCTCCGGGGCAATGAAATCTGACAAAGGGTCAGAAAATAAATGTAGCTTTAAGAGCCCTGTATTATTTAGTTTCCATCGTGTTTCCTTCTTCTTGTGTATCAGCAGCAAATAAGATGCGGTAGAGGGGATAAAATGTGGGCCCAGGGTTCACTCTCTGACGTTAAAGGGTATGGAATATGGCTACTGTTGCAGCTAGCATTTTTAGTAATGAACATGCATAGAATTGCTCTAAAAGGCCCTTTTGCCAGGGCGAAGGTATCCTAGACCGAACTCTCCAGGTTTACTAGCCATCCACAACCTCCGCCTATTTTGTAAGTCCTCCCCTCCGAGTGGTATGTCCACTCAACTTGTATGAGAGGTACTCCTGATATAGTTGCACCACACTTATTCCTGATCACCAAATGTTCTAAAATGTGTCCCCATATAATATATTTGGTTAATGCCCATGCTAGCAGTAAAGCTTCTAGAAAGGGAGAACCTGCAATCTGTCGACACACGAGACATGGAGTGGACACACGAGACATGGAGTGGACACACGAGACATGGAGTGGACACACTCATACCACAGCACTTTGATTCCACACAAAACTCAAAATTATATATTAATCCCGTTGAAATAATACATATCTTTGATCATCATAAAAACTAAAACAATTTCGTTGTCTTATTTGATCAGCCCAGACTGTGATCTATACAACAGCTGCTAATATTTCTATTATCTAATGTGTTATTTTCATATGTGTTATTGGTGGGGGTTAATTTTGCCAAAACGTTTTGCATGCCCATTGGAAGAATCCTACAATTTTGGTTAAATCTGAGTACCTCACCGTATTGGTGTCTGGTTGCGTTTCATTGATAAGGTATTTATGCTTTAGCTTGAGAATTCCATTAACTTCATGCCTTGCAGATCGGCATAAAGCAATACATTCTGACAGGAAGAATGCCATCTATCTGCTCAGCTGTTGGCCTGGTATTCATGAAAGACAGCATGAAGAGACACTTATAAGAATCCCAATTTTCTGTATTTTTCCACTTTTAAAAATAAATGCAGACAGAAAACAAACGCCAATAGCTCTAGATAAACACTTATAAGGTCCCAAAGGTGAGACCTATTGGCTATGCCAATGCTTGTTTTGTAAGTCAGTGATATGGTCTTCGATGGCAGGTACCCGTCTAACAGCCTATCCTCGAGAGGCGAGGATTCCGGAGGAGTGACACCCTTCTGTAGTTGAGCCTGTAGTGCATGATGGACCTGCATGTATCGGAAATGTTCTGTGTTGGCCAAGTCATATTCTTGCTGTAGGGAGGCGAACGGTTTAATGTCCCCTTTCACCCAGAGGTCTCCTATCTTAGAGATGCCTATGAGGTCCCATTTGTTGAAACCTTTTGACGTCCACAGGTTTCCAAGTAGTTCCGAGTCCCATAGGGGGGTTGCCAGCGTCAGCTTGTGTTCCCATCCCAAACTTCTATTAGCGGCGTGCCACACTTGCACTGAGTGCTTAGTCGGCCCCGTCAGGGGAGGTCTCCCGGGTTTTGAATATAACGCTCTGTTGCAATTCCCTCCCGGCAGCAACCACCGATCCATGGCATAGCCCGGGTCGTCCGCTCGGCGGTAGGTACCGTGGTTGATAGCGGCTAAGTGCGCTGCCCGGTAATATTTTTTGAGGTCCGGTAGTCCAATTCCCCCATCATACCAGCTTAGGTTGAGTTTTGCTAGAGCTATGCGGGGTTTTCCATTCCACAACAAGTTTCTTTGCAGGCTCTCGATTTCCCTAAAGTAACTCGCGGGGACTAGGTCAGGGGAATTTTGCAACACGTATAGAAAACGGGGCAGGGACATCATTTTAAAAAGCGACGCCCTGCCCAGCAACGAGAGCAGGAGTGCTCTCCAGCTTACCGTGTCTCGTTTCAGCCTTTGCAGGGGTGGAAGGAGGTTCTGGTCGAACCTGCGTGTGGGGTCTGCTGTGATAAAAATGCCCTGGTATTTAAAGCCTACTGTGGTGACTTGAACTGGGCACCCCTTTGGGAGGGCAGGCGGAGGGCCATTGAGGACGTATAATATAGATTTACTCCAGTTAATCGAGTATCCAGAGTGCCTGCCAAAGGATACGAATATGTCTAGTACCCTTATAAGTGATGCTCTTGGAGAGGCCAGAAACAGGAGAATGTCGTCCGCATACATTGCATTGATATGCGGTCCTCCCAGGCTTCTGCTCAACGCAGCCCTCGAATCACGGTATCCTTTCGAATCCACGAGGCCAATGGCTCCAGCGCCAGTGGGAATAGAAGGGGGGGAAAGTGGGCATCCCTGACGAGTCCCTCTACTCAGCTTGAATACGCCTGACTTTTTGTTGTTTACGACAACTTGGGCTAAGGGTTCAGAGTAGAGAAGCTTGACCCATTGGACGAAGCGCGGTCCGAATCCCATTTTTCCAAGGACTGCGAATAGGTATGGCCATTCGATGGTGTTGAATGCCATTGTGGCATCCAGGGATGCAATTATCGCCGCCTCCTGAATTGTAGCTGCTCTTCCCATCACCCCATGCACTCTGCGCAGGTTTAGCGCGGTGTTGCGCTGAGGCATGAAGCCCGATTGGTCCGGGTGAACCAGCCCACTGATCACTTTAACCATTCGGTTGGCGAGGAGTTTGGCTAAGATCTTGGGTTCTGCGTTCAATAGAGAGATTGGTCTATAAGAGGCACAGTCAGTCTTCGGCTTACCTTCCTTATGAATTGTGACCAGCGTGGCAATCCTCTGGTCACGTGGGAGCACCCCCTGTTCCTTACTTTCTTCATACATTGCCCGTATGTACGGGGCAAGTCTATCCGGTCTAAGTTTGTAGAGCTCGATCGGTAGGCCATTCGGGCCCAAGGCCTTCCCCGATCTGAGGCTTCTAACTGCTTGGGCTATCTTGTCGTTAGTAAGGTCTCCTTCTAACAATTTTATGTCATCGGTCGAGAGGGATGGGAGGGTGATGTCCTTGAGCAGCCAGTGAGAATCACTTGTTGTGCATGTCGTCTGTGAGCGGTATATTTCACTATAGTGAGTCGCAAATGTGTTTGCTATCTCCTGGGGGTCAGTAATTGATTGACCTGCCTTGCCAACTAGCTCGGGCACCAGCCTACTCGCAAGTTTTCTTATCTAGCCACGCAATTAACTTCCCAGCCTTATCCCCAAGATCATATATTCTGCCCTGCGTCTCCCTTCCCAGTGCTTTGGATCTATCGGTTACTATTGCCTTGTAACTGTCTCTCTTAAGCTGCAGAACATGAAGTTTGTCTGGCGTTATTTCTTCTTCGAGCTCTTCCTCCAGTCGGAGGATTTCAGTTTCTGCTGCAACTTCGTCTTTTAACTTCTCTTTCCGCACCCCAGCTATCTGGGAGAGTGCTTGTCCCCTTATTACAGTTTTGAATGCTTCCCACAGCGTCTGGGGGGATTGGACCAATCCTTAATTTTCCTGGAAATGGAGCTCTATTGCCTTGTGTAATGCTTTACGGACCTCCGGGTTGCGGAGATGCCAGGGGTTGATGGGGGCGACTCTACCCACTCTGTGCTGGCCCAGAACTAGCTGGGCCCACATCGGGGAATGATCCGAGATGCCCCGCGCCATGTGCCTTATTTCTTGTACGTGTGTAACTTGGGGAGCTGGAACTAGTAAGTAGTCGATTCGCGACAGGCTATGGTGGGCCCCTGAGTGGTAGGTGTGTTGGACACTGTCAGGGTGATAGGCCCGCCAGGCGTCGACTAATCCTAGGGTTTCTAAGAAGTCTGGCAGCCAACGGTTCGATGAGCCTAGATCTCGGGGTGGGTGACGGTCCAATGTGCCCGAGACCACTGAATTAAGATCTCCTCCCACAATCGGGAGGCCGTCTGGGATTGATAGCAGTATAGAGCCAAGGTCTTTGAATGTGAGCCCCTGAAGGCCGGGTGGCACATATACCGACATAAGGGTCAACGTATTCCCTTCCCATTGTCCCGTGATCCCTATATATCTGCCCCACGCGTCAGCCCATGTGGAATTTACTGTCATTAGGAAGGAGCTTCTCAGCAGTATCCCAACTCCCCTCGAGCCCGTGGTGAAGCCTGAGTGTGCTATCAGTTTGTACCCCCACCTATTCAGGGCTTTGCAAGTGTTGCCCACCAAATGTGTTTCTTGGAGCAATACCACGTCTGGGGCATGCTGCCTAATATGTTGCAGTACCACACACCTTTTAACTTTGTCCCCCAAACCATTGACGTTCCAACTCATCAATTTTATGCACTTATCCCATTGTGTACTCATCAGGACCTATGTGTTTCCATCAATTCCTTGTGAAGGAACAGCAGTACCTTGTCGATTCAACACAAACAAATAATTCAACAGCCCCACCCAACTACCCCCCTTCCTGCTTCCCTGCACTCTGGGCTCGAAACTGCCCATAACTCTCTTAATGCAGAGTGCCTGTCACCCAACGACTAGACTAAAAGAAGAAAACTGGGGGGGATCCGCTGTCCCGCTCCTCCCTCCCCTCCCCAAATGTCTGGTCCATTAAATTCCCCGAGTAGGTTAGACCGCATGCATCCTCATTACAGTTTACTAAGCATGAGCCCTCAAGTCCGTGTCCCCCCTAATGGCGTTCTACCGGTTTCCTGCGTCAAGGCAGGTGTTGTTCGATGGTGAGTGGGCTTTTCTTTGATCACCAACACCGGCTCCAGTTGCAATTGTTCAGGGCGATCAGACTCCGTGTCAATGGGAGTTGTGCTCCTTCGTGTCCCGCCATCCGTCCAGCCACTCAGCAGCAGTCTCTGGGAAGTCGAAGAACCTGGTTTTCCCTCTGCCTCTACCCGGAGCCGGGCCGGGAACAGCATAGCGTATTTCAGGCCTTTCTCTCTAAGTCTCTTCTTGACTGCCAGAAATTATCGCCTCTGCCTTTGCACCGACTGCGTGAAGTCCGGGAAAAAGGTGATTTCTGAGTTCTCATACCGGAGCGGTGGTGCCACTCTGGCCGTTTGCAGGATAACGTCCCTGTCCCGGTAGTTCAATAGCCTGGCCAGTATCTGACGTGGGGAGCCCTGGGCCTTGGGCGGCCCCCCGGGACCCTGTGGGCCCTTTCAACCACAAAGAGGTGCGATAGTCCTTTTGGTTGTAAGTGGGCGGTGATCAGATTCTCCACAAAGAGGTCTGTGGCTTGCCCCTCTGCGTTTTCCGGCACCCCTAAAATGCGTACATTGTTGCGCCTTGTGCGCCCTTCGTAGTCGAGTTTGCCTTCTGCGAACTTTCGGAATGCTTGCAATTCCTGGATGTCATTTTGCAGCAGTGCGGTATCGCTCACTAGACTTGCCGTGGTAATTTCCAGTTGCTTGACCTTTTCCCCGTTTGTCGCAAGATCCGCCCTGATGAGCATCACTTCCGAGGATATTGTGTCCATTCTCTGTTCCATGGATGTCCTGACCCCGGTGATTGCCTCCATGACATCCTTTAATGTGAGTTCCGGGACGTCACCCTCTGTCCCCCCCATCGATTTATCTTTGGGTTGTTGCTGGTCAGATAGAGCCGTCTTCGGGCAGGTATATCGGTCCAGTTTCTTATGTTGGGTGACCTTGGGGCCTCTCGTGGTCTAACTGGTGGTCTGCTCCGGTTTCGCCTCAACTTCAAGGTCTCATGGCTGTGAGCGGGGCCTCTGAGTCCGGCCCGTCCTCCACGCTGGGGCGGGGGGAGGGGTTTTTTGTCAAGTTTCCCGCGAGTGGAGGGCCCACCACAGCGCGTCTCCAAGGGAGACCAGGGGCCAGTGGGGTCTAAGTCTCGGTTCGCCGCTGTCTCTTCTTTGGGCCACGATTTTCCTCCTCTGTGGTGTTTTCAGTGCTGGCAGCCTTCTCCTCACCAGTGGACTGACCCCGCTTCGTCGGAGTATAAATAAACCTCTGAGAATTGGGTCCTTCACCGCCGGGGCACCTACCGGGTATGCGTTCTATAGTACTGGTTACCCAGTACCGGCTGTCCTCGCTGGCTGCGACGTAGCCCCGGGGTCTAGCGTTCTCTATCAGGGTCTTGGCACACGTCAGGTCTGCAAGGGGGAAAGAAAGGCAGACGACTCGGGGTTCACCCTAAGGCGCCGCTTCCGGAGTTTGGCAGGCACAAGGGGGAGTATTTTGGGTCGCCTGCAGCTTCCCAATGCCACAGTTGCTCTTACTCTCGGTTGTTCCCGGGGATGTGTGCACTCCCACCGATGGATGCCAATGTTCAATGGTGCCTCCGCACCGCCTGCCCCCATCAGTCCCATTGTTCTCTTTTTGTATTACTTTCCTTTTAAAGCAGTTCATAATATGTCCAGCTTCTTTAAAATGTATTACCAATTTTGTAGTCAGCCCATGCCGTTCGATCGCACCTTTATGTACTTGCATCCTTATCTTTACCTTTTTGTTGTCATGCCAACATATTGTTTCTGACCTGGACATGTCCTCAGATTACCCCCATGGTATTGCAGGTGGTAAATGCCTGTTGTATCCAAGGGCTAGGTTATCTCAGGTCTGTTGTTTTTGATGTTTTTCTCCGATTACAAACTTTTCATTTGCCCCAGGGAAAAAAGACCTGATTTTCTTCATGATTCACTTCTTCCATTCTTGTATGAACTAGTTTGTTCATCAGGTTGTAACCTCTTTTTAAATGGGAAGTGTAACCTCAAAGATTCTCCAGTGTCTCATTGTGACCTTCTTCTTTATTTGTCGAATTTGAAACCAGCGAATTGTCCCTGTGGTTCTCTTGTAGGGGATTTCCATGTATAGTCCTAAGCACTTGAATAGACCCGCACACGTGTGGGGACCCCGGAGCACTTCTTTTAGATATATCTTCATAAGTGGACATTGTTCGCCTTTCTTCAGGAAGGCCTGTAAAGACACTTAAGAGATAGAGAGACAATAATGCAGCCTAAATACATAGGCCGCATCTTCATCTTGAAGTGAAAAAAGGGTGCCAGTACACTATATTTTGTGCGATTTTGTAGTGTTTAACACAGAAGAATCCACTTCACAAACCTCCATTTTTCATGATAGAGATGAGAGGACAGAATAGTCTCGTAGGCTCCCATTATATGTCTTGAAAATAGAAGCTGTGCCTTTAAAAATTCAGAGACCATCAGTATCCCATCATGCACAGCTAGTGGCAGTTACTTCGGTTCTTTTTGAGGACGATGTGAAGTGTATGCATGCCTCATGTCTGGATCCCTCAGTCTATTCCACCTGAGAGGCGGAAGGGTTGCTTATGACTTATCATGGAAATACCCTTACGAGAGACCTGGAGTTACAAGTAAGAAACTGTTCCTTCTCTCGTAGGGGATTTCCATGTATAGTCATAAGCACTTGAATAGATTAGCAAGCTCATCCTTATAGAATGCGGTGGAGACGACAGAGGATAATGGTAGACAGATTTAAGCAAATAGGTTCCTAAGGGAAGCCTGCCCTACTTGAGATTCTGCATTGGCATCTGAGGCCAGGCAGTAATGTTTAGTGAATGTGTGAACTGATTTCCAGGTTGCTGGTTTGCAGATCTCTGGGATGGGTATGTTGCCGAGCAAAGCCACGGTAGCTGCCTTTCCTCTGGTAGAATGAGCCTTAGGCTTAGCAGCTAGAGATTTGCTAGCTTTTTGATAAAGTAAGATGCACGAATCAATCCAGTGGGAGATGGACTGCTTAGAAGTCGCTAGACCCGTACGGAGGGAGCCATAATTTACAAATAATTGGTCAGATCTCCGTAGATCTTTAGTTGTATCCAAATAGAATTTAAGAACCCGTTTAACATCCAGAGAATGAAGGGATCTCTCTGCTGGAGTAGATAGATGTTTGAAATAAAGTAGTTAAAGAGATTGTCTGGTTAGCATGGAAATCAGAAATCACCTTGGGGAGGAATTTCGAATGAGTCCTCATGACTATTTTGGATGCATGAAACACTGTATGACTTTTGACAGCAAAGTGCCTGGACTTCACTAACCCTGCGGGCAGATGTTATAGCCAAAAGGAAAGCGGTCTTACAAGACAGATGCTGAAAAGAGGCCTTATGTATGTGTTCAAAAAGTTCCTGCATAAGGCGAGAGAGAACAACATTAAGCTCCCAAGGAGGAGAAGGGCGTCTAATGGGAGGAAAAAAAGTCTTTAACCCTCCAGGAAATTTCTGATGACAGGAATTCTGAAAAAGGAAGTTTGTGAAGGGCATTTCCACCAGTGTAGCCTATGTATCTGAAAGAGACACGTTAGTGATAGATTCCTTACCTTCGAATATCCCCAGGCGTCAGACTGGATCCGGAAAGTTTTTCGTTAGCAGTACCCCTGCGCGTCAGTAGGGGGCGTCGTGCGGCTCCGCGTCCGTCGCTGGCGTCGTAAGTGCCGAGATGACGTCACGGAGACTACTTAGGCGCCACCCATGCCCGCTGACGTCAGTTCTTTCTTTTTCCGCGCCAGTAAGCGCAGATCCGGTTAGAGCACGTACCTTAGTCACTTTTTGACTACCCTTTTTGAGACTTTTGTCTCCTGTAAGCTTGGTCTCCTTGGTGTACGTAGGGATGCCTGGATTTAAGTCTTGTGGGGCCTGCCGTCGCAATATGTCGGTGGCGGACCCCCACGATGTCTGCCTCTACTGCCTGGAGACCGACCACGACTCGCGGTCCTGTCCGGACTGTCGGGCCATGGCCCCGAAGGCCTTGAGGGAGCGGCACCGGAAGCTGCTGGAGGTCCGGCACTCGTCCCAGCGCCGTTCCCGGTCTAGGGGCCGTTCCAGGGAACGCTCGCGGGGCAACAGTCATCACTCCTCGGGCTCCAAATCTTCACCCTCGGATTCGGGTAAGAGACGACACAAAAAGAAGTCGAAGAAGCGTGTTCGCTCTCCGACGTCCCCCCGTCGGTCCCCGGATGCGGACGAGGGGGACAGGGGCTTTGCCCCTGCGGCTCCTTCGGAGCTCGGGAGTCCCGCGGCCTACCTACCTTACCCGGGTCCGTCGGCGACTCCCGCACAGGTGCAAGAGTTTATTGCTACCATGGACCGCCTTTTTAGGCCTCGGGCTCCCGCCGGCGCGCCCTCGGGCCCCGCGGTCCCGTGTCAGGATCCTGTTGGGCCGTCAGCGCTGCCGGCGGATCCAGCTTCGGCGCCACAGGATCCTGCGCCGTCGGCTCCGGCCACGGCGCTACAAGGTCCATCGCTGCCGGCTCCGGCCCCAGCGCCACCCTCGGCTCCGCCTCCGGCGCCGCAGTGGGTGCCATTTGTCCCGCCCTTGCACGGGTTCCAGGACCATTTTGCTCCTGCCTGGGATCCGCATTGGGAAATGGCGCCGGTCTGGCCCCGGCCGGCGCCGTTCCCGACGCCGTTTGTTCCGGCTCCTGCCCTGCCGCCGCGGCCTGCGCCACATGCGGTGGAGGTGGAGGACGACTGGGAGGGGTCCGAGGACCCTCTTGCTCGTCAGTGTGACTCTGAGCAGGACTGGGCGGACGATTTGGAGGATGCCGGCGACCTCGACGTCTCCTCTGACCCGGGGTTTGCCTCTCCCCCGCCTACCATGGAGGAGGGCGCCTCCTACACGATGGTGCTCCGCCGAGCAGCTGAGGTTCTCAACCTTGATCTCCCGACGGTGGCCCTCAAAACTAACCTCCTCACTGAGGTGCTCCAGACGGCGTCCACTTCGTCGGAGCCCCTGCTGCCATTTAATGACGCCCTCACTGATGTCTTGCTGGGCACTTGGTCGCGTCCAGCCACAGGGGCCCCTGTGGATAAGAAGGTCGCCAGGTGTCATCGCCCGGCGCCCGGTGACCCTGCCTTTCTGACCACTCATCCTACGCCTGAGAGCCTGGTCATCCAAGCTTCGACGTCCCAGAGTGCCTTCCCCACGGCTCTGCCGGATAAGGACTCCAAGAAGCTGGAGCAGTTTGGCAAGCGGTTGTTCTCTTCGGCCAGCTTGGGGCTGCGGTCGGTGAACACCGCTTGCCTGTCGGGCCGCTATTCCCACGCTGTGTGGGATACAGTTGCACAGGTGTTGCCTCAGTGTCCTGAAGAGATCCAAGCTGTGCTGTCCCAAGCTGTTGCCGAGGGTAAAGATGCGGCTAAGTTCGCCATTCGGTGTGGTTTGGACACCGCGGACTCACTAGGTAGAGCGATTTCTACGACTGTGGCGCTTCGTCGCCACGCCTGGTTGAGGTCTACCGGGTTCTCGCCAGATTTCCAAAGCTCGCTCATGGACATGCCCTTTAATGGCACTCGCCTGTTTGGCGATAAGGCCGACAGTGCGCTGGAGCATTTTTAGGACTCGCGGGCCACGGCGAAGTCCTTAGGTCTTTCCACGAAAAGCCCAGCCACTCCTGGTTTTCGTTCCTTTCGTGGCCACGGAAAGGGCGTCCAGGCACGTTCCTTCAGCAAACCTGTGCAGAACCAGCCTCAACGCGGCCGCGGTTTCCGCAGGGGCGGGTCTGGGAATCAGCGTGGGGGTCAGTCCACCTCCGCCCCCGCTACTTCTGCCTCCAAACCTTCCTAATCCGAGTTTTGGGGGGCACCCCACGCCAGTGGGTGGCCGGATCCGCCATCATCTCCCCCACTGGCACGCTATCACATCGGACAAGTGGGTGTTGCAGATCATCCGCAAGGGTTACGCCCTTCCCTTTCGGTCCACCCCTCCAGCCATGCCACCTCAGTTCCACCACATGTCTGGGGACCACTTGGCACTTCTCCTGCAGGAAGTCACGGCCCTCTTGGCCAAGGGGGCCATCGAGTGTGTTCCTGGGTCAGAAGTAGGGAGTGGTTGTTATTCTCACTACTTTCTGGTCCCCAAGAAGGACAAGGGGGGCTTGCGCCCCATCTTGGACCTCAGGAACGTCAATCGCTTCCTCCGGAAGGAGAAGTTCAAGATGTTGACTCTGGCTCAGGTCTTGGCTGCCCTCGACCCTGGAGACTGGATGGTAGCGTTGGACTTGCAGGACGCCTATTTTCACATCCCCGTCCTGCCGGCCCACCGGCGTTACCTGCGGTTCACGGTAGGCCAGGAGCATTTTCAGTTTGGCATGCTCCCCTTCGGCCTTACCAGTGCCCCTCGGGTGTTCACGAAGGTGATGACGGTGGTCGCAGCTCATCTGCGCAGGTCAGGGGTGTCAGTCTTCCCCTACCTTGACGACTGGTTGTTGAAGGCGGGTTTCAAAGATCCACAGGGAGATCCCTATACTGCCCCTGACCCATGGGATATGTATGATGCCGATCCGGTGGATGATACAGATCCTAACATCTACCCATCTAAGCTATCACCACTAGATGATACATCATATCATGATAATATTAACAGAGCTGCTGCTTACCAAATGGTAACACTACGCACTATACAACAAGAGGATGATTTCCTGGTAGAGACACTTATTAGGTAACAAAAACCAGCTCAGTCGCTCCCTATGCTTAAAGGCATGTTGTTCTCTACTCAAGACTTATTGAAGCAGCCAGTTAAATCTACGGTGGTCGCCCATAGAATTGAAAAAATAAAGTACAAGGCAGGCCCACTGGACCCTGAATGTATTGAGGGCCAAGTAACACCTGATTCATTGGTGGTACACACAGCCAGGAAGAGTGCAAATTCTCAGGGAACAGGAGATTCGCCTTCTACCGATAAGGAGAGTAAAAAATATGATGGCGCAGGCAAGCGTGTCGCAGCACAGGCAGCCAACCACATGCACATTGAAATTTTGTTGGGTTACTCTCTAGATATACACAATTGACGGTAGAGTGCACATCTATCTCTAATGCCACTGTACAGTGCGCCTTGGAGATCAACACCAGTGTCCTTATAAGATGTCACGCATGGCTCAGGGTCTTTGGCTTCAAACTGGATGTGCAACAACACCTGCAAAATTTCCCATTTGGTGGCCAAAATCTCTTTGGTCTACAGGTGGATGAATATTGGAAAATTTATAAAAGCACATAGACGCTGCTAAAGCAGTGGGGTCCATGCCAACACCATAGTTCCTTTTGAAGGGGCCAATACAGGGGTGCAGCCAGAGGGGGGAGGAGCGGTCTCAACTCCACCACTTGCCATAAGCAACCGGGCTCATATCAAAGTCACTTTACCACAGGCTCCTACTATAGATAAAACTATAGAAATTGAGGTAGAGGCAGTGCAATCACTACCAAGATGCCACCCCTCCAACACAGTGACCACCTTGCACCTCCACCCACCACACATCACCAGTTGGGGGAAGGTTACAGGATTTATATCTACACTGGGAGAACACCACAAACCAATGGGTCCTATCATTCAGATGGGTATTGCCTAGAACTCAAGGAGACACCACCCACAATATCACCAAGAACACAAAACCTGGCACAAGACTATCTTACTCTTTTACAATATGAGATCCAATCTCCTTCAAAAAGGGGCAATAGAAATCGTACCCTTACAGCATCGGGGACACAGAGTATACTCCCTCTATTGTCTCATCCCCACAAAGGACAAAACGTTAAGGCTCATCCTAGATCTCAGGCCACTCAACAGTTGCATCCCCTCACAACACTTCCACATGGTCACACTACAAAAGGTGATACAACTGCTA
Organism: Calotriton arnoldi; assembly: GCA_963921515.1. NCBI lineage: Eukaryota > Metazoa > Chordata > Amphibia > Caudata > Salamandridae > Calotriton > Calotriton arnoldi. Next base: position 1,659,716 of record CAWUFW010002036.1, on the reverse strand, counting down.
CAGCAAGGAGATTTCATGACTGCTTTAGACCTCAATGGTGCATACTTAAGTATTCCCATACATCCAGCGCACTGCCGTTATCTCGGTTTCCAATTCAACGGCTAACGCTACCAATTCAAAGTGCTACCCTGCGGGGTCACTACAGTTCCAACATACTAAAGTCTCATCTGCAACCGCTACAGATTCAGCCCTTCCTAGGTGCAACACTCAATTCAGTCACAGCCAAAGCCTATCCCAGTCCAGAAAGAGTGCAAAGGTTCACACAGACATTGCCTCTTTTTCAACCACGAGCTCAACTCACAGTAAAGGTAGTTATGAGCTTTTTAAGTTTGATGTCTTCCTGCATAGCCATAGTACCTCACACTCTCCTACATATGCACCCCCGTCAGCGCACTCTGCAAGCTCAGTGGTCTCGAGCAGAGGGGCATCTACAAGATCTAGTGTTGGTAGGGCCAGTGACCCATCGCTGTTTGCAGTGGCGGAACAGCAACAACTTGTTGCAGGGCGTTCCTTCAAGGCCCCAATTCCGCAAGTCACCATTACCACAGACATCCCCGGGGTGAGGAGCGCACATGCAAGATCTCACAGTTCACGGTCTACGGACAGTATATCAGAGACATCTATACATGAGGGGGGCGTGGCCTGACGCCGATGGGGACGGGAGCCTGAATCGGAGCTCCCGCCGGTGAGCCCCTCTCCAGCACCATCCTGCCCGATACAGGGGGACCCCAGATGTCGACACCGGCTAATAAGGTGTCGGAACCACTGAGGAACCAACACAGCCGGGACATGAGCAGCTAAATATAGTTAAAAGCCCCAAAACAAAGAAACCGGATTGCGGAGCCGCGAGGCCATCCAAGATGGCGGCCGCGAACTAACGGAGGCGTTTGGCGCGCACCGCAGCGGCGGTCGACTGACGGCCATCCCAACAGGGGCTGCTGGGCATCCACGCTTGGGCGGAGAGCAGGACCCACTAACGGGCCGTCAGGTGGGGCCCCCACGAGTGACTGCAGTTCTACCAGAGCGGAGGAAAGCACCCGCTGTGGTGAGCGCCCGGCTACATACCCAGGGGGCCCCGATTTGAGAGAGGAAGCGGAGCGGAGCTGCTCCCGATTGTGCTCAAGGACTGACGAGGGAGGCATCGGTACACTAACCCCAGGGCCCTATCAAACTTAGCGATAAGGAGGCTCGCGCTGAGACCGCGTCCGTGGATCCGGAACCACGAGACTGGGAGGGTTGGGAACTATTGAGCAGTTGACCCCCCCGCAACACCGGGATCTCTGGGAGGTGAGTGTGGCGGGGACTCTCGCCGGAGGAGACTGTGAAGCCCCGGGGCCGACCATCAGTCCACGGAGTCACGGAGCGCTTTGAAATGGCGGCCGTGACACACCAACTGACACTGCAGGAAGCCCCAGAGTAGCCCGACTCTGTAGAATCACTGCGACAACCAGTGGCGCAGACCCGCTGATAGGCTGCGTGGTTAACCACACAAGTGGCGACAAGACTGGGGTCGGCTGCGCAGAAGCGAGAGCTGTGCACCACTGAGAGGCGGGCGGGGGTCTGGAAACACTTATAACAACCCCAGAAGGGAGAGCTGGGACACGGCGACACGGCCCTGGGGACACCTCGGACCTGAGGACTACCTGGGCCTGCGAAGAGGGGAGCAACACCTCCATGACTACAGGGCCCTACTGGGCGAAGCAGGGGAAAAGAGTGTGAGGAGCTGGCGACCGCCTGGTTCATAGCGGCAAAGTGAGCAGAAGCGGAATCGGGACCCAGAGACGGTAGGAGGCGAGGAAAAGCACATCCACAGCATACGGGCGACCGCAAGCCTGCCGCAGGACTTTCCCATAGGTCACCACATCAGAAGTAGTAGACACCCTCGAGGCTGCGGGACACGTGGGGCACCGGAGGACATTCACGTCAAACGCAGGGATCTGCACAGAGAAACCCCAATTTAGCGCATACAGTGCCACGGCGTGTAGATTGGCACCTCAGAACAGCACAAGCGCAAAGCCCAATCCGGAGGACGCAGTGACGAACAGTGGGGTGCACAGAGTGGTCGGAGGGCCCCCTACAGCACAGAGCAGCCTCAGATAATAGCAGGGCCCACCACCACCCGGTGGGTCCAAATACTTTTCTAGATCTGGGACACTGAGTGAACCCGCAATTGCGCGCACCTGAAAGACGCCCTCCCTGACGCCACACACCTCGAAAACAACATGGGTCGGGTCAACAAGAAACGCGACACAGAGCAACAGGAATCAGCGAGCGACGATAACGGGGAGTCACGCTCACGCACGGGGACCCGAAATGAAAAGGGGATGCTCCGAGAGGAGCTATCACTCCACGACATCCTACAGGCCATAGAAAAGTCGCAGATGGCGGTGGAAACCAAAATAGACACGATCCGAGAGGACCTGGGCCTGCTGCGAGCGGACCACAGAAAACTGGCTGACCGGGTCACCACCGTAGAAGACGAGCTTGCAGGCCTGAAGCCCCCGGTAGCTACCACTGCACGCAAAGTCACGGACATTGAAAAAAGGGTCCAGGTCTTGGAGCAGCGCGCGGAGGATGCAGAAAATAGAGCGCGCCGAAACAACATCAGTCACGGACCTGCCCGAAAAAGTCGATGGGAACAACATGGTGACATACCTAGAACACTGGCTGCACACAGAAGTGGTGGAAGAGGGCCTTTCGACGTTCTTCGCCCTAGAACGGGGGCACAGGGTCCCTGCCCGGGCGCCCCTGCCTGGAAGACCGCTGCGACCGGTGGTGGCCCGCCTCCTCTTTTATAAAGATAGGGACCATGTGCTGAGTCAAGCGCACTTCAAAGGACAACTCAAAGTGGACAACAGTATTGTCAGGATCTTCCCTGACTTCTCCCGGGAAGTGCAGCAACAACGAGCATCCTTTGTCACGGTCAAAAGGAAACTGCGCCAAATGGGGGTGTCCTACTCTATGGTATTCCCAACCAGACTCCGAATAGTGTGCTCGGGGAGGGGGCGGGGGAGACAACTTTCTTCACTACACCTCAGGATGTGTGGGACTGGATCGAGGAGCAAGACCCCCGAGACCGGAGGCGGGAAGGCAATGACTCAACTGAGAAGAACCTATACGCTCCCCTGGCAGAGCGACGCCGCCAAAGAACCACCCTACGTTGGAAGAGACCCGCCGGGACAGAGAAAGTGCGGTCGCAGCAGTGTCCTCCCTGAGCGCAACGAACACCCGGGACGCCCCTTCGCCCTCTGGAGAGGAACAGAGAGACTCGGACTCTGAGACCAGCTCGAGCACGGTGGAGGATGCCAGCCAGGTTCTTCCGGGTATAACACCCAGATCAGCAGACGACCTGATGTGAACAAGACCGGACACGCAAGTACAACCAAGCCTATTATGTTGAGGGGAGGAGATCGGCTCTAGCGTCGCCCTAAGCAACGCCTAGAGGGGTCCCAGCACAATTGTATCTGAACTATACACTGGATGGGGTGGACCGGGGGGGGCGGAGAGGACGGCTGTCCTCCAGGCGGATATTGGCCTAACCACCACTTTCGGACACTGACTGTTACGGCACAAGAGTGCGAGGTTTGGATGGGAGAGACGTTCTCACTTGTCCTGGGGAGGGGGAGTTGGGATGTTTACACGGTTTTAGATGCAACATGGGGGGCGCTGCTGTCGACAGGGGAAGGAAGCACAACACGACATTCCGCAGGGGGAATTCGCGGGAGTTTTAATGATGGTCTGGGTACATATCATACAATACTTCACCGACAACGCCTCCTCCACAGACTCTAGGATCACGGAATGGGAGGCCTTTAAGGCCGTCAGAGGACGGAGCATGGCAACATCTATAGGGGTACGTAAGACACTCACTGCAGACGTAGACAGGGCGGACAAGGCACTTAGAGACCTAGAACGTAGGCGGCCGGAACACCCGGAGCTAAGACAAGAACTGCTGGAAGCTAAAGAAGCGGTACCAGTGCAGGAGGAACGACTGCGCTGCTTTGACTATCAGGCATACACAGACAGGACACACGCCGAACGAGATAAGGCAGGGGACTATTGGCGTGGCTCGCCAATCCAACTAGGCGGGGTAATACTATCCTAGCAATTCAGGATCCGGCAGGGAGGCCCCTACACAGGCAGGAAGAGATTAATAATCGCTTTCGAGACTATTATACCCACCTGTACAAAAGCTCCGGACACCGAGAAGTAAGAGAGATCACAGAATATCTATCGGGACTCCCCTTGCACACACTTGAGGAGGAAGAGGCAGAACTGCTGGGGGCCAAGATCACGGAACAGGAAATTTGAGGGGCCGGTAAGGCCATGGCGCGGGGAAAAACCCCGGGTACTGATGGGCTACCTCAGGAATTTTATGCCACATATCTTGCAGAGCTAGCACCCAGACTGGTAGAACTTTATGCAGAGGTATGGGACAATGGGATTCTGCCGAACACTACTCGGGAGGCAGTGGTGGCCCCCCTACTCAAGCCCGAAAAACCCCCGACGGAATGCACTGCGTACAGACCGCTATCAATGCTTAATTTAGATTTTAAAATCCTAAGTAAAATATTGACCACCAGACTGCTGCCGTATATGACCTCTTTGGTCCATCATGACCAGGCAGGATTCATCCCCAGCAGAAATACACCTCTCAATATCAGGCGACTTTTCGCCATTCTGGAACGGGGTAGGGAGGAGGCACCGGGAGGAGCAATATTTGCTATAGACCTAGAGAAGGCGTTCGATAGTCTTGAATGGGAGTTTCTGTACGCGGTGTTGACCAAATGGGGCTTGGACAGGGGTTTATCAGGTGGGTGAAAGTGCTCTACACAGACCCTGTGGCGAGAGTTCGCACAGGTCGCACCAGCTCCGCACAGTACCAGGTGGAGAGGGGCACGAGACAGGGGTGCCCCCTCTCCCCCCTTTTATTTGCCTTGGCGGTGGAGCCGCTAGCGTGTAGAGCGCGCTCCGGGACGCCCTATGAGGGCATACGGTTAACTGACCAGACGCACCACATAGAACTATACGCTGACGATCTTTTACTATTTTTAAATGACACCGATGCGGAATTGAGAGGAGCCAGGGCTATGCTGGAAGGATTCGGGGCCTCTCGGGCCTACGAGTCAACTGGCAGAAATCACAGCTGTTTCCAGTGACAAGTGATACCCCACCCCCTGCGGGGTTAGACGGGTTGAAGTGGGAACCCCGATGTTTTAAGTACTTAGGCGTGAAAGTATACCACGCCCTCACCGATGTCCAGGAGGGCAATGTAGGGGGAGCCCTACGAGCATTGAAGGGTTGTATGACCTTCTGGGGGAATTTACCCCTATCAGTAGCAGGGCGGATCTCTCTGCTAAAAATGATAGCCCTTCCCAGGCTATTATACTTTTTCACCACGTTACCGATATGGATCCCGAGTGCATGGTTCCGAACCCTTGACTCTCTTGTCACTACCTTTATCTGGGGAGCTGGCAGAAGAAGAGTAGCCTTGACCACACTGAAAAGGGCGCCAACAGAGGGGGGCCTAGCGGTCCCGGAGATGGAGAACTACTACTTTGCAGGACAGCTCCAACGATTTACACAATGGGTGGCGGGGAGTTTAGACCCAGACCGGAGGAAACCCCCCTTCACCCCAGTTAAGGCAGATGTAATGTGTACACTAATGGGCACCATTAAGCCGCGAAGGGTCTGCTGCTCTGAACATAAGGTCCTGAGGCGGTGTTGGGCCAGATGCCTACAGAAAATAAAGACCAAACGTCCTTACTCACCAGAGATGTCAGTGGAGCTACTAGAGGCGCTCCCGCATGGAGGCCAATGGAGAGGGTTAGAGGAGTGGAGGCAAGCTGGGGTAACTAAAATTGGTGACTTTTATAGAGATGGGGAGTTGCTCCCATTTGCAGAATTTCAAGCAGATTGGCACATCCCGCAGGGACACTTTTTACTCTATGGGGCGGTCACCGGGGCACTGCGCAGACACTGGGGACGGGGGACCACCGAACCGCCCACACATTCCACATGTGAATACAAAAGCTTAGCAGGGGGCGTCATCAAGGCTGTCTCATGCCTTTACCGAGCCCGTCGACGAGACTCCACGAAACCACTAGAGGGGTTGCGAGCCAAATGGGAGGTTGACCTCGGCAACCCCATAGAAGATAAAGACTGGGGCAATACACTCCTGAGGGTCACTAAAGTGTCACGCAATGCTAGATTCCAGTTAATCCGCTTTTATACCTTGCATAGGGCATACATCACCCCAGATAGAATAAATCGATACTTCCACCGAGACGACGTAAACTGCCCACGTTGTAGGGAGGTAGGGGCTAGCTATATCCACATGATGTGGAGTTGTCCACAATTGGAAGGGTATTGGCAGGAGGTGACCAGGGAAACAGCGCGAACCACAGGGAGGGAGGTACCATGCACCCCAGACCATGTATTGCTTAACATGTTCCCCCATTCTGCAAAGACCAAGGTAACGGCAAGGTTCCAAGATTTAGCCTTTATACTGGCAAAGCGAGAGCTGACCAGCAAGTGGAAGGCCCCAGCGGGTCCTAGTATCCTAAACTGGAAGCGCAAACTCGAAAAATGGGCGAGCTGCGAAAATAAAATTCTGCTCAGGAACGCAAAGCGAGGCATAGGCAGACTAGAGAGGGCACAGGCTTTGGGAGCTCTAGTAGATGACATGAAAAATAAAGAACAGGAGTCCACTCCTAGCACCCCACAGGGCCCGTCCCAACCCGATAGCCCTAACCACCAAGAACAAGGGAGGGAGTAGGGTGAATAACAGGAGGAGCATAGTCACGCAGTACTCGAAGTCGATGGGCGAGACCCGCCACATTGGACAATTACAGAGAGTGGCCCTGACCACGCATATGGCGGGAAGTGTAGGGGTTTCCTAGTTGACAGCAGCGCGGGGGTGGGGGGGGGGGGAGAGACTGTTGGGAAGTTGAAGGGGGTGACATCAAAATACTACACGGTGACCAGTGCACTCATAGGACAAGAATCCGCGGATGAATTAGGAAATAACAAGGTATACACCCCACGAACTGAATAAAGGCCACTGGGCCAAGGGGTTCAGGACTAACATGTTAACAGTAATACAGGGAAAATAAGATCTGTATTTCGAATGTTTGAATGATATGCAAATACCAATAAAGTTTGTTTAAAAAATAAAATCAGAGACATCTATACATCCGTCATCTAGAGCTTCTAACAATTCAACTAGCCTTGAAAGCTTTTCGCAGTCACCTAGGTAGTACTAATACGTACAGACAATATGACTGCAGTGCATAATATTTAAACACAGTGGGACATTCTCCTCACAGCTATCCCTCCTATCTGAGTGCATCTGGCACTAGACAATCTCTCACGATATCCACCTCCTAGCAGAGTACCTACTTGGGGTGGACAACGACTTGGCAGCTATGCTTAGCAGGATCCATCAGCAGATGCATGAGTGGGAGATCAGCCTACCACTACTCCACTCTTACTTAAACCGGGCATAGGCTTGTTTGCCACTCACCTCAACGCCAAATGACAAAGCTTCGCCTCCAGGTTCCCTCACCCTCAATCCAAGGGCAATGTCCTATGGATGAATTGGTCGGGTGTACTTGCCTACGCTTTTCCTCCTCTCCCACTCATTCCATACGTGGTAAAGAAGTTAACACAAACGTCTTTAACAGTAATCCTAATGGCCTCAACATGGGCTAGGCACACATGGTTCACAACCCTACTGCAACTATCTGTAGTGCCACACGAGAAAATGCCTCTTTGGCCACATCTACTGATGCAAAATCAAGGAAAGGTAATTCATTCCAATCCCAGGCTGCTAAATCTAGCGATTTGACTCCTGAAATCCTAGAATATGGGCTTCTCAAATTAGCACAAGAATGTATGGACATCCTTAAACAAGCTCGTAGGCCTACAACTAGAGCATGTTACGCTGCAAAATTGAAACGGTTTGTATATTACTGTACAAATAAACAAATCCAACCTTTATAGGTTATCTCTTCATTCTGCAGCAAGCAGGGCTTGCTTACACATCTATCAGATTGCACTTAGCAGCCCTAGCTGCCTGCATGCAGAACAAGCAACAAATGTCCTTGTTTAAAATACCAGTAATCAAAGCATTCATGGAAGGACTAGTGTTATTCTGCCTTCCACTCCACCAGCCTGGGCCTGGAACCTGAATGAACATTGTCCTTACAAGGCTTATGGGGGCTCCCATTCAAGCCACTTTATTCATGTCAACTCCAATTTCTAACATGGAAAGTTGCCTTTCTAGTGGCAATCGCTTCTCTCAGCAAAGATAAGTAAACTACAGGCACTTTCTCTGCAGAAACCTTTCTTCGAAATTTTCCCAACAAAATTAGTTCTACAGACTAATCCTATATTCCTACCCAAGGTGGTCTCAGCCTTTCACACAAGCCAGACTATAGAACTACCAGTGTTCTTTCCTAACACAGACATAGTAGAAGAGAAAGCCCTGCATACATTAGATGTCAAAAGGGCTATCATGTTCTACATTGATAGAACGAAACCCTTAAGGAAAACACAACTTTTTATCGCCTTTATCAAGCCTCACCAAAGAGCACCCATATCCACGGCAGGAATTGCTCGATGGATAGTTGGATGCATTCAAACCAGTTACCAGAAAGCCAAGAGGGTACTTACAGTACCACCTTGGGCTCATTCCACACGTAAACAGGGAGCCACTATGGCTTTCTAGGAAATATCCCTATAGAGGATATTTGCAGGGCAGCAGCATGGAATGACCCACATACATTCACAAAACATTACTGTGCTTGATGTCTTCACGGATCATCAAGCAAAAGTGGGTCAAGCTGTACTTAAAATACTATTTCAAACGAGTACTTCAACCAGTCGCTATCCACCGCAAAGGGTAGCAGTGCTTTGCATTTGATGCTAAACATATATTTTTAGTGTGTAGTGCCATAGATTCATATGCCCCCACTCTCCTCCCTGTAAGTTTTTGGTTGAAGTATTTGCTACCTTATTTAGCACAGTAAACTTCACACTCCCACCTATACGCATGTTTCTCTATTATGTCACTATATTGCTTCTTTTCTAACGCTCACCCGAAGAGCCAAAAACAATCTAACAAGAGAGCCAAGGAGCATGCGCAATACACACAGGAGGAGTCACTATACTTCATGACTCGAAGACTTCTTTGGAGAAAAAAAAACCAACCTGAAATTCCCTGAGCCCTACACTAGATGGCAGGATAATGCTAAGCATTGAATCCAAGGCAGGGTTCTCCAAAGTCTGTTCTGAGGGGCCGGATCCAGGCCAGATTTTTAATATGACTACATTTATCTAAATGGGGATATTTTCTAAAAATCTGGCATGGATCGGGCCTCCATACCCGACTTGTGAAAACCCTGATCTACGGCACTACACACCATGAATAGATGCTTACAGGGTAAGTAACATTCCTATCGTGGCAAGTGGGAGAATGCTGGGTGGTAGGAACTTTGTGTATTCCTGCTGATTCCAGAAGTTTACGTCACAGAAACTCTGGGAAAATGTATACCTTTAGGCAAAGTTTAAGGTTTGCAGGGCACTGTGGGTAAGAAAACGTTGTGGGATCCACACCACCCTGGACTCCCCTGGGTGTCTAGTTTTTAGAAATGTCTGGGTTTGGTAGGTTTCCCTGGTTGGCCGTCGATCCCCAGCCAAAACAAAACGCTGCTACCCACGTTGCCAAATCAGATCACTTTTGTGACCGGAAATGTTGATATGGTAGGAAATTTGTGGCTCCCTGCAGATTCCAGAATTTGACATCACAGAAATGTGAGGAAATAGTTTTTTTCGTCGGTTTGAGGTTTGCAAGGGCTTTTGGGTAAGAAAACGTTTTGAGAACCATGAAGTCACCCCATCCTGAATTTGCCCGGGTATCTAATTTTCAGAACTGTGCAGGTTTGCAAGGTTTCTCTGGGTACCGGCTGGCCTAGGGCCCAAAATTCACAGATAGCCACATTGCAAAGAGTCAGTTTTCAGTGGAAAAATGTGACGTGTCCATGTTGCGTTTTGGGCTGTTTCCTGTCGTGGGCACTAGGCCTACCCACACAAGTGAGGTACCATTTTTATCGGAAAACTTGGGGTAATGCGGAGAGTTGGAAATTTATGGTTCCCTGCAGATTCCAGAAGTTTTTCTTACAGAAATATGAGGAAAATCTTTTTTTTTTTGGGTCAAAGTTTGAGGTTTGCAAAGGTTTCTGGGTAAGAAAACCTGGTGGCAGCCACACGTCGCCCCACCCTGGATTCCCCAATGTGTCTAGTTTTTTAAAAATGTACAGGTTTGCTAGGTTTTCCTTGGTGCCTGCTGAGCTAGTGCCCAAAATTCACAGCTTCCCACATTGAAAAAAGGGCCAGTTTTCAGTGGAAAAAATGTGATGCGTTCATGTTGTGTTTAGGGCCCTTTCCTGTTGCAGGCACTAGGCCTACCCACACAAGTGAGGTACCATTTTTAGCGGGAGACATGAGAATACAGAGTAGTAGAACATTTATCACTATGAATTGTATTTCTCTGCATTTGTTCCTTCCAAGTAAAAGGCACTGTGTAAGAAAGACATTTTGATAAATGCCCTCTGAATCACATGGTAGTATGGGTACCCACAAATTCAGAGATGTACAAATAACTGCTGCTCATAAACTCTGTATCCTATGTCCATTTCAGAAATACACAGGTATTCGTAGCATGTGTTGGCCATAGATACATATTCTTAACATACTCCTGCCATCTAGTGTTAGACTCAGATGTTTGCAACTTGTTTTTCTTTGAAGAAGTTAAAGTCACAAGGTATAGTGACTCCTCCTGTAGGCTGTGTTGCGCGTGATCATTGGTTCCTTTGTTAGATTGTTTTTTCCCGCCATCGAGTTCGGACCTCGATCTTGGAGCTCTGTGACAAAGCTCGATTCCTGCCATGGGCAGTTCCAGCGACACGTTTTCATCACCCTTCGATGAAAACCTAGACAGCGACTGCACGTGTTGGTGTGTCTTCCGTTTTTTCGATCCGCCCGGGCCGTGTTTGACTTTGTTTGATTTTAATTTTATAGAACGCAACATTTACCCGAGGGCGTCAAGGCACTGTAGCCGACCGTCCAGAGCTATATCATGTCTATAACCCACCATAAAAAGAATACTGCCTATAGAGTGTAGAACCAGGTTTTAAATGCCTTTCTGAAAGACAGCAGCTCTGGGATAGCCATCAAAGTTTACGGAAGAGAGTTCAAGAGTCTGCTTGCGGTAATCTAAAAGGCTCTTATCTCCCATCTCTTCTTTCGGGTCCTAGGCATAGTTAGCAGGTTATGGTGTGCCGAACAAATGTTTCCACCTGAAATATGCCAGTTAAACATATCTTCAATCCCCACCGGGCTGCGGTGAAAAAGGGCCTTGTGCACCATTCAGATGGCTTCAAACATAATGCGCTTTCTGATGGGGAGCCATTGTTACAATAGTCCAATCTGGACATGATCAGTGCTAGAGCGACTTGCTTTCATGTTGGCAGGGGGGAAAAAGGAAAACATTTCCTAAGCATTCTTATGAGGCAGAATAAGGTCGTCACAGTTAGATTAGCCTGGTCATTTTCAGTATCTAAGATTACCCTGAGATTTTTAGCCTTCTCAACTGGGACGGGACAGGTACCTAAAGTGTCTGACCACCAATTGCTATTCCAACTTGAGAAATGCAGGCTAAAGATTAGCACCTCGATTTTATTGCCATTTAATTAAAAACAATTCCTGCTCATCCAGTCTGCAACTGCTGACGTGCATTGAGAGGAATTGTCGGCAGGGGCGGCAGAGTTCTTAGAGTTCTGTGTGTCGTCAGCATATGGTTTCACATGCATCCAAAAGGCCCGTATGGGAGCAAGTGGAGACGCATAGGGGTTGAAAAGTGTGCTGCTTAATGTTGAGCCTTGCGTCACTCCGCATGGCAGGGAGAAGACCTTCGAACAGAACTGCTGTAGCAGCACCCTCAATGAACGATCCCTAACGAAGGAGGACAGATTGTTGTGTGATACCCATATCTTGAAGGCAGCCAGGGAGAGATGGTATCAAACACCGCAGATGGGTCTAGAAGTACCAATGCTGCACCTTGCCCTTCGTCCACTAAGCGCCTATTACAATCCGTGACTGAGATGTACACAGTTTTGGTTCTGTGATTTTTCTGGAAACTGAACTGAGAATTGTCCAGCCATTCTTGCTGTTCTGCAGATTTCATCAGATAGCCATTTAGATGTTTCTCGAGGATTTTAGCTGAACATGCGAGCAGCGAAATTGGTCGGTAGTTTTTAAAATTCTTGCTATCCAAATTGTTTTTTTTAGAAGGGGCCTGATCACTGCCTCCTTCCATCAGCTGGGAAAGCAACCAGAAAGAATAGCTTTGTTCATCAAATTTGAGAGGTCGAGCCACAGTGCTAGCCATCATATGTAGAATTGATGGCGAACAAGATTCCAGGGGTGACCTGGATTTAGTGTTAAGGAGATGTTGCTCCACCATCTCAGATGTAAGGGACTGGAATACCAAGAGTAACTTCAACTCTTGGTCCTTAGGCTCGGATGTCTTGTAGAGGTCCAGCTCTGGCTCTCTAACCGGGGTTTGCAGTAAGTGAGGTTTTGTGATTTTAGATACTTCAAAACCATCATAGATGTCCACAATTTTCCGTTGAAAGAAGTTAGCTTTCAGGTTGTGAAATTTTTGTTTCATTTTCAGGCACCACCTTCCTCTACTCGAAGACGACAAAGGATGGAAAAGACGCCTTTTAGTTTCTGTTCTTAGTGTCACACCAAGTGAAGTACTCCATAATAAACAAACCACAGAAGAAGCCATAGACCCAGTTGAGACCTGGGTGATTCCTGGTAACATACAACAATGTCTCGACGGGTATCAATGAAAATTAATTTACAAAATTAATAAGAAAAACAAGGGAAAACCCCAATCAAATAGCTGCGATTCTATTTACAAGAGCAAAAGGATAAATATAAGCATCAACAGCCGTGTAAACCATGTGCAATAAATAGATGAACACACAGTGCGCAGGAACAAGTGCCTGTGATCAGCGCATGTGAAACACGTGAAAAAACAGCACGTAGGCAATGATTACAAGATTTTAGAACAAGAAATGATGATGAACAGTAATTATTATATCATGTAATAAATCATGAGCCAAACTTTTTGCTGTTAACAGCGTTTTGACCAAGATCACTCAAGGTCAACCTCAGGACAAGAATTACACAGGGATAAAGAAGTGCTGCCGAAAAAGGAGAAAAAAGATAAAAAGCAAGTAATTAAAAGAAGATGAAAAAAAGAATGGGCCAACCAAATAGGTGTTATACGACCGGTTATAATTGAGACGTCTAACCAACCTAACAAATTAATTCCGGAGGAAAAGGAAGCAACTCAACAAAAGCTGATACAAGGGGAGTCTACCACAGTTCAGCTCCTGAATGGCATGGTATCAGTGAAGCCGAACAGTGTATGTATCCAATCAATAGCAAGGGGTCACATTAGAGGGACCAAGTGACCTCCATCCCATGGTAGATCTAAAACGGGATAACCGGGAGGTAAGGGTCAAAACCAGAGTAAAATCAAACCTGTATAGGTTTATATGGAAAAAAATAGACCCAAAAAGTGGAATTTATTTGTTAGGTTGGTTGGAAGCTACAATTATAAGAGGTCTTATAACACCTATTGGTTGGCCCTTTCTTCATTCATCTTCTTTTAATTACTTTCTTTTTATTTTTCCCCTCCATTTTTTGGCAGCACTTCTTTATCCCTGTGAGAATTCTTGTTCTCTTGTAGGGGATTTCCGTGTATAGTCATAAGCACTTGGAATAGCCCGCCCACGTGTTGGGACCCCGGAGTACTTCCTTAGATATATCTTCTTAAGTGGATATTTTTCGCCTTTCTTCAGGAAGGCCTGCAAAGACACTTAAGAGATAGAAAAGACAATAATGCAGCCTAACTAACTAGGCTTCACTGGCCATGACTTCATCTTGAAGTGAAAAAAGATAGCCAGTAAACTTATATTTTGCAATATTTATGGAGTTTAATACACAGAGAAAACTCCCCTTCACAAAACTCCTTTTTTCATGATAGAGATGAAAGGGTTGGACAGAGAAGCCCCATAGGATGCCATTATATGTCTGAAAATAGAAGCTGTGCCTTTAAGAATCTCCAGAGACCACCAGTATCCCATGATGCACAGCCAGTGGCAGTTACTTCAGTTCTTTTTTCCGGCTCCTGTTAACAGGACCCTGGAGCATTGAGCTCTACCAATTTTGGTGTTTTTCATCAAAAATCTCTTCAGAATTTGACTATTAACAGTTTCACTCGACGTCTTTGGTCTTTCTTTTCCCTTTGCTGTCTTTTTCTGACAGGAATTCCACAGTTTTCAGTCAAAAATGCCATCCCTTTTTGATAAATGTCCAGACTGTGGAAGAAAGAAGGCCAAATCTGACTCTCACAGTGTGTATTTGCCTGCCTGCTTCTCACGTTCCTGATGCCTGTTCCATTTGTAAAACCTTTTTCAGGCGCACCCTGCATGGCAGGGAGAAGATTTGGCTTCAAGGAGTAGAAAAAAGCAGCAGGCCAAGTCAACAGGGCGAGGAGAGGATTAGTCTTCTACCAGAGCTCTGTCTTCAGCCTCTGGGGGGCTCCCCAGAAGAAGGGCTGATAACCACGCCGGTCCCGGTCGACGTCGAAGACTACGACGTCGAGAGACGGTATTGCACCGACCTGTTCGCCGTCGACTCAGGGCTCTGGGTCGAAACGACGTCGATGTTCCACTTCGAGGAGAAGATCTACAAAAGAGGTGGCGGAACCAAGGGTGAGACCTTCTTGTTCGCCGTCGAGAGACCCTACACCTCGGAGGTCGCCGTCGAGATCATTGTCTCGTCATTCAACGTCTACTCGCCATCGCCGATCGACGTCTACTCGCCATCGCCGTCTACTCATCGCCGTCGAGAAGTCACCGACGGTCGCCGCCGGGAAGTCACCGACGGTCGCCGCCGGGAAGTCACCGACGGTCGCCGCCGGGAAGTCACCGACGGTCGCCGCCGGGAAGTCACCGGCGGTCGCCGCCGAGAGGTCACCGGCGGTCGCCGTCGAGAAGACACCGTCGATCTCCGACTCGTTCGAAGTTGAGTCTCCAGTCGACGTCGAGAGGAAGTTCTCGGTCGAGACGACATCCAAGGTCGCCGTCGACAAGTAGATCGACGTTGAGGGGGAAAACTGGATCTTATGGTTAATCTATGGCTCCTTCCTCACTTCAGGCGGCTCGGAAAAGGAGGAGATTAATTTATTCTTCGGATTCGGAATATTCACGGACATATTCACCATCTAGGTCACCAGCTCAGTCTTCTTCTCATCGACCAGATGATCCTCCGCCTCCTCTGCCTACTTCTCCTCGGCCCACTACACCTCCTCCTCCCACTACACCTCCTCCTCCTGCACCTCGAAGACAAAGATCTAGGTCTCATGCGAGGGATCGTTCTCGCAGCCATAGACGTTCCTCAACTCGTTCTCATCGCCGACGTCCTGGTGAGAGATCTCGCTCCCGACACACCAGGGACACGTCCTCAACGAGTTCTGGAAGATATTCCCCTACATTATCGGATTCTCCTCCTCATAGGGTTTCTCCTATTGATGACATTACTACTTTTCAGGAAGTTTTGGTGCGAGGAGCTTCCAAACTGAACATCCCGATGTCCACTCCGATTCCATCAACCTCTGATTTTTGAGACTCCAACAGAGAAGTCTCTCGTCCCTTGCTTCCTCTGGTTCCAGGCTTATTAGAATCGGCAATGAAACTGTTTATAACTCCTTCTTTCATTAAATCCGCTCCTTCCAGGCTGCAGAAAAAGTATCGTCCTCCAGAGCAGGATCCCACGTTCCTCCGGACGGACCCCACTCCAGATTGTCATTGTGGTGGCAGCTAAAAAACAGCATACTACGGCTCCAACATCCACAGTTCCACCTGATGAAGAGAGCCGTAAGATAGACTCGGTGGGGAGGAAGGTATGCAACACAGCAGCGACCTCTATGAAAGCTGCTAGTGCCACAGCCCTGCTGGGCAGATATGACCGGCACTGTGGGAGTCTCTCCAGCAGTTTGCAGAACACCTACCTAGGGACAAAAGGGAGGATTTTAATGAGATCCTAAATGAAGGCCTTATGGTGT
This sequence comes from Calotriton arnoldi, assembly GCA_963921515.1. Classification (NCBI taxonomy): domain Eukaryota; kingdom Metazoa; phylum Chordata; class Amphibia; order Caudata; family Salamandridae; genus Calotriton; species Calotriton arnoldi. The sequence continues at coordinate 1,643,509 of CAWUFW010002036.1, read as the reverse complement.
CTAACCAAGTTATTAGTGCAGCGGTGGACACATCCCTTCTGTCTGCACATGGATATTGCCACGGGGTGGCACTCAGAAGGCATTCATGGCTTCGGTAACCTCGCTTAAGCCTGAAGCACAACAACGTATCCTGAATTTGCCTTTTTCAGGAACAACCCTTTTCGGCTTTCATGTGGATGAGAAAATGGCCCGAATGAAAGCGGAGATGGAGACACTAAAGGCTGTTGGTCTTGAAAAACCCAAAGACCAACGTAAATCTTTCCGCCCTTTTCAACGTAGATGCTTTTCAGAGGTTTCAAAGGTACCAGGGCCGACAAAACAATACACAACAGTCGTACCAACGGTCTTACCAACCTTTCCAAAAGCGACAACCAAGAGGAAGAGCAGGATAGCAACCTGCGCAAGGAAACAAGGCGCCTACAGGTTCCAAACCCTGAATCCTATCTCCCCCCTCTTCTGTTACCCACTCCGGTAGGGGGAAGCATTCAACATTTCTTGGCAGAGTGGCAAAAAATAACACAAGACAATTGGGTTCTGAATATTGTATGCAATGGATACGCTCTACGTTTCATCAGCCCTCCACCATCAATACCTCCAACAGTCAAGATTCCAACTGTGCCAATTACAATTGGAGGCCAACATTCTCTTACAAAAACGAGCAATAGAACCTGTTCCTCCTTTACAACGAGGAAAAGGGCTGTATTCAAGGTTCTTTCTTGTCAAAAAGGACAAGAACGAGTTCAGACCCATTCTCGATTTAAGAAAGGCAAACAAGTAGATTCGGAGAGAGAAATTCCGAATGTTGGCGTTACATCAGATCTACCCTCAACTTCATCGAGGGTATTGGTTATGCGCAATAGACCTGCAAGACGCATACTTCCACATTTCCATAATAAGGAAGCATCGCAAGTTCCTGAGGTTCACAGTGGGGAACAACCACTATCAATGCTGTGTCCTCCCATATGGCCTGAAGTCAGCGCCCAGGACCTTCTCCAAGTGCATGGCGGTGATTGCTGCCCATCTGAGGAAGCACAAAGTGTTCGTCTACCCCTACCTAGACGACTGGCTGATCAAGGCATCCACGTGTCAAGAGGTGCAACTTTACTACAGTTGGACCTCCGACCTTCTCCTTCGTTTGGGTCTTCACATCAATCAAACGAAGTCCATCTTGACCCCTGTACAGTGCCTACAATATCTGGGAGCAACCATTGATATACTCGCACGGCAAACGTGTATCCTTCGGAGGAGCGACGCTTATCGATCCTTCAGAAGGCTCAGGCTCTCATGACAATGTCTTTCCCAACTGTGAGGAAGGTCTCTTCTCTTCTGGGCTCCATGGCGTCTTGTATCTTCCTCACTCCGAATGCACGTCTCCACATGAGACCCCTGCAAGAATGTCTGGAGGACCAATGGGACCAGCAAATAGGAGATTTGGAGGACCGGATTCAACTGTCACAACATGCCCTCCGGTCCATCAGATGGTGGTGTTCTCCCAACAATCTCCTACGAGGGATTTCCTTCCACAAGGAGATACCTACACAAACTATAGTAACGGATGCCTCTCTCCTAGGATGGGGTGCACATACAGATCACCTTCAAATTCAGGGCAAATGGTCACCAAAGGAATCCACTTACCACATCAATCTGCTAGAGCTACGAGCAGTTCATTTGGCTCTGAAAGCCTTTCAGCCATCATTCCCTGCCAGCTCCCTGCTTGTCCAGACGGACAATACGACATCAATGTTCTACCTCAACAAGCAGGGAGGCTCGAGATCCAGACCGTTATCTCGGGAAGCCCAGATCATCTGGAAGTGGCTCTTAGCCAGAAATCTGACCATAACGGCAACTCACCTCCCAGGTGTTCGAAATGCTCAGGCCGACGCTCTAAGCAGACTTCTTCCGGAAAATCACGAGTGGGTCTTAAACGACGACGTGGTGCGAGATATATTCAAAAGATGGGGTACTCCAGAGGTTGATTTGTTCGCCACCGCAGAAAACAACAAATGCCAAAACTTCGCCTCGAGGTTCTACCAACCGGGAACTCTGGGGAATTCCCTATGGATAAACTGGTTAGGCAGATTTCTCTACGCCTTTCCTCCGATTCCCCTGATCCCGGCAGTCCTCATTAAGCTCTGACAGTCATGGGCCTAGATGATTCTCATAGCCCCGGAGTGGCCACGTCAGTGGTGGTTCACAGACCTTCTTCACCGGTCTATCCTTCCACATCTCAGGCTGCCATGCAAATCAGACCTACTAACGAAATTCGGAGGACAGATGGTGCACCCCAACCTCTCATCCTTGAATTTGGCGGCAGGGGTCCTGAGTTAGTGCTGTATGGACACTTGAACTTGCCTCAGGAGTGCATGGACATCCTTAAGGAAGCTAAGCGGCCATCCACAAGCTCCGCTTATGCGTATAAATGGAAGAGATTCTGTATCTGGTGTTCATCGAAGAATGAAGATCCTACTTCTTGCCAGGAAGATGTCATCCTTCCATACTTGCTTCATTTAGCACAATCTGGCCTTCAATTTTCTTCCATTAAGGTTCACCTGGAAGCTCTGACTTCTTACAGGAAATGCCCTTCACAAACTTCCTTTTTTAGAATTCCTGTCATTAGAGATTTCTTGGAAGGTTTGAAGAAAGTTTTTCCTCCCATTAGTAGGCCTTCTCCTCCTTGGTAGCTTAATGTGGTTCTTTCTCGACTGATGCAAGAGCCCTTCGAACCCATTCATAAGGCTACTCTTCAGCATCTGTCTTGGAAGACAGCTTTCCTTGTGGCTATCACTTCCGCCCGCAGGGTAAGCAAAATCCAGGCACTTTGCTGTCAAGAACCATACACAGTTTTCCATTCATCTAAAGTGGTCATGAGGACGCATCCGAAATTCCTTCCTAAGGTAATTTCGGATTTCCATGTGAATCAAACGATTTCCTTGCCTACATTTTTTCAGCATCCTTCTTCTCCAGCGGAGAGATCACTTCATTCCCTGGATGTTAGAAGTGTTTTGAAGTTCTATTTGGACAAAACTAAAGATAATAAGGAGATCAGATCAGTTATTTGTAAACTATGGCTCTCTCCGTACAGGTCTAGCGACCTCCAAGCAATCGATCTCCAGATGGATTGTTTAATGTATTTTACTCTGTTACCAGAAAGCCAACAAAACTCTTGTTAGTAAGCCTAGGGCTCACTCTACCAGAGGAAAGGCTGCTACTGCGGCCTTGTTTCGCAATGTACCCATTTCTGAGATTTGTAAGGCTGCTACCTGGAAGTCAGTCCATACATTCACAAAACACTACTGCCTGGACTCTGATGCCAAGGCAGATGCTCAAGTCGGACAGGCTTCCCTTCGGAACCTGTTTGCTTAAACTGACATGTTAATTCTCTGTCTCTTCCACCGCGTGTGTGTTTATAGGGATGGGCTTGCTAGTCTATTCAAGTGCTTATGACTATACACGGAAATCCCCTAAAAGAGAAGGAATGGTTTCTTACCTGTAACTCCAGTTCTCTTGTAGGGGTATTTCCGTGATAAGTCATAAGCAACCCTCCCTCCTCCCCGGTGGAATAGACCGACATATTCGTAACTTAGAATAGGCATTCACTTCTTTACGCCTTCAAAAAGAACTGAAGTAACTGCCACTGGCTGTGCTTCATGGGATACTGGTGGTCTCTGGAGATTCTTAAAGGCACAGCTTCTATTTTCAGACATATAATGGCATCCTATGGGGCTTCTCTGTCCAACCCTTTCATCTCTATCATGAAAAAAGGAGTTTTTTGGAGGGGAGATTTCTCTGTGTATTAAACTCCATGAAAATTGCAAAATATAAGTTTACTGGCTATCTTTTTTCACTTCAAGATGAAGTCATGGCCAGTGTAGCCTAGTTAGTTAGGCTGCTTTATTGTCTTTTCTATCTCTTAAGTTACTTTGCAGGCCTTCCTGAAGAAAGGCGAAAAATATCCACTTAAGAAGATATATCTAAGGAAGTGCTCCGGGGTCCCAGCACGTGGGCGGGACTATTCCAAGTGCTTATGACTTATCACGGAAATACCCCTACAAGAGAACTGGAGTTACAGGTAAGAAACTATTCCGTCTGATGATGACCTTAAGTGATTTTGGTTGAAACGCCTTCAACAACCAAAACAGCAAAAATGTGGCTCCCGATTTATTAAATTTAAAAAAAAAAAAAAAAATAGTTTAAACACATTTTATTTGGTTTTAGTATCAACTTAACTTAATGCCTCATACTGACAACATATAACCTAATCACAGTAGGCTCCATCAGTATTCGGATGACATGCAGCATATTTATTGTCAACCTGAATAAGGTGTTTCCTCAAACCACTATTGTCAGGTATTCAGTTGGCCTAAGTCCCTCAACTCCCCCCATTCATTCAACACTTCCCAACTCCCTGCCTCTCCTCCCCATCTCCCACCCCAACTCCCCTCTAAAATGCACTCTCACACAGATTCAGAAATGGTTCTAGTATATGGCTGGTGGGCCCTTGTAGTGTCCACAGTCGTTCTGTCTCTTCTCCCATAAGACTCGGGGCAAGTCACAATTCTGGAACATCGCTGTGGTGCCTCGGGAAGACAACCATCAGTGTACATTCTGTCCATTTCCCTCGTCTCATCCATGCACTCAGGTGAGTAAAAAGGGGACACTCCCGGTGTATGGTCCTTCAATTGTGGGTCACGGCTTTTCAAGCTATCTACCAGGGCCTCCATGCTCGAACTCTATCACTCCTGATTTATTACATAATGATATTACTGTACATCATTTCGTGTTCCGAAATCTTGTAATCGTTGCCTATGTGTTGTTTTTTTAACTTTGTTCACGTGTTTCACATGCACATGGTTCAAGCAACTGTTGATGCTGCTTATATTTGTATTTTTGATCTTTTAAATATAATTTCAGTAATTTGATTGGTGTTTTTCCTTTGTTTTTCCTACTAATTCATTTTGTAAAGTTTTGATTGATACCTGTTGAGACATTGTTGTCTGTTACTTCGCCAAGTACTCCATGCAGGACCAGCACTCTGTCTGCAATCTGCGCCTTTCTCTCAATCATGACAAGGTGTCCTGCAAGGTGTGCCTGGCCTTTCTTTCCAAGAAAGCGCTTCTGCAACGGAGAGCACGTCGTTGGGCCCACTCCACCATGCAGCCACAACAAGCCGACGAGGTGCCTGATATTTTCGGAGACCAGTCGGTAGAGCCAGAAGAAGAGATTATGGATGCAGAGGGATAGGTTGCACCGATGGACGTCCCCGTATTGCTGGCTAGCAGTGATGAAGGCGCTGACTCAGACCCTAATCCCTCCACATCACAAGGGCACATGAGTACACTGGTGAAAGCCTTCCAGACAACCGACGAAAGCATCAAAGGTGGCTCCTGGAACCCCACTGCCCAGGGGCCATGGTGGTCTCCAAAAAGAGGCCGCGGAGCAAACCGAAGTCCCTCCGCTCCAAAACATTAAAAAAAAGTTGAAAAGTCTAATACTTTAAAGGTTGTTCGATGCCGGTTCCAAAATAATCTGATTCGGTGCCTTCTAAGCACAATAACACGTCCGAGCCGAAACTGCCATCTTCGGACCCGAAAACACCTTCAGCGAGGAAACGCCATCAGCCGCTGAAGCTATCCTTGGTTTCGAAAATCCTATCAGTGCCGAAAATGACCTTGGCGTCGAAACTGCCAAAGACAGTGTCGGAACCCAAACAAGAGGTCCATTGAGCCAATTCTTGAAAATCTTCAAGACAAACTGGATAAAAGACAAAGGACTTTATTCATTCATCCAGATACTCGCAAAGTCGTGGCAAAACCGCCTCCAACCTCAACGGACACACTTCCAAAAAGGAGGAAGACATTTGAGGAAGAGATCATGGGGCCAGACCCACCTAAGGCACCCAAGAAGAAAGGCAAAGGTAAGGGCACCAACCCTATTCTTTTTCCTCCGGCTTCACCTCCTCCATCGGCTCCTACATCTATATCTCCTCCTCCACCTCTCCATCCTATATTGACACCACCCTCAATATCACCAGGTAATACATACTCACCTGAGCACCTTCCTTCAGAGCAACAACACGCATCACCCGCACCATCCTCAACGAGGGACATTGATACTGGGGAAGATATAGCACTATGCGATCTGTATTTTACAGACCCCTAGGGATGCTCCGACACTAAACATGATGCATGGTATCAATATGATGTAGACGCTGTGGATGATACTGAACCAGAACTGTACCCCTCCAAACCCCCGCCACCATATGCTACTATAACCTGTTATGAGGTCATTAGTAGGCTATCATAAAGTAGATCACCACACTTTACAGGACGAAGATGACTTCTTAGTGGAGACACTAATTAGATCACATAGGACAGTATATTTCTTGCCTATGTTGAAAGAAATGCTTAAATCCACAGAGGAGATTTTTAAGCAGCCAGTCAAATGCAGGGTAATAACACCAAGGGTGGACAAAAAATACAAGGCATGTCGATCACACCCACCATACATCAAGAGTCCAGTTCCCCCTGATTCCTTGGTAGTTCACATGGCTAGGAAGGGGGCCAATTCTCAGGGCACTGGAGAGGCTCCTCCAACAGACAAGGAAAGTAAAAAATACGATGCAACAGGAAAACGTGTTGCTGTTCAAGCAGCTAATCACCTCCGCATAGCAAATTCTGTAGTTTTACTTTCATGTTATAATTGAGCCCAATGGGACAAGATGCAAGAGCTCCAACAGGATTTTCCTGAACAATATCGCCAAAGAAGGAACAATTGGTGGAAGAAGGCTGAACCAGTTCCAATGCTATCATCTAGTGCGCACTAGATTTCGCCGATACCAGTGCACAGGAAATCGATACCAGTATTCTTATTAGGCGCCACACATGGCTTCGAGTTTTGGGCTTTAAACCTGATGTATAACAACTTTTCCTCAATCTACCTTTTGATAGTCAACATTTATTTGGACCACAGGTAGATGAAATGTTAGAGAAAATTTAAAAAGATAGACACAGCCAAAGCCATGGGTGCCCTACAAAGTATCCAGCATGGAAGCTCCTGAGGGGACAGTATAGAGGTGTAGCAAGACCTGGCACGTCTACAGACTCAGGAAATACGCAAAAACAGCGAAGCTCCTACCCGTCCCAATATTCCAGGGGGACCTAGTACAGACCACGTTATAAAAATAGAGGCAGAGGTCGTGGTTCCATCTTCAAAACCACGATACCTACTAATCAGTGACAAACTAAACTCCCCCTCCCCTCAACATAGAACAATAGTAGGGGGGCGGCAGCAACAGTACCAACAACACTGGGCACAAATTGCCACCGATCAGTGGGTCCTTTCCATCATCAAGGACAGATGATGCTTACAACTACCCCACCCCCAATACCACCACAAACACAATATGTGTCACCGGAACATCTTGCACTCCTCCAAGAGGATGCTCAAGCTCTACTTAAAAAAGAGGCTATAGAAATAGTCCCAAAACAACATCAGGGACACCGAGTATACTCCCTATACCTCCTCATTACCAATAGACGGGACGTTGAGACCTATTCTAGACCTCAAACCACTCAACAGATACATCTCCTCAGAACACTTTCACATAGTTCACACTACAGGGCATGATACCATTGCTACAGCAAGGAGATTTCATGATGGACATAGACCTCAGACGCCTACTTCCACATTCCCATACACCCAGCGCACTGTCGCTATCTTTTTTCAAGTCAACGGGCAGCACTACCAATTTGGAGTAACTACAGCTCCAAGGGTATTCACCAAATGCCTCGCAGTGGTAGCAGCTCATCTCAGAAGGGCGCATGCGTTTCCGTATCTGGATGATTGACTCATCAAAAGTCCCACCAGACAGCAATGTCTACAGGACACACACAAAAGGTAATCAACCTTCTACACAAGTTAGGCTTCACACTCAATACAGCAAAATCTCACCTCCACCCTTAGCAAATACAGCCATTCTTAGGCGCAACATTAAACTCAGTTACAGCCAATGCCTATCCCAGACCGTAATGAGTAAAAAAGTCCCAGCTAGTGTTCAGTTTCAACCACATCATCAGCGGCGGTTCCTCCATGGGAGCGGAGGAGCGTCGCTCCTTCACACTGCTGCAGAAAAAGTGGAAAATATAATGGCAATAAAGGATTTTATTGCCGTTTTATTTTCTACTCTGTCGAACGGAGTGTGTGGGCGGGGCCAGTGTGTCATTGCTGCTGATTGACAGCAATGAGGAGTGGCCCCTTTGTTTGAAGTGCACATGTAAGTTTGGCTGGTTATCTTAATAAGGCCAACCTGACAAGCGCAATTCAAACCTCTCCAATCTAGCTGTCTTAGAGAGCTCGGTTGGAGAGCAGGCAAAGACCGCCAGTGCCTTTTGTAGCGCTGAGGCAGCCTGCTTCATTCAATCCAGTCTCTTTTCACTCATGCTGCTTCACAGCATGAGAGGAGCATCTGGATTTGATAAAGTAGTTGGCTGTGTGACGTCACGTTGCGCTCGGTGGTGTCTGGAGTCCGGGACTGAGAGCATCGAGGACATGCTGCAGGATAAGATAAGTGAAAGCTTTACTTTTTTTTCTTGTAATTTTTAATGTAACGTATTTTCATAATGTATGTGTTTTTATGTATCTACCCCGCTACCGTTTTATGTCGCCGTCTGCCACTGCACATAATCATGTCACAGTGAAGACTGTCATGGGTTTTCTTGGAACGATAGCATCCTATATCAATAGTACCAAACGCCCGGCTACATAAGCGCCCCCACAAATGCACTCTTCAATCACAATGGTCTCAGTCGGAGGGGCATATACAGGATATAGTATTGGTAGGACCAGCAACCCATCGCGCTCCGGTAATGGTGGAATAGCAACAATCTGTTGCAGGATCGGCCCTTCAAAGCCCCAATTCTCAAATCACCCTTACCACAGATGTATCCCTGAAGGTTGGGGGGGGTAACCTATGCAGAACCTCACAGTACGTGGTCTGTGGTCACCAATTCAGAAACGCTTTCACATCAGTCATTTAGAGCTTCTATCAGCTAGCTCTAAAAGCTTTTCAGAACCATCTTCACAGTAAAGTAGGCCAGGTCCGTACCGACAGCATGACTGCAGTGCATTTTATTCAAAACCAAGGGTGCAGACATTCTCTACAGCGCTTCCTCATAGCAGAGCACACGGCATTGGGCCATACATCACAAATCCACCTCCTAGCAGAGTACTTACCAGGGGTGGGCAAAAACTTCCCAGATATACTCAGCAGAACGTACCTGCAGGTACACGAGTGGGAAATTGACATAACACTTACCCACTCATACTTCAAATGGTGGGGGACCCCGGAGATAGACCTATTTGCAACATAGAACGTAAAATGCCAAAGCTTCACCTCCAGGTACCCCCCAAACCCACCCCCCCTTCCCCCTCCAATCCAAGGGAAAGGCCCTATGAGTCAACTGGTCCAGGATATTTCCTTACGTGGTTCAAAAGCGAACACAAACATCTCTCACACTAATCATAATAGCCACTACATGGGTGTGCCAAGCATGGCTCAGAACCCTACTACAACTATCTGTAGTGCCACATGAGACATTACCTCTATGGCCACATCTTCTAACTTAGGAACACAGGAGGGTAATGCATACAAATCCCACACAGCTCAATCTGGCGATTTGGCTCCTGAGGTCTTAGAATTTGGACACCTTAATCTTCTACAAGAATGGGAAGACATTTTAAAACAAGCACGTAGACCAACTACACTAGCGCATTATCTGACGAAGTGGAAAAGATTTGTACATTACTGTTTAAGCAAACAAATCCAACCACTATCGCCAACAGTACAAGACCTCATTGGTTATCTTTTCCATTTACAACAAGCAGGGCTTGCATATACATGAATTAGACTACATTTATCAGCTCTTGCTGCTTAGTTGCTAAACAGACAACATATGTCACTGTTTAAAGTTCCAGTAATCAAAGTATTTATGGAAATCCTAAAAACAATCATTCCAACTTCCACCTCACCAACACCAGGCTAGAACCTTATTATTGTTCTCACTAGACTCATGGGGACTACCCTTTGAGCAACTTCATTCCTGTGATCTCCAGTTCCTCATATGGAAGGTAGCTTTTTTGGTAAGAGAAATCCAAGCGCTTACATTGGAAGAACCTCTCTTCCAAATCATCCAACAAAATGAGTACTTCGTACTAACCCAAAATTCCTTCCTCAAGTGGTATCTACTTTCCATGCGAACCAAACAGAGCTACTGGTTTTCTTCCCTAAACCGGATTCAATAGCAGAGAGAGCTCTGCACACATTAGATGTTAAAAGAGCATTAATGTATTTCATAGAGAACTAAACTTTTTTGTAAAACGCAACAAGGTTCCTCTATATCCACAGCAGGAATAGCCAGATGGATAGATGTATTCAGACTTGCTGTCGCAAAGTGATCCCTACATATAACTTCAAGAGCCCACTCCACACATAACTTTCATTTGCAATGCAATACGTCTCGCATTTGTAAATGACAATGCCTTTTATTTATGTTTTAAAAACCAACACGTAAATAAAAGGCATTGTCATTTACAATGCTAATAGCTCAAACTCTCGCAAATGCGAGACTTATTGCACTGCAAATGGTTTTTCTTTGTTTGAAAGACCCAGCATATTACAAAACGCAGGGGTAACTGCCCTGGTAACAACCCTGATGAAATCAAACATGCAAGAATAATTTGTGCAGGCTGCAAGACGGTAACAAAATAGAAACGTTAGGAACGGTCCGAGCAGTAACATGCTGCTAAATAAACTGCTGTTGAGAGTGCGAGCTCGCTGCTGGGGTGGTTTTGCGGAGCTGCTCCTGTTGCCTGTGTCACTTCCCGGGCTTCCGAGAATGCTGCCGAAGCTTCTCCTGCTGCCGCCGGGAGACAGATAGCTCATTGAAAACTGGTCCCTTCAGCCCTCTGTACTTTGAAACGTGCGACCGGCGAGGTGCTGCAGCTGCCTCCTCATAAACACAGAGGAAGGAAGGCGGAGGTGAGGCTGTGGGAGACCGATCTGACACTGGACTCCAGCTGGGCTGCAGCTCGAAAGTCCAGCAACGAGTCCCCACACGCGCCGCGGCTACGGCGAAATGACATCTTTAGGAAAAGTAAAGAATAAAAACAAATGCAAATTTTTTTACATCTTTGCTTTTGAAGCAATCGCAGCAACCACGTTTTAGCTTAAAATATTTAAAGCTAAAGCGCGGGTGCCAGCATTGTACTAAAAAGTAAATAAATAAAAATAAACAAACATGCGCCCGAGTACGGCGACCGGAAGGAAACAAAAGGAAAGTGCAGCGCCATTATTAGTGGTGAGGCTGCCGCGCTATTTAAATGAAAAAATAAACCGTTGTGGGAGAGCGTGTCCTGCCTGCAAAAGCAGGCAGGAGAAAGCCCTTCAAGAAAATAGTGCTTGGATGATGTAATTAAAACATACCGTGTAACAACACAAGTAAAAGGGCCAGTCCTCATGGGAGGTTACAAATGTAGACAAGACGGTACTAAGGAGGGACTAACAAGCCTATTAATGAATCAGAAGCCAACATTTACAAAGGACAATGACACAAGCCAATGAATAATGTGGGTGAAGCTCCAAGTCCATACCTGAATACAGCATGCCTCGCAGAGCGACGCATGCGCTGCCGAGACTCGACCTAAAAAAGGAGCCTCAGTGGCTTTTTTAGGAAACCTACCATTAGCGGATATTTGTAAAAGCTACATGTAATAACCCACATACATTCACAAAAGCCTATTGTGTTGATGACTTAGCTAAACAGGCTAGAGTGCGTCAAGCTGTATTACAAACACTTTTTCAAACATTTATGTCAACCAATAGTTAACCACCACTTATGGGGAGCACTGATTTACAATCAATACTAAGAATGTGTCTACGGCCAACACATGCTACTGAATGGATTATGGTACTTACCATGTAAGTATCTCCCTGTAGCGTGTAGTGCCGTAGATTCATATGCACCCACCCTCCTCCCCGGAAGTTACTGGTCGACGTATTTATGTCTTTATTAACATTCTACCTTATCCTAATCTTTGCTCGCATGCTCATCTTTTCTGTCAATATTTTGCTCCTATCCTAAGCTCACCCGAAGAGCTAAAAACAATCTAACAAAAGAGCCAAAGATCATGCGCAACACAGACTACAGTCAGTCACTATTCCACATGACTCGAAAAAACTCTTTGAAGAAAAACAATTTGTAAACGTCCGAGCCCAACACTAGATGGCCGGAGTATTGTAAGCATATGAATCTATGGCACTACAGTCTACGAATAGATGCTTACATGGTAAGTAACATATACCTTCTTTGAAATCCGTTTTTCACTCTTTATATTTTACTATATGAATTGCTCTATTCCTGTTACACAATGAAAAGCCCTAGTAAGGTGCAGTTCAGTTGTTGGCTCTGGGTACCTAGTGTTCTTGGATAACCTACAAACCCTATGTATCCCTGCTACCAGCAGGGTCTAGCAGACGTAATGGTATATTGCTTTTGTAAATAGGCCATCTTCTCAAGAAGTTATAAATGAAAATGTCCCAAAAGGCTGTTTTTTCGTATTTTCAGTTTTTTCCATGTTAAGTTTGTTTCTTTTGGGAAATCTTGAGAGAAGTACATAGATGAACCCTTGCTGAATTTAGAATTCTGTCTACTTTTCATAAATCTATAGCTTTCTTGGATAACCCATGGGGTTCACCCTGGTTTCCATCACAAACGAAGTAGGTTGAAAGCACAAAAATTTGGCAAACGGGCTACCTCTTTGAAAAATGCCAAAACTGTGATTAAAAGCAAAATCATTTTTTTGATTCAGCTCTGCCTGTCCCTGATAGCCGGGAAAATTGTGACTTTAGCACAGCAAACCTTTTGTTGATGCCATTTTTAGGAAAAAATAAAACAATTTGTGGAGTTCCCCCTGCTACCCCCCACCCCCACCCCCAATTTTCCCCATAAAACACAACTTTTGCTATATTGTGACTATTTTTATAGTCTGCTCCAGAGGAATCCACAAACCTGGGTACCTTTTGGAATCCCCAAGATGTTGGGGAAAAAGGTCGCAAATTTGGCTTGGATACCTTATGTGGAGAAAGTTATGGAGGCCTATGTGCGAACTACCCCAAATACCAAAAGGGGCTTAGCATTCATTCTAGGGGGTAAAAGACCTAGCAGCGAAGCGGTTAAAGTTTAGGGATGAAAAGGGGCGTGGCCAAGCCGCGGACAAAGATGGCCGCGCGGCTCTGAAGCTCCACCGGCCGATCCAGCCCGATCCATAACATCCCCCACATCCAGCGGCTTAGGGGCCCCGAGATGAGCGCCTTTGGACTCCGGAACGGCTCCTGAGTCCAACGAGCCCTGCGACATGCTCGACGCTGCGGTTGGTGGCGGGACACGGGCCGATCTCCGGCCGGCGAAGATCAAGGAAAATGGCGGCGACGGGGCCTGTTGAGGTGTGAGAGTGGCCCAGGAGCGGAGCACCGGTGGCGGCGGCCACGGAGCGGGGGACGGAGAGGGGCGGTAAGCGCTAGGGGCGCGGGGCGGTGCGGCTGGTGGCGGCTCGCGTCGGGACCTGGGCAGCTGAGGCCGACGCTCATTCAGCTTTTACCCTGGGAAGGCCGCGGAACCCCGTGGGGGCAGGGCCCGGGTGTTCCTACCGCTAGCGGCCCCCAGGCCTTTATAGCCCACTGCTTGCTGGTCGCGGGGGTCGCTGCTGGTTCGCGCTGTCCCCGCTGTGCTGCGCCCCCCCTCCCTGCCTGGGAACACGACGCTGGCTGCACCATCCGCAAAAGCCTCACTGCTCCAACGGCTTGTCTGCATTCCAGTTGCGGCTGACCGGAGACAGGTGATATCGGTCTCCACTACAATCGCACTCCTGGCTGATATAGACCTTTGCACTCCAGGGCGAGACACCAGTGGCGCTCCCACGGTGGGGGCTACAGAGATACACGCCTAGCGACCTGTGAAAGGCGGAGGGGTCCTGCCGTTCCCTGGAGAACCCACGGTTTTGCCCCTGAACTGGACCTTCCAGCGGAGTCACAATTCAGCGCAGGAGCAGCGGCATGCGCCGCAAAGATCCGAAACAAAGGCTCCTACCCTTCAAGAAGGTGCCAGAGACACCCCTGGACGAATCATCAAACATGGCGGAGGGCGAGCCCAACGCGGGGCGCTCCAGCGACAATGGCGACCAAATCAGCGCATTGCTGCAGGAGATGCGGGCGGGTTTCAAGGCCCTAGATGGTAGATTTGACACCCTGGATAAAAGCATGGCGGACCTAGGGACCAAGATCCAAGTGCATGACAAGCGCCTAGATGTAGCAGAATCCCGCATTTCGGAACTCGACGACGGCGCCGCACAATCTCTCAAGCGGCTTGAACGGGTGGAGAGGACCCTGAAAGACGTCGCCCTTAAAAATGAAGATTTAGAAGCCCGCAGCCGTCGAAACAACCTACGTATTATTGGGGTTCCGGAGTCCACATCCACGGGCCGCATGGACACCTTTGTAGAGTCGCTACTAGCTGACATCTTTGGAAGGGACGCCTTCACGCCTGGCTTCGTGGTGGAGAGGGCCCACCGCTCGTTGGGGGCCTGACCAAATCCTGGATGCCCCCCGCGTCCCATCATCGCCCGCCTCATGAACTTCAGGGACCGGGACACTGCGCTCCGCCTGGCCAGAGAGCGTGGCGAAACTCACTGGCAGGGCTCTCGACTGTCTCTATACCCGGACTATTCCATCATGGTCCAAGATGCCCGCCGCAAATACAATGGCGTAAAAGCTGCGCGTCGGAACCTCGGCTTGAAGTACGGCATGCTGTACCCAGCCAGACTGCGGGTCGAGATCAACGGCAGGGTTCGCATCTTTGATAGCCCCACTGACGCACAGGAATTCTGCCGCACTTATAAACAAAACCCTCAAAGACCGGCTGACAACCATACTCCATCTCCGCCCCACAGCGGCTCTGACGCCAGCATGGAACTCTTCTCTGGGGCTGCCCCCAGCTGAGCCACTCTGACTGGTTGCATTTCCCACAACTATGTGAGAACTTGGGGATATTCTTTCACTACTCGCTCCATTTCTGTTTGCTGGAAGGCCGAGAGGCGTCGCCACCCCCAGTTGGTGTACACCGAGAATTGTTTTTGTTGATCACGAATGTACCCTGATTGTGCTATTTGCAATTATTGGACAGGTTGATTGGTACAATGGTTCATTTCCTTCTGTTTGGGTTCGCCTCTCATTTGGGGTAGGGAGGCTGGGTGGAGGGTTGGGTTTCGTTAACAGGTAGTCACGCATGGTTACTTTGGCGTTTCCAAACCAGCAGGAGTTATCGCACCGCACAGCGGCACCTATTCAATTGTCAGGCATCGCCCCACAAATGGCCCAGTTAGGCCGTAGTCATGGCCCCTCAGAGCTGTCGCTGCTGACATGGAACGTACGGGGACTTAATGACACACGCAAGAAACGCCACATCTTACACTACTTGGCTCGGCATACAGTGGATGTCGCATTCCTGCAAGAGACTCATTTGCCCCCCACTGACCACACCCATTTCGCCGCTAGCTGGGGGGTTCACCGATACTTTGCGGGCTTTAGCACCTATGCTAGAGGCGCCGCCATACTCATTCACAAACGCGTCCCTTTTAGCCTGCGCAATATTATTCGAGACAAGGAGGGCAGATATGTAATGGTGGTGGGGACTCTAATGGGACACAGCCTGTCGTTGGTCTGTGTATATGGTCCGAACACGGACTCGCCAGATTTTTATCATTCCTTGCTATCCCAACTTTTGAGCCTAGGCAATGTGATGTTCCTGATTGGGGGTGACTTTAATATAGCCCTGGACCCAGCGCTGGACAGCACATCTCTCGCTCCTGATCCCAAACCACGCGAACGTAGAGCCCTCCTCTCCCTGTGCGAACAACTGTCCGTTATAGATGTGGGGCGCACAGGCCCCCCTCAACACACAGATTACACCCACTACACTGGCTACCACAACACCTGGACCAGACTAGATTTTTGGTTGGCCTCTCCCAATATCCTTGGCTGGAGTCGCTCGATACAGACTCTCCCTCGGACCTACTCTGATCATTCTCCAGTCTTATGGCGCTTGGGAGTTCCCCGACCAGAGGGCTTTGAGAGACAATGGCGATTCCCCAGCCGCGCCCTAGCCGATGACCTCTTTTTACACGAAATGCAGGAGGCAATAGAGGACTATTTTGACTTAAACGCAGGTTCGGTGGACACCATTTCGGTTCTGTGGGAGGGTTTTAAAGCGTACATACGGGAGTCTGCATTTCAAAACATTCCGGGGTGCTCCGTGCATTGCGTGGCACCCTGTCACGGCTGGAACGTGAGCTCTCCGATATTGATGCTGGGTTGCCGCAGAGCCCAAACAAAGAAGCCGAATTAAAACGTATAGGCCTACTATCAGAATATAGAGATGAGGCAGAGCGTGAGATTTTATTTATGGGTAAATATCACAAAGCAAGACAATATGGCGAGGGCGAGCGACCAGGAGGGTGCTAGCTCAGATGACCAGACCCCCATACAACAGGGCATACATACCCGAAGTACAGACCCGGTCAGGCCAGCAGCTCACCAGCACTGCAGAAATCCAAGCAGAATTTTTATCTCATTTTAAAGCATTATATGCCTCCAGAATTGGAGAAGACCACGCGGCCCAGGAGTCTTATCTATCCGAGATAGCTCTAGTCTACTTAGAGAAGCATATGCAGGAGTTCCTGGCGGAACCAATCTCAAATGCAGACGTCATCGCCGCCATAGATAGCCTGCGATCCTCGTCCGCCCCTGGTCTCGATGGATTCACAGGTGACTTCTACAAGACATTCAAGGATGTATTGGCGCCGCAACTTATAGAGGTCTACACTGAGGCCCTGGAGAGACAAGTTTTACCGCCCACCTTGCGTGAGGCAGTCATAATTCTTCTCCCCAAGCCTGGGAAAGACCCGTTGCTCTGCGACTCATACAGACCCCTCTCGCTCTTAAACCTGGATTACAAAATCCTGGCCAAGGTGATTGCGGGTCGTCTTTCCCAACTAATGGAGTATATAATCTCCCCGGCCCAATCGGGCTTTGTCCCCCATCGCTCCACATCATTTAATTTGCGCACACTATTCTCCGTATTGCACAGGATAGCTCCTGATGTGCCAGCGGCCGCAATACTACTAGACACGGAAAAGGCCTTCGACTCTCTCGAAAGGCCCTTCTTCCTCTCTATTATGCAACGAATGGGGATGCCCATGGGATTCATCACACTCACAGCACTGTTATATCGTCGTCCCACCGCCCGGCTCTGATTGAATGGAACACTCTCGGACCCCTTTGCACTCTCACGGGGCACGAGACAAGGCTGTCCACTCTCACCATTGTTTATTCTCGCTATGGACCCATTGATCCGCCACTTTCAGGAAAAACATCTCCATAGAGGTCTGCAGTTCAGCACGGGCCCACTCTTAGTTTCCCTGTATGCCGATGATACGATTCTTTATGTACGAGATCCGCAGGCTAACCTAGACCCCCTCATCCGGGAAATACTTCGCTTTGGACTGCACTCGGGCCTAGGCATCAACTGGCATAAGTCCGTGATTTTCCCTCTCACCCCCAGCACGACGACATGGGACCTGGAATTCCCGCTGGAATGGTGCGCAGACTCCGTTAAATACTTGGGCATCCACATACACTTAGACACAGCAGAAATAATACGCCTCAATTATGGACAGGCGGTACACACTCTGGAAGCGCAAGTTGATAAGTGGCTCAAACTGCCACTATCGATCGCAGGTCGAGTGGCGCTCATTAAAATGATCATTCTCCCCAAATTTTTATATCTTTTTAACAACATTCCCATCCCTCTCCCAAACAGCTTCTTTCAGACGCTCCGTTCTCATCTGATACGTCTGGTATGGGGAGACAGGCGGGCCCGAGTTCGTTGGCAGGTCATGACTCTCCCATACGAGAGGGGGGGCTACGGTGTTCCTGACTTGCACCTATATTATTTAATTGCCCAGTGCAGCTATGCGCACGCTTGGTATCACCCAGACGCCAGAATCCCTTATCTCCGCCCAGAGGCGGACTTGGTTCTCCCGGAAAGATTGGCTGCAATTCTCCCCAGGGGCCTGCCCAGGGACCCGTCTGATATCCAAACGGTCTCCACTACCAGCTGGGCCTGGGACAAACTCAGACAGACCACCGGCACCGCCACTCTATATTCCGCTGCCCTGCCACTCCCCAATCCCCGTTGGTTGCCGATCACCGATGAGCGACTTATACAACGCACCTTCACTAAATTTGGGGTCTCTAAATTAGACGACTTATTCCCGGATGGACATGCCTTTGACATAGATGACGAAACTAGGTTCCCAGACGCTACATTCATGGACAGATTTGTGCTCCAACGGGTCCGCTCTATGCGCGCCACTTTCCCCGACTTCCCTCTAGCGCCCCAATCATTACCCCCTCTCACCATGATCATTGAGGACGGCAGGGGGTTGCATCTGATCTCCAGGCTGTACAAAACGTGTGCTGCACTTGTCCCATTGAATGATAAGATTCGTAAAGACTGGGAGGAAGACCTGGGCAATCCAATAACGGATGACGAGTGGGAGGCCTGCTGCGCAGTTATAAAAACGATCTCTCTCAATAGCCGACACAAGCTGATCCATTTTAAGTTTCTCCGCAGAATATACGTCACACCCGCCAGAGTCCATAGAATAGACTCATCCAAACCCCATACTTGCCGCAAGTGCAACGCCCCACAAGCAGATTTTGCCCACATTGCCTGGACATGCCCCCGCTTGCACTCTTTCTGGAAAGAGGTTCACAGGATCATAGGGGTCATGATTGCAATACCTCTCTCCCTCTTGCCTGAAATTGCCCTGCTAGGCTATGTAGCTAATATCCCCAAAAAGGTAAGGAGCTACACCGGCATATGCTTACTACTAGCTAAGAGAGAAGTGGCCTTACACTGGGGTAGTAAGTCGGCACCCACGGTCGCTGGTTGGATGACCAGTTTAGTTACATGTAGCACACAGAACGAGATATACGCCACCACGACTCCAGCTACCTCACGACCCAAGGACATTTGGGGCCCCTCAGAGACTATCTGCTAGCCACGCGTCAAGACACCCTCACTCCACTGGAACAGGGCATGGTACCCGCGGAATTGGGTAGTGGAAACGTTCAAACGCAAGTGACACCCGTCCAAGATCTCTGTATATGGCCGGTTCATTGTTGACATACACCAATGAATGCATTAAGGGCTCAGATATGGTCACTTCCCCCACGATATTAAGCTGCTGCATGCGCCTGACGACACCATCCACAAGTCCAGTTAAGATGTTGACATTATGATTATTATGGTGCGAAATGATTTTGCCTGTTTCCATGCCACGATGCTGTCGCAGACTCCGCTCTGGACAGATACTGTTGATTGTATATGATCTGCTGTAAGTTGCATAACAATAAAACGCTAAATAAAGTTAAAAAAAAAAAAAGTTTAGGGATAAACTAAAAGTGAAGTAGCACAGTCTCGTCAGTTTTCTTAAAATGCACTTTTGTTTTTAAACCTTAATCCCCTGCAATGATGTTTAGATCCAGAATAGCAAATTGATTTTTACTATGAGATTTAGTAATGTTCATCTTCGTGAAGTAAACCATTTAAAAACACATGTAATATATATTCTCTGTTCCTGTCGATATAACAAAGAAATGTCTGTATATTTCTTCCATTTGGTGATAGTACAATTGAAAGGAATTCTTGTCTAAGGCCTGAGTTGGAATCAAAACCTAGGCTTTCTTGGCATTTGGCAATGCCAGGTGATGTGCTCCTAAAAATAAAATGTCTGGAAAATTGGAACTGTCTAATAGTCACACCCTTGACATAGGGTTTTGACCTCTAAGAACATTATGTATTGCCTTAAAAGCTTCCAAGTGTTGGGGATTAATAAGTAAGAACATTCAAAAAAGAAATTGCTTGAGTCGTGGCAGGGCTGATGATTAGTGAAGCCTGTGCCAAGAGAAATACTTTTGTGGTTAACTTTTTTTTTTTTTTTTGAAATATTGTGAATCTTTAACCAAAATATGCTATCAGATTTTACTGATAATTGTTCATTGCACAGGTGCAACTTGGATTTGAATATTTTATGCAAAAAGATTGGCCTAATGTATTGAGCTGCATGAGAATTACATGAAAGTACAGCATGAGACATCACTTACAAGCCAATATTATGGTATTATAATTTAGCCTGAAACGGGTTCAGAAAATTAAACAAGCAATCAATGTGAATTGTAATTGTCATCCGAAAGAAACTAAAATGACCCGATGGACCAGAATAAACTGTGCACTATGTTATTTATTATGTTATTAATTATTTTTATATTGCATCCTGAAAATGTATACTTTCAGTTAGTTGAAATCAATCCATGCGAAGTGGGGGTAATTTATGAGTACTACCTAACTGTGCCTGTATGTAATGTGTTTTCAGTGCACATCCAGCTTTTTTTTTTTTTTATAATTGCTGACCTGGTGAAGCATAATTCCAAGATTTAAAGAAATTATGTAATTCCTGGTCATTAAAATCTTTGACCCCTTTCAGCATGGTTACCGGTCCCTGCAGTGGATACATTTAGAACAACACAATTGCAGTGTTGAAAAAGATCATAGCTGGACCTGGGTTTGCATTGGTAGAAGGGGAAGCTACAGACTGTTTACTTTGACTGTTGTTTAAAAGTTTGCTACAGGCCAGTACTATTGCTAACCTCATTTATTGATTTACCGTTTTGTTAGGTTTTGTTTATCTGAAACGAGTTGTCCACAGGAAGACCACTTCCCTCCTAATCTGTGTGTGAAAGTGAACGGGAAGCCATGTAATCTTCCAGTGAGTATTCTAGTTTAGAGTTCTGTATGTTTTGGAGTCTGTCAGTGGTCATATTAGCAGATGTCTTTCTGACCTTGAACTTATAAAGATTTTCATTTCACTATACAGTAGTGGAATGTGGGCAACATTAAATGCAAATATCTTTTATGTAAAGGTAACACAAGAAGAATGAGACTGCAGTAGGTTTTTGGGGCATGAGTAGAGATTTAATAGAAGTAGATGTGAAAATGTATGTATCGGCATGAAGAAAGAAAAGTCTGAGTGAAAATAGAAACTTTGACAGCAGCAGTGAACGAGCAGTGTTTAGTTTCAGGTCACATTTTGAGTGAACCATGTAGTCTGATTTTAAATATAAAAAAAAAAGCTAGCCAAAAATATTTAAGGGATTCTCTTTCCAAATAAATCTATATTCAAAGCACCAAATACAAGGACTCAAAAGTTATTTTCTGGGTCTTCTAGACTTGGCCATTGAACAGGGGCAGCCCTAGACCACAGGCTACCACCAGTACCCTATCCAGAAACTCAACCAAGGGCTCATTCACCAAAAGTAGCAACCCAGAGGGCGTACTGTGAGTGTGTGGCTCTGGGCTTGTTAGTTTTGTTTTGGAAGAACAGAGATGCCCACAATACCCAAGCAGGCCATTGCCCCATTCTTCACAAGAGTAGCATTTAAACCCATTGGCCAAAAGAATGTCACTGATCTTAGAAAAAAGTCTTAAACCTCTTGCTGCTAAACCCAAATAGAAGATCCATCAGTAAACAATCCACAGGTAGACCCATGATCTTGGACCCTTGTTTTATTGCCAGTACAACGTGAACAGGCCAGTTAGATTGCAAACGTACTGACCAGGACCATTGTCGGGGGATGAGGGACAAATAGAAGAGGGGGGGGGCAAGGATTCCTAGTGCATCATCTGCATACGCTTACCATCTAGCTCAACCATATACAGACACTCAACCAAGCAATGAGCAGGACACAAACGGAAGAAGATCCATGACCCTTTCTCAAATTCAACTCCCTGAGAATGTTGAGCGACCAGCATTTTTTATTTGAAAAGTTTTATATAGCGCTGGCTAGACCCGGAGGTATCAGCGCTTTACATGAGGATCCACAGGTTACAGGTTACGAAAGTTACATCAGTTACAGTTGCAGTTACAAGTATAGGCTGAGGAGAAAAACATGAGATTACACGATAAAGGAAGTTATTAGCGTGTAGTCTAAACCAAGACTTGCGTCATATGGGGAAAGGAAGGAAGGGGGGAAAGGAAAAGCAGGGAAGAGGAATGCAGATAGTGTCAGGAAGGCCGGTGGGGGGGTGTGGGGGGGGGGGGGAGTACTTCAGGGGGAGTAAAACATTGAAATCAAACCAAGAAGCAGACAGATAAAAAACCGTGAAAAACAATGTCCGATGTCCGGCTGGGTAGGTGACGGCCGAGGGGGTGAACCATAGCCAGACTCCTCTATAGCTGCTTGGGACAGCTCCACCGGGCAACGGCCAAGGGTACTCGGGCTCCTCGATAAGGACAAACAATCAAAACATTCAAAACAATCAAAGAGAAAGACAGATGAAGCCGTGTAGAACCGTGAGAACAAGTGTCCGATGTCCGGCTGGGTAGGTGACGGTCAAGGGGGTGAACCAGACTCCTCTATAGCTGCATAGGACAGCTCCACCGGGCAAAGACCAAGGGTTGTCAGGTTCTGCGATGAGTACAGATAGTTTCTGTTTCCGCCCAGGTTTGCTGAAGTGAGGCTGTTGTGGGGGAGGCTTCTACTGGCGGCCATCTTAGTGTCAGGCATTGAGTAATTCTCTTTGTCTTCAAACTGCAGTGGTCTAAACCCTTTGTGGTAGACATGGACTTTGGGACTCCTCTGGAACCACCACACCTTTTCCAAGGGACTCAATGGGGAGCCTACCGTGTTGTAGCTGCAAAGGGGAAAGGCGGCCGCCATTTTAAGATCATATATCTGAAAGAGACACGTTAGTGACAGATTCCTTACCTTAGAATATCCCCAGGCGTCAGGCTGGATCCGGAAAGTTTTTGCGTAGCAGTACCCTTGCGCGTCGGTAGGCGGCGTCGTGCGGCTCCGCGTCCGTCGTCGGCATCGTGATCGCCGGGATGACGTCGCGGGCAGTACTTAGGCGCCGCCCCTGCGCGCTGACGTCAGTTCTTCTTTTTCCGCGCCAGCAAGCGCAGATCCGGGAAGAGCAGTGCCCTGGTCATTTTTTGACCATACTTTTTGGTGAAGTTTTTCACTGTTTTTCTCAATCGACTTCAAGGTGTCGTAGGGATGCCCGGGTTTAAACGTTGCGGCGCCTGTGCTCGGATGATGTCCGTCACAGACCCGCATTGGGAGTGTCTCTTCTGCCTCGGCCGAGGCCACGACATGGAGTCTTGTACCGACTGCCAGGCCCTCAACCCGAAAGCTTTGCGAGAGCGGTCTCGAAAGCTCCTCGAGGCCCGGCATCTCGGCTCCGCGGAAGCCCCGGTGGCGTGAGAGGTCCAGGGGTCGATCGCGGAGTCCACACCGGTCGTCGGCATCGAAGTCTTCTTCGTCCGGTAAGTCGAAACACAAAAAGTCCAAAAAGCATCATCGCTCTAGGACTTCGCCTCGCCGGTCTCGCGACTCGGCTGAGGCCCCTCCCGGCACCGTCCCCGCGGCCCCGGACATGCCTGTGGAGTCGCCCCCGCAATACCCGCCCTTCCCGGGTTCGGGGGCGGATCCGGCCAAAGTGCAGGAATTCCTGTCGGCCATGGCCCGCCTCGGGCCTCCAGGTCCCTCCGGTGCGCCTTCGGGCCCCGCGGGCCCTGATGGGGTTGCTCCGGCGCCGCCGACGGCTCCGGCCCCGGCGTCGCCCGTGCCTCCAGCCTCGATCCCGGCTCCGGCTTCAGCCCCGGCCTCGATCCCGGCTCTGCAACCCCCATCGACGCCGGTCGACCTAACGACACCTCCGCCGGCGCTGATGTCTCCGGTGCCGTTCTCGCCGCCGCCTGGGGCTCCGGGCGGCGTCGTTCCCCAGTTCCTTCCGGCTCCGGACATGGACCCGGACCGACGTCTCTCGACGCCGGTTCCGGCGCCGATGAGACCTTGGGTCCCAAATGTCCCTCCTCCCCCTTATTTTGAACCTGAGGAGGACCAGGAGGACTGGGAGGGGTCTGATGACCCTCTGACACAACAGTGTCAGTACGATGAGGACTGGACAGAGTGTCTAGGGGATGCCAGTGGTCTAGATACTTCCCCTGACACTGGCATGCTGTCTCCTCCCGTGGCTACGGAGGAGGGAGCCAATTTTGCAACGGTGTTGCGTAGGGCGGCTGGAGCCTTACATCTCCAACTCCCTGCTGTGGCGGTCAAGGTTAATCTCTTGACAGAGGTGCTTCAGCCGGCAGCCTCCTCTACGGAGACTGTGCAGCCGTTTAACGACGCCCTCACTGACGTTCTTTTGGGCGCCTGGTCCAAGCCCAACACAGGGGCTCCTGTGGATAGGAACGTGTCCCGACGCCATCACCCAGCTCCGGGCGACCCCCTGTTTCTCTCTGTCCACCCCACCCCTGAGAGCTTGGTTGTCCAAGCCTCCGCTTCCCAAACCGCCTTCCCTACCGCCCTCCGGATAGGGAATCCAAACGCCTGGATCAATTTGGGAAGAAGGGTTTTTCTTCCTCCAGTGCTGGCTTGCGGTCCATCAACACCGCTTGCCTTTTGGGCCGATATACCCACTCCTTGTGGGATTCGGTGGCGAATGTTTTGCCCCAGTGTTCTGAGGAGGTCCAGACACTGCTTTCCCGCGCCATTGCGGAAGGAAGGGATGCGGCCAAATACACAATCCGATGTGGCCTTGATACCGCCGACTCGCTGGGCAGGTGTATTGCAACGACGGTGGCGCTACGACGCCACGCCTGGCTGAGAACCACTGGTTTTTCAGGCGATGTCCAGAATACTCTCATGGACATGCCCTTTGATGGAGTCGGTCTTTTGGGTCCAAAGCAGACCATGCGTTGGAGCGCTTTAAGGACTCACGGGCTACTGCAAAGTCCCTGGGCCTTTCTGCTACACGCCTCCGCTGACTTCTGCTTTTCGCCCCTATCGTGGCCACGGTAGGGGCGCCCTTCACGCCAGCAGCCCAGCCACCGGCCCGCGCAGCAGGCGTCTTCGCGTGGGCGAGGACGTGGATTCCGCCGTGGCGGATCGGGCAACCAGCGTGCGGGTCAGGCCACCACCTCCAACCCGTCCGCGGCCTCCAAACCCTCCTAGTCCCTCCTTTCAGGTGCACAGCACGCCAGTAGGGGGCAGGGTCCGCCATCACCTTCCCCACTGGCGTACCATCACCTCGGACAGGTGGGTCTTGGACATTGTCCGAAGGGGCTACTCCCTCCCCTTCGAGTCCACCCCCAGCCATGCCACCTCAATTCCACCGCATGTCAGGGGATCACTTGGTACTTCTGCAGAAGGAAGTCACGGCCCTCTTGGCCAAGAGGGCCATCGAGCATGTTCCGACCCCAGAAGTAGGGCGTGGTTGCTACTCCCACTACTTCCTGGTGCCCAAAAAGGACAAGGAGGACATGCGTCCTATCTTGGACCTCCGGAACGTCAATCGCTTCCTCCGGAAGGAGAAGTTCAAGATGCTCACCCTAGCTCAGGTCTTGACTGCCCTCGACCCTGGAGACTGGTTGGTAGCGTTGGACTTGCAGGACGCATATTTCCACATCCTCGTCCCTGCCGGCCCACCGGCGTTACCTTCGGTTCACGGTAGGCCTCGAGCATTTTCAGTTCACCGTGCTCCCTTTGGCCTTACCAGTGCCCCTCGGGTGTTCACGAAAGTGATGGCGGTGGTCGCAGCTCATCTGCGCCGGGCAGGGGTTTCAGTCTTCCCCTACCTCGACGACTGGCTGCTGAAGGCGGGCTCGTCCCAGGCAGTCATCTCCCACCTCCAGACTACGGCCGAACTCCTGCACTCGCTGGGGTTCTCCATCAATGTGCCGAAGTCCCATCTGATTCCTTCTCCACAGCTCCTTTTCATCGGAGCAGTTCTGGACACTACGCAGTTTCGGGCCTATCCTCCCGAACGGCGAGTCCGGGATATTCAGGCTATGATTCCGATCTTTCAGCCTTTATCCTGGGTTTCGGTACGGATGACCCTGAGGCTGCTGGGCCTCTTGGCCTCCTGCATCCTGCTGGTCAATCATGCCAGATGGCATATGCGGGCTCTGCAGTGGGACCTGAAGTTCCAGTGGGCGCAGCACCAGGGCAACCTGTCCGATCACGTCCAGATCTCGGAGGGGACTGCAAAACAGTTGCAGTGGTGGCTCTCGAATCGGCAATGGGTCATGGGCAGATCCCTCTCCTTCCCCAGCCAGAACACACAGTTGTGACGGACGCGTCCCTTCTGGGATGGGGCGGTCACATGGGAGAGGTGGAGATCAGAGGCCTCTGGTCTCCGGGCGGAGTCCCGGCTCCATATCAACCTTCTGGAGCTCCGGGCGATCCGACTTGCACTCAAGGCATTCCTTCCTCTGTCAAAGGGAAGGTAGTGCAGGTGTTCACAGACAACACCACCGCCATGTGGTACTGCAACAAACAAGGCGGGGTGGGGTCGTGGACCCTTTGTCAGGAGGCTCTGCGCCTCTGGACATGGCTGGAACATCAGGGCATGTTCCTGATGGTTCAACACCTGGCAGGTTCGCTGAACGCCAGGGCGGACGAACCTCAGCCGCAGGTGCATGATGGATCACGAATGGCGTCTTCACTCGGAAGTGGCGCAAGGACTCTTTCTACAGTGGGGAGAGCCTTGGTTAGATCTATTCGCCACCGAAGAGAACGCGCAATGTCATCAGTTGTGCGCGTTGGAATTTCTAAGGCGGCACTCGCTCGGCGACGCTTTTAGTCACGAGTGGAGTTGCGGTCTATTGTACGCCTTTCCGCCTATACCACTTCTACCCAGAGTGTTGAAGAAGATTCGGCACGACCGGGCCGAAGTCATTCTTGTGGCTCCGGACTGGGCTCGAAGAGTTTGGTATCCCGAGCTACTCAATATGAGCGTAGATCCCCCGATCCGTCTGCCTCTTCGGGAGGATCTTCTGTTGCAGCAGCAGGGGACGGTCCTCCACCCGAACCTGTCCAGTCTACACCTGCTTACGTGGAGATTGAGCGGCGGCAGTTGATTCCTTTCGACTTGCCTCCCGAAGTTTGTGATGTGATTCTGGCAGCCAGGCGTCCCTCCACTAAGGTGGTATACGCCTGCAGGTGGAACAAATTTGTGGCATGGTGCACAGCAAAGGCTGTGAATCCCCTTTCTGCCCCTCTTTCTGAGGTCCTTCTGTTCCTTCTCTCTCTGGCCCAACAGGGTTCTGCCCTGGGTACCATCAAGGGTTATCTTTGTGCTATCTCGGCCTTCCTCAGGCTCCCTGATCAGCCCTCCCTTTTCAAGTCCCCTGTTGTTAACAGGTTCTTGAAAGGCATTACTCGCCTCTTCCCTCCTGTTCCGTTTGTGATGCCTCAGTGGGACTTGAACTTGGTTCTTACCTTTTTAATGTGCGCTCCCTTTGAGCCTCTACATAACTGTCCTCTTCGTCTTCTGACTCTGAAGACAGCCTTTCTGGTGGCCATCACCTCCGCTCGGCGGGTGAGTGAGCTCCAGGCTCTATCTTGCAAACCTCCCTTTCTGTCTGTTCATCCAGACAAGGTTGTTCTTCGGACGCGTCCGTCCTTCTTGCCAAAGGTGGTTACTGCTTTCCACATTGGGCAGACAATCACTTTGCCCACCTTCTTTCCGCCTCCGCATCCTTCCAGAGAGGAAGAGAGGCTCCACCGTCTGGACCCAAAACGTGCGCTCTCCTTCTATATTGACCGCACAAAACACTTCCGGGTGGATGACCAGCTCTTTGTTGGCTACGTGGGCGCCAAAAAAGGTCGGGCGGTGCACAAGAGGACCATCTCCCGCTGGGTTACCTTGTGCATCAAGACCTGCTATTCTTTGGCTAAAAGGAGCCTCCTGTTGGGCTGCGTGCCCATTCCACCAGGGCAACGGCTGCTACCACGGCCTTGGGCCGCGGTGTTCCGCTGCCGGTTATCTGTCAGGCAGCTACGTGGGCCTCGCTGCACACGTTTATGAAGCATTACTGCCTTGACAGTCCGGTCCGGAGGGACGGCTTCTTTGGCCGTTCTGTCCTCCAGGACTTCCTTGTCTGATCTTTGTTCGCAGACCCACCACGGGGTTGGTATTGCTGGGGTATCTATTCTAAGGTAGGAATCTGTCACTAACGTGTCTCTTTCAGATGCACAAGTTACTAACTTGTGTAACGATATATCTGTAAGAGACAGTAGTTAGTGACAGATTCCTACCGCCCCACCCATCCTCCCCGTTCTGCGAACTGATTTCTAGGGCTAAGGACATCCCTTTCAGGGCCCTAGTATTTTTCAGACACCTGTGTCAGCTTCTTGCATGGCTCATGCGTTCCTGGCGCGGAAAGTCGTGTACAGAACTGACGTCAGCGCGCAGGGGCGGCGCCTAAGTACTGCCCGCGACGTCATCCCGGCGATCACGACGCCGACGACGGACGCGGAGCCGCACGACGCCGCCTACCGACGCGCAAGGGTACTGCTACGCAAAAACTTTCCGGATCCAGCCTGACGCCTGGGGATATTCTAAGGTAAGGAATCTGTCACTAACTACTGTCTCTTACAGATATATCGTTACACAAGTTAGTAACTTGTGCATTAAGATATTTTGATTAAGCCATCGTGCACAATGTTGATCCCCGCCCTGATATTAATAGACACTCTGACAAAAAAAAGTGTTTCTGTGAACATTCTTTAGCAAAAACTTTTTGGGAGGATTTTTATATGCAAGATATGTCATGCAAAGTTGACAAACTTCTAAAGATAGAAGCAGTGCAAAGTTTGAAAACTTTGCAGGTGAAAATGTAAACTTTGCCCAACTCCAGTTCTATAGGCGGCAGAATAGCACAAAAACGTTACAGAGAATGTCCTGAACAATAAGTGAGGTTTTTGTAGCATCTTACCCAGCCCGGGAGCATGCAAATCAATACACCACACACGGATGTCTTTACTCCTCAGCATACCATCTCACTCTGTTCTCCGATTATGTCATAACCGTTAATAACCACACCTTAATACCTCCCAACCAGTTACGTAATTCCTCTTGTGAGTCCGCCCAGAACCACAACGGTCCTAGCACCCATAGTCTCGCGACACTACAGGTTTGTAAAGCGAATCTAAGACCATCATGCTTTGCTTGATTGTCAACAAGAGCAAGCAGTCCTATAGGAACTTCAAAGCGAGACTAGCTCATGAATAAACACTCCCTTGTCTCTCTGCCTAAAAGATAAGAGCAGATGCTTCATTTTTGGTTCAGTGATCCCTTCTTTGGCAATAACAAAGTCACTACCCTTGACACGGTGCATGGAGGTCCACTGCACAATAGTTTTCGATTCTTCTCTTATGGTGTGGTGTACCACCTTTGCTATTTTACAAGTTCTTCCTTGACATAAATTCAGGAACTAATGCTAAGTATGCAAACCGTGTTGTAAAGAATTCAAATCCATGATTTCAGTAAAACAAACGAGTGACGCAACTGGTACAGGGGTTGCACGCTTTTAACTTCAGCAAAATAATTATTGGCCCCACACACATGCTGGCCATGCTCAAATCCTTGTTTTTGAAAACCCTGCTACCTCTATTGGATTCACTCTTAAACCCCTCAGTACTTTCACTGTAATATATCAATTTCATTACACCTTCCCAACATTAAATCCACATCGCACTAACCCTCTGCCAGAGTTCAGACAGTTCAGTCCCAAAACATCTTTCACTGTGATTTATAAAAATAACCTACCCTTCTTACCTTCAAAACCCTCTAGCATTTTGACACCTTAGAGTAATTGCCTAAGCATGCTGCATAGAAATGCAACAGCTGACAAATGCCACCCTCAAAAAGGATTACGCTCAATTAAAAAACCAAGCATCCGCTAAACGGAAGATGTAACTTCCTGAGCCTAAGTAGTGTCTTGAAACTAGAATTCCTGTGGACCTAGCCAGTGACTGAGGAATGATCCTATGCAGATTGCTCCAAATGGGATAAAACAAAGCCATTGAGTGAGTAGAAAAATCATACTATTTTAAGGCACCAAGATGAGGTCAGTCTTCTGTGAACTGACCAACCTTCTGGCCCATATTTTTTATGCGTTTTTCTTTTTTTTGTTTTTAAACATAGTATGCATTTCTTTAAGGAAACAATAATTACCAACCCACAACATTTTCATATCTGTAGCTGCACCCACTGATATTGACACTACTACCTCCTCTCTAAGATCCTGATGGCTTCATGCTGGCCCTCAAGAATAAAGCATTAAATCTACTAGTCGAGTCTTACTCCACTACCTGTATCAAGGAGTTCTTTCCAATGCTTGCCTTTGATATTGTTATCCTTGAACAAGGGCAATTCCCGGGAACCATGAAAAAGGTAATCATGACACCTCCCTTGAAGAAAGCCAGTGCATATCCAAAGTAGCTTGGTCATTACAGACCTATTTTAAGTATCTGGTGCCAGAGTAAGAACTTGAATGTGAGATGATATAACTAGAGAAAATCGATCTGTCATCTTAAGCTTTAAACTTTTGCATCACTAATTTGTGAGGTGGTTATGAGCTCACACTTTGAAAGCTCATTGCTGCTCAGGTAATCCTCCAGTTTCTAGAAACAGCCATTGAAAAAAATTCCCAAGAGCCGTGCTGATGGCTGGGTTGAATAGTGCAGTATAGTTTGCACTAACCTTCCCTAGAACATATGAATATACTCCAACTTCCATAAAAGGTCCACAATAGTCCCTTTACTGTCTCCTGTAGCAAAACTGTCAAATAAAAATTCATGCACTTTTTACAAAGTGCCTTTAGTCCCAGGTCACCTTTTGAAACTGGCGCCCTTTTGCATACCAATCGGAGCCCTTGTATCAAATTTGCTCCTGAAAGCCAAATTCTAATGGCGGAAGTACCCAAGTAGGTGATTATTAGTTAAAGACTTTTAATCCTAAACTAGCACAACCCCATTTGAAAATGCCTGAAAATAGAGGTTTTCAGAGATGCCTCTGACTAACTCTGGATGGCTAAGGAAGGGCAACTCATGACAACGTAAATTATGCTTATGCCACTTTATAGGCTTGCCTGCCAGATTAAAGTTACTGCACACACCCTATCCCTTTGAGTCAGATCCTGGGGCCCCACCAAAACAAAAGCTTGGAAATGCATGCTGCTTCTACACCCAATTGATGGCAAAACAAAGGCATTCCAATCCATTAAGCAGCATCCACTTATTGACTAAGGGCACTCAAACTGTTCCTCCAGACTTGCCTTTTCTGGTTGTGGTCCTCATACCCCACTCCCAACTAACCAGCTGCTTACCAGCCTTTCAACTGGCATTGAGGATTCAAGGCACTAGGACCATGCCAATCTGCATCATTCAATTTTGCATGATAAAACAATCAATCTATGACTAAGTCTTATGATGATGCTGAGGGTGATATGTCCGTGCATTTAAAGGATTTTCAAATAAATAGAACTATAACATGCTTTATTGATGCTTGCCTGAAGTGGGAAAGCGGCAGCCAACACCGGTGCGCCAAAGCTGTACTTTATTGGAGTAGCTGTACCATCTGGAACCTTCAAATGGGCACAAGGAGAATGTTAGTCAGAAACATGAATGTATACATTGGCTACAAGATGCGTTTTCATCATCTTATCAGTAATGTAATCTTTACAGCCTGTAACTAAGGCCTTGAAATGTTTGTGTTAGCACCATGCACATTTATTGTGTTGAACTAAACTGTACATTCATTTTTTTACTTCCAGGGCTATCTCCCACCAACCAAAAATGGGGTTGAACCAAAGAGGCCAAGTCGACCAATCAACATTACCTCACTCGTACGCTTGTCTACAACCGTTCCCAACACAATTGTTGTGTCATGGACAGCAGAGATTGGAAGGGTGAGCCTTTTGTGTATGGTTAAATGTTTGACATTTTAAAAGAGCACATTTACTGACGTCCATTGAATATCCCCAGATATGATTGGACAGGCACAGACAGGGGTGAGACCGTAGTGAAAAGACAGTATACCAAACTAAGTCGCACCTTTGATTTTTCTGCCAGGCAGTGAGCAAACAAAAGAACCTCATAGTCCTTTTGTGTAGTCAGCATGTATTTGCATGTTCTGGTCCTCTAACTTTTTCCCTTCTTGTAGCTGATGATAAGATTAAGACTTTGTCTTTGAATTTGTGTGATATTCTTTTAAAGCAGTATTTTGTAAGTAAGACCTTCAGCTTTAAACTTTAGTGTCTTTGTGGGAATATCCTACAGAAAACCATTACGCAAATTCTGAACTGGAATTGTAGGTTTAGAGTTAAAGGGAATCCCTTGGTTCTTAACAGTCAACTAGATTTAGATTATTGAGCTGTTGCCCTTGCACCATTTTGGAATTCTGTGCGATAATGCAGGTTTCGAGATTCACAAAACAATTGCTTTGTGGTTTGTTATGATTAAGCATATCCTTTTCAATAAGCTACTAAACAGTGCATGATACTTTAAAGCCTCTTTCGCTGCTGTGGGCTGGGCTTGCTGTGTAAAATATAAGTCAGATAAGGAATAAACTAAAGCTGTGTAGGGTGAACCACAATTCTAGATTAAAAAGTGGATATTGCACCAAATATCATTTTAAGGGTGTCCTACTTTGGGCTACTGTTCTTTTTTTGGTTTAAGAGCTAGTAAATGTTTGTATCGTATTTGGCATTCCAGAGTTTTTCTATGGCAGTCTACCTGGTGAAGCAGTTGTCTTCTGCGGTCCTACTACAGAGGTTGCGAGCAAAAGGAATTCGAAATCCTGACCATTCAAGAGCACTGAGTATGTATGATTATTCACTTGCCTTCGCTCACTTTTTCTTTGTTTACGTTTCAAATGCAATTGCCTGGGCAGCGCATGCGCTGTCTCTTTGAGACATGCAGTATTCAGGATATGGGCATGAAGCTCCGCCCACTTTCTGCCCATCTTTTTAGTTGGCTTCTGTCCCTGTCCTTTGTAAATGGTGGCTTTTGATTTGTTATTGGGCTTATTAGTTCCTCCTTAGTACCGCCCTATCTTCTGTTGTTGCCTTCCATGAGGATTGGCCCTTTTGCATGTGTTACTCCGTATGTTACAGGGCACTATTTTTTTGAGATAATGCCTGTTCGAGGCATATGAGCTGTAGATCATCTGCGTTAGCATAGATCGCCATCTGGTGTTGGGCCCGGATGTTTGCACTTTGTTTTTCTTCGAAGAAGTCTTTGTAGTCACTGGGTAGGTGACTCCTCCTTTTGGTGTTAGTGCGCATGGGCATCGACTCCATCCTTGGATTGTTTTTTTCCGCCATCGGGTTCGGATGTGTATTTCTGCACTCCGGTTCGGTATCGTTTTCGAACCCCTTCGACGCGCAATCCTCTACCCTCAACGGTACTGTCTTTCGATCGCGGTTTCCCATTCGACGCGCATCGTATAATTTGTGAAAACCTTCGATCTGAAAATTCGAGGCGGGCCATCGGGCCTACCCGTGCCGACCACGCCAGCAGTCGATGGAACCAACTCCATTTAAACTATGTCCCAGGTGTCGTGCTAAGTTTCCACGCACCGACCTGCATCAGGTCTGCAACCTGTGCTTATCCGCGGATCACAACGAGAAGGACTGCGAAGTGTGTCAATCGTTCCGATCAAAGAAAACTCTTCGTGACCGTCGGGCTCGACGTCACGAAATGCAACAAGACAGCGGCTCCGTACCGGACATCTTCGGCGTAGATTCAGAGGTTTCCCGTACAGAGGTAGAGGCCGAGGAAGAAGAACCGGTCTCCGTCTCTGAAGCCGACTCCGACATGGAGGAAGACCCGGACATCACCCCGGGTCAACGTACCGTGAGTACAAACCCCCATGTGCCCACGCAACCCAAGAAAACTAAGGCTCCGGCATCACCCTCGGGCTCGGGTCGACACCGACATAAAGTTTCTAATGCCCCGCCCTCCAGCCCGGCTACGAAACATAAGGACAAGCCTTCGGGCTCGAGCTAGCCCCATTCCGGTACCGAAACAACACCTTCGGCACCGAAACATAAGCCGCCTCATGTGCCACCCCCTAAACCGCCGGCACAGAAGACACCTTCGGCACCGAAGGCCTCCGATCCGAAAAACGCTTCTGAACCGAAATCGTCCACACCGAAATCCTCGGCACCTAAAAGCTCGGAGCCGACACACTCCGCACCGAAACATTCGGAGCCGAAACATCCTGCTCTGAAACATTCGGGTTCTAAACACACCAAAAGTAAGCATTCGGACTCGGAACGTTCGGCTCTCAAAGACCCTCATAAATCTTCCACACCGAAACCCGCTCCTAAGGAGAAAGACACTCCTTCCAAAGAACTACCATCCGAAGACACCGTTTTGGACCCAAAACAAGAGACTCAGTATTGATCCCAGTACTGGACGCCTTACAGCCACTATTCCAAAGAAGCGGAAGCTGGATTTCCCAGAGGACTCTCCTATTCCTCTGAAGAAAAAGGACATGGGAGCTAACCCTTCTCCCCCTTACATACCTCCTTCTCCTCCACGTAACCCAAATTTGCTAATCACACCATCAAATTCACCACCACCCACACTTTCACCTGAACCACAGGATGATGATGATTATGGGGACAGGGATGGGGATGGGGACAGGGATGGGGACATACCACAAAACCAGGACATTCCACATGACACTGATCCATGGGAGGATTACAATAAGGAACCAGATCACAATCATGACCCTGACCTGTATCCCTCCAGACCCTCTCCACCTGATGACAATATAGGCTTTGCACAGCTTATTAACAGGGCTGCTCAATACCACGGGGTGGAGCTACACTCAGACCCTCTAGAGGAGGACTTTCTTGTGGAGACATTCACTCATTCACAAAAGTCCACTAATACTTTGCCCATACTCAAGGGCATGATAAAACACGTAGACGAGGTATTTAAGGACCCAGTCAGAGCCAGAATACTGACACCTAGAGTGGATAAGAAGTACAAGCCCCCTCCTACAGACCCTGTATATATTAGGGGACAGTTGCCCTTAAACTTTCTTGTCGTATCTAACGCCCGCAAGAGAGCTAATTCTCAAACTACAGGCGACGCCCCTCCTCCTGATAAGGAGTCTAAATTGTTAGATGCATCAGGCAAACGAGTGGCCTCACAGGCTGCTAACCATTGGCGAATCGCCAATGCTCAGGCCCTGTTAGCACGCTATGACAGAGCTCACTATGATGAGTTAGAAAAACCCATCCAACACTTGCCTGATGAATACAAGACAAAGGCTAACGACCTCATTCAAGAAGGGAAGCTTATCACCAATACTTCCATAAAATGTGCACTGGATGCAGCAGACACAGCATCTCGTGCCATCAACACCAGCATACTATTACGCAGGCACGCTTGGCTTCGAATCTCTGGATTCAAGCAGGAGGTCCAATCCGCCATACTCAATCAGCCCTTTGATAAAGAGCATCTTTTTGGGCCAACAGTCCACACTACACTTGAAAAAATGAAAAAGGACACCGAAACTGCTAAGTCCATGGGGGCCTTACAATTACCTTCCAGTAGGGGTTCCTTTCGCTGCTCCTTTTATTGAGGTGGCTCAAAAACAGTGTCGTCGGAGACTCCCTCCTCCTCTTATAAAAACAACCAATCCATCTCCTCCAGAGGTTATTTTCGAGGAGGCTACAGGGGAAATAATAACAAGGGAAGAGGCAGAGGTAACTCCACCCGCACTTCCCCTGCCAATAAGCAGTGACTTCCCTCCACTACCCCCCGATCATTTAACACCTGTCGGGGGACATCTCTCACAGTTCCTACCTGTCTGAATTCAATCACCACAGACAAGTGGGTATTACAGATTATCCAGTATGGTTATTGCCTGGAACTTGCATCCACTCCCCCAACTCTCCTTCCAAAAGAGCGTGCAATGTCACCAGAACACCTCACACTCTTAAAACAAGAGGTTCTCTCCCTGTTACAAAAACATGCAATAGAACCAGTCCCATATACTCCCTATACTTTTTGATTCCAAAAAAGGGCAGCTCTCTCAGGCCTATATTAGACCTCAGAAAGCTTATCCTCTATATTCAATCAGATCACTTCCACATGGTCACACTTCAACAGGTGCTCCCGCTGCTTCAACAAGGCGACTTCCTTTCCACTCTAGATTTAAAGGACGCCTACTTCCATATTCCCATTCACCCGGCTCACATGAAATATCTCAGGTTCGTAGTGAACGGTCAACACTACCAATTCAAAGTTCCCCCGTTCGGGGTAACTACAGCACCCAGAGTGTTCACCAAGTGTCTGGCAGTAGTCGCAGCACACTTGAGAAGACAACACATTCACGTCTTCCCTTACTTGGACGATTGGCTAATAAAAGCCAAGTCACAACGCAGCTGCATACAACACACTCACAAAACAGTTCAGCTGCTTCACGACTTGGGATTCACTGTAAACCTCACCAAGTCTCATCTCCAACCCTCCAACACGCAAGCATACCTGGGAGCCACAATAGACACTTGCAAGGCTCTAGCATACCCCAACCCTCTTGGGATACGCAACATACAAACCCTGATTTCACAATTTCAGCCTCAACACTCATTACCAGCCCAAGTGTTCATGAAACTCATCGGAATGATGGCATCTTGCATTCTACTCGTTCCTTACGCAAGACTCCAAATGCGTCCCCTACAGGAATGCTTAATACGTCAGTGGAACCAGGCTCAAGGTCAGTTGACCGATATGGTGTTGGTAGACGGCCGCACCCATCGCTCTCTGCAGTGGTGGAATACACACAACCTTTCCAAAGGGCGGCCATTCGTCGACCCGGTTCCACAAATAGTGCTAACAGCAGACTCATCGCTCACTGGTTGGGGAGCTCATCTTCAAGAACATACCATTCAGGGCATATGGACACTACAACAAAAACAACTCCACATAAACCATCTGGAGCTGCTAGCAATTTTTCTGGCTTTAACAGCTTTTCAACTACATATAGTAGGCAAAGCTGTCCTAGTCCGTACAGACAATATGACAGCAATGTACTACATACAAAAACAGGGGGGACACACTCTCTACAGCTTTCACACCTAGCTCAAAGCATATGGAGATGGGCCATACCTCAAAAGATACATCTCCCAGGAGTAAACAATCAGATCGCAGATCTGCTCAGTCGTCAAAGACAACAGATCCACGAATGGGAATTACATCCTCAAGTACTCCTCCCATTCTTCCACATGTGGGGCTACCCAGAAATAGATCTGTTCGCCACACACCTCAACGCAAAATGCCCAAACTTCGCATCCAGGTTTCCACACCCATTGTCCAAAGGTAATGCGCTATTGATGAATTGGTCAGGAAAATTTGCTTACGCTTTTCTGCCTCTCCCGCTAATTCCATTACTGGTTCGGAAGCTCAAACAACATTCCCTCACAATGATCCTAGTTGCTCCCACATGGGCTCGACAACCATGGTTCACAACCCTGTTGGAACTATCAGTAGTTCCTCATCAAAAGCTACATCTCTCCCACAAGCTTCTCACTCAGAACCATGGAGAGATAAGACATCCAGATCCCAGTCAACTCAACCTTGCGATCTGGCACCTGAAATCATAGTTTGGCTACCTTAATCTCCCGCCAGACTGCATGAACGTCATTAAAGAAGCTAGACGCCCTACCACAAGGGCATGCTATGCAGCAAAATGGAAACGATTTGTAATTTATTGTACTAACAATCAAATCAATCCGCTAGATGCTTCAACTCAAAACAGCATTTGCTATCTATTACACCTACAGCGTGCTAATTTAGCATATACATCTATACGATTACATCTTGTCGCAATAGCGGCTTACCTACAAAACAGGCAACACTTGTCTTTGTTTTGTGTACCTGTTATCAAAGCTATTATGGAAGGACTCAAAAGAATCATTCCTCCTAGACTTCCACCTTCTCCTGTGTGGAATCTTAATATAGTTCTTACAAGGCTCATGGGCCCACCATTTGAGCCTTTGCACAAATGCGAACTACAGTTTCTATCTTGGAAGGTAGCCTTCCTCATAGCCATCACATCTCTTAGAAGAGTTGGTGAGCTCCAGGCACTAACCATACAAGAACCATTTTACAGATTCACCAAAATAAAGTGGTTCTTAGGACTAACCCAAAATATTTACCCAAAGTCGTTTCTGCTTTTCATCTCAACCAGTCTGTTGAGTTACCCGTGTTCTTTCCTCAACCAGACTCAGTAGCAGAACGTGCTCTTCACACACTAAACGTGAAAAGAGCGATACTTTATTACATTGAAAGAACCCTAATCTTTTAGGAAAACTAAACAACTTTGTTGCTTTTTCCCCACCACATAAAGGCAATCCCATTTCAAAAGCAGCTATTGCACGATGGCTAGTTAAATGCATCCAAATATGCTACCTTAAAGCTAAACGCACCTTAACTGTTCCCCCTAGAGCGCACTCTACACGCAAACTAGGGGCTTCTATGGCATTCTTAGGGAACATACCCTTAGATGACATCTGCAAGGCTGCAACATGGTCTACACCACACACATTCACAAAGCACTATTGTGTAGATGTGTTAGCAAAACAACAAGCTAGTGTGGGCCAGGCAGTTTTAAGAACGCTATTTCAGACCACTGCAACAGATACAGGTTAACCACCGCTTGGGGAATAACTGCTGTGTAGTCTATATCTGAAAGAAACACATAGTGATAGATTCCTTACCTTAGAATATCCCCAGGCGTCAGACTGGATCCGGAAAGTTTTCGTCAGCAGTACCCCTGCGCGTCGGTAGGGGCGTCGTGCGGCTCCGTGTCCCTCGTTGGCGTCTTGGTCGCCGAGATGACGTCGCGGGCGCTACTTGGACGTCGCCCACACGCGCTGACGTCAGTTCTTTCTTTTTCCGCGCCAGCAAGCGCAGATCCGGAGAGAGCGGTACCCCTAGTGTTTTTTTACTAAGTTTTTGGAGATCTTTTTCTCACCCTTTTCGAGTCGATACGACTCCTGGTGCAGTTAGGGATGCCCGGGTTTAAGTCCTGCGAGGACTGTCATCGGATGATGTCGGTGACGGACCCGCACCGCGTGTGTCTCTTCTGCCTGGGGCGCGACCACGACCCCAAGTCGTGCCCCGGCTGCCGGTCCATGGCGCCGAAGTCTTTGCGGGAGCGGTGCCGAAAGCTGCTTG
Source organism: Calotriton arnoldi (assembly GCA_963921515.1). Classification (NCBI taxonomy): domain Eukaryota; kingdom Metazoa; phylum Chordata; class Amphibia; order Caudata; family Salamandridae; genus Calotriton; species Calotriton arnoldi. The sequence goes on along the minus strand of CAWUFW010002036.1, from coordinate 1,604,283 downwards.
AAGCCCAGCAGTCGGCTCCGTGCCGTGTGAGGTCCCGGTCCAGAGGGAGGTCAAGGGACCGTGCCTGGAGTCATCGGCGATCGTCGGGATCGAAGTCTTCGCACTCGGGGTCAGGTAAGACGAAGCAAAAGAAGTCCAAGAAACGTCATCGTTCTCAGACTTCCCTTCGCCGGTCGCGCGACCGGGCTGAGGGTACGGGTGGTGCCACCCCCGCGGCTCCGGCTGAGTCCATGGAGTCGCCGCCCGACTACCCGCCCTTCCCGGGGTCGTCGGCGACTCCGGCCCAGATACAGGACTTCCTGTCAGCCATGGCTCGCCTCTTTGGGCCGTCGGGTCCCGCCGGTGTGCCTTCGGGCCGTCGGGTCCCGCATGGGTGTCCTTGCGTTTACTCGCCGGCGGCTCCGGCCCCGGCGTCGCTGTCGGCTCCAGCCTTGGCGCCGCAGGACACCCTTGGATCCAGGCCTGGATCCCGGTCGACGCCGGTTGACCTTATTACGCCTCCACCGACGTCGACTCCACCGGCACCAATCCTGACTCCGCCCGCTCCTCGGGACGACGTCGACCCCCAGCTTCAGCCCCGAAGTGGACGCGGCGTCGGTCCGGCGTCGACCGATGCCGTTCTTGACGCAGTTTGGGGATTTCTATCCCCATGTCCCTACTCCTTATTTTAGGCCTGTTGAACAGCCTGAGGAGCAAGGGGAGGATTGGGAGGGGTCGGACGACCCTCTCGCTGCAGCCTGCAAGTCTGAACAGGACTGGGCTGAGGAATTGGGGGACGCCAGTGGTCTGGATACCTCACCAGACCTTGGCATGCTGTCTCCTCCTACCGTGGCTACGGAGGAGGGAGCCAGTTATGCAGTGGTGTTGCGTAGGGCGGCGGAGGCCCTACACCTCCAGCTCCCTACTGTGGCCGCCAGGACTAACCTCCTGACAGAGGTGCTTCAGCCAGCAGCTACTTATGCGGAGCCGCTGCTGCCCTTTAATGAAGCCCTTTCGGACGTTCTTTTGGGCACTTGGTCCAGGCCCACCACAGGGGCTCCTGTGGATAGGAACGTGGCCCGGCTCCGGGTGACCCCATTTTCCTCTCCCAACACCCCACTCCCGAGAGCTTGGTTGTCCAAGCCTCTGCTTCCCCAACCGCCTTCCCTTCCGCCCCACCGGATAGGGAATCCAAGAAGCTGGATCAGTTTGGGAAGAAGATTTTCTCTTCCACCAGCTCTGCGCTGCGGTCCGTGAACACCGCATGCCTCTTGGGCCGTTATTCCCACTGTCTGTGGGATACGGTGGAGAACGTGCTGCCCCAGTGCCCGGAGGAGGCCCGGCCTGCTCTCGCCCATGCTGTTGCAGAAGGGAGATACGCAGCGAAGTTCATGATCCGTTGTGGTCTAGACACCGCCGACTCACTGGGCAGATCCATTGCAACGACGGTGGCGGCTCGCCGTCATGCCTGGTTGAGAACCACTGGATTTTCAGGGGATGTCCATAACACCCTTATGGACATGCCCTTTGATGGCCGTCGCCTCTTCGGCGACAAAGCGGACAGTGCGTTGGAGAGGTTTAAGGACTCACGGGCTACGGCCAAGTCCTTGGGACTCTCGGCAGTCCGCCCTCCTCCGCCTTCCGCTTTTCGCTCCTTTCGTGGCGCAGGAAGGGGCGCCCTGCAGCGTTCGCAACAGAGCCACAGGCCGGTGCAGCAGTCATCCCAGCGCGGACGCGGGTTCCGCCGTGGCAGACAAAGGGGCCAGCGGGTGGGTCAGTCAACCACCACCCCAGCCACCACTGCCTCCAAACCTTCCTAGCCGAACTTTCAGGCCCATCAAATGCCAGTGGGCGGCAGGCTCCGCCATCACCTCCCCCACTGGCGCACCATCACTTCGGACAGGTGGCTTTTAGAGATAGTCCGGAGGGGCTACTCCCTCCCCTTCGAGTCAACCCCCCCAGCCATGCCGCCTCAATACCACCGCATGTCGGGGGATCACTTGGTGCTTCTTCAGCAGGAAGTTGAGGCCCTCTTGCCAAGGGGGCCATCGAGCGCGTTCCGACGCACGAAGTAGGTTGTGGTTGTTATTCCCACTACTTTGTGGTACCCAAGAAGGACAAAGGCCTGTGTCCTATCTTGGACCTCCGGAACGTCAATCGCTTCCTCCGCAAAGAGAAGTTCAAGATGCTCTCTCTAGCTCAGGTCTTGTCTGCTCTCGACCCACAAGACTGGATGGTAGCGCTGGACTTGCAGGACGCCTATTTCCACATCCCTGTCCTGCCAGCCCACCGACGTTACCTGCGGTACACGGTAGGCTACGAGCACTTTCAGTTTACCGTGCTCCCCTTTGGCCTTACCAGCGCCCCTCAGGTGTTCACCAAGGTGATGGCAGTGGTCGCAGCTCATCTGCGCAGATCAGGGGTCTCAGTCTTCCCCTATCTCGACGATTGGTTGTTGAAGGCGGACTCGCCCCAGACAGTCGTCTCCCACCTCCAGACTACGGCCGACCTCCTGCACTTGCTGGGGTTCTCCATCAATGTGCCGAAGTCGCACCTGATTCCCTCCCAGAAGCTCCTCTTTATCGGAGCGGTTCTGGACACGGCGCAGTTTCGGGTCTATCCTCCCGAACGGGCGAGTCCGGGATATTCGGGCTCTGATTCCCATCTTTCAGCCCTTGTCCAGGGTTTCGGTCAGAGTGACTCTGAGGCTGCTGGGCCTCATGGCCTCCTGCATCCTGCTGGTCAATCATGCCAGGTGGCATATGCGGGCTCTGCAGTGGGACCTGACATTCCAGTGGGCGCAGCATCAGGGAAACCTGTCCGATCACGTCCAGATCTCGGAGGGCACTGCACAACAATTGCAGTGGTGGCTCACGAACCAGCATTGGGTCGACGGCAGATCCCTCTCCCTTCCCCAACCGGAGCTCACAGTGGTGACGGATGCGTCCCTCCCGGGATGGGGCGGCCACATGGGAGAAGCGGAGATCAGAGGCCTCTGGTCTCCGGCGGAGTCCCGGCTCCATATCAACCTTTTGGAGCTGCGGGCGATCAGGCTTGCACTGAAGGCATTCCTTCCCTCTGTCAAGGGGAGAGTAGTGCAGGTGTTCACTGACAACACCACCGCCATGTGGTACTGCAACAAACAAGGTGGGGTGGGGTCGTGGACCCTCTGTCAGGAGGCTCTGCGCCTCTGGACATGGCTGGAACATCAGGGCATGTCCCTGGTGGTTCAACACTTGGCAGGTTCCCTGAACGCCAGGGCAGACTAACTCACCGCAGGTGCATGCTTGATCACGAATGGCGTCTTCACTCGGAGGTGGCGCAAGGTCTCTTTCAGCAGTGGGGAGAGCCTTGGTTAGATCTATTTGCCACCGAAGAGAACGCGCAATGTCATCAGTTCTGCGCGTTGGAATTTCCAAGGCGGCACTCGCTCGGCGACGCTTTTTGTCGCGAGTGGAGTTGCGGTCTGTTGTACGCCTTTCCGCCTATACCACTTCTGCCCAGAGTGCTGAAGAAGATCAGGCGCGACCGGGCCCAAGTCATTCTTGTGGCTCCGGACTGGGCTCGAAGAGTATGGTATCCAGAGCTACTCAGTATGAGCATCGATCCCCCGATCCGACTGCCTCTTCAGGAGGGTCTTCTGTCGCAGCAGCAGGGGACGGTCCTCCACCCGAACCTGTCCAGCCTCCACCTCTTTGCGTGGAGATTGAGTGGCGAAAGTTGATTCCCTTCGACTTGCCTCCTGAAGTTTGTGACGTTATTCTGGCAGCCAGGCGTCCCTCTACTAAAGTGGTATAGGCCTGCAGGTGGAACAAATTTGTGGCATGGTGCACAGCAAAGGCTGTGGATCCCCTTTCTGCCCCTCTTTCTGAGGTTCTTCTGTTCCTTCTTTCTTAGGCCCAGCAGGGCTCTGCTCTGGGCACTATCAAGGGCTACCTTTCTGCTATTTCGGCCTTTCTCAGGCTCCCTGATCAGCCCTCTCTTTTCAAGTCCCCTGTTGTAAATAGGTTTCTTAAAGGCATTACACACCTTTTTCCTCCTATTCCTTTCGTGATGCCTCAGTGGGACTTGAATCTGGTTCTGACGTACTTGATGTGCGCTCCTTTGAGCCCCTTCACAACTGTCCTCTTCGTCTTTTAACGTTAAAGACTGCCTTCCTGGTGGCCATCACTTCCGCCAGGCGAGTGAGTGAGCTCCAGGCTCTTTCCTGTAAGCCTCCTTTCCTTTCAGTCCATCCGGACAAGGTTGTGCTCAGGCCCCGTCCTTCCTTTTGCCAAAAGTGGTTGCGGCCTTTCACATTGGGCAGACTATTACCTTGCCCACCTTTTTTCCGCCTCCGCATCCTTCCAGAGAGGAAGAGCGGCTCCACCGTCTGGACCCAAAACGTGCGCTTTCTTTTTCTCTCAACCGCACACAGCAGTTCCGGGTGGATGACCAGCTTTTTGTTGGCTACGTTGGCACCAAGAAAGGTCGGGCGGTCCATAAGAGAACCATCTCCCGCTGGGTTGCCTTGTGTATCAAAGCCTGTTACTCTTTGGCTAAAAAATAACCTCCGGTGGGGCTGCGTGCTCATTCCACCAGAGCTACTGCAGCCACTACTGCATTGGGACGAGGTGTCCCCCTGCAAGACATATGTCAGGCAGCCACGTGGGCCTCGCTGCACACGTTTACCAAGCATTACTGCCTGGACAGCCAAGTCCGGAAAGACGGCTTCTTTGGCCGTTCTGTTCTCCGTGACTTTCTGGTGTGATCTTAGTTCGCAGACCCACCACCGGGGTTGGTATTGCTGGGGTATCTATTCTAAGGTAAGGAATCTATCACTGTGTTTCTTTCAGATGAACAAGTTACTTACCTTCGGTAACGATATATCTGTAAGAAACATTAGTAGTGATAGATTCCTTACCGCCCCACCCATCCTCCCTGTTCTGCGAACTGATTTCTAGGGTTAAGGTCATTCCTTTCAGGGCCCTAGTTTCAATGCACCAGTGGTCAGTATCTTGCATGGCTCTGCGTTCCTGGCGCGGAAAGTCGTGTACAAAACTGACAGCGTGCGTGGGCGGCGTCCAAGTAGCTCCCGCGACGTCATCTCGGTGACCACGACACCAACGACGGACGCGGAGCCGCACAACGCCCCTACCGACGCGCAGGGGTACTGCTGACGAAAACTTTCCGGATCCACTCTGATGCCTGGGGATATTCTAAGGTAAGGAATCTATCACTACTAATGTTTCTTACAGATATATTGTTACCGAAGGTAAGTAACTTGTTCGCTAACGCATATGATCTACAGCTCATATGGCTCGAACGGAAAATGCTACTTACTCAGTATGCATCTGTTCTTGACATATATAGCTGTAGATTCATATGCACCCACCCGCCTCCCCGGGTACCTCTATCTGTTGCAGTAATATCTTACTTGGATACATTCTACATGGACATCTCTTTACTACTCTTACTAACTCCATCATCACCCGTTATGGCAAAACAATCTAAGGATGGAGTCGATGCCCATGCGCACTATCACCAAAAGGAGGAGTCACCTACCCCATGACTACAAAGACTTCTTCGAAGAAAAACAAAGTGCAAACATCCGGGCCCAACACCAGATGGCGATCTATGCGAACGCATATGAATCTACAGCTGTATGTGCCAAGAACAGATGCATACTGAGTAAGTAGCATTTTCCTTTTCGACATTGCTGTAGCAGCCATGGCACGCGCTCTTTCCGGCAACTCGTTCTGGCTTTAAAGTGCATTGTGACAATGCAGAGGAAAATGCAGTTTTTTTTTATTGTACCGTATGTTCGTTCAGATTGCTTGAGGTAAATGAGTTGGTTTTTTTTCGTGTGTACTTTTGTTCGGATGTTAAGTGCTTTAAGCATGGCATACTGTCCCTTTCCTGCATCCCATTCTGGCTTTAAAGTGCAAGCAGTCCGGCACCCCGCGCTTCAGCAGTGGCAGCCGCACACACCACTCGCAGGACAATGCCATTGAGCAATAATGGCAGCCGCTTCTTGTTAACATAAGGTGCCATGCCTGCTTTAGTGTGAAACATGCCTGGTATGCTTGCTTTGTCTTAGAGCCTTGATGCGTTGTGTAGTTGCTCCAAGCATGCCTGCTCTTCATGCCCTTTTCCTTTCGTCTCTTGCCAGCTAGAGCCTGCCTAAGCACGGGCTCGTGTTACACACCCTTCCCTCAAACGGCAGCTAGACCACTTCCTAATTACAAGGCCAGCATGTGATTAAGGTACCGTAGCGGACTACCCTGGACAAGGTGAAGGACCTGCACAGGCACGAGGCGCAAACCCCCTCATTAAGCAGCCTTACTCCTTTCACTCTGCACAAAGGCGAGGCGCCATGCTCCCTTGGGCAGGGCAGCGGCCTTGCCTGTAAACTACTCCCTGTCCAGGAACAAGTAGACATAGCATTGCAAATGCGTCCTTATAGCTCTAGACACGGGCAGGTAATTTCAGGCGGCGCTTTTCAGCTGCAAATGTCATGTTCTCGGCCTGAGATCGGGCCTCCTAGCTGCAGCTGTAGACATAAAAACTGTCAGGCGCCGGCTTCCTCACTGCACATGTGATGTAGCTATATATAGTACCCATTGAAAGCCAGGCTTTGTCACTGCAGATATATGCCTGCTGCATGCCCGCAGCTGCAGACAGCTAATTTCAGATGGTGGCTCTTTCGTTGCATATGGGCATCTGCTGTAGGTACACAGCCAGTCTCAAGCTGCACGCTTGTCAACTTTGTGAGACCAAAATTAGGATTTGTCAGGTTTTAAAACTATTAAATAGCATAAGGATGAAATCACTGAAAATTACACTTGTTGGTCAGAGGATGACGTAACATGAATTCACTCTGTTTTTATTTAGCTGAATACCTCTGCCCAAAACCTCCCCAAAAACGAACATGGGAGAGGAAGTGGCACAACAGCCAGAGCTGCCGACTTTGGAGCTTGGGAACCAGGTTCCAGTCTCGGTATCCACTCAATATCCTGTGATTCTGGGCAAATCACTCAATCTCCCAGTGCCTACCAAAAATGAATGTGTAACTGGTACTCATGTAAAGTGCTCCAGGTCGAGTTCGCCCTATATAAAACTGCAAAAAAAAAAAAGTAGTTTTGGCAAGCATGGTGCTGCATCACGTGCACCTGCAGACACTAACGTGTTAGGCCTCCTTTCATATGTGCTGGCGATGCAGATACAGAGCGCCCCCGCTGCATAAAAATGGCGTCCTTCTCTACTGTATTTTCTTTTCCACAAATGGCTATCTTTGTTACATTTTCCAAACTATAATGGCATCAAGTCCACGCCTCCAGAAAGGGCTGAGTTAACGCTTGCAGCTGGTATCTGTTGTGGTTGATAAACTACAAGTTCAAATCAAGGCAAACTCAGTCTTCCATCCGGGGCACAAGTGCGAACAAGCATTTGCAATGCAATATGTCTCGCATTAGTGAAACTTTGAGCTATTAGCGTTGCAAATGCTAATTTTTTTTTTATAATATCCCAGCAGTAGGATAAGTAATAAAAACAAATTCCACTAAGCAAGGAAAGGGTGCAGTGCCACAGGCTGTAACTAGGTGTCCCTGTGGAGTTGGTAATGGACCTCTATTCACATAAGGTACTGCACCCTTAATGCAATTATAATTAGAAAAATTGCAGCTGAGCATGCGTTTCCATTTGTTTTTATTACAAGTGAGATTTTTGCTAGCTTGCATTTTAAAAATGCACCATTTAAATAAACAACAATGGTGCATTTTTAAAACGCAAGCCAACAACCTGAAAGCTTGTGCACGGTGGTTTAACCAGCTTCAGTTGTGAAAACCAATACAAACATTTGATATTACAAATGCAGAAGTAGCCGTTGTATGAATAACCAACATTTCGATGCTGTTGGAAATACCGTGCAGGTCTGATGTTTTCAATTTGACATTTTCCTCCCCTTTGCCTAAGTGCCCGTTGTAGTTAAAAAGCACAGTATGCACAATACTAATAACATAGCCTCTCTTTGTGGAAACACTCGTATATAGATCCCAAATAATCTGCAATTGTAACATAATTTGATGTAGATGTGAAGGCATTTTTTAAACAAGCAATGGCACCGGAGGAGTGAGTGGGGATGGGCAAGCAACTACAACTTCAAAGCGGCAATGACGATGTAAAGTAACGTATAATACGCATGGGTAGCGGTACAAATAATTGCCAAATGACTAGTTAAGCTTTGCAATGCAGCAGTTGCCCTGTAGCTGGACACAATATCTGAAGAGTATCTGTTGGAAGGTTGGATCCTTCTGCATGGTTACCCCCATTTTCTGCCTGGTGTTGCTATGTTTTTCTGACTAGCCTTACTGGGATCGTGCTAATCGATATCCCAATCTCTGTGCTTCTTTCCTAAATTGGACATGATGAGTATTTAGGAACCCCCCTGATTGGCCACTCATGTACCTTTGTAAGTCCCTAGTATATGGTAATAAGGTACCCAGGGCATAGGTACACCAGGGGTCCCCCATGGGCTAAAGCATGTATTATGCCACCCATAGGGGACCGCTCAAATTGTGACTGCAGGCCTGCCATTGCAGCCTGTGGAAGCTGGCTCTAGCACCACTTACGACTGATATAAGTGTTCGAGGCATGTGAGCTGTAGATCACAGCTGTAGATCACATGCTGTGCATAGCCCGCCATCTAGTGTTGAGTCCGGATGTTTGCACTTTGTTTTTGTTCGAAGAAGTCTTTTCCAGTCACGAGGTAGGCGACTCCTCCTTTCGGTGATAGTGCGCATGGGAATCGGCTCCATCATTAGATTGTTTTTTTTCTGCCATCGGGTTCGACTGTGTATTGCTGCGCTCCTGTTTGGCACAGTTTCTCGGCCCTTTGACGCGCAATCCACTACCCTCGACAGTATTATCGATCGCGGCTTCCCATTCTTCGCGTAACTCGCCTCAACTCAAAACAACTTCGATCGTAAAACTCGTGGCGGGCCGTCGGGCCTACCCGTGCCGACAGCGCCAGCAGTCGATAGAACGGACTCCTTTCAAGTTCTGCCCCGGGTGTCGTGCTAAGTTTCCACACACCGACTTGCACGAAGTCTGCAACCTCTGCTTGTCCCCAGAACACGACGAGAAAGACTGCGACGCGTGCCGATCGTTTTGATCGAAGAAAAAGGTTTGTGACCGTCGGGCTCGACTTCACGAGATGCAACACCAAAGCGGCTCCGCACCGGACATCTTCGGCGAAGATTCCGAGACAGAACATCGCGCTCAAGGAGCCGAGGAACAAGAACAACATGTCTCAGTGTCCGAAGCCGACTCCGACATGGAAGAGGAGGAGCAGGTTACTCCGGGTCAGCGTACCGTGAGTAAAGATACCCCCTTGGCCCCCCAACAGTCAAAGAAAAAGGCTCCGGTCCCTCCTCTGCCTTCAGGTCAAGGTCGGCACCAACAAAAAGTTTCCGACGCCCCGCCCTCGGGCCCAGCTCCGAAACACAAAGACAAGTCTTCCGGCTCGGGCTCGAGCTGCCCCCATATCAGTGCCGAACCGACACCTTCGGAACCGAAATTAAAACATCTCCTGGTAACAATTCCACCGTTACCGAAGAATCAACCTTCTGCACCGAAAGGCTCGGACCCGAAACCTTCGACGCCAAAACCGGCAAGTAAGGAAAAAGACACTCCGTCTAAAGAGCCTCGGCCCGATGCTCTGCCTTTGGATCCGAAGCAGAAAAAACTGGTTATACACCCTGATACAGGACATATCCATGCCACCCTTCCAAAGAAACGTAAAATGGACCAGCCAGAGGATTACCACATTCCTCTCAAAAGGAAAAGTGTGGGTACTAACCCTTCTCCCCCTTACATTCTACCTCCTTTTCCCACTGATCCTAATTTACTTATTACACCCTCAAATTCACCACTACTATCACCAGACCCACAGGATGACTGGGATGGGGATGAGGATCAGTATAGGCCACAGGACATCGACCCTTGGGAGGATTTTCATACTGGCCCCAATATAGATAATGACCCTGATCTGTATCTGTCTAGACCCTCCCCACCTGATGATAACATTGGATATATGGAGCTTCTGATAACATTGGATATATTGAGCTTCTTAACAGGGCTGCTCAATATCATGGGGTGGAGCTCCATAAAGAGATGTTAGAAGAGGATTTCCTCTTTGAGTCCCTTACTTCCTCTCAAAGAGCCACTCATACATTGCCAATGCTTAAAGGCATGTTAAAATACACAGATGACCTATTTAAAGATCCTGTGAGGGCAAGAATTAGTACACTTAGGGTGGAGAAAAAATATAAGCCTGCCCCTACTGACCCTGCTTATATCAGAGGTCAGTTGCCCTTAGACTCGCTTGTGGTTTCCAACGCTCGTAAGAGAGCTAACTCACAGACTACAGGTGAGGCTCCTCCTCCCGATAAGGAGTCTAAGCTCATTGATGCCTCTGGCAAGAGTGGCTTCACAAGCAGCCAATCATTGGCACATTGCCAATGCTCAAGCTTTGCTGGCTCGCTACAATAGGGCTCATTACGATGAGTTGGAAAAGCTCATGCAATTTCTGCCTGATGAACACAAGTCTGGGGCTAATGATCTTATCCAAGAAGGTAACTCCTCACCAATACATCTATCAGGTGTGCCCTAGACGCAGCTGACACCGCAGCCCGTGCAGTAAATACTAGCGTACTCCTACGCAGACATGCTTGGTTGAGAATTTCAGGATTCAAGCCTGAAGTGCAAACCTCCATTCTCAACCAACCATTTGATAAAGAACATCTTTGACCCAGCGGTTGATACCTTGCTAGAGAAAATGAAGAAAGACACGGAGGTCGCAAAGTCCATGGGGGCTCAGCAGTTACCTACCAATAGGGGTTCCTTTCGCCGCTCCTTTTACAGGGGTGGTTCCAAAAATGTATCCACCGAAAATCCCTCCTCCTCTTACAAGGGCAATAACCAATCCCCGCAAACAGTGACTTCCTGCCATTACCCCCCGATCATTCCACTCCTGTCGGGGGACGTCTCTCCCAATTCCTACCTGTCTGGAATTCAATAACCTCAGACAAGTGGGTACTACAAATTATCCAGTATGGTTATTGCCTGGAGCTTACAGACACTCCCCCAAATATTCCTCCAAGATCACATGCAATGTCACAAGAGCATCTTACCCTTCTAAGGCAAGAGGTTCTCTCTCTGTTGGAAAAACATGCTATAGAGCCAGTCCCATTACAATACCAAGGGACCGGAGTATACTCCCTGTACTTCTTAATTCCCAAAAAGGACGGCTCGCTCAGGCCTATATTAGACCTCCGAGAATTAAATCTATACATTCAGTCGGAACACTTTCACATGGTCACACTCCAACAAGTACTTCCACTCCTTCAGCAAGGCGACTTTCTGTCCACTCTGGACTTAAATGACGCCTATTTCCATATTCCCATTCACTCTGCTCGCCGAAAAATACCTAAGGATTCTGGTAGACAGCCAACATTATCAATTCAAGGTCCTCCCATTCGGAGTAACTACCGCACCCAGGGTTTTCACAAAATGCCTGGCAGTAGTCGCGGCTCATCTAAGAAGACAGCATATCCATGTCTTCCCTTATCTAGACGACTGGCTCATAAAAGCCAGCTCGCAGCAAAGCTGCTTACGCCACACTCGAAAAACAGTGCAACTACTTCACCACCTTGGGTTCCCTGTAAACCGTACCAAGTCTCATCTCCAACCGTCCAACATACAAGTGAATTTAGGAGCCACAGTAGACACTGGCAAAGCTCTAGCGTGTCCCAACCCAGTCAGAATCCGCAACATGCAGACTCTAATCTCTCAATTTCAGGCCCAATACTCATTATCAGCTAGAGTGTTTATGCAATTGCTAGAAATGATGGCGTCTTGCATTTATTTATTTGAAAAGTTTTATATAGCGCTGGCTAGACCCGGAGGTATCAGAGCGCTTTACATGAGGTAGGACATTGTTTTCAGAACATTGTTACATAGTTACATCAGTTGCTGGAGCGTCGCAAAATATAGAAAGGGAAACAGTATAACGTAGTTACATGAGTAACAAAAGCATAGCATAAGAAAGAAACCGGCAAGGGGAAAAAATACTTCAGGGGACACAGAAAAGTCAGGCTGGAAGAGGGGAGGCAGACAGAGTCACGGAGGGAGGAGGCAGGGGAGGGAAAAGAAAAACAACGGGGAGACGAGGAAAACAATGTCCGATGTCTGGCTGGGTAGGTGACGGCCGAGGGGTGAACCAGAGCCAACTCCTCTATAGCTGCATAGGACAGCTCCACTGGGCATCGGCCAAGGTTGCTCAGCCACCGTGGTGTGAACAGACGGTTATGAGGATAAGTGAGAAACAAGTTACAAATTACATCAGTTACAAGGGCATGTTACACAGATGTTACTAGAGCATAGAATAGCACCAACACATAGAAAAACAATGTTACACAGTCACATGAGCAAACAGGGTATTAGATAACAGAGACACATATCCTAGGGGCATAGAAGGTAAGGGGGGAAAGAAAAAGGGATAATCGTTCCTTACGCAAGACTCCAAATGCGCCCCCTTCAAGAGTGCTTAGCTAGTCAGTGGAACCAGGCTCGGGGTCAGTTATCAGATCTAGTGTTGGTGGACGGCCGCACCCATCGCTCTCTGCAGTGGTGGAATACACGAAACCTTTCAAAGGGGCGGCCCTTCATCGACCCGGTTCCACAGATAGTGCTAACAGCAGACGCACCGCTCACTGGTTGGGGAGCTCACCTCCAAAAGCATACCATTCAGGGCATATGGACTCTGCAACAAAAGCAACTCCACATAAACCATCTAGAGCTGCTAGCAATTTTTCTAGCGCTCCAAGCATTTCAACTTCATCTACTGGGCAAAGCTCTCCTGATTCGCACAGACAACATGACAGCAATGTACTACATACAAAAATGGGGGGACACACTCTTTCCAGCTGTCACAATTAGCTCAGAACATCTGGAGATGGGCCATAACTCACAAAATATATCTCCTTGCAGAACACCTTCCAGGAGTAAACAACCAGATTGCAGATCTGCTCAGTCGTCAACGACAACAGATCCACGAATTGGAACTCCACCCTCAAGTTCTCCTCCCATTCTTTTAAATGTGGGGCTTCCCAGAGATAGATCTGTTCGCCACACATCTAAACGCAAAATGCCCAAGCTTCTCGTCCAGGTATCCACACCCATTGTCCAAAGGCAATGCACTATGGTTGAACTGGTCAGGGATATTTGCTTACGCTTTTCTGCCTCTCCCACTCGTTCCATTAGTGGTTCGGAAGCTCAGACAGCAGTCCATGACACTAATCCTAGTTGCTCCCACATGGGCCGGTCAACCCTGGTTTACAACCCTGTTGGAGTTATCAGTAGTTCCTCACCAAAAACTACACATTACTCCCAATCTCCTCACTCAGAACTGTGGAGGAATAAGGCATCCAGCTCCCACACATCTCAACCTTGCGATCTGGCACCTGAAATCTTAGAGTTTGGCTACCTCAATCTTCCCCCAGACTGCATGAATATCATCAAAGAGGCTAGACACCCTACTACAAGAGCATGCTATGCAGCCAAATGGAAGCGGTTTGTGATATACTGTAATAACAATCAAATCAATCCGCTGGACGCTTCAATCCAAAACATCATTTGCTATCTGTTACATCTACAGCGTTCCAATTTAGCGTACACATCTATACGCTTACATCTTGCTGCAATAGCTGCATATCTGCAGAACAGACAACATCTGTCTCTTTTCAGGGTGCCTGCTATTAAGGCATTTATGGAAGGACTTAAGTCATTCCCCCAACACGTCCACCTGCTCCAATGTGGAACCTCACCAGACTCATGGGTCCACCTTTTGAGCCATTGCACAGATGTGAACTGCAATTTCTCACTTGGAAGGTAGCTTCCCCTCATAGCCATCACATCTCTGAGGAGAGTGGGTGAGCTTCAGGCACTAACCATAGAAGAACCATTTTTACAAATACACCAAAACAAAGTGGTTCTTAGGACTAACCCTAAATTCCTACCTAAAGTCATTTCTGCCTTTCATATCAACCAATCTGTTGAGTTGCCTGTGTTCTTCCCTCAACCAGATTCCGTGGCAGAACGCGCTCTTCACACTCTAGATGTGAAAAGAGCATTACTATACTACATTGAAAGGACAAAACCTTTCCGTAAGACCAAGCAACTCTTTGTTGCTTTTGCTCCACCACATAAAGGCAATCCTATATCAAAATCGGGTATTGCACGGTGGATAGTCAAGTGCATTCAAACATGTTCAAACGCACATTGACAATTCCCCCTAGAGCGCACTCCACTCGCAAACTAGGGGCCTCTATGGCATTTTTAGGAAACATACCCATAGATGCCATCTGCAAAGCTGCAACATGGTCTACACCACACACATTCACAAAACACTACTGTGTAGATGTGTTAGCTAGACAACAAGCTAGTGTGGGCCAAGCAGTTTTACGTACACTATTTCAGACGGCTGCAACAGCTACAGGTTAGCCACCGCTTTGGGAGTTACTGCTATATAGTCTATGCACAGAATGTGATCTACAGCTCACATGCCTCGAACGGAAAATGCTACTTACCCAGTATGCATCTGTTCTTGGCATGTAGAGCTGTAGTCTCTCATGCGCCCACCCACCTCCCCGGGTACCTGTACCTGTTGCAGTAATATCTTACTTGGATACAATATAAACGGACATCTCTCTTTACTACTCTTACTAACTCCATCATCACCCTCTGCGGCAAAACAATCTAACGATGGAGCCGATGCCCATGCGCACTATCACCGAAAGGAGGAGTCACCTACCTCGTGACTGGAAAGACTTCTTCGAACAAAAACAAAGTGCAAACATCCGGACCCAACACTAGATGGCGGGCTATGCACAGCATGCGACTCTACAGCTCTTCATGCGAAGAACAGATGCATACTGGGTAAATAGCATTTTCCTTCCTTAGGGGTGAGTTATAGGTTTTAAGTGCAGTGACCTCCAACATAAGGCAGGCCTTTCAATCCTGAAGGCAGGCTGCTCGGTTATAACTGTGAGGGTGCCCCTGTATGGGCAGGACAGCCCTACAATCCACGGAGTCCATTCTCCTGGGTTGTAAGTGCATCAGCCATTACGATATATAGAGTGGCCATTCGTCATTACATGATGGCTAAGTAAACTGGCTGTAACAAACCCTGTCGTGTTTGGTATTAAACATGTTGGAATCATACCCCAACATTATAAACAGTGTTGGAGGTATGATTCCATGCACTGTAAAGCTCCTCTGGGAGGCCCTCAGTGCTCCTGGTACCAGTCTTCTAGACCCAGACCTCAAACTATGGCTGCTGCTGACCAGAGACACAATTCTGCCCTCCTGCTGCTGATCCAAGCTCGAGCAGGGGTAGGCAGGACAATGGATTTCCTGTCACAGGAAGGTGTGACCATCTCCCAGACAGGAATTAGTGTATTGGGGCAGGGTGGGGACGATTGCCAGCACCACTAAACTACTTTGAAGGGCACATTTGGTGCCCTCCTTGCATACTCCAGTTGAAACCAGCCCAGGGAGCCGTTTGCTCCCGCTCTGGCGCGAAACTGGACAAAGGACATGGGAGTGTCCTCCCCACTGTCCAGCCCCTCCTGTGGGAGGGTCCCCTGAATCGTCCCAACCCTTTCCTTGGGCTAATTAAGGGCTTACCTGTGGGTGGTTCCTTAGTTTCGTCGTGGGACAAGATTCAGATCCGAAACCACTTCATCTTCAACCGGCTGGACTTCGCTTTGGAAACCGAGACTGCAACTGGGAAGACCCCTGCTGTTCCTGGTCTCGTCATCCTGGCAGTCTTCTGTGCCTGTGCTCCATACAGGTTCTTCTACAGGCCTATGGACATCCAAGACACCCGAAGGAATCTCCCTTGAAGTGAAGGAGTCACTTCCCTGCATCTGCAGGCACTGCACAAAGCTGACTGGTGTGCTGTTCCCGAGCTCCTATGGACTCCGAAAGGCTCAGGAACACAGTTGGTGGTTCTGCAAGTCCCTCGAGGCCTGCCTTGTCTTCACAGCAAGTGTGAAGCCATTATCCCTTGTAGGAACCACTGGAGCAGTACCCCTGTGCACTGCGTCGACTTGCCGTTGTCAAGGCTTATTGACTCTCTTCACCAGATATCTTCGGGCTCCAAGAAGCTCCAACCTCCAGCATCTCCTGCAGCCAAGATCTTCGCCTGCACTGCATCCTCTGCACCGTGGGCCTTCATCCTTTGATGAGCTGCTCGAGGTCCTCTTGCTAGTCCTGTGCCTTCGGCCCATGGGTCCTCTTGAGGGTATTCTTTGGCTCCAGTGGGCTCCCCTGCTTGCTCGGGCCTGCTCTGACTTACCTGCTTGTGGAGAGTCACTTGGACCTTGCTGGTCCCGACACTGCACCCTTTTCGACTACTACCATTTTGGTTCATGTTGCAAAGGCTTGTTGGTGCCCCTGCCAGACACTGACCCCCTGGCTCTTGACATTCGATTTGGGACAGCTCGTGAATGGCTCCTGATCTTCCACAGCGTCACCTAGTCCGCACAGCTGCAACTTCAAGGGTCCCCTCTGCTTGCAGTTACCTCTCATCTTGAATCCACCTTTGGGTTCCACCTGACTCTTTCGCCTTCTTCGCAAGTGGCATTTTCACTGAAGTCCTCCATTGTGGTCTACGGCGGTTTCCGACGTCACTTCTCACCTATGCACCCGGCTTCCCTGGTGTCGGTAACATGGTTCCCGGGCTCTCCACTGGTGAGGTGACTCTCCAACCTTCCATCTTCCACGGGGTTCGCTGGAAAGTGTCCTTCATAAAAACTGCAGTACTGGTAAAACAAGCCGCTTTACACTCCTTCTGGACTAAGCCTGAAGTCTCCTCTCCACAGCTACCACTTAGAGAGCTTTCTAAGGTTGTCTAAGACCACTAAAATCACCATAAGGGTTTCTGGATTAGTGCAGGGTGCTACTCTTACAGAAGTGAGCACCATATACTAAGCCAGCCTCCTACAGTATCCGTGAGTGCTGAAATTGTATTTTATAATCTGGCCCCTTCTGTACCTAGCCTCACATCTGTGGACTATAGGTAGCTATAACAAGCCCACAATAAGCCCAGCCCAGAAAAAGAAACCTGAAACAAGCCCAAAACGACGTTTCGAGCATGAATCCTTTTCTGGATTCACATGCTGTGCATTATTCCGGAATTGTCTTATTTTTCTTTTCTTTCTTGTTTTGGTCGCTGTCGACCACCATTTGGCACCAAGTATGTCCCCTGTGTGACGTCAGACGGTATCCTCGAGATCGACGTGCATGGTAGCCATCTTGAGATTCTTTTTTCCGCCTTTGGGTCTGGAAGCAAGACTGGAAGCTCTGTAGATTTTTCCGAAAAAACTTCAAGAAAACAGAAGAAATATTGCCGAGAAACCTCATCGTTCATCGACGCCGTAACCGGGACAGGAGAAGAGCTCCGGTGCCAACACCATAGGGGACCCCATCTGTCCACAAATGGCGAGGTAGGGGACATGGAGAATACCACCTTCAAGTTCTGCCCCAAGTGCCACCACAAGTGCGCTCCACGCAACCCACACGACGTCTGCAACCTCTGCCTGCCCAAGGACCATTAGGACAAGGACTGTGAGGCCTGCACGGCGGTACTGTCGAAGACACTTAGAACTCGCCGAAAGCAAAGAGAGGCCCACTACGCCATGTTGTCGCGGACTGTGAAGAAAACCTCTCTCAGAGACCTGGTTTTCTCCAGCGACGAGGAAGAACAGCGAGCACCAGCAGAACCAACGCATGAGGGATCGGACGTCTAGGTTGTAGAAGGTGTCTCTGAAAAAAAACACACCCAGAAGGTGAGCGATCCATCAAAGAAGACTGAGAAGGTAAGACACCATAAACATCCGTCGGAACCGAAGGGCCACGAACATAAGGCGCGCATGGCAGCCCCAACGCCGAGCAAAAGGGCGATCGAGGGTCAGCCGCGATTAAAAGAAACCCAACCAAAGGTTACCGAGGAGGAAAAATCTCCGAAAAAGCCGAAGCCAAGGGTCGAACACAAACCCGCGAAAAAGACCACAACACTGTCGAAAGCTAACGTCGACGCTGCTAAGAAGAGAAAATCTCCGGTCTCCGACACCGAGAGGGCTCTCTAAGTCGAAAGAAAACGACTCTAGAACGAAATGGCGACACTCCTCCAGAAGAAGAGGGAGTTCGACGCGTCGCTGAATGAATTTCGAATCCCAAAAGTACCGGTCGCCGACCAGGAGAACGTCGACGCCGAAGAGGCAGAAGATGCTGAGGGAGAAGAAGGTATCTTCGACTCACCCCCTACCCCAGAACCTCAAGACGAAGAACCCGAGGAACTCAGGGACGTACCTAAAAAGGAGGGAATCTCCGAAAATTTCGAGGATTCGTAGAACGATCTCAACACCGAAATCCCAGAGGAAGAGATAGGCAGTGATCCTTCGAAAGCTTCGCCTCCAGACGACATAGCTTTCTACAATGACCTAGTCAAGAGAGCAGCAAATCAATTTGGAGTCGCCCTAGAGGAAGAAAAAAGAGACATGGTTCCTCCTAGAAACCGTGGCCCCAGCTACCAAGGAAACTCAATATCTTCCACTGCTGACTAGCATTCTGGATCAAGGCAAGGAAGCTTTCAAGGAAACAGCTTCAAACAAGGGGTTAACCCCCAGGGTAGAAAAGAAATATAAGGCCTCCTCGAAATATATTCAGGGAAACACAGTGCCTGACTCAATTATTGTCACCACAGCCAGAAGGAGAGCTAATGCAGTCTCCAACACCGGCCCTCTACCAGAAAAGGAGAGTAAGAGGATGGACATGGTGGGGAGAAGAATGGAAAAGGAAGCAGCAACACAGTGGCGCATTGCAAATTCCAGTGCCCTACTGAACAGGTACGGTCACCATCAATAGGATGAGATAGAGGAGATCCTTAACAAACTCCCTGAAGAGGACAGGAAAAGAGCAAGATCTATTGTCCAAGAAGGAAAGAACGTGGCAAACACTTGCCTTAAGTCGACTTTGGATGCATCAGATACTGCTAGTCGGCAAATGTGCACAGGAACCATTCTGAGAAGACATGCATTGCTCAGAATATCTGGTTTCAAACAGGAAGTTCAAACCTCCATCATCAATAGACCATTCAATGGGGAGGCACTGTTTGGAAAGGAAGTGGATGAATCCCTTCAACAGATTAAAAAGGACAACGAAACGGCAAGGGCGATGGGAGCATTACAGCAAAGAGGTTCTTTTAAAAGGGGTGGATTCAATAACAGAAAGCCCACAGGTAGAGGCAGCTTTGGTCAGGGACAACAAATGTCACAGCAACCATAAGGCCAGAACCCAGGACAACAAATAGGTCAACAGTCAGGCTACCAAGGTTGGTAGAAACAGCCCTTTCGAGCGAGAGGCAATGACAGAGGGAGAGGCCAAACCTCAAGAGGAAACTGACTCCCTCACAAACAAGGACCCACACAAAACACCAGTGGGGGGAAGAATATCCTTGTTCTTCAAACAAAGGAAAAATATCACAACAGACAATTGGATATTAAATTTGGTAAAGTACGGGTATTGCATAGAGCTGACAAGAAAACCACCTGCAAACCCACCAAAGACAAAAAGATTTCTGAAATCGGAACACATACTGCTAAAGGCAGAGATCAAGGAACTATACCAAAAACAGGCAATAGAATTTGGTACCAAGGCAAGAATGGTTCAAAGGAAACTACTCACCATATTTCCTAATGCCCAAACAAGACCTAACTCTAAGGCCAATCCTGGACCTAAGATTCATAAACAAATTCATACTAACACAATGCTTCAAAATGTGTACTCTTCAAGAAATAATACCACAAATTCAAAGGGGAGACTACATGGCAACAATAGACCTCAAAGACGCCTACCTACATATCCCTATGAACAAAGGACACAGAAAGTACTTGCGATTCCTGCACAACAGAACACATTACCAATTCAAAGTCCTGCCTTTTGGAATAAAGTCAGCTCCACGTGTATTCACAAAGTGCCTAGCCGCGGTAGCGGCACACCTAAGAAGAGAGGGAATCCACGTCTAGCCTTATTTGGACGACTGGCTAATAAGGGCACATTCAAAGTAAACATGCCACAAACATGTTCAAACAGCTATCCAAACACTGCAAACACTGGGTTTCTCAATAAACCACAAAAAATCTTCAACAAAACCAGAAAGGGAAAAACATTCCTGGGAGCCATACTGGACACAACAAAGGCAAAAACGTACCTCACACAAGCCAGGATACAAGCTATCCAAATGGAAACGACCCTCTACCAGAGGGGACCATCTCTGACAGTGAGGAAGGTCATGAAACTGATGGGCATGATGGCATCATGCATCCCACTTATCCCTCACGCCCGCTTACACATGCGCCCATTCTAAGAATGGCTTATCAACAGCTGGTCCCAAGCCACAGGGAGTTGGGAGGATCCAGTGGTTGTTATACAAAGGGTGCAAGCAGAGATACAATGGTGGGCATCCAACAACATAGCACAGGGGAGACCTTTCAAAAACCCAACTCCATCTGTGACAATCACCACAGACTCATCCCTCAACGGTTGGGGAGCACACTGCAACCAGCTGAAAGTACGTGGTCAATGAAACAAACCGGATTCAATAAAACACATCAACTTCTTGGAGATGAAAACGGTCTTTCTGGCACTGAAATCATTCTAGAAGCACATTCAGGGGAAGACTATCCTAATCCAAACAGACAATACAACAACAACGTTATATCTGAACAAACAGGGAGGTACAAGGTCCTTTCCCCTCAGCAAACTTGCGCAGGAAATATGGCAGTAGCTCAGAATATCAATCTACAAACAGTACTTCTACCAGGAGTACACGACATTACAGCGGACCAGCTGAGCAGACAGAACTGCTCCCACGAATGGGAGTTAAAACAACAAATGGTACAATACCTTTTCAATCTTTGGGGGACACTAGTGATAGACCTGTTTGCAACCATACAGAACAAAAAATGCCAGTCCTTTGTCTCGAGGTTTCCACACCGCCTGTCAAAGGGAAATGCACTTTCACTCAACTGGTCGTAGACATTTGCTTACCCCTTTCCACCAATATCCCTGATGCAAAGAGTGTTGCAAAAAGGCCAGGAACAAACATGATTCTCATTGCCCCTCAATGGCCAAGACAGACATGGTTCTCAACCCTCCTAGAACTATCCAAGGGGGAGAGAGTCAAGCTCAAAGCAGACAGGGACCTGCTAACAATGCAACAAGGCCAGATCTTTCACCCGGAACCAGCAATGCTGCACCTGGCAGCCTGGCGCCTGAGTACATAGAATTTGGCCACCTTAATCTGCCTCTTCGAACAATGGAAATTCTAAAAGAGGCAAGAAGGCAGTCAACAGGAAAATGCTATGCAGCAAAATGGAAGCGATATACCACCTGGTGCACTGCTAACAATAAGGTTGATTCAATCGACACGCAAGAAACAGTAATTACATACCTCACTTACCTCCTAGATAGCAACATCAACTACTCCAGCATAAAGGTGCACCTCGCTGCCATAGTAGCATATACAAGAGGAAGGACATGTAAAAGCTTCTTTACAAGACCTGTAATTAAAAGATTACTAGAAGGAGCAAAAGGATTGCTCCACCAAGAGCAGCTCCAGTACCCACATGAAGCCTAAATACAGTACTATCGCAACTAATGACAAAACCCTTCGAGCCCATGCATGCAGCGGACCTCAAACACATTACTCTAAAAAACAGTTTTTCTCATCGCTATTACGTCCCTAAAAGAGTAAGTGAGCTACAAGCTCTAACAATACAAGAACCATACTTACAAATCCACAAGGATAAAGTAATCTTAAAGACAAACCCACACTTCTTACCAAAGGTGGTATCAAAATATCACTTGAATCAAAATATCATCTTACCGGTTTTCTTCAAAAACCCAAAAACGAAAGGGGAAAGAAGCATCCATACCCTGGATGTAAAGAGAGCGTTGCTGTACTATTTACAAAAAACAGAACAGATCCAAAAAACAAAACAATTGTTTGTTACCTACGCACATACCAACACAGGATCACCAGTCTCAAAGGCTACTATTGCAAGATGGATAGTACAAACCATCCAATCATGTTATGCCAATGCCAAAAAAGAATTAACAATACAGCCAACAGCTCACGCCACAAGAAAGAAAGGAGCAACTCTGGCTTTCAGGGCAAATGTACCCATTGACTCCATTTGTGCAGCAGCAACATGGGCATCATCACACACGTTTACAAAGCATTACTGCGTGGACATACAAATGAGTAAGGAAGCTCAAATTAGACAAATGGTGCTTCAACACCTGTTTGCAAAGTCTTCCTTTCACCACAGCCTCCCAAACATGGAAGAAACCGCTACATAGTCTAATGCACAGCATGTGAATCCAGAAAAGGATTCACGCTGCAAAACGAAATGGCTACTTACCAGTAGGAGTAGTTTTGCAGCTTGAAAAATTTTCTGGATTCACATGCGGCCCACCCGGCCTCCCCTACAAGGAAAATAAACAGGTGGGGAAGCAAAGGATTAAACCAGTTATTCAACAACCATCTCAAGGACTGCAAAATATGAATCAGATCAGAAAAAAGAATCCGAAGATGGCTACTACGCACGTCGACCTCAAGGATACCGTCTGACGTCACACAGGGGACGTACCTGGCACCAAATGGTGGTCGACAGCGACCAAAAAAAAAAGACAATTCCGGACCCAACCACTACATGGCGGAATAATGCACAGCATGTGAATCCAGAAAATTCTTCAAGCTGCAAAACTACTCCTACTGGTAAGTAACCATTTAGTTATTATGACATTGATGTGGCGTAACATACAGAGCTGCTGACTTTGGCACTGGGGACCCAGGTTTGAGTCTCAGCTCTCCTGTGCCTACAAAAATAAATGATGATTTTAAAAATAAAATTAAACAATGGAAGACTCAGCCGGCAATGGTTGAACTTCATTTAACTAGTAAACAAGATAAGCCCAAAGCGAATGCTGACTGTAACACTAAAATTAAACAATGACAGACTCTGAATACAGACGGAAGCCGCCAATGGTTGAAATCCCTATACCCCGTAAATACTAAAGATAAGCACGAATCACGTTGTTGTCGGAATTAAGCAGCAGCAAGCCACAAAGAAAAAAACGAGTGCTCACAGAGTATCATAAATAACATTAAGAGCACATGTAACGGGACAGTCCTCATGGGAGGTTACAAAAGCCCAAAAGGAGGGACAATTATGCATGTTGACCAAACAAAAGCAGCCATTTAGGAAGGGCAGTAACGGGAACCAATGAAAAAGACGGGAGGTGCTGCAAGCCCATATTGTAGATACAGCATTTCTCGATAACAGCGCTTGCGCTGCATAGGCGAGACCTAAAGAACACGCCTATTCCAGTTGATGAAGGATTTTGGCACTTTTACTTCAATAAGCTATATGCTCCAACTACTACTAACCTTCCTAACCCGAGACTTTCTTCCACTTTAACTCATTGCCACCCCGAGTTCACTCAAGATTAAATTGTTAACATTATTTCAGAACTTAACAATAGTAGAGCTAAGGGGCAGGACGGTATAGCTGCATGTCTTGTTGAAGCCGATTCCTCTTTATGGGCTGGAATCCTGTAGGCATTTTTGAGTTACTTCTTGAAAGCAAATGTAATTCCTCATTCCTGGCAAAGTAGTAACGTTGTCTCTCTTTACAAAAAAGGGCAGCATAATCTTCCAAAATGCTACCTCCCAATCCAAGGGTGTAGCCTGTAAATTAAAATACCCCCCATTTTGATCCTTGCCTCGAATGCTATCAGGTGAGCGTAACAAATAAGCTGTGCCCAGCCTAGATGAGCTCCCTTCATCCCACCTTCCTTCCATCTATCGCTCCATCCTTTAAGACTTTCATGCATCCATCCATCTATCTTTTCATGTTTCCATCCAACAATCCTTCATTTACCATTCGGTATATCCGTTCTTTCATCATTACTCTTCCATCAATCATTCTTTACTTTTACTCCCACTTCGTCATTCATTCATCCATCCTTCCATCCATTCTTTTTCATCCATCCATCATTTCACCCTCCTTTTATCAATTCACTTCCATTTGTCCATACTCATTGTTCCAGCCTTTCATAATTCCAGCCATTCTTTAACCCACGCATGCAAATATTGTTTTGAGCTACCATTAGTCCTTTCATCCATGCCTGCATCTTTTCATGTGTATTTGCCTTCCTTCTCGTCAGTTTTTTTTCTTTTTATATGCCATTCATTTCACTCTTCCTTCCTGCTCTCACTCAGTCTGAGTAGCACAGCCTGTGTATTGTGGCCCTTTTTGCAAGGAAAACAAATGCCCATCTAACTGGCATTTAATTGTTAAAATACAGCAAAAATCAGCGTTCAGTAGGCCCATTAAGCTTCTTGATCTTGGTGGCACTACACCTGCTGCACTTATGAAGGCTATGCCTCTGCAAACTATTTTCCTCTCTTTCCCTTATTTCACCGCCTGGGCCTCTTTTTCTCTGATTGAATTTGCATCCTGGACCTCGATTTCAGTTTGCTTTACACTGCGTTTTTAAGAGCTTGTGTGCAGAGGTGCAGACATACAAGGCTTGCAAATATTTGTGTGAACACCACCCCTGCCTAACCTGAGAAAGCGGGGCGTTCACTTCGTCACTGCCCCAATCGAGACCAAGACTTATCCAGGCCGCTGGGTGAGTCCATCCCAGCGGCCTGGATAAGTCTCAAGATGCTAGAATGCTTTCTCCCCCTACCGTGGCTACGGAGGTGGGAGCTTCCTACCTAATGGTGGTGCGGAGGGCGGCTGAGTACCTTGACCTTCAGCTACCCTGGGTGGCAGTCAAGACTAACCTCTTGTGAGAGATGCTGCAACTGGGAGGCTTGACGTTTGAACCCTTACTCCCATTCAGTGACACCCTTACTGACATACTTTTGTATACCTGTTCCAAACACAGCACAGGGGCTCCTGTAGAAAGGACGTTTGCCTGCCGCAATCGCCCCGAACCTGGGGACTGAAACTTCGTAACGCAACAACCTACCCCTTAGAGCTTGGTGGTGCAAGCCTCAACCTCCTAAGACGCTTTCCTTATCGCTCCTCCCAGATAAGGAATCCAAGAGGCTGGACTCATTTGGGAAGATGTTTTCTTCCACCAGCCTGGCATTGTGGTCCGTGAACACTGCATGCCTTTTCGGCATATATATATATATATATATATATATATATATATATATATATATATATTCACTGAAAAAACCATAGGTTTCAGGCACGTTATAGTTAGAAATTAGCATTTAAAAAACCTTTGAAATTCACTGAAAAAACCATAGGTTTTAGGGACAGTTATAGTTAGTTGGACATTTCACTCGTACAAAACCCGTGAAATTCCCCCGTTATAGTTAGTTCAGCTAACTATAACTCGCGCCCCGCAATGCACTGCTGATGACGTCACATATTACATCACTCATGACATGGTCAGTGACATCACTGATGACATCACTGATGACATCACTGATGACATCACTGATGACATCTCAAATGACATCACTGATGACATCATGCAGTGACTGTTTCTGTAAAGTTTAAATATTTTTAATATATATAGGAAAAGACGTATTGAAGAATGAGTGGGTGTAGAAGTGTCTGTATGGATGATTTAGTAGGTGCGTGACTGACTCTATAAGTGAGTGATTTAACGTATCTTACTGAATGCATGGGTTAGTGACTAAACTGGGTGAATGTCTGTATCCGTCTGTCTGTTGCTGTGTAAGTGGCTGCATGTGTTTGTGAATAGCTACATGAGTGTCTATATGAGTTATTGAATGGTTGTCTGAGTATCTGTATGGGTGCCTGAGTGTTTGTGTGGGAGGGGTGTGTGCGACTCTGTGCATAGATGTGTGAGTGCGTGATTCACTGGGTGGATGGTTTCAAGAGTGCATCTGTGATAGACTGTATGGGTGGGTAAGTGTGTGTAAGAGTGTGTTAGTGAGTGAATGTATGTCCCAGTGGTACATGTGTGACTAACTACATATGTGAAAGGCAGTATATATGTGTATTGGAGTATATAAATAGCTATAAGCGAGAGTGAGTGATTGTGATAGTGGCTGTATGGATGAGTGTGTGCTTGTATCAGTGATTGTATAAGAGCGTAACAATGTGCTAGTATTTGTATGATTAAGTGAGCTGGTGTGTGTATAACTGTATAGGTGAGTAAATGGCAGTGTGTTTAATTATTTGCATGACTGACTAGGTGTGTGAGTACCTATATGGATGAGTGGCGGTGTTTGAGTGTCTATATAGGAGTAAGAGTGCATATGATAGTCCTGTACTGCGTGACCATAAGTATGAGTGACTGTACGGGTGAGTGAGTGGATGTGTGTGTGTAGACCTAAGAATCAGTGAGTGGTTATGTAGTTATTGGTGTTGGAGTGTCTATGGTTTTGCGAATGGCAGTCTGTAATTTAGAGTGGGTGTATCAAAGGTTATATTAGGGTGTGAGGAGGTGCATCAGATTATCACGTGGATGATGTCGTCAGTGATGTCGTCAGTGATGTCATCAGTGATGTCACTGACCATGTCATGAGTGATGTAATATGTGACGTCATCAGCAGTGCATTGCGGGGGCGCGAGTTATAGTTAGCTGAACTAACTATAACGGGGGAATTTCACGGGTTTTGTACGAGTGAAATGTCCAACTAACTATAACTGTCCCTAAAACCTATGGTTTTTTCAGTGAATTTCAAAGGTTTTTTAAATGCTAATTTCTAACTAAAACGCCCCTAAAACCTATGGTTTTTTCAGTGAATTTCAAAGGTTTTGTAAATGACAATTTTTAAATGTATTAATTGTTATATTTATTTTTTTGATACTGATTTACTACATTTTTTAAAACTATTTATTTTTAGATATTTTATTTATTAAATTACATTGTAATTACATTATACATTACATTACAAAATATACTTTCTCAGAATGAATTACTTTAGTTTAAATACTTTGCAAATAGGCAATAGAGTTTTAAGTACAGTAGTTACAGTTGTTGCAATGGGCAACACAATTTCAAACACAATGCAACATTGAGCTCAATGTGAATTTCTAGTTAAATGCAATTAGTTACTTTATGGATTACTTTTCTAACCACAGGACTGGATCCTAGATTCAGTCCTGGGACATCTCCTGTAAACAGTTGAGTAAAAGCGTTTTGGTTACAGTAGTGATTTTTAAGGAATATTATTGTATTTTAAAAGTTGACACTTAGAAACTTTTTCACATAGAATCACCAATGTTATCCTATGGGAGGAAATTCACTTAGCAGGTAAGTAGTGTTATCGTTACTTTTTCTTACTCAGTGTTGGATCCTGGATCCAGCACTGGTGCATCTCCTGTAAACAGTTGAAAGAATGCGTTTAAGTCATACAGGCGATTTTTAAGGAATATTTGTAGTTTGTGAAAATCGACACTTTGAAACTTTTCTGCTGAAAACCAGACAATGGATTCCTATGGAAGGAAATATAAGTTACTGGTAAGTACGGTTAGAATTACTTCTCAGGGTCAGTGCTGGGCTAAAAGATGCAGCACTGGGTTCTCTCCTGATAACAGGTGAGTAAATCGGAATTCGTAGTTCGGTTGATTTTAGAGGAATATTATAAAGTTCCAAAACTCCACACTTAGAAGAATTTCCAAGTGAAACCAGTCAATGTTAGCCTATGGAAGGAAATTCAAGTTGCTGGTAAGTACGGTTAAAATTACTTTTCAGGATCAGTACTGGGCTGAAAGATGCAGCACTGAGGTCTCTCCTGATAACAGGTGAGTAAATCGGAATCCGTATTTCGGCTGATTTTAGAGGAATATTATAAAGTTCCAAAACTGCACACTTAGAAGAATTTCCAAGTGAAACCAGTCAATGTTAGCCTATGGAAGGAAATTCAAGTTACTGGTAAGTACGGTTAGAATTACTTTTCAGGATCAGTACTGGGCTGAAAGATGCAGCACTGAGGTCTCTCCTGATAACAGGTGTGTAAATCGGAATTCGTATTTCGGCTGATTTTAGAGGAATATTTGTATGTTTCAAAAATTGACACTTAGAAACTTTTTCAGCAAAAAGCAGGCAATGATATCCTATGGAAGGAAATTCAAGTTACTGGTAAGTACGGTTAAAATTACTTTTCAGGATCAGTACTGGGCTGAAAGATGCAGCACTGAGGTCTCTCCTGATAACAGGTGAGTAAATCGGAATTCGTATTTCGGCTGATTTTAGAGGAATATTATAAAGTTCCAAAACTCCACACTTAGAAGAATTTCCAAGTGAAACCAGTCAATGTTAGCCTATGGAAGGAAATTCAAGTTACTGGTAAGTACGGTTAAAATTACTTTTCAGGATCAGTACTGGGCTCAAAGATGCAGCACTGAGGTCTCTCCTGATAACAGGTGAAATCGGAATTCGTAGTTCGGCTGATTTTAGAGGAATATTTGCACAATGGTGAAGGAAGGGGGTGGGGCCTGAGGTGACATGTCTGCAAACACGCACTGTGGCGCATTTTAAGTTGGAGAATTAATTCCTCCTCAATCCCGAGGGTTCCTAGGGGCCAACTGGCCCACCAGATACCTCCAGTATGCGCCAGAGAGCTGCGTTGCAGAGAGGTGTTCAGAGGCCACGCCCCTTTTACAACACTCTGCAACGCAGCTCCGTGGCGCTTACTGGAGGTACCTGGTGGGCTAGTTGGCCCCCAGGGACCCTCAGGATTGAAGGGGATTTAATTCCCCATCTTAAAACGCGCCTTGGGGCCTGTTTGCACACATGTCAGCTGAAGCCCCGCCCCCTCCCTTCACCACTGTGCAAACGCGCCCTGTGGCGCGTTTTAAGTTGGGGGATTCAGTCCCCTTGAATCCTGAGGGTCCCTGGGGTCCAACTATCCCACCAGGTACCTCCAGTAAGTGCCACAGAGCTGCGTTTCAGAGAGGTGTAAAAAGGGGCGTGGCCTCTGTACACCTCTCTGCAATGCAGCCCCCTGGCGCATACTGGAGGTTCCTGGTGGGCTAGTTGGCCCCCAGGGACTCCCAGTATTCAAGGGGAATTCGTTCCCCCTCTCCAAACGCGGCAGGGGGTGCGTTTGCAGAGTGGTAAAGGAAGGGGGCGGGGCCTGCGGCACGATCGTTTTTTTTTGTTTTTTTGTTTTGATTTTTTTTTTTCCTTGAAGGGGGGCTGTGTGGCCCCCCTGCCTTTTTCCTTTTTTTGGGCCTTGGGGACCCCATCCCCCAGGGCCTTACCCCTTTTTTTTTTTTTTTAAACGGGAAGGGGGCCGCGTGGCCCCCCTCCCATGGCCGATTCCGGCCCCGGGGACCCCATCCCCCGGGGCATGGCCACTCTTTTTATTATTTTTTTAAGGAGGGGGGCTGCGTGGCCCCCCTCCTCAGGCCTCCTTTTGCCCCGGGGACCCCATCCCCCGGGGCAGGCCTTTATTTTTCTTGTTTTTTTTCTTGTTTTTTTTGGGGGGGGGGAGAGGGGCCGCGTGGCCCCCCTCCCGGGCCACTACTTGCCCCGGGGACCCCATCCCCCGGGGCTGGCCCTCTCCGTTGGGGACCGTGGGGGTCCCCAATCCCCCACCGTCCCGGCATTGCTTTTCCACATGGGGAGCTGCTGACATGCAGCTCCCCATGTGGAAAGCAATCTGCTTTGCTTCATTGAAGCGAGAGCAGGTTTCCCTGCTCTCCCTTCAATGAAGCAAAGCAGTTTGCAATGGCAGGACGGGAGCCGCGAGGCTCCCGTTCTGCCATTGCAAACTACAGTGTCCCGGGGTAGGCACCCGGGACACTGCAGGAGCCGGCCCTGGGGGTGGCGGTCCCCAGGGCCACCACAGGCTCCAGGAGGGGGCCGCGCGGCCCCCTCCCATGTCTTTAAAGCCCCGGGAGGTGGTGATCCCCGGGGCTCGGGGGTCCGTTACGGACCCCCGCATTTACATTATTAGTGCCCAGGGGAGGTGGCGGTCTCGGGCGTGTGGGGGGCTCGAGCCCCCACACAGGAACTGTTTTTTAAAAAAAGAAGCCCCGGGAGGTGGTGGTCCTCGGGGCTGCGGGAGGGCCGAGTGCCCTCCCGCAACATTTTTATTAGAAAGCCCCGGGGCTTGGGGGGCCTTAGAGGCCCCCCCATTAACTATAAACCCACCCCCCGCATGCCCCCGGGACTTGGGACTTGGCCTCCCGCGCTTCGATTTTTTTTTACGGCGGGATTTGCGCACCCTGAGCGCATCCCGCCGATTTTTTTTTTTTTTTTTCTTTTTTTTTTTTTAAATGCTTTTTCTGCCCAGGGGGTCCTTGTGGGACCCCCTGAGCAGACCTTGGGGTCAGGGTGTTTCTACCCTGCCCCCTTTGTGCGTTTGCGCACTTGTTTCTTCTGGGTTTTTTCCTAATCGGCAGGATCCGCGCACCCTGAGCGCATCCTGCCGATTTATATAAAAAATAAAAAAAAATGCTTTTATCTGCCCAGGGGGTCCTTGTGGGACCCCCTGAGCAGACCTAGGGGTCAGGGTGTTTCTACCCTGCCCCCTTTTTGCGCTTTGCGCACTTGTTTCTGTCCCTCGGTTCTACCGAGGGACAAAATGGCTGCCAACACTTCCTGATTTGGAGTGTTGACAGCCACTTGACAGCCAATTAGCATGCATCTCGTGGTCGGGAGGGTACGCGGACCCTACTCGGCCATAGATATATATGTGACTTAACTTTTGATTTTCTCAGGAACTACTGAACGGATTTACACCATTTAACAAAAAGGGTTCTTTCTGAACCAAGAACTACCTCTTTGCCAAATTTGGTGTAATTCCGTTCAGCAGTTCGGGCTGTAGCCGTGTCTAAAGTTTCCTATGGGAAAATGAATGGGCAAAACACGTTTTGGGGACCCCCCTTTTTTCTCGGCCCCCGCTTGACGAATCACCCTGAGACTTTCAGGGTAGGAGCGGACCGGAGCGGACAATAAAGTTTGAAAATTTCGTGAAGATTCGTCAACCGACGCAAGAATTATTTCAAATAGAATGTCGCGGATTTCCTATGGAAAATAGGTCCTAACTATAACTATCTACTGGCGACCGCCAGTAGATAATATATATATATATATACACACACACACACTCTCACACACACACTCTCACACACACACTCTCACACACACACTCTCACACACACTCTCACACACACACACTCTCACACACACACACACTCTCACACACACTCTCACACACACACACACACACACACACCCCTTCCCCCCCCCCCACCCCCCCGGATCATACTCTCCCAAGCTGTCATTGACTTGAGAGGTGCAGCAAAGTTCACAATGCGATGTGGACTTGACACGACAAACTCCCTGGGCAGAGCGGTTTCAATGACCGTGGCCCTTAGGCGCTATGCCTTGCTGAGGACGACTGGCTTTTCGGAGGATGTACAGGCTTCTCTTATGGACATGCCCTTTGATGGCACACGTCTCTTTAGAGACCAGGCGGATTCGGCGCTCAAACGCTTCAAGGGCTCTGGCCAGGTCCTTGGGCTGTGAGGTGGCCCAAAGTCCATCCCAATCTGCCTTTAGTGACTACGGAAGGGGCTTCCATTTTGAGCTTGGAGGCGCCGATGCAGCTGTCGAAGCCTGTTTCGACCTCTCTTTTTTGGATGTCTGAGCGTCCTTTTCGTGACTGTCCTTCGACGTCTTTGAACTTTCGAGGGTCTTTTTTTGCCGTCTCGGAGTCCTTGTCTAAGGAACCGACGGATTGTTTTCACTTGGACGCGCTTGCGGACGGCGAGTGTTTCGACGCCGAGGCTCCTTTGGAGGGCTTAGTCAGTTGTTCTGGACTTGCTCATCTTTTTCGAGGTCAATGGTTCCCTTACCTCCTTTGGAGTCTTCTTCTCGACCTCAATGACAAGGGGTCTGTTTCCCCTTCGACTTCTGGACCTTCGGCGACGTTGTCCTCGTCTTCGCTGGAGAGGCCCAGGTCTCGAAGCGATGGTGGTGGGTCTTGACCCTGCATGTTATAATTGGCTCTTCTCTGCCTCTCTCTTGCTCTCAACGTCTTTGGGGTGAAAGCTGAGCATGCGTTGCAGTCGTTGCTTCGGTGATCCAGTGGCAGGCAAAGGTTGCAGACTGGATGCTGGTCTTTTTGTGCGTATTTGTAGTGACAATTGTCACAGAATTTGAAAGGTGTTTTGTCCATTACCGCGCACAGGGAGCCCCCTGCATGCGCATTGTTCGTGTCGTCGAAGTTTTGTTTCTCTCCTTCTTCGTTGCGCTCCGACTCGTAGGATCAAAGTCCGGTACGTCAATGACCCTTTCATCCTGTTCTTAGGATAATTTTTGTTATTTTTTCGTCGATTCTTCTGGAGCTCCTCCGTCTCGATCCAGAACCAACGGCGGAAAAAAAGAATCTGAAGATGGCGACCAAAGGTGGGATCTTCCGGAGGAAGCCCGTCGACGTCACAGGAGGACACCAAATGGTGGTATGTCGACACACACCAACAACAACAAAAAACCGACAACAAAAAAGGAAAGAAATACTACAATTCCGGACCCAACCACTGGATGGCGGAATAGTGCACAGCATGTGAATCCAGAACATTCTTCAAGCTGCAAAACTACACCGACAGGTTAGAAACTATTCGTTAGTGACTACGGAAGGGGCTTCCACCTGCGCCAATTCCCGCCCAGCCACCGTGATGCACATGCTCCCAGCCTCTGCGTGGAGGAGGGCGCGGTACCCACAGACCTTGTTGGCCAGCGCTAGTCAGCCCACCCGCCTCTCCTCTCCTGCGGAGTGCAACAACTTCCAAACCCTCCTAGCCTGCCCCTTTACAACCAAGGGCACCCAGTTAGCGGCAGGATTCGCCGTCACCTGCTCCACTGGCAGTCCATACCATTGGACAGGTGGTTTTTGCAGCTTGTCCGAATGGGATACTCTCTCCCACCATCTCATGACCGTTTGACGGAGGATCATCTGTCTTCTCCGCGAGGAGGTCATGCCTGAAGTAGACTGTGGTTGCTATTCCCGCTACTTTCTGATTCCCAAAGATGACAGCCCTTCGTCCTATTCTAGATCTGCGTGCTCTGTCTTTCTTCAAGAAGGAGAATTTCAGAATGCTCATGTTGGCTTGGGTCTTGTCTGCCCTAGACCCAGTAGACTGGATGGTAGCATTGGTCTTGCAAGACGCCTATTTTCATATTCCTGTGCTGTCTGTCCACCAGCCCTATTTGCGGTAGGCCACGAGCATTTTCAGTTCACCGTGCTCCACTTTGGCTTTACCAGCGCCCCTCGGTTGTTCACCAAGGTGATGGCGGTGGTTGCAGCTCATCTGCAGGGGTGCCAGTCTTCCCCTATCTCCTTGAATGGGTGCTGAAGGCAGCTAAACCCAGGCTGTCGTCTCCCACCTCCAGACTATGGCGAACCTTCTGCACTCACTGGAGTTCACTATCAACGTGCTGAAGTCACACCGGACTCCCTCTCATTGGAGCTGTTCTGGACACGGTGCAGTTTCAGGCTTATTGTCCCGAGTGGCGAGTCCAAGATATTCAGGCTATGGTACCGATGTTTCAGCCTCTATCCTGCATTTCAATGAGACTCACTCGGAGGCTGATGGGCCTCATGGCCTCCTGCATCCTGCTGGTGACACGTGCCAGATGGCATATGCAGGCTCTGCAGTGGGAACTGAAGTTCCAGTGGGCGCAGCATCAGGGAATCTCTCCGACATGGTCAAGATTTGGGAAGGAGCTGCACAAGATCTGCAGTGATGGCTAACGAACTGCGATTGGGTCAGAGGCAGACCCCCTTCCCCTACCTGATCGGACAATGGTGACAGATGCGTCACTCCTGGGATGGGGCGATCATCTGGGAGAGGTAGACTCTGGTCTCCGGCAGACTCCGGACTCCACATCAATATGTTGTAGCTCCGTGCAATCTGACTGGCATTGAAAGTCTTTCTACCCTCCATCAAGGGAAGGCTAGTGCAGGAGTTCACAGTCCACACCGCCATGTGATACTGCAGCAAACTGGCCGGGGTGGGGAAGTGGACCCTTTGTCAAGAGGCCCAATGCCTCTCAACATGGCTGGAAGAGCAGGGCATGTCCCTGTTGGTTCAACTTCTGGGGGCTCGCTGAACGCCAGAGCAGACTCGCATACCACAGATGCCTACAGGTTCACGAATGGCGTCTCCACCCGTAGATGGCGCAAGGTCTCTTTCGGCAGTAGGGAGAGCCTTGGTTAGATCTGTTTGCCTCTGCCAAGAATGTGCAATGTCAGCAGTTTTGCTTGTTGGAGTTTCCAACGCGGCTCTCGCTTTTCATCTCGAGTGCAGTTCTCGAAGATCAAGAATGACCAGGCCCAAGCCATCCATGTGGCTCCGGAAAGGGCACGGAGAGTCTGGTATCCAGAGCTACTGAGCAGGTCCATCTATCCTCCGTTCATGCTGCCGCTTCAGGAAGATCTTCTGTCGCATTATGAAATGAAAGATACTTTTATATAGCGCATGGCTACCCGGAGGCATCCCAGCGCTGACAGCGGAAGGATCAGCATAGCAACCAGACTAAGGGAATAGCCAGGTCTTTAACAGTTTACGGAAGATCAGATGGTTGGGTTCTTTTCGTAAGTCTAAAGGAAGAGAGTTCCATAGCTTCGATGCGTTGTAGGAGAACATACGACCTCCACTTCTTGCTTTCCTAATCCTTGGAACAGTGGCTAGATGCAAGTGGTACGAGCGAAGGCGTCTGTTGGCACAATAGGGAAGAATAATGGAATGATTGATGGCAGGACTTTTCCCGGCCAGTGACTTGTGTACTATGCACATCGCCTTGAATTAGACTCTCTCCTTGATCGGGAGCCAATGAAGGGATTTTAGAGCTGGTTTTGCTGATTGGAATTTTGGAATATTCAAAAGAATTCTGGCTGCCCAATTCTGTACTGTCTGAAGTTTGGACAATGTTGCACAGGGAGCGCCTAAATAAAGGGCATTGCCATAGTCAAGGCACGACGGAATGAGCGCCTGAACCATCAGTTTCCTGGCCTGAAAAGGGAGTAGAGGCAGGACCTTCCGAAGCATCCTCAGGATACCATAGCAAGAGGCTGCCACTTTACGTGCCTGGGCCTTAAAGGTCAGGTCCTGGTCTAGCCAGATACCTAGGCTCTTTATCTGGGGCTTGGGAGTAGGGACGGGACCCAATGTATTTGGCCATATAGTGTTAAAGTCAAAGTGTGATCGGTTCCCCATTAGCAGGTTCTTCAACTGAACCTGTCAGTTTTCTGCCACCTTGCGTGGAGTTGAGTGGCAACGTTGACAGCTTTCAGCTTCCTCCAGAAGTCTGTATTTCATCTTGGCAGCCAGGTGTCCCTCCACTAAGACATTATACGCCTGCTGTTGGAAAAAAACGTGTGCATGGTGTGTAGAAAAAACGATTGATGCCCTTTCTGAAGTTGTACTCTTAATTCTTTTCCTTGCCTAGCAGGGCTTTGCTCTGGGCACTCTGAAGGGCTATCTATCAGCCATTCCTGCCTTCATGCGGTTGCCTGACCAACCTTCTTTGTTCAAGCCCCCTATTGTACATTGGTTTCTCAAAGGCCTTACTCATCCCTTTCCTCCTTCACCATTCATTATGCCTAAGTGGGACCTTAATTTAGTATTGAATAATGTTTTCTCCTTTTGAGCCTCTCCACAATTGTCCCCTCAGGCTTCTCACCCTGAAAACAGCCTTCCTTGTGGCAATTACATCTGCCCATAGCGAGTTACCTGCAGGCCTTATCATCTAAGGCACCTTACCTCTGTCTATCCTTAAAAACTGGTGCTTCACCCAAAGGCCTCCTTTCTAACACAAGTGCAGGGCCGGACTGGGAACCGAAACCTGCCCTGGCAAACTGCTCGGCCGGCCCCCTTGGGAGGGGGGGGGGTGTTGCGGCCGAGCTGTTTGTTAGGGCCGGTTTCGGCCGATTTTGTTACAGAGGGTGATATTGCCGGCCTGGGTAACAAAACCAGCCCCCCAGGGGCCTAAAACCGGCCCTCACCCTGGCGGCCCACCGGGGAAACGCCCTTTGCCCGCTACGGCCAGTCCAGCCCTGCACAAGTGGCCACCCTGTTTCATGTAGGCCAGTCAATCACCTTGCCCATCATTTATGCTCCTCCACATCCCTCTAAAGAAGAGAAGCGACTCCACCGTCTGGACCCTAAAAGAGCGTTGTCATTCTACCTTGATCACACACGAGAGTTCCGGGTGGACGACCAGCTCTTCATGGGGTATGGTGGTGTGAAGAAAGTTCGGGTGGTGCAGAAGCGGACCATCTCCCGATGGGGTATGCTCTGCATCAAAATCTGCTACGCACTAGCCAAGAATCAGCCTCTGAGGGTTTGTGTGCTCATTCCACCAGAGCTAAAGCTGCGACCACTACATTAGCATGTAGAGTTCTGGCCCTGGATATCTGCCAGGCAGCAACGTGTGCTTCTCTGACACGTTCAGCCACATTACTGCCTGCACAGTCCGGTCCGCAGGGATGGGCACTTTGCCCTTTTCTGTCCTGCAGGACTTTCTCGTGTGAAATTTGTTTGCAGACCCTCCTCCTGGGATGGTATTGATTGGGTATCTATTCAAAGGTAAGGAATCTGTGGCTAGAAGTCTATCAGATGGACAAGTTACCTTCGGTAACTCCTTATCTGGTAGAGACTATATGTAGCTGCAGATTCCTTACTGGCCCACCCATTCTACCCGCTCTGCAAAGTGATTCCTAGGGATGGCTCCTTTCAGGGCCCTAGTTTTGACACACCAGTGCTCAGTGTTTTAAAGGCTCTGCGTTTCTGGCATGGAAAGTCATGAAAAGAAACGGACGTCAGCGTGCCTGGGTGGCTCCTATATAGGTACAGCAGCGTCACTTCTGGCGGACGAGGACAGACGCATATCTGATTGACGCCACCTACCTGCTAGAGGGGTACTGCTCACGCAAAATCTTCTGGATCCAGTCTGACGCCTGGGGTAAATTCAAAGGTAAGGAATCTGCGGCTAGATAGTCTCTACCAGGTAAGGCGTTATTGAAGGTAAGTAATTTGTTCTTTTAAAACATAGTAGTATACTTCCCCCTATGTTATTTTCCCTTTTCTGACTTACCGCCCTTACAAAGGAAAGCTGTTACTGATCACCCCCCCAAAAAATAGGATTGAAGGAAGTTTGTACCTTGTTGTATGCTGATAACCTTTTTTGCAGAAACGACTTGATATTTTATCCTGCTTTGCATTTACTCCGCTCTCAGTTAATAAGAGAAAGACTAAAATTACGGTAATGGGTGCAAAAGGTCTTAAATCACCCCGGTCTTAGTTCTTTAATGAGGGTAAATTAGAGGTTGTAAAAGAGTATTCCTACTTGGGAGTGAGTATTTCACACAATCTTTTAGTGGAATAATCAAGATAGATTACAGTTCTCTAAAACAAAGGCTATTTGCATTGGCCTTCTGCAATAATGCAGAGGGTAAGAGATCTGCAAAAAGTTTTAAAAGCCTACGTAGTAAATATACTGTTGTGTTCAAACACGGCACACAAAGCGGCATCCGTTGAATATGTATTTATTTGGCAGAAGTAAACATGAACAGCCCTTCTCCAGACACAGCTGGACCTTACTCCCAACCGTCACCCCCAAGTAACATGACATCATTTAGAACTTCAGTACATCACAAAGGTAGGCAGCCTAGCCGGAGCAGCCTAAGCACAACATAACATATACCCCTGTAGCTCTGTATGGTATAGAGGCAAGAGCGAAGTCCTCTCTTAATGTAGCCCATATTGAATATGATTTGTGGAAGCTATGCCTTGGTATTAGTAACTTTAGCTTGATTGAAATTAGTCGAGCTGGGTTTGACTGGGATAAATTATCAAGCTTATTGACATGTTATTCGCCATTTCACTGTTTTGTACCCTGGAAAATTTGTTGAAAAAGATCATATGGTAGGAAGGGGGCTTATACGTTTGTTAAAATCTATTCCTACAAATTGAAACAGATAGCTATCAACTGTGGCGAGGTGTTATCTTGTAAGAATAGTAACATGTGGAAGATTTGTTTATAAAAAAAAAAAAAAGTCTCCAAGGCGGTTTTCAGGACGATTTGTGCCATTGCTCACCGATAAAAAGATTGCAATTGAGCTGTAAGTTTGCCATGTGTGGTGTGATGCACTTTTACGTGAAGGCTAATATATGTATATATATATTGTTTGAAGAATTTTTATTAAATTTAAGTTTGGTCAATTAACAATCAGAGAAAGTACACGTATTAAAAATGAGGGGACCTATTTTCATCCAGCTTGTCAGGAATGCAGTGCCAGGAAACAGGATATGATTCATGTTTTCTTTTTTTCTGAGTCTTTTACGTTTACCAAGAAAATGCATCTGCCCAGTCATTTCTAAATATTTAATAGCAATGTACGAGGAAGTACTTTGTCAAATCCACCAACAATAAATGTCTGCTATCGTCTGAAATTCTTTGGAAATTCTCTTGTACTGTTACTAATATCTTTTAGAAAAATCATTTAGTGATTAACATTGCATTTAAATTCTCCAACTTTTTGATCTATTATATTTATGCTTTTATACAACTTGTATGTGGTTTTAAGTGTCTTTAAAAATATAAATAAGGCATTTTATCTGTTAAAGGAATAATGAATAGTCTGTGGAAGATATTAAGTGGTTTTAGTGGAGCTTGAAAAGATAAAGAGCGATGCCTACAGATGACTCATCAGTGATCTCTTCAATAACAAAACTCTTCCCAGTTGATTAAGGAGCATATCTTTTTTTCTCATTCCCGATAGGTGAAAGGGTCGTACTTTCTTTTCTTTACAAAGATACGCGTAATAAGAATTGGTGTGAGAATCAGAATATGTATCTTATTCACTTTTAAACTGTGATAAAGTTCAATAAGTCAAATGAAGCAGCACAAGATACTGATACCGAACAAGGCACTAGACCTATCTTGAAATCTTGACTGCTAACCATGACTATGTTGGAGTATGTGCTCCCTTTCTTCCTCCTCTCTATCACCGCCAGTAGGATTTTGGAAGACCCATACCCACTTGTATTCCAGAGTCATTCCTGCAGATCAATATTTGCTCCAAAAATAAGAATCTTTAAGAATACCAGCTCTGACCTGCTTGTACAGTAGCATTTACCTAACCTTAACATCTAGCACACTCGCATGTTTAACCTGTTCAGGTCTTCTTTCTTAGGACTCTAGAAACTGGTGTTGTATGTTAATCAGTAGAAAATACATATCGGAGGCTTTGAATCGTCCTTCCAAGGGCACAGATATATGGGATTAAGGAATGTGACGCAAGCATGTAATTATCTTTGAATGTAGCTTTCTGTGCTGGATCAAGTTGCTGCGCTAGGTGTGTGGTATACCATACTGGGGTGGTCGTGTGTGCTAGCAGAATGTCCTTCAATCATTAAGTGTTGACCTAAGGGGTTTATGATATTACTAGCTGTAAATCTTCAGGCTGTGTTATGCTGGGAGGTTTTGGGTGAAAGGATAGGTATTCGGGCTCTGATTGGTATGTTGGCAACCAAATATTAACGTGTTTCTTTAGGAGGGACAGTTGCACTTAAGTGTATCTTCTTTTTCTTTTGTGGGCTTGTAAATGGCAGTTAAAGAGAAGTTGACGGCAGATCCGGACAGTGAAATAGCCACCACCAGTTTGCGAGTATCACTACTGTGTCCGGTAAGTTTCAAGTAAATTACTTTTAGCTGAAATTAAACAAATTGCGAAGAGCACTTTGCTATTTTATTCACTTTAGTCTTCCAGTGATGATCTGCACTTCCTGTGCAGAACTATGATACATGGCTTTTTTGAAAACAAATGTACCATTGTGAGACAAGGACATGAAAATATTTCTTGTATGCAGGATTTGTAAACGCATAAATGCTGATAGCTAATAAAGGACATGTGGCCCCCTTTGTGTGACAACTCTGCTAACTGTTGCTACACTGTAGGTTCGAGTTGCATGTGTGCTCTTATACTGACTAGTTCTGTCTACTCAAACCTTTAATTATCAGACTTTTGTTCCAAAACCTCCACTGTAGGATTGCTATATGCACATCCTTTCTGTGAAGAATTATGTTACACCCGTTTGATTTCCTGTACAAAATTGCACCTCATATGTAGTTTATTTGCTGCAGTTAGGTTTGTTCTCAAACTCAAAGGTGATATTGTTATATCCCATATATACAGAAGTTCTCAAATCCATGTCAATTAACAGTCTCAAGATCCATATACATCAACAATCTGTCAAAACTGTTCAGGCACCACCTGTAATAAAGTAACAGAGGTGCAGACTCTGATTTTAAGGTCTACCCAAGTACTTGCAGGTTTATCTGTCACTATTGAAATAGAAGAACTTGAACTTCCTCCATAATTATTAGCAGAGAGGAGGACTAAGATTACATATGCTCCAGCCCTCAAGGCCTGCCTTCAAAACCCGAGGTGCACCACTATTGGGGCTCCCGTTTCCACTCTGGTGAAGACGTTTTTTTTCTTCTTTAAATGAAATCTCAAGTGGTGCCACAGAATCTCATTTCTCATGCCTGTTCTGGGCTTATGAGAGATACAAATTTTGCTTTTACACTGTCTGAGATCAGCATAGAAGACTGCAAAGAAGATGCTCACCAGCTTCTCCAGGGGTCAGTACTGAGACGCTGCTATAACTCCACTGCACACAAACAGTGGAAATGTGACATGAAGTTCTCTTCACATACTGTTCCCAGTAAAGTGATCTTCATTAAGTGATAGCTTTCACTCCAGACAGGTGGTTCTGCCCAGGCAGCTGGCATTGGAAAAGAAATAGGATGCATTTCCCTACGTGAACTTGTACAAGTGGTTGACCAGTGACATTGCAATAGCTCGATAAAGAAGCTAAAGCTGCAACCATCCTGATTGACGTTTAAAGCGCACAATGGCTGTAGTGTTGGCTGATCCTGAACATGAATGACATTTCCAAATAGGATTGGTGGAGGTGGATAGTGATGATATTGTCTGTTAATTGCATAATCTCTGGCAGACAGATAAAGCTGTCATCCAGATGTTAAAAATGAAACTACACTTCACCGAACACAACTTTGTCTAGGCAAACAAAAGGACTGCAACGCATCCCACACCTACATTTCTTAGTGGAATGCTGAAGAAATTAGTAAATGCAAGAGACCTTTACAGGTCTGCTACTGCAAGGATATTAGTCAAACTCCATTTGCACCCCTAGGGTCCCTTTTGCTATTGATTGGTAAGCTGTGCAGTGAGACTATTCGTATCCTCTGGAAAAGAAACTTGGAGCTTAATGGGAAAATGTTTTGAGGATTGTGACTAGACCTTGTCTTTTTTTTCCCCCTATTTGCTTTCTTAAAGCTTGGAAAAATGCGACTCACTATCCCCTGCCGAGCTCTGACGTGCTCCCACCTTCAGTGCTTTGATGCTACTCTCTACATACAAATGAACGAGAAGAAACCAACGTGGGTGTGTCCTGTGTGTGATAAGAAGGGACCCTATGAGCATCTTATTATCGACGGGTGAGTCTAGTGGAAAGCTTTTGAAATTGTTCAAGTTTGGTTGTAGGTAATCAAAATTGCCATAAGGTGACATCAATCCTCTCTTCCTGCCTGAATGGTGTTCAGTCTGGTTTTAATAACCTTTTTAGGTCTTTCCTTTGATGGTAAAAGACCTGTTGTGGACCATACCAAAAACGTTGGCTTTGTGCCAACCCATTGCTCACCATTGGTTGACTTTCCTGTGACTGTCGTTTGCTTCCATCTGATTTTCTTCTACTGAAGCAAAGCTACTTTACCATTTTTTAAGTGGATGACTTGTATCCTTCTCCTGCTTAAGTTCAGGCAAATATTTTGTTCGTAGCATGTATGACTGTAGATGCACATGCTCGCATACTCCTGCTATCTAGTGTTGGGCTTGGACGATTGCAACTTGTTTTTCTTCAAAGAAGTCTTTCGAGTCATAAGGTCTCTGTGACTCCTCCTCTGGTCGTGGATGAAAGTGGTACTGACTCCATTGTGAGATTTTCTCTCTGCCATCGGGTTTGGGCATGACCCAATGTTGCTCCTTGTGTTGATGAGTTAGTCTGCTCCTGTCATGGCCTCAGAATCTCTTGTGTTTCTTCCTGTTGCTTGAAGACTCTTTGACACACTTCTTCATTTTTACAGTGCTTGTTCCACTCTGCGAGCCCATTGTCGTCGAGCAACTTGGCCATTTTGCCTTAAGA
Organism: Calotriton arnoldi; assembly: GCA_963921515.1. NCBI lineage: Eukaryota > Metazoa > Chordata > Amphibia > Caudata > Salamandridae > Calotriton > Calotriton arnoldi. The sequence goes on along the minus strand of CAWUFW010002036.1, from coordinate 1,561,948 downwards.
GCCCCTTCGAGCCACCGCGTGCTCCAGACTACCTTCGGAGAATGAAGACTCATTTAAGGTTATGCAAGGGACCCCCTTCAGAAGATGCCCACAGTGCCATTCTAAATACCCCAGGCCGGATATCCATGCTGTCTGCAGATTTTGCCTATCGTCGGAGCATGACGAGAGCTGGTGCGACTCCTGCTGGGCAGGAAAACTAGGCGTCAATTACGGGGCATGCTGAGCCCGCACCAAAATGTCTAAATCGTCTTCGAAAACGACAGACCTCTTCAATCAGGCTGACCTCGGCGCCCAAGAATAGGAATCTGGTGAGCTGCTTGACCTCCCAGCACACCAACCCAGACTCGAGACCATCGACTCAGATCTCTGAGACCGAGAAGAAAGCACTTCTGGATGAAGAGGCACCTGAGAATGCTCGATCTACCTGTTCTCTGCTCCAGTCCTCATTTGAAAACCATGCCTCGCGTGAGTACTATTGCTATCCAAGCATCTCAGAGTTCAGAAACGACCCACATTGGAACTGAGCACCTTCCCTCTGGGGGACAAGCATCAAACGCTGTGCCTAAGCTGCCACCACCTTCAGGTTCCCAGTGGCCCCGCAGTGCTGGTCGACACCGCAGCAAGCCCTTGGAGCCAAAGAAAGATACTTTTAGGAGCCTTAACCCGTGGTAAGCCTAGAGCCCAAGGACACCTGTTGATGCCAATACTTTGAAAATCTTAGCCACCATTGAGGCCGGAAGTGCCATCCACACCAAAACCACCATCTGCTCCGAAGCCCTCCATTCATGAGATTGAGGAGAGCCTTATCCTCGAGAGGCTACAGCAGGAGCTGTACAGAAGACAAAGATAGATCATCATCCACCTGCAGTCTGGTAAGATCTCTGCCTCAGAAAACCCTGCCAGTGTAGTGCAGGTTTTGAAGCAGTCCTTCCCCCGGACACTTCTGCACCTCCTTTGCCCTCAACGAGGACTAAGGACAAAGTTCTGCTCCTCCTCCTCCTTCACCACCACCTTCACCTCCTCCAACACCACCTTCACCTCCTCCACCACAACCGTCACCTCCTAGGACTTCCTCTCAGGGTTCACTGGAGTCCTACTCCGATACAGGCAGACCTAGCCTCTGTTCCCTGGCTAAAGACTTTACACCAGTCTACCCTGGTCCCTCGATTGATCCTTGGGAGGATTATGATTTGGCCTCTCAGATCCAGTCTAGAACATGTCAGTCTGGGCCACCCAGTCGGACGAACGAAGGCACACCACAGTATAGTTTAACGCACAGTTGCCTACCATAAGTTAAACCTCCACGTCACCCCTGAGGATAACAATATTTAGGTGGAGACGCTTTCAAAGATGCAGCATTCCGTTCAGTACCTCCATGCTCAAGGGCATGATAAAATCCACCACCAAGATTTTCATGGAACCGGTCAAATCCCGGGTAGTCGCACCACGTATAGAGTAAAAGTATAAGCCAGAGCCCTCTGACCTGCTCTACATCAGGGATTCTGTCCCACCAGACTCCCTGGTTGTCTCCACTGCTAGGAAATTAGCAGCAGCCCAGGCTGTGGGAGACGCACTGCCTCCTGACCAGAACAAGCAAATTGATGCAGCAGGGAAAAAAGTAGTAGTGGTTGCAAACACACATTGACGCATCACGAATTCCGTAAGCCTCCTCTCCCGGTATGATAGAGCTCACTGGGAGGAGATAAAGGGGCTGCAATAGTACTTCCCTGACTAATAGCTCCAAAGGCCAAGTAAGGGAACCTCTTCCTCTAAGAGCTGATTTGTGGAACTGGTGGTATCCGTTAGATTTAGGATTTTGAGGAACCCACCCTGGACAACTGGCTGATCAAGAGCGTAAGCAAACAGAAATGCCTAACCCAGGCCGCAGTCTCCCTCCTGCACAGCCCTGGGTTCACAGTAAAGCCTACAAAATCTCACTTGGAGACACTCCAAGTCCAACCCTTTATAGGTCAGTCCTAAACACATTTGTGGGCAAAGCTTTCTCCAGCTCTGAGTGTGCTGGCATTTCACCAGCTTCTTCCTCTTTTTCAGCCACTCTGTCCACTTCCAGAGCGCTCAATAATGCACCCACTAGGTATGATGGCCACATGTATTGCAATAGTGTCTTATGCCAGAATACATATACTCCCACTTCAGAAATGTCTGTAAAACCAATGGTCTCAAGTGCAGGTTCAAGTAGAAGATGTAGTGTTGATACAGGCCAGCACCCATCGCTCTCTGCAGTGGTGGAACAGCAGGGGCAGGCCCTTCACAGACCTGGTTCCGCTAATGACCATTACCATGTATCTCCAGCCTGCTGGGGGGCACACCTCCAAGACAGTCCAGGGTCTGTGGCCACTTCATTGTGACCTCCACCTCAACCACCTGGAGCGGTTAGTCATTCACCGAGCCTTCTAAGCCTTTCTCCAACAGATTCAAGGCCTGGTAGTCCTTGTGTGCACAGACAATATGCCCGCCACATTCTGTCTACAAAAGCAAGAAGCACACACTCCCCTCACCAGTCAGCCCTAGTGCAGCAAGTTGGACACTGGGCTATCCATCACCAAGTCTATCTCCTAGCAGAGTATTTACTTGGGGTGGACAACAACTTGGCAGGCCTGCTCAGCAGAATGCATCAACAAGTTCCTGAATGGGAACTCCACCCACAAGTCCTGTTCCCTTACTTTCAGAAATGAGGCACCCCAAACATAGATCTTTTCACTACATATAGAAGCACAAAATGACCAAAATTCACAGCAAGGTTTCCACAGACTGTGCTCTATGGTTCAACTGGTTAGAGATTCTTGTGTAAACTTTTCAACCTTTCCCACTAATACCATTTGTGGTCAGGAAGCTGAGGTAAGCTTCCTTAAATCTCATCCTAATGGCTCCAATGTGGGCCAGACAGCCATGGTTCTCTACCCTTCCAAAAGACCTAGTTGTTTCCCATCAAATTTTCTGCTGCCTCCTCCATTTTCTACGGGTCTTTCTTTCACAGTTGTGGCTTTTTGATGAAACTAGCTCTGGGACGCCCCGTCGCTGAGGCAGCCATGCGCTTTACAAATCATATCACATAACATAAATGTCCATTGCCCCTCATGAGAAACTCTCCAACACAGATCCATGGCAAATTCAGCCATTTAGACCCCAGGCCCCTAGACCCCTTAATAATTTGGCTACTGAAGTCCTATAGCTTGGTTGCCTTGGCCTACCTCAAGAGTGCATGGACATACTCAGAGAAGCCCGTATACCCACTACTTGCACCGCTAAACGGCTAAGTAGAAGTGTTTTGTATCATATTATACACCCGAACACTTAAACCCCTCTTATGCTTTTGGTACAAGACATTTGTTACCTCCTACAAATAAAGAAATCGGGATTTGCCTAGGTTTGGCGATGCCTAGCCCGCGTTGCTGAATACATGCAGAACAGGGAACACTCTTCCCTCTTCAAAAGCCCAGTAATCAAAGCCTTTATGAAGAGCTTTTCCACCAAGGGTACCTTCAGCACCAGTCTGGAATATCACTGTTGTCCTTACCAGACTTATGGGGCCCCCTTATGAACCACTACATGCATGCCCTTTGCAGCTACGTTCTTGGAAGGTTGCCTTCCTCATAGACATCACGTCTCTTCGACATATTAGCGTACTACAGGCCCTCACACTACCGGAACCTTTTTTCCAGGTCTGCTGAGACAGGGTTGTTTGTAGAACCAACCTCAAACTCATAACTAAGGTGGTCTCCACATTAATCAAACTATTGAGCTCCTAGTTTTACCCCATTGCCCGACTTGGTAGCTGAAAGAATACTCCACACACTTGATGTCGTGTGTTCTTATGTATTATATAAACAGGACCAAATCCTTACTTAAAATGCAACAACTTTGATCACAAAGATCATGAAGTTTCTAAAGCAGGGATAGCCAGGTGGATTGTTAAAAGCATCCAAACCAGACAAAAAGCTACAAGAACTGTACCTTCCCTCCCCAGACCACACTCCACCTGCAGTAGGGTGTCACTAAGACTTTTCTAGGGAACATACCCATGACCGATATTTGTAAAGCTGACCTATGGACCACTCCGCACACATTTACCAAGCATTATTGTGTGGACATTCTTGCAAGACAACAAGTTATAGTTGGTCAACCTGTCCTTAGGACTTTAATTCAGACCTCTGCACTAGCCACTGCTTAGGGGAGTACTGCTTTACAGTCGATACAGAGAATGTGCATCTACAGTCACACATGGAACTAATGGATAATGGTACTTTTAAGTAGCTGTTCGTTGCATTTAATGCTGTAGATTCACATGCAACCACCCTTCTTTCTGTAAGCCAATGTTTGTTACAGATGTCGTTCACTTTTCATCATTCTGACCCGTCATGCCTGGTCCCTATTCTTTTATACTCTAAATCTAAATCCGTATTTGTAAAGCGCGAACTACTCACCCTTACGGGTCTCAAGGCGCTGGGGGCCATCGTGGAAATTAAGTGAGCTATTGCCCAGAGTCACATGGTGCTGAGCTGAGCTGCCACCAGAGCCGGGGATCGAACTGTGAACCCTGTGCTCCAAAGTCAGCTGCCCTGGCCGCTGCACCACACCTCTCCACTCAATACTCAGTACCTACTCTTACCCGTTTAGCGAAAAACAATCAAACAACGGAGTCGGTGCCCATGTCCATCCCCGACCAGTGGTATAGTCACCAAGATCTCATGACGTTTTAGAAGAAAAACAATTTCCAATCGTCTGAGCCCAAGGCTAGAAGGCAGGAGTACGCAGAACACGTGAATCTACAGCACTACATGCAACATGCAGATGCTTACAGGGTAAGTAACATATTTTTCTTCTTCTAGCACTCCAAGGGAGTGCATGTGTTTTCTTGTTCTCTCCCCCATGTGCTGCTTTCCCATCAGATCTTGTGCTTCTGTGTTGCTCCTCTCCCCTTTTAATTAGTCTGTAAAAGCACAGCAACATGTATGTTTTTACCAGGGTTTGACGAACGAGCAGGCTTTGAATTGGTTTTGTTTTAGCTTGTATATTCCACATAATGCATTAAAGACCAGGCCTTGGTACACATAGGATGCATTTATGGTGCGGGAGGAGTGACAGGCTGCTGCACTCACTTAGCTTGCATTTGAGGTAAAAGTTGTACTTAGTATGACTGAAAAGATGTCTCTTCTTGTGGAGGCCCATAACTCTGCTTGCTGTTCTACTGTGAAGTACTAAATCACTCTAGTTTTTGGCATTTGTTTCAGTGTTGAAGTCCTGTGGAAAGTAAACTAAACCTTGGAAAGCGTTTTCCTTAGATTGTGACACTTGATTATTCTTTTGAAATTCTGTTCAGTTTCCTGCGTGAAAGGTATTTCATAAATAAACTTTTTCTAAAGCTTCTCCCTAAATTCCAATCCAAACTCGGTGTACCTTTTGATTGCAAGCAGCTGTTTGGAGAGAAAATGGACTTCCCCAGGAGTGCATCAAAAACTGCTCACAAGTTTAGACTAGCCTTCCCAGTGCATTAGCTCATCAGCGATATTGGAGGTTTTGTGGTTGTCCAGGGTGTTGCAGTCCTTGCAGAGACCACCTTAATCTGTCAGGCATGGTTTTAGGGGATGAAACCAACATCAACACATGCAATCTTTTCCATCCTCTGTTGGCTCAGCTTCCTCAAATTCCTCCTCCACAGTTCTCCACCAGTCACCTTCCAGATCACTGGGTCATCCAGTGTATCTTCAGGGACAACACCCTGCCCTTTTTGTCTATTCCCCCAGACTGCTTCTGTTCCACCACGAATGTCTCTCAAGCACTGGCTCAATTTTGAATGTGGAAGTTCTTGCCCTGTTGACCATGGGTGCCTAGAGCTATAACTCCCTGAAAGAAAGGAACATGGGTTTTTATTCCTTATCTACATCCCCCCAAAAAAGAGATGGCCTTAAACCCATCCTGTATCATCACCTTTTGAAACTGAGCCAAGGCCCGCTGGCCTGAATGAGGTAGACTGTGTCCCTGGATCTTCGGGACCCCTATGTTTGCAGTTTGTGTTGCTGTAGGTCGCGTGCTATTCACACTCTTTTATCTAGTGTTGGGCTCGGATGTTGCAACTTTTAAGTATCGTTTTCAGGTTTGATATTACTGAAAAGTGGATCTTACCTCTTGAGAATGACTTCGAAAAGAGCCTTGACTCCACGGCAAGAAATACCCTGAGAGTGCTATGACTTCACCAGCAAAGAGGGTATGCCCATTGGTGCAGTACGCATCAATAGAAATGATTTGATGCTGGAAACCATACTCCACATCAGTGTAACCTCTAATTCGAGACCTAAAGCCTTGGAGTTGAGAGGGCACTTCAGTTTACTCCAAAACACCTGTGACCCTGGGCAAAAAGAAGGGAACTATCAGATGAGAGACATATGACAGTGTATATTGATTCTACAGCTGGGCACATAGTAGCCCCCTTCTAGTACCAAGTGCAACATACTGGAAGTGTAAAAAAAACACCGGAGGAGCTACATCCGAGGACATCAAAGCATATTTCATCCCTAAGAAATAGCGTATGCAGGCGACACTTCCTAAGCCACAAACGTGGCCATCCATACAACCTTTGTAGTTTTGCAGCGGGAATCATTTTCTGGATTCACATGCTGTGTATTATTCCGCCATCTAGTGGCTGGGTCCGGAATAGTCTTTGGTTTTTTTTTTCTCTGTTTGGGGCGTTTTCGACCACTATTTGGTGCTAGGTCCATCCCTTGTGTGATGTCAGACGGCGGACCCAGAAGTTCCTGTGCATGGTAGCCATCTTCATATTCTTTTTTCCGCCGTTGGTTCTGGAAGCAAAGGGAGAGACTCCGAAGATTTGGACGAAAATCTCCGAAAGAATCAAAGAATTTGACTACAAATGCCATCAATCATAGACTACGTCGACACCGGAGAATAGCAGAAACCTCCGGATACCACTTTTTCGTCCATTAACTTCGACGAAACAGCGACGCACATGGATCAACATGGGGTGAGGTAGGGGTCATGGAGAATACCCCTTTCAAATTCTGCCCTAAGTGCCACCACAAGTTTGCCCAGCGCGATCCACACGACGTCTGTAACCTCTGCCTGCCAGAGGATCACAAAGATAAAAGGACTGCGAGGCCTGTGCGGTGTTCGTGTTGAAGACACTCCAGGTACGCCGAAAGCAGAGAGAGGACCACTACGCAGCCATACAACAGAGCCAGAAACAACCTTCTTTGAGGGACTTGGGCCTCTCAAGCGACGAGGATGACCAGGGTGTGCCCGCAGAATCAACACACGGAGGCTCGGACGTCGAGATACTCAAGGGGGATGCCAAGAAGAGGCGCACACCGAAGAAGGCGACGAACGCCGAGAAAACGACAGACAAGGTAAGAAACTCTCAGTCGTCGGAACACAAGGGCCACGAAAAGAAGGCACAACAAAAGGCAGCCCAGACGTCGAAGAAAACGATGATCGAGGGTCAGCCGCGATCAAAAGAACGCCACGGATCCCACCCCAGGGATACAGATGAGGGAAGATAGTCAAACGCCTAAGGCAAGTACCGAACGAGAGGCCACGAAGGGAAAGACATCCCCTTCGAAGCCAGAAACCACCCCCCCAATGAAGAGGATCTCCCAGCCCTCGGACGCTGAAAGGGCCCTCGAGGTGGAGAAAAAGAAGAAACACCTCGAAGCGGAAATGGCGGCACTCCTTCAAAGAAAAAAGAAGTGCGACAAAGCACTGAAGGGATTTCATATTCCCGCGAAGCCCACCATGGAAGCCGAAGAAAAGTAAGAGATCCTCGATTCGCCGGCAACCCCCGAACCACGCGAAGAAGACGTCGAAGAAGAACTCTACACTCCAGAAGAGGAAGAAGCCTCAGAGTCTTTCGAGGAAGAATGGAACGACCTCGACACATAAAGCCCAGAAGAAGAGGTCTGTTGCTATCCCTCGAAGGCTTCACCACTGGTTGACATAGCCTTCTACAACACCCTCATCAAGAGAAGAGCCGACACCTTCAGGGTCCCCTTAGAGGAGGAAAAGGAGACTCCTGCTTCCTTCTAGAGACTTTGACACCATCCACCAAGGGGACACAATCTCCCAATGCTACCAAGCATTCTGGACCAGGGAAAAGATGCCTCAAAGAACCAGCCTCAGCTAAAGGGATAACACCAAGAGTGGTAAAGAAATATAAACCCTCAACTAAGGATCCTAAATACATTCAGGGAAACGCAGTGCCAGACTCCATCATTGTCACCACAGCAAGAAAGAGGGCCAGCGCCCACTCTTCCACTGGACCACCTCCTGAGAGCGAGGGAGCAAAAGAATGGACATGGTGGGGAGAAAAATGGAAAAAGAAGCAGCAACACAATGGCGCATTGCTAACTCCAGTGCTCTTCTTAACAGGTATGGCCACCAGCAATGGTCCCTGAGGAAGGTAAGAAAAGAGCCAAATCCATCATACAAGAGGGTAAGAACATAACTAATACCTGCCTAAAATCTGCCCTAGATGCAGCTGATACAGCCAGCAGACAAATGTGCACAGGTACAACGTTAGGAAGGCACGCCTGGCTACGAATATCAGGCTTCAAACAAGAGGTCCAAACCTCCATTATTAATAGACCTTTCCCAGGAGTCTTCCTCTTTGGAAAGGAAGTAGATGAGTCACTACAACAGATAAAGAAAGACAATGAAACAGCTAGGGCCATGAGAGCCCTACAACAGAGAGGCACCTTCAGAAGAGGAGGTTTTAACACAAGAAGACCCACAGGAAGAGGAGTCTTCTCAGCAGGCCAACAACAACAGAATTAAGGCGGCGAACAGCAGTCGAACCAGCAGTCCGGGTACCAAATCTGGCAACAAAAGCCAAAGGAGCCCTTTACAGGGAGAGGCAGAGGGCAGCCCTCGAGAGGTGCAGGAGCAAATTCAAAGGGACTTACCCACACACAACACCAGTGGGAGGCAGAATAGCACACCACCTGCAACAATGGTAGGACATCACCACAGACAGCTGGATCTTAAATTTGGTACGACACGGATATTGTATAGAATTAACAAACAAACCAACAATCCCTCCAAAGAAGACAAAGTTCCTAAAACTTCTTAGGGATGCTGCAGTTGCGGCATCCCTAAGAAGGACGGGGATCCACGCCTACCCCTACTTAGATTACTGGCTAATAAAGGCAAAATCAAAGCGAACATGTTACGCACATGTCCATCAAGTAATCAACACCCTCCAAAGGTTGGGTTTTTCAGTAAACCACAAAAAATCATCCACAATGCCAGAACAAGAAAAAAACCTTCCTAGGAGCAAGATTAAACTCCAAACTTGCGTGAGCATACCCAATACAAAAGAGAAAAAAGCTATCAAACAAGAGACTCACCTGTACCAGAAGGGTCAATCCCCGACAGTGAGGACTGTCATGAAACTCATGGGAATGATAGTGTCATGCGTCTCCCTCGTTACACATGCACATCTTCACATGCGCCCTCTTCAGGAGTGGGTTTGCAGCATTTGGTCACAAGCCACAGGGAGTTGGGAAGATCTAGTGGTTGTAACACAAAGTGCAGACGGAGATAAAATGGTGGGCATCCAAAAACAGAACACTAGGCAGACCTTTCAAGACTCCAACTCCCTCAGTGACAATCACAACTGATGCCTCCCACAAGGGTAGGGGAGCACATTCAGGACACCTGAGAGTACGGGGCCAATGGAACGAACCAGACTCCATAAAGCACATCAACTTCCTAGAGAATGAAGACTGTGTTCCTGGCACTGAAGGCTTTCCAAACCCACATACTGAAGAAAGCAGTATTAATTCAAACACCACGACTATGTTCTACCTCAACAAGCAGAGAAGTACGAAGTCATTCACCCTAAGCAAGCTAGCACAGGAGATTTGGAAATGGGCCAATTCAAAGAAAATCAGCCTACAGACAATTCACCTGCCAGGAAAAGACAACACAGAAGCGGATCAGCTCAGCAGACAGAACAGCAGCTCGCACAAGTGGGAAATGAAACAGAGGACCCTACAACAAATCTTCACCTCTGGGGGACCCCAGAGATGGACCTATTTGCAACAATGAAGAACAAGAAATGCCAATTTTTCGCCTCCCAGGTTTCATCACCACCTATCAAAAGGGAATGCCCTGTCACTAAACTGGTCAGGGACATTTGCATATGCTTTTCCTCCGATTCGCCTGTTATAAAGAGTCCTAGAGAAAGCCAGACAACCAGGAACAAATCTAATACTCGTAGGCCCTCAATGGTCAAGACAAGCCTGGTACTCAAGCCTGCTCGAACTGTCCAAAGGACAAATGATCAAGCTCAAAGCAGACAAAGACCACCTCACAATGCAAGGGGGGCAAATCTTTCACCCAGATCCAGTGACGCTCAGCCTAGCAGCTTGGCAGCTGAATACATAGAGTTCGGACATTTGAACTTACTTCGTAGAGCAATGGAAAGACTGAAAGAGGCAAGAAAACAAGACAATGCTACGCTGAAAAGTGGGAACGGTACACCATATGGTAACAATACCCTAAGCTCAATTTCCACGCAGGAAACTGTGCTCATATATGTGCCACACCTGCTCGACAGCAACATAAACTATTTCAGCCTTAAGGTGCACCTGGCAGCAATTGTAGCCTATACCAGGGGGAAATCATGTAAAAGCTTCTTCACAGCACCAGTCATCAAAAGATTCCTTAAAGGCTCAAAAAGAATTGCATCCTCAAGAAAGTCTCCAGCACTGATGTGGAGCTTAAACACAGTATTAACACAACTAATGACTGAGCCATTCGAGCCCATGCACAAAGCAGACCTTCAATACATCACCATCAAAACTGCCTTTTTAATAGCCATAACATCCTTACGAAGAGTAAGTGAACTACAAGCGTTAATTAGTGAGGAACTATACATGTAAATCCACAAAGACAGTCATCTTGAGGACAAATCCTCAATTCCTACCTAAAGTAGTAAGTAGCTTCCATTTAAACCATAGCATACAGCTAGCAGTCTACTTCGACTAGAAAGGAGCCTCCATACCTTAGACGGAAGAAGGGCTTAGTTGTACTATCTACAACAAACACAATAAATTCGTAAAAACAATTGATTGTTCATCTCTTACTCAAACTCCAAAAAAGGAGCACCCGTGACAAAGGGGACAATTGCTCGTTGGATTGTAGAAGCAATCCAGACATGCTATGCCTCAGCAGGTAAGAACCTGAACACACGGTCAAAGGCACATTCAAGAAGGAAAAAAGGGGCAACCCTAGCGTTCATGGACAATGTGCCAATAGACACTATATGTGCTTCTGCAACATGGGCATCTCCACATACATTCACCAAACATTACTGCATGGATATTCAGATGACTTAGGAAGCTCAAGTAGGGCAAAAGGTACTTCAACACCTGTTCGCAAAGTCTTCCTCATCTTACCACAGCCCCCCCCAAGGAGGGGGAACCCCTAAATAATCTTAATTCACAGCATGTGAATTCACACTGCAAAATGAAATGGTTACTTGCCAGTAGGAGTAGTTTTGCAGCTTGAAGATTATTCTGGATTCACATGCAACCCACCCACCTCCCCTATAATGAGGAATACTAACAGGTGGGACAACTTATCACTGAAACCAAAGAACTATCATCTAAACTAAACAGAATTTAAGACATTCCCTACAGGAACAAAGGGAAAAAAGAATCCGAAGATGGCTACCACGCACAGGAACTGCCGTGGCGCGCGTCACACAAGGGATGGACCGAGCACCAAATGGTGGTCGACCAAGCCCCAAACAGAGAAAAAACAAAGACTATTCCAGACCCAACCACTAGATGGCGGAATAATGCACAGCATGTGAATCCAGAAAACTGTTCAAGCTGCAAAACTACTCCTACTGGTAAGTAACCATTTTAATTCCGCTACATAAAATCCCCACCGATTAATTCTGTTTATAACGATTCAAACTAATTTAATTGGAAAACCATTACCAATTTATGAGAAATTAGAAGCCACTAAACAGCAGGATGGATCTTGCTCAATTACAGAGTAGATCCTGTATGTCTATAAATAATGTAGACCAACAGGTCATTACTGATGTCAGCACCCCCCTCCAATGGTTCACTTATCTCTGGATTTTAATAACTGTTTTGATGTCCTTGGGTGGTTCCCTAGTATTCACTCTACAGTATAATACTCATAAGTATTCTCAAGGTTCCATCACTTGTCTGTCGGCCAGCACTGATGGTTTGAGACCCATTCTCAAGGTGAGGAATCTTTGGAAAGATAAATTCATCACGGATCCTGTGCCAGGAGGCTTTGTGCCTTTGCAATGGCTGAACCACAAAGGAATTTTCCTGGGGTGAACCACATGGCAGGATTTTTGAGTGCCGGGGCAGAGGAGCTCAGCCATTGGCACCTTGCGATCACGATTGGCATTTACACCCGGAGGTGGCTCAAGGTCTCTTCCTCAAATGGGGACAGCCTTTGCTCAATTTGTTCGCCACCTCTGAGAAGGCGCAATGTCAGCACTTTTGCACGTTGGAGTTTCCAAGATGTCTCTCTCTGTGACGCATTCCGCCCCGAATGGAATTTGGGATACCTGTATGATGCCACTCCTGCCTAAACATTTTAAGACGATCAAGACAGACTAGACCCAAGTCATTCTAATGGCTCCTTATTTTGCATGGAGGGTATGGTATCCCGAACTCTTGGGCATGAGCATCAGTACTGCCATTTTCCCCTTCGTGAGGATCTGCTGTCGCAACAGCAGGTCCGAGTTCTGCACCCAGTGCTTCACAATATCAACCTTCATGCTTCAAGATTGGGCAGCGACAGTTGAACACCTTCGACCTTCCTACAGATGTGGTTGATGTCCTATTAGCAGCCAGGCATCCTTAGACAAAACTATACACGCCTGATGTTGGGACAAATTTATGGCTAGACCCCCAACAGGCACAGTTATGTGAAGTTTTGATATGTTTTTCCCTAGCCCAGCTAGGCCTTGCTCAGGGCGCTGTTCACAGGTAGCTTTCGGCTTTTTTGTGGTTGCTTGATCAGCCCTCCTTGTTTAAGTCTGTTGTTTAAGTCTGTAGTTGTTATGCGCTTCTTGAAAGATTTGCAACATTTCTTTTCCCCCTCTTCGATTGGCACCTTACCCTGGTCCTCTCATTTGACACGCACTCCCTTTGAGCCACTCCACAGCTTTTCCTTGTGGCTTCTGACCCTCAAGATAGTGTTGCTTGTCGCCCTAGTATCGGTGCAGCATGTGAGTGAAACTTGTTGGCAATTTTGATGACTGCTTGCGCCGAGGTTGATCATCAGGTGTTTTCTCTGCTAAGACTATATTTCAGATGGATCATAAATGTGACTGTTATTGCTAAATAACACCTGCTGCAAAGGTATACATATTTTAACATTTTGTATTTTTTTTCTAAACCTTCATTTGAAAACCAGTACAGCACTTTTACAAGGGTTGTGATTGAAAAGCAGCAACCTTTAGTACAAATTGAACTAATCTATTTCTTTTTTTATTATTTTTAAAGAGGGTTTTATTCTTATTGGTATTTGGTTTGCTGCCCTGTTTCAATCCATTAAACTATCCTGCCTCCGCACTGATTTCGTAAATTCTCTGACACTCATCCCTTTCTGACATAAAATATTAGTGCTTTGCCCTTAATGCATGGGGTATGACACGAGCATTGGTGAAAGGAAGATGTCTAATGTCTCACAAGGGATTGACTTCATGCCAGATGGTGCTCAACGCCAACACACACGCGCGCACAAAAAAACAAAGGAAGGACAAAACATGATTCCGAACCCAACCACTTGATGGTAGAATAGATGCACAGCATGTTCATCCAGAAAACTTTTCAGGCTGCAAAACTACTCCAACTGGTAAGTAACCATTTTATTACTTCATTGGTGGCACAGCGGTTATTGCACCTTTTATTGAGAACTTTTGTTGCAGAGGTAAATACAATTGAAAGTCATTCAATTAACAATTTCCAGAATAGGATTTTCTAACCGAAACACAACCCTTGCCCTACAACCCTTCACCAAGGTCTGTTTTGTTGTTGTTGTTCAGACTAAGCTATTTGTTGAGACTGCGTATTACCGAATTAATTTTTTTACTTGAGCAATTACCCGCTTTGAAGATTGCTAGTCTCTCAATCAAACAAGTAGTTTTATTCCACCTCCTAAGAATACTCTTCTTGGCAGTCTAGCCATCACCAAAAGATTGGAAGATTTAGTTTAAGCCTTAACTGCAGGTGAAACTTAGAATTACGATCGTTCAGTCTTCTCTTTAGTTCATTTGTTGCTCTTTTGAGACTTCTACTGTTTAAACAAAACTGATTTCTGATGGTTACTACTTCTTGTGGATTCTTCACCTTTTGAAAATACTTAGGTGACTGGAAATCTTTAGCAAAGGCTCTCCAATACTGACAAGTGGCGCCACAAGACTTCAGCCGTAGCTCTGCCCAACCCAAAATAATCACTGGGCATTATAGGGTGCCACCTTGCTCGCCAGTTAGTCCGAACAGAACCACATGGCAGTTCAGGTTGGGAGATTTCCATCCCCTACCCCAAACAGTCCCTCTCCCCTCTCTCAGGTAAGTCTCAATACAGAATGATCTCCCAAAGGGTCTTCCCACAAAATAGCACAAGAAACAACATGGAAAAATAAGTCCTCTTCTTCGATTTTTATAAAACGGGACTCTGAAGAGTTGGTGACTGCATTCCCAGATGCCAGCTATTGCTTTTTTCCATTGGGGCAGCTGGGGAGCCCACCCCGGCCGGTTCCCTGCTCGAGTAGCATCTGCTGTGCTGAGCAGATCAGACACCTCTTCTCCCGTGCTAACTCCTGCAGGCAGTGAGTTTTCTTCTGAGGTGACCGTCCCGCTAACCCCCTCCCAAGACACAGGCAGGGGTCAAACCTGCCACTGTCGGGGTTGGGGGGGAGGGGAGGTGGGGGTGTGTGGCAGTGCTTCCCCTGCTGCAGCTTGGTGCCTGGAGTCTGGATTCTTGGCCCCTTCTTTTCCTTTCAGGGGAGTGCAACGGCACTCCCCCATCCTTGCTGATATTTGGGGCCCGGATTTGAGATCCTGGGCCTGTTTCTTGGGGCGTGCGGCGCTTCTCTGACTCCTTTGTTTGGCGGGGGTTTGCATCCCCAGGCTTCTCAATTTTTTGGAAGGGGGCAGCCTGCACACCCCCCTCCCAAGGTTTAAAATACCACAAATGGTCCTTCCGCTGACTCCCGTGGGCCCTGGCCCACCCCGGTGTTTTAAAAACCTCATGCAGTGAACCTTCTAATGCTCAGTGGCCTCACTAGGAGTCAGAGGTCAAATCCCTTTTCCTTGGATATCTCTGGCCCTGTTAGGCCTCTTTGCACAATCTTGGGCTCATTTTGCTCTTGGTGGCATGCCCCATGCCACTTGGAGCCTTTTCCTTAGGCCTCTTGGCCTCTAAGGCGGCAAACGTTTCAGGGAGCTGGTTCCACTGGCTCCTTGTGCAAGTCTTTCTCCTTTTGTCCTCTGTTGCTCTGCTAGGCCCCTCATTGAAATCCCTGCCAGGGCCTTTCCCTCCAAAACTTGAAAGAAGAGCCCCCTCCTGGGTTGGCTTCAGAGTTCTGGGCTCCCTTCGTTGTTCAGTGGACTTGGGTGATCCCATCCCTGGTACAGTGTGACAGATAATTGATCGATGCAGATTTTTATCTCTACCCCTTCCTAACCAGGAGCTAAGTGAATCACTGTTAATGGCTCCCTTTGTGTGGGGAGGCCTTTGTTCCTGCTGCTGGAGATCAGTGTAATTAACCTGGCACAGCAGGGTGACAAAAGGCCTCCTGGGCTCTCATCATGAGCTGAGCCAGAGAAATAGGACAGTTGTTGTTGGCCCATAAGATATATAGTTAACTCCTTGGAACCTGCAGTTTTGATCTAGGTGCACATGTTTTGCCCCATTTTAATATGTCCCTGGAGTTTGTAGCCAAAGGGAAACTAAACTGTACTCTAAGGTAGATTTCCCCATATGTCTATAATGAAAGTGAGCACATACCCCTGGAGTTTATCCAGGGTAGGGAACTAGAGGCTATAGGGTCTCAAGGGTGAGCTGGCCGCACAACACAGTATATGTACACAAACCGAGCCACCCGAGAAAGTTTTTTTAAATGTTAAAATCTTTGTTATGCATCCCTGATAGTCCTACTCAATAGGAGTTGTTGGACATGCACAAAAATGTGAGAGGTTGTCCTCGCACACCACCAGGTGTCGTGCTTCATGGGGGAACCCACGCTCTCCAAAAACCCGGTTTAATGGAGAGCGGGCCTTCACCTGGAGTCAGGGAGGCACTTCTACCTAAGAGTGGACCCGTGATTATAGTGTGTTAAAAACCAATGTAGCATCCTAGAAACTATTTTACTTGGTAGACATGACACTTGGTATTAAAACCAGTCGTGTGAAAAGGTGAGTTAGTACCCCATCACCACTTATACCATCGATATGTTTCTGCCTTGTGGCTCAAGAGAGTCCATGGCATTCTTCAGGACGGGATTACGGAATCCTAATGAGGCAATCCTGTACTGGGCTTGCCACTACCTAAGAGTGACCTGTGTCTACCTCTTGTATATTTGGCCTTTAATTATCTGCAAGTGAAATAAAACACATTCTTAAGGTTCCATATTATGTAAATAGAGGGCTACATTATAAATCATATATAACCATAGGCATGCTGCATTCGCATGCTCAGTGAAATGTGGCACTCCACACGTGAGGTAAACAACAATTGTCTTTCTTAATTGTGAGACCAACTCACAATCTTACCCTACTGTTGGGTCTTCTGGTCCCCATGGAGGGAGGGCTCAGGAACCCCTGTAGTCACGCTCTAGAGATGGGGGGAGGTTCAGTAAAGTTTAACACAAGTACGCTACCATTTGCAGTCATTCATATCGGGGGATGGAATATCCCTTCACACTTTCACCCTCTTACTTTGTCAAGGTGCGTTCCTCACTGTAAGCCTATATGCGTCCGCTCTTTCCTCCCGATGTTAACTGAGTGGAGTGCGTGTATTTATGCCGACGTGGTGTCCCACTAACACAGGGTGATTGCCTGCACCTGTGGTAAGTGTTCCCATATGTCACAAAGAGCACTATGAGAAACCCCAGACTCCATTGCCCCAAAGACACCAGTCCAGATGTAGACTTACCCCACTGAACTGGACCTTCAGCTCAGGGGACCATAGAAGTATTGGCAGCAGTGATCAGGGGGATCAAGAGGTCCACCTAGAACATACTATCTATACCCACCAACCAACCTGCCCATGATGCACTATAGGTAGTGGCACCAACCATTGCCACCGAACCCTCAGATGTTCCCGTTCCACCAAGCCCCCCCTTTTTTATGCAGAGCTGAGGAAGAGAAAAGCAAAAATCCCAAAGACAGGCCCCCAGGGTGCAGTGGGAGGACAAACAACCAAACCAGAGGGTAACGAGGAGCAAAGGGAAGGAACCAGGGCCATCTACAAGCAGGGGCCTTCCAACATAGTAAACCCAAGCATGAAAACCCTTCCGGACATGGAAAAGAACGTATTTTTTAAAGGGTTAGGCTTTGACCCAACACCTAAAAGCAATGTTTTCACTTTATGCACAGAGCTAGCACAATTCTTTAGGCGCATCAAGTTGCAATGCTTCTTTGTGAATCAGGATAGCCGTATGGAAGGAGATAGGAACACTGGATTGAGGAAGAAATCTACCTTCGTATCCCCAACACGATCGTTACCATGCAAAGTGTTGGCATTCGATCTAGCAGTACCCAAAGTAGATGGAATCGAGTGCCACATCCAGAGGGTGTTTCAAAACCTCAGTAAAGATGAGAAACATGCACTAGAGATGCTAAAAAAGAACACTGATCTGGCCATAAAGCCCGCAGATAAACGGGGAGCCATAGTGGTGATGAACAAGAACCATGTATGACACCGAATGCCTCCGTCTATTATCTGATGAGCAGAGTTACAAAATCTTCCTCCTTCACCCTAGACCAAGACTTACTAACGAAATCAAATCATTGGTAGAGGAGGTACTTATCCTGGATTGGATTATGAAACTGGAAGCTGAGTTTCTAATCGCTGAGAAACCACAGACCCCGAGGTTCTATACCCTCCCAAAAATACACAAGAACACCATCCCACCCCTGTCGGACCCAAAGTTTCAGGGGCAGGGTCACTTCTGGAACACCGTCACAATTTTGCGACTGGTTCTTAAGATGATTGTAAAAACATCTACGTCTTACTTATGTGACACAACTGAGATTACTACCCCAGATGACATGATAATAACAATGGACATAGAAGCATTGTATACAAGCATCCCCCAGAGACGAACTTTCTAAGTGGTAGAACAAATCTTGGCGGAAAACGAATGGGACTTCATTACCCCTAGGCACTTTGTCATGGAATGTGCAGAGTTGGTACTCACAGAGAATTTTTTTTTAATTTGAGGGGGTGATATACCATCAAGTGCAAGGAACTTCCATGGGGAGTACCTTTACCCTAAGTATGGCCTGCCTATGTGTACACCGATTTAGACCATATATTCACCCAGAGAAACCCATATAAAGATCACAAACTGTGGCGCAGATACATCGATGTATTAATAGTATGGCACGGTGATGAACAGCTCTCAATGGAGTCTGCAGCTGGTGTCAACACCAGAGATAGACCCTTGAGATTCACACACACACACTGTGTGTAAAGAGGAAGCGGTGTTCTTAGACCTAGTGATCACTATCGACCAGGGGGACATCAGCACGAGAGTTCACAACAAAGCTACAGACAAGAACAGCTTACTCCTGTATGAGTTTCCACCGGAGATCATTACGTCAGAATTTACCTGTGGGCCAATTCTTACAGGTCAGACGCAATTGTTCCTCATTAAAAACATTTGAAATACAGGCCACCGACTTGGAAGAAAAACTCTTGGCCCACATTATCCAAAAAAAGCTGGAAGAAAGGCAAAGAGAGCGAGGAACAATAACCGATGTGCCACTGGAAACCTACCAGATACAGAGTCGTATGTGTAACCATATATACACACTTCTCAAACAAAGGCCTGGACATCATCAAGAAAAATTGGAGGATCTTGAATGGGGGCACAAGACAATGGTCCCCCCACTTATTTGTGTTTAAGAGAAACAGCAACTTGCGTGATGAACTGGTACCAACACACCGCCCTCGCACATCCCACCGCAGACAACGCTCTGGAATAGCCAACCACCTGTGGGCCACTACCCCTATGGTAATTGTATCTCGTGTCAGTTCACAAAGGCGACAAAAGAAGTAGACATATAAACAAAGAGGCCGTGGGTCCTTAAGTCACTTACCAACTGCAACAGTGAGAATGTTGTATACTTGATCACATGCCCATGTGGCCTGTTCTATGTGGGAATGACCAACCGAAAAATTAAGGTGCATATCAACGAACACCGAAGTACGATACGCTGTAAACAGAATATTACCAAACTAACATGCCACGGTCTGTACCAGAATCATAGGGATGTGGATGTGACATGGGTAGTTCTGGAAAAAGTAAATATTAATACCCCTGACCTGCAAAAAAGACTACTTGTGTGTGAACAGAGATGGGTGTATCAGTTTAGAACATGAGAAAAGGGACTGAATGATGATATCCCATGGTTGCCACTGACATAAAGGCCGAAGGCAAGAACTCCCCCCTCCCCCCTACACAATCTCAGTGCCCTAATTAAAAAGGTGACTAAGGAAGCTGGTATTCAATCAACCAGCAAGCTCATTGCCCATAAACTGAGAGAGAATGTATACCCCTTTTGGGTAATATGGCTTCTTACTGAATAGAAAAACAATTGGGGTGATAAATCCATCTGAACCAGCAAACCCCAGGTGGATCTGAATCGTGTATATCTAGTTCGTTATGAATTCAAGCAAAGACAAAATTGTAATAATTATTTAGACCATACTATCGTACCATAAACAGTCGGTTCATGGAATTTTACATCTTTTGGGGTAATATGGCCACTTATTGACTATAGAAATAATCATGGTGACACATACATCTGAACCAAAAGATCCCAGGTGACTGAGTCATATAAAGGGGTTTGTTAGAAACTCAAACAAAAGTAATGGGTATATTCATTGATTCTATGTAAATCGTACTATACCAGAAGCAGTTTTTATGAGCCTGTCCCTTGTGACCTCTTGTAGCGACAGCCATTGAACAGACCCCTGCACACGGGACTTCAAATCACTCAGATCGAGTTCAGTATTGTTCTTTAATAAAGAAATTGGAAAGGGAAACAAGCTTTCGATCCAGTGAAAGACTCCATTACATTAGTAACAGTCTTTTTACAAAAGCGTGTCCCCCGTGTAATCAGGCTTCGGCTGCCAAAGGTAGGAACCTGATACATGGGACTCCAACCCCCATGAACACTCCGTTAGGAAATGCCTGACCAAAGACGCCACGGCAATTACGTCGAGAACCAGGCAGCCTCCATTGGAGGACAGACCGTTCCTCCAGAGTAACTACTTTCGCAACAGACGCAGATTATCATCTTGTGATAACGAGATATCACTTTGGCATGAGCACTCCTACAGGAAGTGCCTGTCCCAGGACGCTATGGCGATCACGTCGGGAACCAGGCATCCTCTGTCGGAGGACAGGCCGGTTCTTACCAGATTAACAAGCTCCTCCACAGGTGCAGACAATCACCCTGTGTTAGCGGGACACTGCGTCGGCATAAATACGCGCCCTCTGCTCCATTCAGTTAACATGGGGAGGAAGGAGCGGACGCGTATAGGCTTACCTTGAGGAACGCACCTTCACAAAGTAAGAGGGTGAAAGTGTGAAGGGATATTCCATTCCCCAATATGAATGACTGTGAATGGTAGCGTATTTGTGTTAAACTTTACTGTACCACCTCCCATCTATCATGTCTAGAGTGTGACTACAGACATTCCTGAGTCCTCCCTCCATGGGTCCTAGAAGACTCAACAGTGGGGTAAGATTGTGAGCTGGTCTCACAACTAAGAAAGAAAACTATTCCTGGGGAGTGAGTGGTTAAGCTTTATTTGATCTCCAGGATCTTAAAAGCAACATACAATACATAGCAAAACAACAATAAATAGTTATACTTAAAATTATACATGGCTGCATGGTTAAAACTTTAGATAAAATTCGAATTACTAGTTGCGTTATCCACAATTGTCTGAGGGCAGAGAGTAATCAACCTAAATGGACAATCCTTGTACAAATACTCTTAATCAATACAGGCTCTCTCTCTTATACGGGTTATCTAGACTAACCTTACAAGTATAAAATAAGAAAAAAACAAGAACTACGACCTGCGTCTTACAACCTTTTAAAAGGAAAACGATCACCGTGCAAGTGCAGATTGAATTAAAAAAATAAGACCCATGTGCAAATAAGCAGAACATGATCTCCAACACCTAGCATACGGTAGAAGTTTAAAAAAGACATCCTATTCAGAGTGCTATTGTAATTAAGATGGAGCTCAGTGAAGGCAACCACTGATGGCCTATTGTTTGATATATAAGGTCATTACAGTAATCAAGAAACAGCAATTGAACAATTTACGCTTTGTTGTTCTTTTCCCAGGCAAAAAGTATAACATTTATATATTAAAATATACACTTGAGGAAAAGTCCCTTCTAAAGTGAGGTAGCCATATTATGAGAACTGGAGCAAAGTTATTCTAAAGTACGTAAATGTTCACAGTCTGTCAAGACCAGAAAGTTGGATAATTGCGAAGTGGTAAGAAAACCTCTAAGCAAATAAAAAATGAACAGCATGTTGCCACCGCAGGGGATTCCAGATGGGACTCTGCAGAACAAATCATTGATGCACGTAGAATGGTGCTAATTAGTAGCAGAGATCAGTCTAGGGTTAACTATTGAGTCTTTTTAGCCTTGTTCCTTGTAATGAACTTTAATTGGAGGATGCTAACTTTACGAATTGAAGCAGCAGCTACTTTTTTGTTTTTGTTTTTGAGAACCGATTATTGTGACCACCTGTGGCAGTTACCTTATTTTCCCGTGATTTTATTAATACTAATGGATTGCTTAAACTTGCGATATGCCTGATGGATAAAGATCGTAAACGTAATGTTTTGCGCCGTGTTCTCTGGATTCAAGGCCACAATGATACCCTGCTTGCAGGTCCGGACTCAAGTTTGTTCCACTCGGGCCTCAGTTTTGATCGACGCAAGTCCAACAGTGCTGGGCAGAGGCATACCACATGCACCAGAGATTCCTCTGATTGTCCACAACCCCTACACACCACCTCGCCTGAGGTACGCCGCCAGGTAGGAATATGTTTTAAAAAATGCCACTCACCCAGCCTAAGCGCCAAAAATCTGTTTTAAATGTATAGAATATGTGCAAGCAAGGTGAGGCAGAGGTGGGGCCAACTGATGAGATTTAATTACTGCCCATGCGTGCTTTCGTTTAGCTAAAATCTCACTGTCGGACAAACTGGAGCACACTTGAGTTTGCTTCTTGGTGCTTACTTTAAAGGCTTCTTTACTTGGGTTGAGAGCCCACAGTTCACTTGCTGATAATTTTAGCAGGCATTCCTTAAAAAATCGATTGTGTGACCCACCAGGGTTGCTGATGCTAATGTCAGTCCATAACAGGGACTTGAGTGAGCCAGCGATAGCCTTCCTCAACTTGTGGCACAGGTTAAAAAAGGCCCCCACACTTTGTAAAGAATAATTTACAAGACCAAACTCCAGATGAATCTGGGCAGCGGATGAGGTTTTTGGTAACCGCAGCACCTTTTTATAGTTTTTAGTCACATGTTGGTTGAGTGCAATACTAAGCTTGCCCAAAGAGATCTCATAGCCGTACGACAAGGTAGGACCTATCTTGGCCCACATTACCTCCAGCATTGACGCTAAGCAAGGTCCAGTCACTTTTTTAGCAAGTTTGGAGAGACTGACTTGAAGTGCCAGGGCTTTCATGGCAGTTTGGCTACGATGTTTTAATAAAGAGCCTCTTGAATCAATGAAGAAAATTGTTTTTACCTCGCGTGTGGAGTGCCTCATTTTACTGAGCATGGGAACTACTTTTTCTTTTTGCTTTTAGCACTCCATGGAACACAAGACTTTTTTTTGCTCTTCCTCCCCATCTGCTCTTTGTCCTACACTTTCTCTTCCCTAGTGCTCTCTTTAGGAAACCTCCTGCTCGCCCTTTAATCCCCCCACCCCTCCCCATACCACACTTTCATTTATTTATTGAAAAAATACAATTCATTGCTTTTAGCAGTGGTTCAGCAGCATTGCACTGCCCCTGGGCCTCACTTTATTTACATTGTATGGTTTCATGCTCATACTTTGTTTTTTACTGTTGATTTCTAAAATGGCCTTTGGCTAACTTGTAAGAGTAAATGAAAGTTCTAAAAAGTATACCAAATTGGGCGACAGTGCGTTACGATGCATGCATTCAAATGCATGGGCAGCTATCTTGGTATGCTTTTTATGTAGAAAAACCATTCCAGGATGGCTGCTTATGCATGCGTTGTGATTCACAGGAGGACATCTTGGAGTGCTTTTTCTGGTATTAAAACAACCATTTCAAGATTCGCACGTTTTCATGCTGCGCGATGCATCAGTGGCCATCTCTGAATGTTTAACGGCCTCCCATGCTTGTGCATACAATGTGGCTCGTTGGCAGCCATTTGGACGATACACTAACACAGCATCCTCAACACCTAAAACCGGCCTCATAAACATCCCACTAACTACCAGACACACTCAAATTACAGAACACACATTCCAACTTACGCTCATTAAAGGTTGATCAGCACCACTCTATGCACCGGACTTTGCGGACCTCGTCACCTATCAAAAGCTTGATGCTCTCTTAATCACAGATACATGGTTCACCCCCATATCTTGCACTTATAGCCATCCTTCTTCCCACAGATGACAGCATCCGTTGTGTAGACTGCACACATAAGAAAGGAGCAGTCCTCATTGTCACCCATATATCCTACTTGTCCTACACCCTAGGCAAGCAAGTGACCCAACTCCATGGAGCTACTGAAATGCCACTTCCTACTCTGTAACTCAGACTTATACCTTCATCTCGCCTATAAGCCTCTCAAGCAGAAAAATGTCTTCGTTGAGAAATTCTTGACTCTACACCACCCACTAAGTGACTTAAGCTTAGGTACTTTGCACTTTTTAATGGCTTTCCCGAGACAATCAGGATGGGTTGACAAACTTATGCCCTGCCCATGCGATATTTTGGCAGCTCAGAGCACTTTGCACCTTATGCTATTTTGCCCCCTTTATAAAGAGCCGAGGAGAAAATATTTAGCTCCACTTTTAAGAGAAATCAGGCCCTGTACTTCTATCCAGGGCTTTAATTATCTGCATTCTCTGGCTACCTCTGCTTTATGCACCGCGGTTTCTAATTACATTAAAGTTGCTATGGCTATTATGAAACGTTATGAGTCATGATGTCATGAGCATGATGGGTGATGCATCTTATTGTGTTAAGTACTCTGTATTGTGGACCATATCCTTTTTTAAATGATTGATTTTTATGAATTTCTTTCACAATAGTTTTATCTATGCCGCTGTGTAAATAGGTCATGGGAATTTTAATTTGTAATGTTTGTTTTCAAACTTTTATGGTCTCTGGAAGCGAATAAAGTTACTTTGACGTGACTTAATCTTTCCTTACAACACAAGTTAGAGACACTCCTCAACCGTATTGGAGTGAGCACGCCATGTGTTACAGCACATCACCCAATCACCGCACTCCAAGGGCCACATCCTCAACATCACCAAAAATCCATTTCAAACCACCTATAACCCTAAATTAGCCTGACCACCTTGCCATCCCAATCTACCTGCTTAGCGTCCTACGAACAAACCGAGGTCAACCCATAAGAGAAGACCAACCCTTCAGATTTTTCAAAGATGTCTCCATCGACAACTATGTGTGAACTCTTCTCTTTCCCTGTGACCCCAAGACCCTTCTAAACAACACTGTTAACATCCACTCTCCAACTATAACATGGCAGTGCAAGCCAAAATATGCTGCACCCTGCTATTCTAAAGACCTTGCCAACAATAAACGCTCTATCCATAGATTGGAAAAAGAAACAGAACTCACAATAACCTCCTGATACTGAAATCCCTCCATGGAACACAGACGACCATTACATGAGCCAAAGCAAAATACTATGCCAACACCATCAATGAAGCCACCAATAGAAGAACGCATTTAAATTCAATCGAGCATTGCATTAACCCCAGGCCTAACCCTCATTTCCAACTATCTACTAACTGGTACCGTGCCATCAACCTTTTTGTCAGTGAAAAAAGCACCTAGTTGGTGTCTTTTTTACCCACCCCTTCTCTTGGAATACCACAGTAATCATCCTCCAGCCTTGTTTTTCGCACATCTCACCAACAAACTCCACTCAAACAATACTTCTTCATAGAAGATGTTGTCTTAGCCTCGTCCTTCATCAAAACTCTCTCCAGGGAAGCTCCATCACTCCTACTCACCATTGTCAACACCATCTTCCAAGAAGCTCTCAAGGCCGGCTAGGTCCACTCCTAAAGAAACCTAAACTTGACCCTGATGACTGTGCCAACTACCATGACTTGTACACTTAACTTTAAGATAACATCAATGCTAATCATATTTGTCACGACTACCAGTCTGGCTTCAGAGCAACTTACAGCACGGAGACCACTACCTTGCACATTATCGACAATGCCCTCTCTATCACAGATGGTGATCCATGTCTCCTAATAATGCTGGACTTCTGATCTGCCTTAGACACAGTCGACCATCCTGCTCTAATCCACATTCTGGAGTATTGATTGGGATTTACTGCCAATATCCTTTACTGGTTCTCCTGCAATTCCAACTAATACCAGTTTGTGCACATGGACACTTCCAGACTGCAAACTATCCCTATCACCTGCAGAGTCCCCGGTTGTTTTCAGTCTCTAAATGGACCCTCTTGGGTTACTAGTCACAAATGAAAGCATCAAAATTCAACAGTATTGAGATGATACATAGCTTTTCTTGAAAATCTCCTCCACTCAGACGTCTAACACCCCAACCTTATGGAACCCCATTGGCTCCCCTTTGCTGGGCTGCATGATCTTTAAAACCAGCTGTATTTTTTTTACAAAAATGCTATTACCAGCATCCCCGCTTATCTTGCAGACAAACTCACCATCTCTGGTGCCTCTTGGCACACACTCAACCAAGACACTATCAGACTGGAGACTAAAAAGTGTAGAGAACGGCCTAAGACCTTTTCCATCTGTGCGCACAGGATCTGGAACTGCATCCCTGTATATTGGGGTCGCCCAGCGCTGCTTCAGTATAAGAAAGATTTGATGAGGCACCACTTTAAACAACTCTACATCACAGTGCAATAACAGTACACTTTTGCAGCTAGAGTCAAGCTAACCATCCTATCACTGTTGACTGTATGCTTGCCTTTGACTCGGTACAGTGCTCCTCTGCCTTTTGAGTAGGTTTGCGCTTTATAAATACTACATACATAGATACTTGAAAACCGGGAAGCCCCTCCCCAAGGACAGGTACATTTGGTGTTTGGGTAATCGAGGATATATTTGTCCAAACAAAAAAATGTAAAACTGCCTTCATGGCACTTAATTGCTGTAAAGCTGTGGTTGGCAACGGATCTCCCAGCTCTTGTAATTCCAGGTTCATGCCCCATTAAATTCTTTTAGACTGGTGGATGTGCAGGAAAGATGCAGTGGAGCAACTGTTCTATGATTCTAGAATCCCAGGGAACAGAAAATGACTGACTGTGAAGCTGCACTGCTACAATCACCATGTTCAACTCTGGGATAAATGAGTACATCCCTTGGGTGTGCCTACATGTGTTGGTGTAGCCCAGTTTGATCCTTGTATTCATATGGATTTTCACCCTCCTGTTAGGCTCCAAAACACCTTCTATTCTGGCAGTCTCTATACTTCTGGCTGCTGCTCAGCTGCATTTCAACTCCTTGTAGATTAGTATGCGACAAGAAAGTTGCTGTATTAATGTGGAGTGGGGCGGAATGACGTTCGCTGGAGGTACTCAATTTGCCTATCCATGCAATGCCTTTTAAGTAATTAAAAGAAGTCTGCTCTCAAGGTGGTCGAAACCTTTACATAAGTGTATTTGCTAGAGAGTTGTTTATTTGTTCCAGTTACACAGAACTCGTAGAGTAATCAAGAGCATACCTTTTATGAGTCATTGTGATCACTGGCATAAGTTTAACACAAAGGTAGTTTTTTTTCAGCATTGATTTGTTTTTTTAAATGTAGCCGGATGTTTTTGGTATCTTGTGTACCATGTTTCCCAGTATAGTCTTTTATAGTGGTATCCTAATTGGTGCCATCTTTTGCAGAATAACTGAATTATAAAGACCCTAGATTATTGGCTGCAAAAAATTATTTCTGTGATTAGCATTGATTGGTTACGTAATGAGGCTCCCTGCGTTTTTCCCATGCTAACATTCACTTTGCCTTCTATAACCATCACTCTAATCTTCCTTTCTTCATTCACAATCGTTTTCCTACACCCTGCTCTCTTCCTCTGTCTGGTATCACATGGTCCCTTCCTTGTCATGCACTCCCACACTGTCTTGTGCACCCACACCCTTCCTCCTATTTTGCAGTTATATCTTAGTCTTCGTGCTCTAACCTTCTTAACCTACTTAGCTGGCACTTTTCCTTTTGCCCCTAAGCTGTCTTCCTCCTCCAGTGATCTTTGGTTGTTCTCTCTGCACTCGGCCACTGCCTCCCTCTTTACTGCGCTCACAATCCCTCATTTGCCTTTCTCCTACACTAACTCTATTCAGCCTTCTCGACTCCCTTCCGTCCTGCTTCTGCACTTACAAACCCTGAATATCCCCCCTTCACTCATATAGACCTTATCCTTCTGCAATCACACACTAATTTCAGGATTCCAGTCCCCTCTTCTCTGTCCCTGTATCCCCACCCACTCTCATCCTGCCAGCACAACCACTATACTCAACTCTCTTTCTCTTCGGTGCTTACACTTCTCTCCCTTAAATTCTCATACACACACACACAAAATTACTCTTTGAGTAACAATGTTTTGAGCATGTGTGTCTGTAGATACACATGCTGTGCATAGTCCTGCCATCTAGTGTTGGGTGTGGACAAGGCAAGTTGTTTTTGTTCTACTCTAGGTGTAGATGCGCATGATCCCATATTCCACTGTTAGATTGTTTTTCCTCGCCATAGAGTTCGGATCTGATCCAGTATGGACCCGTTCTTGACAAGTTTGTCGGTACCCGTCGTGGCCTCGAGTTTGCTGTCTTTCCACCCTTTTGCGAGTGCAATCTTCGTATCACTATACATGCACATCAGTTCCAGGCCAGTGTCGCTCTAAATATCCCCAGACCGACCTCGCGTGTCAAATGTGGCAGCGAAGCACTGCCTTTCCGGTGGCTGGGTGTCGAGCCCACTGCTGCCATATTCAGGTGCACTACTGACCTCCAGCACTGGTCTGCACCAAAGTAAGGCCTGTTAGCCTAAAACGAACTCTGCCAGAGTCCTCAATACTTGATCCTCCACGATGCCCAAACCTTCCATTGGCATCCATATTCAAGCAGCACCAAAGCCGCAGACTTCTCAACGCCAGCCCCAACTGCTGTCAAAGCCAACCTCTCACCAAAACCATCCTCTGTGTCTAAGCCACCTTCTGCATTGAAGTCTCACGCACTTGAGGTCAAGAAATGTCCCAGTCTCGAAATGTACCAGTAGGAGCTGCATGTCAGACTGCACAATATCGTCCTCCACTGGCGCACAGGGAAGATTGCAGTTTCTGAGAAGGCTCTACCCCAAAACAAATGCGCAAACTAGCTCCTGAAGAGGCTAAACCACTGGATGTTCATGGTCCTCCAAAGGCCCAAATACAATCCTCCTCCATCAGTTACACCTCCTCCACACTCATCTCTTCCATTTTCACCTCCTCCACCTCCTCCATAATCTCCTATGCACTCCCCACATAGGTCCCCAGGAGTCCTATTCTGACACCAGCAACCCAAGCCCTTATTCACCTGCCAAAGAGTTCACACCTGTGTACCAGGGTGTTTCCGGTGAACCTTGGGAGGACTACAATGTGGATCCCCCCTTCCCCCCCAAAACCCACACTTAAAACACATCCCAGTCAGGGTCTTATCTCAATGACACTACAGCATACCATAGCATTATTCAGCATGCTGCTGCCTACCACAAGGTGGATTTGTAACCCTCCCAGAGGAAGAGGATTTCCTCCTAGATAAACCCTCTCCAAGACGGAGTGATCTAACCAGTATATCCCCATGCTCAAAGGAACGGTTAAAATGGCTCCTGATAATTTTAAAGAGACTGTAAAATCTTGTGTGGTAACGCCACGTATTGAGAAACAATGTAGGCTAGTTCCCTCAGATCCACTCTACTTCTGAGGTCACTTCACTCCTTATTCCTTAGTGGTCACCACCGCTAGGAAACGAGCAGCAGCACAAGCTACTGGTGATGCTCCACCTCCTGATAAGGAGAATAAGCGCATAGATGCTGCAGGGAAAGGAGTAGCGGTAGGTGCAGCTACAGACTGATCCATGACTAACTCAATGCCAATATTAGATGTTGTAGGAAGCTGTATATACCATACCAAAGTAAGGTATAGTGTGCACAGATTCCAGTGGATCCCCAAAGGCTTACTGAGGTAAAAGTAGATAGCACCTTACTCTCTATTTGTGGTAGTGTGGGCGAGCAGTAAGGCTTTATCATAGGGTAGTGTTAAGCATTTATTGTACTCACTCAGGCAAGAAATGTCACACACTCAAAGACTGAACTCAGACCAATTGTATTTATCAAAAATATTTACTTGTTGTATTTTATTTGTAGACCCAAGCAGGACTTAGTACAGGTAAATAGAATTGTACTTTTCCAGACAGATTGATCAACAAGCAAGCTGGATGAGAATGACTTTTGTTACAGGTTTGTGCAAAGATTTATTTATAGTTTAAATTACTTTTGGATGACCTGGATGGATCGGGATGTGAAGTAGGCGTTCTTCAGGTCGAGGGTAGCCATGAAATCGCATTGCTGCAGTAGACAGATGACATCCTGTTGGATAACCATATGAAGTGCGTCAACAGGATGCACCTGTTGACCAGATAGAGGTCGAGGATTGGTCTGAGGGAGCCGTCCTTGGGGATCAGGAAGTACAGTGGATAGACGCCCTTTCCCTTGTGTTGCGGAGCAGTAGGCGTATGAGATGTTCTAGGCTGAGGGTGTGGGCGAGTAGGGGATGTTTGGTGGAGAGGCTATGAGCGCTAGACAATGGCTGTGCTCTGTATTAGTACCCACTTATCCGAGGTGATCTCTACCCAGCGTGGAAGAAATCCCTGGATCTTCCCCCGACAGGCCTTGTGTGATGGGGGAATGCTGGATAAGTCTGTTTTTGGT
Organism: Calotriton arnoldi; assembly: GCA_963921515.1. Classification (NCBI taxonomy): domain Eukaryota; kingdom Metazoa; phylum Chordata; class Amphibia; order Caudata; family Salamandridae; genus Calotriton; species Calotriton arnoldi. Next base: position 1,531,447 of record CAWUFW010002036.1, on the reverse strand, counting down.
AGCTGAGCTCACTTGGTTGAAGTGCCTCTGCCTCAGCCCTTGAAATTGTTACCCCTAAAGGAGCCTCTTGAAAACCCTCTACCGGCTTGTTGCTACCAGCCGTGCTGCTAGCTTTGGTATGAGTGTGATGGTTCTAGGGAGGTGGTTTAGGAACCTCCTCTGTAGTGTTGCCTACGAAAGGAACTTCTACCGGAGGGGGTCCGTAAGGTGCCAATTGTCTTTGCAGTATCTTTGTCCTTTATCTTCTCAACCACTGTCTTGAGACCGGAAGAGATGCTCCCAATCGAACGGCAGGTTGACAAGGTGCTTCAGCACCTCAGACTTGAGCCCGGACACTCTGAGCCAGGAATGGTGCCGTAAAATGATGGTGTCCCCCCCCCCCTCCACCTCCAAGCTGCGGTATCTGCCGCATGCATGGAATATCTGTAGGAAAGTGGGTTTCTTTTGCAGTCCCCCTCCCCCCACCCCCACTTTTTGTCAGATTTCTGATGCACTTTGAATTGATGTGCCCTGGGTCCCTGCCAATCAGGTTCCCAGGGCATGTGTTCTTTCCCAAAACTTTTCCCTGTGTACCCCAATTGGCACCTCTTGCGAATGTAAGTCCCTCGTAAAATGTACCATGGGTATCAAGGCACTGTGACCAGGGAAGGCCTCTAAGGGCTGCAGCACATATTGTGCCTCCCTTAGAGGCCCTGTACCTTAACGCACTCGCACTCACAGGCTGCGTGTTTTGGTGCAGAGATAAGTTAAGAGTTGACATGGCACAAATACTTGTGTGCCATGCCTGAAACCCACTGCCTATGGCATAGGTAAGACACCCCGCTAGCTGGGTGCACTATACCACTGGTGAGGGTACAGATGCATGAGCACTGTACCCTACAGTGTTGAAGTCCAGTCTTGGACATTGTAAGTGCAGTAAAGCCATAAAGAGTATATGGTCTGAGAGTTTGTCATTACTAACTCCATAGCACCATAATAGCTTTACTGAATTCTGGGAAGTTTGGTAGCCTCTTCTGCTATCCGGAGCAGGCCCCCTTCCTCTCTCACTCCCTTTCTGCGGGAGGACAGGTGGGAAAAATTAGAACAGCCCAGAAGGTGTGACCCCCACCACCACAAGTGGCCCGTAAGGTGAAATCCGACCTCAAAAGACACCCCTGCATCCGGGCGCCCTGGGGAAGAGGACCAGAGTTGCACCTCCGTCCCCGAGCCCTCCAACTTACCTGCCCAGCTGTTGGCTCCTTCCAGAAGACTTCCTGGACTGAGCCTGCAGCCAAAACCCAAAACCAGCAACTCCCATTGAAAACAACAGGGCACCCGACGCCAAATCAGCACCCTGCACCGCTGTGGGTGCACCTTGTGTGCTAACTCTGATCCCTCTTTGCCCGGAGCTTAACCCTAGGAACTTTGCTCCCTCAACTCTATGGCTTGCCCGTGAGCAGCCACCAACCGATGGCCCCCTAGTCCCATAGGCTAACATTGGGCCTCAGCACTCTGCACCCGGCTGCCCTAGCGCCGCTGAGGGTGCTTTTTCAGTGCATCCTTGACCCTGGGGGAACCCTTGTACTAACCCCAGAAACTCAACCCTCAAGACCGTTTACTTGCCTGCAAACAGATAACCTCATTTTTCTCCATAGGATTGCATTACTTGGCTTTACTTGACCTTCTACAGTCACACCTCGATATCCTCTGCAAAATGAGAGAAAAGATGGAGGTGCTGGTGAGGCAGTTATATTTCAAGACTTGTTCTGCTACTGGGGTGCGCACTTAATTCACATCATCTGACCGCTTTTCATCAGCTCCCTATAGCCAAATGTTGCATGTTCAAGGTGCTTTGTCTGTGCATCATGCTGTTCACGGATCCGACCCTCGATATCTTCGTGTCAAAATCCAGCGCTACAATTTCAACCGTGTGCCGCGATCTTCCTCTTTACATTCTGTTTTTAAAGTCCTTCATGCTTAGCTGAATTAGCCTTCTATTTCCCAATTTTTACGTTAATACTGGAATTCTCATCCCTTTTCTGTCTGCTGACAGTCTTACATTTTTGCTGCTCTGTAAAGCTCTCAAAACATAGCCATTCCCTCTGTGATTAAGATGTGACTTACCTCTGATCTTTTCCTTTGATTGTTGGTTAGTGCCAGGACTGCCATTTTGGATATTGGTGTGCTTTAAAAAAAACTTCATCATTTGTTCATACACATCATGTTCCCATAAAAGGAACCTTTCTGCCTTCCAGCAGCCTCATGCTACTGTTTTCCACACTATCAAACATGGCCTTCCTTTTAAAAGACTTCAATCTGTGGGCATGCAATCAGTGCAACACCGTCTTCAAGGCACCTGGGCTTCATCCAACAAGTTGATTAAAATAGCTCTTGTGCCCACAGTCTGGACGTCATGTTATTAATCGCTAGACTTTGAATCGCGAACTCCTTGGGTCTCTCCTGGTTTGACTGGTCTATGGTAATTCCAATCATCAAGAGATGCTTAAACCAAAGCAGTTCCCTGAATAGGACCCGCCCCTTCAAAGTAGAAATTGATTCAAAATCCTCACTAATTCTTTTGTCTAAGCTGTCCAGTGCATCCATGGATCCAGTGTCTCTTCTACAGAAATCTTGGCTCACCTAGCTAGAAAGATAACAACCGATAATTTGCTTTCCCTCAGGCTTCCTAAAAGGAAAGGATAATGCACTATTTTTTTTATTAAATTCTCCTGAAAGTGTTTAACTGAACCAAGGTCTTCAAACAAGTGTGACGTAATCCTGCTATCTCTGCTCTGTTGTACTGTTTTCTTTCTTGGCCTCATACCCCAATGGGATCTTCATCCCTAGAAAGACAAAGAAGATGCATCTCTCACAAAGGAGAAATTTGGTGCTACATGCATATGTACCCCTAGTGCCATCGTCCCACACCTTTACAGCCACTCTCCCTTTCGCTTGTTTCAACACTTGCCTAAGGCCTCTACACCCAAGTAAGCACCAGCGTGCCTGCGTTTATTTATTACCCAGCGAGTAGCATGCCTAGTACAACATTTCAATAGCACCTCAGTTTTTGGTTTTGTCTTTATAGTTTTTCTCATCAGTTTCCCAATATTTGCCTTGAGGCCACTACTATTTCCTGTTGGTCTCTGTGTCTAGCGCTTGGAAGAAGTACAGCATTGCAGTTCACGTCTAGATTTCTGTCTTAGGTTTTTTCCTTTTCTGGCCTCCTCCACTGGTTTTCTGCTGCTCCTTTCTGCCCTGCTGCTCTCTGCCTTCACTTCATCTCCTCCACTCACAAGTCTCATAACTACAACTCTCCAAAATCTTCTGGTCACAGGTGCTGGTTTTGTAGAACCAAACATCCTAGGTGGGGCTACTCTCCCATCTGTCCAAAGGTTAGCGTTCCAATTGGCTTGTCGATCTGATTTCATAGTCTGAGATGGCATGGAAGCACAAGATCTTGACAGTTGCGGACCACCATTAAATATAGCAAATGTATTCACTATTTGCAAGGAACTGTTTACCCCAGGCCTTTTACAGCACGCGCACACACCCACACCTTTTGCAACAACCCTAAATATTTTTTTTTCAAAACAATTTGTCATTGGAATATGCCTGGTAAAGCCAATGCTGTAGAGAGTGGCAAAAGAATACTTGCGCATTCAGGCTCCTTCAAATGCAGATCCCAGTAATGCACAGTACAGCTACAGCCCAATTTCTGGCTTATTCTTTGCAAGGCACCTGCTATCTTCCCAATTGTGTTGCATGGGAAAAAAGCTGCTTAGTGATTTCCAGCCATGGCTTACAGACTGAAACCTCATGTCGGAATTTTGGGACAGAAGTACTTGAATGCTCTTTTCTGCTGTATTGAACACCATTGAGTATCAGTTGCAGCTCAAGCACCTGGAAGTGACTGTTGAAGTGGGTAGGAGACCTAGCGCTTGGCTTCTACCCGTCAAGTACTGTGTGATTCAGTTAATCTGAGACAATCCATTTTGGAAAACGCATGCACCCCCTGGACACTGCCATGTTTACGAGACACCAAATTCAGACACCACTTGTATGTGGGCTACACCCACATCTATTTCAAGTTGGAAGAGGGGTGTGAGTATGCGAAAGCAAAGCTGCAAACTTATTGAACGTTCTTGATTCTTTACTTTACCAGTTTTAGGAGGTTATGCTTTTTGGCGCAGTTACACCTCTCCTTTTCCTCCCTGATGCATTACTCTGAGGAGCTGGTGACTTCAGAGATTTGGGGCCACAGAAGGGGAGGGAAAATCAAGCCAAGCTCCTCTTGTGGTTAATCTGTTGTAGTCCTTGTATAACCAGACTGGCCCATCTTCTGACACCTAGTCCTCCACTACAAGTGGTAGTTGAGAAGGCGAACACCAGTCTGCAAAGTCGGCTTCACAGGAATGCCCGAAACAATCCAGGCACAAGAAAAAAGCGTAGATGATCAGCTCCCACCTAGCTAGCCTCTCAGAACACCAGCATACAGCAGCACTCGTACCAGAGTGCACGTTTTGCCTTTGTGCCGTCCTCAGCTGAGACTGTCAAATGGTCAGAAAGCAAACTTTTAAGGCTAGGTACCTCGGCCTCAATGAAGTTGCAGCTCTCACTAACCCGGATCCAGCTCCTAAATTACGTGGACCAGCCTTGAGCTCCAGTTGCCCCACAACTGGCACCACTAAACTGGTTCCAGTTGCCAATTAGAAAATGGCTTCCAGCAGTACCATCTGGAATTCAGAGATGGGCAGTGCTCCAGTGGATCAATCCGCCAAGTTTCCCCCGCACAAGACCTGCATCATCCCATGTCAAACCCAACCCCAATCCCCCTGTCCCCCATTCCACCAAAATCCTTCGGTCCCAAAAAGCCTTATGCAACAATGAGGTTTCCAAAGATAGTTTTCTTCAGGAATCCCAGACTCCGTATTTTCTAGCATTGTCTGCTTCCCTGGGGAGCAAGGCATCATTCTCCCATATAAACAAGAAGAGCAAGTGTGTTGAGGCATGTGGTAAGGAAATTAAGCACAGATTCCTGCATTAGATGAGCTATTAAACCTAACTCCCTGACCCTAACTGTAAAATTGTCTCCCTGAAGCACAGCCATGGTATGGAAGTCAGTCTTGCCTAGCCCACAGGGCTTTATACAGTTTTGGGTTCTCTCTGAACCTCCTTGGTGCCCTTCAAGAGTGATAGCCACCATCCTCATGGTGGATTACTCTTGCCAAATGAGACCCTGGTTGTCTGGTGGTTCCAGAAGATTTTCGGGCTGCATGTGTCCTGTGCAGAGGTGTGGTGTCCCATGTGTCATTTAAGGCTCCACACACATTCACTGAGGAGCCAGCTAGGGGAAATATGGGACCAGTTTTACGATAAATAGTCGAAACCTTTCAAAGTTCAGACATCCCGTGTCCCCATACATTGGGATGATGTACAGTAGCTCCAAACATTTTGCTGTGATGACCTTACCTCCTGGTCATCCTGCAGCCTGTTCTTACTACTGACAACTGGTACCTCCCACCCCAGCTTGTGGATTTAGAGGGGCACACTCAGTTTGCTCTCCAGTGTTAGCTTATATTGTGTTTAAAAATGTGTTTCTACGCGCTAAAACTCATTTGAAATCACTATCAATTGTAAGTGTTCACAGATTGGTAGGCCCCAAGAGTAGATTCTATACAAAAGAAGGTACTCATGCAGGACAGCTGTAGTGTTAGATGAAAAGCTACTGTTCTAATCTGAACTGTTCTAATCCACATTCTTTCCCTCTTCAAGGTTATTTATGGAAATACTAAAATTCTGCACGGATTGTGATGAAATTCAGTTTAAGGAAGATGGTTCATGGTCTCCGATGCGATCGAAAAAAGAAGTGCAGGAGCTCTCTTCTTTTAACGGTGTGGATGGTAAGTATCTGGGGCGAGTTCTCACTTGACAATCAAATAAGGAACCTGCATGAACTTTGATCCATGGAGGGCACATGGAGTGGAGTTTAACTTCCTTATCTGGAAAAACTAAAATAATTGAATTTCTTCTAGCTCTACCATAGCATGTGTATTTTCGTATTGGGTTCTTAGGTTGACTTTTTGTTGACATATAGATTGTTCTGGGGAATTTGAAATCAGTTTAGTTAGTATTTGAGCTATGCTTATGTAGGGAAGCATTAAACGGCTGTATCATAAAAGCAGTTCTGCATAGTTAAATCGTGGTATACTGGTCTAAGATATCGGAGTCGAAAAAAGTGCTGGGAAATTAGTAGTGATTGGACTGTTGCTTGCCAAACGTCGTGTCACTATGCGCTGGGCTGAAGGTCCTATACCGACCACCCAGGAATGGAACACTGATATGCTGCATTGTAGCACACAATCCGACATATATAACAAATTACTTCCTTCTCAGAACCGACCCAAGAGTTTTTGGGGCCTGTAGCAGCAGTACTTAGTGGGGAAAGAAACTGAGGAACTGGAGGGAGGGAATGTAATTGTCTAGGTGTATTACTTGTTAATATATCTATATACATTATTCAATGCGTATGGAAGGGGATGACTTTCATTGAGATCCGGGGAAGAGAGGTTTTGCATGTTATGGGCCTTTGACGCACTCCATAATTCTACGAATTGACCCTTACTATGTAGTCTGATTGTACTGTAACCCAACTAATAATTTAAAATTGTGTGCTGTTGTGATGTATCGTACCATGGCAGACTTTATACCTGTATTGGGCTTTTGCTGTTCTATAAAATACAACATTTTAAAAAACTTTTTTTAAAAAAAGGATGACCTCTGTGTATCCTTTGGTATCTCTTTGGTCAACTTCCCACTCCATTCCTACACTAGCCAACCCTTTGGATTGATTACCAATGTTTTTTTTGGTGCACTGAATCTCCCCTCTTGTGTCATGGCTGATTACTCAAAACACACCCCAGCCTTTGAAGGGTCAAACTTCTTACCTTGATATCCCCCCACCTTCTTTGAAAGGGATGTAGCGCTCCTGAATGGGGCCTGACCTCCTTTCTTTTGGTCATCTCCCAGGGACTTCCTGAGGATACTGGTATGAACCCACTCATCAGCTGTCTTGCCCAGTTCCCTAGGGCTAGACAGGTTAATGTCCACCAGATGCTGCTGCAACTTCTCTGAATGACAATTTGTTAAAATGTGCTCCTTGACAATCAAATTGTAGAGCCCTCCAATTGTGTCTGCTTTGCTGCCCTGAACCCGGCCATCTAGCACCTTCACTGAAGCGTCAACATTGTCAGCCCATGTCTGTGCTGTCCCCTTCAGGAATTACTGCCTATACTCTTCAGGAGTCAGTTCAAAGAGTTCCTTTGGTGCTTCCTTAATGTGTGGGTAGGACTCTACTATCTCATCCTCAAATGTGAGCAGTTTGACCCTACCAACTACTAGCGCTAGCTCCTAGACTAGTGGCCCCCAGTGTTGTGTACCCACCGTCCTTATTCTGAGAGCTCTCTCATATGAGGCCAGACACATGCCTGTCATTCCTCTGGACATTACAATAAACAATCTCTTTAGGCAATCTGACTTCATTGGCACCCGTGTCGACACAGTCTGTTGTTTTTCTGCTGCCACCATCTTCTCTGGGTCCTGCCTGGCCCTTATCTCCATGGCCAAGGCTATGACTTGCTCCTCTATGTCCAAAGCTACTATGCTCTTGTGAAAGGGGCTATGGCTGGTGATGGAGCCTGCTTGGATGCTTGCTTGTGAGGTCAACTTTGGCCTGATGTAGGGGGCTAGACTGCCACCTGCCCCACTGGCTTGGTCAATGGCACTGTGGCCTTCCTCCTCCACTCAGTCATCTTTCCCGCTACCTTCGGTCAATTCCTTCTCCAGATGTGGAGGTACTCTGTGGGCCGCCTTAGTCCTTTCTTCCTGGCCTTGGTCCCCATGCTGATCTTCCAGTCCCTACAAAGGGCCCTCAGTCAGCTCTTCCCTTTGGAGGTTGAACAGGTAGTTATGTTGAGCTCCATGTTTCCTTGCTGAAACAGTGACCCACAAACCTTTTCAAAATTGGCGAGAAACTTTCTCAAACTTTTGAACTTTTTAGGTACTTTGCCACAACTTCCTCAAACTTTTGCCTACTCCTTGAAAAGTTTTTGCAGTCCTTTGGAAACAGTCTTTTGGAGCTAACAGTAATTCAACAAATGCTTGGAAGAACTTTTTTCTAGGTGTCCACCATCATGGATTCTTGGTAGTCTCAAGTTTCAACAACTGTATGGTCCAAAGCAAGTAAGTTAGCTTATGCCAGTCAAACATACACAGCTTAAGGTCAGAGCACAGGCACTGAGGTCTGGTTATCAGACCTCTGTGTAGTGTCAAGAGTCGAAAAACCAGAATCATCAGTCCAAAAACGTGGGAGTGTCCATTCTAAAAAGAGGCATTTCCTTACACCTTCCCAAGACAAATGTTATAATTCCAGCTTCTGTGCTGGACATACCAAACACATATACCTATCCCTAATCAGCCTGCCTCTTGTGGTTTAATACACTGCTAGTGTTTATGGAACCGGGTATGAAGCTCTGCATAGTTTCCTAAATTTGATCAATTTTGGTATGTACAGTGTGCACCAAAGGTGTACACCAAGCGACTGTTGCTGGTTCCTGCCCTAAATGGGCAGAGGTTTCACATCTTCCCCCAATTTAAACATTTTAAAAGTTCACACCCAAACATAAACGTTTCACAAGCTCTATTATGTAGTATGTGAATTTGTTTTATTCATTTACTAGAAAAATGCTGTTCACAAGTCTACTGGCAGAGCTCTCCAACTCTCCTATCTTTTCTATGCAGAGATCTCCACCAAGGTGGCGGCGATCTCTGCACGTGCAAGTATACTTTATAGGTGTAAATGTTGGTGGGACCAACTGGAATGGAAGGACAATGGGGATTAATTACTTAAAAATGGGAGGGGTTAAGGGAAATTAAAGAAGGGGTTTAGCGAGGGACATGCTAATACAAACCCACAATCCTAATAGATTGACCCTTGCTGTTCACTAATCATTAACCACTATTCTAAAGTTACTACCGCCCTAAAAGTCACAAAATAGTTGTAAATGTGCTCCAGCCAGACCTTGGAGTAAGTTTAACACCACACACCATAGAATCTAATGGAGGCAGAGACTTAACGCCCCATCGTAAATAAGGTTTAAATAATTTAAATATTCTGATTTTCAAATAAAATAAAATTTTATATATATATATATACACACACACACACACACACACACACACACACACACACACACACACTAGGTAGTTGTCGTTAGGGCCAAAGTTTCCATAGGAAAAGCATTTTTTGTTTTGCCCATAACTTTGGCCCCGCTTGCTGAATCTCCACGAAATGTTCCCAAAACTTCCCCATTTTGTTTCAGCTGCTGTGTTGAAAGTTTCGGGGTCATCCGTCAAGCGGGGGCCAAGGAAAAAAGGGGGGGTCCTCAACTCGTTTTCCCTATGTCAAGTCTATGTGGATTTTTCATTATTTGAACACGACTACAGCCCGAACTGCTGAACGGAATCACACCAAATTTGGCAGAAAGCTAAATGTTGGTCCAAAAAGCGTGCTTTTTGTAATTGGGTGTAAATCCGTTCAGTAGTTTTTAAGATATCTAACTTTGAAAAAATAGATATCTAGGGACGCAAGTCCTTTCAGTCGACTTGCCGATCCTTCTAAAATTTGATTGGCTGCCAACACTTCAACCAGGAAGTGTTTACAACCATCTTGGGACTCTGCTTGAAGCAGAGTCCCAGAAAAAAGTTAAAAATGAAGAAAAAGGGTCAGGGTAGGAATACCCTGACCCCCAGATATGGTGGGGAAAGGGGGTCCCTCAGGGACCACGAAGGGTGTAAAAGGCATTTTTTATTTTGCCGCAGACTCGCAGGTGAATCCGCAAATACGCAGCAAAAACTTTTTAAAAAGCAAGCGCGGGCTCCTGCACTTGCTTTAGAATAACCCCTGGTGGGCCAGGCCCCTGGGGCATGTGATAAATATAGAGGGGGCGCACAGGGCCCCCTCCCTTCCTCTGGCTATTTAAAGCCCTGGGGACCGCCACCTCCCCGGGGCATTTTTAATTATGACTGTGGGCCGGCCCAAAATTTATGTGGGGGGGGCCTTGGGGACCCCCCACCCCTCGGACTGCCACCGCCCCGGGGCACACTGTTTTTAAATATTTTAAGTAATGCGGGGAAGACCGTAGGGCCTCCCCTGCTGCCCTGGGGTCCGCCACCTCCCTGGGACACAAATGCTATAATTAAGGGGGGGTCCGTTGCAAACCCCTGGCCCAGGGGATCACCATCTCCCCGGGGCAAATTTGAACAAAGGAGGAGGCCAAACTCCCCCCCCCCCCCCTTCTCTGCCTCCAGGAGCCCTGCATGGTGCTGGGCAAAACCATTTTCCAGGGCCAGCTTTAGCAATGTCCCGGGTTGCCCACCCCTGGGACATTGCAGTGCCATAGCAAACAGTCCTCCACTTTGAGCACTCTCACTTGCCCAAAGCGGAGCACTTTGCTTTTATACACAGGGAGCTGCATGTCAGCAGCTCCCTGTGTGTAAAAGCAATGCCAGCTCCTGCAGGAGGCGGGTAGCCAGCAGGGACCGCGGGGCTTGGCCCTGGGGATGGGATCCCCGGGGCCGTAAATGGCACGGGAGGGGGTGCCACTCTGGCCCACTCCCTTTCAGGAAAAAATGCTTTTTAATAAGAAAGAAAAGGCCTGTGCCTGGAGAATGGTGTCCCCGGGGCTGAAATCAGCCTGGGGAGGGGGGCCACGCAGCCCCCCCCTCCCTTTAAAAAAATTAATAAAAAATAATTTTATAAAGGGGCAAGCCCCGGGAATGGGGTCCCCGGGGGCCGAAAATGGTCCGGGAGGGGGGCTGCTCGGCCCCCCTCCTCTTTGAGTTATAATAAAAATGAAGGCCGAGCTCTGGGGGATGGGGTCCCCCGAGGTTGAAATCGGCCCCAGAGGGAGGCTGCGCCCTAGTTTTTTTTTTTTTTTCAAAAAAGGGTCTGGCCCCTGGGGGATGGGGTCCCCGGGCCCAAAATGGTCTGTGGAAGGGGTGGTGGAGGGGCCACGCAGTCCCACTCCCTAAAAAAAAAAACAGCAACTCGCCTGAGGCCCGCTCCCTTTTAGTTTGTCTGTTAAGGGTCCTTCGAGGCTAACGAGACCTCCTGTTACCTCCAGTAAGCCCCACACAGTGGGATTGCTGAGAGGTGGCAGTGCATTGCTGGGGCGCGAGTTATAGTTGGCTCCGCTAACTATAACTACTGAATTTCTCTGGTTCTGTACGAGTGAAACTAGCTTTGGGTAATAGGAATAACACCCAGCGCTTGTATCCTCAGTTCCTGGTCCCCACCAGTTACATATTTAACAATATACAAACAACCATGCACTGAGAATCAATAAACAGCGACTTCTTATATCTTTGTTCAAGACTTCTTTTATTTTATTCTTTGAGTATTTCTTTTCAATACAGCAATCAGCCTCCAATATTGAAATTAGCCGCAAACATCCAGCCAACATGTGTTTCGTGCCAAAACGCGCTTCTTCAGGGCTCCTAGGTCAATACCTTCTAGTTTCACACGTCTTTATCACTCTTTATTAATAATCGCATCTCACTGGGTAGCGTATTGGTTAAGTCTTTTTTGATTTTTTTTTTATAGATTCTATCTCCTATTTTCTTGTGACAATTTCTTAGGTTATTCTCATCAGTATTCAGTCAGTGCTCTGTTCCCCTTGATAAGGGTCGTGACCGGGCTGTCAGCCTCGTCCTTTCCGTCTGAAACGAATGCAGCTTATACATATTTTCTTTCTTAGTGTTGACAAATTAGTTAATAATTCAATATTTTATTTTCAAATTACTGAGTGAAAATATATATTTGTTTACTTTTACTAAATATTTTAACAAATTGACATTAATTAAACACAACTTTTAATTAAATGTAATTAATATTAATTAAAAATGTGCATGGGCATAGACTCCTTTGTTAGACTGTTTTCTCTCCGCCGTCCAGTTCGGACGTCTGTGCCTCTCCTCTGTGTAAAACTCTGTTTGGTACCAGTCTTCGGTCCTATCCTGTCTTCAGTGTAGTGTATCTCGATCGCGCTTTTCCATTACTACGCCTCTTGAAAAGTTTGTTGGGGCCGCCCGTCTCTGCCCTACCATCCCGCATGCACTGTTGGTGCTTAGGATGTGTTCCTGATGCAACGTACACCTTTTCTATTTTGCCCGCAGTGCCATGCCAAGAATCTCCACACTGACCAACATCTGGTGTGCAATCTTTGCCTTTCACCCCATCACCATGAGGCTCACTGCGACACCTGTAAGTCTTTCCATTTGAAAAAGAGTATCCGGGATCGAAGGGTGCATCTCACTGAAGGTGACACTCCCGGCATTTTCGGGGAGGAGCTTCCCCAGGAAGAGCATGCCGCTGAGGAGGAAGCAGCCGCTTTCTTTGAAGACATTTCCGGCTTCGACTTGGAGGAGGAATTGGAGTACACCCTGTCACTCGGGCAGCGCATCAGTACTGCTGAACCAGACCCTGCTCCACCACCCAAAAATACTTGAAACACTTACTCTTTCCTATATTAGAGGTCACCAGACTGCCATTGCCATCTGGCCATGATTGGATCTGAAAAAATGTTTCGGATCCCCTGCCACCGAAAAGTTCCACCAAGGTTAAGTCCTCTGTTTCGACAACCTCAGATCGAGCAAACTCTTCGGTCTCAACCCCGCCTTCGAAACCGAATCGGCAACCAACCACAGCTATCTTGATGCCGATCAAAAAACATTCTTTATCTTCTGAAGCCTTGATTCTGAAAATAACGGACACAAAAATCTCGAAGTTGCCTTCAGGTTCCATGTCTCCTGTCGAGCCAATCCCTGAGAAAATGGACATTAAACAAAGAAAAATCCATATTCAAGAAGACACTGGGCAAATAATTGCCTCTCCTCCACCTAAAAGACAATTAACTTTTGAGGATGCATTGGGTGTTCCAGTACCTCTCAAAAAGAGGACAAGGCTACCAGCCCTACTCATCATCTTCCACCACCACCTCCTCCTCCACTCCCCCACCACCCCCTCCTTCATCTCCACATCATGACCCTCTTGATGTTACACCTCGGGGGTCACCAAGGTCGTGTATACAGGGTTTGGGAGAACCATTAGGGCATCCTGATCCATGTGACATATATGATACAGATCCTTTTACTCCAAATAATGCAGATCTTTATTCAGCCCCCCTCCCCCATGAAGATGCTAGTGCTCACCAGCAGATTATTGCTAGAGCAGCTACTTAGATGGGGTCGTGCTACACAGGGGGTCTTTAGAACAAGACATAGGGGCATATTCTCAAGGACTTATCGCCGAGTTAGCAGCACTTTATCGCAGCCAAAGTGGTGATAAATTCATCGCACCATTCACAAGCTGGTGCTAACAGCCGATATCACCGGTTTTCCTGCGATAGCAGCCGCAAAAAACATCGCCACGGATGACACCGGCAACTAACGCTAATGAGATGCAGAGTAGGCGTTCCCGTGCAAAAAGCAGCGGAAACACCACTTCGCAACATTCCCAACGACCAGCCAGATCGGCGATAAGAATCAAAAACGTGCGATAAGGCGCGTTAGCAGCAGGGAATTAACACCTGCTCCTACCTGGTTAAGTCGGACGACAACCTGCACCATGAAAGGGAGCCCAGCCCAGAGCCACACCTGAAGAACAGATGCCAAGGAGCCACTGATCATGCAGCTCGGAGCCCCAAGCGGGCCACAACACCCACCGCCACCAGACCCAGGCCTCCCAGAACCTTCCCCCGGGTCCCTTTTATTAATGTGTTTTGAAAACCTGCACGGGGTGCCTTAACACTCACTTTGTACTTATAGTTGTTAACTTTTGGAAACGCGAGACCTATTGAAGTGAACAGCTATAAGTACAAAGTGAGTGTTAAGGCACCACGTGCAGGTTTTCAAAACACAAATAAAAGGCATTATCATGTACAATGCCAATAGCTCAAAGTCTTGCAAATACGAGACCTATTGTATTGTAAATGCTGGTTATTTGTGACAACGCATGGGTCTCACGGCCAGAGCTGCCGACTTTGGAGTTGGAGAACCAGGTTTGAGCCTCGGCGTCAGCTCAGCATCTTGTGATTCTAGACAAATCACTTAATCTCCCCTTGCTTAGCAAAAAATGAATATGTCCTTGTGTATGTAACTGGTGCCCATGTAAAGCGATCCAGTACCTTTGGATCGAGTTTGCGCTATATAAATCTGCAAAAAAAAAAAAAAAGCATCACTCAGAGTGTCACACATTTGGCTGCTGAAGATCAGACTCCCTTTCAAAGCACACAAATAATCTGAAAACGTATAGAATTCCTGAACTGTAGGTGTGGTGTTCAAAAGAATGAAAATCATTCAACACAAATAGCAAAACGAAACAATAAGCACAATCATTACTAATGCGAGTGGCTTTTCAAGAGTGCTTTGTCAGAGGCCAACAGCAACGAAGGATCTGCGAGTTAGCGGAGAAGAGCACTCATCTAGTTTTTGTAATAAAGGCGGCCACCTTGGTATGCTGATATTCCGCCTTTTGAACCGCGAACAGGGTTGGTGTCATGAACATTAACTACATTTTGAAACTTGCAACTCAAAATATAAACTTTATATGAGACTAATAAGTACACCCAGTAATAACAGTATGCATTTGAAGCTCTACATAGTGCTGAACAGTCAGCGATTTGAATAGCACAGACATTACCCGGAGGTGTTAGAGTGCTACAAAACGCAGTAACAGACTGCATATTAATCAATTTCACCAGCAATAAAAATAAGGTGACGAGATGTGAACAAGTACGAAGCTAAACAAAATATTGTACAATGTCAAAGGCAAGCAGCAATACAAGACAGTATACAAAGGAGGCCAGTCAGCGATTTGAATAGCGCGGACATTACCCGAAGCTGTTAGAGTGCTACATAATGTCAGTAGCAGACTGCATCGCGCGCTGATGCTCGACCTAAAAATGACTAAGGAAATATGTCTAGTGAGCTGTCCCAGTTTTAATGAGACATGAAAATGTTTAATTATATCTGTGTATTATATGATGGGCGAATGTTAAACTTGTCCAGGCATATCTAGCATGGCATGAAATCGTTCAACAATTTTGGCAACAAGCAAATTGTAGCAGACAGGATTTTTAAAGTCAAATTACTTGCATTTTCTGAAAAAAATGTATAGATCTTCATCACATTTGAAATGGAGGGTGCCTTTATGTGCGGTTACCTCTGCAAACAACCAAGTTTGATATCATTTCAACCAGCGACCAAACAGAGAAGAAGAGGATGCGTTTCATGAAGAAGGGACACCTCTTTCTTATTGGGCATTCTCAAATGTATTAGCAGTTTTCACGAGGCTGCTACCCAAATCCACTGCTCTCCTTGTGAAATATATTTTCTCAAGTTATTCCTGAGACCCCAGATCCTTCTTTCTTATATTGTAACCTCTTGCTATAGAGAACTGTCTATTTAAAGAGCTTTACTCTTTACGGGGCACTGATTGCATTTAAGAACATTATTATCTATTCCAGCTCTGTTATCCTTTATTCCCTCTAGTATACACACAAGCACATTCCTGTGTCTGTCTTCATTTCTGTCAAGATGGCTTTGTGACTTAACACTCGCTACTGACAACTGCAGTGATCTGAAGGTCACTAGTTCGAATCTGTTCTGTTTAAAGGCAGATTCATCCTTCCGAGTTTGCTTGCAAAAGACCAGTGGAAGAGAAAGAGAGTAACAAATAGAAGCAGAAAGAGACAGTGACTGAGAGAGAAGGGGCAGATGAATAGCATGAGAGAGTGAGAAACTTAGACATATGCCAAGAGAGACTCAGAGGCCAGAAAGAGTGCAATAACGTTTAAGAGAATGCTGGTGACAAAGGTATAGAGACAGATAAGAAGAGAGACAAAGAGAGAGGGGCAGAGGCCATGTGATACTGAGAGAGAAAGCAAAAGATAGGTACAGAAAAAGAAAGCGAGAGAGGGAACACGCGAAAAGGAGAACTAGAGAGAGAGTGAAAGAAAAAGAGACTAATAAGAGACCGTGAAATTGAGAGACACTGAAAGCAAGCAAGAGGGCTAAAGTCTATGGTCTGCATCGCTTAACGTCACAATTGTATGACAATTGCCTTAAAACGCAAAATGAGGTCCTGTCTCAGTCTTTACAAGTGTCCTCAGCTGCACGGTGGCTGATATAGAAGCCTCGAACTTCCGTGTGAGATTAGCTGTGCAACATTTGTTTACGTGGAGTGAGAGGGAACAGGGAAGAGCTGCCGCGTATGAGGTGAATGTCATGCAGTTTTATAAACGCGTCTTAAAGGATGCAATCAAGGACAAATATAAACATTTGCAAAAAGTGATCCTAACAACTGCTAGACTGGTTTTCCGTGCCCATGGTGTTTACAACCATTGTTAGCACTGCGCTGTCCAAAACAAGAAGCGCGGCGTTAGAGAAGGGGTGCTGTGCTGATATATGAAGTGAGGGAAAGAAAACAAAGAGTGCGCAGGAATGAACATATGTTTATCAAGTAAGCACATTGTACTTTACCGGTGCTCCTCAGCATTGAAAGGAAGTGAGGTATCGGCACCATGACGAGACAGAAGGCAGCAAAGAAGAGCGACGCTGGAGTGCACCAATGGTAAGTAGGAGGCGGGAATACAGTCATTTTATTAATTACTCAAGGTTTTGCAGACAGCGCATGCGCGCTGATGCTCGACCTAAAAATCACTTGAGATATCCCACTGCGTTGCATATCATATGACGTTGGGGATCCACGTGTTGTTTTTCGATTTCATGGGATTGAACAAGTGTGCCCTAATCCCGGAAGTGGGAATAGGGAGCTGCGTTTGCGTCGTACAGAGGCTCTCTGGATCATGAAGTGGAAGGCTGTTGAGAGGAGTCTCAATACTGATTATACGAGCTTCAGAATTTTTTGGGGAGACTGAATATACCCGAATATATCCACTTGTTAATGTATCGCAACAATCAGCTTTATATGAGTATTTACACCATAACAATTAAGGGACAAAACCCTTTACCCCGTACGTTCACATTAATTCAGGATTAGGGGATATTGGCGTGGCCAACTTCCCATGACCACTGTGTCTTAGAGTACATGCTGTCTGTAGACCTATGTATACATCAATCATTTATTGGGACATAGGTACTGGGGGCATCGTAGTTACAGTGCAATATATTATTTTTGCTTTACATAATGGGTAACCTTTTCGTTTTGGACAAGTGGTTTTTCTTTACCTTATTTGTTTTCATTGGCTTTGTACACCTTAGGTTGGTACTTACAACGTTTGGCATTTATTTGACTTGGTCAAGATGCCTATCATATTTTACTAAGATTACACTTGACAGTCTATTGCCCGCCCCTGCGCACCCAGGCCTCACTGCTCACCTTCCGCCACCGGCGTGTCTCCAAGAGGGCCCACCACGTGCCGGTGCAAGCTCCAAGTCCGGGGCCCGCGACCTTGGCAGCCTCCACATCATGCAGCCCCGCACCGCGGTCCACCAGGTCGCACACTTGATTCTGGGTCTTGATTTTGCAATGGCAGAGATCATATCAGTGCACACGGCATTATCGCAGGCTGCACAACCGCTCAGCCCTATAGGTGCCACTAACTCTGTGAACCGCGAGGCACCGCCACGTGGTGGTAGGCCTGCGCTGCCCGCTGGCTCAGGCCAACACTGCGGTCCACCAGGTCGCACACTTGATTCTGGGTCTTGATATTGCAATGGCAGAGACCATATCAGTGCACACGGCATCATCGCAGGCTGCACACCCGCTCAGCACTTTAGGTGCCCCTACCTCAGTGCACAGAAAGTCATCGTCCCGTGGCGGTAGGCCCGTGCCGGCCGCAGTGTAACCGGTGCCACCGACTCCGTGCAACGCAAGTCATGGATCCTAAATGATAGTCTCGTCATAGGCCAGGCGGACGCAGCCATGTCACCTCAGGCAGTGGGGAAGAACTGGGACACGTAGCGTCGTCGTTCCCCCCCCCCCCCTTCCCCTTTATACGTAAGCCGAGTGGGCTGGCTCGGCGTACGCCAGGCCAGCGTAGGGGTGTGAACAATTATCCCTGGCCTCTGGGCGTGGTTCATATCTGGGCTGCACAGGAAACCAACTGATGTGTGTCTCTCAGTTGCTGTGTCTGCGCCACACAGCCCGCAATCGACAATGTTGCAATGTTGCATGCAGCCGGAGGGCGTCCGCGCACGAATGGATTGTACAAGGAGCGCAAGGCCGCTCGGGGTCTTGGCTCATACATGCCAACTGTTGTGTGTGTTCATCGCTTTTGGTGCACCATAAGCCCAAGGCCTAGCCTCAATTGCAGCGCGAAAGCCACATCACATTCCCAGGATACAAGCAGTAGTCTGACTAACATTAGGGATGAAAGCCCCTTTGTCTCAATACAGAAGGCGGAAGGACATCTGCACCTCCGACCTTGGAATTGCATGCGGCAGGCACCCCCTGAGAGAGATACCATGGCAGATGATGACTCCCACACTACACACAGCGCTAATGAAAGATCAACGTATCCACACCCCACACACAGAAGTCCTTGCTCGAGGTACTCCTGCATGGAATGGCCTTGACACTTACGTACAGGACAACCCATACGTCCAAACTTTGCAGACTCGTACGACTCATAGCTCCTAACTGTGGCATATCATCCACATAGCCGCAGGTCAGAAGAGTGCCGGTTCTACGAGAGCGAACAACGCAATGTCAGAACATCCCGGGCACATGCACAACCCCTGTCACGTGGAACTGTACCGTGACCGAATGCTGCATTTGTTGGGGGCACTGCCACTGGCAGTGTTGCGCATCAGTTACCGTCTGAGCTTCCGTCTTGCGTACGTCACCGGTGTCCAGCCCTGGTTTCACTGTCGATCATGCATATTCGAGTGGCCCATGGATGTCTGCCTATCCAACACAACGGTAGCTGAACTGGATTGACGTGTGTGCGCCCCCTGTTCGACCACGACCAGGAGTGTAACCGTGATACCCGTTCATGGGATGCCTTGGTATTTGGCGTATGTGCTGGCCGTTGGGCATGTGAGATTGCACAATTCCTCGTGTGCAGTGACCACATCGAAGCGCTCCCCTATTGGGCTGTGTTGCGGATTGGTGAAACGGCGTGGACGGAGCACATCTGTCCGGACCAGCTAATGGATTGGCTCGCCCCTGTGTTCGTTGAAGTCGACAACGACGTACTCTTGGAACTGATTGCCCATGAAGCTGTGCTCGCTTTCATGGATGAGTAACTACGTTCCTGCAGCCACAAAAGATTGTGACCCATAGCACAGGTCCCAACACCCTTTTGCATCTTGGAGAAATGGACACATATCCCACCATAACAGTGGACATGGCTGCATTCGCCTGGACTCAGAATGCATGTGCGTACAAGACTGCGGGTTGACCCACTCCTGTGCAAGGTGAGTGGACAGCGGCGCCTGGCAACGTTCCTCAACCTGACACACCGCTGGAGGGAGAGTACACACATGGCAATGTAGTACTACATGTGACCTTGTTGGACTCCTACACCTGCTCACTGTCAGCAGAGCAGACAGTCAGCGCAGCCCGGTGGTACAGGACTATGCAGATCCCATGGGCTGAGTGGGGTGTCCCCTGACAGGGTGCAATGAGCATCCGCCAAACACCACATGACTCGACCAGCAAGGCAAGGTGGGCTGAGACGGTTGGCATCCGTAATGATTGGTGTTCATTTGTGCCTCCCAATGTCTTGCACCTCTACATGTTCCTTTGCTGCCCGTTAGTGTATGATGCATTGGTCTGCATGTTGTGGCCCTTGTCTTGCCCGTACTGACACGCACATGCTGATAAAGTGTACGCAACTTCACTAGTGTTCAATTGTGATGAGTGTTGATTAGCATGCCAAATCGTGTGCCTCAATGAGCATTGTCCGTACACAGGGAGGGACTGACTGACGCATTTCACTTAGGGGTGAGTCCCTATTGCCAGCTCCACCTCTGTGAGCCAGACATTGTGGTTGGGAGAGTTGCTGGTAGACCTGTGCGCTTACGTGTCTTCAGCAATGTGAGTATGGTGTCCAACTTCTTGCCATGTGGATCAATGTGTTCCATCAACCAGGCTGTGTCCACACAGTTGAGTGTGTGTAGGTATGCGAAGAGATGTTCTGTTGTCACATGTTATGTGGGATTCAACTTTAGGCCTACTACCGACTTTGACATTTTTACATACAGCCCTATTTAATACATGGACGTGGGGCTACGTTGGGGTGTTGCGAGATTGTTCCTCATGATCAATGAGGCCACAGCTAGTTCACACCTTCAGTCATCTAATTGGCCATGTGTGTCACGGTCAAACATGCGCATTGATGTCATTTCCCAGGGTGTACCTTTTTGTGCACTCAATGTCCCTACAGTCATCCATACTGTTATGCTTGATTGAACATAGACATGACACATCTGTGTGATAAGGAATGTTTTATTCACATCCTGTGGAGTGTCGGAGCTGGAGCAGTACATGGCCATGCACACCCCACATTACATGGTTGCCCAGTGGAGGGCCAAACGGAGTCCTTTAGGTAATGACAAGTTAATATGTGGAGGAAGGGTTGAGTCTGCAGCCTCTTTGCTGTGTCATTGGTAACCAGAGCAGATATGGCAGTCCATGTCGGGGTCCAGGTGAATGTCGCAGAGTGTTTCGGGGAACAGTGGAAGGTGTTGTACCAGGGCATGATGCAGAGGGCTGTACCAAGCAGAAACAGGCCATATGGTGGGGGATGAATGCTACAACCTCCTTTTTGACAGTCATTACCATCCAGATCTTCGTCCTCGGATATGTCTTCTGTGTCAGGTGTGTGTGGTGGTGTTATGGCTGCATCACTGTGTGCCACTGACACATCAGGGGGCGGAGATGTGTGCGTCATCTGGGACCGGCTCTGTGGCAGTAATGGCAAGATGAGGATCTGCAGGGCATGGAAGATCCCAGCTACATCTCGCTGGTGTTCAGCCGTGGCAGCCATCCTTCGTGCCTGCATCCGCTCCATGTTCTCCATTGTCATCCGCATCTGTGCCAACTCTGTGCTGTCGTCGCTGGAGCCTGTCTGACTAGACAGTTCTTGTATCCGAGTAATGGCTCCAGCGAGGTCAGCCAAGGATTGTCGTAGGGCATGGAGCGGACTGTGGGTGTCGGTTAGGGACTGTAAGTGGTCCCTGATGGGACTAAGACACCCACATATGGCATCTAGTTTGGCTGCCATGAGGTCGAAACCCACCCGCACCTGTTCAGCCAGCCCCCTCTGGCAGTCTGACACACGGCGCTGGAATGCCATGTGTTCTTCGGTGAGGTGCTGGGAGCCAGCCGTGGTGGTGGGTGCTTCCTGCTGTGTGGTCTGTGCAGGGGGTGGGAATCAGCTCGATGCAGCTGGGCTGCCCTGCTCCTGGAGGTGGGGTGCGGAGGCTGTCCATGAGCCGTTGGAGGGTGTCGGAGCAGATGGCCAGGGGGTCCTCCTCCTCATCACTGAAGAGATGTCTGGTTTGCTCTGCAGGAGGTGTTGATTGTCCCTCTGCAATGTGAAGGGAAGATGCAGGTTAACAGCGTGTTCCATGTATGTTCACGCATTGTACATGTTTACATACAGACTGCATGACAATGTACATTGTGACTGTTTGGGAGGAGCTGGGTATTTGATGGGAGACAGTGGATATTTCGACTACATGACGGATGTGAGGTTGTACTTGTACATTATCATCTGACTGTTTCCTGCTATGCCTGATGTGATTGGCCAGTTTCTACGCACATGCGGCACCAGTTGTGTCCTCTGTTCTGTGGTGTAAGTGTGGCACTTTGTACCAAAATGTCGTCAATGTTGATGTGCTGTGATTGCTGTGTGTGTGTGTGCTGCATTGTGGGAGAGTCTCCCCTGCAGCTCTGATTTAGCGGCCCCTTATCCCTTTGAGGCGGTGTGCCTTTAACTTGTGTGCTTTTACGGTGCTGAGATGTTGGCGACTTGGGTCATTTGTGCTCTTGGACGGTTTTTGTACTCTTGTGCATTGTTTGTCTGCAGATGTGTTGTTGACGTCAGGGGTTGTATGTGCACGTGGATGTGTCAGAGTGTGACCTGCTCCTTTGAGGATGTGATCCACACTGGGCCACCTCAGTGTTGTCGTGCACCATGTCATGTATTTTGACTGCATCCATGCTATTGGTCATGCAGTGTCACTTGCATTGTCAGTGTGGCTCACAGAGCCGCTGCGTTCAGCACATGTGCATGGGTAGGTTGTGAGATTGGTGATGGTGGGTGGGGGGGGGGGCATTTGTGCACATGGTGGACGGGGGCCTACTTGGTGTTTCTATGTGTGCTGCAGTGTGCCAAGGCCATCAGGGACATGTTCCACAGTCATTGTGGATGTGCAGTGTGCTACACATAATTGTGCATGTGTGCCATTGTGCCCATCTCCCCCCGTCCCCCCAGTCCCTGGTCGTTACTCACCCTGTTGCTGTTGGGTCAGGTCATATCGAGCAGTGTCCGGACACCCAACTCCTTGCACCGTCTCCGCACTGACTGTGGCCACCATTTCCTCCAGCTCATCCAGCTCCTCCTGTGGCGCAGGACTCCCACCTCCAGTCGCCGTTGCTGCCTTCCGGTTGGCAGCGAGTTTCTGCTTGGTTTGGCTTTTGACCTCCTCCATTGACCTCCTCAACACTCCGACTGCATTCACGTTGTTCACGATGGACTGCCATATTTCCGTTTGTGTTTCAGATGACACAGTGGAGGTGACGAACAGTTGTTGGTAGTGTTCTGTCACCTCCGTGACGATCCGGTTTTCCTGCGGACTGAACCCCGTCTTCCTCTTCTCCTTGCCCTTCCCCGGCCCCGGGGTTCCTGGCTGGTCGTCTGTGGGGCTTGTGGGGTTCGCGTTGTCCTCTGCACTCAGTCCGGGTGCGTCCATGGTGCTACGCAGTTACATTTTTTTCTCTTTTTTTTTTCTCTGCTTTTATTGTGCATTCTCACGCATGACGCGTGGGAATCGCAGGCCTGTCGCTGGTTATCGCTGATTTTTGTATCGCCATTGGGGACATCGCCACGTTTTTCGTGTTCGTATTTTGCATTTTTTCGGCATCGCGTAGATTTTTACGCGGGTATTTGTCGCGTTATCGTGGGACTATCGCATGGTGCCGCCGGGTTGAGAATGCTGCGTTAACGCAGTGTTATTTTCCCCCGATAGACTGCGATGTGAGAAGTTGCGTTAGGTGAATTTGGCGATAGTTAACACACGTTCTTGAGAAAATCCCCCATAGTTTTTGATGTGCCCTCATCCATCCACAAATGCACACAGTTTTTGCCCATGCTTCCTGTCATGTTTCGACACGCTAGTGATGTATATAAAGAGCCAGTACGTGTCTGTGGATTACACCAATGGTTGATAAAAAGTACAAGGCGGCTCCCTCAGACCCTCTTTTTATATGCAGTCCGGTACCACCGGACTCCATAGTCACTACTACGGCTCCTAAAAGAGCCACCAGTCAGGCAACTGCGGATGTCATCTCCTTAAGACGAGAGCAAACATATTGATGTTGCGGGTAGCAGTAGTGGCCCAGGCATCTAATCACGGACGCATTGCCAACTCCCAGTCTCTTCTTGCATGTTATGATAGGGCCCATTTGGATGAAATGGAGGAAGTACCACATTGTCTCCCTGAAGAACATCTTAAAAGAGGGCAACAAATTGTGTCTTAGATGTAGCAGATACGGCCGCAGGGGGTATCATTACCAGCGTGCTCCTTAGGATACATGCTTGGCTTTGATGTTCTGCTTTTAAACCAGAGGTCCAACAGGCAGTTCTCAACAGGCCATTCTACAAGGAATATCTGTTTGGGCCATAAGTAGACACCACATTAGACAAAATGAAAAAAGACACGGACACTGCTAAAGCTTTGGGAGCCTTACAAACACCTACACTTAGAGACTCCTTTCGCCAGTCCGGCTACAAGGGTGGATACAAATCCAGCACTACAGACGCCTCTACTTCTCAGCAGAAGCAGGGCCAAACCCCCTATAGCAAAGGCTTTTTCAGAGACTCCTTCAGAGATGGTAACAATAAGGGAAGAGGCAGAGGTGCCTCCGCATGTTGAGCAACCTCCACTACAAAACAGCGACTGCCCAATCCTTCTTCCAACCACACAACACCTGCAGGGGTTAGACAGCAATTCTTTCATCCAGTATAGCAGTCCATCACAACAGACCAGTGGGTACAAGCCATTATGCAACATGGCTACTGTCTGGAGCTCATTACCACACCACCCAACATCCCACCTCGCTCTCACAGGTTATCACAAGATCACCTAACACTTCTTAAACAAGAGGTTAAAGCTCTTCTTCTAAAGGGGCTATAGAACCAGTCACTCTTCAACAACAAGAGCACAGGAGTAGATTCCCTATACTTTCTGATTCCAGAAAAAGACTGGTCCCTAAGACCAATTTTGGACCTCAGACCACTCAACTACTACATCCTATCAGACCACTTTCATATGGTCACTCTACAGGATGTCATTCCACTTCTACAACAGGGCAACTTTATGGTCACTTTGGACCTAAAGGACACTTACTTCCATATACCCATTCATCCTGCTCACTGCAAATACCTCCGGCTTTTCATAGCAGGAAAGCACTACCAATTCAAAGTTCTGCTGTTTGGGGTCACTGCCACACCTCGAGTGTTCACAAGGTGCTTGGCAGTAGTCACAGCACATCTATGGTGACAAAATGTTTACGTATT
Organism: Calotriton arnoldi; assembly: GCA_963921515.1. Classification (NCBI taxonomy): domain Eukaryota; kingdom Metazoa; phylum Chordata; class Amphibia; order Caudata; family Salamandridae; genus Calotriton; species Calotriton arnoldi. Next base: position 1,506,641 of record CAWUFW010002036.1, on the reverse strand, counting down.
CCCATTCCTGGACGATTGGCTCATTCAAGCCAGCACTCATCAGCAATGTCAACAACATATTCAGTTGACAGTGGATCTGCTCCACAATTTAGTGTTCACCATCAGTGTCCCCAATTCTCACCTTTAACCTCTTCAAATTCAACCCTACTTAGGAAGCTATCCTCAACACACATTTGGGACTACCTTACCCCAATCCCACTCGAAAACAAAATGTTCGAGGCATGTGTGCTGTAGATACACATGCTTTGCATACTCCTGCCATCTAGTGTTGGGTCCGGATATTTGCAAGTTGTTTTTCTTCGAAGAAGTCTTTCCTAGTCACGAGGTAAGGTGACTCCTCCTTTCGGTGATAGTGTGCATGGTCATCGACTCCATTGTTAGATTATTTTTTTTCCGCCAATGGGTTCGGACGTGTATTGCTGCGCTCAGGTTCGAAACTGTTCTTCGGGTTCCCCTCGAAAGCGCAATTCTCTGTACCCTCGACGGTGTTGTTTCGTACGCGTTTCCCACTTCTCCGCGTATCGTTTCGGTCAACGGAATCTACTTTTCAGTTGGAAAGCTTTGTGGACGGCCTTCGGGCCTAACCGTGTCGGATCAGCTCTCCGTCGATGGAACGGACACCGTTCAAATTCTGCCCTCAGTGCCATGCGATGTATCCGCGCACTGATTCACACATGGTGTGTAACTTGTACTTGTCTCCGGAGCACAAGGAAGACTGCAACGCTTGCAGATCGTTTTGATCGAAGAAAACTCTTTGCGATCGTCGAGCTCGATGTCGAGAGATGCAGCTTCAGAGCATCGAAGACACGCTGGACATCTTCGGTGAAGATTCCGTTCAAGAAGGCATTGAGGCATCAGCGGCAGAGGAGGAAGAAGCCTTCTCCGTGCAGGTCTCTGACTCGGAGCTCAAGATAGACCTCAACGACTAAGAACTGCCGCAGGGACAAGGTGATGTGAGTACGGAAGACCCCTTGCCCCTTCAAATCACTCCCAAAAAGCACAAGGCTTCGGCACCACCTCTGCCTTCTGGCCAAGGTCGGCATTGAGACGGTTTCCGAAGCCCCGCCTCCAGGCCCGGCTCCGAAACAGCCAGTCAAGCCTTCCAGCTCGGTACCGAGTCGGCAAAAGTCCTCGTCGGAACCGAAGCCCTCAGGTTTCGAACAGAAATCCGTCTTGGAGCCGAAATCCTCCATGCCGAAAGCCAAGCAGCCTTCAGAGCCGAAATCTTCCGAACTGAAAGGCCAGCATACGCTGGCGCTGAAAACGTCGGTGCTGAAACCGAAAGATGTTACTTCGGATCCGAATTTAGACATTGTTCCACCAAAAATGGATCCCAAGCAAAATAGACTATATATTAACCCTGAGACTGGTCATATTCATACCAAGTTGCCTCAAACATAAGCTTTCCCGATGAGGACACTCCTTGCAAGATCCCTTTAAAGAGGAAATCTGTTGCTACCAGTCCTTTTCATCCACCACCTTCATCCCCTCCACCTTTAAATCCTTTGCAAATCACACCTCCGGATTCTCTACAATCTCACCATGATGATGTTGATGATGGGGGGGACACATTTACCAGTAGATCCGTGGACGGATTATACAATTGATCCTCTAGCAGATAATGACCCAGTACTTTAACCAGCCAAGCCATCTCCTCCAGACGACAATGTATCCCACCAGGAACTCATTGCCATGGCTGCACAATATCATAGGGAGGCACTGCACAAAGAATCCTTAGAAGAACATTTTTTGTTTGAGACCTTAGGATCTACACCAGGTCGTCACAAACACTTCCTATGTTTAAGAGCATGATGAGACACGCTGATGAAATTTTTAAGGACCCAGTACAAGCACGCATCTCGACTCCTAGTGTTGACCAGAAGTATAAGGCCTTCCTATCAGACCCAGTATTTATCAAGGGCCAGTTGCCACTAGAATCACTGGTAGTGTCTAATGCTCGTAAGCGGGCTAAATCCCAAACATCAGGGGATGCTCCTCCACCAGATAAGGAGTCTAAGTTAATAGACGCTTCTGGCAAGCGTATAGCTGCTCAAGCTGCAAATCAATGGCGCATTTTAAATACACAGGGCCTTTTAGCCAGGTATGACAGGGCACACTGGGATGAAATGGAGCAATTTCTTCAATATCTCCCAGATGACCTTAAAGCTAAAGCGCAGGATTTAGTAAATGAGGGTAAGCTCATTTCAAATTCCTCCAAAAGGTGTGCTCTAGATGCTGCTGATACTGCGGCTAAAGAGGTCAACACTAGCATTTTGCTTAGGAGACCTGCTTGGTTAAGGATCTCTGGGTTTAAACCTAAGGTCCAACAATCCATTCTTAACACACCATTTGACAAACATCTTTTTGGTCCTGAAGTAGATCAGGCATTAGAAAAAATGAAAAGGGACACTGAAGTGGCCAAGTCCATGGGAGCGCTCCAGTCTCCTTCGAACAGAGGCTCCTTTGTCGTTCCTTTTACCGAGGGGGGGGGTCCAAAACCACATCCTCAGACCAGAATACCTCCACCTACAAAGGTAATAACCAGTCCTCTGCCTCAAGAGGTTTTTTTCGAAGAGGTTATAGAGGGAACAACTTTAAAGGTAGGGGTAAGGGCAACACACCCCGTAATGCCCCTTCCCCTAATAAGCAGTGACTTGCCCACGCTTCCCCCGACTATACTACACCTGTCGGTGGAAGACTTCAACAATTTCTCCCTATTTGGCAATCTGTAACAGACAAATGGGTGACTGGAATTATCCAACATGGTTATTTCCTAGAACTCACCAGCAATCCTCCAAACATTCCACTTCGATCTCACAAATTGTCTCCAGAACACCTACAATTGCTCGAACAGGAAGTGCAATCTCTCTTATTGAAAAGAGCTATAGAGCCGGTTCCAACACAGTACCAGGGCTCAGGGGTTTACTCTGTATTTTCTCATTCCCAAAAAGGACGGTTCCCGAAGACCTATTCTGGATCTGAGAGTTAAACCATTATATACTGTCAGAACACTTTCACATGGTGACCTTTCAACAGGTACTTCCACTTTTACAGAAGGCAGATTTTATGTCTACTCTAGACTTAAAAGATGCATATTTTCATGTTCCTATTTATCCGGCTCATCGCAAATACCTCAGATTTGTGATAGCAGGCAAGCATTACCAATTCAAAGTACTTCGCTTTGAAATGACTACAGCGCCCAGAGTATTTACCAAATGTCTGGCAGTAGTCTCGGCTCATCTCAGAAGACCGCATATTCACGTCTTTCCCTCTTTAGACGACTGGCTCATCAAAGCGAGCACTTACCAAAGCTGTCTACAACACACACACACACACACATCACAATAGACCTACTTCCTCAACGAGGCTTCACAGTCGATGCACAAAAATCTCACCTGCATCCGTCACAGATGCAGTCTTACCTAGGAGCCACTCTAGACACAGTCCAGCTCTAGCCTCTCTCAATGTAGCCAGAATTCACAATATTCAGGCTGTCATACTACAGTTTTAGTCCAACCAAGCTTTACCAGCCAGAGTGTTCATGCAACTGCTGGGAATGATGGCATCTTGCATCGCATTGTACCCCATGCAAGACTTCACATGCGTCCCCTACAAGAGTGCTTGGCACGTCAGTGGAATCAGTCTCGGGGTCAATTAACTGATCTAGTGTTGGTGGACTGCGCACCGCACCCATCGCTCTCTGCAGTGGTGGAACCCACAAAACGTAATGAAAGGACGACCTTTCATCGACCCTATTCCACAGATTGTGCTCACAGCAGACGCATCTGACAGGTTGGGGTGCTCATCTCCAAGATTACACAATACAAGGCCTGTGGAGCAACAAACACAAAAGCCTCCACATCAACTATCTAGAGCTTCTAGCAGTTTTTCTAGCGCTCAAAGCTTTTCAACCTCACCTCATACGCAAAACTGTCATAGTCCGTACAGACAACATAACAGCAATGTATTATGTGCAAAAGCAGGGGGAGAGACACTCTCTCCAACTGTCAAGACTCGCTCAAGCCATTTGGAATTGGGCGATCCATCACAAGATTTTTCTTCTGGCGTAACACCTACCAGGAGTAAACAATCAAATTGCCAACCTTCTCAGCAGAAGGAGACAGCAAATTCACGAGTGGGAACCTCATCCCCAAGTTCTCCTTCTGTACTTTCAACAATGGGGTTTCCCACAAATAGACTTGTTCGCCACAGCAGAAAGCGCAAAATGCCCAAGCTTCGGCTCCAGGTTCCCACACTTGCTCTCAAACAGCAATGCCCTATGGATGAACTGGTCAGGGATATTTGCCTACGCTTTTCCACATCTCCCACTCATTCCTTGTCTAGTTCGGAAGCTCAGGCAAACATCCCTCATATTAATTCTAGTAGCTCCCACATGGGCCCGTCAGCCATGGTACACTACCCTGTTGGAGCTGTCACTAGTTCCACATCAAAAGCTGCACCTCACCTCCAGTCTCCTCACACAGAACCATGGAGAAATCAGACATCCAAATCCCAAAGAACTGAACTTAGCGATCTGGCTCCTGAAGACATAGAGTTTGGTTATTTAAATTTACCACCAGACTGTACGAATATTCAAAAAGAAACAAGGAGGCCTACCACCAGAGCTTGCTATGCAGCAAAGTGGAAAAGATTTGTTGTATACTGCAGTAACAACAAAATCAATCCTTTAGATGCTTCTATACAAAACATTATCTGTTACCTGTTACACTTACAGCAAACTGGACAAGCTTATACATCTATTCGTTTGCACCTTGCAGCGGTAGCTGCGTATTTGCAGAACAGGCAACATCTGTCACTATTCAGAGCTCCAGTAATCAAAGCTTTCATGGAGGGGTTGAAAAGAGTAATACCACCAAGGATTCCTCCTGCCCCAGTTTGGAATCTCAACATTGTTCTCAAGGCTCTTGGGTCCACCTTTTGAACCATTGCATAAGTGCCCCTTGCAATTTCTCTCATGGAAGGTTGCTTTCCTCATTGCGATCACATCACTGAGGAGAGTTGGTGAGCTACAGGCATTAACCTTAAAAGAACCCTTCTTTCAGCTACACAAAGACAGGGTAGTTCTACGCACCAACCCTAAATTCCTTCACAAAGTGGTTTCTGCTTTTCATATAAACCAATCGGTTGAGTTACCAGTATTTTTTCCTCAACCTGATTCTGTAGCAGAACGCGCTCTTCACACGCTTAACGTTAAAGCTTTATTGTACTACACAGATAGAACAAAAATACTTTCGCAAAACAACTGTTTGTTGCATTTGTTCCACCTCACAAAGGCAATCCCATCTCTAAATCTGGTATTGCAAAATGGATTGTTAAATACATTCAAACATGCTACGCTAAAGCTAAAAGAACTTTATCCATACCCCCTAGAGCGCATTCCACTCGCAAAATAGGGACTTCTGTGGCCTTTTTAGGTAACATTACTCTAGCTGACATATGTAAGGCAGCTACATGGTCTACACCACACACATTTACCAAACACTATTGGTAGTTTTGAAAATTACTGTTGCAGTTGTTTGATATCGTGTTTTAAGTACTGCTCGGCCTACATTAGCTTGACGGCCTAACACATCTACACAATAGTGTTTGGTAACCGAGTCACAAGAAAAAGGTGAAACAAAGGTAAAAAACAAGAAAAGGGGGCAGGGTAGAAACACCCTGACCCCATAGGCCTGCTCAGGGGGTCCCACAAGGACCCCCAGGCCCAGAAAAAGCATTAAAAAAAAAAAAAGGCCACAAATCCGGCCGAGGAAAAAAAAAAAAAAACGAAGTGCGGGCTCCCGCGTGCTTCCTTGTACTTAAGCCCCGGGTGCAATCACTAATTAATTTGCGGGGGCCCCCGCAGCCCCGGGGACCGCCACCTCCCCGGGGCTTAGTTAATTGTATGCGGGGGCACGCGGCCCCGCCACCTCCCCGGTGCTTGAAAAATAAATGCGTGGGGGGTCCCAACCCCCCCCCACACTGCCCCGGGAACGCCACCTCCCCGGAGGAGCGTGGGGGGTTCCAAACCCCCCCATGCTGCCCCGGGGACCGCCACCTCCCCGGGGCTTTATTATTATGGAGGCAGGGGCCCCCCCAAGCCCTGGGGACCACCACCTCCCCGGGGCTATGTTAAATGTAGGGAGGGGGACCTGTGGCCCCCCCTCCTGGAGCCCTTGATGGCCCTGGGGACCGCCACCCCCCAGGGCCGGCTCCTGCAATGTCCCGGGGTGCCCACCCCCGGGACATTGCCGTTTGCAATGACAGGACGGGAGCCGTGCGACTCCCGCCCTGTCATTGCAAACTGCTTTGCTCTCGCTTCCAAGAAGCAAAGCAGAATTGCTTTTGGACAAGGGGAGCTGCATGTCAGCAGCTCCCCTTGCCCAAAAGCAATGCCGGCTCCCGCAGGAGGCGGGGAGTCGGCTGGGACCGTGGGGGCATTGGGGCTCCCCCCACGGTCCCTAACATGAGGCCAGGCCCCAGGGGATGGGGTCCCCGGGGCCAGAAGTGGCCCAGGGAGGGTGGGCCACGCGGCCCCCTCCCGGGAAAAATAATAAAAACAAAAATTTTAATAAAAAGGCCGGCCCCGGGGGATGGGGTCCCCGGGGCCATAATTGTCCTAAGGAGGGGGCCACGCGGCCTCCCTCCAAAAACAAAAGTAAAAACAAAAAGAAGGCTGGCCAGGCCCCGGGGGATGGGGTCCCCGGGGCCAGAAGTGGCCCAGGGAAGGGGGGGCCACGCGGCCCCCCTCCCATAATATAAAAAAAGGGAAAAAAAAGAAGCCGGCAACTCGCCGGAGGGCACCCCCTCCCTGCATGACTCTGCAAACGCACCCCCTGGCGCGTTCTAAGTTGGGGGATTAAGTCCCCTTCATTCCTGAGGGTCCCTGGGGGCCAACTAGCCCACCAGGTACCTCCAGTAAGCCCCACACAGTGGGATTGCTGAGAGGTGGTCCAAAGCCACGCCCCTTTTTACACCACTCTGCAAACGTGCCACTTGGCGCATTGCTGGTGGGGCGATGAGGTCCTCTTGTGTCCTGAGGACCTCAAGACACAAGTGGACTTCATCCCCCGAGCAGCAATCCGCCAGGAGGCGCGTTTGCAGAGTGGTGTAAAAAGGGGGCGTGGCCTCGGACCACTCTCAGCAATCCAGCTGTATGGGGCTTACTGAAAGTAACAGGAGGGCTAGTTGGCCTCCAGGGACCCTCAGGAGGAAAGGGGACTTAATCCCCCAACTTAGAACGCGCCAGGAGCCGCGTTTGCAGAGTGGTGGAGAAAGGGGGCGTTGCCTGTGTTCACCTCTCAGCAATCCCACTGTGTGGGGCTTACTGGAGGTAAGAGGTAGGCTAGTTGGGCCCTAAAGGACCCCCAGCAGCAAAGGGGACTTCAATCCCCATCCAAGGGCACGCCAGGGAGCGCGTTTGCAGAGTGGTGGGCAAAGGGGGCGTGGCCTGCTATGAGAACTTAGCAATCCTGCTGTGTGGGAGTTACTGGACGTAATAGGAGGGGTAGTTGGCCCCCAAGGATGTCCTAGGGGGCCAACTACCCCTCTTGTTACCTCCAGTAAGTCCCACACAGTGGGATTGCTAAGACTTCTTCGGAGGCCATGCCCCCCTTTCTCCACCACTCTGCAAACGCGCCTCCTGGCAGACTACGGGATGGGGGATGAAGTCCAATTTACTCCTGAGGGACTTTGGGGGCCAAGAAGCCCTCCTGGTACCTCCTGTAAGTCCTACGCAGCAGAATTCCTGAGCGCTGGCCGGAGGCCCAGCACCCTTTCTCGCCACTCTGAAAACGCGACTACTAGTTAAAGAAGTGTTTGCAATGTAATAGGTTTCGCATTTGCGAGAGTTAGAGCTATTTGCGTTGTAAATGTAAAAGTTTTTTACTAATGTTTTTTGGAGTGGAGTGGATGATGTACGTTGTGTGTAGTGGAATTATGTTGTATGTTGTACAGTGAATTTATGTGGATAGAAAGTATGTGGTATTTAGTGTATAGGAATTATGTAGAGTGGGATTATGTGTTATGGAGAGTAATTATGTGGTATTGAAGTCTGTGTTGTGGAGTGGTAACCTCAGGTTTAGTCTTCCTCGTTTCCATAGAAGCTCAACTATGAACTCAGTGAGACAAAAAGAAGGAATCACTGAGGAGCACTTGTGGACCTAGTCAGAGGTATGAGCAGGGCCACTGGAATTATGCGACTGTTTGGCTGCACCGACTTTCGCACAATTATACATTTTCTGCATTAGCCACATAATTCATCATCTGCTTCCTAATCTGCAGATTTGAACAAAAAAAGCCTTGTTTCTAGCTCAAACGGCTCAGACGTTACCAAAAATGCAGCGACAAGTGTTACAGCATGGTGGAAGGCCCTTTGCGAACCTAGAATGGTCACCTGTTACTTATTGCTAAATGTGGGTGTTAAATTGGTACTAATGGTGTGCAAGCCACTCTTGCTTCCTTCTGCACTTCTCTTGCCTCTTTCTGCACCTCTGTTGCCTCTTTCTGCACCTCTGTTGCCTCTTTCTGCACCTCTCTTGCTTCTTTCAGCACCCCTCTTGCTTCTTTCAGCACCCCTCTTGCTTCTTTCAGCACCCCTCTTGCCTCTTTCTCCACCCCTCTTGCCTCTTTCTCCACCCCTCTTGCCTCTTTCTCCACCCCTCTTGCCTCTTTCTCCACCCCTCTTGCCTCTTTCTCCACCCCTCTTGCCTCTTTCTCCACCCCTCTTGCCTCTTTCTCCACCCCTCTTGCCTCTTTCTCCACCCCTCTTGCCTCTTTCTCCACCCCTCTTCCCCCTTTCTGCACCCCTCTTCCCCCTTTCTGCATGTCTGTTGCTTCTTTCTGCACTTCTCATGCCTCTTTCTATACCTCTTGCTTCTTTCTGCACCTCACGTGCCTCTTTCTGCACCCTTCTTCCCTCTTTGTGTACCTCTTGCTTCTTTCTGCACCTCTTGCCTCTTTCTGCACCTCTTGCCTCTTTCCGCATCTCTTTTGCTTGTTTATACACTTTTTTTGCCTGTTTCTGTACCCCTCTTGCCTCCTTCTGTATCTGTTTCTTACTGCACTGCTCTTGCTTCTTTCTGCACCTCTCTTGCAAATTTCTACACCCCTCTTGCCTTTCTGCACCCCTCTTGCCTCCTGCACCCCTGTTGCTTCTTTTTTGCACTTCTCTTCCTGCCCCCTTTTGCCTCTTCCTGCGCCTCTGTTGCTTCTTTCTGGACTTCTCTTGCTGGACTTCTCTTGCTTCTTTCTGCACTTCTCTTGCTTCTTTCTGCACTTCTCTTGCTTCTTTCTACACCCATCTTGCCTCTTTCTGCACCCCTCTTTCCTCTTTGTGCAACTCTCTTGCCTCTTTCTACACCTCTTCCCTCTTTCTGCACCCTTTGTGCCTCTTTCAGCACCTCTGTTGCTTCTTTCTGCACTTCTCTTCCTTCTTTCTGCACCCCTCGTGCCTCCTTCTGCACCTGTTGCTTTTCTGCATTTCTCTTGGTTCTTTCTGCACTGCTCTTGCCTCTTTTTGCATCCCTCTTGCCTCTTTCAGCACCTGTTGCTTTTTTCTGCAGATCTCTTGCCGCACCCCTCTTTTCCCTGTTCCCTCTTTCTGCACCCCTGTTCCCTCTTTCTGCACCCCTGTTCCCTCTTTCTGCACCCCTGTTCCCTCTTTCTGCACCTTTCCTGCCTCTTTCAGCACCTCTCTTGCCTCTTTCAGCACCTCTCTTGCCTCTTTCAGCACCTCTCTTGCCTCTTTCAGCACCCCTCTTGCCTCTTTCAGCACCCCTCTTGCCTCTTTCTGCACTTCACTTGCCTCTTTCGGCACCTCTTGCCTCTTTCGGCACCTCTGACTTAGAGGTAGTTTTAATCCCCCTGCCCTATTATGTACTAGGGCCCTACAGGGGAGTTCATGCCAATCACAGGGGTACCCCAACCCATAGTGTACCCTAGTGTATGTAGGTGTTTTCACTGTATTCTAAGTGTCTTTCAGCATAGCACTGGCTCCGGGCCTGGTTAGTCTGTCAGTTACCACCAGTACCAGTCAGCAAAAAGTTGGGGGCACAGGATGACTTTGCAACAAGGCCTCTTTCTGCATCTCTGTTGGTTCTTTCTGCATATCTCTTGCTTCTTTCTGCACCTTTCTTCGTCTTTCTGGACTTCTGTTGCCTCTTTCTGCATTTCTCTTGCTTCTTTCTGCACTTTTCTTCCTCTTTCGCACATGTCCTACCTCTGTAGGAATAGTTAGCAATTAGCATTTAAAAAACCTTTGAAATTCACTGAAAAAACCATAGGTTTCAGAGACGTTATAGTTAGAAATTAGCATTTAAAAAACTTTTGAAATTCACTGATGAAACCATAGGTTTCAGGGACATTATAGGTAGAAATTAGCATTTAAAAAAACCTTAGAAATTCACAGAAAAAAACCACAGGTTTCAGGGACGTTATAGTTAGGCTGACATTTCACTCATACAAAACCAGAGAAATTCGGCCGTTCTAGTTAGTTGAGGTAACTATAACTCGCGCCCCCGCAATGCACTGCTGATGACGTCGCATATTACATCATTCATGACATGGTCAGTGACATCACTGATGACATCACTGATGACATCATCCACGTGATAATCTGATGCACCTCCTCATACCCTCACTGATGAAACCATAGGTTTCAGGGACATTATAGGTAGAAATTAGCATTTAAAAAAACCTTAGAAATTCACTGAAAAACCACAGGTTTCAGGGACGTTATAGTTAGGCTGACATTTCACTCGTACAAAACCAGAGAAATTCGGCCGTTCTAGTTAGTTGAGCTAACTATAACTCGCGCCCCCGCAATGCACTGCTGATTACGTCACATATTACATCATTCATGACATGGTCAGTGACATCACTGATGACATCACTGATTACATCATCCACGTGATAATCTGATGCACCTCCTCATACCCTAATATAACCTTTGATACACCCACTCTAAAATACAGACTACCATTTTCGAAACCATAAACGCACCAATACCAGTTACTACATACCCACTGACTGATTCCTAGGTCTACACACACATCCACTCATTCACCCATGCAGTCACTCATACATGCAGTCACTCATCAATACAGCGCTATCATATGCACTCATACACCTATACACACACACACCACCACTCATCCATAGTTACTCACACACCTAGTCAGTCATGTAAAGAATCAATCACACTCCCATTTACTCACCTATAGTTATACACACACCACCTCACTTATTCATACAGATACTAACACATACTTACTCTTATACAATCACTGATACAAACACACACTCATCCATACAGCCACTCTCACAATCACTCACTCTCGCATATAATCATTTATATACTCCAACACTCACATATACTGCCTTTCACATATGTAGTTACTCACACATGTACCACTGAGACATCTATTCACTCACCAACACACCCATACACACCCACCCATACAGCCCTTCACACATGCAGTTTTAAACCCATACACCCAGTGAATCACCCACTCACACATCTATGCACAGTCACACACTCCCCACCCACCCACACAGACACTCAGGCACCCATACATACTCAGACAACCAATCAATAACCCATATAGACACTCATGTAGCTACTCCCCAACCCATGCAGCCGCTTACACAGCAACAGACAGACGGATACAGACATTCACCCAGTTTAGTCACTAACCCATGCATTCAGTAAGAAACGTTTAATCACTTACTTATACAGTCAGTCACGCACCTACTAAATCATCCATTCAGACACTCATACACCCACTCATTCTTCAATTCACCTTGGCATTTATATATATAAAACTTATTTAAACTTTACAGAAAGTCACTGGATGATGTCATCAGTGATGTCACTGACCATGTCATGAATGATGTAATATGTGACGTCATCAGCAGTGCATTGCGGGGGCGCGAGTTCTAGTTAGCTCAAGTAACTATAACGGCCGAATTTCTCTGGTTTTGTACAAGTGAAATGTCAGCCTAACTATAACGTCCCTGAAACCTGTGGTTTTTTCAGTGAATTTCTAAGGTTTTTTTAAATGCTAATTTCTAACTATAACGTCCCTGAAACCTATGGTTTTTTCAGTGTGTATATATATATATATATGTATATATGTGTGTGTGTGTATATATGTGTGTGTATATATATATATATAAATTCACTGAAAAAACCATAGGTTTCAGGGACGTTATAGTTACAAATTAGCATTTAAAAAACCTTTGAAATTCACTGAAAAAACCATAGGTTTTAGGGTCAGTTATAGTTAGTTGGACATTGCACTCGTACAAAACCCGTGAAATTCCCCCGTTATAGTTAGTCCAGCTAACTAGAACTCGCGCCCCCGCAATGCACTGCTGATGACGTCACATATTACATCACTCATGACATGGTCAGTGACATCACTGATGACATCACTGATGACATCACTGATGACATCTCAAATGACATCACTGATGACATCACTGATGACATCATCCAGTGACTGTGTTTCTGTAAAGTTTAAATATTTTTAATATATATAGGAAAAGACGTATTGAAGAATGAGTGGGTGTGTAAGTGTGTGTATGGATGATTTAGTAGGTGTGTGACTGACTCTATAAGTGAGTGATTTAACGTATCTTACTGACTGCATGGGTTAGTGACTAAACTGGGTGAATGTCTGTATCCGTCTGTCTGTTGCTGTGTAAGTGGCTGCATGTGTTTGTGAATAGCTACATGAGTGTCTATTTGAGTTATTGAATGCTTGTGTGAGTATCTGTATGGGTGCCTGAGTGTGTGTGGGAGGGGTGTGTGCGACTCTGTGCATAGATGTGTGAGTGGGTGATTCACTGGGTGGATGGTTTCAAGAGTGCATCTGTGATAGACTGTATGGGTGGGTAAGTGTGTGTAAGAGTGTGTTAGTGAGTGAATGTATGTCCCAGTGGTACATGTGTGAGTAACTACATATGTGAAAGGCAGTATATATGTGTGTTGGAGTATATAAATAGCTATAAGCGAGAGTGACTGATTGTGATACTGGCTGTATGGATGAGTGTGTGCTTGTATCAGTGATTGTATAAGAGCGTAAGAATGTGCTAGTATTTGTATGAGTAAGTGAGCTTGTGTGTGTATAACTGTGTAGGTGAGTAAATGGTAGTGTGTTTAATTATTTGCATGACTGACTAGGTGTGTGAGTACCTCTATGGATGAGTGGCGGTGTTTGAGTGTCTATATAGGAGTATGAGTGCATATGATAGTCCTGTACTGAGTGACCGTAATTATGAGTGACTGTACGGGTGAGTGAGTGGATGTGTGCGTAGACCTAAGAATCAGTGTGTGGGTATGTAGTTATTGGTTTTGGAGTGTCTATGGTTTTGCGAATGGCAGTCTGTAATTTAGAGTGGGTGTATCAAAGGTTATATTAGGGTGTGAGAAGATGCATGAAATTATCACACGGATGATGTCATCAGTGATGTCATCAGTGATGTCATCAGTGATGTCATTTGAGATGTCATCAGTGATGTCATCAGTGATGTCACTGACCATGTCATGAGTGATGTAATATGTGACGTCATCAGCAGTGCATTGCGGGGCGCGAGTTATAGTTAGCTGGACTAACTATAACGGGGAATTTCACGGGTTTTGTACGAGTGCAATGTCCAACTAACTATAACTGACCCTAAAACCTATGGTTTTTTCAGTGAATTTCAAAGGTTTTTTAAATGCTAATTTGTAACTATAACGTCCCTAAAACCTATGGTTTTTTCAGTGAATTTCAAAGGTTTTTTAAATGCTAATTTGTAACTATAACGTCCCTAAAACCTATGGTTTTTTCAGTGAATTTCAAAGGTTTTTTAAATGCTAATTTGTAACTATAACATGTCTGAAACCTACGGTTTTTTCAGTGAATTTCAAAGGTTTTGTAAATGACAATTTTTAAATGTATTAATTGTTATATAAATTTTTTTAATACTGATTTACTACATTTTTAGAAACAATTTTTTATAACATATTTTATTTTTAAAATTACATTGTAATTACATTATACATTACATTACAAAAAATACTTTCTCAGAATGAATTACTTTAGTTTAAATACTTTGCACATAGGCAATAGACTTTTAAGTACAGTAGTTACAGTTGTTGCAATGGGCAACACATTTTCAAACACAATGCAACATTCAGCTCAATGTGAATTTCTAGTTAAATGCAATTAGTTACTTTATGGATTACTTTTTCTAACCACAGGACTGGATCCTAGATTCAGTCCTGGCACATCTCCTGTAAACAGTTGAGTAAAAGCGTTTTGGTTACAGTCGTGATTTTTAAGGAATATTATTGTATTTTAAAAGTTGACACTTAGAAACTTTTTCAAAAAGAATGACCAATGTTATCCTATGGAAGGAAATTCACTTAGCAGGTAAGTAGTGTTATCGTTACTTTTTGTTACTCAGTGTTGGATCCTGGATCCCGCACTGGTGCATCTCCTGTAAACAGTTGAAAGAATGCGTTTAAGTCATACAGGCGATTTTTAAGGAATATTTGTAGTTTGTGAAAATCGACACTTTGAAACTTTTCTGCTAAAAACCAGATAATGGATTCCTATGGAAGAAAATATAAGTTACTGGTAAGTACGGTTAAAATTACTTTTCAGGGCCTGTGCTGGGCTAAAAGATGCAGCACTGGGTTCTCTCCTGATAACAGGTGAGTAAATTTGAATTCGTACTTTGGTTGATTTTAGAGGAATATTATAAAGTTCCAAAACTCCACACTTAGAAGAATTTCCAAGTGAAACCAGTCAATGTTAGCCTATGGAAGGAAATTCAAGTTACTGGTAAGTACGGTTAAAATTACTTTTCAGGACCAGTACTGGGATGAAAGATGCAGCACTGAGGTCTCTCCTTATAACAGGTGAGTAAATCGGAATTCGTATTTCGGATGATTTTAGAAGAATATTTGCACAATGGTGAAGGGAGGGGGCGGGGCCTGTGGTGACATCTGTGCAAACGCGCCCGTTGCGCGTTTTAAGTTGGGGGATTAAGTCCCCTTGAATCCTGAGGGTCCCTAGGGGCCAACTAGCCCACCAGGAACCTCCAATATGCGCCAGGGGGCTGCGTTACAGAGACGTGTAGAGAGGCCACACCACTTTTTACACCTCTCTGCAACGCAGCTCTGTGGCGCTTTCTGGATGTACCTGTTGGGCTAGTTGGCCCCCAGGGACCCTCAGGATTCAAGGGGATGTAATTCCCCATCTTAAAAGGCGCCACCGGGCCTGTTTGCACACATGTCACCTGAAGCCCCGCCCCCTCCCTTCACCACTGTGCAAACGCGCCCGTGGCGCGTTTTAAGTTGGGGGATTAAGTCCCCTTGAATCCTGAGGGTCCCCGGAGTCCAACTAGCCCACCATATACCTCCAAAAGCGCCACAGAGCTGCGTTGCAGAGAGGTGTAAAAGGGGCGTGGCCTCTGTACACCTCTCTGCAAGGCAGCTCCCTGGCGCATACTGGAGGTTCCTGGTGGGCTAATTGGCCCCCAGGGACCCCCAGTATTCAAGGGGAATTCGTTCCCCTCTGCAAACGCGCCAGGGGCGCGTTTGCAGAGTGGTGAAGGAAGGGGCGGGGCCTGCGGGCCCGATCGATTTTTTTTTTTTTTTTTTTTTTTTTGTGTGTCCTGAAGGGGGGCTGTTTGGCCCCCCTTCCTTTTTTCTGTTTTTGGGCCCTGGGGACCCCATCCCCCAGGGCCTTACCCCTTTTTTAAAATTACAAAAAAAAAACCGGGAAGGGGGCCGCGTGGCCCCCTTCCCTGGGCCTGTATTGGCCCCGGGGACCCCATCCCCCGGGGCATGGCCTCTATATTTATTATTTTGAGGGGGCAGCGTGGCCCCCTCCTCTGGCCATTTTAAGGCCCCGGGGACCCCATCCCCCGGGGCCGGCCTTAACTTTTTTTTTATTATTTCTTTTTTTCATTTTTTGGGGAGGGGGCCGCGTGGCCCCCTCCCGGGCCACTACTTGCCCCGGGGACCCCATCCCCGGGGCTGGCCCTCTCCGTTGGGGACTGTGGGGGGTTCCCCAATCCCCCCACAGTCCCGCCGGCTCCCCGTGTCCTACGGGAGCCGGCATTGCTTTTACACATGGGGAGCAGCTAACATGCTGCTCCCCATGTGGAAAGCAGTCTGCTTTGGATATTGGAAGAGAGAGCTGGTTTCCTGCTCTCTCTTCCAATATCCAAAGCAGTTTGCAATGACAGGACGGAGCCGCGAGGCTCCCGTCCTGTCATTGCAAACAGCAGTGTCCCGGGGGTAGGCACCCCGGGACACTGCAGGAGCCGGCCCTGGGGGTGGTGGTCCCCAGGGCCATCAAGGGCTCCAGGAGGGGGGCCGCGCGGCCCCCTCCCATTCAGTACACAGCCCCGGGGAGGTGGTGGTCCCTGGGCTCTGGAGTCCGTAACGGACCCCCATATTAATTTGTTTAGTGCCCCGGGGAGGTGGCGGTCCCCGGGGCGTGTGGGGGCTGGAGCCCCCCCACACAGGTTTTACAATTTAATAAAAAAAAGCCCCGGGGAGGTGGTGGTCCTCGGGCTGCGGGAGGGCTCAGAGCCCTCCCGCACCATTTTTCAAAAAAGCCCCGGGGGTGGTGGTCCCCGGGGCTTGGGGGCCCTTGAGGCCCCCACACATTAAATTATCCCCCACCATGCCCCCGGGACTTGGCCCACCCGGGGGCCAATTAACATCGAAGCGCGGGAGACCGCGCTTCGATTTTTTTTTTTTCGGCAGGATTCGCGCACCCTGAGCGCATCCTGCCGATTTAAAAAAAAAAAAAAAAAAAATTTTTTTGCCCAGGGGGTCCTTGTGGGACCCCCTGAGCAAACCTAGGGGGTCAGGGTGTTTCTACCCTGCCCCCTTTGTGCGCTTTGCGCACTTGTTTCTGTCCCTCGGTTCTACCGAGGGACAAAATGGCTGCCAACATTTCCTGAATCGGAATGTTGACAGCCAGCTGACAGCCAATTAACATGCAGCTCGTGATCGGGACGGTGCGCGCAGGGTGCGCTGAGGGTACGCGGACCCTACTCGGCCATAGATATCACTAACTTTTTACTTTTCATTTTCTCAGCAACTACTGAACGGATTTACACCATTTAACAAAAGGGTTCTTTCTGAACCAAGAACTACCTCTTTGCCAAATTTGGTGTAATTCCGTTCAGCAGTTCGGGCTGTAGCCGTGTCTAAAGTTTCCTATGGAAAAGTGCATGGGGAAAACACGTTTTGGGACCCCCTTTTTTCTCGGCCCCCGCTTGACGAATCCCCCGAGACTTTCAGGGTAGGAGCGGACCGGAGCGGGCCACAAAGTTTGAAAATTTCGCGAAGATACGTCAACCGGCAAGAGAGTTATTTCAAATAGAATGTCGCGGATTTCCTATGGATAATAGGTTGTAACTATAACTATCTACTGGCGACCGCCAGTAGATAATAAAAAAAAAAAAAAAAATACACACACACACACACACACACACACACACACACACACACACACACACACACACACACACACACACACACACACACACACACACACACACACACACACACACACACACACACACACACACACACACACACACACACACACACACACACACACACACACACACACACACACACACACACACACACACACACACATCCTCTAACTGCAGCCCTGACCGCAGCAGTGTGCGTTCGGACATGAGCTCCGAAGACCACAAGGTTCACTTGTTTCTTGGCTTCCGAAATGAAGAAGCGCACTCCTGTATAGCTTGCACATGAAGAATTGTTCCATTAATCCAAAGTACGTGCAGGAAAACACATCTCCCTATGTGTTTCGGCGATCAGGTTGCCTTGGTCACTGGTGGATAGCTCATAGTGAGTGGTTAAAAAGTGTTTTACGTCATCACTGTAGCTTTCTAAAACATAAAGGATTAACTGGTGGGGGAACCCTTAGTGGTTAAAGCTCGCCATGTTGGACTGTTATCCAATGCATAGTTTGTAATGTTGACACCACTAGCAAGACAAGTTTGCGAAATTACCCATGAATCATTAGTAAACATACAACTTGGTGCAAACTACATGATGTAAAACATGTCACAAAAATATTTATAGTTCTAATCTGTCTCTTGCAAGCCATATAATATAGTGCAGTTACTTAAATGATTGGAAGTGGCCCAAAAGAAGAGTAGAAAATACAGCCGGATGGAGGTAAATGATGTTTGTGTAGAACCCAAGTTCCACTGTGTTCATAATAATGCCAGTGCCGACAGCTGGTAGTTTAATACAGCATCATGCACAGTGAGTCTAAGTGCTCCAGTGAGCCTCCAATCCTCAAAAATGGCTCAAGTGACCATTGTGTCCGATACCCCACATTGAGTCCGCATCCACGGGATTGCTTAGCATCCAACCACTGAAACTCGGTTCTTCCCTTAAGGTCGCCAGGACAAAGGAAAAATACATCATACGCCCAAGTGGGCCAGAGGAGAATCATACATAGTAACGCCTAAGTTGGCCTATTATTCTACTGTCCCCGGGAGAATGGTGGAGACAACAGTTCCTGGTTCAATAAACAAACAAAATCAAAATAGTAAACTGAAATAAATATAGCCCAAGTGGGTGGGTCTGCTACACCTCATAGGGGCTGAGCGTAATTTACTACCCAGACCTTTGTATTAGAATAATTTCTAAACGCGTATGCGAAGTAGATAAATGTTCTTGTCTAGAAACTAAAAAATCCATCCACTAATTTATCACAGACCAGACAAGTGTCGAATTGCCATGTGATCAGTTAGATGGCTCCAATCTCACCAAAGATTCGCCAGTATAGAAGTGGACCAATCTCTCACTCGCAGTCTCCACCTTCCGGTGCATCAAAGGTCAGCCCTGTATGAAAGGTTTTAGCCAATATAGTGAGGAAAATAAGTGTGAAAAAAGTGCAAATGAGAGAAGCAGAAGATGCACATAATGCAGAGAATGCATAGAGAATAAGATAACAGCAAAGAAAGTCATTTAAAATACGTTAAAATCATAAATTACTATACAAGTACAGCAGAATACTCTAAAATTGGTACATGACATTAAAGCATTGATTAGACAAGATCTCTTATCCTAAATGAACAATCTTCTCCTCATCCATATTGTGACCTATAGTTATCTTAGTATTGAGTTCTACATTGTATCAAGACTCAAGTTTTCTAAGGGCAGTCTCCCTGTCTCCCCCTCGAGTAGTGGGTTCAATTCTGTCTATAGCTGAGGAGGTTGCTACATTTGTTGTGGCATAGTGCGAATTGTTTTGCGACAGGATATTATCTATCTTCATGAGTAATGGCTCTCATATGCTCGAATCCCTTTTCTTTACTTCGTGGATTGTACTCCCACATACCAGCGTTGCAGGGACATAAGAGGACGTAATCCACAATATCCGATTTTCAGGAGAGATTTCTCAGTAGTTTTCTCTTCCCCTGTAAGAGGTGAGGTGTATTTAGATGTAAGTTTGTTTTTGCAAGCTTTGCACTTCTTGCAAGATGGGAAGCCTTTTCTGGTAATAGTCAGCCATGTTCTACTGTTTTGTATGTCACTGCCTGATAGCCTGTCTTCGACTCATGCCCCGTCTGTATGTTATTTGAGGATGTTGGGTGAGCACATCCTGGAGGCTTTCCTCATTGTATAGAATTTGCCAATGTTTGCCTTGAATGTCCTTCACCTCCCTGAACTTGTTATAAGTGGTGAAGAATCTGAATTCCTTGTTGCTCTTAACTTGGTCCAGTGGTGTTCTAAGGGTGAGTAGTTGTCTGGGTATTCCCTTAGCCTTTGCATAAGCTGTTTGTAATGTATTCTCACGATACCCTCTTTCCCTGAATCTCTTGAGCATGGTCTCACTTTCCTATAGGAACCCCTCAGTGCTGTAATTTCGTCTAGGTCTGAGTAACTCCCCATAGGGATACTTTGAAAAAGGGCTTTAGGGTGACTGCTATTGGCATGAATTACTGTGTTGCCTGCTGTACTTATTCTGTGCAAGTAGGTTGTGACCTTGTTGTCTTCTACCTTAACGGACACATCTAGGAAATTGATCTTGGTGTCGCTTATTTCACTAGTAAATTTCAGGTTCAGTTTATTTTGTTTAAGTTCTGAGACAAATCTTAGTGCTTCTTCCTGTTTCCCTTTCCAAATTAGAGATTGTCGATGAAGCGGAGCCATAAAACCACATGTTCATTTAAAGCTTCATTGGGACCCACCACCTGTTCCTCCCACCATCCTAAGAACAGATTAGTGAAGCTCGGGCAAAGCATGTCCCCATGGCGGTCCCCTGTTTTTGTATGAAGTTCTTCCCATCAAATATAAAGAAATTGTGACAGATAAATTTCAATCATTTCAATGATCATATCTGTGTAGAATAAGTGTGAAAGAGATCTAGCTTTAAGAAAATGTCTCCATTCTTCTACACCTGCCTCATGGCTGAGGCAGGTGTATAGACTCCCTATATCAAGGTTGATGAACAGGAAGTCAAGTCTGGCTCCCATGGGATTTCATCTATCCTGTTCAAAAAGTCTTTATTCTCTTGAATGTGAGAGGGCAGAGACCCTACAATGGGTCGTAAAAGAAATCCACAAATTTGGATGTATTTTCCAAGAGTGATCCTAAGGAGGATACTATTGGCCTTCTCGGGGGATTAGTGGTGCTTTTATGGATTTTTGGAAGGAAGCACAAGTTCGGGATTTTCGGAAGTTTACGTAGTAAGAACTTGCACTCATCCCATTCCAACAATTCTTTTTCTCTCCACTCCAAGAATTTTTCCCAATATACTTGATTAGTTTCAAGAATAGTGTTTCTTTGTACATTCTCATAGCACTGAAAGTCATTCAGTTGCCTATATCATTCATTTAAGTACATTCTTTTAGATAAAATGATAACATTACCCCTTTTATCAGGTTTGATAACAATGTTTGTCAGATTGTAGGCTTTTATATTTGTTCTTTCCCTCATGCTGAGATTCTTTCTCTTACATTTCCATCTAGAGGTAGAATTTTTTAGTCAATGTTTTCACATTTTCAATGATGACCGCTCCAAAGGTGGCAATGGAATCAAACGGTACAGTAGGCATGAAAGTGGATTTCATTTTGAAACCACTTGGGCAACTCCCCCCTAACCACTTACTATAAAAAAGCTACCCACCTGCGACGAAGCCGACCTGATCAACGAATCGTGCTGGGAGTTGTTTTCCTGCATGTACCTTGGATTAATGGAATAAATCTTCACGTGTAAGCTATACTGGAGTGTGCTTTTTCTTTGTTTCGGAAACCAGTGAAATATATATATATATCCTACTGAAGCGTTTTTTGATTTGCCAGTATCTTTGGCGCCGTTTGACTAATCTTCGCAAAATTTTCTTAAAACTAGTGGGTCGCTCCGGTCAGCTCCTGTCTTGAAAGTTTCGGGGTGATTCGTCAAGCGGGGGCCGAGAAAAAAGGGGGGGTCCCAAAACGCGTTTTCTCCATGTTAATTTCCATAGGAACTTTTGTCGCGGCGACAGCCCGAACTACTAAACTAAATTTGGCAGAGAGGTAGCTCTTGGTCCAGAGTGCACTCTTTGCTCTAAATGGTGTAAATCCGTTCAGTAGTTCCTGAGAAATTTAAAAATAAAAAATATCAATATCTGAGCACCGAGGAGGATACGCGAACCCTCTCGATCACGACCACCACCTCCCCGGGGCTTTGCTCATAATGTGCGGGGGCACGCGGCCCCCCCTGCAGCCCCGGGGACCGCCACCTCCCCGGGGCTTTTTTTAAAAAATGCGTGGGGGGGCTCCTGCCCCCCCCACGCTGCCCCGGGGACCGCCACCTCCCCGGGGCATTTTTTTTTTATGGGTGTGAGCAGTGTCGGCAGGACGAGGATAATAGGGCCCCCCCCCCCCCCCAAGACCCTCCAACCCTGACAAGCTTGTGTTTGACCCGACGGTGATAATGCAGGATGCCCTGGCAGCACATGCTTGTGTGTGACCCGGATGAAACATATTCACGCTGCACCCCAAAGTGTCAGCGGGGTTCACGTAAACACGTGCATAGAGGTGAGGTACAATAACAATCTAGCTCCTCACTGGCCCCAGCGCCTCTCCTTTCCCCTCCACACGCGAGGCACTGGGGCCAGCACTCGGGAGTCACTCACTTCGGCCCTGTCATTTACTTCTCATGATACCAACCCACACAGTCCTTCCCTGTCCGTTGTGCCCCGTGTAACGCTGCTTCCTTAGAGGTCATCGGGCCAGTGGCCCTGTGACGTCAGATTATACTGACGTCATTCTTGTCCTAACTTGCGGTTTTAAAAAGTGAATAATCTTACCTCCTTTAGGCCACAGAACACTTTTAAGTAGAAGCATAGCGCCGCTTCCTGTCCTCCAGGCGCTACCTCGCCGCTGAGCAGTGTCTCATCCTCGGTGCAGTGCTTGAGTATCCACAGGTTCAAGCAGGGGAGAGCAACAGGTTGTACTGCTCCTTCACCGCTTCAAATCTCCTCTTCCCTCCTCCTCTCCTTCCTAAAGACACTGCTCGTCTTCCACTGCTCCTCCCTGCAGACACTGCTCCACAGATCCTCTTCCACCCACACTCCTCCCTTCAGACACCGCTCCTCCCTTCAAGGACCGGTCCTCCACTTCTACTCCCTGCAGACACTGCTCCTCACTGGAGACACTGCTCCACAGCTCCTCTTCCCTCCACCACAGACACTGCTCCACAGCTCATCTTCACCCAACCTCTCCTCTCTGCACGTACCGGTCCTCCACCGCTTTTCACTGACACTGCTCCACCGCTCCTCCCTGCAAACACCGCTCCTGTTCCCTCCACCGCTCCTCCCTGCACGGACTGCTCCTCACTGCAGACACCGGTCCCTCTCCTCTTCCCTCCACCTCTCATCTCTGCGCGCACCGGTCCTCCACCGCTCCTCACTGCAAACACCGCTCCTCCACCGCTCCTCTCCCCTCCACCTCTCCTCCGATGCTCCCCCCACTCCTCCACCTCTCCTCCGATGCTTCCACCTCTCCTCCCTGCAGACGCTGCTCCACAGCTCCTCTTCCCTCTACCACAGACACTGCTTCACAGCTCCTCTTCACCCAAC
This sequence comes from Calotriton arnoldi, assembly GCA_963921515.1. Lineage (NCBI taxonomy): Eukaryota > Metazoa > Chordata > Amphibia > Caudata > Salamandridae > Calotriton > Calotriton arnoldi. The sequence continues at coordinate 1,483,512 of CAWUFW010002036.1, read as the reverse complement.
CTCTCCTCTCTGCACGTACCGGTCCCCTACCGCTTTTCACTGACACGCTCTACCGCTCCTCACTGCAAACACAGCTCCTCTTCCCTCCACCGCTCTGCCCTTCACGGACTGCACCTCCACCACTCCCTCACCGCTCCTCTTCCCTCCACCTATCCTCTCTGCACGCACCGGTCCTCCACCGCTCCTCACTGACACCGCTTCTCACTGCAAACACCGCTCCTCTCCCCTCCACCTCTCCTCCGATGCTCCCCCCACTCCTCCACAGCTCCTCCCACTCCTCCACAGCTCCTCCCGCCTCAGAGAGGAGAGGGCGGCGGCTGCTCCCCACAGCTCCCTTTGTCCTCTCTGGTAGAGCAGGAGGAGTTGAAACTGGGGAATAACCCAAGCACAGCTCCTTTCTCCTGGCACAGAATTGCTAGTAATAACAAGCATTGGCATAGCCAATAAGTCTCGCATTTGGGACGGGACCTTATAAGTGTTTAGCCATACAGTACGTTATCCTGGGTACTTCAATTATAGCCTAATTCCTGAATGTGTAAGGCTATATCAAGCCCAAATTGCATCCACTTATAAAAAAAATTAACTGCACACAAAATGAAGTGTATGCCAAATTGCAGGCACATGACGTGTGAAGCAAAGTAAACAAGTGGCATTTGTTTGCTTAGAAGAACGAAACCATAATCTACCATAAAAAAAATCCAGTTCCTCACGCTGCAAGACTATCTGCACACATGCATCCTACAATCATTCAGCTGAGCGTCTAAGTTTACACAGCTCCTAGAAGCCTAAAAAGGTTGTAGTTGTAGTGCTGGCTCCAGAATGCACTAAACACAATTGGACGTCTGCGTGTGTGTGTGTGTGTGCGCCTGCTTATGTATGTGTGTTTAGTTACATTGTTGATACATTTATCTAAATGTATATTATCTAGCAAATATAGTGCATGCATGTCACCTATCTGTAATACCCATTAGGTACATATCCAGTTTTGCATATTATGCACCTGCATGGGAAATAGATGGGCGGACGGAGGTGGGTGTTGGAAAGACAGTGGGTAAGTAAATGGACGGTCAGATGTCGATGGTTGTTGGAAGGACAGCGCGTGGGTGGACCGATAGAGGAAGTTGGGTGTTTGAAGGACAGTGGGAGGGTGGGTGGACAGACGGACGGAGGTTTTTGTTGGAAAGACAATGAGTGGGCGGAAAGACGGGTGGAGGTGGGTGTTTAAAGGACAGAGGGTGAGTGGATGGATGAGCGGGCGAATGGATGGATAACAAAGGCTGTAAATTCTAACATAAAGCGGTGTGTGTGTGTGTTTCTCGCTCTCTCTCTCTATATATATATATATATATATATATTTTATTTTTTTGCCACTGGAAAAAACCATAGGTTTCAAGGACGTTATAGTTAGAAATTAGCATTTAAAAAACCTTAGAAATTCACTGAAAAAACCATAGGTTTCAGGGACGTTATAGTTAGAAATTAGCATTTAAAAAACCTTAGATAGTCACTGAAAAAACCACAGGTTTCAGGGACGTTATAGTTAGTTGGACATTTCACTCGTACAAAACCAGAGAAATTCGGCCGTTATAGTTAGTTGAGCTAACTATAACTCGCGCCCCCGCAATGCACTGCTGATGACATCACATATTACATCACTCATGACATGGTCAGTGACATCACTGATGACATCCCTGATGACATCTCAAATGACATCACTGATGACATCCAGTGACTGTGTTTCTGTAAAGTTGAAATATGTTTTGTATATATATATAGGCCAAGGTGTACTGAAGAATGAGTGGGTGTATGAGTGTCTGAATGGATGATTTAGCAGGTGTGTGACTGACTATATAAGTGAGTGATTAAACGTGTCTTACTGAATGGGTTAGTGACTAAACTGTGAATGTTTATATCTGTCTGTCTGTTGGTGTGTAAGCGGCTGCATGGGTTGGTGAGTAGCTACATGAGTGTCTATATGGGTTATTGATTGGTTGTCTGAGTATCTGTATGGGTGCCTGAGTGTCTGTGTGGGTGGGGTGTGTGCGACTCCCTGCATGGATGTGTGAGTGGGTGATTCACTGGGTGTATAGGTTCAAGAGTGTGTCAGTGAGGGCTGTATGGGTGGGTGAGTGTGTGTATGGCTGTGTTGGTGACTGAATGGATGTCTCAGTGGTACATGTGTGAGTAACTACACATGTGAAAGGCAGTATGTGTGAGTGTTGGAGTATATAAATGATTATATGTGAGTGAGTGATTGTGAGAGTGGCTGTATGGATCAGTGTGTACTTGTCAGTGATTGTATAAGAGAGTAAGTATGTGTTAGTATCTGTATAAATAAGTGAGGTGGCGTGTGTATAACTGTGTAGGTGAGTAAATGGGAGTGTGATTGATTCTTTGCATGACTGACTAGCTGTGTGAGTAACTCTATGGGTGTGTGAGTGTCTGTATGAGTGTATGAGTGCATATGATAGTGGCTGTATTGATCAGTGACTGCATGTATGAGTGACTGTATGGATGAGGCAGTGGATGTGTGTGTGTAGACCTAGGAATCAGTGAGTGGGTATGTAGTAACTGGTATTGGTGTGTCTATGGTTTCGTGAATGGCAGTCTGTATTTTAGAGTGGGTGTATCAAAGGTTATATTGGGCTGTGAGGAGGTGCATCAGATCACGTGGATGATGTCATCAGTGATGTCATCTGAGATGTCATCAGTGATGTCACTGACCATGTCATGAGTGATGTAATATGTGATGTCATCAGCAGTGCATTGCGGGGGCTCGGGTTAGTTAGCTCAACTAACTATAACGGCCGAATTTCTCTGGTTTTGTACGAGTTAAATGTCCAACTAACTAGAACGTCCCTGAAACCTGTGGTTTTTTCAGTGACTCTCTAAGGTTTTTTAAATGCTAATTTCTAACTATAACGTCCCTGAAACCTATGGTTTTTTCAGTGAGCAAGGACACAAGCTGTCTGAAACGCGTCAGTCTTGAGGATTGAAATAAATTAAGATCTGCCTGATATTTGCTGGGTTCGTGTCTCTGTTCGCCGAAAGGAAGTGCGGAGAATCGATGGTGTATTTAAATATATATATATTAGTGCAATCCTTTAAGAAAAAGGAGGACGACGCTTTGTGCGATTCAAACTTCATTTATTTAATCAGACCGCCATCGGACGCGTTTCGGCTGATCCCAGCCTTGCTCACCAATGACGAGGGAGCGTTCACGTCACGTTTTTATTCAACACCATTTTCAAATATGTGACTACAAGTGTATAAACATAAACAACAGACCCGTAGTTCCTGATATAAATATCAACCAGTTGCACCCATTGCAACCCTTTAAACTACTGATCCATAGACATGAAGAACAGATCTGTAGTTTTTGGTATATTTATGGCTCAATCCACTTAAAAAATGTGCATATGATATTTATCACTCCATCTAAACATCTTATTAAAGCATTACATAATTTGTCGCTTTTATGCATTCATAATCTTAAAGTTCATTTTACGGGTGCATATATAACTGTACATTCTCCATCATTGATGGCAGGGGCTATTTTACACCCTCAAAGCCACTAACTCAATGCATATTATGCTTATGTCCCGCCCAAGTGGGCAAATTCATTCCGAATAAACAGTAAAACATATTTCAGGGTAACTACTGTAAAAAACTTTGATTTAAAAAAAAAGTGCTAATTTTTGTTACGTGCACGTGAAAAAAGTGAATTAAAACCTATTAGATATTAAAACTTACAGTTTCATTTATTGTCTCACTGAATGCTAAAGGGAAGAGGAATTCCACAAAACTACCAACATGATACATCACAAATGGGTATGTAGGTCTTCCCCTATATTAAGACCATTTGGACTTTTGGAATTAAATTCAATTATGTATTTAGACTCTAATTTTCTTAAAGCCTTCTCTCTATTGCCACCCCTCTCTCCTATGGGTACCGAATCAATTACATAATATGTAAGGCCTTTGGTATCCTGACCGTGCATTTCACCGAAATGACGTGCTACGGGGTAAGTTTTATCCCCGTTTTTTATAGCACGGATATGCTGCAACACACGCTTGTGTACTTCTAATGTTGTACTGCCCACATATTTAAGTTTGCAGGGACACTGTAAAACATAAATAGCATGATCAGTTTTGCATGTGTATTTTCCTTTGATTTTGTTAGATCTAGGATTTAAATCTGTAGTGTAAGTCTCCATGTTTTTGCCAAATTGGCACGCTTTACATTTGGAGCACTTCAAGAATCCTTGCTTTCTTTTTAACCAGGAGGGCCCACTGGTGGTTTTCACTTCTTTAAGAGTATTGCTCACTAGACTCTGTTTCATACTAGGGGCTCTTCTGAAGGTTATTGCTGGATTTCGGGGAGCTAATTTTCCCAGAATTGGATCATTCCTTATCAGAAACCAGTATTTATTTATGATCCCTCTTATACTGCCCTGTTGTAGACTATATGCAGTTACCAATCTGAAATGGGATTGTTGCTCTTTTCTCAGATTTCCCTTTTTCCTTTTACTAAACAGCACTTGCTCTCTGTTTTGTAAGTCTACTTTTGCTAGTGCAGTATTCACCCATTCATCTGGGTAGCCTCTTTTGCGGAATCTGGTCTTAAGCGTTTTGATTTCCTTTTCTGCTTCAACTCCTTCACTGCAATTCCTCTTTACTCTTAAACCCTCCCCATAGGGGATACTTCTCACTAGACTTGGGTGGAAACTAGATGCGTGCAGGAGGGTATTGCCTGCAGTAGGTTTTCTATATAACTTGGTTTCCAATCGGTTGTTGGCCACATACACTGTCAGATCTAAAAAATTGACACTCTGTGCACTAATAGTGCTAGTAAAATGCAGATTCAGATTGTTGATCTCAATCTGTTTGAGAAAATCTTCTGCTGCTTCTTCAGTGCCCCTCCATACAACAAACAGGTCGTCTATATATCTATACCAATGGACTATATTACTGTCCCATACTTCATGATACTGCGATTGGATCACCTGCTCCTCCCTCCAGCCCATATGCAGATTCGCATAGCTGGGGGCGAAGCAGGTGCCCATCGCAGTACCGCACTTCTGATGAAACAATTCATTGTTGAAAAGAAAGAAATTATTGTTAAGGCAAGTTTCTATCATTTTAACCAACATTAATGTATGGTGCCATAATTTCAATGATCTCGCACCTAAAAAATGTTTAACTGCATTAAGGCCATCAGTATGCACAATACTTGTGTACAATGTAGAAACATCTATTGTCATTAACAACAAATTGTCTTCCCATGGTGTGTCAAATATTCTCTGTAGGAAGTCCCCCGTATCCTGAACATAAGATGGTAAAGATTTTACAAAGGGGGGGGATAAAAATGAGTCCACAAACTTAGAGGTATGTTCAAAGGCACTTCCTATGGCAGATATTATTGGTCGGCCAGGGGGATTTAACAAATCTTTGTGTACCTTTGGTATCAGGTACATAACGGGGGTTACTGGTGCATCTATTTTAAGATATTTAAATTCTTCCTGGCTGATCAAACCCTGTGTTTGCCATTCATATAGTTCTCTATTAAATTTTACATGTGAATCTGCCATTTTTTCTTTAGTTGTTCGTGTATAACACATCATTATTCAGTTGAATGTATGCCTCCTGGATGTATTTCTCCCTTGACCAAAGGACTACATTTCCCCCCTTATCCGAATTTCTCACTACACAGTTACCATCTCCTGACAGCTTGGTGATCAAAGCAAAATAACCCCTTTCTTGCTGCGAGCTGATGTTATGACGTTTATTGGTATTTTCATATAGACTTTTCAATTCATTTGTCACTAAATCATTGTATACATCAATCGAGTCCCGGTTTGTCATAGGAATAAATCTGGAGTTAGGTCTAAAACTTGTTTGCTCTGTGCCGAACAAATTCTGCCCTACTTCGCTGGCCACTCCATCCATTGGCATTGTTATATTCCTTTCGGTTTCCCCTGCCAAGTCTTTCAGATTTAATAATAGTTTCCATGTCCCGTATTTGCAGGCCATCCTCATCAGCTGTGGTGATTTGGCCAGTTTCTTTTGGCTTATGCTCTTGCATCATGTAGTGTTTCTTTAATTTGAGCATTCTCATGAATCTAAAAAAATCAATTCTTGTTTGTACATAATTCATCTTTGTTTTCATGCAATACGACAGTCCCAAGGATAATATTTTTTCTTCTTTTTCTGAAATGACAATGTTAGTGAGGTTGATAACATTGTTGTCATTCATTGCATCCTCCTCAGTTACTTCCGACTCCACTTTTTCTTCTCCACCGGTGCTTCGGTACTTGACCCCTGCCTCCTCTTACGCCTCTGCCTCTTCCTCTTTGTGGCCTTTGATTTTGTACTGGTTGTCGTGGCCTGAGATTGAAGCGTCTCTCCTCGCGTAAAAAACCCAGTTCCTCAATTTCAGATGGTGCCGGGCCAATTGCTTGTCTGCTCGGACTTTCATCTGCACTTGTTTCCGCTTCTGAGCTTACGATACTGCTTTGTTCCGAACGGGTTTCTGTATTGTCAGATTTTGCTGAGAGTTTTTGACGGCGGATGGAGTCGAATTTTTTTGCGAATGTGTAAATTTGTCCATTGTCGTAATCATGCTTGTCTCTCGCAAACTTATGGGCTTTGCATGTTTTTATTGTTGTTTGCAAAATTCTCATTCTTTCTTTCATTTCATCGAAGAACTTGCAGATTTTACCCTGGTCGGTTTCTTTTGCCAAAGTTCCATAGATTTTATCTATTTCTCCTAGTATTTTACCCCTGTCGATGTCTGCATATTTCACGAGGATTATTAGCATCCTCCGCGAGGATTCGCTGTTGTTGTTAGCCCATTCACGGAGCATCTCTGGATTAGGATCTTCATAGGTCGGCGCCACTAATATTCTTAATCCTCTAGGTACTCTATTGACTTCCAAGTAGCGCTGTAAAGATTTGGATTCCCACCACTTGGACAGTTCTATTTGTTTCAATTTCTCGAGTTGCTTTAATTTGGAGTCTAGATCATTGCCCATTATTTGTTCTTTTATCCTGCCACTCGACAAGGTAGCGCTGGCAGCGGCATCATCAAAGATTTTTAATGCGGCCTCTTCCCTTTCCTTCACCTCTGCGGCTGACATAATTATTTCTCTGTGAGCTCAATGCTCACGCTCGCAACCGCTGTTTTCCTTCAACCAATGGTGCCGGAATAATACTTGTAAACAGCTTTCCCTTCTCCCCGCAATATAACCGCCGAGTCTTACCTAAGTATGTAGCGGCCCCCGGGAATCCTCCGACTCACCGGTTTACGCCCAACACCCAGTGCTACGGCTTGCGTTCTCAGTCTCACTGCAGCGGGGGGACAGCGGCATTAACAATTTTCCATCGTTTCTGCACTTGCACGCTGTCACCTAAACGAAGGGCGCGTCGTCAGAGGATCCTTGCAGCAAAATCCTTTTAATTAGTGCAATCCTTTAAGAAAAAGGAGGACGACGATTTGTGCGATTCAAACTTAATTTATTTAGTCAGACCGCCATCGGACGCGTTTCGGCTGATCCCAGCCTTGCTCACCAATGACGAGGGAGCATTCACGTCACGTTTTTATTCAACACCATTTTATATATTTTTTTTTATGATGGCATGTGTGGCTGCAGATACATATGCTAAGCATAAGTCCGCCATCTAGTGTTGGGCTCGGAATTATGCAAGTTTTTCGTCAAAGAAGTCTTGAGTCACGAAGTGTAGTGACGACTCCTCTGGCTTGCAGTGCACTCACTTGGTCCTGGACTCCATTGTTAGATTGTTTTTTTCCGCTGTCTGGTTCGGTCGTGTGCTCCTCTGCTCTGGTTTGACACCGTCACCTGGATACTTTCTAGTACTATCGCTATTGTTTCAATCGCAATTCGATCACTATTTTCATAAATATAATATCAACGTCTGATTCGATCATGCCCTCCAGAACCGAATTTCTCTTAGTTCTTTCCCAAAAACGCCCAGGGGGTGATGGAACGGACAACCTTTATCCTTCGTGTCACACAAAGTTCCCACGCACAGATTTAAACGTGGTGTGTGATTTGTGCTTGTCTCCAGATCGAGAGGAGGCCTGCAAGTTATTTCGATCCAAAAAGAGACTGCGTGATCAGAAAGCTATAAGACTTCAGATGTCTCAACTTAGCATTCATGAGACGCCAGACATTTTTGGTTCAGAGAAACTGGGAATTGAAATGGAGGCACATCCGTTGGCTGCAGATGAGGGTAACCTCTCTCCAGACCACCACTCTGAGTAGGATGCAGAATATGATAACATCACGTTTGGGCAACAAATTGTGAGTACTGTGCCTCATTCGCCTCCACCCAGCCCTTAGCTGGCACCGGCAAAGCCTTAAAAGTCTGCTGTTGGGCCACCACTGCTTATGGGCCATGGTCGGCACCGACTAGTTGCTTCCGGAACATATAGCTTCGGTTCCGAAGAAACAGCCTAGACCTCAAGTCTTCATAATCAACACTTTATTTGGGTTTTACAAAAAAAAAACATAAAAGTCAAACAAACAATTAAAATATCTCCATCTAATACATGAGACAACAGTGCGGTATGACCGTCATTGACCTGTGAGTGCAGGGATGGTAATCCAACACTGTGTCAAGAGTTAAGGGGTCCAAAATATGTATGGACAATGTAAAACACCATTCAAATACAATGTTGGTAGTAAGGACTATATCAAGTGCAGTAAAACCATCCATCACAGCCCCCTAAGATACAAAATTATAAACGTGGATCATGTTAAAACCAAATTCATGTTATCACAGTGACAAGTAATTGTCCATGGGGGCTAACCACAGCTGGACCTAAGCCTTATGACAACCCTTAAAAGGCTAAGAACATACAATACTGAGTGGCTTGAAAGCTATTGTAAAAAGATAAAAGCAGGTCTAACCTGCCTAAAACTTGCTTTTTTAAGAATAGGAATGATAAAAGACTTTCTAGGTGCCTCGTAAAAACTACAAAACATTAAAAAGTGCATCATATCCTTTGGAGATTTTCCATTGCAACCACAGGGTGGGAGGCACTGCCCTTTATGTGCACCGCGAGGATGGGCCAAAAGGTAGTGAAGGAGGTCCAATCGTAATCTTGCCAATAGAAAACGGTCATGATTACTTTTAAACCAAACAAAATAAGGTTCAGTTGATGACAGTTTTCAATAAAAAGTACCTACGCACACTACACTTCCTCAACTCCACTTCTCTGGCCCACGTACGGATTTTAAAAAAGTTTGCTCTCACCCAGATAATATCCCATCTGCAGATTTCCTCTGGGCGCTCAAATAGGTCTCTAACATACTTGAGCCAACAGATACGGTTAGTATGATCAAGGGAAAGACAGTCTCTTAAAATATTCTTACTTAGGGTGTTTTCCTTCTTAGTCCAGATTTTCATCCACAGCGATACAGGACGAAAAGCCAACACATTAGAGAGAAAGGCCATCCCTAGTTCTTCGTGCACTAAAAAAGATGGGGTGCTCTGCGGTAAGCAGAGTATCCGTCTCAGAAAAGTGTTTTAGACAAGTTGTAGTGCAACCTGCTCGATTATAGCCCCAAATCCCTCTCCCATAGGTAACCTTTGAGATGCATTTAGCTTTGCAGATCTGCAGGAGTGCCCCAATCGGTCTGCTTCTAGTCTGGTAGCAAAGTTAAAAACAGCAGCTATGGCCCTTGCCAAATCTCCTTTCTTTCGACTTATCAGAGGGCGCCAGTTCAGGGCCACATCAAACACTACCCCTAGGTAGGATAAAACATCAGTCTTGGGGATCGGCTTGGCCGCTACCATGAATGTATAGGACTTGGATGATTTGGGACCCACCTGCATTACAAACGATTTGGTGTGATCAATCAATCGGGTTTGTAAAGCTCACTACTCACCCGTTAGGGTCTCACGGTGCTGGGGGGGGCTGTGTGCAGCTCCGTTTGGGTGATTCGAAGAGCCAGGTCTTGAGGTCTTTCCTGAATTGGTGCAGTGTCGGGCTTTGCTGGAGGTGAAGGGGGAGCTCGTTCCAGGTCTTAAATGCGAGGTAGGAGAAGGACCCTCCACACGCTCTGTTCCTGTCGAAGCGTGGGACGTTGCTAAGGAGAGGTCGGCTGAGCGGAGGTTTCTCTTGGGGGCATGAAAGGAGAGGCGGTTGTTGAGGTATTGTGGAGGGCCTCTTGTAGGCGTGTGCGAGCAGCTTGGAAGTTATTATTCTTTCGACGGGGAGCCAGTGGAGCTTGCAGAGGTGTTGGATGATGTGGTTGTGCTGTGGGATATCGAGGATTAGTCTGGCTGCGGCGTTCTGGGCACTGTGTTGAAGGGTCGGAGTTTGCAAAGGAGTTTGTTGATTCCGGCGTAGAGGGTGTTGCCGTAGACCAGTCTGCTGGTGATGGGGGCTAGCGACTGTTTTCCTGGAGTTGGAGGGTATCCATTTGAATGTTTTCGTAGTATGCGGAGCGTGTTGAAGCATGAGAAGGAGACTGCGTTGATCTGGCGATTCATAGTGAGCGATGAGTCCAGTATGATGCCGAGGTTACCTGCATGGTCTGTCGGGGTGGGTGGGTTTCCAAGGGGGGGGTTCCACCAGGTGTCGTCCGATGCAGAGGGGGTGGATGAGGACTTCTGTTTTCTCTGAGTTGAGTTTCGGCAGCTGTTCTTCATCCAGGTTGCGTTCGGTGTTAGTTGTGCTCGGTGATGTCGGGTTCCTTGGTGAGGGAGAGGATGAGTTAGGTGTCATCGGCATAGGAGACTGTGTTGAGCCATGGTTTCTGACAATGGTTGTGAGGGGGGCCATGTAGATGTCGAAGAGGGTGGGGCTGAGGGACGATCCTTGGGGTACTCCGCACCTGGTCTCTGTCGGTTCTGAGAGGAAGGGCGGGAGTATTATTCTTGGTGTTCTGCCCATGACGAATGAGCGTTTCCAGTCTTAGGGCCTTTCCTTGGATGCCGGTGTCGTGGAGTCTGGTGGCTAGTGTGCGGTGGGAGACGGTGTCGAAGGCTGCTGATAGGTTCAGGAGGATGAGGGCTGCCATTTGGCCTTGGTCGAGGAGGGTGCGGATGTCGTCTGTGGCGGTGAGGAGGGCGGTCTTGGTGCTGTGGTTACTGCGGAATCCAGATTGGGAGGTGTCTAGGATGTTTGCTTCGATGGAACATGCTAGCTGGGTGTTGACGGCCTTTTCGATGAACTTGGCTGCGAAAGGAACCAACAGATTCAGGTCCTCCATGAATTGTACGAAGGAGTTCAACAGAAGTTGTAAGCCCTTCGCTGTCCTCACCATGATGACAGCATTGTCAGCATACAAGAGTACCAGCAAACTTCACTTGCCCACCTGAGGACAATCAGTTAAGTTAAGGAGAACTTGTTCCAAGTTATTGATATACGAAGTAAATAGAAAGGGGGCCAAAATGCACCCTTGACGCACCTCCCTCTGGATGGGTAACTCACAAGTCATGTTAAGATCTTTAGAGTAATGGACTACGGCTTTGGTGTCACAGTGGAGAGCCCTTAAAAACAAGACAATGTCTTTGTCAATACCAATGGAGAGCATCAGCTGCCAGATCTTGGATCTGTTTATGCGATCAAACACGGAGGACAGATCCATATAAGCTAGGTAGATGGAACCGGTCCGGGCAATGCTGTACTTATTCAAAACCATATATAAATTCAAACACTGGTCCACCGTTGAACATCCAGGGTGAAAACCATATTGAACCTCAGCCAGGATGTTATCATCTGTCCAACTCACTAGCCTATCTAATACCATGCGCCCCACCACCTTTACCACAGAATCCAAGAGGGAGATGGGCCTACAGCAGTGGTGCTATCCTGGTCTCCCTTTTTGAAGACCGGCACAATGGTGGATAAAGCCCAAGTAGCCGGGCGTACGATCTTTACAGAGGCATTATTGATTGAGGTAAGTACAGGCGCACAGATGTCCAGGTTTGAAATACAGAGATCAGGGGGAATCCCGTCGGGGCCAGGGGCCTTGTTTCTAGACAACCCCATAATAGCTGCTCTCACTTCCTGTATTGAAAATATGACTTTCCTGGGCTTCCCTCGAGATGGAGTCTGACTGAAACATGCCCTCGAAATGGCTTACCCAGTCATCCTCCGAGATATGGGCGTCCAATAAATTGGCACAATCTCCTGCCAAAAAGGGGCTATTAATAATACTCCAAAACTTGGAGAGGTTTCCCAGGGTGCTGGACTCTAACAACTCTGACCAGGCCTCCTCTTTCAAGACCGACATGCGCTTGGACAGAGTGGTCTTATATTGTCTACGAAATCTCTTGACAGCCAGGGGGTTTCTTGGTGTGGCGCTCAAAACCTCCTTCAGTCTCCTGGAGGTGCGAGAACACTGAGTCAAGTCATCTCGGGCGTGAATGAGAAGAACGCCCACCCGAGGCCCGCAATAAGTTGGCTATAACTCCAGAGATGCTTCCAAACGCTACCGATATATCAGGTGGCAAACTCCCTGTTACCCTGAGTGAACAGTGACTCCTAGAACTGGTCCGGTATAATCTGACCCCACTTGAGTCTCCTCCCCCTTCCACAGCAGTCAGGGGCCCCCTTGCTCTGTCCTTAATTGGCTTTGCTACCTGGGGCCATCCGGTCAAGACGCACACCGGGTTGTGGTCACTATACATGCTTTCCCCAATGGTGAAGTCCCAAATATATGCAAAAAAGGAGTAGAAACAAAAATAAAATCGATGAAGGACTCACACCCTCTCCCGTTGAAAGTGGGGACAAAATCTGTCTTGCCTGGAGGCAACTTATTCATAGCACACATGAGGTCAAAATCAGACAAAATAGTGTTGCGTAAGGAACCCTGATGGGTATGTTCCATATGCAAGCCAGAAAGGCGTGCACATCCCATGTCTTTAATTCCCCCCCCCCTCCCCAAGTCTGGGATTCCCACACATATGGACATTGAAATCTCCTGCAATGAGGACATTAAAATAGGTCTGCTCTCTCTGGGGCGTATTTCTCAAGAAAGAGCCCAGCCTTGTGGTATTGCATGCATCCAGCGGGCCGTCTACCGCATTATAAAAGTTTAAAAGCAATCGTTTGCTTGTTCCACTGGATAGTGACAACACCTGTGAAGTGGGGGAGGTATGGGGCAACATAGCAGAACTGCCTCAGACTGCTAGAGAGACGAAACTGACCAGACCTCCCCTTGGCTCTTCCTACAATAGAGTGAGTGGCTGGCACAAAGAAGGTTTTATAACCTTCCAGGTGATATCTATTTTCGATAGCCCATGTCTCCTGAAGGCAGATTACATCGAACCCTCTTAAGAATTGCACCCAGTTTAGATCATCGAACTTTCTTGCCAGCCCTGCTATGTTCCAGGAGATAAAATTACACCCTTTGCGATCTGTGTAACACAGCCCTTGGTTCTTCCCCTTCCCTCCGTCTCCCTTGCGGTCCTCTCCGATGTTGTCCCTCCGGCGGCTTCGGCTGTCGGTTTGGAGGTTGAAAGGCAGGGGTGGAGGAATCGGGTATCCCCGAGCATTTAGCTTTGGCCCCAGTCCCTGAACGCGGTGGTATCCCCGTTGTTTTGCTGGGCGGAGGGCCATCTCTTGTCTCTAGCGGCTGTTCATGTCCGGGGGGTGGACAATGGGGTGGCGGATGCCCTCAGTCGTTTTTTTCCCGCCTCCCTGGAGTTGGCTTTGACTCCGGTGGCCTTTCGTCTGGTGTGCGTGACCTGCGTAAAGTTTATTCTGGTTCCCATCTGGCGCTCCGGGCTGGCATATATGGGACTTATGTGGCTCAGTCCCTGCTGTCTGACCTGAAGTCCCTGTATGGGTCTATGGATGATGCCACTGACTGTTCGGGGCTTCTGGCTCATGTTGAGAGGCAGGTTGAATTTCTGTCTGATATTTCCTTCGACGTGGTGCGTGCCTCGGCCCTCTCTGGGGGTGCTTGTGTGGCTGCTCGTCGTAACTTGGTCCTGAAAGACTGGAAGACGGATTCCGCCCAGAAATCTGCTGCGCTGCGGTTGCCCTTTCAGGGTTCTATGTTTGGTGAGGAGTTGGAGGGCAAATTGCATAGTCTGTTTAAGGAGAAGAAGCATTCTTCCTCTTTCAAGCAGTCTTCCTCGGTGCCGGCTTCTTCTAAGCCCAAGTCTTTCTTCCCTCCTCCTTCTCGCAGGCAGTTTGCCAGGGGTAGGGGTCGTTTTCAGTCTGGTAAGGGTCGTGACAGGAAAGCGAAGTCCCCTCCCGCAAAACCTCGTTCCTGACTATCTGGCGGCCAACGCCGGATCCTTGGTCGGAGGTCGGCTTCGGTTTTTTCTTCCAGCCTGGATGTCCTCCTGTTCAGACTTGTGGGTGCTGGACATTGTGCGGTTGGGGTACCTGATAGAATTTTCGGCTCCTCCTCCGGACTCGGGGGTCCGGCCGACTCCGTGGCCGTCTTGTCCGTCCAGACGGGCGGAACTGTCTCTGGGGATCCAGTCTCTGACACTTGTTGAAGGGGCATCTGTCTTTGGAGGAACTACAGTCAGTCAATCACAGCATTCTAATAAACTCGGGGGCGCAAACCTGTTATATGTGGCTATACCTGGGATAGCCACCTGCTGGTTCCCCCAGCCCACATCCGAAGACCGCCCCTGATTTCTTCTGAATAAGAACAATGGGTGGGTCAAAGGCCTATAAAAATAACCCAATGGAGGGCCACAATGGCTGAATTACAACCCCTAGGTTAAAGTTGAGAGGCCATGCTTAAAATGCTGTTTACCACATAGGGGCTATTGAAATTGATGGTAACACAGTCCCCATCCCGGTTTTTCTTAACTTTACCCACCCATGAAGTTCTACAGAGCATAATAATGACTTTCTACCCGTAGCCCTGAGGCAAAGTTGGAATTTAACCAATACACAACTTTATTCTTCAGTTGGTCAAAGTCTTCCTTTGCACCCGGAGCAAGTCGAGGGACTTTAGCTAAAACCACTACGAGTGGAGTTGACTCGGGTGGCAGGTGTAAAGTGCAAGGACTCTGGTTGGAGTTACTGGTTGCCCCAGAGTTTATCCCACCTAACCTTCCATCAGTCATTATGTTGGACCAAGCTGCGATAGTCCCTAGGTTCTGGTGCTGCTTAAGACGTAAAGACGCCCCGTCCTTAGAGGTGATTGCCACTGGTGGTGTCCAGTTCGAAATTGGTACCGATATGCATTAACATGCTGCAGTCACTAGATGGCACAAGCGCTGGGTTGCACCCTCAGTCACCGGCTTAGTTACAGTCTTCAAGCCGGGCTCCTGCATATCATGACGATTACTGGGATGCAAGGCTGTTGAAACCAAGGAACTGGTGGGCAATGCGAGAGAGTCACCTTGCAGTAATGACGACAGCTTATTAATCGTTCTCAATTGCTGATAAACGGTGTAAAATAGGGTCTAACTTAAAATCCAGGGCTGCTAACAGGGATACCTTAAGAGCAGTGGAATCTGGGGGACTAAGGTGCATGCTAATACTCTTCCTGCACTTGACTTGGCTCCCAATCGAGGGGCACTTCCTCTTTGCCCTTGCTCCCTTCCCCACTCCTAGACCCACATTAGGAGCTGCATGCTCTGTCCGGGGAGCTGTTAACTGAGCACGTTCCAGTCGAGGGTGGGTCGGAGAAGACAGAAACGCTCCAGTTGACAATAGGGGCCAAATTCACGGGGCTAGGAGAAGAGATTTGTACAGGAGATGCTGGGCATAAAAGTACAGGAGAACTCTGGGAGGGGAGGAATATAGGTGATCCAGAGAGTCGACGTGTAACCAATTCGATTTCCTTGTCCAGAACCCCTACTGCAAGAAAGTATCCATGGTTGATGCTGTATTCACAGGCTCCTTGGCAAGGGATCCCACAGGCCTACGTCTCCCCATTATGGTAACCCAGACAACCCTTAGAATTGTCCCCCAGCTTTGTCCAGCTACTTCCTACAGATTATATGTTTGAGGGTTCCCAAAAAAGGGTAAAGCCTCTAAGGTGACAATAACTCTAAGAGATATAACCAACAGACACTGGGGGTCGGCAACAGAGAAACAAAAAGGCTCAAACCACGACTTGCACCAGATCTTAATATCAGGCGGACACTCATGCTAAAAATGAACAAACCCCAGGCCTGGAGACTGGGACCTTGGGATTACGTTAAAGAAAAAACACGAGACCAGGCCACCTCATGTAGAAACAAGTAAATGGGCTCCCCTACCTGCACGGGAGTGCCTAGCCAGTGCCTGAACCAGAGTCCTCCAGAATCCTTCAGGAGCATAGCTGCCAAGGTTTCAGATTGCTATGTGTGACATTTCCATAATTTCAGAGTAATTATGAGTGACATTTCACCGACTGAGTGACACTTTCTCACGAGAAAAATCAAGCAGATGAGGGAAACAAATATCTGAAATTACACCCATTTGAGCAACGTGACTGCATCAGCAAAAACAATTTTTCATAGCATAGCAAGTCAGTGCAACAGTAGATCTTGACTTACACACTCTTCCTGCACGGGGCAACATAGGTCTGGCCTGTGTCACCATAGCACAGTAAGTAACTGTATGTGTTACTGCAAAAACACACACACACACTCTCTCACTGCGCTGAGGCTGAATAAACTGAAGCACTATATTTAGGCCTTAACAAGAAATATTTGAATATTTCCTGCCAGGTAACTCCGTGTAACCAGCACTGCTCGACTCACTTTCATTAACTACGTAATGTATTTCAGGAGCTGTATGTAGTGCTGACCGGTCCGGATTAGCTGGTCCAACTGAACAAAGCGACAGTGCTGATTATTAAAAGAAAAGTCCAGGGCAGGCACATGTGTGAGAGAGAGGGAGGGCGGAGAAGGCAGCCCGGCAGGGTGCAACTGCAGCATAAGGGAGTCTGGAGGGCTCACAGGCGCTTTCCAAATTGAT
The DNA here is from genome assembly GCA_963921515.1 of Calotriton arnoldi. Classification (NCBI taxonomy): domain Eukaryota; kingdom Metazoa; phylum Chordata; class Amphibia; order Caudata; family Salamandridae; genus Calotriton; species Calotriton arnoldi. Next base: position 1,466,594 of record CAWUFW010002036.1, on the reverse strand, counting down.
GTAATTTGAACAACCTGCTGAACTCAAGAGCCATAGAGTTTGCTGGGAACTGTATACTAGGGTGTTTGGACGTTTGTTAGTTCCGAGCTTCGCTCCCCTCCCTCACAGCAACTTTACTTGATTGATCCTGTTCCAACAGGAAAAAAATTAAATGTTTACAGAAACAGAACCCTTCACGAGCAGTGCATCAGCAGTTTCTGCTTAAAACACCTTGCAAAACGTAGGTACAGAGAAAACATTCGCAAGCCTCGAAGATAATTAACACTTCCTTGTTTCGGAAGTTAGTCATCACACAGTGTTTCAGTTGATGAATTAGGAACACACGCTGCAAGCACTTACTTATTTTCAGCTGGCCTGTAACACGCCTGCTGGTCGCCGGTGCCCACAACTCGGACTCTCCCAGGCGGCCCCGCCCACGACAACACGGCTGCTGTGCATGATTTAAAGCTACGGGCTGCTGGTGTGCACTGTACAGGCTGAGGCTGCAGCTGAGGAACCACTCCAGTGGCCAGGTTCACTCAGCTGCCGGTGTGGGTTCGACTCTGTGATTATTACATTTCCCACAACGGTGCGAGCCAAAACGTTTCTCGGGAACTGTGCTGACTGCGCCTCGGGCGGCAGGAGGGAGGACCCGACCCGCCTTAAATAAAGTTGTATGCGAAATGCCGAGGTGCGTGCAGTGCGCCGTGCCCATGTGTTACATTGTAACAGCAGCTGAGCAGGCGCCAAGCCTGCCAGAGCACTCCTCGGCTGTGCGCAGTTATCGCGCCCCTCCACACTAGTTTAAGGTGCATTAGAAGCACTCCCGCTTTGACAGCGGAGGAGACGCTATAATGCGTGACTTTCCATTTCAGTGCGGTGATGCGGACCACCACACTGAAATGAGATAGTGTCACGCCTGATGCGTGACACTTGGCAGGACTGCAGGAGGGTCTCCTGCACCTTACTTTTTCAATCAAGCAGTGATGGCAGCCCGTAATCTGACCGCGAAGTCAGAGAACCAAGGGGGGGAGAGGGAGGGACCTCCAGTCTGAGAGGCCCGGGTGTGGCTGGCGCGCCTCCCACGGGGGATAAACAGCTCTTTTAAAGCACGGGGCAGCTGGGAGCTGGCTCCTCCTCCTCCTCCCCCTGGTGTTGCTGAATACTGGGACTCAGAGTCCCACGCTGCACAAACACAAAGCCTCCAATGGAAAAGAAAACGTCCCGCGCCGCGGGAGATGAACAGCGCTTTTACAGCACGTGGAGCAATTGGGGGCTGGCTCCTCCTCCTCTGTCCGGTATTGCAGAATACTGGGACTCAGAGTCCCACGCCGCACGAACACAAAGCCTCCAATGGAAAAGAAAATGTCCCTCAATATCAAGTCATAAATCCGAAACCCTCCACCTCAGAATCTACCTGGCTTTTGGCACCGAAACATTCCAAGGCAGACACTACCAGAGTTTCGGCACCAAAGTCTTCAGGACTTAGAAAACAAACCGAATTGGCACCGAAAAAGGCAGCCTCGGAACCGAAATTAACTGGGGATAAAATAAGGTTGGAGCCGAAAAAACAAACGGCTGTGCCACATTCTCTAGAGACTGTACAACCAGTACTTGAGAAGTTACATCAGCAGCTGGATTCTCTGCAAAAACATTTAATGATTCATCCTGATACAGGAAGAATCCTCACAAGACCCCCTCATTCAGAGGAACAGCCAGCAAAAAGGCAACTTTCTTTTGAAAAGGCAATAGATCTTCCTATTCTCCCAAAAAAGAAGAGGAAAGAGGACAAGGCTACAAGCCCACTTCGCATCAACCCTCTTGCAATCCCTGCTATACATACTCCATCACCACCACAGTCACCCATTCATTAGCCTATTGATTCCCCAGAGGGCTCACTACATTCCTTTACAAGGAATAGAGGGGATGATGATCAGCATTCATTACCAGCACAAGATGACTGGGGACTTATGACACAGATCCACCGGATAATACTGACCCGGATCTATATCCATCAATGCCCTCCCCTCCTGATGACACCACTACTTCCCACGATCTGATCAGTAGAGCAGCTACTTTTTCATAAAGTGACACTCCACACTGAACCACTAGAAGACATCCTCTTTGATTCTCTCTCCTCAACTCCGTGCTCTACGCAGTACCTTCCCATGCTTAAGGCTCTGCTCAGACACACTAATGATATTTTTAACAACCCGGTCAGAACCAGGATTATTACTCCCAGGGTCGATTTAAAAAAAAAAAAAAAAAAAAAAAAAAAAAATCCCCCCAAAAAATCTATATCTTCCCCAGTACATCCTACATACATTAAAGGTCAACTCATACCAGACTCTCTAGTGGTGGCCACTTCTCGTAAACAGGCAAACTCTCAAACAACTGGTGAAGCTCCTCCACCAGACAAGGAGAGTAAACAGATAGACGTAGCTGATAAGAGAGTGGCAGCAGAATCGGCCAACCATTGGAGAATCGCCAACTCCATTGGTCTCTTATCATGCTATGATAGGGCACATTGGGATGAAATGGAAGAGATACTACAGTACCTCCCAGAAAAACAAAAAAAAGCATACCAAATTGCATCAGAGGGGAAACATATCTAATACCAATATACAAGTTGTACCCTGGATGCAGCTGGCCTAGCTGCTAGGGGTATTAATTCCTGCCTTATATTAAGACGACTTTCATGTCTAAGAATAACTGGCTTCAAGCCAGAAGTTCAATAAAACTTTTTAGCCCTCCCCTTCAATGGGGAACATCTTTTTGCGCCACAGGTGGACACCCTCCTAGAAAAAATAAAGCGAGATAACGAGACGGCAGAAGCAATGGGAGTGTTGCAAACACAATCACAACTGGACTCCTTTCGCTGCTCCACCTACCGTGTAGGATCTAAAGCAACCTCCCCTGAGACATCCACCTCTTAAAATAAAACACAAAATCAAACATCCTGTTCTAGAGGATACTATATGGGCTTCTATAGAAGAAACAATCATAGAGGTAGAGGAGGTTCTAATAAAACCTACACCATCACCAAGCCCTGACTCACCCACCGTCCCCCCCAATCACACAACAGCTGTTGGGGGAAGACTACAGCAGTTTCTTCCCACATTGATAAATATCACATCTGACCAATGGGTGTTGGCCATTATCCAACATGGTTATTGTCTGGAGCTCACTTCAACACCTGGCATCAACAAAATGTCAACAGACAATCAGAAACTGCTCAAAAAGGAAGTTCAAGCTCTACTAAGCAAAGGAGCGATGGAACTAATGCCACTAAAACAGGGCACAGGGGTCTATTCCCTTTACTTTCTTGTACCCAAAACAGATGGAGCTCTAAGACCCATTCTAAACCTTAGACCTCTAAACAGGTACATTCGTTCAGAACATTTTCATATGATCACTCTTCAAGAAGTCATGCCACTTCTAGAACAGGGTGACTTCATGATCGCATTGGATTTAAAAGACGCATACTTTTACATTCCAGTTCACCCAGCACACAGGCAATACCTCAGGTTTGCTTTCAACGGACAGACAACACTTTTAGTTCAGAGTGCTTCCGTTCAGGTTCACCATAGCCCCCATGGTCTTTACAAAATGTTTAGCAGTAGTAGCAGCCCACTTACGACGACAACACATTTTTCCTTATCTGGACAACTGGCTTAGCAAAAGCAAAACATATTGCAAATGTTTGCAACACAAAACAAACAACTATACACCTACTACAACAGTTAAGTTTTACAGTCAGTGCAGTCAAATCACACCTGCAACCTCTACAGATACAGCCTTACTTGGGAGCCATTGTAAGGGAGTAGTTTCCCCAAATGCAGCAAGGCTGCAAACTTTCAAAACGCTTAATCAACAGTTTCAGCCTCACAAACAGATAACAGTATTATGTGTCTCCTAGGGACCATGTCATCATGCATAGCCATAGTACCTCATGTCAGACTCCCTGCGCCCCCTAGAACAATGCTTAGCGCAACAGTGGTCTCAGGCGGAGAATCAGTTAAGGATCTAGTGTTGATCAGCCATCAAGCTTGCCGCTCTCTGCAATGGTGGAAATCCAACAGTCTCTTACAGGGACGGCCTTTCATAGACCCAATTCCGCAAACGACCATAACAGACGCAGCACTGACTGGATGGGGAGCACACTCACAGGAGCGGACTGTAAATGAGTATTGGACACAGCCAGTCTTTTCTACATATCAGTCACCTAGAGCTGCTAGCTGTTCATCTAGCGATAAAAGCATTCCTTCCTCACCTTATAGGCAAAACAGTTCTAATCAAAACAGACAACATGGGGGGCGTGGCTTGGCGAGCCATCATGGCGGACGCAGCTTGATCGCGCTCCGCATCTCCACGCCAAACCTTGCTCAAAATCCGCCTTTAACTCCTGTCGGAGGAGTAGCTGACCAGCTGGCCCTGCTGTAGTCTGTCCGGTGCACCACTCAACCGAATCCGGAACGCTGCCTTGCCGTGACGGCCCCGCCGCGTCGCATGAGAGCGGCGGCGCCGCTGCCTACTGGGCCTGAGCGGCTATCCTCTGCCTGGGGGCGGGCCCGGAGCGCCCGGCAACGTCGAGGATCGGGGCCTTGCGGGTTCTTGCTGGTGCGGCCTGCAGGGAGCCGGGACGCCTGGGGCAGCAGTGTGTGGAGTGGTCGGCCGGCGGCCAGCGAGGTGGCTCCCTGCGGCGGCTGGCTTCCCCCCTTTTCCGGTCTCCTGGAGCCCCCGGCGGATCGCCGCGGCTCGGCTGGTGCCAGGCGTAAGGAGAAGACCTCTGATCCTGCTTCCGGAGGACACGGGTGAGTGAGACCCCGGGGCGAGGTGCGCCCTGGTGTCGCCGGGCCGCTGCTGTCTGGCCGGAAGAGGGAGCCGCGGCAGGACGCGACCACTCCTCCCCCCCCACCCCCTCGCACAAGGGCCTGGTGATCTACAGGGCTGCGCCTACGCGCCCCCCCCCCCGCCTGGTGTGACCGCCTGGATGAATGGTTGCCTAACATCTGCAGAGAGACTGTGAGGGGACGGCCCGGACCGCTGCTTCCGACTCACAGCGGCTCCACCACAGCCTACGCGCCGATAAAACAGAGCGCTGGAGCCCGCTGCGCACTGGGACTTCCTGAGTTGCCCGGGCAATTGGCGTGCTTGGGTCTGGAGCTGAAGGGGCTCCGGGCGGGGCACCGCTGAGTGCGGCGGGGCCCTACATCGGGAACCTGCTGAATACGCCTGGTGTGAGGGTGGCCCCACAGATTTCTGTACGCCTCTGAGATCCTTGCTGCGACGCGGGACGAGCCGGCGGCCGCGGGGCCTGTCGGTGGGCCGGGGGGCGGCTCCTCCGTCATAGCTAGACTGGTCCTGTGCCCCCGCTGGGCTTGGGGCGGCCGCCTGGATTTCCCCCTACGAGTGGCTGAACACCATTTCACCCTCGAGCAGGATGGGTAGAGACAAGCCGGGGGGTGCCGGCCCTAAACAAGGTACGCTTAATCACTACACCGCGCCTGTCGGCGCCCCCGGGCGGTGGGGGGGTGAGCCCACCGCCAGATAATGCGGCCCTCCTGGTGGCGATCAATGGTGCCAGAGACACTTTGGAGGCCAAGATAGGCGCTGGGGGTCGGAGGTGTCGTTCCCCTGCCAGGACCTCCGCAAAGCTGTGGACCGCATCACGGAGGCTGAAACGAGGGTCTCTACAGTCGAAGACACAGTGTCCACCCTCCAGAAACAGGTCAACAAGCTCACCGTGGTCTCCAGGGAGCTGGCCTTCAGGGTTGAGGACGCGGAGGGCCGGGCACGCCGCAATAATCTACGCTTCGTATGCCTGCCGGAGGGATGTGAAGGTACCTCCATGACCCGCTTCATCACGGACTGGCTCGCAAACCTCATGCCCAGGGACATGCTGTCACCATGCTTTGTAATAAAACGCGCCCACCTGGGCCTTGACCCAAAAACCTCCTCCCGGTGAAAACCCCAGGCCGGTCATAGCCAAGATCCTGAACTATACAGACCGGGATGCTATCCTACGGTGCACCAGACAACATAAAGACCTGTTCCAGCACGATTCAAAACCCATTATGGTGTTCCCGGACTACACTCGCCTGGTCCAACAGTCTTTCACGGCAGCCAAACGCAAGCTGCGGGACATGAATCTGCAATATATGCGGTTATATCCGGCCCGGATGAGAGTAATCTTCAACTCCAAATCTTTCTTTTTCGACACTCCGGAGGCTGTCTTCGCCTGGGCCGAGGAGCGCCCCCGGCTACGGCCGGGCTCGCTGTGTTCTCGGGACTCTGATTCCTCCCGGGGGTCGCGGCGCAGTCGGTACCGCCGAAACAAATCGAAGAAACGACACGGCTCCGGATCCGACAGACTCTCAGCAAGTCCAGCACGAATCTCCCGAACAGTGGGACATGAGATTGGTAGCAACCGCAAGTATACATACATTCTCTTAAGTCAAACGACAACTAGCACACTCCTCCTCTGAGCAGCGTGGAGACTGGCTACGAGACCTCCAAGCCACAGACTCTCATTGAGCACCCCATGTTCGATATGTTTGGTGGGAGGGTTGGGGGATCCCTGTTGGGGGCCCGGTCCCCCCCCCGCACAGCGACAGATGCTCCTCGTTTTAGGCAGCGTTGGGTGGGAGGTGGGGGGACAGTGGGTAGTATTCAAGTTGGAATGTTTTACATGTTGCACGCAGACACGCCACATAGATCGCCATCCTCTCATCGCTACAAATTCCGTGATACAGGCTGAATGGCACCAGACGATGCACCTCCCCTTGGGGACCTCACGGTAGTCTCTTGGAATGTCCGAGGTCTCCAGACTAAAATAAAACGGGGCGCTGTCCTACGCCAGGCGAAGAGGTATGGGGCAGATCTCCTCCTCCTGCAAGAAACCCACCTTTTAGGCACTAAGGCCCCATGTCTGGCCCGATTCGGCTTTCAACATATTTACCATGCCGGGTTCACCAGGGGCTCCAGGGGGGTGGTGATTCTGATTCCCCGCAGGGTTCAGTTCCAATACATAGCCCAGAGGGCGGACCCCGGGGGTAGATTCCTTTTCGTGACTTGTACATTATATGGGGAATGGGTGACCATCGGCTGCATATACGCTCCCCCCCCCACCCCCTTGCTGGGCCCGGCCTTCATCGACATGATTACCGCTGAATGGGGGAACCTCCACGAAGACCTGACGCTCCTTGGGGGTGACTGGAACGACACGATGGGCCCTCTGGACCGGCAAAGGCGCATAGCTCCCCAACAGCCCGAGGGCGTCACTAAACTGTACTCCCTAGCATCCACGCTGGGTTGGGCGGTTGTCTGGAGGGAATACCATCCCACGGAGCGGGGCTATACATTCCTCTCTTCAGTACATGGGACACAATCCCGCCTGGATTACTTTTTTGTCCCACACACCTCCCTCCACCGTTTCTCACAAATAACCCATCACCCCTGCGGACTGTCTGACCATTCCCCGATCGCTATGCATTTCCATACACGATCCCACAGACCCCCCTTCCGCTGGCGAATGTCTCCTTGGCGCATGCGATGCCCTGAGTACCAAGCAATGCTCCATACTGCAGTATCCACATATTTGGAATCTAACGGCCCGACCGCCCCCTCCCGCAGCATTCTATGGGAAGCCCTCGAGCCCACTATCCGCGGCGTCGAAATTAGCTATTGTACCAACGAAAAGCGCTTGCGGCGGGAATGGCTTGAAGCCCTAGAAACGCATCAAATAGCCCTTGCGCAACAGCTGAACACTGACCCTAGCCCCAGTATTAGGCGCAGCCTGTTGCTGGCACAACAAGAACTGCGCCAATACTTATTGGAGGAGGCCAAAGAAATCTGGGAGGCTTCACAACACCGGGTCTACCAATGGGGAGACAAATCAAGTAAAATGCTCCATCGGCTCTGTCAGGCGGATAAGTCCCCAGCGACGGTCCCTACCATTCGGGGTGCAAACGGGTCCCTCATTTCCTCCCCAATAGGGGTGGCCGAAGAGTTTGCGCGATATTTCACTGCCCTTTACGCTAAACGCGCGCTGATCTCGGCCGATCTTATCGCAGAGTTTCTCAGAGATATTCCGCCGAAGAGGCTCTCAGACCAGCTACGCGACCGACTGGAGGCTCCACTCACAGTAGATGAACTGACAGGCGCGCTTAACGCACTACGCCCGGGGCGGGCCCCTGGCCCTAATGGGTTCCCGATGGAGTTCCTACGACTGCACATACACTTGTTGGGCCCTCACCTTTTGGCGACGATTCAGGAGGCCATTGAGTCCGCTATATTACCCCGAGACTGGCGACATGCTGAAATCGTGCTTTTCCACAAGCCCGGGCGCCCTCCGGAAGTACCCTCTTCCTATCGTCCCATATCCCTCATAAACTTTGAACCCAAATTATTAGGGAAGGTCCTAGCCGATCGCCTTCGCTCTTGTCCCGGACCTGATCCACCCCGACCAGGCTGGATTCATGCAGCAGAGAGCCACCCGACATAATATTCGGCGAGTGCATAATGCCCTGGCCGCAGCCCCAGCTCTTGGCCGGCCGGCGGCCATCCTGCTGGCGGACATATACAAAGCCTTCGATTCCCTGAGCTGGACCTACCTGTTTCAATTACTCGAGGCCTGCAACTTTGGGCCCCGTTTCCTCGCTTACGTGCGTCTTTTATATACGGACTTAACGGCCTCGGTGCGCATAGCGGGACATCGCTCGGCCCCCTTCCACATCCAGCGGGGCACCAGGCAGGGATGCCCCCTGGCCCCCTTACTGTTCGCTCTGGCGGTCGAGCCCTTGTCTGCCTGGGTCCGGTCAGACCCGGTTCTCCGGGGCTTCGACTGGTCACAATCACGCTCCGATCGCATCGCGCTTTATGCGGACGATGTTTTATTCTTTATTACAGACCCCTGGTTCTCCGGGCCACGCGTGCTACAGATCCTCAGTCATTCGGGGAAACTACTGGGTTACATACGAACCCGTCCAAATCCGTCCTTTTCCCAGTACACGGCCCTCAAGGCCGTGATGCCTGGGCGTCCCAGCTGTTTCACGCGACAGACGGTTTCAAATATCTCGGAATTTTCATCTCAGCCTGTCCCAAAATCTCTTGGGCGCGTAACATCACTCCTTCACTCCTTTACTCGCTGGCCTCAATAGTAAGACCACTGTTTGGTCGTCCCTCCCATTGTCCTTGTATGGCCGCTCAGCAATCATTAAAATGGTATCGCTACCCCGGATTCTTTATCGCCTCCAAAACTTCCCATATCCGATCCCGCATTCCTGGTTCACACAGGTTAATGCCATACAAAATAAATTCCTCTGGAATGGTGGAGCGGTCAGGGTCGCTCTGCGCGCCGGCGGACATCTATTCATACTACGTAGCCTCACAGATACTCGTGATAAACGAGAGGTTACACAACTCCCCCACAGACCCGGCGTACGAAGCTGAGCACGCGGCAATGGAATGTACCTCTCTCCTACATCTATTATACAGCACAGCGTGACTAGATGCCCTGCTCCCAACGAGTAGAGTAGTAATTTCGCTATGGCGGGCCAAGGTGAGACAGATGGGATGGAGTGGAAAGCTCACCCGGGCGACCCCACTGTGGCAGGGTGCATACCTCCGCCCGGTGGCGGCCCTGCAGGGTTTCCAGGGATGGGACATGGTGGGGATATCGACCCTCGGGGATGTGATGCGGGGCACTACTATGAAAACATACCAACAGTTGCAAACCGAATACCAACTTCACAAAACACAGTTCTATAAATTTCTTCAGCTTCGCCATGCACTCACCCCCCTGATCCGCACACTAGACACCCTCCCAGAGTTCCATCCATTAGAGGGCCGCCTGCTAATGGGCGACCTTGGACAACACAAAATCAAGCAAATATACCAGACCCTAACAACACACACCCAGACAACACTCAACAAGACTCGATCGGCCTGGGCAGTTGACGTCCCTGACCTGACAGATGATGACTGGGCGGAGGCTATTGCCAGCCCGCGGGGGCGGCGGTCTCCACAAGATTCCGCCTGATACAGTTTAAGTACGTACACCGGGTATACTTTACACGGGTCAGACTGTGGAAGATGGGAGCGATCCAGTCCCCCGTGTGTCTGCGGTGTGATCGCGAAGAGGGGACATTCTTCCACACTGTGTGGGGCTGCACAGTACTGCAGCCCTACTGGCACAAAATTAGGTCATGCCTCCAGGAGGTGTTGGCGTGGGAACTGCCATAAGACCCGCGACTTTCTCCTTCATGCCACGGAAGACATAGGGGGGAACATATGCAAGCAGCACCTGTTATTCCTAGCCCTCAGTCGCCAAACGAGATATAGCACAATGCTGGAAAAATACATCCCCTCCGTCACTGGGCAAATGGAAGCGGGAGCTGGATAGATGCATGGGGGCCGAGTTGGCAGTCTTTTTAGCCCCGGGTTGCCCCACAAAACACAGGAAAATCTGGACCCGGTGGGCAACGTACCGTGGAGTCGAGCTCCCCCCATTGCCGCCTGCGGACCCATACCTGATAGCCTGGTCGAAACCGGCATTCTCTGGGCCATCTCATCATTGGTTACACACCGAGATTCATTTCCATGTATTGCATATACTAGTTGTAAGATCTTGTGACGTCTGCAAGTTGTATTGTTTGATCGTCCTGCACGTTCCGCAGGATTTAATGTTTGAACAAAATGATGGAATTAAGGGTAACGCTTATTATTCCCTCCTACAGGTTATTGTAGGGCTTGCGCCCATCGTTTTCCTAAGAAATCCAATAAAATTTGTTATTTAAAAAAAAAAAAAAAAAAAAAACAGACAACATGACTACCATATATTATCTGGAAAAACAGGGGCGGGAGACGATCTCCACAGCTGTCAGTCCTAGCACAATACATCTGGAAATATGCTCTCCAGCACAACATTCAGTTATTAGCAGAGTACATACAAGGGGTGGACATCGATTTTGCAGAACACGCCAACAAGTCCACGAGTGGGAACTCAACACCAAATCCTTACACCCATTCTTTCAGCAATAGGGGCAACCAGACTTAGACCTATTCGCAACACCACCGAATGCAAAATGCCTAAACTTCGCCCTTAGGTTCCAACGCCCACAGTCCAAGGGCAATGCACTATGGATCAATTGGTTAGGGATGTTTGCTCACGCTTTTCCACCTCTTCCCCCTTCTTCCATTTGTAATTCGCCAACTGAGACAGAAGTCTCTGACACTCCTAGTTGTTCCAACATGGGCCAGGCAACCACGGTTTAAAACACTAGTAGAACTATCAGTAGTCCCACATCAAGTGCTACCCAACACAGGATCTCCTCACTTAGTCCCAAGGGCCAGTAATGCACCCAAACCCCAGATCTCTCAATCTTGCAGTTTGGCTCCTAAGGTCCTAGAATTTGGATATCTAAATTGACCACAAGAGTGTATGAATATCGTAAAAGAAGCAAGAAGGCCCAAAACTCGTGCAGATTATCCTGCAAAGTGGAAACCCTTTGTTCCCTTTTGTCACTCGAAGGATATTAATCCGTTAGATGCATCATCTCAAAACATTCTGTGCTACCTTCTTCACATACAAAGTGCAGGGTTAGCTTTCACCTCTATAAAAATACATCTTACAGCGTTGGCTGCAAATCTCCAAAATAGACAACCAACTTCTATATTCAGAAGTCCTGTAATTAAAGCTTTTCTACAAGGTCTCAAGTTATTCCACCTAGAGATCCACCCACACCAGCGTGGAATCTCAATGTTGTGTTAACAAGGTTAATGGGTCCTCCATTTGAACCTCTGCGCACATGCCATCTACAATTTCTATCATGGAAACTTGCATTTCTCATCACATTCACTACACTCAGAAGACTTGGTGAGATTCAAGCATTAACTCAAAAGACACCATTTTTTCGAGTACACAAAGACAGTAGTATCTGAAAGAGACACGTTAGTGACAGATTCCTTACCTTAGAATATCCCCAGGCGTCAGGCTGGATCCGGAAAGTTTTTGCGTAGCAGTACCCTTGCGCGTCGGTAGGCAGCGTCGTGCGGCTCCACGTCCGTCGTCGGCGTCGGGACCGCCGGGATGACATCGCGGGCAGTACTTTGACGCCGCCCCTGCGCGCTGACGTCAGTTCTTTCTTTTTCCGCGCCAGTAAGCGCAGATCCGGGAAGAGCAGTGCCCTAGTCATTTTTTGACTAACTTTTTGGTGAATATTTCACTGTTTGTCTCGAAGTCTCTCGACTCCGACGGTGTCAGTAGGGATGCCCGGCTTCAAGCCATGCGACGCCTGTGGTCGAATGATGTCGATCACAGACCCGCATCTAGAGTGTCTTTACTGCCTCGGCCGCGACCACGACACGAAGTCGTGCCCCAACTGCCGTGCCTTGCACCCGAAGGCTTTGCGAGAGCGGTCTCGAAAGCTCCTCGAGGTCCGGCAGTCGACTCTGCGCCACGCCCCGGTCACGCGAGAGGTCGAGGGGCCGGTCGCGGAGTCCTCATCGGTCGTCGGGATCCAAGTCTTCGCACTCCTCCGGTAAGTCGAAGCATAAGAAGTCTAAAAAGCGTCATCGCTCGACGACTTCACCTCGCCGGTCTCGCGACTCGGCTGAGGGTCCTGTCGGCACCGTCCCCGCGGCGCCGGGAGTGCCTATGGAGCCGCCCCCGCATTACCCGTCCTTCCCGGGTTCGGGAGCGACTCCGGCTGAGATACAGGAGTTCCTGTCGGCCATGGCCCGCCTCTTCGGGCCTCAAGGTCCCCCCGGTGCGCCTTCGGGCCCCGCGGGCCCTAGTGGGGTTCCTGCGCCGCCGGCGACTCCGGTCCCGGCGCCGCCAGCAACACCAGCCCCGGTTCCGGCCCCGGCTCCAGTGCTGCCACAACCCCGATCGACGCCGGTTGACCGGACGACACCTCCACCGGCGCCGATCTCTCCGGTGCCGTTCACAACGACGCCTGGGGCTCCGGGCGACGTCGTTCCCCGGTTCTCTCCGGATCCGGACACGGCGCCGGACCGGCGTCGCTCTGCGCCGGCTCCGACGCCGATGGGACCTTGGATCCCGCATGTCCCTCCTCCATATTTTGAACCTGAATTGGAAGACGTAGAGGACTGGGAGGGGTCTGATGACCCTCTCACACAGCAGTGTGAGTTTGATCAGGACTGGGCTGAGGAACTTGGGGATGCCAGTGGTTTGGACACCTCCCCTGACCCTGGCATGCTGTCTCCTCCTTCCGTGGCAACGGAGGAGGGAGCTAACTTTGCAACGGTGTTGCGTAGAGCAGCTGGGGCCTTACACCTCCAGTTGCCTACAGTGACTGTCAGGACTAACATCCTGACGGAAGTGCTTCAGCCGGCGGCTACCTCCTCGGAGCCACTGCTGCCGTTTAACAAGGCGCTTTCCGACGTTCTTTTGGGCACCTGGTCCAAGCCCACCATAGGGGCTCCTGTGGATAGGAACGTGGCCCGACGCCATCGCCCTGCTCCGGGCGACCCCCTGTTCCTCTCCCAACACCCCACCCCTGAGAGCTTGGTGGTCCAAGCCTCTGCTTCCCAAAGCGCCTTCCCTACCGCTCCCCGGATAGGGAATCCAAACGCCTGGATCAATTTGGGAAGAAGGTCTTTTCTTCCTCCAGTGCTGGCTTGCGGTCCGTCAATACCACTTGCCTCTTGGGCCGATATTCCCACTCCTTGTGGGACTCGGTGGCGCAAGTTCTGCCCCAATGTTCTGAGGAGGTCCAGACACTGCTTACCCGCGTCATCGCTGAGGGTAGAGATGCGGCAAAGTACACCATTAGATGTGGCCTTGATACCGCCGACTCGCTGGGCAGATCGCTTGCGACGACAGTGGCGCTGCGCTGTCACGCCTGGCTGAGAACCACTGGTTTCTCGGGTGATGTCCAAAACACTCTTATGGACATGCCCTTTGATGGGGTCGGTCTTTTTGGGAACAAGGCAGACCATGCGCTGGAGCGTTTTAAGGACTCACGGGCTACGGCTAAGTCCCTGGGCCTTTCTGCTGTACGCCCTCCGCAGCCCTCTGCTTTTCGCCCCTTTCGTGGACACGGAAGCGGCGCCCAGTCACGTCCGCTGCCCGGCCACCGGCCCGCGCAGCAAGTGTCTTCGCATGGCCGAGGACGTGGCTCCCGCCGTGGCGGGTCAGGCAACCAGAGTGCGGGTCAGGCCACACACCCCGCCCCGTCCGCGGCCTCCAAGCCCTCCTAGTCCTTCCTTTCAGGTGCACAGCACGCCAGTAGGGGGCAGGGTCCGCCATCACCTTCACCACTGGCGTGCCATCACCTCGGACAGGTGGGTCTTGGACATTGTCCGAAGGGGCTACTCCCTCCCCTTCGTGACCATCCCCCAGCCATGCCACCTCAATTCCACCGCATGTCAGGGGATCACTTGGTGCTTCTTCAAAAGGAAGTTGCGGCCCTCTTGGCCAAGAGGGCCATCGAGCGTGTTCCGACCCCAGAAGTAGGACGTGGTTGCTACTCCCACTACTTTCTGGTGCCCAAAAAGGACAAGGTGGACATGCGTCCTATCTTGGACCTCCGGAACGTCAATCGCTTCCTCCGGAAGGAGAAGTTCAAGATGCTCACCCTAGCTCAGGTCTTGACTGCTCTCGACCCTGGAGACTGGATGGTAGCGTTGGACTTGCAGGACGCATATTTCCACATCCCCGTCCTGCCGGCCCACCGGCGTTACCTGCGGTTCACGGTAGGCCTCGAGCATTTTCAGTTCACCGTGCTCCCTTTTGGCCTTACCAGCGCCCCTCGGGTGTTCACGAACGTGATGGCGGTGGTCGCAGCCCATCTGCGCCGGGCAGGGGTTCCAGTCTTCCCCTACCTCGACGACTGGCTGCTGAAGGCGGGCTCGTCCCAGGCAGTCGTCTCCCACCTTCAGACAACGGCCAAACTCCTGCACTCGCTGGGGTTCTCCATCAACGTGCCGAAGTCGCACCTGATTCCTTCTCCACAGCTCCTTTTCATCGGAGCAGTTCTGGACACGACGCAGTTTCGGGTTTATCCTCCCGAACAGCGAGTCCGGGATATTCAGGCTATGATTCCGATCTTTCGGCCTTTATCCTAGGTTTCGGTACGGATGACCCTGAGGCTGCTGGGCCTCATGGCCTCCTGCATCCTGCTGGTCGATCATGCCAGATGGCATACGCGGGCTCTGCAGTGGGACCTGAAGTTCCAGTGGGCGCAGCACCAAGGCAACCTGTCCAATCACGTCCAGATCTCGGAGGGGACTGCAAAACAGTTGCAGTGGTGGCTCTCGAACCGGCAATGGGTCATGGGCAGATCCCTCTCCCTTCCCCAGCAAGAGCACACAGTTGTGACGGACGCGTCCCTTCTGGGATGGGGCGGTCACATGGGAGAGGCGGAGATCAGAGGCCTCTGGTCTCCGGCGGAGTCCCGGCTCCATATCAACCTTCTGGAGCTCCGGGCGATCCGACTTGCACTCAAGGCATTCCTTCCCTCTGTCAAAGGGACGGTAGTGCAAGTGTTCACAGACAACACCACCGCCATGTGGTATTGCAACAAAGAGGGCGGGGTGGGGTCGTGGACCCTATGTCCAGGAGGCTCTGCGCCTCTGGACATGGCTGGAACATCAGGGCATATTCCTGATGGTTCAACACCTAGCGGGTTCCCTGAACGCCAGGGCAGACGAACTCAACCGCAGGTGCATGATGGATCACGAATGGTGTCTTCACTCGGAGGTGGCGCAAGGTCTCTTTCAGCAGTGGGGAGAGCCTTGGTTAGATCTGTTCGCCACCGAAGAGAACGCGCAATGTCAGCAGTTCTGCGCGTTGGAATTTCCAAGGCGGCACTCGCTCGGCGACGCTTTTCGTCGCGAGTGGAGTTGCGGTATGTTGTACGCCTTTCCGCCTAACCACTTCTACCCAGAGTGTTGAAGAAGATTCGGCGCGACCGGGCCCAAGTCATTCTTGTGGCTCCGGACTGGGCTCGAAGAGTTTGGTATCCCGAGCTACTCAGTATGAGCGTCGATCCCCCGATCCGTCTGCCTCTTCGGGAGGATCTTCTGTCGCAGCAGCAGGGGACGGTCCTCCACCCGAACCTGTCCAGTCTACACCTGTTTGCGTGGAGATTGAGCGGCGGCACTTGATTCCTTTCGACTTACCTCCCGAAGTTTCTTTCTGGCAGCCAGGCGTCCCTCCACTAAGGTGGCATACGCCTGCAGGTGGAACAAGTTTGTGGCATGGTGCACAGCAAAGGCTGTGAATCCCCTTTCTGCCCCTCTTTCCGAGGTTCTTCTGTTCCTTCTTTCTCTGGCCCAACAGGGTTCTGCCCTGGGTACCATCAAGGGCTATCTTTGTGTGATATCGGCCTTCCTCAGGCTACCTGATCAGCCCACCTGATCAGCCCTCCCTTTTCAAGTCCCCTGTGGTTAACAGGTTTCTTAAAGGCATTACACACCTCTTTCCTCCTGTTCCGTTTGTAATGCCTCAGTGGGACTTGAACTTGGTTCTTACCTTCTTAATGTGCGCTCCCTTTGAGCCTCTACATTATTGTCCTCTTCGTCTTCTTACTCTGAAGACAGCATTCCTGGTGGCCATCACCTCTGCTCGGCGGGTGAGTGAGCTCCAGGCTCTTTCATGCAAACCTCCCTTTCTCTCTGTTCATCCGGACAAGGTTGTTCTTAGGACGCGTCCGTCCTTATTGCCAAAGGTGGTTACTGCCTTCCATATTGGTCAGACCATCACTTTGCCCACCTTCTTTCCGCCTCCTTCCAGAGAGGAGGAGAGGCTCCACCGTCTGGACCCATAACGTGCGCTTTCTTTTTACATCAACCGCACACACCAGTTCCGGGTGGATGACCAGCTCTTTGTTGGCTACTTGGGCGCCAAAAAAGGTCGGGCGGTACACAAAAGGACCATCTCCCGCTGGGTCACTATGTCTATCAAAGCCTGCTATTCTTTGGCTAAGAAGGAGCCTCCTGTTGGGCTGCGTGCCCATTCCACCAGGGCAACGGCAGCTACCACGGCTTTAGGCCGCGGGGTTCCGTTATAGGATATATGTCAGGCAGTTATGTGGGCCTCGCTGCACACGTTTACTAAACATTACTTCCTTGACCGCCAAGTCCGGAGAGACGGCTTCTTTGGCCGTTCTGTTCTCCGGGACTTCCTCGTCTGATCTTTGTTCGCAGACCCACCACCGGGGTTGGTATTGCTGGGGTATCTATTCTAAGGTAAGGAATCTGTCACTAACGTGTCTCTTTCAGATGCACAAGTTACTAACTTGTGTAACGATATATCTGTAAGAGACAGTAGTTAGTGACCGATTCCTTACCGCCCCACCCATCCTCCCCGTTCTGCGAACTGATTTCTAGGGTTAAGGACATCCCTTTCAGGGCCCTAGTATTTTTCAGACACCTATGTCAGCTTCTTGCATGGCTCTGCGTTCCTGGCGCGGAAAGTCGTGTACAGAACTGACGTCAGCGCGCAGGGGCGGCGTCTAAGTACTGCCCGCGACGTCATCCCGGCGGTCCCGACGACGGACGCGGAGCCGCACGACGACGCCTACCGACGCGCAAGGGTACTGCTACGCAAAAACTTTCCGGATCCAGCTGTGACGCCTGGGGATATTCTAAGGTAAGGAATCTGTCACTAACTACTGTCTCTTACAGATATATCGTTACACAAGTTAGTAACTTGTGCATTAGGAACTAATCCTAAATTTCTATCGAAAGTAGTCTAAAAATTCCACGAGTCAATCCATTGAGTTCCCTGTATTCTTTCCTCAACCAGACTCATTGGCAGAAAGCGTTACCGTAAGGGTAGACCCAATTAGTGTCCCTGGGACCTGGGTATATAGCGGTACAGTATGGGAGTGGTCCCAGTACAAAATTATTTAAAATAAGCATAACATTTAACAAAATCAAGAAACATATCAGACAAAGGCAATAAATGTAGTTCACTGTTATTTAATCACAATGAACACATAATGGAATCAAAGAAACATTTGGATGAATGAGTGCCCCAAGTGAAGAAGGGAGGGTGTGAGAAGGTTCAAGTGATTATTGTGCAAGTGGACAGGTATAGGACAAGGGTAAATTGCAGATCTCGTGATCCTCATCAGAAAATCAATAAACGGCTTTTCTGGAAGCCACAACGAAACAAACAATGTTATGAGATTTCAAAGCCATGCTTAAAACCGTCTCAGTTACGAATCGCTGATGCGTAAGCTGGCAAGTTGAGAAGATGTTGACGTTTCGACCCCACAATGTTGTAGGTATCTGGAAACCTTACGGGGGGTCTTCCTCAGGACAGGGAGGAGATGAGGAGGTGGGGGACACCGTGAATGAAGCTCACGGCGGGGGGGATAATGGGCGCGTAGGCTCCAAAACATCTGAGAATGGAGAGAGTACAAATCACTAAAAAATGAATAATCACTTGCATGTCCCTTCAAAACATCAATAGAAAAGGCCACCGTGGTTGACCAGCCCAACCAATTGAATCTTAAGGCGAAACCAAAGGTTATACGGCGGACTTTGGCCGCAAATCCCAACCGGACGAAAAGGCCCTTCCCTTGGACGGAGCGTTATACGGCGGACTTTGGCTGCAAATCCCAACCGGACGACCTTTGGTTTCGCCTTAAGATTCAATTGGTTGGGCTGGTCAACCACGGTGGCCTTTTCTATTGATGTTTTGAAGGGACATGTGTAAGGAAGTGGGTTTCTGTTACAGTAACCCCCCCACTTTTTGCCAGACCACTGATGCACTTTGACTTGATGTGCCCTGGGTCCCTGCCAATCAGGTTCCCAGGGCCTGTGTTCTTTCCCCAAAACTGTACCCAGTTGGCATCTCTGGCCACAGGTCAGCCCCTGGTAAATGGTACCACAGGTACCCAGGGCACTGTGACCAGGGAAGACCTCTAAGGGCTGCAGCACTTATTGTGCCACCCTTAGAGGCCCTGTACTCCTGACACTCACACTCTGCCTTTGCAGACTGTGTGTCTTGGTGCAGAACAAAGTGAAGAGTCGACATGGCCCACATCCCTGTGTGCCATGCCCACAAACCACTGCCCTGGCATACATCAGTCACCCCTCTAGCTGGGTGCCCTATGCCAGTGGTGAGGGTACAGGTGCATGAGCCCTGTACCCCTACAGTACCCAGGTCCATTCCTGGGCACTGTAAGTGCAGTGCTGCCATTAAGTGTATATGGTGCTGGGAGTTTGTCATTACGAACTCCACAGCACCATAATGGCTACACTGAAGACTGGGAAGTTTGGTATCAAACTTCTCAGCACATTAAACCCACACTGATGCCAGTGTGGGATTTAATGTAAGATGCACGACAGAGGGCAACTTAGAGTTGCCCCCTGAACCTAACCCACCATCCACGTCCTGCCTGAGAGGCTGCCTAGGCTGCCACCCAGCAGACATGTTGCTGGACCCCTGGGTAGAGAGCCATCCGCTCTCCCGGGCCTGCAACAATGCACGTCCTGGGCGAGGTGCTAGGTCTCCTCCCCCAGGATGGGCAGAGGGAAGCTTCAAAGGCATGCCGCCTTTGTGATCCTCCACAGACCACTTGCTGTACTCAGCAACTGGTCCCCACCGGTTCTATCCCCCACTCTGGCGGGAAGACCGGCGGGAAACCCCAAGTGAGGAAAGGGGGGTGTGCCAGCCTCTGCCAACCCCACCCCTCAGGTGGGGGAGGCTAGGTGAAGCACATCTCCGGGCTCTCGCCATCTTGAAGATGGGGAGCCCTGCCCAATCAGGACTAGGCTCCTGCCCCCCTCCCACTGGAGAGTGGCAGGATTGGGGGTGTACCCACCCCAGGGAAGGGACCCATTGGTCCCTGCCCTTTACCTACCTGTAACGCCCCTAAATCTAGTATTTAGGGGCACCCTGAACCTTCCTTCCTCAGATCCCGAATTCGAAACAAGCAAGAATAACAAGAAGAAAGAAGACCTACCGTGCAGCTGCTAAAAAGAGGAAGACACCAACTGACTTGGCCCCAGCCCTACAGGCCTGTCGACCCTCGAACCTGCTCCTGCTAAACCCCGGCGTCTCCAGTGGTCAGCAACCTCGAAAACCCCAGAGGACCTGACTGCCTTGTGACTCTAAAAGACTGGGACTCCCACGAGCAGTGGTACTGCTCAAAGCAAGTAACAAACCCCTGGTGCCAGCCAGGAACCGCGACTCCTGCACACTCTGCACCCGCCGAGCCCGGCCTGTGCCTGAGTGGACAAAGACCACGAGGACGTCCCCCCGGCGACTGTGACCCAGAATCCAGCACCCAAGGACCCTCCTCGACGCTCCTGACGACGCCTGCAGCCTCAGAACCAGGGACCCCTCCAACCGCGACCAGCAGAGGGTAAGATTTCCCGACGCGAAAAGACACCCCGGCGCCCTGCGGCCCCCTGTGCCCAACTCCAGGGTGCCTACCTATCCTCCAACTACCCAACTTACCTCTCGAAGTGGTGGTCGCACCAGAAGAATCTCCGTCCCCGAGCTTGCAGCCTTTGTTCAACTTCCAGCTTCTCCATTGAAATACATTGAGCGCCTGACTGCTCAAAAGCACCCTGCACCCAGCCGCCCGAGTGCCCCTGGGAGTGCAACACCTATCCTATTCTACTTCCCCACTTGCCCTGTGTAAGTGACCAGGAGCCCAGCTCCCACAGCCGCGTGGCCTGCCTGCTAGCAGCCACGAACCAAGGGCCCTCTGCCCGCCATAGGCTAACATTGGGCCTAACTCACTCTGCACCCGGCTGCCCCTGTGCCGCTGAGGGTGTACCAACTGTACCTACCTGACCCTGGGAGACCCCTGAGTCTATGCCCAGAACCTTAACTCTGCCAGTCGAGTACTTACCTGAAAGTCGATAACCTACATTTTCTCCATAGGGTAACATTGACTGGTTTACACTGAAATTTCTTCTAAGTGTCGAGTTTTGAAACTTTCAAAAATTCCTTAAAAATCGCCCGATCAACGAAAACGAAATTACTCACCTGTTATCAGGAGAGATCCCAGTGCTGGATCTTGGTGCCCAGCACTGACCCTGAAAAGCAATTACAACTGTACTTACCGATAACTTGATTTTCCTCCATAGGATAACATTGCCTGGTTTTCTCCAGAAATTCTTCCAAGTGTTGATTTTTGAAACAAACAAATATTCCATAAAAATCGCCTGTGTAACAAAAACGATTTCTTTCAACTGTTTACAGGAAATGCACCAGGGTTGAATCCAGGATCCAACCCTGAGTAAGAAAATCATACGTAAAGTAACAAACTACTTTTACTTAAAAACTCCCATTGAGCTCAATGTTATAATTGTGTTTGAATTGTGTTGCCTATTGCAACAACTGTAGCTATTGCATTTAAAAGTCTATTGTGTATTGAAAGTATATAACTAAAGCATCTCATTCTGAGAAAGTATTTTTGTACCTACTTGTGGTTCTAAAATAAAACAACAATATATTTTTACATACAAAACAATTGGCCTAGAGTTCAGTTCTTGAGTGTGTGAGACCATTTGCTGACTGAGTGTGTACAACAAATGCTTTACACTGTCCTTTGATACTGCCTTACTGCTCGACCAAGCTACCACTTTAGAGAGTAAGGTTGTATCTAACTTTAGCCTCTGCCAAACCTCTGGGGACTGTGGACTCTGCACACTGAACCTTACTTTGGTTCAGTATATATAGAGCCACTTTCTTACAACATGCAAGTGATTATTCATTTTTTAGTGATTTGTACTCTCTCCGTTCTCAGATGTTTTGGAGCCTACGCGCCCATTATCCCCCCGCCGTGAGCTTCATTCACGGTGCCCCCCACCTCCTCATCTCCTCCCTGTCCTGAGGAAGACCCCCCGTAAGGTTTCCAGATACCTACAACATTGTGGGGTCGAAACGTCGACATCTTCTCAACTTGCCAGCTTACGCATCAGCGATTCGTAACTGAGACTGTTTTAAGCATGGCTTTGTAATCTCATAACATTGTTTGTTTCGTTGTGGCTTCCAGAAAAGCCGTTTATTGATTTTCTGATGAGGATCACGAGATCTGCACTTTACCCTTGTCCTATACCTGTCCACTTGCACAATAATCACTTGAACCTTCTCTCACACCCTCCCTTCTTCACTTGGGGCACTCATTCATCCAAATGTTTCTTTGATTCCATTATGTGTTCATTGTGATTAAATAACAGTGAACTACATTTATTGCCTTTGTCTCATTGGCAGAAAGATCATTACACACATTAGATGTTAAAAGGGCACTAATGTACTATATTGATAGTTGTTGAATTTTGCGAAAAGATTGTGTACTTTTTGTGCCATTCTTCAAACCACAAAAAGGTAAAGCAATTTCCAAATCTGGTATCTCACGTTGGATAGTAAAATATATCCAAACCTGCTATACTAAAGCTAAGCAACCCCTCCCTATCCCACTAAAAGCTCACTCAACATGCAAAAAGGGAGCTTCTATGGCATTTTTAGGGAATATACCAATAGCTGACATATGCAAAGCAGCTACATGGATACACTACACACATTTACAAAACATTACTGTGTAGATGTCATGGCATGGCAACAAGCAAATGTCAGTCAAGCGGTTCTGTGTACATTATTCCAAACAAATACACCCAGCGCAAGTTAGCCCCGGCATAGGATGAGAACTCCTTTTCAGTCTGTACTAAGCATGTGCATCTACAGCCATTCGTCATCAAACGGTAAATGTTACCCTGTAACTATATGTTTGTGGCATGTAGTGCTGTAGATTCACATGCGCCCTCCCTCCTCTCCGGTCACTGGTGTTGGTTGCATTGATCCACATCGCACATTACATTATTATTACATGGTCATCTAAATAAGATACATTATCCTTTCACTCCATCCTCACCCTCCAAGCAGAAAGCAATCTAACAAGGGAGTCCAGGACCATGCGCATTGCAAGCAAGAGGGAGTTACTACATGTTGTGACTTGAAAGACTTCTTCAAAGCTTCCGAGCCCAATAGTAAAAGGCAGACTTATGCTAAGCATGTGAATCTACAGCACTACATGCCACAAACAGATGCCTACAGGGTAAGTAACACTTACTATATATCTGCACATCAGCATGGCATGTTTTTATATGTTTTTGTTTTAGCAAAAAGTATTTAACCAAAATGAGGATGCAAGGGGTTACATTTTGTGCAGCAAGGAAAAATCACACAGTGATATTGTGATAGTGGCTTCCCTGTGTAAAGCAGTTATGTGAAATCTGGGAGGTAGTAAAGTGTTTTCCATGTTTTCAATTTTGCTGCACTCTGGTAATAAATTTGAATTTTTTTACATTTGCATTGTAGTAATAAATGTGCGAATGTGCTTGTATTAGTACAGCTGTTCCTAAGAACAGTTTTTGGTTACATTTGTTTTCACTTCCATGGCATGCCTGTGTATATATTTTTTCTTTCCTTGAAACCCCAATGGTCCTTTCTGCCTGCATAATGCCTGATCACAGAAGGTGCTCGATATGCATGGAAAGCAGCAAACCGTTTTTTTGAATACACAGCAAGTCAGTTTAAAATCCTTAACGGCCACCGCACTCCACGAGAAAAATGCTGAAATTCATGAAGTTTATTTAGAATACCACAAACATGGATGGACAACATGCTTCGTGTGGACAAACAGCCTTGTTCACGTTGGTCTCCATAGTGTTTTCCCATCATTAAAAAAGCATTGCAAGTTGTGATGAAGTTATTGCTATAAGATGGCTACTGTTTGAAAAAAAATGGTTACTTGTAAAGTTTGGCACATTCATGTAGCATGATGGACAATTCTTTTTTAATGATGTGAAAACACTGTGGCAACCAATGTGAACAAGGCCAGTTGTCTAGCTGAAATAAGTCGTCCGTACATATTTGTGGTATAACAAATTTCATGAATTCCAGCATTTTTCTTGTTTACTGTTTTGTCTCTTGAGAAATTTAAGTGGACTTGTTGCATATTCAAAAAGGCAGTTTGCTGTGATCAGGCGATATCCGGGCACAAAAGAGCATTGGGGTTTCAAGAATTGATTTACTGGAACGCTGCCCCCTTTCTATTGGATTTACAAGCAATGCTTGATGGAAGAAACTGATTGTTCGAGGCATGTGTAGCTGTAGATACATATGCTTTGCATAATCCTGCCATCTAGTGTTGGGTGCAGATGTGTGCAAGTTGTTTTTCTTCCAAGAAGTCTTTCGAGTCCCAAATTTGAGTGACTCCTCTTAGTGATAATGAGCATGGGCATCGACTCCATTGTTATATTGTTTATTTTCTGCCATCGGGTTCGGATGTGTGTGCTTGTGCTCCGGGTCAAGACCGTTGCGGTGCTCTCTTCAGTTCCTAATACAATCTAACCCTTGTTGGTGTTGTTTTGATCGCGCTTTACTATCTTGCGTATTGAGGTCTTCATCACTCGTCGAGTCGACACGCTTCGAACGCGGGGCCTCCAGGGTCTTGCTCTTTGCGGACATCGTATTCACTCTCCTCAAGGTTCTCCAGAGAATGCCCTGCTGCTGATGGATCTTACGCACTTAGTTTCTGCCCTCGCTGCCAAGCGGAGTATCCACGGACCAACTCACATCAGGTCTGTAACCTGTGTTTATCACCGGCCCAGAGAGAAGAGGATTGCAAGACCTGTCGCTACTTCTGCTCAAAGAAAACACTCCGAGACCATCGAGCAAATCGCCTCGAAATGCAGCGGCGGAGTTTTGATAACACTCCTGACGTCTTCAGCCATGAAGACATCGGTGAAGAGGAAGAACACCCTGAAGCTTCCGTAGCAGAAGAGCCTTTCTTGGTTGAGGCCAGTTCCCGACCCTGCAGTCTACTTCGGGATGATGGACGTGACACCGGCTCCATAGTCTGTGAGTACGGTACCCTCTGTCCCTCTACCCCTTGTTAAACATTCCAAAAAGCACATAGCCCCTCTTGAACAAGAGGCCCTTTGACCACCTTTTCCTCTTAGCCATGGTCGGCACAGAGCGACTGATATGGACACCCCTGCCCTCCGGCTTGGTGCCGAACCACCAGCCAGAGCCGACTGTCCACATCCACCACTTCGACACCGAGCGGAACATCAGCAGCGAAATACAAACACGGCTCTGGTCTGAAAGCTTCGAAGCTGGTTTTGAAAACAGATACTGTAAAGTCAGTGGAGCCTATCCTCCATAAGCTGCAGGAAAAGCTTGGCAGAAGCAGATCCTGATTCAGCCTCATACTGACCGTATCCTGACAAAGCATTCAGCTCCAATTCTGCCACCATCGTAAATACACCTGTCTTTACTTACCCACACCACCTAAAAGGAACAAAATGGACAGAGCCACCAGTTCTTTACCTCTTCCACCACCCTCAGCACCACCACCACCACTAACAGACTCACAATCTCACCACAGTCTGTTGAAGATCCCCTAGATAACTCACCTCCGGGTTTCTCGGGTAATGGTACAGGTGGACACAGTGCAGGGGACCTTTGGAACACCACCACACCCTGACGCATGGGACTCTTTTGATATAGACCCTCCAGGGAACACTGGTCCAGATTTATATACTGCACGTTCATCCCCTCCTGACAATTCCAAAACACATCAGGGGCGAATAGGTAGAGCGGCTACTTTTCATGACTTGCAGCTCCACAAGAAACCCTTAGAAGATTTCCTCTTTGAGACCCTGTCATCTACTCAGAGGGCCACTCAATACTTACCCGTGCTAAAAGGCATGTTACACCACACTGAGGACATTTTACAAGGATCCGGTTATTTCTAGAATAATAACACCCAGGGTCAATTAAAAAATATAAGACCTCTCCATCAGATCCTCTGTACATTAAGGGACACGTACCACCAGATTCACTAGTGATCACCACTGCTCGTAAGTATTCTAGTTAACAAGCTAGCGGAGACGCCCCACCACCTGAGAAAAAAATTAAGCACATTGATGCAGCAGGTAAAGGGTTGCAGCACAATCTGCAAACCATTGGTGTATCGCCAACTCATTGGGTTTACTTGCCCGCTATGACCGTGCTCACTAGGACTGAATGGAGGTGCTCCTCCAACATCTCCCAAATGAGCACAGGAAAAGGACAAGAATTTGTCTCGGAGGGCAAACTTGTATCAAACACCTCCTAGTCTCTCCTGACACCGCATCTAAAGGCATCAATACAAGCATATTGCCTCAACACCACCATGGCTCCCTATTTCTGGATTCAAACCAGAGCTACAGCAAAAACTCCAAAGTGCACTCATTGATAAAGAACATCTGTTTGGTCCCTACGTTGACGAGGCCCTAGAAAAGATTAAAAAAATACACTGAGATGGTGAAATCAATGTGCGCCCTCCAAACATCTACTCCCCATGGCTCCTTCCACCACTCCAACTATTGTGTTGGTTCCAAGACCACCATTTCGGATGCCTCCACCTCCAACCAACTTAGACAAAACCAACATTACTGTCCAATAGATTACTATAGAAGCTCTTGCAGGGGCAACAATACCAAAGGTAGCGGCAAAAGTGCTTCCACACGCGTTGGAACACTCGCCACCAAACAATGACTTCCTTCACCTTTCCCCCCCCGACGCTGTAACACCTGTCTGGCACCGTTTACTGGGTTTTTTTCCCACATGGCAATCAATAACAGACCGGTGAGCATTGGACATTATCCAACATAACTATTGTCTGGAGCTCATCACCTCAAACAGGAAGCTCTTCTCTTCTGCTCAAAGGAGCTTTAGAACGCATCCCTCTACGCCATCAAGGGTCAGAATTATGTGTCCTGTATTGCCTAATCCCCAAAAAGGACAGATCTTTACGGCCCATTCTAAACCTAAGGAACTTCAGAGCGCATTTTCATACAGTCATGCTCCCAAGACTTGATCCTACTTCTCCAACAAGGCAACTTTCTGGCAGCTCTCGATCTAAAGTAGCCTATTTCCACATTGCAATACATCCAGCACATTGCAAATTTGTGATAGCAGGAAAACATTACCAATTCAAAGTCCTCCCTTTCGGGATCACTTCTGCTCTTCTGGTATTCACCAAGTGCCTAGCAGTAGTAGCAGCACATCTGCGCAGACGAACGTCCATGTATTCCCTTATCTGGACGACTGGCTTATCAAAGGCAGTGCTCACCATCGGTGCCAGCAACACGCTCAAGCAACCATAAATGTGCTCCCATCGATTAGGCTTCACCATTAACATAGCCAAAACGCACCTTCAAACTGTACAAGTTCAACTGGATCTAGGAGCTATCCCAAACACACAACTAGGATTAGCCTACCCCATTTTGGCAAGAAGCCAAAATTTTCAAACATTGACAATCCGTTTTCAAACCAATCAACAGCTCACAGTAAAAACAGTTATAAATGTAAATCCAGTACTTGTATAGCGCACGAATCACCCCCGAAGGGGTATCTCGTCGCTGGGGGCCGTTGGGAAGATTAAGCGAGCTATTGCCCAGAGTCGCATGGTGCTGGGCAGACCCCTGCCGCCGTAGCCAGGGATCGAACCGTGATCCCCAGCGTCCAGCGTCAGTCGCCCTGGCCGCGGCGCCACACCTCTCCCATGATGCATGATGGCTTCCTGCATTGCCATAGTACCCCATGCTCAACTACACATGCATCCGTTACAGGAATGCCTAGCGCAACAGTGGTCTCAGTCACAGGGTCAGTTAGAAGATCTAGTGTTGATAAACAGCCGCAGTCATCATTCTCTGCAGTGGTGTAACACCAGCAACCTGTTAAATGACAGCCTTTTCTTGACCTTGTTCCTCACATCACTTTGACAGTGGGCGCTTTCCTGACATGCTATGGTGCACATTTACAGGATCTCACAGTACAGGGTCTTTGGAATGCCAAACACCAGACTCTCCACATCTTCTGCAAGGTTGTCCTAGTCCAGACTGAGAATACAACAACCATTTACTATCTACAAAAACAGGTGTGAAGGAGACCATTTGGTCTTGGGCTCTACATCACAACATCCATCTGTTAGCGGAGCACCTTCCGGGAACAGACAACAATTTTGCTGACGACCTCAGCAGGATGCGGCAACAAGTCCACGAATGGGAACTCCACCCCTAAGTCCTCCTTTCCTCCTTCCTTACTTCTAAAAGTGGGGATTTCCTCACATAGATCTGTTCGAAACCATAAACAACACAAAATACCCAGACTTTGCCTTCAGGTTCCCACACCCACTACACAAGGGCAATGCTTTATGGATGAATTGGTCAGGGATATTTGCCTATGCTTATCCGCCTCTCCCTCTCCTTCCGTTTCTGATTTGTAAACGCAGGCAAACATCTCTCACACTCACACCAGTAGATCCCACATGGGCCTGACAGCCCTGGTTCACAACACTATTAGACCTCGCAGTAGTTCCCCACCAGAAGCTCGGCTACCTCAAGCTCTCACCCGAATGTATGACCATTCTCAAAGAAGCACTTAGGCCTACCACAAGGGCATGCTACACGGCTAAATGGAAAAGATTTGTTTGTTATTGTCATACTAAAGAAATTAATCCATTCAATGCCACTGTACAAAACATTGTGGGTTACTTACTGCATTTACAGCTCTCTGGGCTCGCATTCACATCCATACGGTTATATCTTGCTGTAATATAGCATAACGTGTATTTGTAAAGCGCACGTTCACGCCTAACAGGGCATCTTGGCGCTGAATAACAGATGTTTATTGTTACCCAATTCAATGGTATTCATTTTATCGACCTCAAAGGATGAGAGGCTGAGTGGATCCGCTGGGATTTAAACACAGGCCCCTGCAGTGGATGCATTAATTAGTCCACTAAGCCACCAGACCCAACTATAGCTGCCTATCTGCAAAATAGACAACACCTGTCTTTATTCAAAGTGCCATTTAGTAAAGCCTTTCATAGAAGGCCTTAAAAGAGTGATTCCACCCCGGATCCACCTGCACAATCTTAACATTGTTCTCAAAATGCTCATGTGTCCTCCATTCAAGCCCCTACACAATAGCCCCCTCCAATTTCTCTCTTGGAAGGTTGCATTTCGAATTGCCATTACTCCGCGCCCCCTAAGGAACACATCCACTTCCAGATCCAGGTTAACCCCAGAACAACCCTACGCGGAACTCTTGCCTACAGACCTCCCCAACCACGCACCCCGTTCAACACCATCGCAGACCACTTCGCGCCCCGCGCCCTAGCCTCCACAGACTACGTAATGCTCGGAGACCTGAATTTCCACCTTGACAGCCTCAGTGACCCCCAACTCCACCGCCCTTCTAGACAACCTCGCCAACATCGGACTGAAACAACTAGTCACCTCCCCCACCCACAAGTCGGGACACACTCGACCCCATCTTTGTCAGAGGATTCAACATTTGCTTCAGTCACACCACGCAATCCCTCTGGACAGACCACCACTACGTCAACTTCTCCTTCGCGAAACCCACCACACACAAGCCAACGCCACAAACCCCCCCCCCCGACAGAAACGGGAGCAAGATCACCGATGAGCACCTCTCCTCCGCCATCAACCGCACTCCTCTGCGCTCCACGACAGACGCCAACTCTGCTGCCCACGAACTACACAAATGGTTCACCAACTGCGCCAACACGCTCGCACCCCTACAGAACTCCAAAAGACAGCACACCACAAAAGCTACCTGGTTCACCACGGACCTCTGAAAATCCCAGCGCTCGTGCCGACGACTCGAGAAAGCTTGGAGGAAGAGAAAACCCCAGAAACATGCACCGCCTACAGGACTGCCACTACAGTACACCACCAACTTATCAGATCTACGAAGAGGAACTTCATCCAGAACAGAATCCTCTCCAACTCCCACAACTCCAAGGAACTCTTCAACATCATACAAGAATTCACCAGACCCCCCCACACCCCCCAGCGAAACGTCTGACGTCCCTCCCTCCCAGGACCTCTGCAACAAACTCTACTCCTTCTTCCACCACAAGATCAGGACCAAGGCACCGACACCGCACCTTCCACCAGCAACTCCACCCAGCCGACCATCCTCGCCTGGACCCCTGTCACCACAGAAGACACCACAAAGACCATGAGGATCTTACACTCCGGAGCACCCACTGACCCCTGCTCGCCGCACATCTTCCACAGGGCCGCCATCACACCAGAACTATGACGAACAATCAACTCCACCCTCGAAACAGGCACGTTCCCAGATGACGGGAAACGCGCAGAAGTCAAACCTCTCCTCAAGAAGCCCTCCGCAGACCCGACGGACCTCGAGAACTACACGTCCATCTCCCTCCTCCCCTTCGCCGCCAAAGTCACTGAGAAGATCATCAACATCCAGCTAACGAACTTCATAGAATCCAACAACACCCTCAACACATCTCAATCCGGCTTCCGCAGCAACCACAGCACTGAGACCGCCCTCCTAGCCGCCACGGACAACATCCGTACATTCCTCAACCAAGGCCACACTGCAGCCCTCATTCTACTAGCCCTCTCAGCAGCCTTCGACACCGTCTCCCACCGCACACTAGCCGCCAGACTCCACGACGCCGGCGTACAGGGAACTGTCCTAGACTGGATCTGCTCCTTCCTCGCCGGCTGAACTCCAAGAATTAGACTCACGCCCTTCCTCTCCGAACCCACAGAGATCAGATGCGGAGTACCCCAAGGATCCTCCCTCAGCCCCACACTCTTTAACATCTACATGGCCCCCCTCGCAACCATCGTCAGAAAACACGGACTCCGCATAGTATCCGACGCCGACAACACCCAGCTCATCCTCTCCCTCATCAAGGAACCCGACGTCACCAGGCACAACTTCCAGTAAGGAATGAAGGACGTCGCAACCTGAATGAGCAGCATCTGCCTGAAGCTCAACTTGGAGAAAACAGAAGTCCTCATCCTCAGATCCACACCCTCCGCGTGGGACGACACATGGTGGCCCCCTGCCCTCGGCAGCCCTCCCACGGACCACGCCCGCAACCTCAGCATCATACTCGACTCCTCCCTCAGCATGAACCGACAGATCAACGCCGTAGCCTCCACATGCTTCAACATACTCCGCAAGACCTTCAAATGGATCCCCCCGCCCCCAAATCCAGGAAGACCATCACCCATGCACTGATCACCAGCAGGCTAGACTACGTGAACGCCCTCTACGTGGGAATCAACAAATCTCTACTCCAGACCATCCAGAACGCTGCAGCCAGACTCATCCTCAGCATCCCACGACAAGACCACATTACCCAACACCTACGAGACCTCCACTGGCTCCCCGTCTAAGAAAGTGACCTTCAAGCTGCTCACACACGCCTACAAAGCCCTCCACAACAACAGACCCCAATACCTCAACAAAAGAATCTCCTTCTACACCCCTAAGAGAAACCGCCGCGCCTCCGACCTAGTCTTGCCCGAAATCCCCAGCATCCACAGAGCCAGAATGGGAGGCAGATCCTTCTCCTACATCGCGGCCAAGACATGGAACGAACTCCCCCTCAGCATCAGACGTAGCCCCACACAGCAAGCATTCAGGAAGAGCCTCAAGACCTGGCTTTTTGGATGACTGGAGCTGCCCGCACCTTGAGACCCTCATGGGTGAGTAGTGCGCTCTACAAGTCCCTGATTGATTGATCACTCTGACATGTTAGCAAGCTCCAGGTATTGACCTTAGAAGAACTCTTCTTACAACTTCAGAGACAGGGTGGTCCTTCGCACCAGCCCCAAATTCCTTCCAAAGGTAGTCTCCTACTTTCACTTCAATCAATTGAGTTGCCCGTTTTCTTTCCACAACCAGACTCAGTTGCAGAAAGGGCTCTCCATACATTGAATGCCAAAAGAGCCATTATTTACTGAACTAAAACCTTTCGAAAAGCGAAACTATTTGTTGCGTTTTTACCTCCACACAAAGGAAAGCCCATATCCAAATCCGGAATATCCAGATGGATAGTTAAATGGCTACACCCCCTAGAGCGCACTCTACTAGAAAAATAGGGGCTTCTATGGATTTCCTAGTCAACATCTCACTACCTGACAAATGCTAAGTAACTACATGGTCTACATCACACACCTTCACTAAACATTGTATGTATGTTTTAGCACGCCAACAAGCTAATGTAGGACGGACAGTGCTACGCACTACTATGTACTATGTTTCAAACAACTGCAACACCGACCGGTTAGCCGCAGTTTTGAGGAGCACTGCTTTATAGTCTATGCAAAGCATGTATCTACAGCTACACATGCCTCGACCGGATTATGTTACTTACCATGTAAGCATCTGTTCGTGGCTTGTAGTGCTGTAGATTCACATGCACCCACCCACCTCCCTGGACACCTGTGGCCGTTGCAGTATCCTTTACCATTTTTGCTAAGCATGGACATCTCTAAACTATACTTACTTTACACTCCATTCTCACCTGCCTGTGGGAAAACAATCTAACACTGAAGTCGATGCCCATGTGCATTATCACCAAGAGTAGGAGTCACTTGAACTCGTGACTCAAAAGACTTCTTCGAAGAAAAACAACTTGCACACATACGGATCCAACACAGGATGGCAGGAGCATGCAAAGCATGTGAATCTACAGCACTACATGCCACGAACAGATGCTTACAGGGTAAGTAACATAATCCTACCTACGGTCTGGGAGGACTAAAAGTTGTTGGACGCACGTATGGCGACTAACGCAAACAAGACTGACAAGCCAAAATGCGTCATCCATCCATGTTGTAGTATGCTAAATAATCTTCATGAATTCCAGCATTTTCCGTTGTGGATGTCCCCCTTCTCCCCCTCCCTCAGATCACAAAACAGCAGTTGGGGGAGGGCTGCAATAGTTTTGCATCGTGAATCTTTTCTAGATTCACATGCTGTGCATTATTCCGCCATCTAGTGGTTTGGTCCGGAATTGGAGTATTTCTTCTCTTTTTTTGTTTTTTTGTTGGTGGGTGTTGACATACCACCATTTGGTGTCCCTCTGTGACGTCTAAGTGCTTCCTCTGGAAGCTCCCACCTTTGGTCGCCATCTTCAGATTCTTTTTTTCTGCCTTTGGGTCTGGATAGATACGGAAGGAGCTCCTGAAGATTGGAGAGAAGAATCGACGAAAATAACGAAAATAATCTACAGAACAGGAGAAGTTCTTCGACGTACCGGTCTTAGAGTCTAGGAGCCGGGGCGCGGCAAAGAGAAAAATACAAAACTTCGACAACATACGAAGAATGCGCATGCAGTGAGCTCCCTGTGCGCGGTAATGGACAAGACACCATTCAAGTTCTGCGACAATTGTCACCACAAGTACGCACAGAAGGATCAGCATCCGGTCTGCAACCTTTGCCTGCCGCTGGACCACCGAAGCGACGACTGCAATGTATGCTCGGCTTTCACCCCAAAAACTGAGGGTAACAGACAGAGAAGAGCAAATGACAACAGGCAGGGTCAAGGCCCACCACCATCGCTTCGAGACCTGGGCCTCTCCAGCGAAGAGGACAACGTCGCAGAAGGGCCTGAAGGCGAAGAGGACGCGCATGTCCCAGTCGTGGAGGTCAAAAAGAAAACTCCGAAGGAGGTAAGAGAACCATCGACCTCGAAAAAGATAAGCGACCCATGAAAGAGTGAATCTAAGTCCTCAAAAGGAGCCTCGGCGTCGAATCATTCGGCGACCGCAAGCGTGTCCAAGGACAAACAGTCCGTCGGTTCCTTAGACAAGGACTCCGAGACGGCAAAAACCCTAGAAAAAACGAAGGCGTCGAAAGACAGTCACAAAAAGGACTCTTCGTCGAAAAAAGAGAGGGTAAAAAAAGCTTCGACAGCTGCGTCGTCAAGCTCGAAAAGGAAGTCGGAAAATCTCAACACCGAAGCACGCGCGTCTGATATGGAAAAGAAAAGGAAGAGGCTCGAAGCCGAAATGGCGAGTATCTTGCAACGCGAGAAAGATTTCGACGAAAAACTGAAAATTCAGAATTCCGCCGAAAAGTTCGACCGATGTCGAAAAGGAGGTCGATGAACTATAGCCGCCAACAACCCCAGAACCAGACGAAGAAGAATACTTCTTCGAAGCCAAAGAGGATGAAGAGGACCAAACCTATGAGGGTTCGGGGACCTCAGAGGCTCAAGACCTACAGTGGCAAGATCTCGACGCCGAATCACCAGAAGAAGTGGTGGATACATATCCATCGAGGCCTTCACCACCAGATGACATTGGGATGTACAACCAAGTCATAAAGAAAGCAGCAGATACTTATGGAGTGCAATTGGAGGAAGAAAAGCCCCAATCATGTTTTCTACTAGACACCTTGCTGCCTACCCAGACAAGGAGTCAATTCCTTCCCATGGTGCCAAGTGTATTGGACCAGGGAAAGGAAGCCTTTAAAGAACCTGCCACATGCAAAGCAGTCACACCAAGAGGGGAGAAAAAGTACAAGCATTCCTCGAAGGATCCTATGTACATCAAGGGGTCGGTACCAGCTGACTCAATTATTACTTCCACAGCTCGGAAGAGAGCTAATGTCCCCACCAATGTTGGCCCACCACCAGACAAAGAGAGCAAGAGGATGGATCTCATGGGAAGGAAGGTGGAAAGAAGTGCAGCAATACAGTGGTACATCGCATTGATCAACA
This sequence comes from Calotriton arnoldi, assembly GCA_963921515.1. Classification (NCBI taxonomy): domain Eukaryota; kingdom Metazoa; phylum Chordata; class Amphibia; order Caudata; family Salamandridae; genus Calotriton; species Calotriton arnoldi. The sequence continues at coordinate 1,432,038 of CAWUFW010002036.1, read as the reverse complement.
GGCATGCATATCAACATTGGGAGGAGGTAGGAGAGCTACTAAAACACCTGCCAGACCAGTTCCAAAGAAGGGCAAACCACTTAGTAGAAGAGGGGAAAAAACATGGCGAACACATGTTTAAAATCAGCCCTAGACGCTGCTGAAACATCTAGCAGACAGATGATGATCGGGGTCACTGGAAGAAGACACGCCTGGCTGCGAATCTCAGGTTTCAAGCCAGAGGTACAGAACAACATCTTAAACTCTCCGTTCAATGGTGAACAGCTATTCGGAAGTGTCGTGGATGAGAAATTAAACCAATTAAAAAAGGACAATGAAACAGCAAGGTCTATGGGGGCACTACAATTCAGAGGCATGCGTAGAGGCACACCCTCACGGAGACCAACAGGCAGGGGAAACCACCAACCTGCAACCTCGTACCAAACCTTTCAACAAGTTTACCAAGGAGTAAGCCAGGGACAACCACAGGGTCAACAACAAATTTGGCAATACCAACATGGAAGGCAATCCTTTCGAGGGCGCCCTCGAGGGAGAGGCCAACCGCAAAGAGGGGACCACAAACCACCTCCAAGTGACTTCACACCAAAAATTGCGCACCCTCAAAGAACAACGCAGAGGGTGCTACAAGATGCAAGCACAAAACAAGATCATGGTCCTATAAGCAAACAATTCCTCCAACATGTTACACCCGTAGGAGGCAGGTTAACATACTTCCTCCAAAAGTGAAAGGAAATCACCTCAGACAAATGGATATTAAACATAATACAGTATGGTTACTGCATAGAGCTTGCAAAACAACCTCCAAACAAAAGACCAAGCAACAAGGTGCTTTCAGTAAAGGAACCATCACAGTTGCTCGAAGCAGCGCAAGAACTTCTAAACAAGGAGGCAATGGAGAAAGTACCACACAAGGAAAGGAACAAGGGAATTTACTCCACGTACTTCCTCATTCCAAGAGTAGACGGACCTTTACGCCCAATACTAGACCTAAGGTTCCTCAACAAATTCATAAAGACTCAAAAAATCAAGATGACAACTTTGCAAGAGGTAATACCTCAGATACAAACGGGAGACTACATGGCAACTATAGACTTTAAGGATGCATACTTGCACATTCCCATGAACAGAAAACACAAAGGTCTTCTAAGATTTGTGATCAACAGAACACACTACCAATTCAAGGTGCTAGCATTCGGACTGAAATCAGCACCAAGAGTCTTCACAAAATGCCTAGGTACTGTAGCTGCCCACCTAAGAAGGCAAGGAATTCATGTTTACCTGTACCTGGACGACTGGTTAGTAAGAGCAAGCTCCTACAATCTCTGCAAACAACATATACAGCAAGTCATACAGACACTGGTTGAACTCGGTTTCTCAATACACTGGGACAAATCGTCACCAGAACAAGAGCAAGTAAAGGTATTCTTAGGGGCAGAAATCAACACAATACTAGGGAAGGTATTCCCAAGCAGGAAAAGAACATTAGCACTACTGAAGGAGACGCATCTTTACCACAAGGGGCAAGCCCTGACAGTGAGGACAGTGGGGAAACTGCTAGGAATTATGGCTTTATGCATTCATTTAGTCCCAAACATTCGACTGCACATAAGACCATTACAGGAATGGCTTCAAGAACAATGGTCACAAGTAACAGGGAGTTGGGAGGATCTAGTGGTTGTCACTCAGGCAGTTCATCAAGAGATGGCATGGTGGAACAGAAAAAACATAGCACAGGGGAAACTTTTCACACAACCAACTCCAACAGTGACCATCACGACAGATGCTTCCCAGGTAGGATGGGGAGAGCACATGAACAACCTCAAAGTAAGGGGTTTGTGGACACAACAGGATGCGGTAAAACATCAATTTCCTGGAGTTAAAAACAGTGTTCCTAGCCTTAAAAGCCTTTCAGAAAGAGCTCTACGGGAAGAAGGTGTTAATTCAAACAGACAACATAACCACCATGTTTTACATAAACAAACAAGGAGGAACACAGTCTTTAACACTCTCAACCCTAGCCCAACAACTATGGAGATGGGCGATTCCAAAGAGAATAGACATACTAGCAATTCATCTGCCAGGAAAGGACAATGTGGAAGCAGACAGGCTGAGCAGACAAACTTCAGCATCCCACAAGTGGGAATTGAATCAATCGGAGATCCAAAAGATATTCAAGAAATGGGGAACCCCGTAAATCGACCTATTTGCAACTCCCCACAATGCAAAATGCCAACACTTCGCATCCAGGCAACCGTGCAAACAGTCCCTAGGGAATGCGCTATGGATAGACTGGTCCGGGATATTTGCTTACGCTTTTCCCCCAATACCACTACTGCACAGGGTGATCAACAAATGCACGCTCAGCCACATGACATTAATACTCATAGCACCTCAGTGGGCCAGACAGACTTGGTTCTCACAGATAATGGAGATAACTCAAGGAACAATGCACAAGTTTCCAAAGAGAAAGGGCCTCTTAACAATGCAAAACGGAAAGGTACTACACCCAGAACCAGAGAGCCTAAGCCTGGCGGCATGGCTTCTGAGGACTTAAAATTTGCTCACCTCAGTCTTCCAGAGAGCACAATGGCAGTGCTCCTAGAAGCCAGGAAACCTACAACAAGTTAGTGTTACACAGCAAAATGGAAAAGATTCTCTCAATGGTGCCTTAAGGAACAACTTTCAAAAAAGATCACAAGGGAATCAACAGTTCTAAAATACTTAACGTATTTACTACAAAATAAACTAAACTACACATCTATAAGAGTACACTTAGCGGCAATTGTAGCGTATACAAGAGGCGAAACAGGGAAACGTTTTTTCACATCTCACGTGGTAAAAAGATTTCTAGAAGGAGCGAAGAGAATAGCACCTCCAAAGAGGATGCCAGCACCTGCATGGAACCTCAATATAATGCTCGCTCAAATGATGAAAGCACCATTCGAACCACTCCACAAAGCAACGCTACAAATGCTTACACTAAAGACTGCGTTTTTAGTTGCAATTGCATCATTACGTAGAGTAAGTGAATTACAAGCGCTAACACTGCAAGAGCCCTACTTCCAAATACATAATGACAGAATCGTCATGAGAACAGATCCACACTTTATGCCAAAGGTGGTATCAAGGTTCCACATAAACCAAACAATACAAATACCAAGCTTCTTTCAAAAGCCAAAATCACAAGCAGAAAGGGCATTGCACACTCTTGACGCCAGAAGAGCAGTCATGTATTACATGGTAAGAACCAAGGAATACAGAAAAACAAAGCAATTCTTTGCATCATTAGCCAACAGTTTTCTCGGACGACCAGTGACAAAAAATACCATTGCAAGATGGATTGCACAAGCCATACAGTTATGCCACAAACAGGCAGGCCAAACATTACAAGGAGCCCCACGGGCTCACTCAACTAGAAAAAAAGGAGCAACAGTCGCTTTTCTTGCAAATACTCCTATCCAAGACATTTGCCAAGCAGCAACATGGTCTTCAGTGCACACGTTCACAAAGCATTACTGCGTGGACATTCAAATGAATAAAGAAGCACAAGTAGGACAAAAGGTCTTACAACATATATTCACAAACCAACGCTCATCTTCTACCCAACCACCACAAGACTAGCAAACCGCTACAAAGTCTATGCACAGCATGTGAATCCAGAAAAGATTCACGCTGCAAAACGTATAGTTTCTTAACTGTCGATGTAGTTTTGCAGCTTGAAGAATTTTCTGGATTCCCTAGCGAACCCACCCTCTTCCGCCAGAAAGATGAGACGGGAGGAAATATATAAAGAAAATGAACAATAAATACAGAAGAAAAAAAGATTCCGAAGATGGCGACCAAAGGTGGGAGCTTCCGGAGGAAGCACGTCGACGTCACAGAGGGACACCAAATGGTGGTATGTCGACGCCCACCAACAACAACAACGACAAAAAGAGAAGAAATACTACAATTCCGGACCCAACCACTAGATGGCGGAATAATGCACAGCATGTGAATCCAGAAAATTCTTCAAGCTGCAAAACTACACCGACAGGTAAACTATACGTTCCACAACTATCAATTCAAAGTACTAACATTCGGGGTGACAACAGCCCTAAGGGTGTTCACAAAATGCCTAACTGTAGTAGCAGCAAAATTATGAAGGGAAAACATACATGTTTTTCCATATCGAAATGATTGGCTGATCGAGTCCAACCTAGTAGCGACTGCTACCGACCAGGGGTGGTGGGGTGTGTGAGGGGGCTGGGGGACAGAGGGAGGGGGGAATAATAAAAGGAAAAAAAGAACTTACCTTTTACCGCCGACCGCCGCCTCTTTTCTCCGTCCTTCTCTCTGCATGGCGGGAAGCACGCATCCTTCCAGATTCCCCTGGCCAATCACAATGCTGCTAAGGCCCTTAGCAGCGTTGCGATTGGTCTGAGCACCGTGGTTCGGCGCTCAGACAGGGTCTGGCAGGCTGTAATACAGCCTTCGTGGAGAACATGCAAAGTGTGCATGACGCTTTGGTCGGCCCGAGACGGACGGCCTACACGTCATGTGCACGTTAGGTGCTGCCACCACTACTCCCCCTGTGACGCGCGGTGAGCCCAGCTCCGCCCGCCTGGCTTCAACTGCAAGCTGAATGCGAACTAACATATGTTATTATTTTATTTTTTGCATTCAGCTTGCAGCTGATGCAGTTGCGCGACGCTCGTCCGCCTTAGCGGAGCTGCGACTGGTCCAACCAAAGCCAAATTTCCCAAATGTACTCAAACCACAATAAACCTATTACACAATTTAGGCTTCACAATCATTGCCTCTTGCCCTGCTGGCCAAACTCCGGGCATTTCCCTGGTGTCATATGCAGATGACACCCAGCTGGTGTTTGCTTTTTCTAAGAATCCCAGCCAGAATTCGGCGAAATTCAAACAAGATTTGTCAGCAATCTCGGAGTGGATGGCCGCCAATTATTTGCAGCTGAACTCGTCCAAATCCGAGATCCTTCTAGTTGGTAAAGATCGCCATCTTTGGAGCAATGAATGGTGGCCGCAGGTGCTCGGAGCTCCTCCCACCCCTACACCGGTGGTAAAAAACCTCGGTGTACTGTAGGACAGTGACCTGACTTTCGAGAACCATGCCAAATCAGTGGCAGGGAAATGTTTTGGCCTACTGCGTGGCCTCAAACCTATACTGGGTCTGTTTGATGCCAAGACCCGGCAACTAATTGTTCAAGCCTCTGTCCTTGCCAGATTAGACTATTGTAATATGCTCCTTCTGGGCGCCAACAAAGGCACGGTTAAAAAATTGCAACATGCTCAGAATGCAGCTGCGCGTGCAATTTTTGTACTTCCCAAATATTGTCACACTTCCAGCCTCCTCTGTCAGCTTCACTGGCTCCCCCTCGAACAGAGAGTGCGTTTCAAAACGCTCTGCATCACCCATAGAATTCTGGGGGGTTCCGGGCCCAAAATCCTGAGTGATCTATGTTCCCACTCGCCCGCTGCGTTCGGCAGACCTATGCCTGGCCAAAACTCCTAGGATACGGAGAGCCAGAGCAGGCGGGCGCTCATTTGAGCATCTTGCCGCGGTCCTTTGGAATGCCCTCCCTTTCCACATCCGTTACGCCTCTGATCACCTTACCTTCAGAAGGTTGGTGAAGATCTGGCTATTCACCCAAATCGAACTGTCTCCTTTGTCTGGGATCCTCTCTTGGTGTCTTCTTTAGCGCTGGGACGCCCCGTTGCTGGGGCAGCCATGCGCTCTACAAATTTTTAACATGACATTGCAACAAAATCCCATCTCCAACCGCTCCAAACCTAACACTATCTTGGAGCGATACTCGGTTCAGTATCTGGGACAGCATACCCAAATCCACAAAGGGTTCTCAATCTCCAGAACCAACTGGAACCTTTTCAGCCACATAGTCACCAGCCAGTCAAAATAGTGATGCACCTTCTAGGGATGTCTTCTGCATAGCAATAGTGCCTTATGCAAGACTGCACATGAGACCCCTCCCAAGAGTGCTTAGCATCCCATCGGTCACAAGTGGGGGGCAACATGGACGATCTAGTGTTGATTTCAGCCAAGGTCCATAAGGTACGACAATGGTGGAACACCTCATACATACTGAAAGGAAGAGCCTTCAAGGACCCATTCCCACAAGTGGCAATCACAACTGATGCATCACTCATGGATTGGGATGCTCATATGAAGGCCATGTGGTTCAGGGACACTGGACCACACAACAGACATTACACCTCAACATGCTGGAACTATTAGCCATTTACATGGCTCTCAAAGCATTCCTACCAAACATAATGGGAAAAAATGTCCTTCTACGAACAGACAATATCACAGCAATGTATTGCATTCAGAAACAGGGAGGGACCCATTCCATTCAACTGTAACAACTAGCACAGACCATATGGAAATGTGCAAACAGTCACAAAGTCCACCTCCTAGCACAATACATACCAGGACAGGACAACTCCATTGCAGACCTACTAAGCAGGACACAACAAGTTTACGAGTGGGAAATACACACTCCGTTACTACAACAATGCTACCAACGTTGCGGAACCCCAACAATAGATCTCTTCGCCAGCGTCAAACTCAAATTGCCAAACCTTCGCATCTAGACACCCACACCCTCAATCCAAGGGGAATGCACCACGGATGAATGGGGCAGGGATATTTACTTACACTTTTCCGCCTCTCCCACTCATTCCATATGTGTTTATGAAACTAAGGCAGACTTAATTAACCTGGACACTCATAGCTCCCACATGGGCGCGACATTCATGATACATGACACTACTAGAGCTATCCTTCGTACCGCACGAGAAGCTACCCAATTTTCCGAATCTCCTCACAGCTGGGGCGGGGTGTGACATCCAAACACTCAACAACTCAATCTTGCAATCTGGCTCCTGACGTTGTCTAATTTGGATACTTAAATCTATCTCCAGAACGCATATTGATTTTCAGAGGCCAGAAGACCAACCACAAGAGCATGCTATGCTGCTAAATGGAAATGTTTTTTTCACTATTGTGCATCACAAAACAATCTGTCCTTTCCAAGAGAACAACTAGTTTATTACTTGTTACATTTGCAAAAAGCACAGTTAGTATATACCTCCATAAGCCTACATTTAGCAGCTATTGCAGCGTATCTACAGTAGAGGAAGCATCAATTTTGCAGCGTGAATCTTTCTGGATTCACTATGCTGTGCATTATTCCGCCATCTCGTGGTTGGGTCCGGATTCGTAGTCTTTTCTTTGTTTTTTTTGTTTTGTTTTTTTTTTGGCCCAGGTGGGCGGCGACGCCCCACCATTTGGTGTCTTCGGTGACGTTGTCGCGCTTCCGGCGGAAGCTCCCACCCTTGGTAGCCATCTTCAGATTCTTTTTTCCGCCGTGGGGTCTGGATCGTTGCCGAGAAGTTCCAGAAAGTTTGGACGAAGAATCTCAAAGTCAAAATTTCATCACAGAAGATGTACTCCTGAGACACCGGACGACGACACTAGTACCGGAGAAGAAGGACGACGAGGTAGAAGGTCCACGACCGAAATCTCGACGCCTACAGAGAATGCGCTCACAGGGGGCTCCCTAAGTGCGGTTATGGACAAGACTCCGTTCAAGTTCTGCAGAAATTGCCACCACAAATACGCCCAAAAAGACCAGCACCCAGTCTGCAACCTCTGCTTGCCGCTCGACCACGCCAGCGAAGACTGCAACGCGTGCTCGGCGTTCACCCGAAGACCCTCCGGGTGAGAGACAGACAGAGAAGGGCGAACTACAGCATGCAGGGCCAGGGACCAGCACCATCTCTCCGAGACCTGGGTCTCTCGAGCGGAGAGGAGGAGGACAACATCGCAGAGGGACCAGAGGACTGCGCTGTCGTCGAAATCGAAAGAAAACGTCGAAGGAGGTAAGGGAGTCGTCGACCCCAAAACACCAAAGCGACGCTCGAAAGAGTGAAGCCAGAATCCCTAGCGACACTCCGAGAAGTGTAGCAAAGTCCTCGAAGGGAGCGTTGCCGCCGAAACACTCGACGAAAGCAACAGCCCCAAGGGACAAACAGCCGAGCGGATCCTTGGACAAGGACTCTCAATCGGCGAAAGCCTCCAGAAAACGAAGGCGTCGAAGGTCGTCCCCGAAAAGGAAACCTCGACACCGAGAAAGGAAGGCCCGGCGTCTGTTTCGACGACCGCGACCGCGAAGAGAGGCACTGCACCACTCGACGCCGAAAAGGCCCACGAGATGGCGAAAAAGAGGAGGCTCGAGGCAGAGATGGCGAGCATCCTGCAACGCAAAAAAGACTTCGACGAGAAGATGAAACAATACGCTATTCTGTCGAAGCAAGCCCACGAGGCAGTCGAGGAGTTCGAGGCCGAAGTCGTCGAGGCCCCGGGGACACCCGAACAGCTCGAAGACCAGGACGAGGAATACTACTACTTCGAAGGCGAAGAAGAGATGCTGTCTTACAGGGACTCGGCGTCCTCTGAAGTACAAAACCTAGACTGGCAAGACCTCGACACAGAGTCACCAGAAGAAGGGGTAGACACTTACCCCTCGAGACCTTCGCCGCCAGACGACATCGGAGTCTACAATGAGGTCGTGCAGAAGGCTGCAAAGACTTATGGGGTCGAAATGCAGGAGGAAAAAACAAAAGCAGGTTTCCTCTTCGAAACCCTGCTCCCCCAACAGACAAGGAGCCAATTTCTACCCATGTTACCTGGCGTTCTCGACCAGGGAAGGGAGGCCTTCAGGGAACCAGCAATCTGCAAGGCGGTTACCCCGAGGAGCGAAAAGAAGTATAAGCACTCCACAAAAGATCCTGCATACATACAGGGGTCTGTACCAGCAGACTCCATTATCGCTGCAACAGCCAGGAAGAGGGCCGGTGTGCCCACCAACACAGGCCCACCTCCAGACAAGGAGAGCAAAAGAATAGACCTCACAGGACGTAAGGTGGAGAGGAACGCAGCCATACACTGGCGTATCGCCAACTCCAACGCCCTCATCAGCAGGCATGCATACCAGCATTGGGCAGAAATGAGCCAGCTCATTAAGCACCTGCCAGAAGAACACCAACAAAGGGCCAATTACCTAGCGGAAGAAGGCAAGGCCATCGCGAACACTTGCCTAAAGTCAGCCTTGGACGCAGCAGAGAACTCCAGCAGGCAAATGATGATAGGGATGACTGAGAGGAGACACGCATGGCTCAGGATCTCCGGCTTCAAACCAGAAGTACAGAGCAACATCATCAACACACCGTTTGACGGTGAGAAACTGTTTGGAGCAACAGTTGACAACAAATTAACACAACTAAAGACGGACAACGAAACTGCAAGGTCCATGGGAGCGCTGCAGTTCAGGGGAATGAGAAGAGGGAACCCCTCAAGGCGAGCCAGTGATAGAGGAGGCAATGCACCTACCACTTCACACCAATCACAACAACAAGGGTACCAAGGGAACAACCAGGGCCAAAACCTGCAGGGACAACAGCAGCAGAATTGGCAGTACCAACCCAGAGGACGGTCCTTTCGAGGGCGCGGGTACGGACGGGGACAGGCCCGAAGAGGGGGCCAGCAGCCCGCCTCAAAGTGACTCCACACACAGAACAAGCCCCCCACCGTTAACACCAAGGTTGAGGGAAGTCCGCAAAAGGAAAAGATAAAGAGCAGAAGCACACAGCAAATAACCACCGAGCATACGACACCAGTGGGAGGAAGAATAGGAAAATTTCTCACACAATGGAGGAAAATTACCACGGACAAATGGATACTAAACACCATACAGCACGGGTACTGCATAGACCTCCAAAAACACCCGCCAGGGAGAAGACCAAGACATCGGTCAATACCCGCAAGAGAACTAGCCCTCCTCCGCCTAGAAGCAGAGGAACTGCTACAAAAAAGAGCAATAGAGCCAGTTCCAAACAACGAAAGGAACAAGGGAATATACTCAACGTACTTCCTAGTGCCAAAGGTAGACGATACACTAAGACCAATACTGGACCTCAGATTCCTGAACAAGTTCGTAAAAACTCAAAAAATTCAAGATGACTTCACTTCAGGAAGTAATACCCCAAATCCAAGAAGGGGATTACATAGCGACCTTAGACCTAAAAGATGCATACCTGCACATACCCGTCAACCGCAAACACAAACGGCTATTAAGATTCGTGATAGGCCACGATCACTACCAGTTCACAGTGCTAGCCTTCGGACTAAAGTCCGCACCAAGAGTGTTCACAAAATGCCTAGCAGCAGCTGCAGCGCACCTTCGGAGAAGGAGCATACATGTATACCCCTACCTCGACGACTGGCTGGTAAAAGCAGGATCATACAGACTCTGCAAAAATCACATCAAACAAGTCATAGAAACACTGTCCACATTAGGTTTCTCAATACATTGGGAAAAATCGTCAACAGAACCCCAACAAATCAAGATATTCTTGGGGGCACAAATAGACAGCACACAGTCCAAGGTGTTCCCCAGCGACAAAAGAACTATAGCGCTCCTGAGGGAAACACGTCATTACCGCAAGGGGCAAGTTCTGACAGTGAGGACGGTGAGCAGGCTAATGGGAATGATGGCATCATGCATCCACCTTGTCCCGCATATCAGACTGCACATGAGACTGTTCCAGGCATGGATACAACAGCAATGGTCACAAGCCACAGGGAGTTGGGAAGATCTAGTGGTTGTCACACACGCAGTGCAGAAAGAAATAGCGTGGTGGAAAGAAGAGAACATATTACAAGGGAAGCCATTCACACAGCCAACTCCAACAGTGACCATCACAACAGACGCCTCACAGCAGGGCTGGGCGCGCACATGACCAGACTCCGTGTCAGGGGCTCTGGTCACAACAAGATGCAGTGAAACACATCAACTACCTAGAACTCAAAACTGTGTTCCTAGCCTTAAAAGCCTTTCAAAAGCAGCTTTACGGCCAGCGAGTGCTGATACAAACAGACAACACAACTGCAATGTTCTACATCAACAAGCAAGGTGGGACACAATCAGCACCGCTGTCAAGTCTGGCACAACAGATCTGGAGATGGGCCATCCCTCTAAGGATAGACCTGCTAGCAATACACCTCCCAGGAATAGACAATATAGAAGCAGACCGACTCAGCAGGCAGACGTCTGCATCCCACGAATGGGAACTGAACCAACAGGAGGTGCAGCAACTGTTCCAAAAGTGGGGAACACCACGGATAGACCTCTTTGCAACACCCCAGAATGCAAAATGCCAACATTACGCATCCAGACAGCCGGACCAAAGGTCCCTAGGAAATGCCCTATGGATAAGTTGGTCGAACGAATTTGCTTACGCTTTTCCCCCGATACCACTGTTACACAAAGTACTCAGCAAATGCAGGAGCAGCAGCATAACACTCATACTGGTGGCACCTCAGTGGGCCAGACAAACATGGTTCTCACAGATAATGGAAATGGCGCAGGAACCAGCACACAGGTTCAGCAGAAGGAAAGACCTCCTCACAATGCAAGACGGAAAAGTGCTCCACCCAGAACCAGACAGCCTCAGCCTAGCAGCATGGCTCCTGAGGACCTAGAATTCGCACACCTCAAACTACCCCCAAGCACCATGGCGGTACTCAGAGAAGCAAGGAGACCCACTACAAGAAAATGCTACATTGCGAAGTGGAAAAGGTTCTCGCAATGGTGCATTACAGAGGGTCGACAACGAAAAGTCACGAAAGAATCAACGGTACTAAGATACTTAACGCACCTACTACAAAGCGGGCTGAGCTACTCATCACTAAGGGTTCACTTAGCAGCAATTGTGGCTTACACAAGGGGAGAAGCGGGGAAGAGCTTCTTCACCTCCCAAGTAGTCAAAAGATTCCTGGAAGGGGCCAAAAGAATAGCTCCCCCTAAAAGGATGCCAGCCCCTAGCTGGAACCTCAACACTGTACTAACACAGTTGATGAAAGCACCTTTTGAACCCATACACAAGAGCACACTGCACATTCTCACACTAAAAACGGCTTTCTTAGTGGCTATCACGTCACTGCGGAGAGTCAGTGAACTACAGGCTCTGACACTACAAGAGCCCTACTTACAAATACACAACGACAGGATTGTCATGAGGACGGACCCGCACTTCCTACCAAAGGTAGTGTCGCGGTTCCATATCAATCAAACTATACAGATACCAAGTTTCTTCCAGAAGCCTTCAACGCCCTCAGAAAAGGCGCTACACACGCTGGACGCCAGAAGGGCAGTAATGCACTACATAGAAAGGACTAAAAAATGCAGGAAAACAAAACAACTCTTCGTTTCCTTCGCAAGCAGTTTCTTGGGACGACCAGTAACAAAAAATACCATAGCACGATGGATTGCACAAGCAATACAACTCTGCCACAAGCAAGCAGGGCAACAATTACAAGGAGCCGCCCAGGCTCACTCAACAAGGAAGAAGGGAGCAACGGTTGCGTTCCTAGCGAACACACCTATACAAGACATTTGCCAAGCGGCAACATGGTCTTCCGTGCACACGTTCACTAAACACTACTACAAAGAAGCACAAGTAGGACAGAAGGTCTTACAGCACATTTTCAGCAACCAATGCTCATCTTCCACCCAACCACCGCAATAACAAAACCGCTACTAAGTCTATGCACAGCATAGTGAATCCAGAAAGATTCACGCTGCAAAACGAATAGTTTCTTACCTGTCGGTGTAGTTTTGCAGCTTGAAGACTTTCTGGATTCACTAGCGATCCCACCCGCCTCCGCCAGGAAGATAACATAGGAGGTTAAGGGTACAACTAGACTACATACAGAGTTTAGAGGGATCAAAGAAAAATTGAAGGATAAAAAGTGAAAGACATAGACAACAAAAACTGTAAGAGTAAAAGAAAAAAGAATCCGAAGACGACGACGTCACCGAAGACACCAAATGGTGGGGCGTCGCCGCCCACCTGGGCCAACAACAACAAAAAAAAGACCCAACCACGAGATGGCGGAATAATGCACAGCATAGTGAATCCAGAAAGTCTTCAAGCTGCAAAACTACACCGACGGGTAAGAAACTATTCGTTCCTTTTCCGCATTCCTGTCATCAAAACCTTCATCGAAGGATTGAAAAGAGTAATTCCACCTCTTACACCACCTGTACCTACATGGAACCAAAATATTGTGTGAACACGACTCATGGGGCCAACATTTGAACCACTACATAACTGTTGAATACAATTCTTAACATGGAAGGTGGCTTTCGTAGTAGCAAAAACCTCCCTACAAAGGGTCAGCGAAATACATACTCTCACAGTTGAAGAACCATATTTTTAAGTGTTCCCAGATAAAGTGCTTTTACGGACAACCCCAAAGTTCTTACCTAAAATTATATCACCTTTCCACTTAAATCAAACTTTATAGTTGGCAGTTTCTTTTCAAAACCAGAAAGTGTAGCAGAACATACGTTGCATACACTTGATGTTAAATGTGCACTTCTGTACTATCTGGAACCCATCAAACTATCAGAAAAACACTGCTGTTTGTATCTTTCTCAATTCCCAGTAACGGTAATGCTATCTCATGATCAGGAATAGCACAATGGATAGTCAAATGTATACAAATTTGCTATGTCAAAGCTAAAAGAACATTGACAACCATGCAAAGGGCTCATTCATCAAGAAAAACGGGAGCAAGAATGGCTTTTCCAGGAAATTTAGCTCTCATTGACATTTGCAAAGCAGCAACATGGATAAACCCACACACTATAAGAAAACACTATTGTGTTGATGTACAAGCCAGACAACAGGCTCTAGTTGGACAAACGTTCCTTCGAACATTATTTCAAACAAACACACCATCTCATACCTAAAGCCACCGTGAGAGGGGTACTGCTTTACAGTCTATGCATAGCATATGTATCTGCATCCAACACTTGCTACGAATGCAGTATGTTACTTACTTTGTAAGCATCTGTTCGTAGCGTATAGTGCTGCAGATTCACATGCACACTTCCGCCTCCCCGGCAGGGATTAGATGGCGACATAAATGCACACAAATAACAGCATGTTCAACAGCAAAGCTAACTTTGCAGACTATATCCTCACTCTCTATATTGCAAGAGGAAAAATGCATTTAACAAAGGAGCTGTTGAACATGCACAATTTTCAGGATTAGAATGCAGAAGCTGCTTCAGGTCCCTTCTGTTTTAATTTGTTAGCCCCTATTGCTTCATCATGTGTTCCATAAATCATGTGATTAAGGATCTTCTTCATTTGTGATGGCACCGCACAACACCTCTGCATGGCTGTAGTCTTTCCATGCAAAGAATCTGTATCCTGTACACAATTCCATCAGTCGTTAAGGAGTGGTCTGTAAGTAACCTAGAGACAGTTTTCCGAAGTGTTTGTAAAAATAAAATGTTGAGCCATCTCTTACACCATCATGGTTAGTGAGTTAAGCTAATAATGAGGTGCTGTCCTGATGTGCAGGACTGACCTGCTAACTGTATTGTGTGGATGTACATGACTATATTCTTTTAGCGTATACAAATTTAGGATTGTCTTACACCATTCATTGCTCTACAGCTCCAAAGGTGTGTACAAATAGATTTAATTTTGGCTGATACAGCCTGAAGTCTAGCTCAAATATTTGCTGCCTTCTATTGAAACAGCCAAACCTGATCTGTTTTTTTTTTTCCTCTTTTCTCTTTACTCCTTAGCTGGCTGCTTGAGTATGTCCCTTGATCATCAGATCTCATCTCACCAGCAGTCGGAGAACCGAAATCGAAAGGTTGAAGTAATTGATCTTACAGTCGACAGTTCATCTGAGGAAGAGGAAGAGGAGCCCCCTGCTAAGCGCAGCTGCCCCTCTGTCTCTCCTTCATCTCCACTAAACAAAGGGTGAGTATGCTAGAAATTAATTGCTTAAGTCACAGTCAGCAAGGTACACAAAAGGGGAGGATAGGTGGTGTTGCAATTAAAATAGCCATGTATGTAGCACGTGCTGCTGGAGATGCACACTCCTGCCATTTAGTGTTGGGCGCGGATATTTGCAAGTTGTTTTTGTTTGAAGAAGTTTTTGGCCTTTGTCTTGTGACTACCTACCTGGGCCCACAATGTACCAGGGCAAAGACTCCATGTCAGATTGTTTTTTTTCTGCTATCAGGTTTGGTCGTTTTAGCACTAGCTCTGGGTCGTCAAGCACTTCATTCGACAATATCTGTCCATTTTGTTTGCACAGCATTGAGGACATCGCTGGTTTGAAGTCAACTGCTCCAAAACATTTTTAGATTTCATGTACTCTGGTTGTATGAAATTACTTTTGTCAGGAAAGGGATATAGAGAATACACCATTCCAATTTTGGTCAAGGTGCAACCCAGAGTTCCTGTGGTAAAGTCCACCATTGAGTATGCAAACTCTACCTCAATCAAGACTACAAGGAATCGGACTATGTACATGCAAAGCCTTAAAAAACAGAAAACCATCAGGTAACCAATGGAATATTACTGGGCAGACTACAGGATGCAGATCCATGACACCAATGATGTGCCAGACATTGTTGACACGAAGACCTTGAGGCTGCCTTTCAGGAAGGTGAGAGGTCTTCGAACATTCCACCTGCCCAAATCCCCACAGCTCAGACATTGAGGAGGACCCAGTCATTCCAGAGCCAAAGCAGAGGTCCAGCGCAAAGGCAACACCCAGAGCCCAAATTTCTCGACCCACACCAAGAATCGGCTCTCCAGGGTATGACCTCAAAAGCCATCTCGACAGGAGGCAGAGCAATGCTTCCACTGGAGTATGGCATCAAGCCTGAGACTGACTAAATAGCCACTGACCTTTGGGTCAGCCCTCTGCTTCTGTGTGGAGGCAGCTCTGAGATCTACTTTTGGCTCCAGAAAAGCTGCAAGAGAAATCCACTGAATCGCTGCTGACAACCGTGCCGAGTTGGCCTCTTGAAGGACCAGCCACCATTGAAGCTGAAATCAACTCTCAAACCAGCTTTGAAGCCACTCTGAATCATAAACCAATAAAAGATTTTTGATGCCAAGTTGAAGTTTGTAGGAAGCTGGCACTTTATATACTATCCCGAAATAAGGTATAGCGTGCACAGAGTCCAATGGATCCCCAGAGGTATAGCAGAGGACAAAGCAGATAGTACCTTACTCTCGAGTTAGTGGTAGCTGGGCTGAGTAGTTAGGCTTAGCAGAGGGTAGTGTTAAGCATTTACTGTACACACTAGGGCAAGAAATGATGTCACACACTCAAAGACTGAATCCAGGCCAATTGTTTGTATAAAAAGTTGTTACTTTGTTATTACTACTAGAACCAAGATTTACTTAGTAGCAGGTAAGTGATGCTTTCAAAACAATAATACTTTTCAAACAATGATGTGTACTGGTTTTGTAGACACATACAAGTTACTTTGCAGTAGAGAAAATGTGTTGTAAACTCTTTAGAATACTTGTAATTGAGATTACTTTCTAGTTACTTTTCAGTTGCTTTTCTAACTTGGTGCAAAACAAACTAATAACAGAGTTTAGGCACTGGAGTACATCCGTAAACAAGACGACTCAATTGTAGACAGTGTTACTTTGTTGCAATACAAGACCGAGTCAAAACTTGGAACATTTTTCAGAGATAAAACACACCATGCAATCCTATGGGGAAAACGAAGTTAGCAATTGCAGGTAAATGAAACGACTTTTGTGTGGTCCTTTTGGGGGTAGAACCAAGGTTCCCCAATGTTCAATTCGGCACTCAAGGTGCACCACCAGTGGCACTAGGTCGGCCAGTTGTTGTGTGAAAGGGGGGCAAATGCTAGTCAATGGGGACTAGGGGCACATTGGTTGGAGGCTGCTCACGGGCAGGTAAAGCGGCCTTGGAAGGTGATCTTCAGAAGTTAAAGTAAGTACAGGGGGGCAAGGCAACACAAAAACCGCGGCACACGGGCAGCCAGGTGCAGGGTGCTCACACAGCGTCGGGCGGTCAATGTTACCCTATGGAGATCGTCTGTTCCAGTTTCAGGCTGCAAGCTCAGACCAGGAGGTCTCTTCGATGGAATCAACAGACAGGGCAGGAAGTTGAGATGCCAGGCGACGTAAGGGCACCGTTGGATCTGGTCACCAAGACGCAGGGCCGGAGAATGCAGGGGTGTCTTTGGACGTTGGGTTTCTCCTTACCGGGCAAGTCGCAGTTGAGCGGGGTCATCGTAAAGAGGCTGCAGGTGTCAACACTGGACCTTGGAGGTGACGCCCCTCTGGTTTGGAGGTCAGGACCGCTGGGGAACCACTTCAGGACCGGTGGGCCCCTCTGGACATGGGCCGTGGACGGCGGGTGCAGAAGTAAGTCCTGGAGCAGGGTTTCTTGGTTTTGCAGGGCCTTTATTGAAGCATGGGATCAGTCCTCACCAAGTCTGGAGGTCGCTGATCCTTTTTGGATGCGTAGTTTTCTTCGCAGGGGTGTTCGGAGTCGCAGGCAGGCCGATAGAGCTGGGGCCAAGTGAGTTGGGCCTGGGGTCTTCACTGCTGTGACGCCTTCGGGTTCCAGTCTTCATAGGTCATCGGAATCTGAGGAGCTGGGTTTAGGGATGCCCCTAAATAATGTTTTTAGGGGCGTTACTGGGGTAGCAAGATAGTAGCCAATGGGCTGCTGACCTTAGAGTGACTACACCCGTAGTGCGCTCGCCCTGCGTGGGGGAGTGGGCACAATCCCTGACCCTGGTTGGAGAGTGCCTGCCATCTGCAAAATGGCGGGCACTGAAGAGTGGCCTTCACCTAGCCTCCCCCACCTGAGGGGTGGGCTTGGCAGAGGTGGGCACACCTGGGCTGTCCAGATTTTCCCACCTGTCTTCCCGTCTAAAAGGGGGTGAAGACAGGAAGTGGGGGGTGAAGACAGGAAGGGGGCCAGTCCCTGCTAGCAGGGGGGGGCTGGGAGTCGCGTTTCAAAGGCGGCAAGGCCTTTGAAACTACCTTGCCACAGATGGCTCTTACTGACTCTGGGGAGGTGTGAACACCTCCGACCAGGAAAGGTTTTGTTTCTGGGCCCTGGGAGTGAAGGCTCCCACCCTAGGGGTCTAGAAACCTGTCTCATGGTGGCAGGCTAGTGTTCACCAGTCAGCAACCCACCAGTGGTTGGTTTGGTTCAGGGGTCCCCTCTAGAAGGGACCCCTGAGTGCAGGGGATAATAAATCTGGCACTGGAATCAGTGCAGGTTTATTATTCTGATATATTTGATACCAAACATCCCAGGATACAGTAAAGCCATTATGGTGCTAGGAAACATTGTAATGACCAGTTTCTAGAGCATATACTCGGTATAGCTTTACTGGGACTTACAATATCTAAGAATGGCCTTGGCTATTATAGGAAGCAAACAAAACACAGATGATCGACGGAATGTAGAGCAAATCAAACATTCACGCCCAGTCAATAGATCTGGGTTAAATCAATCGTTCTTTTGCTCACCATGCCACCCCAGATCAGACCCAGCCATATGCAAATCAGTCTTGACCCTGTGCCTCATGGGAACATTCCCGACCGAGCTGCTAAGCCAGGTCCTCCCTGGACCGGAAACAAGCATCCTGGGACCGATTTCGAGGCATCACATCAGCCAGGCTAGCTTGAATCCAGTGACACAGTGAGCCCGGTACCCACGTCTGGGCATACCCGGCGCACTTAGGGTGAGAAAGCAAAAGCCACGTCAAACATGACGAGATTCATTAGAATTCTGGCAGAATATTTACTTTTGGAAGAAAATTTGATCATCTAGTGAAAAGAGATGCTACCACTGAGAAAATTGGTGGATCCTCCCATAATAGTGGAGCCTCTACTCCTTCAAGTAACCTATCCAGTAGTGAGAGTGAGGACTTGGGAGAAGGCACATCTAATCAGGTTATGGAGAGTACTTTTTTAAAAGAGGTTATGCGGATAAGACTGGGAAACAGGGAGACGAGAAACCGAGAAAAAGAAATGGCAAGACTAGAAGAGGATCCAGAGGGAAGGGGTCTGGAAAAGGAAAGAAAGGGCGTGCAGACATGCTCGTGGTACCCCAAATCCGCTCCGCCTCAACCCAACCCATAAAGAGATTGGCGTAAGACGGAGCGAATCTAGAACCCATGGCAGTCCCAAGTAATTGCATGTACCAGTTTCCATTATATAGGAGCACATTATTCTCAAGTATAATTCTAGTCATGCCCAATAACATTTCAGTATGCTGTAAAAACTCTATAGGTCTATTCCGCAGAAAGTACTTCAAAGCTGTTAATCCTAAGTCATGTCGAATATTGGTGTACATATTAAGGGTTTTCACAAGTGTGGACACTGTAACATATGTAGATGGGCGGTGGAAAAAAGTTACGTGTTTCAACTACAACAATACAGGCATTTTTATGATCCCCATGTATATTAACTGCACAACGAGATTTGTTGTATATGTGATTGTGTGTACTTGCTCTAAAATTTATGTGGGGAGCACTGTACGGCCCTTGAAAGAACGGATTGCTGAACATTTTAGAGCACTCAAAAGCAATGATTTTAAATATCCGACTGTCATACACTCCATGGATACAAGTACACTGGGGCGTGTACATAAGTTTAAATTTCATGCTATTGATCATGTGAAAAGTAATATCCGTGAGCTGAAGATTTTGGATTAAAATGGACTACCAACACGACATTCCTGTGGGTCCTGTGGACTGCAGATGTTGGCCACAGACCCTCATACTCTTTCCATGTGGTGATTTGGGGAGCACCATGACAGAGGAGTGCAACTCCTGTCGCCAACTTCGCCCGAAGGCGTTGTGGTAACGCCGCATGAAGCTGTTAGCAACGCGGTTGTCATAGGCTACGATTAGTTTATGGTCTTGTTTGCACTCCAGAGAAAGCTAGAGAGCCCGCTCCAGAAATCCTTCCTGCGGGCGTCCTTCGACCTAGACGTCCAAAAGTAATTTGAGACGCATGCGGTCAGAGTTGCGGCATTCCCCAACATCGCCGCGTATGCTTAGCGTTTGACACCTCTTCCCGGCCTCTGATTGATAAGTTGGGGCAAGAGTCTACTCCGCACCTCTCTACCTTCCCTGGAGCCGTGGCGTCTTGACCAGATGCGACTGTACTATTCCTCCCTACATGCCATCTTTGGGTCTCCACCTTCCTCTGGTACGCTGTTTAGCCCCAAGTAGGTCTGGGGAGCCTAGACTAAATCCACGCCGGCGGTGTTGCCCTCAGCTTCAGTTAGACCCTCTGGATCCTTAGTCTGATCTTTGTTGGCTCCAGTGCATTTCCCTTCAGGGTTCCCACCTGTGACTACATTGACGTCGCTGATCAACGCTACACCATCTCTCCTCTTCGATGCCGAGGCATCACCGCTTCAACGCCGGACGGCATCAGTGTCCGTGCTGGAGGTGCAGGTCGCTTCAGACACCTTTCTTCCTACATCTGAGGAGAACAAGCTTTTGGAGGAGAAGGTGAAGAGATGGGGTTTATTCACCCCCTAAATGAAACTGTCCAGCCTCCTCTGGAAGTTAGTTGGCTGGATGAGGCTAGTGGCATTGAGTCCTCCCCATCCGTGGGCCTCTTTTCTCCTCCCGGCCTCGCTACAGAGGTAAGCTTCTCCTTTGCTGAGCTTCTAAGGAGGACATCTGTGGTTCTAGAGCTGCAGCTCCCTTCTGTGGCGGTGGCCACGGACACATTGATTGGTGTGCTTCAGCAGGGCCAAATAGGGATTGAGTCTGTGCTTCCCTACAGTGAAGCCTTATGTAATATTTTATTGTGGGTCTTGGGCTACGCCATCTGCGGGGGCCCCTGTGGACCAGTCTATAGCACATAGACTCCTCCCTGCCCCCGAGGACCTTGTCTGCCTTCTCCGGCACAGTTTTGTGGTGCAGGCCACTGCAGCCTTGTAGGAAAGTGGGTTCCTGTTGCAGTAACCCTCCACTTTTTGCCTGATTTCTGTTGCACTTTGACTTGATGTGCCCTGGGTCCCTGCCAACCAGGTTCCCAGGGCTTGTGTTCTTTCCCAAAACTGTGCCTTTGTACCCCCAATTGGCACCTCTCTGGCCACTTGTAACTCCCTTGTAAAAGGTACCATGGGTGCCAAGGGCACTGTGACCAGAGAAGGCCTCCAAGGGCTGCAGCACATATTGTAACACCTTTAGCGGTCCTGTACCTTAACATACACACACACTGCCATTGCAGGCTGCGTGTTTTGGTGCAGAGAAAAGTGAAGTCGACATGGCACACATACCTGTATGCCATGCCTGCAACCCACTGCCTATGGTATAGGTAAGACACCCCTCTAGCTGGGTGCACAATACTACTGGTGAGGGTACAGTTGCATGAACACTGTACCCCTACAGTGTCCAGGTTCATTCTTAGAAATTGTAAGTGCAGTAAAGCCATAAAGAGTATATGGTCAGGAAGTTTGTCATTACAAACTCCACAGTACCATAATGGCTTTACTGAATTCTGGGAAGTTTGGTAGCAAACTTCTCAGCATAATAAATCCACACTGATGTCAGTGTAGGATTTATTACACACCATGCACTCAGAGGGCATCTTAGAGATGCCCCCTGAAAAACGACCAGCCTCTGGTGGGTTCCCTGACTGGTAAACACCAGCATGCCACCATGAGACATGTTTCTGGACCCCTGGGGTGGCAGCCTTCGCTCCCTGGGCCCAGAAACGAAGACTTTCCGGGGCGGAGGTAGTCACACCTCCCCCAGGTCAGGAAGAGCCATCTGTGGCAGGGGAGCTCCAAAGGCCTTGCTGCTTTTGTAACATGACCCCCAGCCTCTCCTGCTATCAGGAGCAGGCTCCCTTCCTGTCTCACCATTTTTTCGGCAGGAGGACAGGCGGGAAAAGTTAGAACAGCCCAGAAGGTGTGCTTACCTCTGCCAAAACCACACATCGGGTGGGGGAGATGAGGTGAAGCCCACTCTTCAGTGCCCGCCATCTTCCAGATGGCAGGCACTCTCCAATCAGTGTCTGGGATTGTGCCCACTCCCCAACGTCGGGTGAGCACACCAAGGGTGTAGTCACCCTAAGGTCCATAGCCCATTGGCTACTGACCTTGAGACCCCTAAAACGCCCTCTAAGTACAGTATTTAGGGGGAGCCCTGAACCCAGAAGGGAGATTCCAGCAACCTACGCAGCAGAGGAGACTGCACAGAAGAACGGACTTGGCCCCAGCCCTACCGCTCCGTCTGCAGTTTACAGAGATTCTACACTAAAAGTCACCTTGTCCTGCAGCCAGCGACCTCCAGAACCCCTGGGAGGACTGACTGCCTTCAACAAAGACCGGATCACCTGTGAACAGCAGCTCTGTTCAAAAGAATCTCCAAAGAAATACTCCGAGCCTGCTGAAGACAAAGACACTCGACGCCTGGAACCACCAGTGCACCAGTCGCCTATGGCAGAGTCCGAGTGGCCCACTGTAAGAAAGTGCCCTCTTTTTGCATGGTTCCCCCCACTTTTTGCCAAACTGCTGATGTACTTTGACTGAGTGTGCCCTGGGTTCCTACCAAACACGTACCCAGGGCTTATGTTCTCTCCCTAAATTGCATTGAGACAAAATCCAATTGGCAGTCTTTGGCCACATATCAGTCCTTGTAAATGGTACCACGGGTACCAAGTGCACCGTGGCCAGGAAAGGCCTCTAAGGGCTGCAGCACTTATTGTGCACCCTTAGGGGCCCTGTACCTTTACACACACACTGCCATTGCAGGCTGCATGTTTTGGTGCAGAAAAAAGTGAAGTCGACATGGCACACATCCCTGTGTGCCATGCCTACAGTCCACTGCCCTGGCATTGGTCAGCCACCCTTCTAGCTGGGTGCACTATAGCAGTGGTCAGGGTTCAGGTGCATGAGCCCTCTACCCCTACAGTGTCTAAGCCAATTCTTAGACATTGCAAGTGCAGTAATGCCATTAAGAGTATATGGTGCTGGGAGTTTGTCATTACGAACTCCCCAGCACCATAACCGCTCTACTGAAAACTGGGAAGTTTGGTATCAAACTTCTCAGCATATTAAACCCACACTGATGCCAGTGTGGGATTTAATGAAAAATGCACTCAGAGGGCATCTTAGAGATGCCCCCTGAAAAACGACCTAGCTCTAGTGTCCTGGCTGAGTGGCTGCTTGCCAACTGCCACCACCAGACATGTTTCTTTACCCCTGGGTCGAGAGCCTGCTGTTCTCGGGGGTCTGAAACAATGCACATCCTGGGACGAGGTGCCAAGCCTCCTTCCTCAGGATGGGCAGGGTCCACGAAGGGGAAGCTTCTAAGGCCTGCCGCTTTTGTGAGCTACCCCAGCCCTTTGCTGCTTCCAGCAACTGTCTCCCACCAGTTCTAACCCCCACTTTGGGCGGGAGAATTGGCGGGGAAACCAAGTGAGGAAGGGAGGTGTGCACACCTTTGCCAACCCCACCCCTCAGGTGGGGGAGGCAAGGTGAAGCACAACTCAGTCCCTGCAATCTTGCAGATGGGAGGACCCAGCCAACCAGAGAGAGGCATATGCCCCCCTCCCACTGGAGGGTGCCATTGGTCCCAACCTTTACTTACCTGTAACGCCCCTAAATCTAGTATTTAGGGGCAACCCCGAACCTTGCCTCCTCAGACAAGAACCGACCAGAAGAAGAGCAGAAGGATTGAAGAAGCCCTGCTGAAACTAAGAGGAGGACGATGCCCACTGACTTTGCCCCAGCCTTACCGGCCTGTCCCCACCTCAAACCTGCTCCCGCGAAATCCTGTTGTGTCCTGCAGCCAGCAGCCTCAAGAACCCGTAGGACCTGCCCTGCCTTCCAAACCCAAGACTTTGTCTCCCGCGAGCACCGGATTTGCTCACCAACAGACTCTGGCCCCAGCCAAAACGTCTGCACCCGACGCCCACGGCCTGAGTTTGGTGGCCCAACACCACGAGGTCTCCCCGGCGATCCTGACCTGAGATCTGGTGATCTCTGACCTGCCTCGAATTTCCAAGCGAAGCCTGCAGCCCCTTCCCCCACGTTGCCTGCAGCCTCGGCACGGAGACCCTCCCCTGCCTCTCCCCCAACTGCAAGTGGTCTGGTAGGGTGAAATCCAACCTCAAGACACCTGTGCATCTAGCCGCCCTGCGCCCTGGAGAAGAGGACCTGAGGTGCACCTACGTCCCGAGCCCTCCAACTTACCTGCCCAGCTGTTGGTTCCTCCCGGAAGACTTCCTGGACCGAGCCTGCTGCCACAATCCAAAACCGGCAACTCCCATTGAAAACAACAGGGCACCTGATGCCGAATCAGCACTCTGCACCCGGCCGCCGCTGTGGGTGCACCTTGTGTGGTAACTGATACCCCTTTGCCCTGAGCTTAACCCTAGAAGCTTTGCTCCCTCAATCTTGTGGTCTGCCCGAGAGCAGCCCCCAAACGACGGGCCCCATAGGCTAACATTGGGCCTCAGCACTCTGCACCCGACTTCCCTAGTGCCGCTGAGGGTGTTCTTTGGGTGCAACCTTGACTCTGGGGGAACCCTTGTTCTAACCCCAGAAACTCACCCTTCAAGACTGTTTACTTACCTGCAAAACGATAACCCCACTTTTCTCCATAGGATTGCATTGACTGTTTTCCTCTGAAAAACTTCTACGTGTGGAGGGTGTTTTGTATGGGAACCTAAGAAACTGTGTTTTGATAAAAACTGTTTTACTCACCTTTTATCCAGGAAATTTCCCAGTGTGATATCTAGGCATATCACATTGAGTAGAAAAAGTAAACTAAAACTCACTCAAAAGTATTCCTGATAGTAATTACAACTGTATTTGCACATTTTTACAAACCTGTAAGAGAATTCAGTATTCATCCAGTTTGCTTTTTAACTGTCTTGAAAAGTACAATCATATTTACCTGTACCAAGTCCTGCTTGGTTCTATAAATAAAAATGCAACAAAGAAATATTTTTCATACAAGCAATTGGTCTGAGTTCAGTCTTTGAGTGTGTGACATTATTTTTTACTTGAGTGTGTACAATAAATGCTTAATATTACCCACTGATAAAGCCTTACTGCTTGCCTACACTACAACAAATAGAGAGTATGGTATTGTCTACTTTTACCTCTGTAGGCCTTTGGGGATCCACTGCACTCTGTGCACACTATACCTTACTTTGGTATAGTATAAACAGAGCCAGCTTCTTACAAGCCTCCCCTCCAGGAGTCTCGGTATTTATGGTAGGCACATTTTCTCTTCCACCAGTTCAGCCTTGCGGTCAGTTAATAGCGCTTGTGTTCTGAGCGATTTTCTCACACGTTGTGGGATTCGGGCACGCACCTCTTACCCTCTGTTCCGGATGAGATCCGGAACGATCTTACCCAAATACTCCACGATGGGCAACAAGCCGCTAAACTGATGATACAACATGGTATGTATACCACAGACTCTGTGTAGCAAGCCATGCCTCTTTCAGTGACGCTCCACTGTCCTGCCTGGCTATGCACCTCTGGTTTTTCAGAGGCTGTTCAAGCCACCTTGTAGACATGCCCTTCGATGGTGTACATCTGTTCAGTGCTCAGGCTGATTCCGCATTGCAGCTTTTTCGGGGCATTCGAGGTGGAACAGAGTCTTGACTCTATTTTTCTATAACGTCTTCCTCCCTAATTCCTCCTGTGCTAGGCTTGTGCGGGGGATGTTCCTCTTTGTTTTCTTTCACATTTGAGCCATTCTAGGGCAGAGCCCATTGACTTTTACTTTTCAAATTGCCTTTTCCACCTACTGGTGGCACCCGGTGAAGTATTCCTGCCTTCTGTAGGTATTATTAATCTTCATCTATCAATTGCGGGTTATGGTTCCCGTTATCTGGGACGTATATTACTTCGTGACCCTATGTGAGCTTCTACGCCTATTGCTACAAGGTGTTTTTCTTTTCTGATGATGATTTGTCTACCCAAGTGCTAATCTATATAAGGTATATTGCTTTCATTGTACAAATGCACTGTTGCCTTGTTTCCTGTTCTATGGGGACCATCTTCTCTATGCTTTATAGGCATTCCTAGGTATGTTTCTGGCACTTTAGTATCCCTTATAGAGAACTTCAATTTATGTGCCGCTGGAAAGATAGTGCAGGGGGTTCTCGCCTTGCACCCCCCCCCTTTTTTCTTTTGTTGGGCATATATCTCCTCACATGAGGTGTTCCTTAAACTCTATCCTGCGTCCTTCTTTCCCTAGCAGAAGCAGTGGGATGGGTGGCATAGCCCTTAGGCTACGGTATATTGTCAGCTCCTGGCCTAAGCAGTGTTTCCACTTAGGTCCTTTATCAGTGCGTTAGCGCTTCTTATTGTGCTGCTCTTGCTATGCATTGGCAAGAAGGGCTCCTGCCACTGATCTTTCAGGATTCCTTGTTGGGGTATCTTGTCTGTATTTTGGCTATGGGTGGATTACACTCACAACCCTATTATCCTGTGCCACCACCCTGGCTCTCGGTCATTTGCTTCCACCCATCGATAAGCTGTTATTTATTTTTCGCTTTGGGGATATGCCTTGTGCCTTTGTTTCCACATGCAACACTTCTATTACAGTTCACATACCAGCCACGGCATTTAGCTACTGAACTGGTTGTTCTTCAGATCTCGCCATCTACCCCTCTTTTTCGGTGTTCGTGGCTGTTTTTCATCTTAAGTTTCCTTCTTGAACATTTGTTCCTTGAACGTTATGGTTCATTCTCTCGTGGGATTGGTTTGCAAGAAAGCTTGGTGCTCCCTTTGGATTCTTTTTTCCTGAGAGTTCCTCTCACTCCTTACAGAAAGTGATAAGGTTTTTGTTTTTTTAACCCTCGGGGGTTAGTTATACCACTTCTAACTTATTTTGTGGATTCCTTCTGCTAGAAAGATTCTCTCTCTCCCTTCTCTTAATTTGGAAGATGTGGGGGTCTTTCTCCTCCATAGTCATGGTATAATGAAGGTTTTTTTGCTGTGCTTAGACTATACCTCCCAGTCATTTTTCTGAGTCCTGTCTCCTGTAGAGACATTCTTTCCTGGCCTCAACACTTGTTGTGCTTGTAGGCACTGCTCCCCGTCTGTTACTTCAGTTTTTTCATACTGGTATTTTGTTCTTGGACTTCTAACTTTCACGTTTGTGGGGGCTTGGTCCCTACATGACTGTGTACCCTATCTTTTATCCAATGCTTCAGCCAGGTCCTGTTTTGTCTGATATATTTCTATTGGATTTGAGACTGGTTATCTGTCTAGGCTTTCTGTCTGTTGGCCTTTGGTTTAACTATATCTTTTTATAGACCCAGGTGCTAGTCCTCATTTATATAGTCTAGCAGGGTTTTCACTCCTGCGGTTTTCTTTTTTGATCATCTATCAACCACCTTATTGTAGCCATATGAGTCAGTAGCGTTGTTTTCATGTTCGATTGCCATTATTTTCTGGGGTGTGCGATTTCCTCCATTCCGTCTATCTTATAAGGTATCATGTTGGTGGTTACCCAGCTTGGGGGGGGGGGTGTGTGTGTGTGTGTGTGTGTGTGTGTGTGTAGCATGTGCGCTGTAGATCAAATGCTTTACATACTCCTGCCATCTAGCGTTGGGTCCAGAAGTTAGCAAGTTGTTTTTCTTCGAAAAAGTCTTTCCAGTCAAGAGGTAAGTTGACTCCTCCTTTCGGTGATAGTGTGCATGGACATCGACTCCCTTGTTTGATTTTTTTTTTTTTTTTTTTTTTTTTTTTTTCGCCATCGGGTTTGGACGTGTATTGCTGCGCTCCAGTTCGAAACTGTTCTTCGGGTTCCCTCGGTGCGCAATCCACTCCACCCGTGTCGGTATTGTTTTGAATGCGTATCCCACTTTTCCACGTATCGGTCAAGGAAAATCTCTATTTCGATCGGAAAACTCCGGGAAGGCCGTTGGGCCTAACCGTGTCGGTCCACCTCTCAGTCGATGGAACGGACTACATTCAAATTCTGTCTTCGGTGCCACGCGAAGTATCCGCACATCGACTCTCACGAAGTGTGCAACTTGTGCTTATCTCCGAAGCACAACGAACAGGACTGCAACACGTGCAGATCGTTTCGATCAAAGAAAACGCTCCGCAATCGGGCTCGATGTTGTGAAATGCAAAGCCAAAACATCGAGTACGTGTCGGACATCTTCGGTGAAGGATCCGAGCAAAAAGAATTTGATGCACAAGGGGCAGAAGAAGAACAGGAAGAACTTGTATCCATTCCGGAATCAGACTCTGACTCTGACATGGAAGACGACATGCCACAAGGTCAACGTCCCGTGAGTACCGAACACCCCTTTCCCCAAAATCCAACTCTGACCAAGCAAAAGGCTTTGGTTCTACCACTGCCTTCGGGCCACTGTTGGCATCGAAAAGATGTTTCTGACGCCCCGCCTTCCGGCTCGGCTCCGAAACATGTCGTTAAGCCTTCCGGCTCAGGATCGAGTCGGCCAAAGTCAGGCACCGAGCCGAAACCTTCAGGCTCGAAGCCGAAAACTGCTTCGGAGCTGAAACCCTTGACACCAAAATCACAGACTGCTTTGGAACCGAAATCTTCTGCGCCGAAAAGTCATTCCACACCAGCGCTGAAGTCCTCGATGCCGAAACCGAAAAATGTTCCCCCAAAGCTGCAGGATCCGATTTTCGACATGCCACCACCTAAATCGGACCCAAAACAAAAGGAACTTTATATTATTCCCTATACAGGACATGTTCTTACTAAACCGCCTCAGAAGCGCAAACCTGAGTCAGAGGACACACATTATCACATTCCTTTGAAGAGGAAGAATGTCGGTACTAATCCCTCTCCTCCTCCTCTTCCACCTCATTCCCCTACACCACCTTCCCCACCATTAGAACATTTACTTATTACACCAACTAACTCTCCACCACCACAACCTGATGGTGGGGATAATATTTTACCGGTAGATCACTGGAAAGACTACAACACTGATTCACCCACAGACAATGACCCAGACCTTTACCTTGCAAAGCCTTCCCCTCCTGATGACAATGTAGGATATCTAGAATTACTTGCTGGAGCTGCAGAATATCATGGGGTACAATTGCACAAGGAATCCCTAGAGGAAGATTTCTTATTTGAAACGCTCAGTAACACACAAAGGTCTAGTCAGACTCTCCCTATGTTCAAAGGAATGATGAGACATGCCGATGATATATTCAAAGACCCTGTTTGTGCTCGTATTCTTACCCCCAGAATAGACAAAAAATATAAGCCTGCTCCATCTGATCCAGCTTTTATTAAAGGACAGTTACCACAAGACTCTTTGGTCGTCTCTAATGCCCATAAACGGGCCAATTCACAAACTACAGGGGATGCCCCTCCAGACAAAGAGTCAAAATTGTTAGACTCCTCTGGTAAGAGTAGCCGCCCAAGCAGTGAATCATTGGCGCATTGCCAACACCCAGGCCCCACTAGCCAGGTATGATAGAGCACACTGGGACGAAATCGAGCAATTGCTCCCAGGGTATTTACCAAATGTCTGGGAGTAGTTGCAGCTCATCTCAGAAGACAGCACATCCATGCCTGGACGACTGGCTCATCAAAGCCAGCACTTACCAAAAGTGTCTCCAACACACTCAAGCCACGATTCACTTATTACACCAACTAGGGTTGACAGTGAAAGCGTTGAAGTCTCATCTACAGCCTTCCAACACCCAAACCTATCTGGGAGCCATCATAGACATATTTAATAAAGGGGGGACAGGGAGCCAAGTTATGAGGTCCTGCACACAGGCTCCCAAAGAAGCTCAGTCTAAAAGGAGTGTGTAGTTCCTAGCTGGACGTGGGGGAAAGACAGGTCTTTCTTCATGATGCCCTCACACACCCCGAAGGATGTCATGCTTCATCATAGGGCGATTGCCCCTCGTCAGGCCGGCGCTGCAATGCCTGACGGGCTCCCGAAACCAGGGCTCTTTATCGGGGATCTTTTTGAAGAGGCCGTAAGGTGCGTGCGGGTGTGAGGGCTTGGTAGTGCACAGAGGGTGAAATGATTTTAAAATAAGTCTGGAGCAGTTCTACTTAATTCAAATTTTTAATGTGTTAGATAGCTCTAGCCTAATTAAAATGTGTAAGTACCCCTACGTGGGAATAAAGTTCCTAAGGGGCAGTTAAAGTGTAGTAGGTCAACATGTTTCGTGCCCAATTCGCCCCTAACGGGTCGTTTGGCACTTCTTCAGGACCAGGAAAACTAAACGTGAAAAGTGCACTACCGTCTGGTAATGGGATTCTGTATGTAAATTTACCAGAAACGGTAGGGAGTGCCCTAGTAAACTTGTACTGGGGAGTACCGTAGACCTGTAGGAGAAAGAAAGAGAGAAGGGAAGTACAACCAAGGAAAAAGCATGAGAGTGGTAACATATTCATGTATAAAGGCAATGTAGTCTACTGACATATGTACCGGCTCGTGCACACTTATGGATCAATTGGATGTAGACATGCTGGTCATAAGAAGGCAGATAGCCCAAAGAGCAGGCCACAACATAGATACTAGACTATGATCAAAACGGTAACGGGGTATCGTTAGAGTTGAGTCGTGCAAACAAGCGTAAAGGGGAGTTACGCCGTGCAGACATACGTCAATTGTCGACCAGGGTGGCTGATATATGATACTGTAGCAACTGTTAATAAAAGGTTAATATTAAGCATAGCCAATACAGTAACCCTAAAGCCTGGCAAATGTTTGGCTATAGTGATAGATTCATTATTTACAAATGAGTGCAAAAATACAAAGTGAAGGAGATTGCAAGGGCCACAGTGGGCAGCATTTTTGGTAAAGGGCGTGCATGGCAAAACAAAGCGAAAGATGTCGCAACCAGTCGTGGACAATTGCAATCCAAAGGGGTAGTAAGTTGCGACTCAATAGCATGCTATAATCGAATACACAACACACAAAAGATAAAATTGCACGACTCGGGCGCTAATGCCAGAAACAGAATGTCATCATGCCAGCACAGTACATTCGTAATGGGGAAATACTAATAAAACACTAATACGGTCGAAGTGGCGTGGGTGACCGGAAGCGGAATATCGCTACCTACAGTGATTTTACAAACATCGTAGCTCCAAAGCAGAAACACAAATAGTGATAGCCCACTCACCCCTAGATATACAGTCTAAGGCTGACGGGGAGGAAAGCCAGAGCACGTCGTTGCTCCGGTAGCTAGAAGGAACAAACAGTGAAATTAATAACCCGTACCAGCGGTGGTAACTTACCGGCAACGCTGGAAGTTAGGGAACAGCATATACTCACAAGTGGTAGACAGGCAACTAGCAATCGTCCTACCCTTGCTCCGGGCCCCGTGAAGACGACTTCCGGTTCTCCGCTTTATATAGCAGTGTCTAGAGCGTGTGAACGCATAGCGGCCATATTGGAACGATATTTCACAAAAACTTTATCAAAAGGACAACAGTTCGCTTGCCAATAAGAAGTGTATTAATGTATTGAAGGAACACTAGCAAATTATTAAAAGTTACTTTTATAGCCTCAAGTTAAGCATAAATAAATGTCTGATTGCTAACATGTAGATGTATACGCTACATGAGTGTAGTATAACATGGGCTTACTGCTAGGTGGGGGGTAAGGGGAAGGTACTCAGTTTAGAATAGTCAATACTTTTCGGTTTGAATAGGATTTATTAAAAGGAATACTCTGGCAAACCATCTGATATCATATGTATGGTGATGATGCTCAGGAGTGCAATATATGGGAATTCCCTTTACCGGACCCGAGGTCCTGTCCATAGTCATGATAATCAGAGGTGCAGCAAGTGCTGTCAGTGCTAATGAGCAAAGGAAAGGTGATCAAGAGTGCAGCGTTTGGAGTTTGCGCAGAATAGCTCCTCTACCGGACTATCAAGTGTACTATCCATAGTAATGGTAGTCAGAGGTATAGAATGTTAAAGCACTGTCAGGACTAGTAAACAGAGGATAGAGGGATGATAAGGAAAGGCCCTAGCGGTTCAGTTCTGCCCATGGAATATCATCATTGAGTCCCCTAGTGTGTCCTCCCAATTTAAACACCCAACATTGTTCTTTCCTGAATAAAGCCTGTTTGTTGATGGTGGGAAAGGCTTCTAAGACCGTCCATTGTAGATCGTTGGGGGTATGGTTTAGTTCTACGTAATGAGCACACATTTTTGTGTTTGTTTTTTTACAACGGAAATTACTCCTGTGTTCAGTGATTCTAGTCTTCACAGCACGAGTGGTCATCCCAATGTATTGGCGATGGCAGGGGCACGTAATAAGGTAGATACAATTACGTGTATTACAATTCGTGTGCTTGTTTTGGAACCATGTCCAGTTGTTGGTAAGTTGGATTGTTTTTGTGGCTCGTGTTAGGGGACAGACTATACATTGGCCACAAGGGTAGTGTCCGGTCACAGGGGGTAAATTCCACAATGTGTTAGGTGCCTTGGGAATAGTTGTTTTTGGTCTAGTGTTAATCAATAGGTCCTTGATATTGGCAGTGCGTTTAAAGGCAAACCGTGGTTTGCTGAGGGTCAAATCTCCCGTCTCCAGTATTTTCCAATGTTTGTTTATGACCCTTTTTAACATGTTAGACTCAGAGGTATAGGTCGTAACACATGTAATAAGATCAGTTTCGGGTGTGGTCTGTGTTTCAAGGAGGCCTAGCCTGTTGGCGTAACGTGCTCGTTTTTGTGCATTAGTTATGATACGCGTAGGATATTGTCTCCTGGCCAGGTGAGTGCTCAGCTCAGATGCTTGTCTTTTATAGTCCTCAACATTGCTACAGTTCCTACGAATTCGTAAGAACTGACCATAGGGTAGATTCTCCCTTAGGGCCTTGGGGTGGAAGCTATGGTACAAAAGGGGACAGTGACTATCGGTGGGTTTCTTGTATGTGATAGTATCCAATCTGTCCCAACCCCGAAAGTGGACCACTTTCGCACCAACTGTGAAATTCAAAACCTATTCAGGAAGATACGCTTAAAAGCATACTTCAGCAATCAACCGGATTCAACATCTACAGATACCGGTTTACGAAAACCTTCTACTTTCACGCCTAACACCAGTATGGTGCCGCCGGAAGTACTCACCTTCGAGAAAGCTGTCCTAAAAGAAATAACAGAGAAACGCTCTGATGTCAGATTCACTAACATCACGAATTCTGAAACTGAAGCCATAAAAGGACTATCAAATGACCCAACTATAACTATAAAAGAGGCAGACAAAGGGGCGCCATTGTCAT
The DNA here is from genome assembly GCA_963921515.1 of Calotriton arnoldi. Taxonomy (NCBI): domain Eukaryota; kingdom Metazoa; phylum Chordata; class Amphibia; order Caudata; family Salamandridae; genus Calotriton; species Calotriton arnoldi. Next base: position 1,398,871 of record CAWUFW010002036.1, on the reverse strand, counting down.
CATGGCCACTGTAGACTACCGGACGGAATGTCTACGCCAGCTGGAGGACAACAACTACTATACGCCCCTCACTCATGATCCTACCCCACGCCTACAAACCAGAATTAATTCTATGGTCACTGCGGCTCTTAATCAAGGGTGGATTACGAAAAACGAGGCTGAGTTCCTGATAGATCACAATCCTAGGCTGCCCTATTTTTATATTTTGCCTAAAATCCACAAAGGGGTCAATCCACCACCTGGTAGACCAATCGTCTCGGGCATAGGGTCGATTTTAGAACCCTTATCCAAATTTTGCGACTATTTCTTTCAACCATTGGTCCGCAGAACACCCTCTTTTCTTCAAGACACCAGAGATGTCTTAAGACTTATTGAAATTACCAACTCAGAGGGCCCTCTAACAGATGTATTGCTTACACTGGATGTGGAGGCCCTCTACACTAACATTCCACAGCTCAACACCCTTGAGGTAGTGGAGGAGATACTTCACAGCATTCCCTGGTCTTCACCTACTCCCATCAGTTTTGTCATGGAATGTGCCAACATTGCACTCACTGAGAATTTTTTTCAATTTGAAGAACACCTGTTCCACCAAACACAGGGTACATCTATGGGCAGTACCTTTGCCCCGAGTCTGGCATGTCTTTACATGTCAGAGTTTGAGGCAAGGTATGTGCTCACGGATTCCAATCCCTACTCGGATAACGTTCTCCTATGGAGACGTTATATCGATGATATTTTAATTTTCTGGAAGGGCCATAAAGATGTTATTCCCAGTTTCCTGACCTGGATTAATAGTCTCAATCCCTACCTCAAATTCACAGCCAACGACTCTGAACACGAACTCCCCTTTCTTGATCTCATGATTATCAAAAAAACGGACAGATTGGATACTATCACATACAAGAAACCCACTGATAGTCACTGTCCCCTTTTGTACCATAGCTTCCACCCCAAGGCCCTAAGGGAGAATCTACCCTATGGTCAGTTCTTACGAATTCGTAGGAACTGTAGCAATGTTGAGGACTATAAAAGACAAGCATCTGAGCTGAGCACTCACCTGGCCAGGAGACAATATCCTACGCGTATCATAACTAATGCACAAAAACGAGCACGTTACGCCAACAGGCTAGGCCTCCTTGAAACACAGACCACACCCGAAACTGATCTTATTACATGTGTTACGACCTATACCTCTGAGTCTAACATGTTAAAAAGGGTCATAAACAAACATTGGAAAATACTGGAGACGGGAGATTTGACCCTCAGCAAACCACGGTTTGCCTTTAAACGCACTGCCAATATCAAGGACCTATTGATTAACACTAGACCAAAAACAACTATTCCCAAGGCACCTAACACATTGTGGAATTTACCCCCTGTGACCGGACACTACCCTTGTGGCCAATGTATAGTCTGTCCCCTAACACGAGCCACAAAAACAATCCAACTTACCAACAACTGGACATGGTTCCAAAACAAGCACACGAATTGTAATACACGTAATTGTATCTACCTTATTACGTGCCCCTGCCATCGCCAATACATTGGGATGACCACTCGTGCTGTGAAGACTAGAATCACTGAACACAGGAGTAATTTCCGTTGTAAAAAAACAAACACAAAAATGTGTGCTCATTACGTAGAACTAAACCATACCCCCAACGATCTACAATGGACTGTCTTAGAAGCCTTTCCCACCATCAACAAACAGGCTTTATTCAGGAAAGAACAATGTTGGGTGTTTAAATTGGGAGGACACACTAGGGGACTCAATGATGAAATTCCATGGGCAGAACTGAACCTCTAGGGCCTTTCCTTATCATCCCTCTATCCTCTGTTTACTAGTCCTGACAGTGCTTTAACATTCTATACCTCTGACTACCATTACTATGGATAGTACACTTGATAGTCCGGTAGAGGAGCTATTCTGCGCAAACTCCAAACGCTGCACTCTTGATCACCTTTCCTTTGCTCATTAGCACTGACAGCACTTGCTGCACCTCTGATTATCATGACTATGGACAGGACCTCGGGTCCGGTAAAGGGAATTCCCATATATTGCACTCCTGAGCATCATCACCATACATATATCAGATGGTTTGCCAGAGTATTCCTTTTAATAAATCCTATTCAAACCGAAAAGTATTGACTATTCTAAACTGAGTACCTTCCCCTCACCCCCCACCTAGCAGTAAGCCCATGTTATACTACACTCATGTAGCGTATACATCTACATGTTAGCAATCAGACATTTATTTATGCTTAACTTGAGGCTATAAAAGTAACTTTTAATAATTTGCTAGTGTTCCTTCAATACATTAATACACTTCTTATTGGCAAGCGAACTGTTGTCCTTTTGATAAAGTTTTTGTGAAATATCGTTCCAATATGGCCGCTATGCGTTCACACGCTCTAGACACTGCTATATAAAGCGGAGAACCGGAAGTCGTCTTCACGGGGCCCGGAGCAAGGGTAGGACGATTGCTAGTTGCCTGTCTACCACTTGAGTATATGCTGTTCCCTAACTTCCAGTGTTGCCGGTAAGTTACCACCGCTGGTACTGGTTATTAATTTCACTGTTTGTTCCTTCTAGCTACCGGAGCAACGACGTGCTCTGGCTTTCCTCCCCGTCAGCCTTAGACTGTGTATCTAGGGGTGAGTGGGCTATCACTATTTGTGTTTCTGCTTTGGAGCTACGATGTTTGTAAAATCACTGTAGGTAGCGATATTCCGCTTCCGGTCACCCACGCCACTTCGACCGTATTAGTGTTGTATTAGTATTTCCCCATTACGAATGTACTGTGCTGGCATGATGACATTCTGTTTCTGGCATTAGCGCCCGAGTCGTGCAATTTTATCCTTTGTGTGTTGTGTATTCGATTATAGCATGCTATCGAGTCGCAACTTACTACCCCTTTGGATTGCAATTGTCCACGACTGGTTGCGACATCTTTCGCTTTGTTTTGCCATGCACGCCCTTTACCAAAAATGCTGCCCACTGTGGCCCTTGCAATCTCCTTCACTTTGTATTTTTGCACTCATTTGTAAATAATGAATCTATCACTATAGCCAAACATTTGCCAGGCTTTAGAGTTACTGTATTGGCTATGCTTAATATTAACCTTTTATTAACAGTTGCTACAGTATCATATATCAGCCACCCTGGTCGACAATTGACGTATGTCTGCACGGCGTAACTCCCCTTTACGCTTGTTTGCACGACTCAACTCTAACGATACCCCGTTACCGTTTTGATCATAGTCTAGTACCTATGTTGTGGCCTGCTCTTTGGGCTATCTGCCTTCTTATGACCAGCATGTCTACATCCAATTGACCCATAAGTGTGCACGAGCCGGTACATATGTCAGTAGACTACATTGCATTTATACATGAATATGTTACCACTCTCATGCTTTTTCCTTGGTTGTACTTCCCTTCTCTCTTTCTTTCTCCTACAGGTCTACGGTACTCCCCAGTACAAGTTTACTAGGGCACTCCCTACCGTTTCTGGTAAATTTACATACAGAATCCCATTACCAGACGGTAGTGCACTTTTCACGTTTAGTTTTCCTGGTCCTGAAGAAGTGCCAAACGACCCGTTAGGGGCGAATTGGGCACGAAACATGTTGACCTACTACACTTTAACTGCCCCTTAGGAACTTTATTCCCACGTAGGGGTACTTACACATTTTAATTAGGCTAGAGCTATCTAACACATTAAAAATTTGAATTAAGTAGAACTGCTCCAGACTTATTTTAAAATCATTTCACCCTCTGTGCACTACCAAGCCCTCACACCCGCACGCACCTTACGGCCTCTTCAAAAAGATCCCCGATAAAGAGCCCCGGTTTCGGGAGCCCGTCGGGCATTGCAGCGCCGGCCTGACGAGGGGCAATCGCCCTATGATGAAGCATGACATCCTTCGGGGTGTGTGAGGGCATCATGAAGAAAGACCTGTCTTTCCCCCACGTCCAGCCATCATAGACACTCAGAGCTCTAGCCTCTCCCAATGCAGCCAGAATTCTCAGTATTCAGTCCCTTCTCACTCAGTTTCAGCCCAACCAATCATTACCAGCAAGAGTATTCATGCAACTGTTAGGAATGATGGCGTCTTGCATCCTAATTGTTCCCTGCGCAAGACTTCACATGCGTCCCCTTCAAGAATGCTTAGCAAGTCAGTGGAACCAGTCGCAGGGTCAGTTGACCTATCTAGTGTTGGTAGATGGCCGCACCCATCGCTCTCTGCAGTGGTGGAACCCACAAAATTAATCTAAAGGGCGGCGTTTCATCGACCCTGTTCCACAGACCGTGCTAACAGCAGAGGCATCGCTCACAGGTTGGGGTGCTCACCTACACATTCACACAATCGAAGGGTTGTGGAGTCTAAAGTACAAGAGTCTCCATATAAATCACCTAGAGCTACTAGCAGTGTTTCTAGCGCTCAGAGCTTTTCAAATCCACCTCATAGGCAAAGCTGTCCTAGTCCACACAGACAACATGACAGCTATGTATTATATACAGAAACAAGGGGGGGGACCACACTCTCCAACTGTCACGCCTAGCACAAGTCATTTGGAAATGGGCTGTACACCACAAGATTTATCTCCTGGCAGAACATCTTCCAGGAGTAAACAATCAGATTGCAGACCTTCTCAGCAGACCGAGACAGCAAATCCACGAGTGGAAACTTCATCCCCAAATTCTCCTCCCCTACTTTCAGGAATGGGGATTTCCTCACATAGACCTGTTTGCCACAGCTCAAAACGCAAAATGCTCACACTTCGCCTCCAGGTTCCCACACCCGCTCTCCAAAGGCAATGCCCTATGGATGAACTGGTCAGGGATATTTGCCTACGCTTTTCTGCCTCTCCCACTCATTCAGTTAGTAGTTCGGAAGCTCAGACAAACATCCCTCAAACTAATTCTCATAGCGCCCACATGGGCACGTCAACCTTGGTTCACCACACTGCTGGAGCTCTCAGTAGCTCCACACCAAAAGCTGCATCTCAAGTCCAGTCTCCTCACTCAGAGCCATGGAGAAATCAGACATCCAAATCCCAAAGAACTCAGCCTGGCGATCTGGCTCCTAAAGTCCTAGAGTTTGGTTATTTACAATAACCACCAGACTGTATGAATATCCTAAAAGAGGCTAGAAAACCTACTACTAGGGCATGTTATACAGCAAAATGGAAATGGTTTGTTATTTATCGCAACAATAACCATATCAATCCTCTTGATGCTTCTGTGCAAAACATAATCTGTTATCTGTTACATTTACAGCAATCTGGACTAGCCTATACATTCATTAACCTACATCTAGCAGCAGTAGCTGCCTACTTACAAAACAGACAACACTTATCTCTATTCAGAGTACCAGTGATTTAAGCCTTTATGGAAGGTTTAAAAAGGGTGATCCCACCAAGAGTCCCACCTGCACCAGTATGGAACTTAAACATAGTCCTTACAAGGCTAATGGGTCCACCTTTTGAACCAATGCACAGGTGTCAATTACAATTCCTCTCATGGAAGTTTGCTTTTTTCATTGCAATCACTTCACTAAGGAGAGTTGGTGAACTTCAGGCATTAACTATACAAGAGCCTTTCTTTCAGCTTCACAAAGACAGAGTGGTTCTTCGAACCAATCGCAAATTTCTTCCTAAACTAGTTTCTGCTTTTCATATCAATCAATCAGTTGAGTTACCTGTGTTCTTTCCTCAACCTGATTCTGTAGCAGAACGAGCTCTACACACACACACTAGATGTTAGAAGAGCTCTACTATATTATGTGGAAAGAACAAAAGAAGTTCGCAAAACAAACCAGCTTTTTGTTGCTTTTTCACCACCACACAAAGGCAATCCCATATCTAAATCAGGCATTGCAAGATGGATTGTGAAATGTATCCAGACATGTTATGTAATAGCGAAAAGAACTTTGACAATACCCCCTAGAGCACATTCCACTCTCAAAATAGGGGCTACTATGGCCTTCTTAGGGAATATTCCCCTAGCTGACATCTGTAAGGCAGCAACATGGTCTACACCGCACACATTCACCAAGCACTATTGTGTAGATGTGTTAGCGAGGCAACAAGCTAATGTAGGCCAGGCAGTACTTAACACATTTTCAATCAACTGCAACGGCTGCAGGTTAGCCACCGCTTTGGGAGTATACTGCTGTATAGTCTATGCAACGCATGTGATCTTTATGAAGAAATCTGATGAAATTCGATCGCCATTTTGTCCTCCTTACTCTATCCTGTAACTGACCCTCCCTGATCCTGTTGCTTCAATAAGTGGGGAAAGAGAAAAAGGACTATCTTCTCCCCGCTCCTACGGTAGCCATCTTGAAAGGGAGTCTATCATGAGGTTTATCTATTCTAACATGCTCCTCATTACGGTTACTTTTATTCTAAGTCTTTTTGTCCTTGTTCTTCATTAGCCACTTACCCCGCACTCCTCCATACTAATTACCAGTCCCCCCTTTTATGAGTCTATATTGTTTAAATTAAATTCAAAACCTTACTTAGGAGATCTGCCATAACCAGCCCACTTCCTCTATATTGCATAATATTTCTTTATATTATTTTTTATATAATCTCTTTATACTACACTGATTTGTCTATTATTATTGTCTCACGGATCTGTATATTATTATTGCTCCCCTCTGTTACATTCTTCCCCCTTCCTCTTCCCTATTTTCACTTTATTATATTCCCCCCAACTGGTTCTACCTTTCCATACTCCCCTTTCTCAAGATATTGACCCCATCTATGGTCGCTACTCCCGGACTCTCCCCCCTCTCCCATCTTCTGCTCTCCTCTAGCTCTCCCCCTTCTCCCATCTTTCTGATTTACCTCATTTTATTATTTTTATTCTTGAATGTTCGTTGTTCGTAACTTTTTCCTGAATAATTGATAGTTATTACTTACCTTTGCCTTATGTACACTCATAAGTGATCTACCTCATTTTATCTTTCGTGGTTCTAATTTTTAATTTTTCTAAATGTTATATAGACTACCATTGAAGAAGACGTACAGCTGCACTTAGTACCTTTGTCTCTTTGTACCTCACTGATTTATTTATTATTATTATTATTGTCTAACGGATCTGTGTATTATTACTGTTCCCCTCTGTTACATCCTCCCCCTTCCTCTTCCCTATTTTCACTTTATTATTTTTTTCCCAAACTGGTTCTACCTTTACATACTCTCCTTTCTCAAGATACTGACCCAACTGGTTCTACCTTAACATACTCTCCTTTCTCAAGACACTAACCCTATCTACTGTCTCTACTCCTGGACTCTACCCCTTCTCCCATCCTCCTTCCCCCCCTAATGCCTCCCTCTTGAGCCACCTCATCACACGGCCCCCACTCTTATCTGGGATATTACCTCTCACTGACTCCCCCCGCCCCCCCTCTCTTTTATTCCCCATCCCCTCTGTGCCCCACCCCATTCTCACTCTCGCACACCTTCCCCTCGCCCCCTGACCACACCCATTGAACCATCATGCCTCCCCTCAACCATACTCTCACGACACTTGACTCACCCATCACTAGGCATGGCCCTAACTCTTGGTCCATCCTTTACCCCCCAAACCTCTCCAAAAGTGGCAAGAAAAACTTTAAACACAAACTTCTAATATGCCACCAAGAAACCTTATTCGTTGACAACTACCTTAGCCTAACCTCCATCATAAAAACTAACTACATCTTCTACACTAAGCGCCCCTCTAAATGGAAAAGTATCTTTCTCCACCACCTTTCTATCTCGAAGTCCTGCAAAATCCCCTATGGTTTGAAACTATCCACTAATCTTCACCTACTTTTCCTGGCGAAATCGACATCTCGATTTTCAAATCAGGAAATATCCTTATACAGGCCTCTGAAAACCACCTCACTATTTTTGAACACCACTTCAGTTCCCTATCCCATTACCTACTACCTACACTTACCTCTTAACCTCTCAGCCTCCCAATCACAGGATGCCTTTTCTTCCCCCCCACCTCTACCCCAACCCATCCTTTCCCTGACTCATTAATCATCAATGAAATCCCTGATTCCCTGATGTATTTTCCCCCTACCTCATTAGCATCTCCCCCTCCTCCTGACTTTCCTACTACTCCCTTAGCAAACCAAACCCCCCTTCCTCCGCATGTACCCCCTCCCCCTGACCCCCCGACGACTTCACCAATAACTCCAATCTCCTTCCCTCCTAGTAACCCTCCTACAACTCCCTCAATCACCCAAACCCCTCCTCATCCTCATGTACCCCCTCCCCCCGATCCCCCGATGGCTCCACTAATAACTCCAAACTCCCTCTCTCCCAGTAACCCTCCCCCCCATTATCTAATTAACAGCCCTCATCACCCCCCCATGCCCCCTTTTTTTCTCATGACACCCAGTTGACCTCTGGGAATGCCCTCCTGCACCCTTTAATTCCACTACAATCCTGCAACCTAAACACCCCTCACATCCCCCCACCTGGCTTCCCACACTGTCCACTCCCTAGACCTCCATCCCCGACCAGCATGGAACATACCCCTCTCCCCCCCGACCTCCTAGCCCCCTTCACTATCTCACTTCTTACCCAGTCACTCCTCAATATTGAACTCCACCTCACAACCCTCGTGCTAGAACTCTCTTCTCTCAGAAATGATGTCAACTCCCTCTCCTCAAGGAACCCCTCCAATCATACCTATCCCTTTGATTCCGTACAAACTAACACCGCACCCCATCACCAAGGGAATAATTCCCCTCACGGCAATTCTCCACCTAGACCGCCTTGCAGTAATTGTTTACTCAGCCCACCCTCCTCCCTGAGCCATCTTCCCTCCCCCGACCTCCTTGACCTCAATAAATCCCACTCCCCCATCACCTTGACTATGAACACCCTTTCACCTCATTCATCTATCCCTGTGATCCTGGGGACAAGTAGGATCCCTTCCTCCCCAATCTCGCCTAGACCCCCACAACAACTCACCACTATCCATTCCTGTTCCCCCACAAAAAACGACCCTAAACCCCTCAACTGCATGCTGGTTAACTGCCGATCAGCAGCCTGTCATGCAACAGAAATCGCGGAAACTATCCTTAGTGATGCCATTGACGTCGCCTTTCTCACGGAAACCTGGCTTAATGCCCACTCGTCATCTATCCTTGACCTGCTCTCTCCCCCTGGTTACTCCATCCTCAGAAAAGACAGAATTGATAAAATTGGAGGGGGCCTCGCCATAATCTATAAAGAAGAACTTCAACTCTCACCTGTCCTGCACTCTGACCATACTACTTTTGAATACCTTGGTGCTGATCTTACAGTTCAGGGTTCCCCCCCTATTCGGATACATAACATCTATCATCCCCCTGGTGACATTCTTTCCTTTGTGGAAGAACTGTCTGATCTCCTTACCCATTCATCGATTTCCAATTCTAGAAACCTCTTCCTCTGAGACTTTAACCTCCACTGGAACAAAAATGATGATCCCTCGGTTAGTCTCATCAATGACTTACTTGATATCAGTGAATTGAAACAACTCTGCCACTCTCCAACTCACTCCAAAGGTGCCACTCTTGACGCTATCATCATTAGCAAGGAACTGGCTTCTCTTTCACACATCATTCCCATTGACTGGTCCGACCACCACCTCATCCTCTTCACGATCAACAGCTTTGTACCCCCCCCAGCCACAAATACCATCAAACAAAAGAAATTGACTAGAAATCTTCACCTTATTCCTCCGGGCGAACTGGAGACTAAGATTAAAACACAACTACAGCTCACTCCTCTCTCCCAAAGTGCTAACGACCTTACGGAACACTACAACAAATCCATCGTTGAAGTCCTTGACCAAATCGCACCAGCCAAATTAAAACTGCAAAAACGTAACCCCTCCAAATCCTGGTTCAACACTGACCTCAACATTGAGAGACGCGCTCTTAGGCAGACCGAACGCACATGGAGGCAACACCCTTCCCCCTCAAATCTTGTCCTCCTCAGAACCGCAAGGGCCAACTACAAAAAACACATCTTCAACGAAAAGGCCTCCTTCTTCCGCTCACAACTTGACCGTGCAAGAAACCGACCTAGGGAATTATTTAGCATTGTCAAAAACCAAACTGCTTCAGCTCCCCCAAACTAATGGCTACAGTCAAAAGATGTGAAGAAATTGCCAACTTCTTCTCGGATAAAATCACTAAGATTGATCAATCCTTCGTCTTAACTCCCATCCCGTATAGCCTACCACCCCTCCTTAACATCCCCCTAAATCTCCATCCACAACCAACCTTCACACGGACCCTTCCCAACCCCCCCCCCCCGTTGTCACCCCTTCTGAACCCTATTACACCATCCCCCAGCTAAAAACCAACGGGAAGTCCTCAACATCATCACCAAGCTTAAACCATCCTCGCACACCAAAGATCCCCTCCCTGCCTATCTTGTCCAAGACCTAAAACACATCATCGCCCCATATTGGACCACTATCATCAACTCCTCCCTAACCACCGCTAGTGTCCCTGCTTCCCTCCAACTAGGACAAGTTACCCCCACCATCAAAAACGCTACAGTTGACCCCAATGACTTAAATAACCTGCGCCCTATTTCTAACCTTCCGTTCCTATCTAAGGCCCTGGAAAAATGCGCCCTGCTCCAGTTGGACAAACACATCGACTCATTCAACCTCTTGGACACATTACAAACAGGCTTCCGAAAGGGCTGCAGCACCGAAACTGCCATGCTCAACATTATTGATGACATCCACCACTCCCTAGACAAGGGCGAATCCTCCCTTCTCATTCTCCTTGACCTCTCTGCTGCTTTTGATACTGTTAACCACGCTGCCTTAATCAATATTCTCAAAGACCGTTTTGGCTTCAATGGTACTGTTCTCAAATGGTTCACCTCCTTTTTCCAAAACAGAACCCAACAAATTAAAGTCAGCGATTGCCTCTCTAAACCTTTGCCGGTCTCCTCGGGCGTCCCCTAGGGCTCTATTCTCTCTCCCACTCTATTCAACCTCTTCATGGAACCCCTCACCCTCATTCTTAAGCAAGCGAAAATCAATTACCACCTCTATGCTGATGACACCCAACTTTACTGTAAGATCAAATCCCATGCAGACGTCTTACACCTCAACGAGGCCTTGACTAAAATTCAATTCTGGTTCCATCACAACCACCTCAAACTCAACCCTAAAAAAACGGAAATCATTCTATTCTCCCCTAAAAACAACTCTCTCCCTATTCAACACTGGATCTCTGACATCAAAGCTCTCAACTGCACTCTTTCCATCTCTAACACAATCAAATCCCTCGGCATCAGCGTCGATCAGAGCCTCAGTCTTACTCTTTTTAAACAAAGAGAGGGAAATCAAGGGCGTTATTTTCTTAGGTCCAGCATACATGCCCAACATAATATCTCTACAAAAAAAGGTATGCGGTTCCTAATATTAACAGCAGGTGGTTATCAAGGGCTCCACACAATGGTATAGAGCGAGACTTGGGAGGAGAATCTCCTCCTGTTGGAAAAAGACCCTCACACACCCAGCCAGCTAGGTGTCTTGCTTCATCATCGGGTCTGCTCCTTATCGGGTTGGCGCTGCAATACCCGATCGGCGCCCGAGATGGGGCCTTCTTGGCGGAGATCTTTATTCCTTATGCCATAGGGTGTAGTGCATGTGAGGGCCCTAAAGGTAGTGTAGGTGCTAATGATAGGTGAATAAATGTAGTCTAAAATAGGGAATGGTGGTCCACTCAGAATAATTTTAATGAAACGTGGCCATCACCCTAATTAAAAATGAAGAGGCGTATCTGACTCTAAATTTGTGAGATTATACGCTTATAATGTCGGTCAACATGTTTCTTGCCTTTATTCTTAATAGATGGCAATTCCTCAGGACCAAAAATAGGATCTACCTACACTTTTCGGTGGTGGTCTAAAACTACAGAAGGTGAAGTAATAACCACTCGTACAGCACCCTCAAAAGTGATACCTGTAGATCTAGAAACCAACCCAAATTGGGTCAAAGATGCACGGCATCAAAACCGGCTGGCGAGGACACTAAGGTGTAGTGTCTCGTCCAGATGAGTCCGATCGGACCGGCTGAGCAAGGGGTAGGAGCATTTGTAGGTAGATCCTATTTTTTGGTCCTGAGGAATTGCCATCTATTAAGAATAAAGGCAAGAAACATGTTGACCGACATTATAAGCGTATAATCTCACAAATTTAGAGTCAGATACGCCTCTTCATTTTTAATTAGGGTGATGGCCACGTTTCATTAAAATTATTCTGAGTGGACCACCATTCCCTATTTTAGACTACATTTATTCACCTATCATTAGCACCTACACTACCTTTAGGGCCCTCACATGCACTACACCCTATGGCATAAGGAATAAAGATCTCCGCCAAGAAGGCCCCATCTCGAGCGCCGATCGGGTATTGCAGCGCCAACCCGATAAGGAGCAGACCCGATGATGAAGCAAGACACCTAGCTGGCTGGGTGTGTGAGGGTCTTTTCCAACAGGAGGAGATTCTCCTCCCAAGTCTCGCTCTATACCATTGTGTGGAGCCCTTGATAACCACCTGCTGTTAATATTAGGAACCGCATACCTTTTTTTGTAGAGACCTCAGTCTTACTCCCCACATAAAAAACTCGGCCAAAGGTGCTCTCTTCACACTCCACCATCTCAAGAAAATAAAACCCTTTATTCCTGCTGACGACTTTAAAACAGTGGTGCAATCATTGGTCCTGTCGAGACTCGACTATGGTAATGCCATTCTCTCGGGAACCCCTAAAGTCCACCTAGCCCCTATTAAATCCGTACTTAACCTTGCGGCCAGACTTATTACTGACTGTAAACGGTTTGATCACATCTCCCCTGTCCTCAAAGACCTCAAATGGCTTCCTATTGAAGGCAGATCCACTTGCAAGATTGCTTGCATCACGCACAAAGCCCTCCATCAAAGCACCCCATCTTACCTCTCTGATAAACTCCACAAAGCAGGCTGTACTAGAACAATGAGGAGCACTAACGCTCTCGTCCTAGTCCCTCCCTTATTAAAAAAGAAATCAACACAGTCACGCTCTTTCTCTGGAAATGCGCCCTCTGTATGGAATGCCCTACCTAAAGATCTACTTTGCAACCCCTCCTACCTCAGCTTCAAAAAAGACCTCAAGCTGCACCTTCTCAACAAATACTGGGGTCCTTAATACCTTGTCCCCGGACACTAATTCCTACCCCTCACCCGACTTTATTGGTCCCCACTACTTATTGTATCACACCCCCTCCCCCACCCTCCCTCTCCAATTCTTTCATTTACGGCCACCTCCCCCCCCCCTTTTTTTTTTACTTTTTGGATAGTACCCACCTACTTACACCTGCTTTCCCCTTACCCCTCGCCCTCCACAGTCGCCATTCACTTTCACGCCCCCCCCTCTTATTTTCACTAACTAACTTTGCTTTCTATCAGTCCTTCTACCTTCGACCAGTTGTTTGACTTAGGCTTCCCTAGCTAATTACCTCATTTAAAATGAATACTATTGCAAATTTTCAAATTGCCTTGTTTATTACCTCTATGTACAAAGTTATATTGCAATTCTGCATTACCAAACCTTGTAAAGCACTCTGATACTCTTGGGTCCAGCCAGCGCTATATAAAACCTTTAAATAAATAAATAAATGATCTGCAGCTCACATGCCTTGAACGGATAATGTTACTTACCCAGTAAGCATCTGTTCTTGGCATGTAGAGCTGTAGATTCACATGCGCCCACCCGCCTCCCCGGGTACTATAGTCGTTGCAGTTTCTTACTTTACATTCATACGCATGGACATCTCTATTCTACACTTACTCACTCCATTCTCACCCTCTGCGGGAAAACAATCTAACAATGGAGTTGATGCCCATGCGCACTGTCACCGAAAGGAGGAGTCACCTTACCTTGTGACTGGAAAGACTTCTTCGGAGAAAAACGACTTGCAAACATCCGAACCCAATTCTAGCTGGCAGGAGTATGCAAAACATGTGAATCTACAGCTCTACATGCCCAAAACACTATTACCCATGTTAATTTCCATAGAACCTTTAGACACGACTGCAGCCCAAACCGCAGGACGAAATTGCACCAAATTTGTCAAGAAGGCTAGATTTTGGCACGCAGATCGTGCTTTTTGTGATTTGGTGTAAATCCGTTCAGTAGTTTGAGATGTTAAGCTTAAAACAAATTTGTATTTCTAGTGACGCGGATTACCCGCGGATCAACCCACGGATACTCTGCAGATTTACGCACGCTACCGACCTTCTGATTGGTTGGCCGCACCTTCACTGAAAAGTTGCAGCCGCCATTTTGTTTTCCAGGGACTGGTCACCAGGGTTGAAAAGTGGAGGGAATATTAAATGAAGGGGTCAGGTAAGAGGTTTCCTGACCCCTTTTGTATTCTCACAATCATGAGTGAAGATGTATTATGGGCTTGAAAATGCCCCCAATTTATTTTTTAAGCGATCATGAAATCTGCGGATTGCTCGTGGGGCTTAAGGCGACCCCCTCGTGTAAATTCTTGGATCCAGAAAAAAATGGGGGGGAAACAATCTACTGCATCCAACCCCATGCTGCGCATGGCCAAAGGGTGAATGCGGCACGCGTGTGTTATATTAATGTGCGTGCTAAAAAAAAAAAAAAGAAATTCACTGGAAAAAAACAAAGCTTACAGGGACGTTATAGTTAGGTTCTGAATTTACTCGCACAAAACAATAGAATTTCAGCAGTTATAGTTATACTTGCAGTTAAACTTATCTGAAGAAACTATAACTTGTGCCGTTAAGTAATTTAAGGCAGCGAGTCATAGTTTCTTAACATAAGTTTAACTATAACTGCAGAATTTCTATGGTTTTGTGTGATTATATAATGAACCTAACTATAACGTCCCTCTAACCTTAGTGTTTTTCAATTAATATTTTTATATATTTTCACACAAAAAACAAAGGTTAGAGGGACGTTATAGCTAGGCTCAGATTTCACTCACACAAAACCAGTAAAATTCAGAAGTTAGTTACCTGCGCTAACTATAACTTATGCCCCCAGCAATGCACTGCTTTTGATCTCGCTTATTACTTCACTTATGACATGATCCATGACATCACTGAGGGCATCTCAGATGACATCATTGATGACATTGTCCCATGACAAAGTGTTTTGTAAACATTTCTCAGACTTAAAGATATATACTAAGCTGCAGCATAAGTTAAATTACTATTTTTTCTGTACTAGTAATTTGTTATACTATCTCTAATATATCTCATCTGCGTGGCTGTCTGACTGTATCAGTGTGTGAGTGGATGTTTGAGTGGTTTTATGGGTGTGTGAGGGGCTGTATGGACATGTTAGTGGGTATGTGAGTAGCTGTATGAGTGAGTGAGTGGCTGAATGAGTGGCTGTATTGGAGAGTGAGTGGCTGTATGGGTGAGTTTGTGGCTGTGCGAGTTGGTGTTTGGTTAACTTAGTGGGTGTGTGAATGGCTGTATTGGAGAGCGAGTGTCTGAGTGGCTGTGTGGGTGAGTGAGTGGTCGTCTGAGTGTATAGGTATGTGAATGGTTCTGTGGGTGTGGAAGTGTATGAGACTATGGGGTGTGATTGGTTCTGTGGATGATGTAATCAGTGATGCCATTTGAGATGTCATCAGTGATGTCACTGACCATGTCATGAGTGATGTAATATGTGAGGTCATACACAGTGCATCGCGGGAGCATAAGTTATAGTTGGCTTATGTAGGAAAATGGGTTTCTGTTGCAGTAACCTCCCCCCCACACTTTTTGCCAGATTTCGGATGAACTTTGAGTGTGCATTAGGTCCCTGCCAATCAGGTTTCCAGTGCCTGTGTTCTTTCCGTAAACTGTACCATTGTTCCACAATTGGCATGTCTCTCACCCACATATAAATCCCTTGTAAAGGGTACCAGTGGTACCAAGGGCCTTATGTCTAGAGTGGGTCCCTTAGGGCTGCAGCATGCATTGTGCCAACCTAAAGGACCCCACACTCAAAACACTGCCATTGCAGGCTATGTATTGTGATGTGACTAAACTAAGAGTCGACCTAGCACACCTGAGTGCCTACCCACCACTGCCTGTGGCATAGGTAAGTCACCCCTCTAGCAGGCCTTACAGCCCAAAGGCAGGCACTATACCACAGGTGAGGGCATAGCTGCATGAGCAGTATGTCCCTACAGTGTCTGAATCTATTCTTGGGCAGTGTAAGCGCAGTGAAGCCATTTTGAGTACATGGGCTGGGAGTTTGTAAACACGAATTCCACAGCTCCTTGATGGCTTTACTGAAGACTGAGAAGTTTGGTATCAAACTTCTCAGCATAATAAACCCACACTGATGCCAGTGTTGGATTTATTATAAAATGCACTAAGAGGGCATCTTAGAGATGCCCACTGAAAAACGACCAACTACTAGTGTATTGGCTGACTGGTCCCTGCTAGCCAGCCACCACCAGACAGGTTTCTAACCTCATGGGGTGAGAGCCTATGTGCTCTCTGAGGTCAGAAACAAAGCCTACTCTGGGTGGAGGTTCTTCACACCTCCCCCTTGCAGGATCAGCAGCACTTGACGGTGAGCCTCAAAGGCTTTCCCCTTGTGTTATGCTGATTTGGGCAGCTCAGACTAGTGGAGATGCCCAACCCCTGTCCCAGCCTCACTTTTTGGCGGCAGGACAGGCGGGAAAATTAGTAAGCAGAGTAGGAGTGTCCACCTTAGCCTGGCTCACCCCTATGGTGGCCAGGAGCTGAGGTGAACCAGCCTCTTGAAAATTCTCTATCTTGAATTGGAGAATTAGGTCCAATAGGAACGGGGATGTGCCCCTCTTCCCAAAGGGAGTGGGGGAGCCGAAAGATGGAGTCACCCTAAGGGACAGTAGCCATTGGCTACTGACCTCCAACCCCAGTAACTCCCTAAATTTAGTATTTAAGGGCTCCCCTGAACCTTGTTCCTCAGATTCGACGACCTACGAAGAAGGAAGACCGAAGAGACGTGCAGCCGTGGAGAAGACAACTGACTTGGTCCCAGCCCTACCGGCCTGTCTCCTTCTCCAGCGACCCTCGTTAAAGAAATAGGCGTGCCCGTAAGCCAGCAACCTCAAAGAACCCCGGAGGACCTGTGCTGTCTTCAACAAAGACTCTTGTCTCCCGTGGACACTGGATTTGTCCAGCAACAAACTAACTCAAGGACTCTGGATCCAGGCGGATCTGCAGCACTTCCACCACTCGGCACCCGACGCCCATGGCCAGAGTCCAGGTGGCCCACCGACCCAGTGAAGTCTCACCGGTGATCATGACCTGGGATCCAGTGTTGGTCGACCTCTCCTGACCTCCCCTTTGACACTTGCAGCCTCAACCTGAAGAGCCCCCTACCGCGACCAGATCTGGTGAGAGAAACCAGACGCCTAAAGACACCCGTAGCCCCCAGACCTATGAGTGCCCAACCGACTGTGTCCCTGCATCCCCCCACTATCCAACTTACCTCTCCAGTTGTGGGATTCCTTCAACCAGCCTTCGGGATTAAGTCTGCAGTCCTTTTCCCCAACCGAGAAGCTCCATTGGTTTTAACGGGGCCCCTGAAGCCTTCTTTGCACTCTGCACCCGGCTGCCCCTGTGCCGCTGGTGGTGCAGTCTCAGTGCTATTTGGTGGTCCTTCCAGTGCTGATCTTAACCCCCTGGGCCTGTGACCCTGAACTGCAGGTACTTACCTGTAACCGGTGCCTCTTCGAGGTGCCCCGAGCCTCCATAAGATAACATTGGGCCCAGTGACCTCTGCACCCGGCCGCCCCAGTGCGGCTGGTGTTGCAGAACCTACCTTGGTCTGACCCTCGCCCAGTGTTGTCCAAAATCCCTGGAGATTGAAACTCAAAACCGCTTACTTAACTGTAAGTTACTCACCTGTATTTCCTCCCATAGGATTGCATTGGTCTCTCACTGTATTATACAAAGTATCTCTTTCTGTACTGAAAAGCATTCCATGCACCTGTAAAGTTTGTTTGATGCTATACAAACCTCTTGCCAGTAATCTGAAAGTATTGCATAAAAGTCTACTTACCTGTAACTGAGTGCAACTTGGTTCCTAAAATAAAAGTAACTAAAGTAATATGTTCGAGGCATGTGAGCTGTAGATCACATGCTTTGCATAAGTCTGCAATCTAGTGTTGGGTCCGGATGTTTGCACTTTGTTTTTGTTCGAAGTCTTTTCCACTCACGAGGTACGTGACTCCTCCTTTCGTTGATAGTGCGCATGGGCATCGACTCCATTGTTAGATTGGTTTTTTCCGCCAACGGGTTCGGATGTGAATTGCTGCGCTCCGGTTCAACGCCGTTTTCGGGTTCCCCTCGGCGTGCAATCCTCTACCCTCGACAGTATTGTTTTCTCGATCGCATATTCCTACCTTCGCGTATTGTATCCATTCGAAAACTGCGATCGGAAATTCTTGTGCAAGGCCCTTGGGCCTAGCCTCGCCGACAGAGTTCGCAGTAGATGGAACGGACTCCATTCCAATTCTGCCCCGTGTGCTACTCTAAGTACCCCTGCACCGATCTACACGACATGTGCAATTTGTGTTTATCGCCCGAACACAACAAAGAAAACTGCGAAGCCTGACGATTGGTTCCGATCGAAAAAGACACTCCGTAACCGTTGGGCTCGACGTCACGAAATGTATCAGCAACACACAGACTCTGCTCCAGATCTCTACAGAGAAGATGTTGACGAAGAGATCTTCGAAGCACAGGGAGCCGAGGAAGAGGAGGAACAACACATCTACCGTCCGAGGAAGACTCCGACATCGAGGAAGACCTCACGCCCGGTCAGCGTACCGTGAGTAAAGATACTCCTCTGTCCCAAAAGGTACCCTCTAAAAAGGCTCCGGTCCCTCCTCTGACTTCGGGCCAAGGTCAGAACTGAGATAAAGTTCCGAACGCCCCGCCTTCGGGCCTGCACCGAAACACGTATCTCAGCCTTCCGGGGACCGAACCCAAAACTTCGGCACGAACGACAAGCCAAGTGATCCTTCGAACACTTCGGCACTGAAACACACTTCGGCACTGAAACACACTTCGGCACTGAAACACACTTCGGCACTGAAACACACTTCGGCACTGAAACACACTTCGGCACTGAAACACACTTCGGCACTGAAACACACTTCGGCACTGAAACACACTTCGGCACTGAAACACACTTCGGCACTGAAACACACTTCGGCACTGAAACACACTTCGGCACTGAAACACACTTCGGCACTGAAACACACTTCGGCACTGAAACACACTTCGGCACTGAAACACACTTCGGCACTGAAACACACTTCGGCACTGAAACACACTTCGGCACTGAAACACACTTCGGCACTGAAACACACTTCGGCACTGAAACACACTTCGGCACTGAAACACACTTCGGCACTGAAACACACTTCGGCACTGAAACACACTTCGGCACCGAAACACACTTCGGCACCGAAACACACTTCGGCACCGAAACACACTTCGGCACCGAAACTAACTTGGGCACCGAAAAACACTTGGGCACCGAAACACACTCTCCGAAATCATCGTCACCAAAATCTTCCACGCTGAAAATTCTGACCCCAAGAGAAAAAACTGCTCCTACACCATCTAAGGAGCCTTGTTTGGATGTTCCGCCTGCCAATACAGACCCCAAACAAAAGGAACTTGTTATTAACCCTAAAACAGGACACCTTTATGCAAAGTTGCCAACAAAAAGAAAACCAGAATTGGAGGACTCTTATCATATCCCCTTAAAGAGAAAGAGTATAGCTACTAACACTTCTCCACCACCTCTTTCACCTTCTCCACATATGGATCCTAATTTACTCATAACACCCACAATTTCTTCTCAGCCACAATCTCCAGATCATCAAGATGATGGAGATGGGGATCAAGATGGGGACAACCTTGGGGATGTGCCACAAGACAATGTTCCAGACCCATGGGTCGATTATAACACTGATCCCATTAATGATTACCCAGACCTATACCCATCTAAGCCTTCTCCTCCAGTTGATAATGTGGGGTTTATAGTGTTGCTTAATAGAGCTGCACAGTACTATGGAGTACAGCTCTATAGGAGCCTCTTGAAGAAGATTTTTTATTTGAGACACTAAGTGCATCACATAAGACTACGCATACATTACCTATGCTCGAAGGTATGTTAAAACATGCAGATGAGGTATTCAAAGATCCGGTGCGAGCTAGGGTCCTCACACCTAGTGGACAAAAAATATAAAGCGGCACCTACAGACCCAATTTATATCAGGGGCCAAGTGCCATTAGATTCTTTAGTGGTATCAAATGCTCGTAAACGAGCTAATTCTCACAGGGAATGCCCCGCCTCCTGATAAAGAATCTAAATTAATAGATGCCCCAGGCAAAAGAGTAGCAGTGCAAGCAGCCAATCAGTGGCGCATAGCTAATACACAAGCACACTTAGCAAGGTATGACAGAGCTCATTATGATGAGCTAGAGCAGCTGATCCAATATCTGCTTGATGAGCATAAAGCTAAAGCTCATGACCTCATCCAGGAAGGGAAGCTTATTTCCAGCACCTCCATTAGGTGTGCTCTTGATGCAGCAGACACTGTTTCTCGCGCAATTAACACCAGCGTCCTACTTAGATGCCATGCATGGCTAAGAGTATCAGGATTTAAACCGATGGTTCAAGCATCCATTTTAAATTTACCATTTAACAAGGAACCGCTATTTGGCCCTGCAGTTGACACTTCATTAGAAAAAATGAAGAAAGACACTGAGTTAGCCAAATCAATGGGAGCACTACAGACACCATCCAACCGTGGTTCCTTTCGCCGCTCCTTTTACAGGGGGGGGGGGGTTCAAAAACCATGCCTGCTGACGGGTCCTCTACCTCATATAGAGGCAGTAGTCAATCACCCTCTACCAGAGGTTATTTTCGAGGTGGATTTCGGGGAAACAATGGCAAAGGAAGAGGAAAAGGTAATACACCCCGTACTTCCCCAGCCACAAATAAACAGTGACTTGTCTCCCCTTCCCTCCAATCATTCAACACCTGTCTGGGGACGTCTTACTCAATTTCTCCCAGTCTGGAATACCATCACTTCAGACAAATGGGTTTTACAAATTATCCAATCTGGTTATTGCCTGGAGCTTACCAACAACCCTCCAAACATTCCACCACGAAAACACAAACTATCTCCAGAACATATACACCTAGTCAAACAAGAGGTTCAATCTCTTCTGGAAAAGGGGGCTATAGAGCTCGTCCCATTTCAATATCAAGGGACGGTGTATACTCTCTTTACTTTCTAATTCCCAAAATGGATGGTTCTCTCAGACCTATATTAGACCTTAGAGAATTAAACCTATACATACAGTCAGATCACTTCCATATGGTCACTCTCCAACAGGTGCTTCCTCTGTTACAACAAGGCGACTTTATGTCCACTCTGGACTTAAAGAACGCGTACTTCCATATTCCAATACATCCCGCTTATTGCAAATACCTCAGGTTTGTGGTAGCGAGACAACATTACCAATTCAAAGTGCTCCCATTCGGGGTCACCACTGCTCCCAGAGTATTCACCAAATGCCTGGCAGTAGTCGCTGCACATTTGCGAAGACAACAGGTTCATGTCTTCCCATAGTTAGACGACTGGCTCATCAAAGCCAGCACTCTCACAAAGTGCATACAGCACACTCAAATAACAGTACACCTACTGCACAACCTTGGATTCACAGTAAATTTGTCGAAGTTCCATCTTCAACCTTCCAGCACGCAAACGTACTTGGGGGGCCACTCTAGATACACAAAAAGCTCTAGCCTGTTCCAATCCAGCCAGGATCCACAATATTCAAGTACTCATTTCCAAATTTCAACCCAACCACTCATTACCAGCTCGGGTATTCATGCAGCTACTAGGAATGATGGCATCTTGCATCATGATAGTTTCGTATGCAAGACTTCAAATGCGTCCCCTTCAGGAATGTTTAGCACGTCAGTGGAATCAGTCTCAGGGTCGATTAACAGATCTAGTGTTGGTGGACGGCCGCACTCATCGCTCTCTGCAGTGGTGGAATCCACAGAACCTTTCCAAGGGGCGGCCTTTCATCGACCCAGTTCCACAACAGTGCTAACAGACTCATCACTCAATGGTTGGGGAGCTCATCTCCAAACACACACAATTCAGGGGTTGTTGAGTCGCAAAGAAAAACAACTCCACATAAACCATCTAGAGATGCTAGCAGTCTTTCTAGCACTCAAAGCCTTCCAAACTCACCATGTAGGCATAGCTGTCCTAATACGCACAGACAACATGACAGCCATGTATTACATACAGAAACGGGGGTGAGACACTCATCAACTGTCTCACCTTGCACAAGCCATTTGGAGATGGGCCATTCATCAAAAAATGTATCTCCTAGCTAGCGGAACACCTCCCAGGAGTAAACAATCAGATAGCAGATCTACTCGGCAGACAGAGACAGCAGATCCACGAGTGGGAACTTCACCCTCAAGTTCTCCTCCCGTTCTTTCAGATGTGGGGCTTCCCAGACATAGATGTGTTTGCCACACACGAAAACTCAAAATGCCCAAACTTCGCCTCCAGGTATCCGCACCCATTGTCCAAAGGCAATGCTCTATGGATGAACTGGTCAGGGATATTTGCTTACGCTTTTCCGCCTCTCCCACTCATTCCACTAGTGGTTCGGAAGCTCAGGCAAACATCCCTTACACTAATCCTGGTAGCTCCCACTTGGGCCCGTCAACCCTAGTTCACTACCCTGTTGGAACTCTCAGTAGCTCCTCATCAAAAACTACATCTCACATCCAGTCTCCTCAAGCCGAGCCATGGAGAGATAAGACATCCAGATCCCAAACCTCTCAACCTTGCGATCTGGCACCTGAAGTCAGAGTTTGGCTATCTGAATCTTCCACCAGACTATATGAATATCATTAAAGAGGCCAGAAGACCTACTACAAGAGCTTGCGTTGCAGCAAAATGGAAGCGGTTTGTTATTTAATGTAATAACCATATTGTGAGAAAGTGCCCTCTTTCTGCATGGTTGCCCCCACTTTTTGCTGAATTGCTGATGTGCTTTGACTGAGTGTGCCCAGGGCTCCTGCTAATCAGGTACCCAGGGCCTATGTTCTTTCCCTAAAACTGCATTAAGGCCTAAACCCAATTGGCATCTTTGCCACAGGTCCCCTGGTAAATGGTACCACAGGTACCTTAGCCTCTAATGACAGCAGCACTTGTTGTGCCACCCTTAGAGGTCCTGTACCATTACACTCACACACTGCCTTTGCTGGAGGAACGAGGCAGGTCAGGGGTCGCCGAATCTTGGGTTAGGATCGCCGGGGGGACCTCCTCGTGGTGTTTGCCCACTCGAGCTCGCGCCGTGGACGGCGTGTGCAGAGTGGGGCGGATCCTCGGTGTCTGGCCGGAACCAGAGGTTGCAGATGAACAAATCTGTTCACGGGAGACAGTCTTTGAGGTTGAAAGCAGGCAGTTCCTCCGGGGTTTTCGAGGTTGCTGGCTGCAGGATACACTGGGATTTCGCAGGAGCAGGTTCGAGGTGGAGACAGGCCGGTAGGGCTGGGGCCAAGTCAGTGGACGTCTTTCCTTTTGTTAGCTTCTGCACGGCTGTTCGGTCCTTCTTGTCTTGTAGTTTCTTCTTGTCTGAGGAAGCAAGGTTCAGGGGTGCCCCGCAACCCTAAATACTAGATACAGGTAGGTAAAAGGTAGGGACCAATGGGTACCTTCCCTGGGGTGGGTACACCCCCCCACTATGCCACCCTCCAGTGGGAGCGGGGTACGAGCCTGTCCCTGGTTGGCTGAGTCCTCCCCCCCCCCATCTGCAAGATGGCGGGGACAGGGTTGTGCTTCACCTCGCCTCCCCCACCTGAGGGGTGGAGTTGGTAGAGGTGGGCACACCTCTCTTCCTCACTTGTTTTTCCCGCTGGTTCTCCCGCCCAAAGTGGGGGTCAGAACTAGTGGGTACCAGTTGCTGAAAGCAGCAAGTGGCCTGGGGAAGCTCACAAAGGCGGCAAGCCTTTGTAGCTTCCCCTTCTTGAACCCTGCCCATCCTGGGGGAGGAGGCTTGGCACCTCGTCCCAGGATGTCCATTGTTTCAGGCCCCAGAGAGCAGCAGGCTCTCGACCCAGGGGTCCAGAAACATGTCTGGTGGTGGCAGCTGAAAGCAGCCACTCAGCCTGGACACTAGTGGTAGGTTAGTTTTCAGGGGGCATCTCTAAGATGCCCTCTGTCGTGCATTTTACATTAAATCCCACACTGGCATCAGTGTGGGTTTAATGTGCTGAGAAGTTTGATACCAAACTTCCCAGTTTTCAGTGTAGCCATTATGGTGTGATGGAGTTCGTAATGACAAACTCCCAGCACCATATACTCTTAATGGCAGCACTGCACTTACAATGTCTAAGAATGGACTTAGACACTGAAGGAGTACAGGGCTCATGCACCTGTACCCTCACCACTGGTATAGTGCACCCTGCTAGAGGGGTGACTGATCTAGGCCAGGGCAGTGGTTTGTGGGCATGGCACACAGAGATGTGTGCCATGTCGACTCTTCACTTTGTTCTGTACCAAGACACGCAGCCTGCAAAGGCAGTGTGTGAGTGTTAGGGTACAGGACCTCTAAGGGTGGCACAATAAGTGATGCAGCCCTTGGAGGCCTTCTCTGGTCACAGTTCCCTGGGTACCTGTGGTACCATTTACCAGGGGCTGACCTGTGGCTAGAGATGCCAATTGGGTTTAGGCTTCAATGCAGTTTTAGGGAAGGAACATAGGCCCTGGGTACCTGATTAGCAGGAGCCCAGGGCACACTCAGTCAAAGAACATCAGCAATTCAGCAAAAAGTGGGGGCATACCATGCAGAAAGAGGGCACTTTCTCACAGACACCTGTGAGGCCTATAGTTCTTTTCAGTCTAAAAAGACACTTCGAGATCGAAGGGCTAGACGACAAGAGATGCAGCGCAAGCAAATAGACGATGTCCCCGAAATCTTCAGTCGGCAAGAGGAGGAGGAAGAGGCTTCAGCGGCACAAGAAGAAAACCTTTCCATACATGACTCCTCTTCCGAGTCTCAATCAGAAGAGGACTCAGCCACTCTTCAGCCAGCCCAAAAACAACGTACCGGGAGTACTTCTACCCCTGAACCTAAATCCAAATCCTCAGCCTCCACTGAGAAAACAGGACATGGGCCGCCACTGCACACAAGCCATGGCGTGCACCGAAAACATGACTTGGAACCCACGGCCTCTGGCTCGGCTCCAAAAGTTTGGCCTACAGCAGGGTCCTCTCTAACCCTTCCATCTGAGACCAAAGCATCTCACTCTTCGGTCTCAGCAGCGAAAAAAATACTTGTTCTTTCGGAATCGAACCTTCCTCCAGTAAAGACCAAGCTTCCTCCACCAAAATGCCTTGTTTTCGGTCCGAAATCTCCATTGGAGCCAATCCTCGAGCAATTTAACCAAAAGCTCGATCCAAAACAGAAAACACTTCATTCAACCTGGATCAAAGAAAATTATGGTACAGCCACCAAAACAACAAACTCATAAGAAGCAGTTGAGTTTTGAGGAGGCTTTGGACGTTCATGTTCAACCCCTAAAGAAAAAAGAAAAGGATGCTGCAACTAGTCCATTGCACATTCCCATTCCTTCTTCACCTGTACCACAATCAACACCTCCTCCACCTAACCCACCACCTCACTCACCACAATTGTCTGAGGCTGGTACTATGTCTCCTCAGTCAACAATAGATGAGGATCAAGACATCCCAGATGACACATAACCAGGGGATCCTTGGGAGGATTATAATATTGATCCTCATGTGGACACTAATCCTGACTTATACCCTAGCCATCCATCACCACCTGATGATGCATCTGCTTATCAGGATCTCATAGCCACAGTAACCACTTTCCATCAGGTACCTTTATATAATGACTCAATAGAAGAGGATTTCCTCTTTGAAACTTTATCTAATACACAAAGAGGGGCACAATACTTTCCACTTCTAAAGGGTAAGACACTTCATGCAGATGAAATTTTCAAACAACCAGTCAAAGCAAGAATAACTACTCCTCGCAATGATAAAAAATACAAACCACCACCCTCAGACCCCATTTTTATTAGAGGTCAGTTAACTCCTGACTCTTTAGTAGTATCCAGTGCTGGGAAAAGGGCTAACTTTCAAACAACTGGAGAAGCACCACGACCAGAAAAAGAATCCAAACTTATGGATGCCTCTGGTAAAAGAGTTGCAGGACAAGCAGCTAATCATTGGCGTATAGCTAATAGCCAAGCATTACTAGCAAGGGTACGACAGGGCCCACTGGGATGAAATGGAGGGCCTGCTCCAACATCTCCCAGAGAAGTACAGAAAAAGAGGTCAAGAGATTAACGAAGGCAAACTTCCCATCAACAACTCTACTAAATGTGCATTAGATGCAGCTGACACTGCTGCTAGGAGTATAAATACTAGTGTCTAATAAGACATGCATGGTTAAGGGTGTCAGGTTTCAAGCCTGAGGTACAACAGACCATATATACCTCCCATTTGACAAACATCTCTTTGGGCCCCCGGTGGACACAGTCTTCGAAAAAATGAAAAAGGACACAAAGGTAGCAAAATCCATGGGAGCTCTACAAATAAGCACCTATAGAGAGGTTCCTTTCGCAGGCCCAGTTTTAAACAAGGGGCAAGGACAGCTTCCACAGATAACTCTGGTTCACAAAATAAAACTCAAGGACAAACCTCAACAACTAAAACCTTCTACAGAGGTTGTTACAGAAGTAACAATTTTAAAGGTAGAGGAAACAATACACACTCCTCAAATGCCAATGATAAACAGTGACTCCTTTACCTTTCCCCCACATCACCAAACACTAGTTGGGGGGTCGTCTTCAACAATTTCTCCAAAACTTGAAGTCAATAACAGACTGATGGGTGTTGTACATTATCCAACATGGTTATTGTCTTGAACTCATAACTCCTCCAAATATTCCTCCTCACAAACTAACAATGCAATACCAAATCCTTCTGCAACAAGAAATAACCGCTCTGTTGCAAAAAGGAGCAATAGAACCAGTTCACCACAATTTCACGGGACAGGAGTGTATTCACTATACTTCCTTACTCCCAAAAAAGATGGATCTCTCAGGCCCATTCTAGATCTCAGACCACTAAATCATTACATTATATCAGAACATTTCCATATGGTCACTCTTCAAGAGATCATTCCTTTATTACAAAAAGAAACTTCAAGGCAACCTAAGATCTAAAGGACGCTTATTTTCATATACCAATTCATCCTACACACAGAAAATACATCAGATTTCTATTTCAGGGAAACCATTATCAGTTCAAAGTTCTTCCCTTTAGAATCACTATAGCACCAAGAGTATTCACACCGTGCTTAGCAGTTGTGGCAGCACATCTGTGCAGGGAAAACATTCATGTCTGCCCTTATCTAGACGACTGGCTAATCAAAACAAATACATTCATACTTTGTAAACAAAACACCCAAAAGACCCTAGATTTACTACATCAATTAGGGTTCACTGTCAATTTACAAAAATCTCATCTACAGCAGGCCAGCTACTACTCAAGAGTTTCTAGGGGCCACGCTCAACACAAATCTAGCGTTAGCATCCCCAGACAGAATACTCAATATAATAACGTTAATAAAACAATTTCAAACAGGAACTCGCGCTCCAGCCAAAATATTTTTCAGACTTTTGGGCATGATGGCATCTTGTATTTTCATAGTCCCACATGCCAGACTCAACATGGGACCTCTACAACAATGTCTCTCCCAGCAATGGACTCAGTCACTGGGTCAACTTCACGATCTAGTGTTGGTAAACAGCCACACATTCCACTCTCTGCAATTGTGGAATCCACAAAATCTATCCAAAGGACGATCGTTTCAAGACCCAGTTCCACAAATAACTCTAACAGATGCATCTCTAACAGGATGGGGAGCACATCTCCACACGCGGAGTCATCACCATCGGTCTTCGGGATCCAAGTCTTCGCACTCTGGGTCAGGTAAGGCGAAGCACAAGAAGTCGAAGAAACGCCATCGTTCTCCGACTTCCCCTCGCCGGTCGCGTGACGTGGCTGAGGGTGCGGGTGGTGCCTCCCCCGCGGCTCCAGCGGTGCCTATGCAGTCGCTGCCGGACTACCCGCCCTTTCCTGGTTCGTCAGCCCAAATACAGGAATTCCTGTAGGCCATGGCTCGTCTCTTTTGGCCGTCTGGTCCCGCCGGTGCGCCTTCGGGCCCCGCGGTCCCGACTGAGGGTCCTCGCCTTTCATCCCCGGCGTCGCTGTCGGCTTCGGCGCCGCAGGACCCCCCTTGGATCCAGGCCTGGATCCCGGTCGACGCCGGTTGACCTTATAACACCTCCACCGACCCCACCGGCACCACTTTTGACGTCTCCCGCTCCTCGGGACGACGTCAACCCCGGTTTCAGCCCTGAAGTGGACGCGGCGTCGAGCCGGCGTCGATCGATGCCGTTCTCGACGTTGCTCGGGGATTTCTAGCCCCATGTCCATGCTCCTTATTTTACACCTGTTGAACAGCCTGAGGAGCCAGGGCAGGACTGGGAGGGGTCTGAGAACCCTCTCGCAGCTGCTTGCGAGTCTGAACAGGACTGAGCTGAGGAGTTGGGGGGGGTGCCAGTGGTCTGGATACCTCACCAGACCTTGGCATGCTGTCTCCTCCTAACGTGGCTACGGAGGAGGGTGCTAGTTATGCTGTGGTGTTGCGTAGGGCGGCCGAGGCCCTACACCTCGAGCTTCCTACGGTGGCCGTCCGGACTAACCTCCTGACAGAGGGGCTTCAGCCAGCAGCTACTTCTGCGGAGCCGCTGCTTCCCTTTAATGAAGCCCTTTCTGGCGTTCTTTTGGGCACTTGGTCCAGGCCCACCACAGGGGCTCCTGTGGATAGGAACGTGGCCCGACGCCATCGCCCAGCTCCGGGTAACCCCCTTTTCCTCTCCCAACATCCCACCCCCGAGAGCTTGGTTGTCCAAGCTTCTGCTTCCCCCTACCGCCGTCCCTTCCGCACCACCGGATAGGGAATCCAAGAAACTGGATCAGTTTGGAAAGAACATTTTTTCTTCCACCAGTTCTGCGCTGCGGTCCGTGAACACCGCATGCCTCTTGGGCCGTTATTCCCACTCTCTGTGGGATACGGTGATGGACGTGCTGCCCCACTGTCCGGAGGAGGCCCGGTCAGCTCTCTCCCAGGCTGTTGCAGAGTGGAGAGACGGAGCTAAGTTCATGATTCGTTGTGGCCTAGACACCGCCGACTCACTGGGCAGATCGATTGCAACGACGGTGGCGGTTCGCCGCCACGCCTGGTTGAGGACCACTGGATTTTCGGGGATGTCCAAAACACACTTATGGACATGCCCTTTGATGGCCGTCGCCTCTTCGGCGACAAAGCAGACAGCGCGTTGGAGCGGTTTAAGGACTCACGGGCTACGGCCAAGTCCTTGGGACTCTCTGCAGTCCGGCCTCCTCCGCCTTCTGCTTTTCGCTCCTTTCGTGGTACCGGAAGGGGCGCCCCGCAGCGTTCGCAACAGAGCCACAGGCCTGCGCAGCAAGCATCCCAGTGCGGACGCGGGTTCCGCCGTGGCGGACCAAGGGGCCAGCGGGCGGGTCAGTCCACCACGACCCCGGCCACCACTGCCTCCAAACCTTCCTAGTCCGAACTTTCAGGCCCATCAAACGCCAGTGGGCGGCAGGCTTCGCCATCACCTCCCCCACTGGCGCACCATCACTTCGGACAGGTGGGTTTTAGAGATGGTCCGGAGGGGCTACTCCCTCTCCTTCGAGACTACCCCTCCAGCCATGCCACCTCAGTACCACCCCATGTCGGGGGATCACTTGGTGCTTCTTCAGCAGGAAGTTGCGGCCCTCGTGGCCAAGGGGGCCATCGAGCGCGTTCCGATGCCAGAAGTAGGTCCTGGTTGCTATTCCCACTACTTTCTGGTGCCCAAGAAGGACAAGGGCCTGCGTCCTATCTTAGACCTCCGGAACGTCAATCGCTTCCTCCGCAAAGAGAAGTTCAAGATGCTCACTCTAGCTCAGGTCTTGTCTGCTCTCGATCCACAAGACTGGATGGTAGCGCTGGACTTGCAGGATGCCTATTTCCATATCCTCGTCCTGCCAGCCCACCGGCGTTACCTGCGGTTCTCGGTAGGCCACGAGCACTTTCAGTTCACCGTGTTCCCCTTTGGCCTTACCAGCACCCCTTGGGTGTTCACAAAGGTGATGGCGGTGGTCGCAGCTCATCTGCGCAGATCAGGGGTTTGTCTTCCCCTATCTCGACGACTGGTTGTTGAAGGCGGGCTCGCCCCAGACAGTCGTCTCCCACCTCCAGACTACGGCCGACCTCCTGCACTTGCTGGGGTTCTCCATCAACGTGCCCAAGTCGCACCGGGTTCCCTCTCAGAAGCTCCACTTTATCGTAGCGGTTCTGGACATGGCGCAGTTTCGGGTCTATCCTCCCGAACAGCGAGTCCGGGATATTCGGGCTCTGATTCCCATCTTTCAACCCTTGTCCCGGGTTTCGGTCAGAGTGACTCTGAGGCTGCTGGGCCTCATGGCCTCCTACATCCTGCTGATCAATCATGCCAGATGGCATATGCGGGCTCTGCAGTGGGACCTGAAGTTCCAGTGGGCGCAGCATCAGGGGAACCTGTCCGATCACGTCCAGATCTCGGAGGGCACTGCACAACAGTTGCAGTGGTGGCTCACGAACCGGCATTGGGTCAACGGCAGATCCCTCTCCCTTCCCCAACCGGAGTTTACAGTGGTGACGGATGCGTCCCTCTTGGGATGGGGCGGCCACATGGGAGAGGCGGAGATCAGAGGCCTCTGGTCTCCGGCGGAGTCAAAGCTCCATATCAACCATCTGGAGCTTCGGGCGATACGGCTTGCACTGAAGGCATTCCTTCCCTCTGTCAAGGGGAGAGTAGTGCAGGTGTTCACAAACAACACCACCGCCATGTGGTACTGCAACAAGCCAGGCGGGGTGGGGTCGTGGACCCTCTGTCAGGAGGCTCTGCGTCTCTGGACATGGCTGGAACATCAGGGCATGTCCCTGGTGGTTCAACACCTGGCAGGTTCTCTGAACGCCAGGGCAGACGAACTCAGCCGCAGGTGCATGCTGGATCACGAATGGCGTCTCTACTCGGAGGTGGTGCAAGGTCTCTTTCAGCAGTGAGGAGAGCCTTGGTTAGATCTATTCGCCACCGAAGAGAACGCGCAATGTCATCAGTTCTGCGCGTTGGAATTTCCAAAGCGGCACTCGCTCTGCAACGCTTTTCGTTGCGAGTGGAGTTGCGGTCTATTGTACGCCTTTCCGCCTATACCACTTCTGCCCAGAGTGCTGAAGAAGATCAGGCGTGACCGGGAACAAGTCATCCTTGTGGCCCCGGACTCGGCTCGAAGAGTATGGTATCCCGAGCTACTCAGTATGAGCATCGATCCCCCAATCAGACTGCCTCTTCGGGAGGATCTTCTGTCGCAGCAGCAGGGGACGGTCCTCCACCGGAACCTGTCCAGCCTCCACCTCTTTGCGTGGAGATTGAGCGGCGGCAGTTGATTCCTTTCGACTTGCCTCCTGAAGTTTGTGATGTCATTCTGGCAGCCAGGCGTCCCTCTACTAAAGTGGTATACGCCTGCAGGTGGAACAAGTTTGTGGCATGGTGCACAGCAAAGGCTGTGGATCCCCTTTCTGCCCCTCTTTCTGAAGTTCTATTGTTCCTTCTTTCTTTGGCCCACAGGGCTCTACTCTGGGCACTGTCAAGGGCTACCTTTCTGCTATTTCGGCCTTTCTCAGGCTCCCTGATCAGCCCTCTCTTTTCAAGTCCCCTGTTGTAAATGGATTTCTCAAAGGCATTACACACCTTTTTCCTCCTATTCCTTTCGTGATGCCTCAGTGGGACTTGAATTTGGTTATTACATACTTGATGTGTGCTCCCTTTGAGCCACTTCATAACTGTCCTCTTCGTCTCTTGACCTTGAAGACTGCTTTCCTGGTGGCCATCACCTCCGCTAGGCGAGTGAGTGAGCTCCAGGCTCTTTCTTGTAAGCCTCCTTTCCTATCAGTCCATCCGGACAAGGTTGTGCTCAGGCCCCGTCCTTCCTTTTTGCCAAAAGTGGTTACGGCCTTTCACATTGGGCAGACTATTACCTTGCCCACCTTCTTTCAGCCTCCTTCCAGAAAGGAAGAGAGGCTCCACCGTCTGGACCCAAAACGTGCGCTCTCCTTTTATCTCAACCACACACAGCAGTTCCGGGTGGATGACCAGCTCTTTGTTGGCTACGTTGGCACCAAGAAAGGTCGGGCGGTACACAAGAGAACTATCTCCCGCTGGGTTGTCTTGTGTATCAAAGCCTGTTACTCTTTGGCTAAAAAAGAACCTCCGGTGGGGCTGCGTGCTCATTCCACCAGAGCTACTGCAGCCACTACTGCATTGGGACGTGGTGTCCCCCTGCAAGACATCTGTCAGGCAGCCACGTGGGCCTCGCTGCACACGTTTACCAAGCATTATTGCCTCGACAGCCAAGTCCGGAGAGACGGCTTTTTTGGCCGTTCTGTTCTCCGTGACTTTCTGGTGTGATCTTGGTTCGCAGACCCACCACCGGGGTTGGTATTGCTGGGGTATCTATTCTAAGGTAAGGAATCTATCACTATGTGTTTCTTTCAGATGAACAAGTTACTTACCTTCGGTAACGATATATCTGTAAGAAACATTAGTAGTGATAGATTCCTTACCACCCCACCCTTCCTCCCCGTTTTGCGAACTGATTTCTAGGCTTAAGGTCATCCCTTTCAGGGCCCTAGTTTCAATGCACCAGTGGTCAGTATCTTGCATGGCTCTGCGTTCCTGGCGCGGAAAGTCGTGTACAGAACTGACGTCAGCGCGCATGGGCGGCGTCTAAGTAGCGCCCGCGACGTCCTCGGCGACCACGACGCCAACGACGGACGTGGAGCCCAAGACGCCACCTACCGACGCGCAGGGGAACTGCTGACGAAAACTTTCCGGATCCAGTCTGACGCCTGGGGATATTCTAAGGTAAGGAATCTATCACTACTAATGTTTCTTACAGATATATTGTTACCAAAGGTAAGTAACTTGTTCTTCAGGGACTATGGGATTCCAAACACAATCTCCATATCAATCACCTAGAGCTGCAAGCTGTTCATCTAGCGATCAAAGCCTTCCTAATTCACCTACAACATAAAGTTGTCTTTATTCAAACAGAGAATATGACAACAATGTATTATTTACAAAAACAGGGGGGGACACTCTCTCCAATTATCACACTTAGCTCAGAAAATATGGAAGTTAGCAATACACTACAACATTCATCTATTAGCAGAACATGTCCCAGGAACAAGAAATCAGATTGCGGACTTTCTGAGCAGATCACAACAAGAAGTCCACGAATGGGAAATTCACCCCAATGTTCTTAAGCCATACTTTCCCAAATGAGGATTCCCAGAGATAGACCTGTTTGCAACAAAAGAAAACGTGAAATTCCCTCACTTCGCAAGCAGATAGCCCAACGGCAATGCTCTGTGGATGAACTGGTCAGGGATATTTGCATACACTTTTCCACCTTTCCCACTGCTTCCATTAGTGGTCCGGAAACTCAGGCAAACATCGCTCACCATGATACTAATAGCTTCCACATGGACTAGACAACCATGGTACTCAACACTCATGGAACTATCTCTAGTCCCACACGAGAAGCTTCACCTCAACCCGGATCTTCTCACGCAGAACGATGGAACATTAACACATCCCAATCCCAAAGAAATTAATCTTGTAATTTGTACATTTACCTCAAGACGGTCTGGACATTCTTAAAGAAACTCGTAAACCAACTATATGGCAATGTTATGCAGCAAAATGGAAACATTTTGTTATATTCTATCATAAACAAAACAATAATCCTCTTCAAGCAAAGGTACAAACACTTATTTTATACCTATTGCATTAATAAACTGCCGGATTAGCATATACTTCTATAAGATTACATCTTGCAGCTGTTGCCGCATATATCCAGAATAGACAACACATATCCGTGTTTAAAATTCCTGTTATAAAAGCTTTTATGGAGGGATTTAAAACAATAATTCCCCCTAGACTTCCACCTGCCCCAGCATGGAATGTAAACATTATCCTAACAAGACTAATGGGGCCTCCTTTTGAACCATTACATTCTTGTCAGCTGCAATATCTTTCATGGAAACTTGCTTTCTTAATTGCTATTACTTCTCTTAGAAGAGTCAGTGAAATTCAGGCATTAACCCTGGAAGAGCCTTTCGTTCAACTACACAAAGATAGGGTAGTGCTTAGAACTAACCCTAAATTTTTACCAAAAGTAATTTCCAGTTTTCATATTAATCAATCCATTGATTTACCTGTGTTTTTCCCACAACCTGACACAGTTACACAAATGGCATTATAAACTTTAGATGTAACAAGCATTGGCATAGCCAATAGGTCTCGCCTTTGGGACCTTATAAGTGTTTAGCCATGCAACACTTGATGTTGTTGCACCAAGGATATTGTACTGGATAACTAAACCCTTATAAGGTCCCAAAGGGGAGACCTTTTGGCTATGCCAATGCTTGTTTTTTTTTTTTAAAGGACAAGCAGTGCTATCAGGCTCCGGGTGCCACTTAGTCCACCGCATCCCACGTAGACGCTGCAGCCATCTTTGAATGGTTTTAAAGCCAATTCAAAAGCGGTCGCCAGTGTATGTGAATCCCTATCTCAACTGTGAGACTGTTTTCCTGCTTCCCAAATCTATTAAATACAAATTATGTAAAAAGAACATCCCTTTCTGAGCTGCACGGCTCATCCTACCCACGTTTCACGTGCAGATTTGAAATACTGATGGTTTGGGCTTCCCGGAATTCAACTGGTTGAGGTGTGGGGAGGTGTGGGGAGGTGTGGGGAGAGGTGTTGAGAGGTGGGGAGAGGGGGGGAGAGGGGTTGTGAATCACTGTTTATGTGAATCAGGTGTGGTAACTTCTGTACTTAATTTTTACTGAAAGGTATATTGATTAAAGGGGTAAAAGAAAGAATAAAAGCGTGAACGGAAGAGCAAAAAAAGTGCAAGATAACGAGAAGCCACACAGAGATCCCGGACTGACAGTAACTTTCATCATTTGGATCCCAAATTATTCCCTTTTGAAAGTCAAGCTGATAACGGGATGTGTCTTGCAGACCAGAACAAAAGGCAGCAGGCGACCAGGCGGTAGCAAGAGCTGCGCGCGCGAGAGAGCGGGGGAGCAGGAGGTGAGCCCGGGAGTGGCGCGCGCACGCAGTCTGCTCATTTTCAAGCACTGCACTCGTGCTTGTGGCGCGCCCCTGCTCGCTCCCGCAAGGTGGATGCCGCCACAAGCACGAGTGTGTGCTTGAAAATGAGCAGAGCGACGGCTAAAGGCCCTCCTATTCAGCGCATGCGCGCTGCGTAGGCGAGACCTAAAAAGGGCATTAATGTATTAAATTGACAGGACTAAATCATTGAGGAAAACTTAACAATTGTTTGTTGCCTTTGCACCTCCTCTTTTAGGGAAAGCAATTTCTAAATTGGGCATTTCAAGATGGATAGTTAAATGCATAGAGACACGCTATGCAAAGGATAAACCACTTTTACCTGTTACATCAAAAGCACACTCCACTGGGGAAATTGGACCTTCTATGGCTTTTTTTAGGAAACATTCCTATTGCTGACATTTGCAAAGCAGCAACATAGTCTGCTCCACACACCATTACAAAACATTATTGTGTGGATGTATTTTCACACCAACAAGCCAATGTTGGTCAGGCATTACTTAAGACTCTTTTTCAAACAACTGCAACCCCCCACAAGTTAACCACTATCTAAGGAGAGGGACTGTTTTACAGTCTATGCAAAGCATGTGTATCTACAGTATACATGCCTCGAACGGATTGTTACTTACCCTGTAAGCATCTGTTCTTGCCATGTAGTGCTGTAGATTCACATGCGCCATCCCTTTATCTCATGCCAACGCACGGCCATCTCAATGCCTGCATACACAGCATTCTTTACATTCTCACCCACCCACAGCAAAACAGTCTGAAGATAGCGTTCATGACCATGCACAGTATTCCCAAGAGGAGGAGTGTAGGAAGCTGGGTTTCTGTTGCATTAACCTCCTCCCCCCACACCCACTTTTTGCCAGACTACTGATGCACTTTGACTTGATGTGCCCTGGGTCCCTGCCAATCATGTCGCCCGGGATTGTGTTCTTTCCAAAAACTGTACATTGTACCCCAAATTGGCACCTCTCTGGCCACATGTCAGTCCCTTGTAAAAGGTACCAAGGGCACTGTGGCCAGGGAAGGTCTCTAAGGGCCGCAGCACTTATTGTGCCACCCTTATAGGCCCTGTACCTTTACAGACACACACTGCCATTGCAGGCTGCGTTTTTTGGTGCAGAACAAATTGAGGAGTCGACATTGCACACATCCCTGTGTGTCATGCCTACAACCCACTGCCCTGGCATAGGTCAGCCACGCCTCTAGCTGGGTACACTGTACCAGTGGTGAGGGTACAGGTGCATGAGCCCTGTGCCCCTACAGTGTCTAGACCAATTCTTAAGACGTAAGTGCAGTAATGCCATTAAGAGTATATGGTGCTTGGAGTTTGTCATTATGAACTCCACAGCACCATTATGGCTTTACTGAAAACTGGGAAGTTTTGTATCAAACTTCTCAGCACATTAAACCCACACTGATGCCAGTGTGGTATTTAATGAAAAATGCACTCAGAGGGCATCTTAGAGATGCCCCCCTGGAAAACGACCAGCCTCTGGTGGGTTCCCTGACTGGTACACACGAGCCTGCCACCAAGAGACATGTTTCCGGACCCCTCGGGTGGGAGCCTTTGCTCCCTGAGCCCAGAAACAGTCACACCTCACCCAGGCCAGGAAGAGCCATCTGTGGCAGGGGAGCTTCAAAGGCCTAGCCGCAATTGTAATGCGACCTTCAGCCTCTCCTGCTGTCGGTAGCAGGCCCCCTTCCTGTCTCCCCTCCTTTTCGGCGAGAAGACAGGCGGGAAAAATTGGACTAGCCCAGAAGGTGTGCCCACCTCTGCCAACCCAAGGTGAAGCCCACTCTTCAGTGCACGCCATCTTGCAGATGGCAGGCACTCTCCAATCAGGGTTAGGGATTGTGCCCACTTCCCCACATGGGGTGAGCACACCAAGGGTGTAGTCTCCCTAAGGTAAGTAGCCCAATGGCTACTGACATCGAGACCCCTAAAACGCCCCCTAAATACAGTATTTAGGGTGCAGCCCTGAACCAAGAAGACAGATTCACGTAACCTACGAAGAAGGACGAAAAAAGACGCCCAGCAGAGGAGACTGCAGAGAAGAACAGACTTGGCCCCAGCCCTACCGCCCCGTCTGCAGTTTACAGAGATTCTGCTCTAAAAGTCACCTTGACCTGCATCCAGCGACCTCCAGAACCACTGGGAGGACTGACTGCCTTCAACAAAGACCGGATCACCTGTGAACAGCAGCTCTGTTCAAGTAACTAAAAAGCAATTCTGAACTGTTGACTTACCTGTAATTCAACCAACTGCATTTGAACCTGCATTCAACTGTAAAACACTGCATAAGATTTTGCAAAGCATTTATTTCACTTACCTGCACTTGGCTTGGTTCTAGAAATAAAATAACTAAATATTTTGATACAAACAAATTGGTCTGAGTTCAGTCTTTGAGAGTGTGACATCATTTCTTGCCTGAGTTTGTACAATAAATGCTTAACACTACCCTCTGATAAAACCTTAATGCTCGCCCACACTACCACAAATAGAGAGTACAGTGCTATCTACTTTTACCTCTGCCTACCTTTGGGGTTCCACTGGACTCTGTGCACACTATACCTCATTTTGGTATAGTATATACAGAGCCAGCTTCCTACAAGGAGTCACACAACCTTGTGACTCGAAGTAAACTTCTTGGAACAAAAACTTGTGATCATCCGAGCCCATCACTAGA
Source organism: Calotriton arnoldi (assembly GCA_963921515.1). Taxonomy (NCBI): domain Eukaryota; kingdom Metazoa; phylum Chordata; class Amphibia; order Caudata; family Salamandridae; genus Calotriton; species Calotriton arnoldi. The sequence goes on along the minus strand of CAWUFW010002036.1, from coordinate 1,360,735 downwards.
TGGCAGACTTAAGCAAAGCATGTGAATCTACACCACTACGTGCCAAGAACAGATGCTTACAGGGTAAATAACATAATCCTTTCTTAAATTTCTTAACAACTACTGAACGGATTTGCACCACATAACAAAAAGTGCAATCTGCGGACCAAAAACAAGCTTTCTGCCAAATTTTGTGTAATTCCGTCCAGCAGTTTGGGCTGTAGTCATGTTAAAAGGTCCTATGGGGATTAGCATGGGAAAACACACTTTTTTTTTAACACCCCTTTTTCTCGGCCCCAGCTTGACGGCTCACCCCGAAACTTTCTGTGCGCTACAATAATTAGTGGCACTCTTTTTTGGGAAGATTCGACACAGTGGCAAAGTTATAGGCAAGTCAAAAAAACACTTTTCCTATGGAAACATGGTCCTAACTATAACTACCTACTGGCAACCGCCAGTAGGATATGTATGTATGTGTGTGTGTGTATATATATATATGTGTGTGTGTATATATATATATATATATATATATATATATAACATTTTGGTGGTATAGATATACAGATAGAGAGATATACAGATAAACATCTATATAGATAGATATAGTTTCCCCAGGGAAATAACGGGCACTCACAGGCACGTAAAACATCACCCAGTCTCTTTAATTCTGCAAACGTGTCTGTGTGACTGCCTTTTTCAATGCTTCCAATCAATGAGATGTACATGAAGCGTTACCATTGCTTTTTAAAGGTATCACAATGGCGTCCCCATAGGTGGGTTACATGTGGACTTAGAGAGGACTACACAATCACGGTACATCACGCAGTCATTGAATGATGTACCATGATTGTGCAGTCCTCTCTATGTCCACATGGACGACGTCGTTAGTCGCTCAACACCCTCTATCGACTCGCTGTAAAAAAAAAAACAACAAAAAACGGATCCAGTCTGGCACCTGGTAAGAATTCAAAGTTAAGGAATCTGCGGGTAGACCTGTCTCTACCAGATAAGGCGTTACGGAAGATAAGTAACTTATTCGACAATCCCATTCATCAGGTGCATCACCACTTCCTGCTCTGTGGTAAGAGGACAACACTACCAATTCTGCCATTTGGCCAAGAGTGTTCACCAAGTGTTTAGTGGTGTGGCAGTGCACCTGCGCCGTGCACACGTTCCCTTACCTCAGCAATTAGATGATAAAGAGCAGCAGGTGTGAAGAATGCCCTAATACACACTAAAGCAGCAGTGTCCTTGTTGCACAAGCTAGAGTTCACAGTAAATTCCCAAAAAAAGTGCATCTCTGGCCTCTGCTGATGTAACTTTCTCTGAGGTCTTTGTTAAAAACAATGACGGGGAAAGCCTTCCCAAACCAAGGAAGCGTAATGGCATTTCAAAGGCCGCTACCTCTTTTTCAGACTGTCTATTGTTGGTAAGGACAATAATGAAACTGTTTGGAACGGTGGCATCATATAGAGCGATTGTACCTTACGCAAGATTACTATTGTGACTGTGCTTAGCATGGAATTGGTCACAAATGGAGGGTCAGTGGGAAGATCTAGTGTTAGTAGGCCTCACAGTTCAGCAAAGCCTCAAATGCTGGAGCACAGATAATATTATAAGGCCAGCCATTCTTGAACCCTCAGCCATAGGTGGCGATAACAGATGCTTCACTTGTGGATTGGGCACACCTCAACCACTTTGATTCTTCAGGGTACCCGACTCGAGAGCATCAGAGATGCCACATCTACTACCTGGAGCTGACAGTGATTCAGTTAGCGCTCTGAGCATTTCATATGCTCATTGGAGGGAAAATATTCCTAGTAAGGATAAACACAACTGCAATATATTATGTCCTACAACCGGGAGGGACACACACTCCTCAACTGTCAGTGCTTGACTAAAGCATCTGGCATTGGACTATTCCCAGTCACACCCAGCTTGTAGCGTAGCTTCTGCCCAAGCAACAACTCTGTGGACCTGCATGACTCATAAACAAGTCCACAAGTAGGAAATGAACCCCCAAGTACTCATAGGTACTTTCAGAAATGAGGCATTCCACAAACTGTCCAAACTTTGCCTTCATTTTCCACACCCACAGTCCATGTGCAATGCACTATGGATGAACTGGCCAGTGATCTTTGCCTGCACCTTTCTTCTGCTACCTCTGAACCCATACATAATCAAGAGGATGAGGCAAACGTCCATGATGCTCATTCTGGTTGTACCAGCCTGGGTGAGGCAACCATGGTACTTCCTGGTAGAGATGTCAACCCATCACCACGAAGAACTATGAACCAGATCAGATTTATTGGCTCAGCATCAGGGACAACTCCGACATCTAGACCTTCAGCAAATGAACCTAGGGATCTGGCACCCACGAGCATGTACGCGTGCTTTGCTGCAAAATGGACTACGTTTGTCCATTACTGCCTAACAAAATAAATGCAACCTTGGAAAGTAGTTTTTCTAGTTCTAGGAGAGTCACTTCTGATGGTCGGTGAGGTGCATGCCCTCACGGTAGAAGATCTTTTCATACAAGTTTACCAAGATAGGGTTGTCTTCAGGACACGTCTGAAGTTTTATCGTAAGGAAGAGCCCCATCTCATTTTAAACCATTCAGTTGCCTATTTTCTTTCCACACCCTCAATCTAGAGCACAGGGGGCCTTACGTACATTAGATGTCGAGGGAATTAATGTATTGCATTAATATTTCAAAATCCATCCAATAGACCAAACAACTGTTTGTGGCCTTCCCAAAGCCTCAAATAGAAAATACCATTTCAGGAGGCGACATTGCTAAATGAATAGTTAAATGCATGCCAACATGTTATGGTAAGGCAAAATTCTCTCTCCATCTTGCCCCAAAAGCGCATTCCACTTGGAAAAAGAGAGCAACCATGGCCTTCCTAGGAACCATCCTACATAGCAAACATATGTAAAGTTGCTGTTTTGTCAACATCACACACGTTTATGAAGCACTACTGTCCGGCCATTGACACCCATCAGGAGGTTTTGGATGGCCAAACTGTGTTACAAACACTATTCCAGACATCAGCATCTTCTGCTTGCTAGCCACCGATTATGGGAGAACATTGCTTTTCAGTCAATGCAGAGCATGTGTACCTAAAGCAATGCATGCTACGAACTGAAAATATTACTTAACCTGTAACCATCCGTTTGTAGCTTGTGGTGTAAATTCACACTGGCCCACCTGCATCCCCGGATACAAATTGTGATCCCACATGTCTTAAAACATATACTCGCAATGCACCATGCAAATTCTTAGTTCTTCTGCTTCGCTTCACTTCACTTGCATTACTCACCTGCTCTGGGAAACGTTATCTGAGGTGTATTCTTTGTCCTGGTGCATTGCGGGCTAATGGAGAATTTACCAGATATCTCAATCCCGAAGACCTCTTCGAATAAAAAACAACTTGAAACATCTGCACCCAACATCAGATGGCAGGGGTATGGCATTTGAATTTATAGCACAACCTATAGGGTTTGTAACATTTTCCTTGTCTATTATAGAAGCAAGTATAGTGTCAAAAATCAGACTCCAAGAGCAGATTCTGCACCATGTTAAAATGTTGTTTTTCCATGCTACTATATTTGATTACCTATAGTGTGACCATTAATTCCAAGTTCCTAACGTTCAAGTCTGTAAAAATAAATAGCCTTGGGTTATTGATTTCATGTCAAATTAGCCTGTTCATTTTACTCTGCTCATTCTTTAATTTTGCTTTGAGCCCAGTTTCTCAACTGTGGGTATTTTAGATCGTGTTTCTGCTGTACACTTGATCCAGTGCTTCTAAACAATCTGTCAAAATAGTTCATTATTGTCCATTCATGATGGATACTTCTAACTATGGGATCTTCACCTTTATAATATCCCCGGGTATCAGACTGGACCCAGAAGCGTTTTCAGCATAGCCTCTGCCCTCCAGCAGGTGGCTTTATGCGGTTCCGGACTGTCTCCACTCTACCCTAGAAATGACTGGAGGGGCATATAGGCATCACCCAAGCATACTGTCGTCCATTCCTTTCTGCTGCTTCATACGTGGATCTGGAGCTAGCTCTTACTTTTTTTTCTCTTCCATTAACAAGGTTTTTCTCCAAAATTCCTTTTCCAGTGTGCAAGAGAACATGCCCCCTCCTAAAACTAATTTGTAACAGTCACCTTGTATGGACTGTTGCAAACAAATTTGTGGTCGATCCCCATGAAGTCAGTCTCTGGTGTATGGGGTCGGGCCACAACTCTAAATCGTGCAAGGACTGTGCCCTTGTTACCTGAAGATGATGCGGGACAACAAGGCCAATCTGCATAATGCTGACCACCGAAGGAAGTTGCGTAAGGACCGCTCCTGCTTGAAGTCAAGGACATGGGCCCATTTGTGTTCCCAGGGCTGGTCGTGTGACTGGTTTGCGTCCCGATCCTAGTCTTCGGATAAGCCTAAATCCAAAACGAACACAAGAAGACCAAGTGGGCCTCTTCCCGCTCACTGTCTGAGAAGCCATGAACCATTGAAGTGCCCTGTGGTTTCACTGTATGTCCCCTTACTGAGGAGCAGATTTTGCAACAGATTGAAGTCATTTAAGGAAGCCATTCTCTGCATCTTTGGCACCCTACCATCTCCCTTTGATGCACCTTTCAGCCCCATGGATCTGCGAATGCCTCCAGTCGGGTTACCGCTGTCTGGTTCACCGTTGGCATTCTCCATGCCTCCTGAATCCACTTCGGGTTCAGCTCTTACTCCAGACCCGACTCCATGCTCAGCATCACGATATATGCTGGTTTCAACCCTGTCGATGCAGTACTGAGTCCACCAACACCAGAGGAGGACATCAATCCCATAGTTCTATACAAATCTGGTTCGACCTCGGTTGAAGTCGTGCTCAAGCTCAATCCCTATACGCCTGTACCCCCATACATTCTGAATAATACAGTGTGTTTGCCTGGGAGCAGCCCTCCAGTGCGCCGACAACTTTTCGTGTCAGACTGACTAAAGCCAAGCAGCTTTTGGTGACGATGCCTTTTATGTGGATCTACATGATGCTAGTGGGGTGGACACTTTTACTGAGACAAGACTAGTCTGCCTAGCTAGCCCTTCTACAGAAGAGTCTGCTTCTTTTGCCATGGTAATTAGACAGCTGAAGTCTTGGATCTGCAACTGCCCTCCTTTGAGGTAAAAACCAACGTCCTTACGTAACTGTTACACCCTGGACAATCCTCATCTTAACCCTTCCTGCCGTTCAGTGATGCCCTGATCGACACCCTCATGGGCACTTTGACCAAACCCTGCTCTTGCCCACGCGTAAACAGACAGGTGGCCCTTTCTCAAAGAGCCGCTTTGAATGACCCTGCTTTTCTAATGCAGCACCCTACTTCTGAGAGCCTGGTATCACAAACCTCTACTAGCAGGGTTATTTCCAACTCTTTTCCCACTATACCTCCGGACTGAGTCAAAAAGAATTGAGGCATTTGGAAAGAGGATGTTTTGTCCACTAGCCTTGCCCTCAGATCAGGCAGGGCTATCTCTTTGCTGTAAAGTTACTCCCTCATATTGTGGGACTCTGTTGCTTAGATATTACCTGCAGTCCAGTCAAAATTTCTCACCAGTTTAGCACAGACAATTCAAGATAGCCAGGATGTGGCCAAGTACTGAGCACAACAGACTGCTCAATTAAAGTAGTTGGTATTAACGTGGTGCTTTTGTGCAACGCTTGAATGAGATCCACAGGATTCTCTGGTGATGTCCAGGCATTACGCATTGATAAGCGTTTCGACGTGTCTCGCCTCTTTGGCAAGAGGGCAGACTTCGTCCTCAAGCGCTTTCAAGATAGAGCTACTACACTCCCTTGAGCCTTCTGCACCTGCATGGCAATTTCCCCAACACTTTCGCCCCATTTATAGGCATTTCTAAGGGTTTCACCTTTAGGCACCTTGGTGCTTTCAGGGTCGGGGATCCGGCAGACAACATTCAGATCAGCAGGGGGAGCCCACTACCTGGCCTTTCCTGGCAACAGTATCCAGTCTGCTTTAGTTTGGCCTTAGTGGCACGCAACCATCCCATGGCTGGCAAGGTCACTCATTTTCTCCACTGGTGGCAAGTGATAACATCCAACAGGTGAATCCTGCAGATAGTAGTATGGGGTTACATCCTGCCACTCCTTTCCGCCCCGCTGACTCTTAGACCTACACCAGAGCCACTTTTGGAGGGCCTTATTACTATTTTGCTGAAGCAAGTGCAGGCTCTTTTATAGAAATGAGCCATAGAGAGGATCCAAATTCGAAAATGGGTGTTGTTCCAGTTATTTGCCTAGTCCTGAAAAAGGGTGAAGGCCTACGCCCTACTTTAGATCTTTGACCCGTCAAATTTAATCTGCAGAAGAACAAATTGAAGATGCTCAGATTGGCCCAGGGTCTATCTGTGCTGTATCCAGGACACTAGATGGTGGAGACAGACAGGATTTCGAAGGTGGGCCACAAGCCTTTTCAGTTTGCCATGCCATACTCCCTTTTGGCCTCACTAGTGCCCCTCTTGTGTTCAGAAAGCCAATGGCCGTGGTCAGTGTCTACCTTCGGAAGTTGGGGATACCAGTTGTTAGAAAAGGGGGTCTCTAGTTGGCAAGGGTTTGCACCTTTGTCCAAGTAGGGACCCTTCCTTCTAGTCAAGATAAGGGAGTTACACTCCTAAAATAACCCCTGCTCACCCCCTTGGTAGCTTGGCACGAGCAGTCAGGCTTACCTTAGAGGCAGTATGTAAAGCATTTGCACATAACCAACAGAAATGCAGTGAAGACACTACAAAAGGACACCACACCAGTTTAGAAAAATATCCAATATTTTTATATAGCCAAACACGATAAAAATCCATCATACAGTTCTCATAAATCTTCAGGAATCAAAATAAGCTTGAAATACAGTTCCTTGAAGTTGATAGCTCTGTCTGGGGCTATCACGGCGTCTTGAACAACAGGCTGACCACGGCGTCGCGGGCCAGCTACGGTGTCGGGAAGACCCGCAAAACAGTACCTTTAAAAATGTAGGGCGTCGGCGACCTCACTGAGCCCCGAAGGGCCGGCGTCCGCAGGTGTCGGTACCAGAGGTGGGTGCAGGAGTCGTTGGGCCCTTGAAGTCACAAGCGTTGCAGATCGAACTCCTCGCGGTTGAAGTTGGGGGCGTCAGCAGGCGTCGGGGCTGCAGTGCTGCATGCGGTGCCCTAAGGCCGCGGTGCAGGCAGCGGCTCGGTGACGGTCGTCCAGCAGCATGGTGAGACCAGGGCTGCAGTGCAAAGTGATGCGGTGCTCGTCGCAGTGCTGGCAGGTCACGGTGCAAGCAGCGACGTTGTCGTTGCTGAAACGCTGTCGGCTGACGAACTGGAGTCGATGGCGTCAGTAGGCCAAGGCTGCGGTGTGGGATGAGGACGGTGCGTCGCGTTACTTAAGAGCGGTGCCCTCAAACCACGTTGCAAGCAGCGGCGTCTAGGTCTGCGTGGAGTGGCGTCGTCAGGGATACCAAGGCAGTGTCGTGAAGCGAGGCGGTGCGAAGTGCAGTGCCCACAGATCGCGGTGCAAGCAGCGGCTCGGTGGCGGCATTGAGTGGCGTCGTCGGTGAGACCAGGGTTGCGGTGCCCTCTGCGGAGCCTTCAGGACACGGAGTCGCTAGCCGCGTCGTAGACCGCGCCTGGTTGTTTTTTCTTCTGTTGCAGCACAAAACACACAGTCCCCAGTGCTGGTGGCAGAAGAACTTGAAGTCTTTGCTGTTCCTGAGACTTCTTGAACAGGGGGCAAGCTCTACCTTAATCCCTTGGAGAAACTCAATAACGAAGATGCAGAAAGTTCAGTCCAGTCCTTTCACTGCCCAAGACAGAAGCAGCCACTGCAGGCCAACACAGCAAAGCACTCCGCAAAGTGGTAGTTCCTCCTCACAGCTTCTCCATCTCTTCTTCTTGGTCCAAAAGAGTTCTAAAGCTCTGGGGTCTGGGCCCCAATATTTATACTCCAAATCCCTTTGTTCTCTCAGGCAGAGAGTTTCTGTGCTTAGTCCAAACCAGTTCTGTCCTCTCTGGCCCAGCTTCCTGGCAGGAGGCGGAGACAGCATTGTGGAAGGTAGACCAGGCCCATTCAGGTGAAAGGAAATCTCTTCCCCCTACTCTAAATGCAGCCCAGGTCTATTCAGCCCAGCCCTGACTCATCCAGACTCTCTGGAGCCTCTGCACTTCCCCAGCGCCTGTCACTCCAAAGCCAGACAGTCAATACACATCCTAGCAGAGGCACACTGGATGGCTAAACAAGAAAATACCTACTTTCTAAAAGTGGTATTTTCAAACACAGAATGTAAAAATCACCCTCACTAAAAGATGCATTTTAACATTCTGAGTTCAGGCATACTAAACTTTAACTTCCTATCTGGTTCCAATGGGAAGTTATAAGATGTTATAAATAAACTCCCATTCTATTTTATGGGACAGATAGCCTTTCAGTAGTGAAAAATTAAATGCACTGTAATTCACTACCAGGACATGTCACACACATCAGGACATGTCCTACCTTTCACATACACTGCACCCTGCCCACAGGGGTAACTTGGGCCTACCTTAGGGGTGACTCGCATGTAAGAAAAGGGAAGGTTAGGGCCTGGCAAGTGGGTGCACTTGCAAGGTCGACATGGCAGTTACAAACTGCGTGCAGACTCTGCAGTGGCAGGTCTGAGTTACCTTTACAGGGCTACTTCTGTGGGTGGCACAATCAGTGCTGCAGGCCCACTAGTAGGATTTGATTTACAGGCCCTGGCACACTCAGTGCACTTTACTAGGGGCTTACCAGTAAATCAAATAGGCCAATCATGGAAACACCAATTCATAATACAATTCCCCCAGAGAGCATATGCACTTTAGCACTGAATAGCAGTGGTAAAGTGCCCGGAGTCCTAAAATCAACAACAGCAGGTCAGGAAAAAATAGGAGGAAGAACCAAAAGTTTGGGGATAACCCTGAAAAAAGGGCCATTTACAACACCAGTCTTCTGCTTAGACAACTGGGTATTGAAGGAGGGCTCACCACAGTCAGTCATAGACCACCTCCATACACTGCTGAACCTCCTTACATCATTGAGGTTCAGAAAGTGCTAAAGATGTGCTGAAGTCACACACGACTCCTTTGTAGAGACTCTTTCATCAGTTATCCAGGACACAGTGCACTTTCGCTCTGGAATAGGAAGTCCAGATATTCAGGCTATTTTATGTTAAGTTAAAATAATTTATTACATCGCACGACTCGCACTCGAAGGTGTATGTCAGCGCTCGACAACCAGAAGAGAGTAAATAAACCAGTTAAAACATTCACGTTTTTCGAAGTTTTTTAAATTCAAAGAAATCATGAATCATCCCGATTTGCATGGGAAGCTTGTTCCAGTGTGATGTAGCAAGGTGTGAAAAAGATCTGCCGCCCCATGTGGAGGTGCGGATTCTATGATGTTTTAATAAAGCCTGATTTCAAGATCTAAGCAGTCGCAAAGGTTGATATTGACCAAGTTTAGCATGCAAATAAGAGGGAAGGCCCTTTGTTAGTGTCCTGTAGATTAGGCAACAAAGCTTACAAATAACACACTTCCTGATAGGTAGCCAATGGAGGGCATGCAGAATGGGAGCCAAGAGTGAGTGGAGGGAAGGTTGCAAATTAACTGGGCTGCTGTATTCTGCACCACTTGGAACTTGGCCAACGAGCCTTTTGCTGCTACTAAGAGTGCATTCTCATAGTCCCAGCAACTGGTAATCATTCCCATATTTCAGCTTCAAAACTGAGTTTGTGTTCGGATGGCTCTGAGATTTCATAGCTTACTGGCTTCCTATATCCTGCTTGTGAACCATGCCAGGTGACGTGGGTTCTGCAATGGGAATGGAAGTCTTAGTACCAAGGGAGCCTGTCGGACTTCTTACAGCTGTCAGAGGAGACTGCACACAATCTGCAGTGGTGGCTGGTCAACCACAATTGGACCAGTGGCAAACCCCTCTCCCTACCCCACCCAGAGTGGGCGGTGGTGACCGATGCATCCCTGCTGGATTGAAAATGTCATCTGGGAGAGGTGGTGGACTTTGGTCCCAGGCAGAGGCATGCCTTCACATCCTGCTGGAGTTGTGAGCCATTCGCTTGGCGTTGAAAACCTACCTGCTGTTCATCAAGTGGAGGCTGGTTCATATCCTCATGAACAACACCACTGCCATGTTGGATTGCAACAAGTGGGATGCCTGTTGACTTGGCTGATTTATTAGGGTATCTCCTTGATTGTACACCACATTGCATCATCCGACGGATCACAAATGACAGCTTCAACTGGAGGTGGAGCTGGGCATCTCCCAGCAATAGGGAGAACTCGGTCTCTGTCTCTTCAGCACTGCAGAAAATGAGCAGTGTCAACACATTTGCATGTTGGTGACCCCAAGAAGGCTCGCTCTCAGCTGCATTCGACCTAGCCTGGAGCACGTGACTCCTGTATGCATACTCACTGCTACCTCTCCTGATTTCTGAAGAACATCAAGAGCGACTGGGCACAAGTCATCCCAGTGGCTTCGAATTGGGCCAGGAGAGTGTGGTGCCTGGGACTTCTGGGCATCTGTCCTCTGATCAGGCTACCGCTTTGGGAGGATGTTCTGTCTCAGCAGCACGGCAGGGTGTTGCACCTAGCTCTGCGTAATGTACACCGCCATGTGTGGAGATTGAGTGGTGGCCTTTGACTGCATTTGATTTATCTCCTTTAGTAGTGGATGTCATCCTGGTGGCCAAAATCTGTTTACACCAGACGCTGGAAGAAATTAGTGTGTCGCACCCCCTTAAACTGCCCCGTTGTAAGAGAGTCTATTGGATGTGCTACTGTTTATTCTGTTTTTGGTCTAATAAGGTCTTGGCAGGCATTGTTAAAGGTCACCCCTTTCAGCCTTTTTGTCTCCATTTTCAAATCTCCTCTTGTGGTTGTTAGACCTGTCAGCCCTAGGGTGGTCTTGCCCTGTTTTTTTTCCCTTTTTGCGCCTCATTTTTGCCACCATATTTTTACTGGACCTAGGTCTCCGGGCGCCTTGCCACTGCTGGTCAGTGCTGAGGTGCAGGTGCTCTCTCACTAAAGATGGCTGCCACAGGCCCCTGCTACTGCAGAAGGGCCTTACACACACACACGCTAGTAGCCAGGGTCAGGCTGGGACATAGGGATACAGTATCCATCCCGTCCCCGCCTCTGGGCCACATAGCTAGATAGGTGGAAGGTTCCAGAACCTTCCGGGCTGTGGGAGGAGTTAAGTTTTGCCGCCTTTAGGAGGGTCACCTGACCTAGGGGTATAAGAGGCTTGGAGGGAAAACCTTTTAGTCAGTTAGGTTGAGGCACCGCTGATCCTGGGAGAACCTGCGCCGGAGTATAGGCTTTAGGGCCTAGGGGGAGACCTACACTACTGCTGCTGACAGGGCTGAGGCCCTGCTGAAGTAAGATAGCTGAGGAACGCCCACCACCCACTGACCTTGCCCAGTGTGAGGGGACCCAGGGAACCACCTTCAGCGTGCTGGGAGGAACATCAAGCAACCCCAGAACCACCAACTCACACCCCCCCCTCAGAAGAAGAACTTTCTGACAAGAAACGGTTGTCACGGACATTATACTAAGCCCCTTCTGACAAGAAGCTCCACGCAGGAACCTGAAACCAAGAGTAACTGGAACCCATAACCGGACAGTCAGTCCACCCAAGCTGAATCTTCGAATGGGGATCACAAGGTGAAGCGCTGTGTCCTAAGCGCTAGACCTTCACCCCCCTATCCACCCCTGCCTGCAGCCGGACTGTCCCCACGAACCTTTCCCCCGCAGCCCTGCGTATAGGCTGCCAGCGCGCCCCGCGCTTCAACTCCACGTGGGAGGAATTGCCACCCCAGTCACTGACCTCGTGACTGAAGCGCCGCCGCCGCGTGAGCAGAGGTGCTGAGGTGAGGGAGACCTCCTCCCCTTGAGTGCATGTGGTGAGGTGCGCCGTCCGCGCCCTCACCGAAGCCCCAAAGATCACCGCCGGGCCCGAGAGCCCTATCGCCGAAGTCGCGGCCAAGAAAGACGCCGCCGCAGCCCAGGAGGGCCGCGTGAAGGGAACTGAGGCCTACCGCGGCCTCCCGGCCCGCGGACGCCGTTGCTAAGGGACCGGGGACGCCGACCGAGTCATCGGTCGTGCCCCCGAAAAGGCCGCGACGTGATTGGCCCCGCCGGAGCCAGCAGAAGAGCGACGCCGGAGGGGCTCCACTGCCATCGGGAGCCCCTGGAAGATATCCCAGGCCGCGCAGGGATTGGGCAGCGTACTCGGCCCGCCCCCCCCAGCGCGTACGGAGGTAGGAGGGACTCCGTGGGAAGCCGCGGGAAGCCGTCCGAGAAGGACTGCTGGCTCCCGCTCCCTTTCCCCTCTGATCCCAGTGACTCCACGGGGGCCGGAGGAGAGCAATACCGGCCCCCCAACGTTCTGCAACGCCGGCCGGAGGGCCGTGTCACTCGAGCAGACGAGCGACCAGCCACATCACAGCAGGTGAGCCCGGGAGGCCCCTAGGGCTCCACCTCAAGCCCCTGGGGGCCGGGGGCCAGCATTCCCTGGGGGATCAACGAGGGAAGAGCCCTCATTAACATTTTGTGCAAGGCGAGGCCTCGGTCAGGAGAGGGCCAAGCCTGAGTTAACCCTTACCTCCCCTGTTAGACACAGGAATCCTAAATCATAGGGAAGCCCCAGTTTAATGGACATGTTGAGGGGTTCCCTCTAGGATTTCCTACAGCATATTGTTACGCGTGCTTTAATGATTGTCTAGGCCTGATGCATATGCCTATAATGAAATGTCTTGGCCTGATGATTTAGGCCCTGTTTCAAACGTAACGTCAAGTGCCTATTTACAAGGGATGTTAATATGCCTGAAGTGTTTTGCATGTTCTAGGCCCTGATTTATTAGTGCACACTGTAATCATTATTGGTGCTGTGTTATTAGGAGAAGATTCCTGCGACTTTTAGTGGCCTACACTGTTGAGGGTCTTTTTAAGAAGAATGTGCACCAGTTGAATAACGCCATGTAAAGTTGAAGTAATCTGCCTAATCTGATGCAACCTTGAGTTGACATAAAAGAACTTGATTGTAATTACGCAAGCCTGGTGTGGTGTCCTGTTATTGCTTCGCATTTCTGAGTCAAAGTAAGAGTGTGCTGCACAACTGCCTTACACATTGCCTTCGCGTGCCTTCCCCGCTTTGCGCCATGCTACCGTAACGGACTCGGTAACCCCGTTTCCAACATTGGTGTTCAGCGGTGGGATAAGGACTGGTGTTTGTGCAGCACCCTACAGTGACTCAGTGTGCGCCGCAATTAGACACCTGGTGAAAAATGCAAGTACTAGGAACTCTATTGTGATTGCCGATTGTGTTAGTCCTGCGTAAGACCTGCTACCTACAATTTAGAACCCCTTCCTTAAATTGTCTGGGACCCCACCTAGGAGGATGGAGTTTGAGTTAGCCGACCTAGAGAGGTATACGGTGACACAGCTCAAGGAGTTCTGCCTAGAGAGGGGGGTGGCCGTCAAGCGAGGCGCCAGGAAGGAGGTGCTTCAGAAAGCTTTGAGGGCATGGGTAATGGCCCACCCGGGGGGAAGAGGGGATGAGGAGCAGAGGGAGGCAGACGACCCAGGAGAACTGAGCCTACTGAACATTGACGTCAGCGAGAATGTGTTGCCAGGAAGACGTTCCAGGGCAGGCAGTAGTGCGTCAGGGGGGAGTTTGTCAGCAGAGGAATTCGAGGACAGGAGGGAGCAGAGGCAATTGACATTAGAGTTGGCTAGGATGGAAAGGGAGCGAGAGCAGGCAAGGCTAGCCATGGAGGAAAGGAGGCTTGCACATGAGCTTAGCCTGAAAGAACTAGAGCTCCGAGCCTTGCAGATGGAGATGGAAGGCAAAGGAAATGGTGGCAGCGTACCTGCTGGGGTTCCACAGGAGCCCAAATTTTATCTACCCAGGGAGGTGATAGCCAGCTTTAGTGTGGGTGATGACATCGACAAGTGGTTGACGGCGTACGAGGTAGCTTTGGTGGCCCATAGAGTTCCTGAGAGCTACTGGGGAGGAGGTCTCTACAGGTACATACCTCCACCAGTAAGGGACACACTTTTAACTTTGGATAAGGGGGAGCAGACCAACTACCCTATCATGAAGGAGGCCCTGCTCAGGAAGTTTGGCCTCACCCCAGAGAAGTACAGCCAAAAGTTCCGCAACAGCCACAAGCTCAACACACAAAACTGGGTGGATTTTTATGATTATGCCCGGAAGGCATTGGAGGGTTGGGTGCGTGGCAGCAACATTGACAATTACACTGGGCTGTACGACCTGTTCTTGAGAGAGCACCTCCTCGAGAAATGTTTTCCGGAGCTGCGCCAGTACTTGGTGGACCGCAAGCTGACCAACCCAAGGGAGCTTGCAGAGGAGGCAGACACGTGGGTCAGCACTCGGGTGTCCCACAAGGGAGCCGGGGCGGATCCCCCGAAAGGTGGACAGGGGTTCCCCCAGAAGAAAGAGGGGGAGATAAAAGAGGGAGTTCTTTAAAGGTCCCCAAAATAGACCGCCTGGGAGAGGGGTAGGTTCCCCATCCCAATCTGGATACCAGAAACCCACTTACCCTGACAGGAGTCAGCAGCCTAGAACTGTCCGGTGCTACGAGTGCGGGGAGGTTGGACACTACAAGGGGGATCCCCAGTGTCGCAAGAGAACCCCAGCCCCCACAGGAGGTAAGAGCCCCGGGGTGGCCAGTGTAGCGCTTGGGGAGGAGTTGTCCCTAGGTAGGGGAGGTGAGTGGACAGGCTTGACCTTAGTTTCCCTGGGGGATAGAGAGATCATCCCACGGGTTCAGGTACCCGCGAACACTGCCAAGTATCGGCAGAGGGTCCTGGTGAACGGGGAGGAGGTGGAGGCTCTGAGGGACACAGGTGCCAGCATGACGATGGTGAGACGTCAGCTGGTGTCCCCAGAGCAGGTGATTCCTGAGGAGTTCCACCCGGTTGTGATGGCTGATAATAGCCTGGGTCATTACCCCGTGGCCCAAGTTCCCTTTGAGTGGGGAGGAGTGTCAGGTCTGATGAAGGTTGCGGTGAGCCCTGCCTTGCCAGTTGACTGTCTGCTGGGCAACGACTTGGAACATACTGCCTGGAGAGAGGTAGAGTTCAATGCCCATGCTGAGATGTTGGGGTTACCAGGATGGACTTGCGTTATCACGCGGTCCATGGCTGCCCGACAAGGAACTCAGCCAGGGTTGGAGCCTGAAATAATGGCCCAGCCCACTGCTGGACGAGGAGATGTCCGGGAGGAGACACCCGGTGAGATGGATGGGGAGCCCGCGGAGGTGACCCCGGAGTCCGCTGAGGTGGTTGGTTTTCCCGTGGGGGACCTGCCGACCCCTGCAGAGTGGCAGGTGGAAGGAGGGCCTACCCGGGAAGAATTTTGCTGGACACAGAGGGAGTGCCCTACGCTTGAAGGCATACGGCAACAGGCCGAAGCCCAAGCAGCTGGAACAGAGACTGGTAACTACCATGTCTACTGGGAGGATGGTCTCCTCTACAGTGAGCCTAAGGCTCCGGTGCATGGGTCCTCAAGGGCCGTGGTGGTCCCCCAATGCTACCGAGCCTTTCTGCTAGAGTTGGCACATGAGATACCACTAGCAGGACACCTGGGCCAGGACAAGACGTTTGCACGTTTGGTCCCACATTTTTACTGGCCCAGGATGCGCGTCACTTCTGACACGTTTTGCAAGACCTGCACCACTTGCCAAGCGAGCGGCAAGACAGGGACTAAGGTGAAGGTCCCTCTAGAACCTCTCCCAGTGGTCAATACCCCTTTTGAGCGAGTAGGGATTGACATTGTCGGGCCGTTGGATCCGCCGACTTCTGCTGGGCATAGGTTCATTTTGGTGCTAGTAGACCACGCCACCCGGTACCCAGAGGCAATCCCTCTGAGGACCATCACAGCACCGGTGGTGGCGCGGGCCCTCATGGGGATTTTTACCCGAGTGGGATTCCCCAAGGTCGTGGTGTCAGATAGGGGCACGAATTTCATGTCGGCCTACATGCAGGCCATGTGGAAGGAGTGTGGAGTGACCTACCGGTTCTCCACTCCTTACCACCCCCAGACGAACGGGCTCGTGGAGCGTTTTAACAAAACCTTGAAGGGGATGATCAGGAGCCTACCCGAGGACTTGAGAAGAAAGTGGGACGTCCTCTTACCCTGTCTGCTCTTCTCCTACCGAGAGGTGCCACAGAAGGGGGTCGGTTTCAGCCCCTTTGAGCTGCTCTATGGCCACCCCGTTCGGGGGCCCCTCAGTCTTGTCAAAGAGGGGTGGGAGAAGTCTTCCTCGAAGCTTCCCCGTGATGTGGTCAGCTATATGCTGGCGTTCCGCAGCCAAGTGGCCAAGCTGTGGAAGGAGGCCTCGGACAACTTAGAGGCGAGTCAGGCCGTCATGAAGCAATGGTATGACCGGAACGCGCGGACGGTAGAGTTAGACGCTGGACAGAAGGTGTGGGTCATGGAGCCAGGAGAGCTTAGCGCCCTCCAGGACCGGTGGACTGGGCCGTTTGAGATCTTGGAGAGGAAAGGCCAGACCACGTATGTCGTCGATATGAAGACCCCCCGTCAACCCCACAGGGTGTTCCACGTCAACCGCCTGAAGCCACACCAGGAGCGTTCCGAGCTCACTCTCTTGATGATAACAGATGGAAGTGAGGAGGAGGAGAGTGAGCCTCTGCCAGACCTTCTGGCGGCCCATGAGAAGGATGGTTCGGTAGAGGGAGTGGTCCTCGCCCCATCCTTGACCCCAGAGCAACAGAGGGACTGCCGCCAGGTCTTGGGGCAGTACGCCTCGTTGTTTTCCCTCACGCCTGGAATCACGCACCTGTGTACCCATGATGTGGACACAGGGGACAGTCCGCCAGTGAAGAACAAGTCTTACCGGCTGTCCGATAAGGTCAAGGCGAGTATCCAGGGTGAGGTTACCAAGATGCTAGAACTGGGGGTGATTGAGCCTTCCAGTAGCCCTTGGGCTAGTCCGGTGGTGTTGGTGCCGAAAGCGGCCCCCCGGGCACCACACCAGAACTTCGGTTCTGTGTGGATTATCGTGGACTCAACTCAGTCACCAAGACCGACGCTCACCCGATCCCTCGGGCGGATGAGCTCATTGACCGGCTGGGAGCAGCCCGGTATCTGAGTACCATTGATTTAACGTCAGGCTATTGGCAGATCGCCATGGCGGAAGGAGCAAGGGAGAAGACTGCGTTCTCCACCCCCGAGGGCCACTTTCAATTTCAGTGTGATGCCCTTCGGGTTGAAAAATGCTCCAGCCACTTTCCAGCGGTTGGTGAACCAGGTGCTGTCTGGCCTAGAGGCCTTCTCTGCTGCCTACCTGGATGACATAGCTGTCTTCAGTAGCAGCTGGGAGGACCATCTGCAGCATCTCCAGGAGGTGCTACAGGCTTTGCAACGGGCTGGTCTAACCATCAAGGCCAGCAAGTGCCAGATTGGACAGGGATCTGTCGTGTACCTGGGACATCTGGTGGGCGGAGGTAAGGTGCAACCCCTCCAAGCCAAGATTGAGACCATCATGGCCTGGGAGCCCCCAAGACCCAAACAGAGGTCCGAGCTTTTCTCGGCCTCACGGGATACTACCGCCGGTTCGTCAAGGGATATGGAACCATCGTGGGCCCATTGACGGAATTGACTTCGAAGAAGCAGCCACGCAGAGTCATCTGGACGGCTGCCTGCCAGGATGTCTTTGATACCCTTAAACGTGCCATGTGCACCGCACCGGTGCTCAGGACTCCAGACTTTGGACGGGAATTTATCGTGCAGACAGACGCTTCTGAGCATGGCATAGGAGCTGTGCTCTCGCAGCTGAAAGACGATGGCCAAGACCAGCCAGTGGCCTTCATCTCCCGAAGACTACTCCCCCGGGAACAGAGGTGGAGTACCATCGAACGGGAAGCCTTTGCCGTGGTTTGGGCTGTAAAGAAGTTGAGGCCATATCTTTTTGGTTGTCACTTCTTGATCCAGACCGACCACAGACCCCTTCGCTGGCTCAAGCAAATGAGAGGCGAAAACCCCAAATTGTTGAGGTGGTCCATTTCCCTCCAGGGGATGGACTTTCGGGTGGAACATCGACCCGGTGTAGACCACGCCAACGCTGACGGTCTCTCCCGGTTTTTCCGCCTTAGCGAAGAGAACTCCCTAGAGGTTGGGAAGCTCTCCCCTCTTTCGGCTGGGGGGGGACGCGTGTTAGACCTGTCAGCCCTAGGGTGGTCTTGCCCTGGTTTTTTTCCCTTTTTGCGCTTCATTTTTGCCACCATATTTTTACTGGACCTAGGTCTCCGGGCGCCTTGCCTCTGCTGGTCAGTGCTGAGGTGCAGGTGCTCTCTCACTAAAGATGGCTGCCACAGGCCCCTGCTACTGCAGAAGGGCCTTACACACATACACGCTAGTAGCCAGGGTCAGGCTGGGACATAGGGATACAGTATCCATCCCGTCCCCGCCTCTGGGCCACATAGCTAGATAGGTGGAAGGTTCCAGAACCTTCCGGGCTGTGGGAGGAGTTACGTTTTGCCGCCTTTAGGAGGGTCACCTGACCTAGGGGTATAAGAGGCTTGGAGGGAAAACCTTTTAGTCAGTTAGGTTGAGGCACCGCTGATCCTGGGAGAACCTGCGCCGGAGTATAGGCTTTAGGGCCTAGGGGGGAGACCTACACTACTGCTGCTGACAGGGCTGAGGCCCTGCTGAAGTAAGATAGCTGAGGAACGCCCACCACCCACTGACCTTGCCCAGTGTGAGGGGACCCAGGGAACCACCTTCAGCGTGCTGGGAGGAACATCAAGCAACCCCAGAACCACCAACTCACACCCCCCTTCAGAAGAAGAACTTTCTGACAAGAAACTGTTGTCACGGACATTATACTAAGCCCCTTCTGACAAGAAGCTCCACGCAGGAGCCTGAAACCAAGAGTAACTGGAACCCATAACCGGACAGTCAGTCCACCCAAGCTGAATCTTCGAATGGGGATCACAAGGTGAAGCGCTGTGTCCTAAGCGCTAGACCTTCACCCCCCTATCCACCCCTGCCTGCAGCCGGACTGTCCCCACGAACCCTTCCCCCGCAGCCCTGCGTATAGGCTGCCAGCGCGCCCCGCGCTTCAACTCCACGTGGGAGGAATTGCCACCCCAGTCACTGACCTCGTGACTGAAGCGCCGCGGCCGCGTGAGCAGAGGTGCTGAGGTGAGGGAGACCTCCTCCCCTTGAGTGCGTGTGGTGAGGTGCGCCGTCCGCGCCCTCACCGAAGCCCCAAAGATCACCGCCGGGCCCGAGAGCCCTATCGCCGAAGTCGCGGCCAAGAAAGACGCCGCCGCAGCCCAGGAGGGCTGCGTGAAGGGAACGGAGGCCTACCGCGGCCTCCCGGCCCGCGGACGCCGTTGCTAAGGGACCGGGGACGCCGACCGGTCATCGGTCGCGCCCCCGAAAAGGCCGCGACGTGATTGGCCCCGCCGGAGCCAGCAGAAGAGCGACGCCGGAGGGGCTCCACTGCCATCGGGAGCCCCTGGAAGATATCCCAGGCCGCGCAGGGATTGGGCGGCGTACTCGGCCCGCCCCCCCCAGCGCGTACGGAGGTAGGAGGGACTCCGTGGGAAGCCGAGGGAAGCGGGAAGCCGTCCGAGAAGGACTGCCGGCTCCCGCTCCCTTTCCCCTCTGATCCCAGTGACTCCACGGGGGCCGGAGGAGAGCAATACCGGCCCCCCAACGTCCTGCAACGCCGGCCGGAGGGCCGTGTCAGTCGAGCAGACGAGCGACCAGCCACATCACAGCGGGTGAGCCCGGGAGGCCCCTAGGGCTCCACTTCAAGCCCCTGGGGGCCGGGGGCCAGCATTCCCTGGGGGATCAACGAGGGAAGAGCCCTCATTAACATTTTGTGCAAGGCGAGGCCTCGGTCAGGAGAGGGCCAAGCCTGAGTTAACCCTTACCTCCCCTGTTAGACACAGGAATCCTAAATCATAGGGAAGCCCCAGTTTAATGGACATGTTGAGGGGTTCCCTCTAGGATTTCCTACAGCATATTGTTACGCGTGCTTTAATGATTGTCTAGGCCTGATGCATATGCCTATAATGAAATGTCTTGGCCTGATGATTTAGGCCCTGTTTCAAACGTAACGTCAAGTGCCTATTTACAAGGGATGTTAATATGCCTGAAGTGTTTTGCATGTTCTAGGCCCTGATTTATTAGTGCACACTGTAATCATTATTGGTGCTGTGTTTTTAGGAGAAGATTCCTGCGGCCTTTTAGTGGCCTAACTGTTGAGGGTCTTTTTAAGAAGAATGTGCACCAGTTGAATAACGCCATGTAAAGTTGAAGTAATCTGCCTAATCTGATGCAACCTTGATTGACATAAAAGAACTTGATTGTAATTACGCAAGCCTGGTGTGGTGTCCTGTTATTGCTTCGCATTTCTGAGTCAAAGTAAGAGTGTGCTGCACAACTGCCTTACACATTGCCTTCGCGTGCCTTCCCCGCTTTGCGCCATGCTACCGTAACGGACTCGGTAACCCCGTTTCCAACAGTGGTGCTCTTTCTCAAAGGTTTTCTCCACATGTTTCCTCCCAAACCTTTTGTGATGCCACAGTTGTATCTTAATTTAGTCCTTACTTGCATGTACTCCTTTTGAGCCATTGCATAGCTGTCTCCTACATCTCCTGACCCTGAAGGCCTTCTCATCGCAATAACCTCCACATGTTGCGCGAGTGAGCTTCAAGCTCTTTTAGTCCAGCCTTCCTACACCACCTTTGTTCTGGAAAAACAGGTGCTGACGGCTAGAGCCACGTTTCACCTAAAAGTTGTGACTTCCTTTCACGTCGGACAGTCTATCCCTCTTCCGATGTTCTTTGCCCCACCTCACCCATCAAAAGAGATGGGGACATTCCTCCATGATTTGAATCCCAAAAGAGTACTTTGCTTTACATCGATCACACTAAAGACCATACAGTGGATTACCAGCTCTTAGTGGGATTTTCTGGGTCAAAGAAAGGCAAACTGGTGATGAAACTGAGATTTTAGAGATGGATAAGATGTGCTACACAAAGGCCAAAAAGCATCCCACCTAATTGTTGAGGTCCCATTGCATCGGGAACAAGACTGCTACCACTGTTAGCATGTGGAGTCCCTTTCCTGGATATTTGTCAGGCTGTAAAGTGGGCATCAGTGCACACATTCATGAAGCACTCCTGATATCACAGCCAAGTCTGACAGGAAGGGCTTTTTGGACTTTCTTTCCTGCATTCGGAGTCATTCCACAGACCCACCACCTGTGGAGATTCTGCTTTGGTATCTATTCTAAAGGTGAGGAACCTGTGGTTAGAAGTAATCATCAGAAGAACAAGTTACAATCTGTAACTGTCTTTCTGGAGGATACTCGAACTGCAGATTCCTCACCACCCTCCCGACTTTCTGTTCTATGGAAAGGACTTTTTTCCATCTCAAAAGGTCCCAAATTAAGAGATATGCACACTAGCACTAACAATTAGTTTTTGGACTCAGTGTCTGAAGGCACGGACAATGCCCAGAAAGAAACTAACGTCAGTGCTGTGGTGGCATCTACATGCGGCTCCAATCATCACTTTCAGGGCAGAGTGGACTAAACGTAGAGCCAGACGCCGCACAGGGGCTATGCTGAAAAATCTTCTGGACCCAGTCTGTCGCCTGGGGATATACTAAACTTGAGGAATCTGTGATTAGAGTAACCACCAGAAAGAGCTTTACCAAAGGTAAGAAAACTTGTTTTTACCGTTGGTCTATTGAAATTAATACTTTTTAAAGTGGCTGTAATCTTTCTGAAAGGAGTGTTTTAAAACCATGTAACTAGAGAAGATAATTGCGCTCGTCTGTTATAATGATGTGTTCCAAGTAGGGAGACCATCTCCCTCCAGGTCATTACAAAATTGACAAAATTGTTTACTGCCCTGAAATTTCATTTGATGTGAATTCTGGACATTATAACCTTGTATCTGAAAGAGACACGTTAGTGATAGATTCCCTACCTTAGAATATCCCCAGGCGTCAGTCTGGATCCGGAAAGTTTTTCGTCAGCAGTACCCCTGCGCGTCGGTAGGTGGCGTTGTGCGGCTCCGTCGCTGGCGTCGTAAGCGCCGCGATGACGTCACGGAGACTACTTAGGCGCCACCCATGCGTGCTGACGTCAGTTCTTTATTTTTCCGTGCCAGCAAGCGCAGATCCGGTTAGAGCACGTACCCTAGTCACTTTTTGACTAATTTCTTTTTGGGGCTTTGTCTCTACTTCCTTTGAGTCTTTGACTCCTGGTGCCATGTGGGGATGCCAGGGTTTAAATCCTGCGGGGCCTGCCGCTGTACGGTGTCGGTGGCCGACCCCCATGGCGTCTGTCTCTACTGTCTGGAGCGCGACCATGACTCCCGGTCATGTTCCGATTGTCTGGCCATGGCTCCGAAGGCTTTGCGGGAGTGGTCCCGAAAGCTGCTGGAGGCCGGACAGTCGTCTCCGCGCCGTTCGAGGTCGAGGGACCGACCGCGGAGCCATCATCGCTCCTCGGGGTCCAAGTCTTCACCCTCTGAATCGGGTAAGAGACGTCACCAAAAAAAAAAAGTCGAAGAAGCGCGTACGCTCTCCGAGCCCCCTCCCCCTGTCGGTCTCCGGATGCGGACGAGGGGCCAGGGGTCCTTCCCCCACGGCTCCGTTGGAGCCTGTGAGTCCCGCGGACTAGCCGCCCTAACCGGGTCCGTCGGCGACTCCGGCCCAGGTGCAAGAGTTTCTTGCCGCCATGGACCGCCTTATCTGAAAGAGACACGTTAGTGACAGATTCCTCACCTTAGAATATCCCCAGGCGTCAGGCTGGATCCGGAAAGTTTTTTGCGTAGCAGTACCCTTGCGCGTCGGTAGGCGGCGTCGTGCGGCTCCGCGTCCGTCGTCGGCGTCGTGATCGCCGGGATGACGTCGCGGGCAGTACTTAGCGCGATGCCCCTGCGCGCTGATGTCAGTTCTTCTTTTTCCGCGCCAGCAAGCGCAGATCCGGGAAGAGCAGTGCCCTGGTCATTTTTTGACCATACTTTTTGGTGAAATTTTTTCACTGTTTTTCTCTATCAAGGTGTCGTAGGGATGCCCGGTTTCAAACGTTGCGGCGCCTGTGCTCGGATAATGTCCGTCACCGACCCGCATTGGGAGTGTCTCTTCTGCCTCGGCCGAGGCCACGACACGGAGTCTTGTACCGACTGCCAGGCCCTCAACCCGAAAGCTTTGCGAGAGCGGTCTCGAAAGCTCCTCGAGGCCCGGCATTCGGCTCCGCGGAAGCCCCGGTCGCGTGAGAGGTCCAGGGGTCGATCGCGGAGTCCACACCGGTCGTCGGCGTCGAAGTCTTCTTCGTCCGGTAAGTCAAAACACAAGAAGTCCAAAAGCATCATCGCTCTAGGACTTCGCCTCGCCGGTCTCGCGACTCGGCTGAGGCCCCTCCCGGCACCGTCCCCGCCCCGCGGCCCCGGACATGCCTGTGGAGTCGCCCCGCCCTTCCCGGGTTCGGGGGCGGATCCGGCCAAAGTGCAGGAATTCCTGTCGGCCATGGCCCGCCTCTTCGGGCCTCAAGGTCCCTCCGGTGCGCCTTCGGGCCCCGCGGGCCCTGATGGGGTTGCTCCGGCGCCGCCGACGGCTCCGGCCCCGGCGCCGCCCGTGCCTCCAGCCTCGATCCCGGCCTCGATCCCGGCTCCACAACCCCCATCGACGCCGGTCGACCTAACGACACCTCCGCCGGCGCCGATGTCTCCGGTGCCGTTCTCGACGCCGCCTGGGGCTCCCAGCGGCGTCGTTCCCCAGTTCCTTTCGGCTCCGGGCATGGACCCGGACCGACGTCGCTCGACGCCGGTTCCGGCGCCGATGAGACCTTGGGTCCCAAATGTCCCTCCTCCCCTTATTTTGAACCTGAGGAGGACCAGGAGGACTGGGAGGGGTCTGATGACCCTCTGACACAACAGTGTCAGTACGATGAGGACTGGACAGAGGGTCTAGGGGATGCCAGTGGTCTAGATACTTCCCCTGACACTGGCATGCTGTCTCCTCCCGTGGCTACGGAGGAGGGAGCCAATTTTGCAACGGTGTTGCGTAGGGCGGCTGGAGCCTTACATCTCCAACTCCCTGCTGTGGCGGTCAAGGTTAATCTCTTGACAGAGGTGCTTCAGCCGGCAGCCTCCTCTTCGGAGACTGTGCTGCCGTTTAACGACGCCCTCACTGACGTTCTTTTGGGCGCCTGGTCCAAGCCCAACACAGGGGCTCCTGTGGATAGGAACATGTCCCGACGCCATCGCCCAGCTCCGGGCGACCCCCTGTTTCTCTCTGTCCACCCCACCCCTGAGAGCTTGGTTGTCCAAGCCTCCGCTTCCCAAACCGCCTTCCCTACCGCCCCTCCGGATAGGGAATCCAAACGCCTGGATCAATTTGGGAAGAAGGGTTTTTCTTCCTCCAGTGCTGGCTTGCGGTCCATCAACACCGCTTGCCTTTTGGGCCGATATACCCACTCCTTGTGGGATTCGGTGGCGGATGTTTTGCCCCAGTGTTCTGAGGAGGTCCAGACACTGCTTTCCCGCGCCATTGCGGAAGGAAGGGATGCGGCCAAATATACAATTCGTTGTGGCCTTGATACCGCCGACTCACTGGGCAGGTCTATTGCAACGACGGTGGCGCTACGACGCCACGCCTGGTTGAGAACCACTGGTTTTGCAGCGTGAATCTTTCTGGATTCACTATGCTGTGCATTATTCCGCCATCTCGTGGTTGGGTCCGGATTCGTAGTCTTTTCTTTGTTTTTGTCTTTTTTTTTTTTTTTTTTGTTGGCCCAGGTGGGCGGCGACGCCCACCATTTGGTGTTTTCGGTGACGTCGCCGCGCTTCCGGCGGAAGCTCCCACCTTTGGTAGCCATCTTCAGATTCTTTTTCCGCCGTGGGGTCTGGATCGTTGCCGAGAAGTTCCAGAAAGTTGGACGAAGAATCTCGAGAAGTCGAAATTTCATCACAGAAGATATACTACTGAGACACCGGACGACGACACTAGTACCGGAGAAGAAGGACGACGAGGTAGAAGGTCCACGACCGAAATCTCGACGCCTACAGAGAATGCGCTCACAGGGGGCTCCCTAAGCGCGGTTATGGACAAGACTCCGTTCAAGTTCTGCAGAAATTGCCACCACAAATACGCCCAAAAAGACCAGCACCCAGTCTGCAACCTCTGCTTGCCGCTCGACCACGCCAGCGAAGACTGCAACGCGTGCTCGGCGTTCACCCGAAGACCCTCCGGGTGAGAGACAAACAGAGAAGGGCGAATTACAGCATGCAGGGCCAGGGACCAGCACCATCTCTCCGAGACCTGGGTCTCTCGAGCGGAGAGGAGGACAACATCGCAGAGGGACCAGAGGACTGCGCTGTCGTCGAAATCGAAAAGAAAACGTCGAAGGAGGTAAGGGAGTCGTCGACCCCAAAACACCAAAGCGACGCTCGAAAGAGTGAAGCCAGAATCCCTAGCGACACTGCCAGAAGTGTAGCAAAGTCCACCAAGGGAGCGTTGCCGCCGAAACACTCGACGAAAGCAACAGCACCAAGGGACAAACAGCCGAGCGGATCCTTGGACAAGGACTCTCAATCGGCGAAAGCCTCCGAAAACGAAGGCGTCGAAGGTCGTCCCCGAAAAGGAAACCTCGACACCGAGAAAGGAAGGCCCGGCGTCTGTTTCGACGACCGCGAAGAGAGGCACTGCACCACTCGACGCCGAAAAGGCCCACGAGATGGCGAAAAGAAGAGGAGGCTCGAGGCAGAGATGGCGAGCATCCTGCAACGCAAAAAGACTTCGACGAGAAGATGAAACAATACGCTATTCCGTCGAAGCAAGCCCACGAGGCAGTCGAGGAGTTCGAGGTCGAAGTCGACGAGGCCCCGGGGACACCCGAACAGCTCGAAGACCAGGACGAGGAATACTACTACTTCGAGGCCGAAGGCGAAGAAGAGATGCTGTCTTACAGGGACTCGGCGTCCTCTGAAGTACAAGACCTAGACTGGCAAGACCTCGACACAGAGTCACCAGAAGAAGGGGTAGACACTTACCCCTCGAGACCTTCGCCGCCAGACGACATCGGAGTCTACAATGAGGTCGTGCAGAAGGCTGCAAAGACTTATGGGGTCGAAATGCAGGAGGAAAAGACAAAAGCAGGTTTCCTCTTCGAAACCCTGCTCCCCCAACAGACAAGGAGTCAATTTCTACCCATGTTACCTGGCGTTCTCGACCAGGGAAGGGAGGCCTTCAGGGAACCAGCAATCTGCAAGGCGGTTACCCCTAGGAGCGAAAAGAAGTATAAGCACTCCACAAAAGATCCTGCATACATACAGGGGTCTGTACCAGCAGACTCCATTATCGCTGCAACAGCCAGGAAGAGGGCCGGTGTGCCCACCAACACAGGCCCACCTCCAGACAAGGAGAGCAAAAGAATAGACCTCACAGGACGTAAGGTGGAGAGGAACGCAGCCATACACTGGCGTATCGCCAACTCCAACGCCCTCATCAGCAGGCATGCATACCAGCATTGGGCAGAAATGAGCCAGCTCATTAAGCACCTGCCAGAAGAACACCAACAAAGGGCCAATTACCTAGCGGAAGAAGGCAAGGCCATCGCGAACACTTGCCTAAAGTCAGCCTTGGACGCAGCAGAGAACTCCAGCAGGCAAATGATGATAGGGATGACTGAGAGGAGACACGCATGGCTCAGGATCTCCGGCTTCAAACCAGAAGTACAGAGCAACATCATCATCACACCGTTCAACGGTGAGAAACTGTTTGGAGCAACAGTTGACAACAAATTAACACAACTAAAGACGGACAACGAAACTGCAAGGTCCATGGGAGCGCTGCAGTTCAGGGGGATGAGAAGAGGGAACCCCTCAAGGCGAGCCAGTGGTAGAGGAGGCAATGCACCTACCACTTCACATCAATCACAACAACAAGGGTACCAAGGGAACAACCAGGGCCAAAACCTGCAGGGACAACAGCAGCAGAATTGGCAGTACCAACCCAGAGGACGGTCCTTTCGAGGGCGCGGGTACGGACGGGGACAGGCCCGAAGAGGGGGCCAGCAGCCCGCCTCAAAGTGACTCCACACACATAACAAGCCCCCCACCGTTAACACCAAGGTTGAGGGGAAGTCCGCAAAAGGAAAATATAAAGAGCAGAAGCACACAGCAAATAACCACCGAGCATACGACACCAGTGGGAGGAAGAATAAGAAAATTTCTCACACAATGGAGGAAAATTACCACAGACAAATGGATACTAAACACCATACAGCACAGGTACTGCATAGACCTCCAAAAACACCCGCCAGGGAGAAGACCAAGACATCGGTCAATACCCGCAAGAGAACTAGCCCTCCTCCGCCTAGAAGCAGAGGAACTGCTACAAAAGAGCAATAGAACCAGTTCCAAACAACGAAAGGAACAAGGGAATATACTCAACGTACTTCCTAGTGCCAAAGGTAGACGATACACTAAGACCTATACTGGACCTCAGATTCCTGAACAAGTTCGTAAAAACCCAAAAATTCAAGATGACTTCACTTCAGGAAGTAATACCCCAAATCCAAGAAGGGGATTACATGGCTACCTTAGACCTAAAAGATGCATACCTGCACATACCCGTCAACCGCAAACACAAACGGCTATTAAGATTCGTGATAGGCCACAATCACTACCAGTTCACAGTGCTAGCCTTCGGACTAAAGTCCGCACCAAGAGTGTTCACGAAATGCCTAGCAGCAGCTGCAGCGCACCTTCGGAGGAGGAGCATACATGTATACCCCTACCTCGACGACTGGCTGGTAAAAGCAGGATCATACAGACTCTGCAAAAAACACATCAAACAAGTCATAGAAACACTGTCCACATTAGGTTTCTCAATACATTGGGAAAAATCGTCAACAGAACCCCAACAAATCAAGATATTCTTGGGGGCACAAATAGACAGCACACAGTCCAAGGTGTTCCCCAGCGACAAGAGAAGTATAGCGCTCCTGAGGGAAACACGTCATTACCGCAAGGGGCAAGTTCTGACAGTGAGGACGGTGAGCAGGCTAATGGGAATAATGGCATCATGCATCCACCTTGTCCCGCATATCAGACTGCACATGAGACCGTTCCAGGAATGGATACAACAGCAATGGTCACAAGCCACAGGGAGTTGGGAAGATCTAGTGGTTGTCACACACGCAGTGCAGAAAGAAATAGCGTGGTGGAAAGAAGAGAACATATTACAAGGGAAGCCATTCACACAGCCAACTCCAACAGTGACCATCACAACAGACGCCTCACAGCAGGGCTGGGCGCGCACATGACCAGACTCCGCGTCAGGGGGCTCTGGTCACAACAAGATGCAGTGAAACACATCAACTACCTAGAACTCAAAACTGTGTTCCTAGCCTTAAAAGCCTTTCAAAAGCAGCTTTACGGCCAGCGAGTGCTGATACAAACAGACAACACAACTGCAATGTTCTACATCAACAAGCAAGGTGGGACACAATCAGCACCGCTGTCAAGTCTGGCACAACAGATCTGGAGATGGGCCATCCCTCTAAGGATAGACCTGCTAGCAATACACCTCCCAGGAATAGACAATGTAGAAGCAGACCGACTCAGCAGGCAGACGTCTGCATCCCACGAATGGGAACTAAACCAACAGGAGGTGCAGCAACTGTTCCAAAAGTGGGGAACACCACGGATAGACCTCTTTGCAACACCCCACAATGCAAAATGCCAACATTACGCATCCAGACAGCCGGACCAAAGGTCCCTAGGGAATGCCCTATGGATAAGTTGGTCGAACGAATTTGCTTACGCTTTTCCCCCGATACCACTGTTACACAAAGTACTCAGCAAATGCAGGAGCAGCAGCATGACACTCATACTGGTGGCACCTCAGTGGGCCAGACAAACATGGTTCTCACAGATTATGGAAATGGCGCAGGAACCAGCACACAGGTTCAGCAGAAGGAAAGACCTCCTCACAATGCAAGACGGAAAAGTGCTCCACCCAGAACCAGACAGCCTCAGCCTAGCAGCATGGCTCCTGAGGACCTAGAATTCGCACACCTCAAACTACCTCCAAGCACCATGGCAGTACTCAAAGAAGCAAGGAGACCCACTACAAGAAAATGCTACATTGCAAAGTGGAAAAGGTTCTCACAATGGTGCATTACAGAGGGACTGCAACGAAAAGTCACAAAAGAATCAACAGTACTGCGATATTTAACACACCTACTACAAAGCGGGCTGAGCTACTCGTCACTAAGGGTTCACCTAGCAGCCATAGTGGCCTACACCAGGGAGAAGCGGTGAAAAGCTTCTTCACCTCCCAAGTGGTCAAAAGATTCCTGGAAGGGGCTAAAAGAATAGCCCCCCTAAAAGGATGCCAGCCCCAAGCTGGAACCTCAACACTGTACTGACACAGTTGATGAAATCACCATTTGAACCCATACACAAGAGCACACTGCACATGCTCACACTAAAAACGGCTTTCTTAGTGGCTATCACGTCACTGCGAAAAGTCAGTAAACTACAGGCTCTCACACTACAAGAGCCCTACTTGCAAATACACAAGGACAGAATTGTCATGAGGACGGACCCACACTTCCTGCCAAAGGTGGTGTCGCGGTTCCATATCAATCAAACAATACAGATACCAAGTTTCTTCCAGAAACCTTCAACACCCTCACAAAAGGCGCTACACACGCTAGACGCCAGAAGGGCAGTGATGCACTACATAGAAAGGACGAAGGAATGCAGGAAAACAAAACAACTCTTCGTTTCCTTCGCAAGCAGTTTCCTGGGACGACCAGTAACAAAAAATACCATTGCACGGTGGATTGCACAACCAATACAACTCTGCCACAAGCAGGCAGGACAAGAGTTACAAAGGGCCGCCCAGGCTCACTCAACAAGGAAAAAGGGAGCAACGGTTGCGTTCCTAGCGAACACACCTATACAAGACATTTGCCAAGCGGCAACATGGTCTTCCGTGCACACGTTCACCAAACACTACTGTGTTTATATCCAAATGAACAAAGAGGCACAAGTAGGACAGAAGGTCTTACAGCACATTTTCAGCAACCAATGCTCATCTTCCACCCAACCACCGCAATAACAAAACCGCTACTAAGTCTATGCACAGCATAGTGAATCCAGAAAGATTCACGCTGCAAAACGAATAGTTTCTTACCTGTCGGTGTAGTTTTGCAGCTTGAAGACTTTCTGGATTCACTAGCGATCCCACCCGCCTCCGCCAGGAAGATAACATAGGAGGTTAAGGGTACAACTAAACTACATACAAGGTTTTAAAGGGATCAAACAATAATTGAAGGATTAAAGGTTAAAGACATAGACAACAAAAAACTGTAAAAGGAAAAGAAAAAAAGAATCCGAAGATGGCTACCAAAGGTGGGAGCTTCCGCCGGAAGCGCGTCGACGTCACCGAAAACACCAAATGGTGGGGCGTCGCCGCCCACCTGGGCCAACAACAAAAAAAAAAAAAAAAAAAAGACAAAAACAAAGAAAAGACTACGAATCCGGACCCAACCACGAGATGGCGGAATAATGCACAGCATAGTGAATCCAGAAAGTCTTCAAGCTGCAAAACTACACCGACAGGTAAGAAACTATTCGTTTTTCAGGGGATGTCCAGAATACTCTCATGGACATGCCCTTTGATGGAGTCAGTCTTTTTGGGTCCAAAGCAGACCATGCGTTGGAGCGCTTTAAGGACTCACGGGCTACTGCAAAGTCCCTGGGCCTTTCTGCTACACGCCCTCCGCTAACTTCTGCTTTTCGCCCCTATCGTGGCCACGGTAGGGGCGCCCCTTCACGTCAGCAGCCCAGCCACCGGCCCGCGCAGCAGGCGTCTTCGCGTGGCCGAGGACGTGGATTCCGCCGTGGCGGATCGGGCAACCAGCGTGCGGGTCAGGCCACCACCTCCAACCCGTCCTCGGCCTCCAAACCCTCCTAGTCCCTCCTTTCAGGTGCACAGCACGCCAGTAGGGGGCAGGGTCCGCCATCACCTTCCCCACTGGCATACCATCACCTCGGACAGGTGGGTCTTGGACATTGTCCGAAGGGGCTACTCACTCCCCTTCGAGTCCACCCCCCCAGCCATGCCACCTCAATTCCACCGCATGTCAGGGGATCACTTGGTACTTCTGCAGAAGGAAGTCACGGCCCTCTTGGCCAAGAGGGCCATCGAGCATGTTCCGACCCCAGAAGTAGGGCGTGGTTGCTACTCCCACTACTTCCTGGACCTCCGGAACGTCAATCGCTTCCTCCGGAAGGAGAAGTTCAAGATGCTCACCCTAGCTCAGGTCTTGACTGCCCTCGACCCTGGAGACTGGTTGGTAGCGTTGGACTTGCAGGACGCATATTTCCACATCCCCGTCCTGCCGGCCCACCGGCGTTACCTTCGGTTCACGGTAGGCCTCGAGCATTTTCAGTTCACCGTGCTCCCCTTTGGCCTTACCAGTGCCCCTCGGGTGTTCACGAAAGTGATGGCGGTGGTCGCAGCTCATCTGCGCCGGGCAGGGCTTTCAGTCTTCCCCTACCTCGACGACTGGCTGCTGAAGGCGGGCTCGTCCCAGGCAGTCGTCTCCCACCTCCAGACTACGGCCGAACTCCTGCACTCGCTGGGGTTCTCCATCAATGTGCCGAAGTCGCATCTGATTCCTTCTCCACAGCTCCTTTTCATCGGAGCAGTTCTGGACACGACGCAGTTTCGGGCCTATCCTCCCGAACGGCGAGTCCGGGATATTCAGGCTATGATTCCGATCTTTCAGCCTTTATCCTGGGTTTCGGTACGGATGACCCTGAGGCTGCTGGGCCTCATGGCCTCCTGCATCCTGCTGGTCAATCATGCCAGATGGCATATGCGGGCTCTGCAGTGGGACCTGAAGTTCCAGTGGGCGCAGCACCAGGGCAACCTGTCCGATCACGTCTAGATCTCGGAGGGGACTGCAAAACAGTTGCAGTGGTGGCTCTCGAACCGGAAATGGGTCATGGGCAGATCCCTCTCCCTCTCCCTTCCCCAGCCAGAGCACACAGTTGTGACGGACGCGTCCCTTCTGGGATGGGGCGGTCACATGGGAGAGGCGGAGATCAGAGGCCTCTGGTCTCCGGCGGAGTCCCGGCTCCATATCAACCTTCTGGAGCTCCGGGCGATCCGACTTGCACTCAAGGCATTCCTTCCCTCTGTCAAAGGGAAGGTAGTGCAGGTGTTCACGGACAACACCACCGCCATGTGGTACTGCAACAAACAAGGCGGGGTGGGGTCGTGGACCCTTTGTCAGGAGGCTCTGCGCCTCTGGACATGGCTGGAACATCAGGGCATGTTCCTGATGGTTCAACACCTGGCAGGTTCGCTGAACGCCAGGGCGGACGAACTCAGCCGCAGGTGCATGATGGATCACGAATGGCGTCTTCACTCGGAAGTGGCGCAAGGACTCTTTCTACAGTGGGGAGAGCCTTGGTTAGATCTATTCGCCACCGAAGAGAACGCGCAATGTCATCAGTTCTGCGCATTGGAATTTCCAAGGCGGCACTCGCTCGGCGACGCTTTTCGTCACGAGTGGAGTTGCGGTCTATTGTACGCCTTTCCGCCTATACCACTTCTACCCAGAGTGTTGAAGAAGATTCGGCACGACCGGGCCCAAGTCATTCTTGTGGCTCCGGACTGGGCTCGAAGAGTTTGGTATCCCGAGCTACTCAATATGAGTGTAGATCCCCCGATCCGTCTGCCTCTTCGGGAGGATCTTCTGTCGCAGCAGCAGGGGACGGTCCTCCACCCGAACCTGTCCAGTCTACACCTGCTTGCGTGGAGATTGAGCGGCGGCAGTTGATTCCTTTCGACTTGCCTCCCGAAGTTTGTGATGTGATTCTGGCAGCCAGGCGTCCCTCCACTAAGGTGGTATACGCCTGCAGGTGGAACAAATTTGTGGCATGGTGCACAGCAAAGGCTGTGAATCCCCTTTCTGCCCCTCTTTCTGAGGTCCTTCTGTTCCTTCTCTCTCTGGCCCAACAGGGTTCTGCCCTGGGTACCATCAAGGGTTATCTTTGTGCTATCTCGGCCTTCCTCAGGCTCCCTGATCAGCCCTCCCTTTTCAAGTCCCCTGTTGTTAACAGGTTCTTAAAAGGCATTACTCACCTCTTCCCTCCTGTTCCGTTTGTAATGCCTCAGTGGGGACTTGAACTTGGTTCTTACCTTTTTAATGTGCGCTCCCTTTGAGCCTCTACATAACTGTCCTCTTCGTCTTCTGACTCTGAAGACAGCCTTTCTGGTGGCCATCACCTCCGCTCGGCGGGTGAGTGAGCTCCAGGCTCTATCTTGCAAACCTCCCTTTCTGTCTGTTCATCCAGACAAGGTTGTTCTTCGGACGCGTCCGTCCTTCTTGCCAAAGGTGGTTACTGCTTTCCACATTGGGCAGACCATCACTTTGCCCACCTTCTTTCCGCCTCCGCATCCTTCCAGAGAGGAAGAGAGGCTCCACCGTCTGGACCCAAAACGTGCGCTCTCCTTCTATATTGACCGCACAAAACACTTCCGGGTGGATGACCAGCTCTTTGTTGGCTACGTGGGCGCCAAAAAGGTCGGGCGGTGCACAAGAGGACCATCTCCCGCTGGGTTACCTTGTGCATCAAGACCTGCTATTCTTTGGCTAAGAAGGAGCCTCCTGTTGGGCTGCGTGCCCATTCCACCAGGGCAACGGCTGCTACCACGGCCTTGGGCCGTGGTGTTCCGCTGCCGGTTATCTGTCAGGCAGCTACGTGGGCCTCGCTGCACACGTTTACAAAGCATTACTGCCTTGACAGTCAGGTCCGGAGGGACGGCTTCTTTGGCCGTTCTGTCCTCCAGGACTTCCTTGTCTGATCTTTGTTCGCAGACCCACCACCGGGGTTGGTATTGCTGGGGTATCTATTCTAAGGTAAGGAATCTGTCACTAACATGTCTCTTTCAGATGCACAAGTTACTAACTTGTGTAACGATATATCTGTAAGAGACAGTAGTTTGTGACAGATTCCTTACCGCCCCACCCATCCTCCCCGTTCTGCGAACTGATTTCTAGGGTTAAGGACATCCCTTTCAGGGCCCTAGTAATTTTCAGACACCTATGTCAGCTTCTTGCATGGCTCTGCGTTCCTGGCGCGGAAAGTCGTGTACAGAACGGACGTCAGCGCGCAGGGGCGGCGCCTACGTACTGCCCGCGACGTCATCCCGGCGATCACGACACGGACGCGGAGCCGCACGACGCCGCCTACCGACGCGCAAGGGTACTGCTACGCAAAAAACTTTCCGGATCCAGCCTGACGCCTGGGGATATTCTAAGGTGAGGAATCTGTCACTAACTACTGTCTCTTACAGATATATCGTTACATAAGTTAGTAACTTGTGCTTCAGGCCTAAGGCTCCCGCCGGTGCGCCTTCGGGCCCCGCGGTCCCTATTGAGGGCCCTTGCTTGCCGCCGGCGGCTCTGGCCCCGGCGCCGCAAGGTCCTCCGCCGGCCCCGGCTCCGCAGGGTCCTCCGCCAGCGGCTCCGGCGCCACCTGCGGCTTGGTTCCCGGCACCGCACTGGGTTCCGTTCGTCCCACCTCCGCCCTTGCCCGAGTTTCCGGCCAATTTTGCTCCAGCTTGGGACCCTAATTGGGACATGGAGCCGGATCGGCGCCGTTGGAGCATTTTGTTTTCCTCTGTGCCTCCCCCGCCGCAGCAGCCTGTGCCTCGGGCCGTGGTGGAGGGGGATGACTGGGAGGGGTCGGAGGACCCTCTTGCGCGGCAGTGCGAGTCCGAACAGGAGTGGGCGGAGGACTCGGAGGATGCAGGTGGCCTTGACCTCTCCTCTGAGCCTGGGTTTGTGTCTCCTCCCACTGTCATGGAGGAAGGCGCCACGTACACTGTGGTGCTCCGTAGAGCAGCTGAGGCCCTTGACCTTGACCTGCCTACTGTTACCCTCAAGACAAATCTCCTTACTGAAGTGCTTCAGCCGGCGGCAAGTTCTATGGAACCTCTGCTTCCGTTCAATGAGGCCTTGACGGATGTTTTGATGGGCACCTGGTCTAGGCCAGCCACAGGGGTTCCTGTGGATAAAAACATGGCCAGGCGTCAACGCCCGGCACCGGGTGACCCTGCCTTTTTGATAAATCATCCGACACCGGAGAGCCTGGTCATTCAGGCCTCCACTTCCCAAAGTGCATTCCCTACCGCTCCGCCGGATAAGGAATCGAAAAAGCTGGAGCAGTTTGGCAAGAAGTTGTTTTCCTCTGCCAGCCTGGGGCTGCGGTCAGTCAACACTGCATGCCTCTTGGGCCGCTACTCTCACGCTGGGTGGGACACGGCGCAAACTCTGCCCCAGTGCCCGGAGGAGGTTCGGGCTGTACTTTCCCAAGCTGTTGCGGAGGGGAAGGATGCCACGAAGTTCACCATTCGGTGTGGGTTTGACACCGCGGACTCTTTGGGGAGAGCCATCTCCACGACGGTGGCCTTGCGTCGCCATGCCTGGCTGCGGTCCACGAGGTTTTCGGGGGATGTCCAGAGTTCCCTCATGGACATGCCTTTTGATGGTACTCGCCTCTTTGACCACACGCCCGGCCACGTCTACCTTTCGTTCCTTTTGTGGCCAGGGAAGGGGCGCCCCTACACGTTCGTTCAGCCAGAGGCCTGCGCAGAACCAACCTAAGCGCGGGCGTGGTGGCCGCCGTGGCGGCACAGGGGGCCAGCGTGCGGGTCAGTCCGCCTCCGCTCCTGCAGCATCCGCCTTAAAGCCTTCCTATTCAGAGCTTTGGGGTGCCCCCCACGCCGGTGGGCGGCAGGATTCAACATCACCTCCCTCACTGGCGCTCTGTCACTTCGGACAGGTGGGTGCTGCAAATCGTCCGAAGGTGCTACTCCCTCACCTTCGAGTCTGCCCCCCCCGGCCATGCCACCTCTGTTCCACCGCATGTCGGGGGATCACTTGGCGCTTCTCCGACGGGAAGTCACAGCCCTCTTGGCCAAGGGGGCCATCGAGCGCGTTCCTGGGCCAGAAGTAGGACATGGTTGTTATTCCCACTACTTTCTGGTCCCCAAAAAGGAGAAAGGGGGCCTGCGCCCCATCTTGGATCTCAGGAACGTCAATCGCTTCCTTCGGAAGGAGAAGTTCAAGATGTTGACTCTGGCTCAGGTCTTGGCTGCCATCTACCCTGGAGACTGGATGGTAGCGCCGTCCTGCCGGCCCACCGGCGTTACCTGCGGTTCACGGTAGGCCAGGAGCATTTTCAGTTTACCGTGCTCCCCTTTGGCCTTACCAGCACCCCTTGGGTGTTCACAAAAGTGATGGCGGTGGTCGCAGCTCATCTGCGCAGGTCAGGGGTGTCAGTCTTCCCCTACCTCGACGACTGGTTGTTGAAGGCGGGCTCGCCCCAGGCAGTCGTCGCCCACCTTCAGACTACGGCCGACCTCCTGCATTTGCTGGGGTTCTCCATCAACGTGCTGAAGTAGCACCTGAGTCCCTCTCAGAAGCTCCCCTTCATCGGAGCGGTTCTGGATTCGACGCAGTTTCGGGTTTATCCTCCCGAGCAGCGACTCCGGGATATTCAGGCTATGATTCCGATCTTTCAGCCTCTATCCCGGGTTTCAGTCAGGATGACCCTCTGGCTCCTGGGCCTGATGGCCTCCTGCATTCTGCTAGTGCAACATGGCAGGTGGCATATGCGGGCTCTGCAGTGGGACCTGAAGTTCCAGTGTGCACAGCATCAGGGCAACCTGTCCGATCATGTCCAGATCTCGGAGGGCACTGCACGACAATTGTGGTGGTGGCTCACGAATCGCGATTGGGTCAATTGCAGATCCCTCTCCCTTCCCCAACCGGAGCACACAGTGGTGATGGATGCGTCCCTCCTGCGATGGGGTGGCCACTTGGGAGAGGCGGAGTTCAGAGGCCTCTGGTCTCCGGCGGAGTCCCGGCTCCATATCAATCTTTTGGAGCTTCGGGCGATCCGACTTGCACTGAAGGCATTCCTTCCCTCTGTCCGGGGAAGTGTAGTGCAGGTGTTCACGGACAACACCACCGCCATGTGGTATTGCAACAAACAGGGCGGGGTGAGGTCGTGGAACCTATGTCAGGAGGCTCTGCGCCTCTGGACATGGCTGGAACATCAAGGCATTACCTTGGTGGTTCAACACCTGGCAGGTTCTCTGAACGCCAGGGCGGACGAACTCAGCCGCCGGTGCTTGATGGATCACGAATGGCGTCTGAACTCGGACGTGGCGCAAGGTCTCTTTCTGCAGTGGGGAGAGCCTTGGTTAGATCTATTTCCCACCGAAGAGAACTCGCAATTTCATCAGTTCTGCGCGTTGGAATTTCCAAGGCGGCACTCGCTCGGCGACGCTTTTCGTCGCGAGTGGAGCTGCGGTCTGTTGTACGCCTTTCCGCCTATACCACTTCTGCCCAGAGTGCTGAAGAAGATTCGGCGAGACCGGGCCCAAGTCATCCTTGTGGCTCCGGATTGGGCACGAAGATACTGGTATCCCGAGCTACTCAACATGGCGATCGATCCCCCGATCCGACTGCCTCTTCGGGAGGATCTTCTGTCGCAGCAGCAGGGGTCGGTCCTCCACCCGAACCTGTCCAGCCTCCACCTCCATGCGTGGAGATTGAGCGGCGACAGTTGACAGCTTTCGATCTTCCCCCGAAGTCTGTGATGTCATTCTGGCTGCCAGGCGTCCCTCCACTAAGACGGTATACGCCTGCAGGTGGAACAAGTTTGTGGCATGGTGCACAGCAAAGTCTGTGGATCCCCTTTCTGCCCCTCTTTCTGAGGTCCTTCTGTTCCTACTATCCTTGGCCCAGCAGGGCTCTGCTCTGGGCACTATCAAAGGTTATCTTTCGGCCATCTCCGCCTTTCTCAGGCTTCCAGATCAGCCTTCTCTCTTTAAGTCCCCGGTTGTTAACCGTTTCCTGAAAGGCATTACGCACAGGTTTCCTCCCGTGCCTTTCATAATGCCTCAATGGGACTTAAATCTTGTCTTGACCTATCTGATGTGCGCTCCTTTTGAGCCCCTTCATAACTGTCCCTTACGTCGTCTTACTCTAAAGACGGCTTTCCTGGTAGCTATCACCTCTGCCATAAGAGTGAGTGAGCTCCAGGCTCTTTCTTCTAAGCCTCCTTTCCTTTCTGTTCATCCAGACAAGGTGGTTTTAAGGACCCGTCCTTCTTTCTTGCCAAAGGTTGTCACGCCCTTCCACATCGGGCAGACCATCACTTTGCCCACCTTCTTTCCGCATCCTTCAAAAGAGGAAGAGAGGATCTACCGTCTGGACCCAAAACGTGCGCTCTCGTTCTATCTGAAGCGCACACAACAGTTCCGGGTGGATGACCAGCTCTTTGTTGGCTACGTGGGCGCCAAAAAAGGTTGGGCCGTGGCATTGGGACGCGGTGTTCCCTTGCAGGATATTTGTCAAGCAGCTACGTGGGCCTCGCCGCACACGTTTACCAAGCATTACTGCCTTGACAGTCAGGTCCGGAGAGACAGCTTCTTTGGCCGTTCTGTTCTCCGTGACTTTCTGGTGTAATCTATTCGCAGACCCACCACCGGGGTTGGTATTGCTGGGGTATCTATTCTAAGGTAGTGAATCTATCACTAACGTGTCTCTTTCAGATGCACAAGTTACTACTTGTGTAACGATATATCTGTAAGCGACATTAGTTAGTGATAGATTCCTTACCGCCCCACCCATCCTCCCCGTTCTGCGAACTGATTCTAGGGTTAAGGTCATCCCTTTCAGGGCCCTAGTTTCATGGCACCAGTGGTCGGTTTCTTGCATGGCTCTGCGTTCCTGGCGCGGAAAGTCGTGTGCAGAACTGACGTCAGCGCGCATGGGTGGCGCCTAAGTAGTCTCCGTGACGTCATCTCGGCGCTTATGACGCCAGCGACGGACGCGGAGCCGCACGACTTCACCTACCGACGCGCAGGGGTACTGCTGACGAAAAACTTTCTGGATCCAGTCTGACGCCTGGGGATATTCTAAGGTAGGGAATCTATCACTAACTAATGTCTCTTACAGATATATCGTTACACAAGTAGTAACTTGTGCTTTACTTTCATTGACTAAGACCTGAAAACTATGATTTGTAGATGAAAAGTCCAAGAATGAAGACAATGTCTGTAATGATCTGGGGTGAGGTGGTTATCCTAGTTGGGGCACAAGAGTACTGGTATAATACCTGCAATGTTTCGGATGATGGAAATGTAGCTTTCTTTTGAGTGCTTTGAAGGTGATAAGGAAAAGATGAAAGCAGATTTACTGCGGTCAGAGGATGAACTTCAATTTGTATTGATAAGTAAAGGGTTGAGTAATATTCTGTAATTTTTTGATTGTTGACTGTAGTGGTGTGTCAATTCCTAGGTGGATTTTCATGAACTTTATTTTTGCGTCACTATTGTCATACTTGGTGTACTTTGAATTAAATAGTAGTATGTCTCTTCCCAGTATCCACCAAAAATATTTACATGCCTTTCTCTCTGTGACTAGCTTTTTTTTTTACATAGAAAGGTTCAGTTTTCTAACTTTCTTTTTCTCCCTCTACCACCAGTATCTTAAGCTTGCCACAGCAAACTTCTCCAATCTCCAGAACGCCAAGTCTCCCTGCAGTGGATACAAGTTATATGAACTCTTCCCTTATCCAGGACTATCGACACCCATTTCACATGACACCCATGCCTTACGACTTACAAGGTAAGTTTCTATGGGGAAGACTACAGGGGCTGTGATTTGAATTTTCACTGCTGCAACTCTAGACAGTAAAGTAGTTGGAGGACAACAAATCACAAACTTTATTTTTCTGGGAAAGGCCACTTCTGTTGGTCTCAAGATGAGCTCATACTAACAAAACTTTCTGCGTAACCACACACAAATTGTTCTAAACAACATCCTGACATCAAAAACTATCCATTCCCCCTCCCTTAAATGTTACCCACCTGCCATTAAGTCAGACTTCACCATAAGTATACATTTAACGTCTGGGGTTCTTGGTTCTTTCTTTCTGCTTCACTCTTCATTAATGCCATCCTGTTTCAGTCTCTGTTGGACACATAACCTACTCTGGTATCGCACTGGCTTAGTCCAAGCATGCTCTCTCTTTTTGCCATCAGAAAAACCCTCCTCTGAGGTATATTTTCTCTCCCAGCAAACCCTACTGTGTTTTTCCACCAATCATGTAGTGTCCCCATTATGGTAATTAAGTACATCTGTTCTCCAGCAAAGAAAAGTGCACTCCATCATGGAGAAACAAAAATGAAAATTTGTAGGCAATGTCTACATGATGCACCGCCTCAATATTCCTAGCCTTGCAAAACTCCTGCAGCTCTCTGTTCACCCCATTTCTTGCTGCGTTGGTAGCTACTGGCTTTCTTACTTCCCAGGCAAACTCTTGTTTGTAACAGTTGTGCCCAAAAATAGCATTGCCTACTCTGCACCAGATCATTCTCTCCCACATCCATTAGGAGAGCAACAGGCCTCAGACATGTAACCTGCAAT
This sequence comes from Calotriton arnoldi, assembly GCA_963921515.1. Lineage (NCBI taxonomy): Eukaryota > Metazoa > Chordata > Amphibia > Caudata > Salamandridae > Calotriton > Calotriton arnoldi. The sequence continues at coordinate 1,320,107 of CAWUFW010002036.1, read as the reverse complement.
TCCCACAGTGTATGTAGAACTTGTCCCCAATGTATTCCCTTTTGGCTGTACCAACAACCTGCCATCATTTCATCACTCAAACCCAGTTGTTGTACTTAGCATTATAGCCCCTGCATTTTCCCCAGCCCACCTTGCTATTGAGTGCCTGCAAATCCAAATTTATTTCCTCCAGTACAGCCATGCACCCAAGCTTGTCGACAAAGTACCTCCTTAGCATTACACACCACCTATCTGCCCTCCGGGGCTAGTTTAAGTTAGGTTTATGTAATGTTTTTTGTTGTTATGCTATGTTATTGTGATGTGGTGTTATATGTTGTGTTGGGTGTTATCCCAGTAGGACATCCTGGTGCTGATAGCAAGAACTGCGGTGGCCAAGAGTGGGCTGTGTCTAGGTGGAGAGCCAAGTCTTCAGTTGCTTGCGAAATTCAAGAACTGAGGAGGCTGCTCTGATCTGCAGAGGCCTGTTCCATGCTTTGGGGTGAGGAGGAGCCTTCTGGCTGTGGTTCTGTGTAAGTGGGGAATGTATGTGAGTAAGTGTCCAGCTCAGCAGCGGTGTCTAGTAGGTTTGTGGGAGTTGATGCAATTGTTGTAATAAGTGGGGCAATGTTGTGTCTGACTGGGTGAAGAGTTTGAAGAGAGCTCATTTGTGGACTGGGAGACAGTGGAGGTCTTTGAAGTGTGGGGTAATGTGCATGCAGGAGGGTTTTGTTTGAGAACGAGTCTGGCTCCTGAATTTGTTGTGGTCAGGAGTCTTCCAATCAGTTGTTTGTTGATTCTGACATAGAGCGCTTTGCTGTAGTCCAGCTTGCACTGACGAGGGCCTGGGTGACTGTTCTCACATGTTGATAGGAAGCCATTTGAAGATGATCTTGTGCATCTTTAGTGTTTAGAAACAGGAGATGGAGACTGACTTCATTTGTCCGATCCTGGCGAGCTGGTTGTAGACTATTGTTCCAAGTTTCTTCATATGAGTGGCTGGGTGGGTTGTGGGTCAAATTTCAGCAAGCCATCAGGTGGAGTTCCATATTGAGGTGTCTTTGCCAAAGATTACTACTTCCGTTTTGTCTGTATTTAGATTGAGATACTTGAGTTTCATCCATCTAGCGACTTCAGTCATGCAGGTGGAGAAGTTGGTCTGGGTGGTCGGTGTTATGTCAGAAAGGGAGAGGATGAGATGGTTGTCTGCATAGGATATGATATTGACTCCATGGACATGCATGATGCTGGTGGGTGGGGCCATGTAGGCATTGAACACAGTTGAGCTGACTGATGATCTTCTGTAACTCCGCAGATGAGACTGATTGGGTTCGATCTATTAGGAAGAAGCAGATCCAGCAGAGCATGTGGCCTTGAATGCTGGCTTCATGAAGGCGTTGGATGAGGATGGGGTGAGGGACTGTGTTGAAGGTGGCAGATTGGTCCAGTAGGATGAGGGCATCAGTGTCTCCTCAGTCGGATGTAGTCAGTGGCGATAATGAGTGCGGAATCCATGAGGTAGTGGGTCTGAAATTGATTCATTTGTGTGAAGGATGTGGTTGACTTTGAGGTGGGTGGCTAGTTTGGCCATGATCTTCTCAATTACTGTCACCGGTTAGGGTAGCAGGGAAATGGGTCAGAAGTGAGTAGCGTCTTGGGTCAGCTTAAGTTTTCTTTTAGGGGAAGTCATGCAGTCGACCTCTGACACACCAAAACTAATCTTGAAGACTGTTCCTTGCTTCAACCACCTGAGGGATCCTCTGGTATCCAAAATGCTCCAAAACACAGCATTGCTAATTTGGGCAGATACATCTGGAACTCCTTCTGGCTACTGTAATAGATTGACATCTGTCATGTTGTTTTCCTCTTTCCCTGGGCCTTCTTGCTAAGATCTGCCTATCAAATTCTGCCTGTCTCCCCCTTGGCCCCAAAATTGCTATACCTGCTATTTTCCCAACAATCATAACTGGAGCCATTTCCATCTTTATCAAATACATGGCAAAATTAACCATGTTGTCACTCATGTTCTCTAATCCAACTCATTACTGTTCCTATTCTTGACCCTACTTCTCAAGAATTCCTGCTACACATGACAATATGAAATCTTGTTAACCAATCAAGTGAGCTTTCAGTCAGTCTCGGAGCTCTTATAGGCCTAGCATCCACAGGTCTTCCGGAGGGAATTTGATGTGATCCGAACAACTCATTCCAATCATTGGCAGGCCATTCTGTTGACGACTCTGACAAGAACATTGTATCTCACTCCCTTGCCTCCCCATGCCATCAGCAGCTGAGCTCTGCAAAAATATCATTTTAATTGTTTGCTACACAAGCCTGTGGGTGTGTCAGTGCTACAACAATACACTCAGTTGATTAATACAAGATTGGAGTCGATTTAGTTTCATAGCTTTGGCCTCCATGCTCACACTTCCCTCCTTTTGGCACTTGAGTTCCAACCTTACCTCTCAATGTCATGTAAATGCCAGTCCTGTTTCTGGAATTCTTATCCTCTTCTATTTCTTCTTTATCTCCTAATATCTACTTGTACCCATTGACATTTATCCAGTTTGTCTCAGTATTTAAACATCTTGAATCTAAATTAGACCCTGTGCATGTAAGTAATAATTATAATAAGAGAGAGAGAGAACACATTTACTGCCACAGAAGTCCCATAATCCATTTTCCCCAACTACCTAATTGGTCCCCTATTGTCTGCCTATCTTCTGCTCTTTTTGTGAAACCTTGCAATTGATAAATATATGATCATGCACGTTCCGGGTATTACCCGGGATTAAGGTACAACACTGCATTTTGATTATTTTACATACCCCTCCTTCCTTAGCCAGGATTCGATCTGGAGCAATCCTATTTTGCAAAGTCATGCTGTGCATCGCTATTATTTTTCAGTAATGTAAGAAAGGCCAGCAGCAGTATCATTTGCCTATATCTCGTAAAGCTGGGCTTGCTTTCTCAATTCTTTTACATTTAAAGCTATACCAATTGAAGGGACCATAGCCAGGAAAAATGTTATAACTTATACTCCAACGATGGAAATGAATGTCCTTCAATTGTTTTGTCTGATACATATACGTTGGGACTCCAAGACTAAGTAACAGGAACCACTCCATCCACTGGCTATGAAAAATTTCTTTCCCACAGACATGTTACATATCATTATAACTTCGTACATTGTTATAATGCATTAAATTCTCAGACATATTAAAACATTTGTTAGTCTCACCTACTCTTATAGTTCCCTTGTGGCCTATGCAAAGTGTCCCTTCCATCTCACACCTCAAATTTAGAGCAGGACGTGTTAGTATCGAAGCATTCTCCCTCAAATCTGGTACATTATGAAATGCAGCACCTGCTCCTGTAAGTGTCTAGTATCAATATCCTATTCTGCGAGGAGTTCTCTTGCCCCTTCAGATGACATACATCTTCGGGCATTGCAAATCTAATTCCCTTAGGTTTCTCATTGATTCCCTTAAATTATTGATATCTGGTAAAAGACTGCAGGTACCTGTGAGTGATCAAAGAAAGGTAAATATCACATAACAAAAATGAGAGGTTTTTCTGCATAAATAACTTCCTCAGTTATAGAATCGGGCATATGGATGCACACCCAACAATCTGATACATTCATAATAGAGAAATAAGTTTGAACTAGCTAGACATACGTGTTTTCTCTGTATACGTTTTGATGATAATTGAGCATGTCATTTTCATTTCAAAATTGCGAAGTATAGTTGGGGTGGAGTACCTATCGTATCTAACGGGGTGAATCGTTTTCATCAACAACACCAATATATGTCCAGTCGTGCATGTAGCAAATGCAGCCCCCAAGATGACTAGAACGATCTTCTGCCCCTTACTCCCTAATGTCTTGTCTTTTTATAATTCGATATTTTCTATTGCGGTCTTCTGGTGACTTGAATTTCTCACCTAATGATTGTCAACAGTTCTAGGCTGAAACAGTATGTCTTGGGGAGGGGGTGGGGGGTTTGTCCTCCTCTGGTACTCTCACCTTTTTTGTGCTAAGCATACACCCAGGTTGGTAGCCCTTTGCATTTCACAGTAGTATTTGTAACCAGGAGAACCAGACATGGTCCCTTCCAGTGTGCCTGCAGCCAGTTCTGGCTATGACTCTTCACTAGTCCACAGTCTGCAGGTTCCAGGCTGACATGCTGCAGTCTCTTGCGCAGCATCTTGAGCCTGGCGAGATGCAGAGCGTAGTATCTTCGCTTGCAATAGTCCATGATCAGTTATTGACATCAAATCAGACATTGGTACCCCAGGCATTCTCATTGGCCAGCCCATTGGAATCTCATACTTGAACATTACTGTTTTTCGGTTTGGGGTTCAACAGGTTCCCAAGGGCATCGGGCCACTCCAAAGTGGTGAAAGCATACAGTTTTGCCATGTGTACTTTCACAGCATTCTGTCTCTCCACCAGACCCGAGAACTGGGGGTGATGTGCACAATGTAAACTTTGAGTGATGCATATAACTTCACAGATTAGTTTCATTTTTTAAGTATGCACCCTGGTCGCTCCGTATGTACACAGTCCCTCCGTACTGTGGAATCCGTTCCTTCAGTATCAGTTTTGCCACAGTCATTGCATAATATTTGCATGTCTGGTTGACATCCACCCATTTGGAGAGCATGCAAATTACAGTCAGGACATATCGATAACCCCCACCATGAGCCAACTCTATGAAATCAATCTGTAGTCTCAAAAATGGTAAATGATGGGGAGTGGCTCATAGTAACCACAGTTCTTTTCCCCCACACTATTCCTTTGGCACATCAAACACTGCAAACAATAGTCTTGTACACGTTAAAAAATAATGTTCGAGGCATGTGAGCTGTAGATCACATGCTTTGCATACTCCTGCCATCTAGTGTTGGGTCCGGATGTTTGCAAGTTGTTTTTCATCGAAGAAGTCTTTTCCAGTCACGAGGTAGGTGACTCCTCCTTTCGGTGATAGTGTGCATGTGCATCGACTCCATTGTTAGATTGTTTTTTTCCGCCATCTGGTTCGGACGTGAATTGCTGCGCTCCCGTACGGTACCGTTTCTTGGGTTCCCTTCGATGCGCAATCCACTACCCTTGACGGTATTGTGTCTCAATCGCGTTTCTCATTCTCTGCGTATCGTTTCGACTCAAAGATCTTCGATCGGAAAACTCGTGGAGGGCCGTTGGGCCTACCCGCGCCGGGCTCGCTAGCAGTCGATGGAACAGACTCCATTCAAGCTCTGTCCCGGGTGTTGCGCCAAGTTTCCGCGCACCGACCTGCACGAAGTGTGCAACCTCAATTTGTCCCCGGAACACGATGAAAAAGACTGCGACGCGTGCCGATCGTTTAGATCAAAGAAGACGCTTCTTGACCGTCGGGCTCGATGTCACGAGATGCAACACCAAGACGGCTCCATACCGGACATCTTCGGTGAAGATTCCGACCGAGAAGAAACACAAGCTCAAGGAGCCGAGGAAGAAGAACACATCTCCGTGTCCGAAGCCGACTCCGACATGGAAGAAGAGGAGCAAGTTACACCGGGTCAGCGTACCGTGAGTACAGAAACCCCCTTGCCCCAACAACACAAGACAAAAAAGGCTCTGGTCCTTCCTCTGCCTGCGGGCCAAGGTCGGCACCGAGAAAAAGTTTCGAGCACCTCGCCCGCGGGCCCGGCGCCAAAACACAAAGAGAAGCCTTCCGGCTCGGGACTGAGTCGGCCCCATACCGGTGCCGAACCGAGATCCTCCGCGCCGAAATCCAAGCATGTCCTGGTCCACGTTCCATCTTTGTCGAAGACTAAATCTTCGGTACCAAAGAGTTCGGAGCAGAAACTTTCGACACCGAAAACGACAAGTAAAGATAAAAAGACTCCGCCAAAAGAGCCGCGGTCCAATGTTCCACCTTCGGATCCGAAACGGAAAGAACTGGTTATTAACCCAGATACTGAACATATTCATGCCAAACTGCCTGAAGAAAAGGAATGTGGGTACTAACCCTTCACCACCTTATGTTCCACTTCCTTCACGTACTAATCCTCAATTACTTATCACAGCCACTAATTTACCACCACCACTATCACCTGACCCACAGGATCAAGGGGATGGGGATGAGGATCGGCCACAAGATGTTGACCCATGGGAGGATTATGACACTGACCCACACACAGATACTGACCCTGACTTATACCCGTCCAGGCAGTCACCACCTGACAATATAGGCTATATTGAGCTTCTTAACAGGGCTGCTCATTACCATGGGGTGGAACTACATAAGGAGACTTTAGAGGAGGGCTTCTTGTTTGAGACCCTAATTTCCTCTAAAAAAAACTACACATACACTGCCAATGGTTAAGGGGATGCTTAAACATGCAGATGAGGTTTTCAAAGATCCTGTAAGGGCAAGAATCATCATGCCCAGGGTTGAAAAGAAATATAAACCAGCACCTACTGACCCAACCTACATCAATGGTCAGCTGCCCTTAGACTCTCTTGTGGTTTCTAATGCTCGCAAGAGAGCTAACTCACAGACCACAGGTGAGGCCCCTCCTCCTGACAAGGAGTCCAAGTTAATTCATGCCTCTGGCAAAAGGGTAGCCTCACAAGCAGCTAATCACTGGCGCATTGCCAATGCTCAGACTTTGTTGGCCAGATATGATGGGGCTCATTACGATGAGTTAGAAAACGTATGCAATTTCTGCCTGATGAGCATAAATCTAAGGCAAATGATCTTATCCAGGAGGGCAAACTTATCACCAATACCTCCATCAAGTGTGCCCTAGATGTAGCAGACACAGCAGCGCGCGCAGTAAACACCAGAGTACTGCTACGCAGACATGCATGGTTGAGAATTTCAGGGTTCAAACCTGAGGTACAGGCCTCCATTCTCAACCAGCCATTTGACAAGGAACACCTCTTTGGTCCAGCAGTTGACACCTCGCTGGAAAAGATGAAGAAAGACACTGAGGTCGCAAAGTCCATGGGGGCTTTGCAGTTACCTACGAATAGGGGTTCCTTTCGGCGCTCCTTTTACAGGGGTGGCTCCAAAAAATATTTCCACAGAAAATCCCTCCTCTAACGAGGGCAACAACCAATCGCCCTCATCAAGAGGTTATTTCAGAGGAGGTTTTAGAGGAAACAATGGTAAGGGACGAGGCAGGCAACTCCACACGCACTTCCCCCCGCAAACAACAAGCAGTGACTTCCTTCCGCTACCCCCGATCATTCCACTTATGTCGGGGGACGTCTCTCCCAATTTCTCCCTGTCTGGAACACAATCACCTCAGACAAATGGGTTTTACAAATTATCCAATATGGTTACTGCCTGTAACTTAGACACTCCCCCAAACATTCCTCCAAGATCACGCGCAATGTCACAGGAACATCTTACCCTTCTAAAGCAAGAAGTTCTCTCTCTGTTAGAGAAAGGAGCTATAGAACCGGTTCCATTAAAATATCAAGGAACCGGGGTATACTCCCTGTACTTCTTGATTCCCAAGAAGGACGACTCTCTCAGGCCTATACTAGACATCAGAGAATTAAATCTATACATTCAGTCGGACCACTTCCACATGGTCACACTCCAGCAAGTGCTCCAGCTCCTTCAACAAGGCGACTTTCTGTCCACTCTGGACTTAAAGGACGCCTATTTCCATATCCCAATACATCCTGCTCACCGCAAGTACCTCAGGTTCGTAGTAGCAGAACAACACTATCAGTTCAAAGTGCTCCCATTCGGAGTAACTACCGCACCCAGAGTTTTCACCAAGTGCCTGGCAGTAGTTGCAGCTAATCTTCGAAGACAACACATTCATGTCTTCCCATATTTGGACGACTGGCTCATAAAAGCCAGCTCGCAAGAAAGCTGTCTACGTCACACTCTCAAAACAGTGCAGTTGCTTCACAATCTTGGATTCACAGTAAACCTGTCCAAGTCCAATCTACAGCCATCCAACACACAGGCGAACCTGGGAGCCAGAATACATACACAAAAGGCTTTGGCCTACCCCAATCTGGCCAGAATCCGCAACATGCAGACTCTACTCGGTCAGTTTCAGCCTCAACACTCATTGCCAGCTCGAGTGTTCATGCAGTTACTAGGGATGATGACGACTTGCATCCTAATAGTCCCTTACGCAAGACTTCACATGTGTCCCCTTCAGGAGTGCTTAGCACGTCAGTGGAACCAGGCTCAGGGTCTGTTATCAGATATAGTGTTGGTGGACTCTCTGCAGTGGTGGAATACACAAAACCTTTCAAAAGGGCGGCCCTTCATTGACCCGGTTCCACAGATAGTGCTAACAGCAGACGCATCGCTCACTGGTTGGGGAGCTCATCTGCCAGACGCATACAATTCAGGGCATGTGGACCCTTCAGCAAAAGCAGTTTCACATAAATCATCTAGAGCTGCTAGCAATTTTTCTAGCGTTCAAAGCGTTTCAAGTTCATCTAGTAGTTAAAGCTGTCCTGATCCGTGCACACATGAAAGCAATGTACTACATACAAAAACATGTGGGGGGGGGGGGACACTCTCTCCAGCTGTCACAACTAGCACAGACCATCTGGAGATGGGCCATACGTCACAAAATGTATCTCCTTGCAGAACACCTTCCAGGAGTAAACAATCAGATTGCGGATCTGCTCAGTCGTCAAAGACAACAGATCCACGAATGGGAACTTCACCCTCAAGTTCTCCTCCCATTCTTCCAAATGTGGGGTTTTACGAACATAGATCTGTTCGCCACAAACCTAAACGCAAAATGCCCAAGCTTCACATCCAGACATCCACACCCATTGTCCAAGGGCAATGCAATATGGATGAATTGGTCAAGGATATTTGCCTACGCTTTTCCACCTCTCCCACTCATTCCATTAGTGGTTCGGAAGCTCAGACAGGCATCCCTGACAATGATCCTAGTTGCTCCCACATGGGCCTGACAACCCTGGTTCACAACCCTGTTGGAGCCCTCAGTAGTTCCTCATCAAAAACTACACCTCACTTCCAGTCTTCTCACTCAGAGCCATGGAGAGATAAGACATCCAGATCCCAGTCATCTCAACCTTGCGATCTGGCCCCTGAAATCTTAGAGTTTGGCTACCTTAATCTTCCGCCAGACTGCATGAACATTATCAAAGAGGCTAGGCGTCCTACTACAAGAGCATGCTATGCAGCAAAGTGGAAGCGATTTGTAATATACTGCAATAACAAATCAATCCGCTAGACGCTTCAGTTCAAAACATTATTTGCTATTTACTACACCTGCAGCGTTCCAACTTAGCATACTCTTCCATACGCTTACATCTTGCTGCAATAGCTGCATACCTACAGAACAGACATCTGTCTCTCTTTAGAGTGCCTGTCATAAAAGTATTTATGGAGGGACTTCAAAGAATCATTCCTCTAAGACTTCCACCTGCTCCAGTGTGGAATCTCAACATTGTCCTCACCAGACGAATGGGTCCACCCTTTGAGACATTGCATAGATGTGAACAGCAATTTCTCACTTGGAAGGTAGCTTTCCTCTTAGCTATCACATCTCTGAGGAGAGTGGGTGAGCTTCAGGCACCAACCATGGAAGAACCATTTTTACAGGTACACCAAAACAAAGTGGTTCTTCGAACTAACCCTAAATTCCTACCAACGGTCATTTCTGCCTTTCATATCAACCAACCTGTTGAGTTGCCTGTGTTCTTCCCTCAACCAGATTCTGTGGAAGAATGTGCTTTGCACACTTTAGATGTGAAAAGAGCACTCCTTTACTATTAAGAAATGACCAAACCTTTCCGCAACACAAAACAACTATGTTCGAGGCATGTGAGCTGTAGATCACATGCTTATGCATAGATCGCCATCTAGTGTTGGGCTCGGATGTTTGCACTTTGTTTTTCTTGGAAGAAGTCTTCCTAGTCACGAGGTAGGTGACTCCTCCTTTCAGTGATAGTGCGCATGGTCATCGACTCCATCTTCAGATTGGTTTTTTTCCGCCATCGGGTTCGGATGTGACTCGCTGCGCTCCGGTTCACCGCCGATCCTTCGGTTTCTCTCGGTGCGTACAACACTCAACCTCGACGGTATTGTTTTCGATCGCGTTATCAATTCTTCGCGGATCGAGTTCTTACAATAAACTCTTTTCGATCGGAGAGCTCGTGGTAGGCCGTTGGGCCTACCCCCCGGTTCGACTCGGTCGATGGAACAAACTCCTTTTAAGTTCTGTCCTCGGTGCCACGCGAAATATCCGCGCACCGATTCACACGAGGTGTGCAACCTGTCTCTCTCACCGGAACACAGTGAACAGGACTGCGACGCGTGCCGAGCTTTCTGCTCCAAAAAGACTCTTCGCGACCGTCTGGCCCGATGACGCGTCATGCAGAGCCAACACACAGGCTCCATTCCGGACCTCTTCGAACCTGAATCGGATGAAGAGGCTGACAACCCTATCGGAGCCGAGGAGGAGCAAGAACAGATCTCCCTCTCCGACGATGACTCCGAACAAGATGAAGACATTCCGCAGGGATAACGTACTGCAAGTACAGGCCCTACCTCGCCCCAACTCAACCAAAAAAGAAGGCTCCGGACCAAACTGCGCCCTCGAGCCCCGGTCGGCACAGAGACCACGCTTCCGACGCCCCGCCTCTCGGCTCGGCACCAAAGCCTACCAAAAAGCCTTCTGGCTCCGAAAAGCCCCATTCCAAATCGGGCACCGAGCCAAAGCCTTCGGGTCAAAGACCAAGTCCGGCTCCGATCATCACCACTCTGCGCCGAAAACCACCTCAGATCCGAAAACACCAGCCCCAAAACCATCGGCACCGAAAAGTTCGGCGACGAAACAGACTGATACACCAAAGTCACCTACGAAGCATAGTTTCGGTGATCCGCTCGAAAAACCAGACCCAAAACAGAAAATTTTGGTCATACATCCAAAAACCGGCCAGATTACCACCAAAGTGACTTTAAAAAGAGGTGCTACTACCGAAGAGGAATACCACATCCCATTAAAGAAGAGAAATGTTGGGACAAACCCTTCCCCTCCTCCTCTTCCTTCACCACCTTTACCTCAGTCTCTGCCTGTGCCAACTTCACCGGAGCACTCACCACCATATATACCTGACGATCAGGGTGATGGGGACGGGGATGATACTAATGATGATAATCAGCCTGGACCTACAGATGTGTTGGATGACTATAACATTGATTCGCCCACAGACAATGACCCTGACCTATTCCCTACCAGGCCCTCTCCACCAGACGACAGCGTAGGATATATTGAATTGCTAGGCAGGGCTGCCAATTACCATGGGGTCCAGCTGCATAAAGAATACCTTGAAGAGGATTTCCTCTTCGAAACATTAAACACCACACAAAAATCCACACATATGTTGCCCATGCTTAAAGGAATGACCAGACATGTAGACGACATATTTAAGGATCCTGTCAGGGCACGTATCCTTACCCCTAGGGTGGATAAAAAATACAAACCTGCACCATCTGATCCAGTCTACATAAGAGGACAATTACCCTTAGACTCATTAGTTGTTTCTAATGCACGCAAAAGGGCAAACTCCCAGACTACTGGAGAAGCACCACCCCCAGATAGTCAAAGCTCCTTGATGCTTCAGGGAAAAGAATAGCCTCCCAGGCAGCTAACTTCAGGCGCATATCTAACACACAAGCGCTGCTAGCCAGATATGACCGTTCGCATTGGGATGAAATGGAACAACTTATCCAATTTTTACCCCAAGAACATAAATCTAAAGCGCAAGACCTGGTACGTGAGGGACAACTAATCTCCAACAATCAAATTAGATGCTCCCTAGATGGGGCTGATACATCTGCCAGAGCAGTGAACACTAGTGTCCTTTTTAAGAAGGCATGCCTGGCTACGCATATCGGGGTTCAAGCAGGAGGTTCAGACCTCAATATTGAACACACCATTCGATAAAGAACACCTGTTTGGGCCGGTGGTTGATTCTTCACTTGATAAGATAAAGAAAGATACCGAAGTGGCTAAATCAATAGGAGCCCTTCAGTCTCCACAAGGCCGTGGTTCCTTTCGGCGCTCTTTTTATCGAGCAGGGTCCAAAACCACTTCCTCGGACACTGCATCTACCTATAAGGGCAATAACCAACCCTCGGGTTCCAAAACTTACTTCAGAGGTGGTTATAGAGGAAATAACGGCAAAGGCAGAGGTAGAGGTTCCAACACACGTACCTCCCCCTCCAATACAAAACAGTTCCCCCCGACCACTTAACACCTGTGGGGGGAAGACGGTCACAATTTCTACCAAAGTGGCAGTCAATAACAGACAAGTGGGTCCTCCAAATTTTCCGTTCTGGTTACTGCCTGGAGTTCATCAACACTCCTCCAAACATTCCCCCAAAGTCGCACAAACTTTCACCGGATCACATACACCTTCTCAAACAAGAGGTACAATCCCTGCTTCTAAAACAAGCTACAGAGCCCGTACCACCACAACATCAGGGGTCGGGCGTCTACTCCTTTTACTTCCTAATTCCCAAGAAGGACGGTTCTCTAAGACCAATACTAGATCTCAGAGAACTAAATCTTTACATACAGTCAGACCATTTCCACATGGTAACACTTCAACAGGTTCTACCCCTTTTGCAAAAGGGCAACTTTCTTTCTACTCTAGACTTAAAAGACGCCTACTTTCATATTCCAATCTATCCGGCTCACCGCAAATTTCTCAGGTTCGTGGTAGCAGGTCAACACTACCAATTCAAGGTACTCCCATTCGGGGTCACCACTGCCCCAGAGTCTTCACAAAGTGCCTGGCGGTAGTAGCTGCGCATCTAAGAAGACAAAGCATACATGTCTTCCCCTATCTGGACGACTGGCTCATCAAAGCCAGCACGTACCAACAATGCCGCAAACATACTTCCGTAACCATGCAGTTACTTCACCAGCTAGGGTTTACAGTCAATGTGTTAAAATCACATCTTCAGCCAAACAAAATTCAGAACTACCTAGGAGCCACTCTGGATACTCAAAGGGCTCTAGCATTTCTCAACGCAGCCAGAATTCGAAACATTCAGGCGCTGATTCTCAAATTTCAAGCCACTCAATCACTTCCAGCTCGAGTGTTTATGCAACTGTTGGGAATGATGGCATCTTGCATCATGATCATTCCCCATGCCAGGCTGCACATGCGTCCACTTCAAGAATGCTTAGCCAGTCAGTGGAACCAGTCACACGGTCTATTAACCGATCTAGAGTTGGTAAGCAGCCGTACTCATCGCTCTCTGCAGTGGTGGAACACCCAAAATCTGTCACAAGGACAGCCGTTCATAGACCCAGTTCCACAGACAGTATTAACAGTGAACGCGTCCCTAACTGGATGGGGAGCTCATCTTCAACAACTCACAGTGCAAGGCCTGTGGAGCCACCAACAAAAGTTGCTCCACATCAATCATTTGGAGCTGATGGCGATCTTTCTAGCTCTCCAGGCCTTTCAAGATCACCTCTCTGGCAAAGCTGTCTTGGTTCGAAACCGACAACATGACAGCTATGTATTACATACAGAAACGGGGGGACACACTCTCTCCAACTGTCCCACTTAGCCCAAGACATCTGGAGGTGGGCTATTCACCACAATATCTATCTCCTAGCGGAACACCTCCCAGGAGTCAACAACCAGAGTGCGGACCTCCTCAGCAGACAGAGGTATCAAATACACGAATGGGAACTTCACCGTCAAGTTTTCCATCCATACTTCCAAGCTTGGGGAGTCCCTCGCATAGATCTGTTTGCAACACCCCAAAATGCCCAAGCTTCGCCTCCAGGTATCCACACCCGTTGTCCAAAGGCAATGCTCTATGGATGAACTGGTCAGGGATATTTGCTTACGCTTTTCCGCCTCTCCCACTCATTCCATCAGTGGTTCGGAAACTCAGACAAACATCCCTCACACTAATACTGGTAGCTCCAACATGGGCACGTCAACCCTGGTTCACAACCCTGTTGGAACTCTCTCTGGTACCGCATCAAAAATTACATTTAACTCCCAGTCTCCTCACACAGAGCCATGGAGAAATCAAACACCCAGATCCCAAACAATTGAACCTTGCGATCTGGCTCCTGAAGTCATAGAGTTTGGTTATCTGAACCTTCCACCAGACTGTATGAACATTATTAAGGAGGCTAGAAAGCCTACCACAAGAACCTGCTACGCAGCCAAATTGAAGCGATTTGTTATCTATTGCAATAACATCAACCCTCTTGATGCTTCCATACAAAACATTATCTGCTACCTGTTACATTTTGCAGCAGTCATCATTGGCCTATACATCCATCAGACTGCATCTCGCTGCAATTGCAGCCTATCTTCAGAATAGGCAACATTTATCGCTCTTTAGAGTGCCTGTAATCAAAGCATTTATGGAAGGACTGAAAAAAGTTGTACCACCAAGACTTCCACCTACCCCAGTGTGGAATCTTAATATAGTCCTCACCAGGTTAATGGGCCCACCATTTGAACCTATGCACAGATGTGAACTACAGTTCCTCACTTGGAAAACAGCTTTCCTCATTACAATCACTTCATTGAGGAGAGTGGGTGAACTTCAGGCACTAACCATAGAAGAACCTTTTTTCCAGCTACACAAAGATAGTGGTTCTTCGTCCCAATCCTAAATTTTTACCTGAGGTAGTATCTGCATTTCACATAAACCAGTTGGCTGAATTACCGGTTTTCTTCCCTCAACCTGACTCTGTTGCAGAACGAGCTCTACACACCTTAGATGTTAGAAGAGCACTGTTGTATTCCACTGAAAGAACGAAATCTTTTCGTAAGACCAAACAACTCTTTGTCGCTTTTGCACCACCTCACAAGGGCAATCCTATATCCAAATCAGGTATTGCTAGGTGGATCGTTAAATGTCTTCAGATTTCTTATGCAAAAGCCAAAAGGACTCCAACAGTACCCCCTAGAGCACATTCCACTCATAAGCTAGGGGCTACTATGGCTTTCTTAGGGAACATCCTCATTTCTGACATCTGCAAAGCTGCAACATGGTCCACACCACACACATTCACTAAGCATTATTGTGTAGATGTGTTAGCCAGACAACAAGCTAATGTGGGCCAAGCAGTACTTAAAACGCTGTTTCAGACAACTCCATCAGTTACAGGATAGCCACCGCTTAGGGGAGACTGCTGTGTAGTCTATGCATAAGCATGTGATCTACAGCTCACATGCCTCGAAAGGAAAATGCTACTTACCCAGTATGCATCTGTTCTTGGCATGTAGAGCTGTAGAATCTCATGCGCCCACCCACCTCCCCGGGTACCTGTAGCTGCTGTAGTTCTCTGGTTACTATTCATACATACACATGGACATCTCTATTCTTTACTACTACTCCATTCTCTCACCCTCTGCGGGAAAACAATCTGAAGATGTAGTCGATGACCATGCGCACTATCACCGAAAGGAGGAGTCACCTACCTCGTGACTAGGAAGACTTCTTCGAAGAAAAACAAAGTGCAAACATCCGAGCCCAACACTAGATGGCGATCTATGCATAAGCATGAGATTCTACAGCTCTACATGCCAAGAACAGATGCATACTGGGTAAGTAGCATTTTCCTTGTCACTTTTGCTCCACCACATAAAGGCAATCCTATATCAAAATCAGGCATTGCAAGGTGGATAGTCAAGTGCATTCAGACATGACATGCTATGCAAAAGCAAAACGAACGCTAACAATTCCCCCTAGAGCGCACTCCACACGTAAACTAGGGGCTTCAAAGGCATTCTTAGGGAATATACCCATAGATGATATCTGCAAAGCTGCAACATGGTCTACACCTCACACATTCACAAAACACTATTGTGTAGATGTGTTAGCAAGACAGCAAGCTAGTGTGGGCCAAGCAGTTTTACGTACACTATTTCAGACGACTGCAACAGCTACAGGTTAACCACCACTTTGGGAGATAACTGCTATATAGTCTATGCAAAGCATGTGATCTACACCTCGCATGCCTCGAACGGAAGATGCTACTTACCCATTATGCATCTGTTCTTGACATGTAAAAGTGTAGATTCACATGCACCCACCCGCCTCCCCGGGTACCTATACCTGTTGCAGTAATACCTTACTTAGATACATACATACATGGACATCTCTTACTACTCTTACTAACTCCATTATCACCCTCTGCGGCAAACAATCTAACAATGGAGCCGATGCCCATGCGCACTATCACCGAAAAGAGGAGTCCCCTACCTCGTGACTGGAAAAGACTTCTTCGAACAAAAACAAAGTGCACACATCCGGACCCAACACTAGATGGCGGGCTATGCAAAGCATGTGAATCTACAGCTCTACATGCCAAGAACAGATGCATACTGGGTAAGTAGCATTTTCCTTTTATGCAATGGTCATGCACAGGGCAGCCAAAATTCTTTACCTCCAGCTCCCCCACCTTAGAAGTCAAAACCAATGTCTTGATGGAGGCATCTGAAAGAGACACGTTAGTGACAGATTCCTTACCTTAGAATATCCCCAGGCGTCAGGCTGGATCCGGAAAGTTTTTTGCGTAGCAGTACCCTTGCGCGTCGTGCGGCTCCGCGTCCGTCGTCGGCGTCGTGATCGCCGGGATGACGTCGCGGGCAGTACTTAGGCGCCGCCCCTGCGCGCTGACGTCAGTTCTTCTTTTTCCGCGCCAGTAAGCGCAGATCCGGGAAGAGCAGTGCCCTAGTCACTTTTTGACTATTTTTTTTGGTGAATTTTTTCACTGTTTCTTCAACGAGTCTTCACGACTCCTAAGGTGTCGTAGGGATGCCCGGCTTTAAGCCCTGCGAGGAATGTGGTCGCATGATGTCGATCACGGACCCGCACCTCGAGTGTCTCTTTTGTCTCGGCCGAGACCACGACACGAAGTCGTGTCCTGACTGCCGGAAACTTCATCCTAAGGCTTTGCGAGAGCGGTCTCGAAAGCTCCTTGAAGTCCGGCATTCGGCTCCGCGCCGCACCAAGCCCCGGTCCCGGGAGAGGTCGAGGGCCGGACGCGGAGTCCCCGCCGTTCGTCGGATTCAAAGTCTTCGCGCTCCTCCGGTAAGTCGAAGCACAAGAAGTCTAAGCGGCGTCATCGCTCTAAGACTTCGCCTCGCCGGTCTCGCGACTCGGCTGAGGTCCCTGTCGGCACCGTCCCCGCGGCCCCGGACGTGCCTGTCGAGTTACCCCCGCAGTACCCGCCCTACCCGGGCTCGGGGGCGACTCAGGCCGATATACAGGAATTCCTGTCGGCCATGGTCCGCCTCTTCGGGCCTCAAGGTCCCTCCGGTGCGCCTCCGGGCCCCGCGGGCCCTGATTGGGTTGCTCCGGCGTCGCCGTCGACTCCGGTCCCGGCGTCGCCTGTCCCACCAGCCTTCGTCCCGGCCTCGGCTCCGGTCCCGGCCTCGACCCCGGCTCCGGTGGGGCCGCAACCCCCATCGACGCCGGTTGACCTAACCACGCCTCCGCCGACGCCGGTGTCCCCGGTGCCGTTTCCGACGCCGTCCGGGGCTCCGGGCGGCGTCGTTCCCCGGTTCTCTCCGGGTCCGGACATGGTGCCGGAACGGCGTCGCCCGGACGCCGTATCCGGCGCCGATGAGACCTTGGGTCCCTGATGTCCCTCCTCCTCCATATTTTCAACCTGAGGAGGACCAGGAGAGCTGGGAGGGGTCTGACGACCCTCTCACACAACAGTGCGAGTTTGACCCGGGCTGGGTTGAGGAACTTGGGGATGCCAGTGGTCTGGATACCTCCCCTGACTCTGGCATGCTGTCTCCTCCCGTGGCAACGGAGGAGGGGGCTAATTTTGCAACAGTGTTGCGTAGAGCTGCTGGAGCCTTGAATCTCCAGTTGCCTACAGTGGTCGTCAGGTCTAACATCCTGACTGAAGTGCTTCAGCCGGCGGCCTCCTCTTCGGAGACTGTGCTGCCGTTCAACGAGCACTGACTGACGTTCTTTTGGGTGCCTGGTCCAAACCCACCACAGGGGCTCCTGTGGATAGGAACGTGGCCCGACGCCATCGCCCTGCTCCGGGCGACCCCCTGTTTCTCTCCCAACACCCCACCCCTGAGAGCTTGGTTGTCCAAGCCTCTGCCTCCCAAACCGCCTTCCCTACCGCCCCTCCGGATAGGGAATCCAAGCGCCTGGATCACTTTGGGAAGAAGGCTTTCTCTTCCTCCAGTGCTGGCTTGCGGTCTGTTAATACCGCTTGCCTCTTGGGCCGATACACCCACTCTCTGTGGGATTCGGTGGCAACTGTTTTGCCGCAGTGTTCTGAGGAGGTCCAGACACTGCTTACCCGCGCCATTGCGGAAGGGCGTGATGCGGCTAAATATACCATCCGCTGTGGCCTTGATACCGCCGACTCGCTGGGCAGATCGCTTGCAACGACGGTGGCGCTGCGTCTCCACGCCTGGCTGAGAACCACTGGTTTTTCGGGAGATGTCCAGAATACACTCACGGACATGCCCTTTGATGGTGTCGGTCTTTTTGGTTCGAAGGCAGACCATGCGCTGGAGCGTTTCAAGGACTCTCGGGCTACTGCTAAGTCCCTGGGCCTTGCTGTTGTGCGCCCTCCGCTCACGTCTGCTTTTCGCCCCTTTCGTGGCCACGGAAGGGGCGCCCAGTCACGTCCGCAGCCCGGCCAACGGCCCGCGCAGCAAGCGCCTTCGCGTGGCCGAGGACGTGGATACCGCCGTGGCGGTTCGGGCAACCAGCGTGCGGGTCAGGCCACTACCTCCAACCCGTCCGCGGCCTCCAAGCCCTCCTAGTCCCTCCTTTCAGGTGCACAGTACGCCAGTCGGGGCAGTGTCCGCCATCACCTTCACCTCTGGCGTCCCATCACCTCGGACAGGTGGGTCTTGGACATTGTCCGAAGGGGCTACTCCCTCCCCTTCGAGACCACCCCCCAGCCATGCCACCTCAATTCCACCGCATGTCAGGGGATCACTTGGCGCTTCTACAGAAGGAAGTCACGGCCCTCTTGGCCAAGAGGGCCGTCGAGCATGTTCCGACCCCAGAAGTAGGGCGTGGTTGCTACTCCCACTACTTTCTGGTGCCCAAAAAGGACAAGGAGGACATGCGTCCTATCTTGGACCTCCGGAACGTCAATCGCTTCCTCCGGAAGGAGAAGTTCAAGATGCTCACCCTAGCTCAGGTCTTGACTGCCCTCGACCCCGGAGACTGGTTGGTAGCATTGGACTTGCAGGACGCCTATTTCCACATCCCCGTCCTGCCGGCCCACCGGCGTTACCTTCGGTTCACGGTAGGCCTCGAGCATTTTCAGTTCACCGTGCTCCCCTTTGGCCTTACCAGTGCCCCTCGGGTGTTCACGAAAGTGATGGCGGTGGTCGCAGCTCATCTGCGCCGGGCAGGGGTTTCAGTCTTCCCCTACCTCGACGACTGGCTGCTGAAGGCGGGCTCGTCCCAGGCAGTCGTCTCCCACCTCCAGACTACGGCCGAACTCCTGCACTCGCTGGGGTTCTCCATCAATGTGCCAAAGTCGCATCTGATTCCTTCTCCACAGCTCCTTTTCATCGGAGCAGTTCTGGACACGACGCAGTTTCGGGCCTATCCTCCCGAACGGCGAGTCCGGGATATTCAGGCTATGATTCCGATCTTTCAGCCTTTATCCTGGGTTTCGGTACGGATGACCCTGAGGCTGCTGGGCCTCATGGCCTCCTGCATCCTGCTGGTCACTCATGCCAGATGGCATATGCGGGCTCTGCAGTGGGACCTGAAGTTCCAGTGGGCGCAGCACCAGGGCGACCTGTCCGATCACGTCCAGATCTCGGAGGGGACTGCAAGACAGTTGCAGTGGTGGCTCTCGAACCGGCAATGGGTCATGGGCAGATCCCTCTCCCTTCCCCAGCCAGAGCACACAGTTGTGACGGACGCGTCCCTTCTGGGATGGGGCGGTCACATGGGAGAGGCGGAGATCAGAGGCCTCTGGTCTCCGGCGGAGTCCCGGCTCCATATCAACCTTCTGGAGCTCCGGGCGATCCGACTTGCACTCAAGGCATTCCTTCCCTCTGTCAAAGGGAAGGTAGTGCAGGTGTTCACAGACAACACCACCGCCACGTGGTACTGCAACAAACAAGGCGGGGTGGGGTCGTGGACCCTTTGTCAGGAGGCTCTGCGCCTCTGGACATGGCTGGAACATCAGGGCATGTTCCTGGTGGTTCAACACCTGGCAGGTTCCCTGAACGCCAGGGCGGACGAACTCAGCCGCAGGTGCATGATGGATCACGAATGGCGTCTTCACTCGGAAGTGGCGCAAGGACTCTTTCTACAGTGGGGAGAGCCTTGGTTAGATCTATTCGCCACCGAAGAGAACGCGCAATGTCATCAGTTCTGCGCGTTGGAATTTCCAAGGCGGCACTCGCTCGGCGACGCTTTGTCACGAGTGGAGTTGCGGTCTATTGTACGCCTTTCCGCCTATACCACTTCTACCCAGAGTGTTGAAGAAGATTCGGCACGACCGGGCCCAAGTCATTCTTGTGGCTCCGGACTGGGCTCGAAGAGTTTGGTATCCCGAGCTACTCAATATGAGCGTAGATCCCCCGATCCGTCTGCCTCTTCGGGAGGATCTTCTGTCGCAGCAGCAGGGGACGGTCCTCCACCCGAACCTGTCCAGTCTACACCTGCTTGCGTGGAGATTGAGCGGCGGCAGTTGATTCCTTTCGACTTGCCTCCCGAAGTTTGTGATGTGATTCTGGCGGCCAGGCGGCCCTCCACTAAGGTGGTATACGCCTGCAGGTGGAACAAATTTGTGGCATGGTGCACAGCAAAGGCTGTGAATCCCCTTTCTGCCCCTCTTTCTGAGGTCCTTCTGTTCCTTCTCTCTCTGGCCCAACAGGGTTCTGCCCTGGGTACCATCAAGGGTTATCTTTGTGCTATCTCGGCCTTCCTCAGGCTCCCTGATCAGCCCTCCCTTTTCAAGTCCCCTGTTAACAGGTTCTTAAAAGGCATTACTCACCTCTTCCCTCCTGTTCCGTTTGTGATGCCTCAGTGGGACTTGAACTTGGTTCTTACCTTTTTAATGTGCGCTCCCTTTGAGCCTCTACATAACTGTCCTCTTCGTCTTCTGACTCTGAAGACAGCCTTTCTGGTGGCCATCACCTCCGCTCGGCGGGTGAGTGAGCTCCAGGCTCTATCTTGCAAACCTCCCTTTCTGTCTGTTCATCCAGACAAGGTTGTTCTTCGGACGCGTCCGTCCTTCTTGCCAAAGGTGGTTACTGCTTTCCACATTGGGCAGACCATCACTTTGCCCACCTTCTTTCCGCCTCCGCATCCTTCCAGAGAGGAAGAGAGGCTCCACCGTCTGGACCCAAAACGTGCGCTCTCTTTCTATATTGACCGCACAAAACACTTCCGGGTGGATGACCAGCTCTTTGTTGGCTACGTGGGCGCCAAAAAGGTCGGGCGGTGCACAAGAGGACCATCTCCCGCTGGGTTACCTTGTGCATCAAGACCTGCTATTCTTTGGCTAAGAAGGAGCCTCCTGTTGGGCTGCGTGCCCATTCCACCAGGGCAACGGCTGCTACCACGGCCTTGGGCCGCGGTGTTCCGCTGCCGGTTATCTGTCAGGCAGCTACGTGGGCCTCGCTGCACACGTTTACAAAGCATTACTGCCTTGACAGTCAGGTCCGGAGGGACGGCTTCTTTGGCCGTTCTGTCCTCCAGGACTTCCTTGTCTGATCTTTGTTCGCAGACCCACCACCGGGGTTGGTATTGCTGGGGTATCTATTCTAAGGTAAGGAATCTGTCACTAACGTGTCTCTTTCAGATGCACAAGTTACTAACTTGTGTAACGATATATCTGTAAGAGACAGTAGTTAGTGACAGATTCCTTACCGCCCCACCCATCCTCCCCGTTCTGCGAACTGATTTCTAGGGTTAAGGACATCCCTTTCAGGGCCCTAGTATTTTTCAGACACCTATGTCAGCTTCTTGCATGGCTCTGCGTTCCTGGCGCGGAAAGTCGTGTACAGAACTGACGTCAGCGCGCAGGGCGGCGCCTAAGTACTGCCCGCGACGTCATCCCGGCGATCACGACGCCGACGACGGACGCGGAGCCGCACGACGCCGCCTACCGACGCGCAAGGGTACTGCTACGCAAAAACTTTCCGGATCCAGCCTGACGCCTGGGGATATTCTAAGGTAAGGAATCTGTCACTAACTACTGTCTCTTACAGATATATCGTTACACAAGTTAGTAACTTGTGCGTTTTTGCCGAGGCAAACATCTACTGTGCCCCTCTTGCCCTACAATAAGGCATTTACAAATACCCTTTTGGAGGCTTGGCCCAAACCTTGGTCTGCCACAGTGTTTAATCACCAGATTGCACAATGCCATTGCCTGCCAAGGGGGCCATGCATGTTTGTCTCTGCATCCCTCCACTTACAAATGCCCTTTTAGGGGCTTTGGTCAAACCTTGCTCTGGCAAATACCCTCTCTCAGATGGTCAATCGTCAGATTGCATGATGCCACCGCCCTGCCCTGGATGAACCTCCATTTTTTGTCTTGGCGTCCCTTCTCTGAAAACTTGGTAGTGCAGGTTGATTTGAATGAACACAAATACCTTCCCAATTACTCCCCCAATAACGAGTCCAAGCATGTGGAGACCTTTGGGAAAAGGCTATTTTCTTCTATCAGCTTGGCCCTCAGGTCTGTGAAAGCCAGGTGCCTCTTGTACTGCTATTCTCACTCATTAGGATTCCGTGGCTCAAGTCCTCCCAGGTGTCCCTGATTATCTCTGACCAGTCCTAACCCAAGCCACCCAGGACAGTTGTGATGCAGCCAAGTTCACAATTAGTTGTTGCTTGAACACCACCAATTCAATCGTGCGAGCCATTGGAACCAGCGTCACCATTCAAAGCCACGCCTGGCTGCAATCAGCTTGTTTTTCAGGCCATGTCCAGTCGTCACTTATGGACATGCCCTCTGATGTGCCTGGTCTGTTTGGGGACAATGTAGATTCTGCTCTTAAGTGGTTCAAGGTGAGCAGAACCGCAGCACACTCTGGGCTTATTTGCCCCACCTCAAAAGCCACATTAGCCCTATCATTCCTTTTGCGGCTTCTGCAGGTGAACCCCATACCATTGGCCAATTCTACCCCAGCAAGGGGTCCAGCAGTTTCACGGCCACAGCACCCATCGCCGCCGTGGCCAGGGTCAGCAATCCGTTCAGTCCACTGCCCCACCTGCTAAACCCCTTTAGTGTGCTATTAGTGGAGCACAGCCACTCAAGTGGAGGCAGGATATGACTATTCTTGCTGGGTTGGCAGTCCATCACATCAGATAAGTGGGTCCTGCAGATAGTCCTGTTTGGGTACACCTTGCCTTTCATTGCTGCTCCGGAGCACCTTGCTCTGTCTCAAAAGCAACTATGGAGGGCCATCTGTCCGTCTTATGGTAAGAAGTGCAAACCCTTTTGGCTAAATGGTCTATTGAGCAGTTACCTGTGGCAGAAGTAGGTCATGGTCGCTATTCCCACTACTTTCTGGTGCCAAAAACGGATGATCACCGTTGTACTATTTTAGACCTGCTCCCTGTCAACGGCTTCCTCTGAAAGTAAAAATTCAAGATGCTCACACTAGCACAGGTATTGGTTTCCTTGCGACTGCATGGTGGCGTTGGGCTTGCATGACTGGTATTTGAAAATAGGAGTCCTGCAGGAACTACCTGCTGTTCTTGGTAGGAGAGGAGCATTTTCAGTAAACTGTGCTCGCCTTTCATCTAACCAGTGTCCCTCGAGTGTTCATAATAGTGATGGCAGTGGCAGCAGTGCACCATCGGACCTCAGAGTTCCTAGTCTTCCCCCTACCTCGATTACTGGCAGTTGAAGGTGAGCTCTCCACAGGCAGTATTCAACCACTTCCAGACTACGGCGAACCTCCTGTCATCTTTGGGGTTCACTATCAACGTGCGGAAGTCGCACCTGACTCCTTTTCAGATTCTCCCCTTCATCTGAGCCATTCTGGACATGGTTCAGTTTTGTATCTTTCCCCTCTTGAAAGGATAGTGCAGGGGGATTCAGTCTATGATCCTGATCTTTCTGCTCATGCCCTGGATTTTAGTGAGATTGACTTTAAGGCTACTGGGACTGATGGCCTCCGGCATCCTGCTGGTCAAGCACACCAAGTGACATATGCCAGCTCTTCAGTGTGATCTGAAGTCTGTGGGTCCAACATCAAGGGGATCTCTCAGACCATGTCCAGATCTCAAAGGAGACTGTGAAATATCTGCAGTGGTGGTTACTGGATCGCAATTGAGGCAGCAGCAGACCCCTTCTCCCCGCAGAGCTGACAATGGTGACCGATGCTTCCCATCTGGTTTGGGTAGGCCATCAGGGAGAGGTGCAGATCAGATGTCTGTGGACTCAAGCTAGGCCTGCTCCATATCAGTTTTCTGGAGTTGAGGGCCACCCTCTTGTTATTGAAAGGGAGGCTGGTGCACATGCTTACGGACCAGATACCTCCATGTGGTATTGCAACAAGCAGGGCGGCATGAGGTAATGAACTCTGTGCTGGGAGGTGCTACACCTCTGGAATTGGCTGGACTATCAAAGGCTCTTCCTGGTAGTAAGCCACCTGGCAGGATCTTTAAATGTCTGGGCACATGAGCTCAGCCGTCAACGCCTAGTGTATCATGAATGACAATTCCAACCAGATGTGGCACAAGGTTTCGTCTGCGAATGGGGAGAACCTTGGCTCAATCTGTTCGCCACCACTGAGAATGTGCAATGTCTGCAGGTGTGCGTGTTGGAGTTTCTAAGCATCTCTTCATAGGGAGGCATTCCACATCACGTGAAACTCTGGACTCCTGTATGCCTTCCCTCCAGGCCAGTGCCACTTTTATCCCGAGTTCTGAAGGTGATCAAGAACAACTGGGCCCAGGTCATCCTAGTGGCCCTGGATTGGGCACACACCCTATGGTATCACAAACTCCTGGGCTTGAGCATCTGTTCTCCGGCCAGGCTGCCCCTCCTTGAGTAGCTGGTATTGCAGTAACAGGGCAGGGTTCTGCACTCGAGCCTTCGCAATCTCCACCTTCATGCATGGCGATTGAGCAGCAACAGCTGAATACCTTTTGACCTTCTTCCGTTTGTAGTTGATATCATCTTGGCAGTCAGACGTCCCTCAAGAAAATCTATATATGCCTGGTGTTGGGACAAACTTTTTGTTTGGTGCAGCACACACCAGATTGACCCCCTCCAGGGTAACTTATCTGACGTTCTGTTGTCTGTTTTGTCCCTTGCCCAGCAAGTCTTTGCTTTGCACAAAGTTAAGGGGTACCTTTAAGCTCTTTTGGCCTTTTTTACCGTTGCCGGACCAACCCTCATTTATGTCACAAGTAATGATACATTTTTTGAAAGGTCTCCAAAACGCGTTTTTTCTCTCTCCTTTCGTCATGCCCAAGTAAGATCTTAACTTGGTCCTCACATATCTGATGTTTGCTCCCTTTGAGCTGCTTCACAGCTGTCCCTTGAGGTTCCTCACTTTCAAGATTGTTTCTTGTTGTCATTACCTAGGTGTGGTGAGGGAGTAAGCTTCAAGCTCTGTGCTACCCCACCATACACCAACTTCTTCCCTGACCAACTAGGTTTGCAACGTGAATCTTTCCTGGATTTCCATGCTGTGCATTTTTCCGCTATCTAGTCGTTGGGTTCGGAATTCTCCAATGTGATAGTAGTCCTTCTTTCTTTTTTCTTTTTTTTTTTTTTTTGTTGCGTGTCGACTGTCCCACCCATTTGGTGTCTAATCCAGCCTCGCCTGACATCATATATACCCTCCCTGGAAACTCCTCCTCCTGGTCGCTGTCTTCAGATTCTTTTTTCCGGCGTTGTATCTGGAAGCATAGGTGAGGGCTCCACATTCTATGAAAATAAGAAGTTAGACGAAGGTTCGTCGAGTGAATTCTCGAGAAGACCACCGAAAAGAGGGACCTAATAGCAGAAGTCGAGGGAGAACAGGAGAATGCCTGGACAGGTGAGTTCCCCGATTCTGCATGATGGGGAGAAGACACCATTCCAATTGTGCCCTAAGTGCCATTACAAATTCACACGCAAAGACAACCATCAAGTGTGTAACCTTTGCCTTTCGCTAGACCACAAGAGCGACGACTGTAAGGGCTATGTAGACTTCAAACCGGAGACTTTAATGGTAAGAGAAAAACAGAGGCAAGCACACTATGCCATGCAGGGGCAAAAAGAAACTCCATTGCTGAGAGACCTGGGGGTGTTGAGCAAAGAGGAAGATAACATTGCCGAAGGGGAAGGCTCAGGCACCTAAATGAGGATCATAAACATCAAGGAGCAGCATAAATTCAAGGAGAAGAAAGCCCACGTAACACTGAAAAGAATGACTGGGGGAGAGTCTCGAACATTAGATTCTAAATCACAAAGGGCTGCCTCTGCATCAAAAATCTCACCAACCAAAGGAAGCGGGGGTCTAAAGAACCCCACTGTTCCCCTCAAGGACACTGCAGGCATGCACACACCTGAAAAGACGATGTCTAAAGACGATCGAAGTGGGGATGTGTCGATGTCGAAAGATGAATGAAGTAGGGAGGTGGCAAAAAAGGGTCAAATAATACACCGCCAAAAGAATCCGTGTGTCGAAGAAGAAATTGATGCCTTAGGTCTGCGCTGAAGAACGAGCTGCCGAAATAGAGCGGAAAAAGGTGCCTCGAGGCCACCATTTTGCAAAAAAGGAGTTTGAGACATCCCTCAGGAATTTCGAATTCCAACAAAAATTTAGAGGGAAAAGTAACAAACCGATAAGGACGCCGAAGAACTCAACCGCCCTTCCCCCCAATGACACCAGAGCCACAGGAAGAGGAGGAAAAACAAGTATTCTTCAACAAGGAAGATGATCCTGAGTCCATGGGTATGTTTCAGGAAACAGTTGTCTAAGTATATGGAGACTCACTGGCAGGATGCCAGGACTGATTGCCCATCCAGAACAAGGGCTAATATGCCATCAACCTCCGGACCACCACCGGATAATGAAAGTAAAAAGGTGGACATGTTGGGGAGGTAATTTTGAAAGAGGGCCAGCAACTAAATGGTGAATAGCTGACTCAAATGCTCTGCTCAACCAATGCGTACCAACACTGGGACGAGATGGCAGAGTTGATGGAACACCTGCTAGAACAATACTGTAAGAGAGCATCATCCCTGGCAGAAGAGGGGAAAAACATTGCAAATTCTTTCTTAAAGCCTGCATTAGATGCAGCAGACACATCAAGCAGACAAATGATGATGGGAACAACCCTAAGACGTCATGCCTGGCAAATATAATCAATAAGAATTTTAATGGGGAACACCTCTTTGGTAGTACTGTGGATGATACCTTGCAGCAACTCAAAAAGAATAATGATACGGCAAAGTCCCAATGAGCCGTGCAATTCAGGGAACACATACGGAGAGGATCAACACTGGTAAGAAGACCAGCAGGCAGAGGAAGTTTTTCAAGTGCATCCTCACATCCAGTCATTCAGGGTACAAGTCAAATACAGACGCAAGGACAACAATGGCAGTACCAAACGCCACTATGCCAGCCCTTTGTGTCGTGCGAAAGGGAGGGCGCAGCCACATAGAGGAATGGCTGCCCCCTCCAGCAAGTGACTCGCTACACCAACAACTCCTCTCACACTCCACACAGATGGGGGGGAAAATAAACTTCCTCCAGGAGTGGAGGAATGTGACCTCAGACAAATGGATAATAAACATTCTACATTGCATAGAACTGCTCAAGCAACCTCCAGCAAGGGGACCAAAGAAAGTGGTCTACACAAAAGAAGAAACAGTCGGTCTACTGCAAGAAGTGCATGAATTGCTACTAAAGGCGGCAATGGAAAGAGTGCCCAGGAGAGAGATCAACCAGGGAAGCTACTCAACATATTTCCGAATACCAAAGCAGGACGGATCCCTACATCCTATCTTAGACCTTCGCTTCGTAAGCAAGTTTGTAAAGACTTGATTCAAAATTGCAGCGTTTCAAGATGTCATACCTCAGATACAAAAGGAGGACTCTATGACGGTTATAGATCTAAAGGATGCTTTTTTTCACATCCCAATGAATCACAGACACAAAATATATTCATGTTTTGTGGTGGACAGAACACACTATCAATTCAAAGTGCTGGCCTTCGGAATAAAATCAGCACCTAGAGTGTTTACAAAATGCAAAAGACACATAGAGATAGTGATAGCAACACTGCACAATCTGGGATTTTCAATAAAAAGAAGTCCTCTCCAAAACCAGTACAGGAAAAAATCTTCCTGAGAGCAAGAATCCACTCAACAGAGGCATAAGCATATCCTTGCAAAAAGAGGATAGTATCAATACTTCAAGAAACTCACCTTTACCAGAAGGGTCAGTCTCTGACAGTGAGGACTGTGGGGGAAATGCTGGAAGTTGGCCTCCTTCATTCTTCTTATACCATATGCAAGGCTACATATGGAAGAATGGATACAAAGCCAATGGTCACAAGCCACAGGGAGTTGGGAAGATCTAGTGGTTGTGATGCAAAAGGTACAGGAGGGGAGGGCGCTCTGGAACAGGACACACGTAACCGCTGAAAGACCATTTATTCACCCAACTCCCACAGTAATCATTACCACGGATGCCTTACATATGACTTGGAGAGCTCATATGGAGAGAATCAAAGTCAGGGGAATTTGAAAGGAACAGGATACGGTATTGCACATCAGTTTACTGGAACTAAGAGCAGTGTTCCTAGCATTAAAAGCCTTTCAGAAACGGCTGTGAGGAATATCAATACTAGTTCAGACAGAAAATACAACTGCAATGTTCCATCTCAACAAGCAGGGAGGAACACAAGCCTTTGCATTATCAACTACTAGCCCAGGAAATCTGAAGGTGGGCCATCCAGAGACAATCTTAACGACAATTCACTTTCCGAGAAAAGACAATGTCCAGGCAGAGAAGCTCAGCAGGTAAGCATCCTCCTCTCACTAGTGGGAACTCAATCAAACATATATTCATACAATGGGGAACACCAGACATAGATCTGTTCCCCAGAAAAAGCAAAATGCCAAGCCTTTACCTCCAGACATCCACACCTCTCTGACACAGAATGCTTAATCGATAGACTGGTCAGGGGCAGTTGCTTCCACTTTTCCCCGATCCCACTGTTGGCCAGAGTAATCAGAAAATGCAAACAGTCTTAAATGAGCCTGATACTCATCTCCCCACAATGGGTGGTACAAGCTTGGTTCTCGGACCTAATAGAGATAGCACAGAATGTATTCAGAGATTACCAGTCCAGCACGATCTACTGTCTATGCTAAAGGGGAGAGTTTTCCAACCAGAAGCCTTAGCTATAGCAGCTTGCTCCTAAAGACTTGGAGTTTGGGCACCTTGGTCTACCAGAAAATACAATGGCGATTCTTGGAGAAGCAAGAAGGGCAACAACAGGAAAATGCTACATAGCTAAATGGGAAAGGTACTCCAGGTGGAGCCAGAAACTTGAATTATTAAAAGACAATTCAAAGGACACCACCGTCCTAAAATACCTCATACACCTATTAGCCTGCAAGCTAACTTATGCTTCATTAAAGGTACATTTAGCAGCTATAGTGGCCTACACAAGAGCCCAAATAGGAAGAGGTTTCTACCAAACACCTGTAATTATAAAGTTCGTGGAGGGAGCAAAACTGATAGCTCCTCCTAGGAGAGTACCTGCACCAACAAGGAACTTAAATGTCGTACTAACACAACTAATAGGGAAACCTATTGAACCTTTGCGCAAAGCGAGTAAGTGAATTGCAGGGGCTCACAGTACTCATAATACAAGAGCCATACATGGAAATACACAAGGATAGAATAGTCATGAGGACAGATCCACAATTCCTACAAAGTCACCTCGCATTTCCACATAAACCAACCAGTTCAAATACCAAGTTTTTTCCATGAACCAAAAAACAAAGCGGAAAGAGCATTGTTAGCCATAAGAAGAGCGATCATGTTCTATATGGAGAAAATAAAAACAATCAGAAAAGGGAAATAACTGTTTGTGTCATTTGCAGACAACAACAAAGGAAAAACAGTTAACAGGAATACAATTGCCAGGTGGATTACGCAAGCAATCCAAATGTCACACAGCAGCAGGAATACAAATACAAACTAAACCAAAGGCACACTCTACTTGCATAAAAAAGAGCACCGATAGCCTTTCTAGCATATATATCATTGCAGGATATTTGTATGGCGTCTACTTGATAATCAGTGCACACGTTCACAAAGCGTTATTACATAGATATACAAATAAACAAGGAAGCTCAAGTGCACCAAAAAGTATTAAAGCATTTATTTGCAAACTAAAACTAATCTTCAACCTAACCACCACAAGTATATAAAAACAAAAAAAGCTACAAAATCAATGCACAGCACGTGAATCCAGAAAAGATTCACGCTGCAAAACGAAATGGTTTCTTACATATAGGAGTAGTTTTGCAGCTTGAAGCATTTTCTGGATTCACAGGCTACCCACCCGCTTCACCAGAAGATGGGGAGCAGCAAAAGAAATCTGAGGATTGCGACTACGCGAAGGGGCTTCCGTGGAGGGCGTATGACATCAGGAGAGGCTGGTTTAGACACTAAATGGTGGGACAGTCGATGCCCCCACAAAAAAAGAGAGAAGGATTACTATCACAGTGGTGAATTGCAGACCCAACCACTAGAGGGTGAAATAATGTACAGCATGTGAATCCAGAAAATTCTTCAAGCTGCAAAACTACTCCTACAGGTAAGAAACCATTTTGCTCTGCGGACGCAAGCATCCTTGTCGCCAAAAGTTGTGGCATCGTTCCACGTAGGTCAAACCATTACCCTGCTGATTTTTGTCCCCCACCTCACCCCTTTGAGAAGGAGGAGAGAGACTATCCATTGGACCACAAAAGAACACTGAGCTTTTACATTGATCGTACCAAAGAACACTGAGTGGACAATCAGCTCTTTGTGGGGTTTGCTGGAGCTAAAAATGGCAAGGTCATGCAGAAGCAGACCATCTCCTGTTGGATCGTACACTGCATCATGACGCATTGGCCAAAAAGCAACCTCCGGAATTCCTGCGATCCCGTTCTGTCGGGGCCAAAGCTGCTACCACTCTGTTTGCACGTGGAGTTCCTGTCCTGAACATCTGCCAGGTGACTAGTGGGAGTCTTTTCATATGTTTACGAAGCACTACTGTCTGGACAGCCAAAGTTTGCAGATAAGGGCATTTCACCTGCTCAGTCCTACAGGACTAATTGGTTTGAGCCAGTTCAGACCTACTTCCTAATAGGTACAGCTCTGGTATCTATTCAAATGGTGAGGATCCTGCGGTTAGAAGTCTCTATCAGACGAGCAAGGTACTTTCCTTCGGTAACACTCTTTCTGGTTCAGACTCTGTCTAACCACAGTTTCCTCACTGACTCTCCGATCTTCCTTTTTCTGTGAATTGGGCTCTACCCTTTAATAGGATCCCAAGTTTAGGAATCTGCACACTGGTCAAGCCAATTTGTTTTTGAGGCTCTGCCTCTGGGGATACAGGCAGTCTTGTAAGCATGCAGAAGTGGCACCTATCTAGGCCCCACAGTGCCACCTACCAGCATGCAGAGGTACTGCTCAAAAGTTTCCGATCCTCTCTGACTCTTGTAGAAATATACAATACGTGAGGAATCTTCGGTTAGATAGTCTCTACCAGAAAAAACATTACCGAACGTAAGACGCTTGTTCTTCATGGCTATCCTGAGTCAGAAAGCAAGTGCTAACCACTTCTTTTGCAGCCATACCCTATATAAAAATGTACTTACCCTAAATGCAATAAGTGTATCTGTATTCGATTTTAGGACTCTTAGTGCTATTACAAAGTGTCTAAAACTCAAATTGGTACATAGTGGCCGAATCCTTTATGGATGAATACGCTGCACAAAAGAAAGTTTTCCACCACATTTTTAATATTTTACTGAATCCTACGCGAATTTGGCCATGTTTCCAGTTGCACATAAAATTATTGAAACCAAGGGTTCCAAATCTGAATTTAATATATATTTCTTGCTGGGCGGGCTAGTATTTCATCCATGTATGGTTCAAAATGTGGGGTAGTTTTAATGTCCAAAAATCTGAGAGACTGCAACTTCTCTATTTCAGTTGACCATGCCATGTAACCAGAACGTCTTGCCAATAAGTTTATTTTAAAATCCCTCTTGCAACTGATTTGATAGAAGCCAGTTCAGACAACATCTCTCCAATCCCAAAGCACAGAACCAAGTCTTTTACATGTCGTAGCCATGCCAAATTAAGAGTCTTATCTTATTTTAATATCTGTTAGGTCATTGTCTGGGTGTTAACTTCCTGACCCTGCAGATCACAGAAGTCCTTGTACTTGTTCGACAACTTTTGTAAGCACACTGATATTGCGATGAGCAGGGTAACGTCCGCAAAAAGGAGAGCTGAAAGTGATAGACCAAATGATCTCCGTTTTAATGCTGGCACTTTGTCTCAAGCTGTTTTTTACTTCTTATCTTAGCTGCTTGTTACTATATATGTATTAATGGTAACTGTTTTTTAGTGTGTCTATGAAATCTGACTTTGAAACGTTTTTTAGGTCGCCCATATTTATTGATGATTTGTATTTTAGATGTTTTTATTGTGTGGTGTTATATGTTGTATGTGATGTACTTTTATGGTTTTTATTAACCGAATAAAGTGGTTTTGACTGACTGACTGATCTACCATTCAATTTTGGTGTATCATGAATACATTCTCAAAGAAAATCAATTACGCCATTCATTTATAGGGAGAATTATGTGGGGGTGAGCACACACCCTTGGCACGAACCTCTGATACAAATTCGCTCTGTAAGCTCTCCTGTTTTGCCCCATTGCACCTAGGCGTAGTTGTGTTCATATAGCCTTGATCACTACATTTAACAATTCTGCAGGAACACCCAGAGACAAGTGGGTTTCCCACAGGCTTTTCCCGGGAACAAGGCCAAAGGCTGCCCCAGAAGTCTACAAAAGCCATATAAAGTTGGCATTTATTTTTCTTGATTTATTTCCACAATAATAACGGATAGTCTGAATATCTGAGCTATAGTGCCAACTTTTGTTCTAAAACTGGCCTGAAAGGGGTATAAGACTCCATTCATTATAGAGTTAGACAATAGATTCATATATGGCACTAAGACTTTAATTTTAGAACAGTAGGGACCCCTGGGATCTTTTCCAGCAGTCAGAGACTTTATAGCGTACTCTGTATCAGAAAAAGAGAAACAAATTTATCGGTCCGCAATGCTGTAGGTACTGAAAAGTCCTGGGGTTTTGATGGAGCCTGGATGTCTTTAAGGCTATGTATAGAGTATAGGTTTTCAAAATGCTTTGCACATGCTTCCGGTTGTATAAAATGGTCAGTTGAAATGCCTCCATCTAAACTCCCAAGAACAATGATGCACCAGAATGTGGTGTTCTTCCTGTTTTTGGATGCTTTAAGCAGATCTGCCCAGTTTCTCGTCCCAATTCCTTTTTCTTAAGTCTAAAACCCGATTATTATAAACTCTTGCACTACAGAGTACAGTAGGCTTATGAGATTTGATTGCTAGTTTTGTAGGAGGCTGGCTTAGTATATGGTGCACACTTATTTAAGTGAAGCACCTTGCACTAATCCAGACAACCCTTATGGTGGATTTAGTGGTCGTAGACAACTATAGAAAGCTCTCTAAGTGGTAGCTGTGGAGAGCAGCCTTCAGGCTTAGTCCAGAAGGAGTGTTAAGCAGCTTGTTATACCAGATCTAATCATGTAGTGTAGGTTAAACAAAAAAGAACCACACAGTGTAGTCCTAAAAATTTCTATTTATTACACAACACACAGTAACATATTGGTATATCTCCTACCCGGAGTTATCAACACAAATACACACAATACTTCAATTGTAAATGGGTAAGTAAGCACATACAGTGGTCTCCAGGGGGAGACCAAACCATATATTATGAAAGTGGAATGCAAACTGCAACCGAAGTCGGGACTTGGACCAGGAGACTCAGAAGAGCTGGGGACCCAAGGAACCACCCAAGGTAAGTACCCGGGAACCCCACGGAGGCTGTGTGCAGAGTGGAAACACAGCCGCATACTCAATAGAAGTCAACGGGAAAGTCGTGGTTGCAGTTTTGAAGAAGGACCCTGAAGAAACCCTGTGGAAGACAGAAGGTTGGAGAGTCCCCCCGCCCGTGGATACCCCAGGAACCAGGGTACCTACACCAGGGACGGCGGGTGCGAAGTGACGTCGGAAACCACCGTAGATCACAATGGAGGACTTCAGTAAAGATGCCGCTGACGAAGACTGTGCAAGAGTCCGGTAGAATCCAAGGGTGAATTCTTGAAGAGAAGAACCCGCAAGCAGAGGGGACAGAGTTTATGCCACTCGGAGGTGACCAGGAGGCATGGAAGAGCAATGCCCACCGATGACGGAAGATGCTGGAGTGATGACGGTGACCTTGTCGCTGCAGCTGTGAGGACCAGGCGATACCGAAGAAGACCAGGAGCTGTTCACGAGCTGTCCCACGTCAGAAGCCGAGAACCAGGGGGTTGGTATCCGGCGGGAACACCAACAAGCCTTGGCAGCAGCAACAGACGTGGAATACGATGAAGAGCAGCATTGGGACCAGCAAGGTTCAAGGGACTCGCCAAGTGCAGGAGAGTCAGAGCAGGCCCCAAGCAAGCAGGGGAGTTCACTGAAGCAAGAGAAGACCTTCGAGAGGACCCACAGGCCTAAGGCACAGGAGTCGCAAGAGGACCTCGAGCAGCTCACCAAAGAAGGCCCACGTTACAGAGGATGCAGTGAGGACGCTGATCTTGACAGGAAGAGATGCTGGAGCTTCTTGTAGCCTGAAGATCTCTGGAGTGCAGAGCCAACAAGCCTTGGCAACGGCAAGTCAACGCAGTGCACAAGGGTCTGGTCCCAGCAGTTTCGACGATGGATACTGGCCTCAAATTTGCAGAGAGGACAGGTCAGGCCTCGAGGGAGTTGCAGAGCCACCACCTGTGTTGCTGATCCTTTCAAAGTCTGTGGGACGTCCGGAGCAGATGACTGGTTAGCTTCGTTGCGGTGCCTGCAGATGCAGGGGACTGACTCCTTCACTCCAGGGGAGATTACTTCGGGTGTCCTTGATGCCCACATGTCTGTTGAAGATCCTGAATGAAGCACAGAATCAGACGACAAGACTTTCAGAACAGCGAGACCAGGATCAGCAGGAGTCTTCCGTGATGCAGTCTCAGTTCCATGCGAAGCCCAAGTGTCCAGAGGGTCGAAGAGTGACATGGTTCCAGGATGGAGTCTTGTCCCACGACGAACCTGAGGACCCATCCACAGGTAAGCCCTTTTATACCCTAAGAAAGAGGTTAGGACGCCTCAGGGGTCCTTCCCAGAGGAGGGGCTGGACAGAAGGGACGATACTTCCATGTCCTTTGTCCAGTTTTGCGCCAGAGCGGGAGCTGAGCGCTCCCAGAACTGGTTCCAACTGGAGTATGCAAGGGGGGCACCAAATGTGCCCTTCAAAGCAGTCTGGTGGCGCTGGCAAGCCCAATACGCTAAGTCCTGTCTGGGAGGTGGTCACACCTCCCTGTGACAGGAAACCTATTGTTCTACCTTCCCCTGCTCAAGCTCAACTCAGCAGCAGGAGGGCAGAATCGTGTCTGGGGTCGACAGCAGCACTAGTTCGATGGCAGACCCTGGAAGGCTGTTACCGGGAGTACTGGGGGCTTCCCAGAGGAGCCCCCCAGTGCATGGAATCATACCTCCAGCACCAGTGTTTGGGTATGATTCCAACAGGTTTGATACCAAACATGCCCAGGTTCGGCACAGCCACTATATAGTTAGCCATCGCGTAATGACCCATGGCCACTATATGTATCAAAATGGTTGACTGCACTTACAAAGCCTGGAGAATCGACTCCGGGGTTTCTATGGGGTGTCCTGCTCATGCCGGCACCCTCACACTTAAAACCTAGACAGACAGGGTGCTGGGTTATAAGTGTAGTGACCTCAGATATAAGGAAACATATATCTGTCGTAAGTGGTGCTAGCACCAGCTTACACAGCCTGCAATGGCAGACCTTTAGTCACAGTTTAAGTGGTCTCTCATGGATGGCATAATACATGCTGCAGCCCACGGGAGACCCCTGGTGTACCTATGCCCTGGCTACCTTAGTACCATATATTACGACTTACAGGGGTACACCAGTAGCCAATTGTGGAGGTAAAGAAGTACTTACCAAGTCAAATTTAGGGAAGAAGCACAGTGACTGGGGTCCTGATTAGCAGGATCCCAATCAGACTAGTTCAAAAAACACTGACACCAGGCAAAAAGTGGGGGTAACCATGCTAGTAGAATCCTACCTTCCTACAAGTATCAACTGTGATTTTGCCTTGCGGCACTCACTTGTGTACCTAGGTGACGTTCTATTTCTGTTAGGTGGAAAAACACTTGGAAAGTTCTTTTTAGGAGCTTAAAAGAGGATTTCAGAGATTGGAATGTCACAACTAGAACATTGATCCCCGGGAGCCAAATTACTATAAAAGAGAGTATAGATTTTTATTAAGATGTTAGCATTTGCTATATAGCTCTAGGCTATTTCATTGATCTACAGTTCCTTATAATTGGTTCAATACAGGGTGATCTGAGCAGAACTGAGCGATCTTGTTTGATATCTGGGCGTGCAGTTAATGGTTATTATCAATTCTAGGCAGTACTTTAAAATCCAAGAACTTATCCCAGGTAGAGACATCTATGATAATTTTATCAGTTCTGCTTCTCGGATCCCCTCTTATTAATGTATGTAATCAATTTTTGTCAGAGTTAAATTGTCCATTTCAGGCTCATAGGCCAAAGGATAGGTTCAAGAAAGCTAATTTGATGGCTAAGAAGACACAAGCTGACATTTGACTCTTGCCTTTGACACAGAGAAAATGTGACAAGATAACAAAATTTAAAGTCATCTTTATTGCTCATTCACTTTCTGAGTGAATAGAACACCTGTCTTGCCAGAACCGGCCAGTAGGCCCTAAAAATAGCTCGCTCTGATAAACTGACTCCCCATAGCGAGTGGGCGAGTAGACTTCTTGAGGCCTGACAATTCAGGGAGAATTTTAGCCAGATAATCAATCTATCAGGCGCTCGACCTGCTTTTGAAGGCTGAGCATCTGATAGAGACATCTAGCCGCAGATTCCTTAACTTAGAATATCCCCAGGCGTCCGATTCCCCAGCAGTACCTCTGCACGCCGGGAGGCGGCGTCGCCCGGCTCTGTCCTGACGTCGTCCACAGAAGTGACGTCAGTGGAGCTATATAAGTCCCCCTCGGCGTGCTGACGTCAGTTTTCTTCTTTTCCGCGTTTCAACGCGGACCTGGGAGAAGCGGTTCCTCTGTCCTGTTTTGGTTTCAGGCCTTCTCGACACCTTTTCGCGTCTGGAACAGTGTGCCGATGCCTGCGGGCTTCAAGTCGTGTGCGTCCTGTTCACGGCAGATGTCGGCGACGGATCCACATGAGATCTGTATGTGGTGCTTGGGCGAGCACCACGACTTCGGAGAGTGTGACGCCTGCCAGCAGCTGAAGCCGAAGTCCCTGCGGGAACGATGGATGAAATTGATGTCCGCCCGGCTGTCCTGGTCAGAATCCTCGCGGCGCCGGCCTCAGTCTCCAGCGGAAGGATCTAAACGGCGCAGTTCTTCCTCCCACGCTGAGGTTCCTGTTCGGGTCAGATCCCGGAGTCGTTCCCGTGGACGTCGCTCGCCTGCCTCGGGTATGCACCGGAAGAAGTCAGGGAGGTCGTTGACCTCGCACAAGCGTGACGTCGGGGCCCGCTGTTCCCGGTCTTGACCGGACGCGGGCCCTCAGGAGTCGGCCCCCGCCTACTCACCGTTTCTTGGTGCTGGGGCGACTGGGACCCAGATGCCTATTCCAGGGCTATGCAGGCCATCTTTGGGTCACTCCCTCTCCCTGGCGCACCTTTGGGCCCCACAGGGGGGGGTAGGGACTCAGGTCGCGGGTTTGACGGTGGGTTCTCCCTCGATGCCGACCGAGTGCCTTGACTCCGGTTCCGGGGTCGCTGCGACGTCTGGACACGGCCCGGAGGGGCATCCCACTCTGACGTCTAGCCCTCCTGATGCGTCTTCGCACAGTCCTGCTGGTCTCCCTGCCTCGTTGCTGGATGCGGCTGCAGCGCGGAGCTAAACTCCGAGTCGACTTCGTTCCTTCTTGCAGGCTCCTGCCTTGGGGGAGGTCGAGTCGACGCCGGTCCGACGCCGGGCGGACCAGTCCTCTTCAGGGGTCGTCAACGTCGATTCGACGCCGTCCCGTCGTCGGTAGACGCCGGTTCCGTCCCCAGCTGTTCCTCTGTTGGTGGAGGACGTGACCCCAGTGGGTTCTCCGCCCCCAGGGTTTTTTCCATGCTCCACAGAGCAAGGGCCCGTGGGGCACTGGCAGGCTCATTATTCTGCAGGGCATCTGTCGTTGGGTGGACGGATTAGCCTGCAGCAGTCCCCAACGGATGACTTGCTGTCTCCACCTCAAATGGCCACGGAGGCTAGTGCAGACTTTGCGAGGGTGGTTCGCAGGGCTGCCGATATCTTGCAGATGCAGCTTCCCTCTGTCTCCCTGCCTTCGGATCCTTTGTTGGATCTTCTCCACCAGGGCACCGTGGATGTTGAGCCCTTGTTGCCTTTTGGCGGGTCATTGTATGATGTCCTTCTGGGGACTTGGGCCAGACCCTCATCGGTTGACCCCGTGGATCATGCTATTGCACATCGCCATCGGCCGGCTCCGGATGACCCTGCCTGTTTGTCCCTCCATCCTAGGGCTCAGGGACTTGTAGTCCAGGCAGCGCTTCCCTCCTCTCCTCCACCGTTGCTTCCTCCCACTCGGGAGTATAGGTGGTTGGAGTCGTGTGGCCGCAATGTCTTTGCGTCCACCAGCTCAGGCCTTCGGTCCCTGAACACAACCTGCGTGCTTGCTCGGGCTACTATTGCCCTTTGGGACTCAGTCGAACAACTCCTTCCCTCTTTGCCGGAGGGCCATCGTGCTGACCTGGTCCGGCTTATTCGGGATGGCCGCGACATGACGCAGTTTTCCGTCCGGTCGGCCATGGACACCACTGACTCCTTGGGTCGAGTTATGGCCAGGTCAGTTGCTCTGTGTCGCCATGCGTGGCTACGCGATGGCAGTTTCCCCGAGAATGTTCGGGAGCGACTCAGGGACCTGCCCTTTGATGGGGCCCATCTGTTTTGCACATGCCGACTCGGCGGTCCGGCGCCTCCTATCTAGATTTCCATGACTGCCAGGTTTTTAGTCCCCTGTGGTGGACTTGTATTTTCGTATGCAGTGTTGTTACTGCTTTATGATTTACGTTTCTGGGTTCAAGACATTATTTCCCAGACAGGCTGTATGGCTGTTCAGCCGTGTTTTTCCGTCCTTTGGTGCAGCTCGGCCAGCTGTTTATATGGTTCTTTTTGACCTCTGCCTGAGCTTGTTTCAAGAGGTGTCCCTTGCTTTTTATAGGGATGTGACGTACCCTATGTGGGGTATTCGTTCGCTATTGTGTAGCTGCTCTTCCTTGCCAGGAAGTTTCGGAGGCTCCAGTTAAGCTCGCTTCGTTATTGTCTGTCCCTCTGGGGATTTTTCCTGTGGGTTATGCTGTGGGCATCTCCCTTTGTTCCATGCTTCCTGCTGTGGTGGAACGCCTCCCCTGTTGAGACCCACGAACTGACATGGCCCTCTCCTGGAGCTTCTTGCTGCCTACAGTTGTTCCGTTGCACTCTCATGCGTCTGTGGACGCAGCTTGCTCCGGCTTATTGTTGGGGTTCTGCCGTATCCGATTCGCCCCAGGGGGTTTCACGTCCTCCTGCCTTGCTTTTGGCTCATCTTTCTGCCTTCATTCTGCCCCTAGCACCGTTGGCTGTCTTGGGCGTGGGTACGCGTCCCTGTGGGCGCTTTGTTCCGTTCCGCTCCAGATCGGTTCTTCTGTATTCTGGGCGGGTACCACATGTGGTCCGCACTGGGTGTGTGTGCTTTCACGGGGAACCAGTTAGGTTCCTTGAGCCATTGTTTCGGCTGCGTTCTCTTCCTGTTGTCCTCTTCCCTGGTGTTGGGAAGGGCTTGGGCACCCCTGTCGGGGGTTTGCCTATGGGCGGTTGAGTTCTCGCCAGAGCGGATCTCGGTTACGTTTTACCTTGTGTCCCTGGCTTCCCTGTGACGGGCCGGCCTGGGCTCAGGTTTTTTCTGTTCATTGTCGCACACGGCTCAGGTCTTCTTCTCCTGGCCTCTGCTGCGATTTTCAACAGACGTATTCTATCTCCGGATGATCTCTGGCTTCATCCTGTATATATATATTATATATATATTATATATATATATATATATCTGCTTTTTCAGGCTTTCTATTTCTGAGTGTTACTGACTTATTCTTCGTTGGTGTGGTAGTCAGTATTCCCGCCTGTATCGCGGTGGCTCGGTCTTCCTTCCCGATCGGGGGGGTTTGGGGTCGCCCTCTTTTGTGGTTGGACTGTTTGTCCTGCTACGTTTCGCAGGAGTCGGTGCCGTTGGTACCTCTTGGGCGACTTTCTGTTCTCTAGGGGTACTCTTCCAGTTTACCCTTGGTTGTCACTTCTTGGCTTTTTCATGTATTTCTATGTGCTGTGTATGCACACAAGGGGGCAAGAATGCGAGGTCTCCCTGCGGTGGTTTCTGGGGATTGTCCCAGATTCCTCTCTGTCTCTCTTTCTCTCTCCTTGGGCGTATTCGGCTTGCCGGTGGCCCTTGGTCGTTGAACCTAGGGGTACGGTTGCCTGGTTGGCTACCTGGTGCTGCGCCGTCTTCTCGATCGACGTGCACATGCTGTTGCTGTTACACTGCATTGAGCTATGCATTGTGTGGGGTGGTTCTCACGG
Source organism: Calotriton arnoldi (assembly GCA_963921515.1). Taxonomy (NCBI): domain Eukaryota; kingdom Metazoa; phylum Chordata; class Amphibia; order Caudata; family Salamandridae; genus Calotriton; species Calotriton arnoldi. The sequence goes on along the minus strand of CAWUFW010002036.1, from coordinate 1,279,149 downwards.
TACACAATGTCTGTCTCGTGTATTCTTGTAATTCACATCTATGTATCTCCTGGTGGTTGTAGTTTGTATGTCTCGGCGTGATTCCTTCTGCCCTGACATGTCATTTGTTGGCTCCTAATGTTGTGCCGTTCAGATTGTGTGTTCTAAATCTGTCATCGTTTGTCACTTTGCTGGGCCTTTGTCTCTCATGGATCCTGGGGTCCTATACTCAGTTTTCCTCTTTTCGTAGAGGATTGTGGCATTCTGCCATTGTGCACTGACCTTTCTGGTTCTGTGATTTCGTTTCGTCCCTGTCTGGCCAACAGTGGACTCGTGCTGTCCTCTGACGGATTGTGGTACCTTGCTTCCCTTGCTCATGCTCCGCCCTGAACTTCTTGGTTTGGTGTCAGCTACGCTGAGCTTTACGAGTTTGGTGTCAGCCACGCTGGCATGGCGGCCCCCACCTTGTTTAAGCCAATGTTCTTGACGGACTACTTCCTTTGGGAACTTGGTGGGTTTCGGCCGCAGACCCTCCTCCAATGGGGTATAGCTTTGGTATCTATTCTAAGTTAAGGAATCTGCGGCTAGATGTCTCTATCAGATGAACGAGTTACTTACCTTCGGTAACGATGTATCTGGTAGAGACACAGTCTAGCCGCAGATTCCTTAACACCCGCCCATCCTCCCCATTCTGCGAGGACCTTTCCAGGTGGGGTTCTACCACCATGCCTCCTTACGGGTGGCCTTGGTCTTCCTGAGGGGTGCTCTAGTTCACCTACCTCCGGGGCAGGGTTTTGAGTACATTGGCTCTCCACCCATTCTCGTTCTTGGGTGGCTATGTTATGTGCTTTTCAAAGCTCCTCCACCCGGGTTCTCCGGCGTGGAGATTCTCATGTTTTCCTACCCTCCCTCCGCCCTCGTCTGTTTCTCCCCATTTCTTTGGGGTCTCCTTGTCTATGCTGCAGTCGATTGGGTTGAGGTTCTATTTGACTATGCTACAGTTCATAGGTCATTGTGGGGGGTATGGTGAACATTCTATGTTGTTGTGTTCACTTCTGGTCACTTGCCATTAGTCGTGTTGTTCCGATCCTGTGGTCCTTTTCAGTTACATCCTGTGGGTACAGGCTGTCTTTCATACAGGTCCATCCTGTGGTTGCAAACTGCCTTTCGTTTGTCATGCCATTCATTTCCACTGCCGTTGCCTCTTAGGGGGGGAACGGCTCTTCGCTTTGACGGGACTTTTCCTGGGGCGGGTGCTCTGTTCGCTCCCTTCAGTCCCTTCAAGTGTTGAATACTCTTTCAACATGGTGTTGTTTCTGATCATTCTATGATTTCTTATCATTGTTATTTCGAAGGTTTTGCTCCTTTTTTGGCACACTGTTCCTATACTCTCACAGTTTTTGTAGTAGCTCCGCGTTGTGGCGCGGAACAGTTTCACAGTAGAAAACTGACGTCAGCACGCCGAGGGGGACTTATATGGCTCCATTGACGTCTCTTCCTTGGACGACGTCAGGACTAAGCCGGGCGACGCCGCCCCCCGGCGTGCAGAGGTACTGCTGAGGAAAAAGTTTTCCGAATCCAGTCTGACGCCTGGGGATATTCTAAGTTAAGGAATCTGCGGCTAGACTGTGTCTCTACCAGATACATTGTTACCGAAGGTAAGTAACTCGTTCTTCAATGCAATATGTTATATAGCACTGCCTATGGACAAGTTCGGTTATCCATGTTTCCTATAACGTGCAAAAGGGGTAACACTGTGTAAAGTCAGTTCACTCTGGGTCGACGAGTTTAGCACTTATCCCTGCTACATTCCATTACACAAACATTATACTGCCTGGGTCTGTTGAGAAGTGCTTTCCAAGGAACAAATCTAATCCCTCCGTCAAGAAGCAAGAAACTCAGCTGGATTGGTTCCATCTAATGTTTCTTCTGTTTGATTCAGGAAGCCATGCAGTCCAACAGCCAAGGTCGTGTCTAACTCGTGGAGGCTTAAAGTATCCACCACACAAGGCAGTGAGTTGGGCAGACAGTCTTCGTTATTCAGTATGGGGGGCTACTTGCGAAGTCTGATGGAACTAGCACATTGGACCACATTAGATGGGTGAGGGAGATCGCAGAGTCCTCTATATTTGATTGTTTGCCTGATTTGAGTTTAAACTGAATGTTTGAGCCATTATAGAAAATGTAATGTGCATTTAAAGCCTCAACATGTTTCATTTAAAGGTCTGCATAAATTGTTGGGCAAAAACTGTGTCAAATCGGATGAGGGAATATCAGTGGCAATGATATCTTATCCAATGAATCACCTAGTTAATAAGTGAATCCATGTCCTCCTTTGAATTCTCTCTGTTTCAGGACATTAATAGTGTAGACTACTTCACCCTTTTCGTGGGGTGTTCCCCAGTCTAGCCTTTAATTGAAATGGTCCCAATTACAATGGTAGATCCAACTGTTCTTTTTTGAGGCCCCACCTGTAGATCTATCATTTGGGCTATAATTTACCCAATTCATGTTGGTTGCCTTGATGGAGGATGCTGCAAGTAGTGGGGTGGCTTCCTTTAATGGAGCGTTGTGCAGACACCACTTGCACTCACTGCTTTTTATTTGTGTCTGAGAGTCTTTCAGTATACTCCAGTTAATTGTCTATTTGGTTATAGGATAGTGATTGTTTGCTTGTTCAAAATCTAGAGAAAATTGGCATGCATGCCTTAAACTAACTCATTCTTCAGTTTAGCCAATGGCTATACTTGTGACCTCTATCGAAGAGTTCCTGCAGCCTGGAAGTGGAGGCCAGTGCATGAAGTACGTTTTTCACTTCTTTGAGCACCTTGGTTTGCAGATCTAGCCTGTCATTTACATTATACCCCTTGATCTCACTTGTGGTTTATATAACTTTAGATACAACCGGTTTAGGATTGAGCTTGGTTACCAGAGTGGTGAATCAATTGCTAAAAGTGACGGAAGGCTCATAGTGCACCTACTTTCGATGGTTGGACTACCTGGGCTAGCATACAACATCTGAGTCTTGGGGGTAATAAGAGTAAGGGGATTAAACAAATCAGCCAGGCTAGAGCCCCTTGGCCTATTTAGGGAGGTGTGTTACACTACTCGAAGAACATTAGTTGTTCCAAGGGTATCCGAAGACAACTTATATTCAATTTTACATGGATTTTTCTTGTGAAATAGTGTTATTTTAGCAGTAGAGTTGGGACTATCATCATCATCAATAAATCTTTATTCGGTCTCCGTCACAACCATGAAAAATAAAATCACAAAGCAAATACATTAAATACAGTGTCATATATAAATATCAATAAAAGGACTGAGTAAAATCACATTAAGACAATATACAATAAGGCATCCATAAAATATCAATCCTGTCTCGATTGTCTTGACCTCCATGCTGCCTGAAGAAAGGAGGTTACTGCAAAAAAGATGTGCTCGTTTGGTAAGAGCTGCAGATACATAAGGGCGACACAGCCTTGCGTGAAATTCAGACATTTCAGAAGGGGTCTCAAAAACTGCTTCCTGGCCCGGCGAACATATTTGCACAAGAGCACAAAATGCAGTGTGTCCTGTGGCGACCAATGGTCACAACCACAGTGCCCTCTCCTATTGGTTTGAGACCAGCCAGATTGCATGGCCAAAAAGTGATGAAGCTGGTTAAACCTAACCCGGGCCGACAAAAATCTGTCCCTTTCGCTGCACAGTTTTAAGTAGTAAATGCGCCCTCACTGCAGGCAGAGTTGGGGGCCATCATTTGTTTTTTCACATTGAGAAAAATCTCAGCCTGCTCTATAAGCATATCTATAACTTTAAGTGTAAAGTTTTTTGCGATATGGCGGGCGGCCTTTGGTTGTTTACTCACTCTTTGAAGTGGATCACCCACCTTGATTTCTCCCATGGTTAACAATGTTATATCCTGTCTGTAGTCTCTCAAATTTGGCTATAAAGTTAACATTTGCTGTAAACAGTTGATTTACTAAAAACGCAATATGCCGTCATTGGCTACGCTACATCTAAGCAGTTCGACAGAATACTCCACAAATGCGACCTGTGGCTCAAAACAACCCTTGATGGTAGAAAATTCACAGGTGAGGCAGCCACCAAAATTATAACCCACCCCTCCTGGCTAGTTCAACAAACAGTTGCAATCTGGGTATTACTAAGAAGGAAGAGAATGAATTAGGAGAGAGTCACCTTAAAAGTGGAGCCAAGTGGGGTGGCCCTGCCTCTTTTGTCACTGACTAGTACGGACAGGCCCACCCTTGGCCCGGGCTATATAGTGCAATGTCAGTTGAGGGCCCGATTAGTCCTCCTCGTCGTCCTTCACAGGCAGTGGTGATTGTGGGACTTGGAGTCCCCAGCACTGTCCAGATTCTCCGAAAGCTCTCATTTAATAAAGAAAAGTCAGTGTTTTCATGCATGAAATTAAATTGGACTTTTTGAAATCATCAAACAGTAACGAGTTAAAGAAAACAAAATGGATTGTCAGTTAAAAACTGCATTTTCTTTTTTAATGATCAACATCACATACCTAACACATTAGTATAAGCTGCACTTGCACTGTTTGAGGGTCTGTGTGTGGTTGGGACATCAAACTACGATGTGACAGGGCTGTAACTAGAACCACAGACTTGCATTTACAGCAGGCTGGTGGCTCTATCAGGACGACAAGGCTAGGCATGGGAGCAGTCACACACGTTAGTTACGCTTTTATTTTCCCAACTGGCCCAAATTCGATTTCTGGGCAGATCATTTTACCTCTCATATGTAAATTTTCCTTAAAAACAAAATTTGACTACTATGGACCAGTACACCACGGCCGCCCCAGCCGGGAAGGAGGCCGCTGGGGGCGTCTCCTCGGACACGGTGATGCTCCTGGAGGCCATCACGCAGTCCCGCACGGCCCTTGAGGCCCAGATCGGTGCGGTGGGGTCCGAGGTGTCGTTTCTTCGCCAGGACCTCCGGAAGGCAGTTGACCGGATCACGGAGGCCGAGACGAGGGTCTCCACGGTGGAGGATACTGTGTCCGCCCTCCAGAAAAAGGTCGACAAACTGGCCATGGTCTCCAAGGAGCTTGCGGCTAGGGCCGAGGACGCGGAGGGCCCGCCGCAACAATATCCGCCTGGTGGGCTTTCCGGAGGGATGTGAGGGGTCCTCGATGGTAACTTTCCTTTCAACCTGGCTCAAGGCGCTGCTGCCCGCAGAAGATATTTCGCCCTGCTTCATGATTGAAAGAGCACATCGCGCTCTGACTAGGAAGCCGCCGTCGGGCGAGCGCCCACGTCCGGTCATTGCCCGCCTCCTTAATTACGCTGACCACGATGCCATACTGCGCTTTGCCCGCACGCACAAAGAGAATGTTCTACGAGTCCCACCCCATTATGGTCTTCCCGGACTACACCCGGATCGTCCAGCAGCAGCGACAGTCCTTTGTGGCTGCGAAGCGGCGCTTGCGCGACCTGAACCTTTCCTACGCCCTTATGTTTCCAGCTCGCATGAAAGTACTCTTCCAATCCAAATCCTACTTCTTCGACACTCCTGAGGAAGTCTTTGCATGGACAGACGAGCACGGGCACATCAAACCACACACCCCGTCAACTCTGGACTCAGATTCCTCTCAGAGCTCACGTATGAGTGGCCGTCAGGGTGGGGACACATCGCGCCGGCGACATCGCTCTCGTTCCAACTGGCGTTCCCAGAACAAGACTGATGCAGCAGAGTGAGGTACTGTGGGGTTGGTACTACCTTGGCTGCTCTATTTTTATTGGGTCGGCTGCAATGTCACACCAAGACCCCAGACATTGTGTCGGTGGGACACAGTACGCTATCTCTGGCTAGGATGGACTGAACTCGCCTCCTTGTTCTCAGTTTATGGGTAGGGGTGGGAGGGAGGGATCCTTTGGAGGGTCCGCCGTGGTCTTCCCGTTGGAGGGCCTGGACGTGATTCTGCCGCGACAGATACTCCGAGTTCCAGGAAGTATAGGGGGGTGAGGGGTGGTGGGGGGGAGGAGGGGGGGGGGGGGTTGGGCAGGTTGTTTTGCAATTTTGTTATGTTGTTTGCACCGCACCGTCCCACATACACAGGTAGGCATCCGCGTTTTGCTCCACCCATGGCTCATGGCCCATGCAGCTAGGACCACTCCACTGGGGGACCTCAATATAGTGTCCTGGAATGTGCGGGGCCTGCTGAATAGGGTCAAGCGAGGGGCAGTACTGACCCAAGCCAAGCGGCACTCCGCCGATGTTCTGCTCCTACAGGAGACCCACCTGCTCGGCAACAAGGCCCCGTGCCTGTCCAGGTTCGGCTACAATGCAGTGCACCACTCGGGCTTCTCCAGGGGCGCACGCGGAGCGGCCATACTCCTACACCGCAGGATTCCCTTCCAGGTTACGCGACAGTGGCTAGACCCCGGTGGCCGTTTTTACGGTCGTTTCTGGTACCCTGGCGGGTGAGCAGGTAACACTAGGTAGCATATACGCCCCACCCCCCCTTAGTCCGACGTTTGTGGACAGACTGACGCAGCACTGGGGAGAACTTCCCGACGGCCTGATTATATTTGGGGGAGACTGGAATGACACTATGGCCCCTCTGGACAGATGGAGGGCGCGGCCCCCACCCGTTCCGCCCCCCCCCCCCCAAGAACTAAACTCAATATCCTTGCGCACACCCTGGGCTGGACGGACACATGGCGGGCCCTTCACCCTTTCGAGGCGGGATACACATATGTGTCGTCGGTACACCCTGCGCTTTCCCGCTTGGACTACCTGTTCCTTCCACATAGCTATACCCATAGGGTAGTGACCACTTCTATCCTCCCGCGTGGCCTGTCGGACCACTTGCCTACCCAGCTCACGCTCAGTCTGCAAACTAGTCGCCCCTCCTATCGCTGGCGCATGTCACCGTGGCTGCTTCGGGATCCCGAGTATCGGGAGGCACTTCGCCGCGCTACGGAGGATTACTTTGCCGCCAACGTCGGGTCTGTTTCCTCCAAGATATCACTGTGGGAAGCCTTTAAGCCCACGATACGTGGGATAGATATCAGTTACCGCACGGGAGAAAAGAAACGTCGCCTGGCGCAGGTACTGGATCTGGAGGAGCGACAACGCGCTCTCCAGGACGCTGTGGTGGAGGGTTCGGACGGTGGTGCCCGCCGCAATCTGCTTCAGGTTCAACAGCAGCTGCACCAGTTGCTTACGAACACGGCCAATGACGCCTGGCTGGCGACTCAATATCGGATATATCAATGGGGCGACAAGTCCAGCCAGATGCTTCATAGACTCTGCCAAGCGAGGTCCTCCCCGACTCAAGTCCCGGTACTCCGTTCCTCTACGGGCCCCTTGTGCTCCTCCCCGGGGGCAGTTGTACAGACTTTCGCTGAGTTCTATGCCGCGCTTTACAGTGCCCGCGAGGAACGCGCCGATTCGCTCATAGATGCCTTTCTCGTAGATATCCCTCCGAAGCGCCTTTCCGATGAGCAGCGAGACGCCTTTGACAAACCTATCTCGCTAGATGAACTACAGGCCGCCCTGACCAATATTCACCCAGGCCGCGCACCTGGCCCTAACGGGTTCCCCAGTGACTTCCTACGTCCCCAAATGGGGACCGCTGGGCCCCATCTTCTCGGCGCATTACATCAGGCGCTCGAGCAAGAGATCTTGCCTCCGGACTGGCGTCATGCCGAAATTGTTGTTTTTCTCAAGCCGGGCCGACCGCCGGAAGACCCGGGCTCTTATCGCCCCATATCTTTGTTGAATTTCGAGCCGAAGCTGCTGGGGAAGGTGTTGGCTGATCGCCTCCATACATGTATCCTTGACCTTGTCCACCCGGACCAGTCAGGCTTCATGCCGCACCGCTCCACTAGGCATAACATACGACGCGTACATAACGCCATCGCCGGTGCCCACCGTCTGGGACGCACAGCGGCGGCCCTACTGGCCGACATCGACAAGGCCTTCGATTCTCTAGATTGGACGTACCTTTTCAAATTATTGGAGGCGGTCAATTTGGGGCCTCGCTTCCGAGCATATGTCAAACTTTTATACACGGACCTAACGGCTTCTGTTCGGGTGGCCGGGTTCCGCTCGGACCCCTTTCGTATCCAGAGGGGTACGAGACAGGGATGTCCTCTTTCCCCGCTTCTCTTCGCCTTGGCAATTGAACCTTTGGCAGCTTGTGTGTGCGCCTGGACGCGGTATACAGGGGCCTGGTTTGGTCCCCCGAATACTCGGATAAAATAGCACTTTATGCAGATTACGCATTATTCTTTTTCTCAGACCCCTGGGTCACCGGACCGAGGGTGCTGCACATTCTGCGGGTGTTTGGTGAAACTACAGGGCTCCACGCCAACCCGTCCAAGTCGACGCTTTTCCCGATTTGTGGTGATCAGGGGAGTCAGGACTGGGCCTCGCAGCTGGTCAGGGCACAAGACGGATTTAAATATCTTGGGGTCCACGTTACCAGAGACCCCACCATGGCGTGGTCGCTCAACATTGCCCCTCTGCTTCCTATGGTCCGGGAGGAGACAACGGTATGGTCTCATCTCCCCCTGTCTTTATACGGCCGGTCTGCAATTTTTAAAATGGTGTCCTTGCCCAGCTTGCTCTACAGACTACAGAACTACCCATACCCCATCCCGCCGTCCTGGTTTCGCCAGGTGAACGCTCTTCTGTGGGATGGCGGGGCGGTTCGGGTGGCATTGGCGACCTGTGTCAAATCTACCTACTGCGGGGGCATCGCGGCGGCGGACGTGCGGTCCTATTACTGGGCGTCCCAGTTGCTGGTCATCAATGATTGGTGGTACAGCCAGCAAGACGATCCGGCTTACGCGGTGGAACGACTCTTCTTGGAGGTCCGCATTAGACAAATGTATGTCTGCTGAGGTGGCGGTGTTTCAGGCTCGAGGTTGCCCGCAAAAACATGGGAGGATCTGGGCTGTATGGGCAAAATACCGTGGCATTGACCTTTCTATCTTTCCCACGTCCACAAATCAGGATCTCATAGACAGGCTTACCATATAATGACTTCCAATCTCAACTGAGGTCTAGCTGGTGCGGAAATATGCCTATGTGTTTTTACATCTGTATAATGTTTCAAGCGGGCAGTGCAGGGGAGGGGGGAGTTGGGTGGTGGGGGTTGTTGGTTTGAATGTTTTATCTATCCTCAAGGGATTCCCTCTTCAGCGACTCATGTATCATTGATCCGCGCCCTGTATAAATACTGCCTGTTGGGGGCTCACCCCGTTGGATGTAAAATTTCAATAAAATCTATTGTCAAACTAAAATCTCACTGATATCTGGTTCAGTAGACTACAATGCAGTTGCAAACTGAATCTTATCTTGGCTCACGCAAGGCACACTGACTAGTAGGGCTATTGATTGAAATCAGATTTAAATGCATTTTCTGAGATTTTAACTAATGGTATAGTCCGGTGCTTCCCACGCTTTTTAGGCGCACCTACCAATTTTTAGAATGAAACATTTTTGCAACCCACCTATCTTTAACGGACATGAGGCGGGCAGTTTCTTAACGTCATAACAGCAATTATTTGTACACTTCGGCCAGTGGTACATTTTAGATGGAGATATATATGTGGACAGCAGCTCCTGTATAGAGCACCCTACAACACCAGCGACACTGATAGAAGAGCAGACATTTGAGGTGAGTAAATTCAAAGTTTTTAAGCATAGGACTAGCACATTACCATCGCCACCAAGATCAAAAAACTTGAACTTGAGAACTACCCAGGGTTCTGTGTGTGTGTGTGTGTGTGTGTGTGTGTGTGTGTGTGTGTGTGTGTGTGTGTGTGTGTGTGTGTGTGTGTGTGTGTGTGTGTGTGTGTGTGTGTGTGTGTGTGTGTGTGTGTGTGTGTGTGTGTGTGTGTGTGTGTGTGTGTGTGTGTGTGTGTGTGTGTGTGTGTGTATTCAAAGCAAAATCCCAAGGTTTCAGCCATGCTGGAGGAACGCACAGACTCCAAGTAGATGAAAAAAGGTTGTTTATTGCAACATCACAAGGTCCAAATGACGTGTTTCAGCCGCCGGACTGCGGCCTTGATCACATGGCGCGCTGCAGGAAAGTTACAGCTTAAATAGACATGTATTTCTACTATGTTTACATTTTTTGCATTTTTTTACACCTCGACATGAGTTGCGACCGGATCCCGGAGAGTCACATGCAAGTGACTCATTGCTGTCACATTGTTATATCAAAAGACATGATAAACAGACTACAAGAGTGAAAGTACGATAACAAGCCACCTGTGGTAAACCTGAAAAAAGTAAATGCACTTCTCAATGACTTGAACAGTATTAATCCAATTAGCTGTGTACAGAAGTGTAAGTTATGATGACACTAGAAGGGTAAACATGATGCCAAGGCTGGTATAATTCTATCGTATTACCAGAGCTCATGTTAGCTACTGAGTCCCAAATATGTATAAAACTCCGGGAAGAACGGAATGAACTCCCAGTGGTGTGACAGAAAGGGACATGAGTAAGAGTTGAGGCATACTACATAGATAAGGTGAACTAGAATATCCAATGCACAAATGAGTGGCATGTATGTCAGAACGGGTTACGGTCAAGTTAAAAATAGCAAAACGGCAGTGGAACTACATGAACATGCAAGATCAAACATAAGAGGCAGAAGAGTGCAGAAGTGTTAAATGGTGAATACCATGGTGAAAGTGCAGATAACTGACGCAGAGTGCGATAGTGTTCGAAAGAATAAAACTAGACAATCTGAGTGGTCACAGATATGTTGCCAGTCAGAACGTCACAAGATTAGAAGAAGAAATCACAAACAAGTTCCAGCCGGAACGAGTTATACACAGTTGTACAGAGCAAATGTGACAAGAGTAAAAGATAGAAACAGTAAAAGTATCATGGGCATTGTAGGAAACTGGCTCTATATATACTACACCAAAATGAGGTATAGTGTGTATAGAGTCCAGGTGACCCCAGAGGTAGGCAGAGGTTAAAGTTAGATAGAACCTTACTCTCTATTTGTGGTAGAGTGGTCGAGCAGTAAGGCAGCATCAGAGGACAGTGTTAAGCATTTGATGTACCCACTCAGTCAGCAAATGAATTCACACACTCAAAGACTGAACTCTAGACCAATTGTTTTTGTATAAAAAATATACTGTTGTTTTATTTTTAGAACCAAGCAAGCCTGGCACAGGTAAGCATTAAATAATTTACAGTAATAAGTTGCTGATTGTAGAACAGTTTAAAAATGCAATAGGAATTGTACTCAGTTTGATTTACGGGGGATGCAGTAGGTTGCAATACTTAGCAAATACAGTACATTGACATGAATAGGCTTTTTCAGTAAATTACAGGTAAGTTACTTTTCGCGTTACTTTTCTAACTCAGTGCTGGATACCTAGATTCAGCACTGGGACATTTCCTGCAATCAGGTAAGTAAATACGTTTTGGTTATTCGTGCGATTTTTAAAGAATATTTTTAGATTTTAAAACGCCACAGTTAGAAACTTTTTGGCGAAAAAGTGTCAATGTTATCCTATGGAGGAAAAACAGGTTATCGGTTCACAGGTAAGTTATCGACTGTGGGAGTTAAGGTTCTGGGGTTAGACTCGGGGGTACCCCAGGGTCAGTGATGCACTCATGTTACACCCTCAGCAGCACTAGGGCGGCCGGGTGCAGAGTGTTGAGGCCCAATGTTATCCTACGGAGGATTGGGAGTCTCCGGTTGGTGACTGCTGGAAAGCAGGCCACTGGGTTGTGGGAGCAAAGCTCCTAGACTTTAGCTCAGGGCAAATGGGGAAACAGCTTAGCACAAGAGGTGCACCCTCAGCGGCACTAGGGCGGCCGGGTGCAGGGTGCTGTTTCAACGTCGGAAGCCCTGTTGTTTCCAATGGAGAACCTCCGGTCAGCAAAAACACTGCAGGCAGGGAGACGAAGGACTTCTGGGTGCGACCACCACTTTGAGAGGTAAGTTGGGAAGTTAGGGGTTGGTTAGGCACCGTTGGTTTGGGCACACAAGGCCGTGGGGCATCTGGTGCAGGGGTGCCTTTTGTGGTCAAAACGGCTTACCAGCTCTGGGTCGCGGTTAGAGGGGCCTTCTGGATTTAGGCTGCAGGCATCGGCTGGAGGCTTGAGGCAGGTCAGGGGTCGCCGGATCTCGGGTCCGGATCGCCGGGGTGACCTCCTCGTGGTGTTTGCCACTCGAGCTCGGGACGTGGACGGCGGGTGCAGAGTGGGGCGGATTCGCGGTCTCCGGCTGCTGCCAGAGGTTGCAGTTTGAACAAATCTGGTGTTCTCGGGAGAAGCAGTCTTTGGAAGTGAAGGCAGGCAGGTCCTCCGAGGTTTTTGAGGTTGCTGGCTGCAGGACACGCCGGGATTTCGCAGGAGCAGGTTCGAGGGGAGACAGGCCGGAAGGGCTGGGGCCAAGTCAGTGGGCGTCTTCCTCTTGTTAGCTGGCTGCACGGCTGTTCGGTCCTTGTTATTCTTTTCTTCTTGTTTCTTGGCTGGATCAGAGGAGCCAAGGTTCAGGGTGCCCCCTAAATACTAGATTTAGGGGCGTTACAGGTAGTTAGAGGGCAGGGAGCAATGGGTCCCTTCCCTGGGGTGGGTACACCCCCTATTGTGCCACCCTCCAGTGGGAGGGGGGCAGGAGCCTGTCCCTGGTTGGTTGGGTCCCCCCATCCTCAAGATGGCGGGGACTCGGAGTTGTTCTTTACCTCGCCTCCCCCACCTGAGGGGTGGGGTTGTCAGAGGTGGGCACACCTCTCTCCCTCACTTGTTTTTCCCGCCGGTTCTCCCGCCCAAAGTGGGGGGTAGAACCAGTGGGGACCAGTTGCTGAAAGTAGCAAATGGTCTGGGGAGGCTCACAAAGGCGGCATGCCTTTGAAGCTTCCCCTTTCGTGAACCCTGCCCATCCTGGGGGAGGAGGCTTGGCACCTCGTCCCAGGATGTGCATTGTTTCGGTCCACCGAGAGCAGCAGGCTCTCGACCCAGGGGTCCAGAAACATGTCTGGTGGTGGCAGCCTAAGCAGCCACTTAGTCGGGACACTAGAAGTTGGTCGAGTTTCAGGGGGCATCTCTAAGATGCCCTCTGTCGTGCATTTTACATTAAATCCCACACTGGCATCAGTGCGGATTTAATGTGCTGAGAAGTTTGATACCAAACTTCCCAGTTTTCAGTGTAGCCATTATGGTGTTGTGGAGTTCGTAATGACAAACTCCCAGCACCATATACTCTTAATGGCAGCACTGCACTTACAATGCCCAAGAATGGACTTGGGCACTGTAGGGGTACAGGGCTCATGCACCTGTACCCTCACCACTGGCATAGTGCACCCTGCTAGAGGGGTGACTGATCTAGGCCAGGGCAGTGGTTTGTGGGCATGGCACACAGAGATGTGTGCCATGTCGACTCTTCACTTTGTTCTGCACCAAGACACGCAGCCTGCAAAGGCAGTGTGTGTGTGTCTCAGGGTACAGGACCTCTAAGGGTGGCACAATAAGTGCTGCAGCCCTTAGAGGCCTTCTCTGGTCACAGTGCCCAGGGTACCTGTGGTACCATTTACCAGGGGCTGACCTGTGGCTAGAGATGCCAATTGGGTTTAGGCTTCAATGCAGTTTTAGGGAAGAAACATGGGCCCTGGGTACCTGATTAGCAGGATCCCAGGGCACACTCAGTCAAAGAACATCAGCAATTCAGCAAAAAGTGGGGGCATACCATGCAGAAAGGGGGCACTTTCTCACAGGCATACATAGGTGAGACCACAACTGAGAAACAGAACCAGCAGGTACAAGCTGCAGGTAAATAATAGGACACAGTAATTAAATCATTGTTCAGGAAACATGAGGTGAGGCATGAATAATCCATATGTCATAGAGGAGAAACACTGAGGGAGTACCAATACACGAAGTGAGAGATGAGAATAAGGGTAATGGAGATTGGCTGTCTTGATATACTGACAGTAATAGACAAATTTCATAGGTTTTATAGATAATTATGTAAATCCTCACTGATATTAAGACCTGCTGGTGATTTAGTGTTAAGCTCCAAAATGTAACGTGTTTCCAGTCGCCTAAGCTGTTTTTCGCGGTTGCCACCACGCCTGAGGGGAGGTACACTGTCAATCACAAAATATTTTAGATGGTCTAAGTTGTTGTTATGTACATCCTTAAAGTGTCTGGCTATGTGGGATCGCTGTTAACAATGGCACGCAGATGCTGTAAGATGCGTAGGTGGACTTAGAGTTTGGTACTGCCAACATACCTTAGACCACAGTCGCACTGTAGTATGTAGACTGCAAATTCTGTTCTGCATGCGAGTCTACTTTTGATGGTGAAGGGTTTGTTGCGAAAAGTGGCATTAACTTGGGTAGTATTTATGCCAAACTTGCAGGCTCTGCTGCATTAAAAAAAACCTTTGATGTCAGTAAGCCAGTTAGATTTAGGGATGACCTCTGGGCTACTCTTAACCAGTGCGTCCTGCATAGAAAAGGCGCGCCTATATGTGATAGTTGGGAGTGGAGCTACAAGGGTCCCTAATATAGGGTCAGATAGAATAATCTTCCATTGTTTATTGATGATCGGTCTTATAGTTCGCTCCTCCTTGTTATAGGTGATGATGAGGCGAGTGTTGACCACCCCATCATTGTTGGACTCTGCAGGTGCATCGGTATTGCTAGGGTTGGTGTCTGATCTGCCTGTTGGGAGCACTTCTCTGGGTATAAGGTTGGCTCTGGTGGTAGCCGTGACTATGCTGTGTTCAGAGTAGCCCTGTGCCCTAAATCTCTGGTGCGCCTCGCTTTGGCATAGTGCGAGGTCGCTGGCAGAACTACAGATTCTACGTAGCCGTAGCATTTCGCCGTAAGGGATGCTGGCAATGAGGTGTCTAGGATGGAAACTGGAGGCATGCAAGGTGGAGTTACCAGCAGTTGCTTTCCTGTGTAGTTTGGAATGTAGTGTGCCATTAGAGATGTAGATATGGACATCAAGAAATTCCACAGAAGTTTCACTGATACTGGCATTAAATTCAAGGTTGAGGTAATTAGAGTTAAGAGCAGAGATGAATGACTTAGCACTATTGATGGACCCATTCCAAATAACAAACACGTCATCAATGTAACGTATCCAAGTCACAATGTGTTTGTTCCATGTCACAGAGTGTGTCACCCTGAGAACCTGCTCCTCCCACCAGTCCACATGAAGACATGCGTAACTAGGGGAGAAACAGGCTCCCATGGCCACACCCCTGAGCTGTTGGTAAACCGATTTATTGAACATGAAGAAATTATTATTCAAACACCACTCGACCATGACTAGAATTAAGTCATTATGTCTGTAACAATGAATAGGTCTCTTCTTGAGGAATTGTTGGCCGGCAGAAAGACAATCACGGTGCCGGATACTTGTGTACAACGAGGTAATGTCCATGGACAGAAGAATATAGTCATCAGACCATGGAATGTCTTTGATCTTCAGCAAAAAGTCACTGGTGTCTCTAAGATATGAAGGTAATTGGGTGACAAATTCCTGTAGAAAAAGTCTACGTATTTCAACATATTCTCACAGAGACTTTTGCGGGCTGAGATGATTGGGCGTCCTGGAACAGGTGAAATACCTTTGTGTACCTTAGGGAGAAAGTATAGCACCGGGAGTACTGGGGAGTCGTTACAGAGGAATAGGAATTCATCTTTGATGAGAATGCCATCTGATCTGAAAGAGTTCAGTTTCTTTTTCAGTTCCTTGCTTTTTGAGGCTACTTCCTTGTGGCTGGATAACTTGTACCAGGTGTTGTCACTGAGATGTTTATGTGCTTCTTTGAGATATAGAGATCTGGGCCAAAGTACGATGTTGCCACCTTTGTCCGTTTATTGATAATCACCTCCTTGTTCTTCTGTAGTTTGTTGATTAAGTCCGCATATTGTTTGTTGCGGTAGTGATGACTGAGTTGTTTCCGTGTGTTTCTTTGGTATAATGACTTTAACTCATCAACAATGACATCATTGAAGGTATCAATGGCGTCTCTCTGCATCATTGGAGTGAATGTGGACTGGGGTTTGAATGGACTAAAGATGGCTTTGGTACAGGTGATACCCTCATTCCGTAAGATTAGCTGTGTGGAAGCAGTCTCAGACACAGAATCTAGCTCTTAGAGAGTGCGGATGGTAGGAATATCCGATACCTGAAGATTACTGACTGGTGTGTCATGGTTGAAGAGGGTGCTGGAATGGTAGCGCTCGTGTGTTTAAGCTTGAAGAATTTAATCAGTTTCAATTTCCTGATGAACTTGAAAATGTCAAATCGTGTGCTACTGTAATTGAAGCTGCTTTTCGGGCACAAGGTCCACCCTAGAGAGAGGAGTTGGTTCTCAGCTTTAGTGAGATTGAGGTCAGTGAGATTGATTATTGTTTTAGAGTCAGTGTTCATTTGCGTCTCCAATTGTTCTTCTTTTTGTTGTTTGTTCTTGGATTTGCTACACTTCCTTCTTTCGCGTCTCCTGCGATTTGTTCGCTGCCTTGTTTCTTGGGCAGTCGAGGACGCAGGGTTTGTCGCCGGTCTAATCTTAAAAAATCCAACTCCTCGGCAAGACTGAAGTTGCAAGCTGTTGTATCGCCGCGTCCACTTCCCCCGCTGACATCCTCCGAATCGGTACCACTTTCAAGTGCTGAGCTGAGGTCGGAAGTTGAAGCCCAGTCTGCTTCTTGCATGGAAGCTGCGACCACCCGTGTGGTCATCATTGGTTTGTTGATTCTCTGTTTTTTTACAGTCATACCTCCTGGCGAAAGTGAATTATCTGACCAGATTCATAATCGACCTTATCGCGGGCGAATTTGAAAGCCTTGTGTGTCTTGATTGTCTCTTCATGTTTCTTAAGCCTTAAAGTAATATCGTCACGCCCCTTGGATATCAGATCTTTTTGACCCATTGTGTCAAGCTCATTATTGATGCGTTCAATCTCTTTCATAGTTGATATGCGGTCATTTTCCGCATATTTGATTACGATTATAATCGGCCTCATGGATGCATCAAGTATGCTCTCTGCCCATTCTTTGAGTATTTGTGGGTTGGGGTTTTCAAAGCTGGGGGCCAGCATAATTCTTAGTCCGCGTGGGACACAGCCCACATTGCGATATTTTTGTAAGGATTTACCCTCCCAACACTTGGACAATTCTATGCGCATAAGTTTTTCAAGTTGTTTCAACAGGGTTTTTTATAGTCATTGTTGCAAGAGCCCTTACTTAAGTCAGTGGCTTTTGATTGATTGTGAACGTTCGGTAGATTATCGAAAAGCGCTTCTGCAGCTGCCTCTCGCTCACGCAGCGCTTCATTGGACATGATGAGTTAATTGAAAAAATTTCAAATTGCCTATAGCGTGAAAGCAAGTGCTGGCTATCGATGCAACAGGAAAATACCTCTTCAGACCTGCCAATCTTCCTGAGTCATGTGTACTCTCCACCTGGCAAAAAGATGAGACGTGTCCTCCGACTCGTAGTACACCTCGGCCGCGGTGGTAGTTCACGGATACTTCTTGGCTGGCAGGGGGCAGTGATTCGTCCTTTCTCCTCCCAGAGACACCACTCGGATACGACTGCAAGTAATCACTTTTGCCCAGTAATGGAAGGTGAAGAGGGGGTCTGTGGCGCGGAGACAGTCGTTCTCCGCCAAAATATCCAAAGCAAAATCCCAAGGTTTCAGCCACGCTGGAGGAACACACGGGCACAGACTCCAAGTAGATGAAAAAAGGTTGTTTATTGCAACATCACAAGGTCCAAATGACGCGTTTCGGCCCCCGGACTGCGGCCTTGATCACATGACGCGCTGCAGGAAAGTTACAGCTTAAATAGACATGTAAGTATTTCTACTATGTTTACATTTTTTGCATTTTTTTTACACCTTGATGTGAGTTACGACCGGTTCCTGGAGAGTCACATGCAAGTGACTCATTGCTGACACATCGTTATATCAAAAGACATGATAAACAGACTGCAAGAGTGAAAGTACGATAACAAGCCACCTGTGGTAAACCTGAAAAAAAGTAAATGCAGTTCTCAATGACTTGAACAGTATTAATCCAATTACCTGTGTATGGAAGTGTAAGTTATGACAAACACTAGAAGGGTAAACATGATGCCAAGGCTGGTATAATTCTATTGTATTACCAGAGCTCATGTTAGCTACTGAGTCCCAAATATGTATATATATAATGTGTGTGTATATACACATATATATGTATGTATATGTTTTATATTGCATAAACATGGCCCAAGGGCATTGGAGCGCTTTGTGTGTGCCAGATTACATTACACAAGACCAGTTTCGTTTTAATTTAAGCACGGGGAGATTACGTGATTTGCTCCAAATCAAAGTATGTTCTGCCTACACCAGGACTCAAACCTTCTTTCCCAGATCTGAAGTCAGCAGCTCTGGCCATTAGGCCACATCCCTATTTCTTTATTTGTGAAAGTCCTAAACAAATGGTTTGGTTGCATATGACCACATACAGTGAGAACATTCTATGTTTGAAATGGCTTTGTGAAGTAAGGAAACCAGAAGCAGCAAATACTGGCAGGTTCACCTGAAGTCTTGCTTGGGAATACTTGCAAGGCTTGTTTTACAACTGGACTTGGACATTGTTCAGCACCTTTGCACTGGTGCACAAACCGGGCTAATCATTTTAAAATTACTTGGATTAAGACCAGGACTTTTGTGACCCTGCAAAAATTGGCTTGGGACCCACCTGTGGGTCCCGACCAACAGTTTGGGAAACGCTGGCATACACAATCCTGAGCAAGAGCAAGTAGAAACAAGTTTCTGGGTTTTGGATCTCTGAGAAAGAGGGGCGTCTCTCTAGAGGCAATTATAAGCTAGACATAAAGTTTTGAAAATTATTCTTTTCTGAATGGGTAACTGGTGAAGTTTTTTCATAGTGAAAAGAATGCAGAGGAAAATCGGATAACGTAATAAAACTTTCTTAATTTTTGGATAGACCGCTGTTTTTAAGGGCAATACCTCACTGTTGGAATATTCCCAGGTGCTGTTAGGTGAGGGCATGTGGCTCTGCTGTGACTTCAAATCGCCCCAGAAGTGACGAAGCACAGCTGCATACAAGTGCCACACCTGCGTTCTGACATCAGTTACTTGATTGCTGTCTTTGCGCACTATCAGGCAAAGAGTATTTCAAACTAGTTGCAAGAAACATTGTGCCAGAAGGAGCATTACTGAAGGTAAGTAACTGGCTCGCCTGATGGATCTTTGTAACCATCAGAGACAGCGTTATTTTTACTTGCTGGTTAAATCTTTTTTTTTTTTTTTTAGGAAGTGTCCCCCGCTTGTCTGATAGACTAAGCATATTTCCCAATCACCCTTAAGTTAATTACTTACAAGAATTCACCAGACCCAACAGCGAAACTGCAGACGTCCCTCCCTCCCAAGACCTCTGCAACAAACTCAGCTCCCTCTTCCACCACAAATTCAAGACGCTCTACGACAACTTCGACATTCGACCATGACCACGGCACCGACCCAACACCCCCACCCACCAGCTACGCCATCCAGCCGACCCTCCTCACCTGGACCCCTCTCGCCACAGAAGACACCCCAAAGACTATGAAAAGCATCCACTCCGGAGCACCCACTGACCCCTGCCCACCGCATATCTTCCACAGGGCCACCACCGCCATAGCACCCGAACTACGCTGAGCGATCACCTGCTCCCTCGATACAGCCACATTCCCTGACGACTGGAAACATGCCGAAGTCAAACCCCTCCTCAAGAAGCCCTCCGCAGACCCGACAGACCTCAAGAACTTCAGGCCCATCTCTCTTCTCCCCTTTGCTGCCAAAGTCATCGAGAAAGTCGTCAACACCCAGCTAGCGCACTTCAAAGAAGCCAACAACATCCTCGACTCCTCTCAATCAGGATTCCGCAGCAACGACAGCACCGAGACTGCCCTCATAGCTGCCACTGACAACATCCACACCCTCCTCAACCAAGGCCACACTGCAGCCCTCATCCTCCTAGACCTCTCAGCAGCCTTCAACACCGTCTCCCACCGCACCCTAGCCTTCAGACTCCATGACGCCGGCATCCAGGGGACTGCCTTAGACTGGATTTGATCTTTCCTCTCGGGCAGAACACAAAAAATAAGACTCCCGCCTTTCCTCTCCGAACCTACAAAGATCAGATGCAGCATACCCCAAGGATCCTCCCTCAGCCCCACGCTCTTCAACGTCTACATGGCCCCCCTCGTAACCATCATCAGAAAACACAGACTCAACATAGTCTCATACACCGACGACACCCAGCTCATCCTCTCCCTCACCAAGGAACCCGACATCACCAGGCACAGGTTTCCAAGAAGGGATGAAGGACGTTGCATCCTGGATGAGCAGCAGCTGCCTGAAGCTCAACTCTGAGGAAACAGAAGTCCTCATCCTCGGATCCACCCCCTCCACATGGGACAACACCTGGTGGCCCCCCGCCCTGGGAAACCCATCCACCCCTACGGACCACGCTCGCAACCTCGGCATCATACTCTACTCTTCACTCACCATGAGCCGCCAGATCAACTCCGTGTCCTCTACATGCTTCAACACCCTCCGCAAGACCTTCAAATAGATCCCCACCTTCCCCCCCCCCCCGACTCCAGGAAGACCATCACCCACGCACTCATCGCCAGCAGACTGGACTGTGGAAACGCGCTCTACACCGGAATCAACAAAACACTCCTCTGCAAACTCCAGACCGTCCAGAACACCACAGCCAGAATCGTCCTCAACATCCCACGCCATGACCATATCACCCAACACCTCCGCGACCTCCACTGGCTCCCTGTCGAGAAAAAAAATAACCTTCAAATTGTGCACACACGCCTACAAAGCCCTCCATAACACCGGACCCAAAAACCTCAACTAAAGAATCTCCTTCCACGCCCCCAAGAGAAACCTCCGCTCTGCCGACCTATCCCTAGCCACGTTCCCCCGCATACACAGGGCCAGAGCTGGTGGCAGATCCTTCTCCTACATCGCGGTCAAGACCTGGAACGAACTCCCCCTCCACATCAGACGAAGCCCGACTCTGCACCTATTCAGAAAGGATCTCAAGACCTGGCTCTTCGGATGGCCACGGAGCTGCTCGAACCTCTCCTTCCCCACCCCCCCCCCCCACCCCCACCCCGGCTCCTTGAGACCCTCATGGGTGAGTAGCGAGTAGCGCGCTCCAAAAATTCCTGATTGATTGAGATTAGGTTTACTTTGATGTCATGATAAACTGTTATTGGATTTACATTTTTCTGTTCACAAGGTAAACTATAAGCCCGCACATAATCTTTCTTACAGATGTAGTGAAAATATTGGACCATTGTCAAGAGTATCTACTGTGCCATATTTTGCTGTCTAACAAAGGTACCCTGCTCCCATATTGTTGCAGTCCAAGATGTTGCTTTATTATGGTATTTTCTTTATAGATAAGCTGAGACAACATACAGTCGCCCACTATTTTCAAACACTTCCCCTAACAAAAAGACAGACCTATTGACTTTGCCAGGGTTTGTTTCCTATTGTTTCTGCACATAATAAAACTACTTGACTGTCCCACCACTACTTATGGTGATAATTATCTCCAACTAGAATGCACAAAAGGCAAAGATAACCAACAGGCCATGCAGTAACGTTTCTTCCAGGTTCGATAAATAGGAATTTGTTGTAACAGACCCCTTAAATATTATTTCATTTGTAATCTGAATCTGTTAAAGGAAACCGACACCTTTGTCGTTCATTTCTTCCAGTGCTATCTTCGCTTGCGAGGGTCTACCAACACGCTCCAATGGTTGCTAATTATGTATCATAAGTGGTTTGCTTATCTGATAGAGACTTCTAGCTGCAGATTCCCAGGCGTCAGGCTGGATCCGGAAACTTTTGCTGAGCAATACCCCTTGCGCGCGACGTCGGGTGGCTCCAATCGGCTCCGCGTGACGGCATCGGTAGCGTCGGTTATGACGTCGCGGTGCCCATTTAGGCGCCACCCAGGCTCGCGGATGTCAGTTCTTTTCTTTCCGCGCCAGTTAAGCGCCGATCCGGGAAGAGCTACCCCTCTGCTGCTTTTTGGCAGGCCTTTTCTCTACTTTTGTCGATATTTTTGGATTCGACTTCGTGTGCGAGGGATGTTTTCGAGAAAGACCGGTTTTAAACCATGCTGGACTTGTTCCCGCATGATGTCGGTCACCGATCCCCACCGCGTTTGTCTGTGGTGTCTTGAATGCGACCACGATACGAAGTCGTGTTCAGACTTTTGGGCGATGGCCCCGAAGACCTTGAGGGAGCGAGCAATGAAGTTGTTTGCGGCCTGGCAGTCGACACCGTCAAGCTAGACTCCGAGGAGGTCATGGTCCCGTTCGAAGAAGAGGAGGTCGCGGGACCGTTCACGGAGCCCTAAGTCCTCTTCCTCCCATTCGAGGTCCTCTGGACACTCTGGGAAGAGGCACACGTAGAAGACGACCAAGCGGACTTCGACTTCACCTCAACTGGCGTCTGTCATTGAGAAAGGTAAGTAGCACCGACGCTCTAGGCACGTTCTGCGGAGCCGGAACCCTTTCCGGGAGCCGGAGCGACTCCCGCTCAAATTAAAGAGTTTTACGCCATGCGCCGCGTATTTGAGCTTAACGACCCTGTTGGTGAGCCCTTTGGCCCCGCGGGGTCGGATGGGGCCCCATCGGGTTCAACGAAGTCTGCCACGGCGCCGGTGGGGCCTCAGGGATCCGATCCGGGTCGACGCCGGTCGTGCCAACGCGACCTTTCGCGGCGTCGAATCCGAAGTCAGTGCCTGTGACGTCGCCGATGCCCCTCGGTGGCGCAAGCCCCATCCTCATCCCTGACGACACGGAGCCGGAACGCATCGAGCGAAGCGGATTCCGACGTCGACAGAACCCAGGGGTTCTATGTTGTCGCCAGAGCACTTTGTGGACGTGCTGGGCTCAGGAGAGGAATGGGAGTAGTCTGGAGACCCTCTTGAGAACCAGGATGTCTCTGAGGAGACAATGGACTGGTATGGGGAACTTGGGGAAGTCAGTGGTCTTGATACTTCCCCAGATACTGGCATGCTCTCTCTGCCTACAGTGGCTACGGAGGAGGGGGCGTCCTATGCCATGGTGGTTAAGAGGGCAGCCGAGGTCCTTGGACTGGAGCTGCCTCAGTGCAGGTCAGGACTAATCTCCTGACTGAAGTGCTTCAACCTGGGTCTTCCACTTCTGAACCCCTATTGCCCTTTAATGAGGCACTTACGGACGTCCTTCTAGGAACATGGTCCAAGCCTAGCACAGGGGCTCCTGTGAATAGGATGATTGCACGCCGCCATCGCCCGGCTCCGGGCGACCCTAGGTTCCTCAGCCAACACACCACCCCAGAAAATTTGGTGGTGCTGGCTTCTACGCCCCAAGGCACATTCCCTTCTGCCCCTCCGGATAGGGAATCCAAGAGACTGGACTCATTTGGGAAGAAGAGGTTTTCTTCCTCCAGTCTGGCATTGCGGTCGGTGAATACCGCATGCTTATTGGGCCGTTTCTCCCACTCCTTTTGGGAGACGGTTGCGCAGGTGCTGCCACAAGTCCCGGAGGAGGCCCGGGCTGTGCTCTCCCAAGCTGTCAAGGACTGGAGAGATGCAGCAAAATTCACTATACGGTGTGGTTTAGACACGACCGATTCGCTGAGCAGATCGATTTAAACTACGGTGGCCCTGAGACGCCATGCCTGGCTTCGTACAACTGGCTTCTAGGGGGAAATCCAAGCCAATTTGATGGACATGCCCTTTGATGGAACCTGCCTTTTTGTAGAAAAGGCAGACTCGGCCCTGGTCAGGTTCAAGGACTCTCGAGCTACGGCCAGATCCTTTGGCCTCTCCTCCACTCCTCGTGGCCAGTCTTCCTTTCGCCCCTTTCGTGGCAACGGAAGGGGTTTCTAGCCGCGTCAGCCCTATCCTAGCCACCGCCCCGCTCAGACTACCCAAGCCGTGCGTGGACGCGGTACATTCCGTCCTCGGAATGGAGGCCAGAAGTAGTCTACCACACTGCCCCCAGCAGTTTCAGCCTCCAAGCACTCCTAGGCTGACTCTGCAGGACCACACTACTCCAGTGGGTGGGAGAATTCGGCATCATCTCCCCCGCTGGAGATCTATAACAGACAAGTGGGTCTTGCAGATCGTCCAGGAGGGCTATTCTCTCACTTTCCTTTCTTTTCCTCCTCCTATTCCGCCAAGTCCGGAACGGCTGGCGGAGGATCATTTAAAGTTGCTCAAAGAGGAAGTTGCAGCTCTTTTGGCCAAAGGAGCTATAGAGAGGGTACCAGTTTCAGAAGTAGGCAGTGGCTGTTATTCCCGCTACTTTCTGATTCCGAAGAAGGGGCTACGGCCCATTTTGGATCTTTGGACCGTCAATCTCTTCCTCAAAAAGAAGAAATTCAAAATGCTCTCTTTGGCTCAGGTCTTGTCTGCCCCAGACCAAGGAGAGAGACTGGATGGTGGCGTTAGACCTGCAGGATGCGTATTTTCACATTCCCATCTTGCCGGGCCACAGGTGTTACCTGCAGTTCAAGGTAGGCCGCGAGCACTTTCAGTTTACCGTGCTCCCCTTCGATCTTACCAGTGCCCCTCGGGTGTTCACCAAGGTGATGGCGCTGGTTGCAGCTCATCTACGCAGGTTAAGGGTGTCCGTCTTCCCCTACCTCAACGACTGGCTGTTGAAGGCGTCCTCGCCCCAGGCAGTCGTCTCCCACCTTCAGACTACGGTGAACCTCCTGTATTCGCTGGGGTTCTCTATAAACGTGCCGAAGTCACACCTGACTCCTTCTCAGATGCTCCCTTTCATCGGAGCTGTTCTGGACACAGTGCAGATTCAGGCTTATCCTCCTGAGCAGCGAGTCCAGGATATTCAGGTTATGATTCCGATGTTTCAGCCTCTATCCTGGATTTCGGTGAGGTTGACTCTGAGGCTGTTGGGTCGCATGGCCTCCTGCATCCTGTTGGTAAGACATGCCCGGTGGCGTATGCGGGCTCTGCAGTGGGACTTGAAGTTCCAATGGGCACAGCATCGGGGAAATCTCACCGATGTGGTTCAGATCTCGGAAAGAACTGCGAAGGATCTGCAGTGGTGGTTAACGAACCGCGATTGGGTCAACGGCAGACCTCTCTCCCTTCCCCAACCAGATTTCACAGTCGTGACAGGTGCGTCACTTCTGGGATGGGGCGGCCACATGGGAGAGGTGGAGATCAGGGGTCACTGGTCTCCGGCGGAGACGGGGCTCCACATAAACTTGTTGGAGCTCCGAGCGATTCGGCTGGCTTTGAAAGTATTTCTTCCCTCTGTCAAGGGGAAGCTGATGTAGGTGTTCACGGACACCACCGCCATGTGGTACTGCAACAAGCAGGACGGGGTGGGGTCGTGGACCCTTTGTCGAAAGGCCCTGCATCTCTGGACATGGCTGGAACAGCAGGGCATATCCCTGGTGGTTCAACACCTAGCAGGTTCTCTGAACGCCAGGGCGGACGATCTCAGCCATCGGTGCCTTCAGGATCACGAATGGCGCCTCCAGTCGGAGGTGGCGCAAGGTCTCTTTCAGCAGTGGGGAGAACCTTGGTTAGATTTGTTCGCCTCCGAAGGGAACGCACAATGTCAGAAGTGCTGCGCGCTGGAGTTTCCAAGGCGGCTATCGCTCGACGACGCGTTCCGTCGCGAGTGGAGCTCAGGCCTGTTGTATGCCTTTCCGCCCATTCCACTACTGCCCAGGGCTCTGAAGAAGATCAGGAGCGACCGGGCCCAAGTCATTCTTGTGGCACCGGACTGGGCAAGGAGAGTCTGGTATCCAGAGCTTCTGAGCATGATTGTCGATCCTCCGATCAGGCTGCCCCTTCGGGAGGATCTTCTGTCGCAGCAGCAGGGGAGTGTTCTCCACCCAAACCTGTCAACTCTGCGCCTCTATGCGTGGAGATTGAGCGGCGACAGTTGATAGCTTTTGACCTTCCCAAAGTCTGTAATGTTATCCTGGCGGCCAGGCGGCCCTCCACTAAGACTGTATACGCCTGCCGTTGGCAGAAATTTGTATTGTACTGTACTGAAAGGTCCATTGACCCTCTTTCTGCTTCTCTTTCTACTGTCCTTTTATTCATTCTAACTCTTGCCCAGCAGGGTTCTGCTTTGGGAACTCTCAAGGGTTACCTCTCTGCTCTGTCTGCTTTTTTGCGGCTGCCAGACCAGCCTTCTCTCTTTAAATCTCCTATTGTAAATAGATTTCTGAAAGGGCTGGGCCATTTATTTCCACCTACGCCCTTTGTCATGCCACAATGGGACCTTAATTTGGTCCTCACTTGTGTGATGTGCGCTCCTTTCGAGCCTTTGCACAATTGTCCCCTCCGGCTGTTGACCATCAAAACAGCCTTCTTGGTGGAGATTACATCGGCCCGGAGGGTGAGTGAGTTGCAGGCATTTTCCAGCTCGCCTCCTTATCTTATGTCCTTTTCGGACAAGGTGGTGCTTCGCACCAGGGCATCATTCTTACCAAAGCTGGTGACCCCATTCCATCTGGGTCAGTCCATTACTTTGTCCACCTTCTTTGCTCACCCACATCCCTCTAAGGAAGAGGAGCGTCTCCACCGACTGCACCCAAAAATACTTCCGGGTGGATGACCAACTTTTTGTGGGGTATGTGGGAGCAAAGAAGGGAAGGGCAGTGCAGAAAAGGATCATTTCTCGCTGGGTCGTTCTCTCCATTAAAATATGTTATGCCTTGGCGAAGAAGCAGCCCCCTGAGGGATTAAGGGCCCACTACACCAGGGGAAAGGCTGCGACTACGGCCTTGGCTCGGGGTGTCCCAGTCCAAGACATCTGTCAGGCAGCAACGTGGGCATCATTGCACACATTCGCAAAACATTATTGCCTTGATGGTCAAGTGCGCAGGGATGGACACTTTGCCCGTTCAGTCCTGCAAGACTTTATAGTTTAGATCATGAGTCCGCAACCCACCGCTGGGATGGTATGTCTCGGGTATCTGATTCAAAGGTAAGGAATCTGCAGCTAGAAGTCTCTATCAGATGAACAAGTTACTTAACTTCGGTAACGCATTGTCTGGTAGAGACTCTATCTAGCTGCATATTCCTTACAGCCCCACCCATGCCTCCTCGCTTTGCGGAATGATGTAGTAGGACTAGGGTTGTTTCCCCTTTCAGGGCCCTAGTTTTGCACACGTCTACGTCAGTTACATCGTGGATCTGAAAGAGACACGTTAGTGATAGATTCCTTACCTTAGAATATCCCCAGGCGTCAGACTGGATCCGGAAAGTTTTTAGTTAGCAGTACCCCTGCGCGTCAGTAGGTGGCGTCGTGCGGCTCCGCGTCCGTCGCTGGCGTCGTAAGCGCCGAGATTACGTCACGGAGACTACTTAGGCGCCACCCATGCGCGCTGACAGTTCTTTCTTTTTCCGCGCCGGTAACCGCAGATCCGGTTAGAGCACGTACCTTAGTCACTTTTTGACTACCCTTTTTGAGACTTTTGTCTCCTGTAAGCTTGGTTTCCTTGGTGCACGTAGGGATGCCTGGATTTAAGTCTTGTGGGGCCTGCCGTCGCAATATGTCGGTGGCGGACCCCCACGATGTCTGCCTCTACTGCCTGGAGACCGACCACGACTCCCGGTCCTGTCTGGACTGTCGGGCCATGGCCCCGAAGACCTTGAGGGAGCGGCACCGGAAGCTGCTGGAGGTCCGGCACTCGTCCCGGCGCCGTTCCAGGGAACGCTCGCGGGGCCACAGTCATCGCTCCTCGGGCTCCAAGTCTTCACCCTCGGATTCGGGTAAGAGACGACACAAAAAGAAGTCGAAGAAGCGTGTTAGCTCTCCGACGTCCCCCCGTCGGTCCCCGGCTGCGGATGAGGGGGACAGGGGCTTTGCCCCTGCGGCTCCTTCGGAGCTCGGGAGTCCCGCGGCCTACCCACCTTACCCGGGTCCGTCGGCGACTCCCGCACAGGTGCAAGAGTTTCTTGCTACCATGGACCGCCTTTTTAGGCCTCAGGCTCCCGCCGGCGGGCCCTGCGGTCCCGTGTCAGGATTCTGTTGGGCCGCCGGCGGATCCAGCTTCGGCGCAACAGGATCCTGCGCCGTCGGCTCAGGATCCAGCTTTGGCGCAACAGGATCCTGCGCCGTCGGCTCCGGCCACGGCGCCACAAGGTCCATCGCTGCCGGCGCTGCAGTGGGTGCCATTTGTCCCACCCTTGCCCAGGTTCCAGGACCATTTTGCTCCTGCCTGGGATCCGCATTGGGTCTCGGTGCCGTTCCTGACGCCATTTGTTCCTTCTCCGGCTCCTGCCCTGCCGCCGCGGCCTGCGCCACATACGGCGGAGGTGGAGGACGACTGGGAGGGGTCCGAGGACCCTCTTGCTCGTCAGTGTAACTCTGAGCAGGACTGGGCGGACGATTTGGAGGATGCCGGCGACCTCGACGTCTCCTCTGACCCGGGGTTTGCCTCTCCCCCGCCTACCATGGAGGAGGGCGCCTCCTACACGATGGTGCTCCGCCGAGCAGCTGAGGTTCTCAACCTTGATCTCCCTACGGTGGCCCTCAAAACTAACCTTGAAAACAAGGAGAGGGGGCTCTATATACCAAAGAGATGGAGCTCCCAATAACCATAAAGTTAAAAAAAGGGTTCCCTTTGGTCAGGACCTATATCACACCATTCGTGTCCCAGAAATACTCATGCTCACCAACACACATCGTTCCTCATGCTAAATGAATTAAAGCACCTATATAACACCAAATTATACAAAATATATGTGTTTAATCAATAAAAGCCATACTATATGTACAATTTATATCATGACAAAATATAAAATACACCTTTAAAAAACATATATCAAAAATACAGTTAACAAGAATTACAATATCGCTATAGGAGAATGGACACAGACAATCTACTCTGTCATGTAGCGTTAATTTGGATCCGTTATAAACAGCAGAGGGCATGGGTCTTGATTCCCTGTCTCGGTTAGACTGCGAGTTCTCCAAATTTAACAATAAAACTGGGCGTCTACGCGTTTCAGTGGTATATGCTCAATAAGACCACCTTCATCAGGACATTTAAAACTTATTTTCTCCTTAAGGTAGCGTTATACATTGGTCTATGATCTCACCAGTGCATCTGCACTTCAGTGGCGAAACTCCCAATGTGTTATGGAAAAGTGATCCTATTACTGTGATCTATTTAATTAAATTACAACAAGGGGAAGGTCGACTCTCCACGATAACGGAACGACCCTCTCTTCTCCTTACTTCTCAGGTCATATGACTCTGTTCCCTAAAGATTTGTAGTGAAATATTAAAATCAGGGTCTCACAGTGTAACTCCCCCGTGGTTTTTCTTGGAGGTCTCAAGCTTCCTTGTTTCATTTACTTATCAGAAGCGCGTTTCACCAATCACGTCCTTCTGATAGCAGGGTGGCGTTATTCGTGGCTTATTGCTTCAACGACTCGCTACCCCTGGTATGTGACCTGGATCATCCCACCGAGATCCAGGTCACATACCAGGGGTAGCGAGTCGTTGAAGCAATAAGCCACGAATAACGCCACCCGGCTATCAGAAGGACGTGATTGGTGAAACGCGCTTCTGATAAGTAAATGAAACAAGGAAGCTTGAGACCTCCAAGAAAAACCACGGGGGAGTTACTGTGAGAGACCCTGATTTTAATATTTCACTACAAATCTTTAGGGAACAGAGTCATATGACCTGAGAAGTAAGGAGAAGAGAGGGTCGTTCCGTTATCGTGGAGAGTCGACCTTCCCCTTGTTGTAATTTAATTAAATAGATCACAGTAATAGGATCACTTTTTCCATAACACATTGGGAGTTTCGCTCACTGAAGTGCAGATGCACTGGTGAGATCATAGACCAATGTATAACGCTACCTTAAGGAGAAAATAAGTTTTAAATGTCCTGATGAAGGTGGTCTTATTGAGCATATACCACTGAAACGCGTAGACGCCCAGTTTTATTGTTAAATTTGGAGAACTCCGCAGTCTAACCGAGACAGGGAATCAAGACCCATGCCCTCTGCTGTTTATAACGGATCCAAATTAACGCTTACATGACAGAGTAGATTGTCTGTGTCCATTCTCCTATAGCGATATTGTAATTCTTGTTAACTGTATTTTTGATATATGTTTTTTTAAAGGTGTATTTTATATTTTGTCATGATATAAATTGTACATATAGTATGGCTTTTATTGATTAAACACATATATATTTTGTATAATTTGGTGTTATATAAGTGCTTTAATACATTCAGCATGAGGAACGATGTGTGTTGGTGAGCATGAGTATTTCTGGGACACGAATGGTGTGATATAGGTCCTGACCAAAGGGAACCCTTTTTTTAACCTCAAAACTAACCTCCTCACTGAGGTGCTCCAGGCGTCGTCCACTTCGTCGGAGCCCCTGCTGCCATTTAATGACGCCCTCAGTGACGTCTTGCTGGGCACTTGGTCGCGTCCAGCCACAGGGGCCCCTGTGGAGAAGAACGTCGCCAGGCGTCATCGCCTGGCGCCCGGTGACCCTGCCTTTCTGACCACTCATCCTACGCCTGAGAGCCTGGTCATCCAAGCTTCGGCGTCCCAGAGTGCCTTCCCCACGGCTCCGCCGGATAAGGACTCCAAGAAGCTGGAGCAGTTTGGCAAGCGGTTGTTCTCTTCGGCCAGCTTGGGGCTGCGGTCGGTGAACACCGCTTGCCTGTTGGGCCGCTATTCCCACGCGGTGTGGGATACAGTTGCACAGGTGTTGCCTCAGTGTCCTGAAGAGATCCAAGCTGTGCTGTCCCAAGCTGTTGCCGAGGGTAAAGATGCGGCTAAGTACGCCATTCGGTGTGGTTTGGACACCGCGGACTCACTAGGTAGAGCGATTTCTACGACTGTGGCGCTTCGTCGCCACGCCTGGTTGAGGTCTACCGGGTTCTCGCCAGATGTCCAAAGCTCGCTCATGGACATGCCCTTTGATGGCACTCGCCTGTTTGGCGATAAGGCCAACAGTGCGCTGGAGCGTTTTAAGGACTCGCGGGCCACGGCCAAGTCCTTAGGTCTTTCCACGAAAAGCCCAGCCACTCCTGGTTTTCGTTCCTTTCGTGGCCACGGAAAGGGCGTCCAGGCACGTTCCTTCAGCAAACCTGTGCAGAACCAGCCTCAACGCGGACGCGGTTTCCGCAGGGGCGGGTCTGGGAATAAGCGTGGGGGTCAGTCCACCTCCGCCCCCGCTGCTTCTGCCTCCAAACCTTCCTAATCCGAGTTTTGGGGGGCACCCCACGCCAGTGTTTGGCCGGATCCGCCATCATCTCCCCCACTGGCACGCTATCACATCTGACAAGTGGGTGTTGCAGATCATCCGCAAGGGTTACGCCCTTCCCTTTCGGGTTATCCCTCCAGCCATGCCACCTCAGTTCCACCGCATGTCGGGGGACCACTTGGCACTTCTCCTGCAGGAAGTCACGGCCCTCTTGGCCAAGGGGGCCATCGAGTGTGTTCCTGGGTCAGAAGTAGGGAGTGGTTGTTATTCCCACTACTTTCTGGTCCCCAAGAAGGACAAGGGGGCTTGCGCCCCATCTTGGACCTCAGGAACGTCAATCGCTTCCTCCGGAAGCAGAAGTTCAAGATGTTAACTCTGGCTCAGGTCTTGGCTGCCCTCGACCCTGGAGACTGGATGGTAGCGTTGGACTTGCAGGACGCCTATTTTCACATCCCCGTCCTGCCGGCCCACCGGCGTTACCTGCGGTTCACGGTAGGCCAGGAGCATTTTCAGTTTGCCGTGCTCCCCTTCGGCCTTACCAGTGCCCCTCCGGTGTTCATGAAGGTGATGACGGTGGTCGCAGCTCATCTGCGCAGGTCAGGGGTGTCAGTCTTCCCCTACTTCGACGACTGGTTGTTGAAGGCGGGCTCGCCCCAGGCAGTCGTCACCCACCTTCAGACTACGGCCGACCTCCTGCATTTGCTGGGGTTCTCCATCAACGTGCCGAAGTCGCACCTGAGTCCCTCTCAGAAGCTCCCCTTCATCGGAGCGGTTCTGGATTCGACGCTGTTTCGGGTTTATCCTCCCGAGCAGCGAGTCCGGGATATTCAGGCTATGATTCCGATCTTTCAGCCTCTATCCCAGATTTCAGTCAGGATGACCCTCCGGCTCCTGGGCCTGATGGCCTCCTGCTGGTGCAACATGCCAGATGGCATATACGGGCTCTGCAGTGGGACCTGAAGTTCCAGTGGGCACAGCATCAGGGCGACCTGTCCAATCATGTCCAGATCTCGGAGGGCACTGAACGACAATTGCAGTGGTGGCTCACGAATCGCGATTGGGTCAATGGAAGATCCCTCTCCCTTCCCCAACCGGAGCACACAGTGGTGACGGATGCATCCCTCCTGGGATGGGGTGGCCACTTGGGAGAGGCGGAGATCAGAGGCCTCTGGTCTCCGGCGGAGTCCCGGCTCCATATCAATCTTTTGGAGCTTTGGGCGATCCGGCTTGCACTGAAGGCATTCCTTCCCTCTGTCCGGGGAAGTGTAGTGCAGGTGTTCACGGACACCACCACCGCCATGTGGTATTGCAACAAACAAGGCGGGGTGGGGTCGTGGACCCTATGTCAAGAGGCTCTGCGCCTCTGGACTTGGCTGGAACGTCAAGGCATTACCTTGGTGGTTCAACACCTGGCAGGTTCTCTGAACGCTAGGGCGGACGAACTCAGCCGCCGGTGCTTGATGGATCACGAATGGCGTCTGAACTCGGACGTGGCGCAAGGTCTCTTTCTGCAGTGGGGAGAGCCTTGGTTAGATCTATTCGCCAACGAAGAGAACGCGCAATGTCATCAGTTCTGCGCGTTGGAATTTCCAAGGCGGCACTCGCTCGGCGACGCTTTTCGTCGCGAGTGGAGTTGCGGTCTGTTGTACGCCTTTCTGCCTATACCACTTCTGCCCAGAGTGCTGAAGAAGATTCGGCGCGACCGGGCCCAAGTTATTCTTGTGGCTCCGGATTGGGCACGAAGATACTGGTATCCCGAGCTACTCAACATGGCGATCGATCCCCCGATACGACTGCCTCTTCGGGAGGATCTTCTGTCGCAGCAGCAGGGGACGGTCCTCCACCCGAACCTGTCCAGCCTCCACCTCCATGCGTGGAGATTGAGCGGCGACAGTTGACAGCTTTCGATCTTCCTCCTGAAGTCTGTGATGTCATTCTGGCAGCCAGGCGGCCTTCCACTAAATCGGTATACGCCTGCAGGTGGAACAAGTTTGTGGCATGGTGCACAGCTAAGGCTGTGGATCCCCTTTCTGCCCCACTTTCCGAAGTCCTTCTGTTCCTTCTTTCTTTGGCCCAGCAGGGCTCTGCTCTGGGCACTATTAAAGGTTATCTTTCGTCCATCTCCGCCTTTCTCAGGCTTCCAGATCAGCCTTCCTTGTTTAAATCTCCGGTTGTTAACCGTTTCCTGAAAGGCATTACGCACACGTTTCCTCCCGTGCCGTTCATTATGCCTCAATGGGATTTAAATCTTGTCCTGACATATCTGATGTGCGCTCCCTTCGAGCCTCTTCATACCTGTCCTTTGCGTCTTCTCACTCTCAAGACGGCTTTCCTGGTAGCTATCACCTCTGCCAGAAGAGTGAGTGAGCTCCAGGCTCTTTCTTCCAAACCTCCTTTCCTTTCTGTTCATCCGGACAAGGTGGTTTTAAGGACCCGTCCTTCTTTCATGCCAAAGGTTGTCACGCCCTTCCACATCGGGCAGACCATCACTTTGCCCACCTTCTTTCCGCCTCCGCATCCTTCAAAAGAGGAGGAGAGGCTCCACCGCCTGGACCCAAAACGTGCGCTCTCGTTCTACCTGAAGCGCACTCGACAGTTCCGGGTGGAGGACCAGCTCTTTGTTGGCTACGTGGGCGCCAAAAAAGGTCGGGCTGTGCACAAACTGACAATCTCTCGGTGGGTTGTTCTCTGCATCAAAGCCTGTTACTCGTTGGCTAAGAAGGAGCCTCCTGTGGGGGCTGCGTGCCCATTCTACCAGGGCGACAGCAGCCACTACTGCCTTGGGACGCGGCGTCCCCTTGCAGGATATTTGTCAGGCAGCTACGTGGGCCTGGCTGCACACGTTTACCAAGCATTACTGCCTTGACAGTCGGGTCCGGAGAGACGGCTTCTTTGGCCGTTCTGTTCTCCGCGACTTTCTGGTGTAATCCATTCGCAGACCCTCCACCGGGGTTGGTATTGCTGGGGTATCTATTCTAAGGTAAGGAATCTATCACTAACGTCTCTCTTTCAGATGCACAAGTTACTACTTGTGTAACGATATATCTGTAAGAGACATTAGTTAGTGATAGATTCCTTACCGCCCCACCCATCCTCCCCGTTCTGCGAAATTCAGTTGCCTTCGGTGGCGGTCAAGACTAGCATCTTAATGGAGGTGCTGCAATCTGGAGTCTCCGCCTCTGAACCACTTCTCCCATTCAACAAAGCCCTCAACGATGCCATTCTGGTGACCTAGTCCAAACCCAGCACAGGACCTCCTGTGAATAGGACAATTGCCCACCCCCGCTCCAGGGGACCCAAATTTCCTCACCAAACACTCTACCCCAAAGAGCTTGGTAGTCCAAGCCTCCCCTTCCCATGGCGTGTTCCTTGCCGTTTCCCCGGACTGTGAATCCCAGAGGCTTGACAGCTTGAGGAAGAAAATGTTTTCTTCTGCCAGCCTTGCATTGTGGTCTGTAACACTGCATGCGTGTTGGGCCGTTATTCCCACATGCTGTGGCAATGGTTGCACAAGTGCTGCTACAGGTCGCAGAGGGGCCCCAGGCCATTCTCTCTCAAGTAGCTACAGATGGGAGAGCCGCAGCTAAGTTTACTATACGCTGTGGCTTGGACACGACGGGCTGGCAGATAGGTTTCGTCGAAGGTGGCCCTCGAACACCACGCCTGGCTGAGAACATTTACTTTTCGGGGGATGTCCAGGCTTTCCTCCTGGACAAGCCCTTCGATGGCGATAGTCTCTTCGGAGACAAGGCAGACTCAGCACTGGAGTGCTTTAAGGACTCGCGTGCTATGGCCAAGTCATTGGGTCTCTTAACTGCCCCACGTCCCCAGTCTGCCTTTCGCTTCTTTCGTGGCCACAGAAAGGGAGG
Source organism: Calotriton arnoldi (assembly GCA_963921515.1). Classification (NCBI taxonomy): domain Eukaryota; kingdom Metazoa; phylum Chordata; class Amphibia; order Caudata; family Salamandridae; genus Calotriton; species Calotriton arnoldi. The sequence goes on along the minus strand of CAWUFW010002036.1, from coordinate 1,244,019 downwards.
AAGGGACTTTCAAACCCGCCACCCAGCTACTGAGCTGCGCAAGCTTCCCAGCCTTTGTGTGGACGAGACGGAAATCAAAGACGGGAGTGTGAAGTAAAATGTGAACATACATGGTATAGTGGTTGCTTTATATCAAAAGTCACAGGGAATTGACATTTGTATCACAATTATGAAAACCAGTCTGTCTTTGTACATGTGTCGACGGCGTTTCGACCCTTAAAAGAATAAAAGGGTCTCGTCAGGACTAAAATTGCCTGGGGCTGGCTGAGATTGTGGGAAAACAGATCCGCTAAGAGTAGCAACAATAATTATTCTTGGTTGATAAATGAGTATCTGATATAGGCTTATAAGGTGGGGCAATCACCTTCTGAATCCCTTAGAAGAATAAGGAGCATCTACAATAGGCTCTCTTCAAAAGACACTAGGTCTTGTGTGGTTAATTGGGATAGCGATTCGGATGGACTAACAGCAAGATGGCAATGTCCTTATAGAGCAAATTTATGCGCCTAATAAGACCGCCGTGTAGGATGACTTCTACAGGGAGAGCAGCCTCATACAGAACCGCACGGTTGATAGCCCATCTGAATATAAAACTGCTGACTTTTGTTATAAAGCAACCAATACACTGTGTATGTTAACATTTTAATTCACTCTCCCATCTTTGATTTAGGTTTTGGTTTGTTATTCACCTGGGATGTACTCACTCTTTCCTTTCTCTTTTGAGAAACCCCTACAAATTGTTCTTCAAAATAATTTGGTGTTTAATAAAACTCAGTTCGGCTGATTCGCAGTTGTTCATAAATACTGGCTGTGCTGTAATCTTTCTCAAAATTCCTTATTCGAGATTACTGTTGATTGAATCACACGTTATAAAGATTTATTCTACACAGAAAAATCTGTGCAACAAAAACTTTTCTAAGAATGAGTTCCATGTGAACGCTTGTTCCAAGGATAACTTGATACCCCTGTGCACATGGACATAAGGATTGCTCTTGTTTTTGTTTAAATAAATCTGCATAGACGAGGGTCCAGTTCCTACCGATCTCATGTGTCGGTTTGCCAGCGGTCTGGTCCAGCCGTTCCGCAAGGAAGTACTCTTGGCCTAGGGAGCCATATAGAGGGTTCCAGTGTCAGAAGTGAGCTGTAGTTGCTATTCCAGCTGCTTTCTGGTACCGAAAAAGGACCAGAGCCTTCATCCTATCCTAGATCACAGAGCCCTCAGCTACTTCCTCAAAAAGGAGAAATTCAAGATGCTCACATTGCTCAGGCCTCGTCTGCCCTGGACGCAGGAGACTAATTGGTAGCGTTGGACTTGCATGACGCCTATTTTAACATCTTGTCCTGCCTCCCTTTTGGCCTTACCAGTGCCCCTCAGGTGTTCACCCCAGCTGTTGTCTCCCACCTCCAGACTATAGCGGACCTCCTGCGTTTGTTGGGGTTCACTATCAACATGCCAAAGTCACACCTGACTCCCTCTTATACGCTCCTTTTTATCAGAGCTGTTCTGAATGCAGTGCAGTTTTGGGCTTATCCTCCGGAGTGGCGAGTTCAGGATATTCAGGCTATGATACCGATGTTTCAGCCTCTATCCTGGGTTTCCATGAGACTGAGGCTGCTGGGCCGCATTGCCTCCTGCTAGTGACATATGCCAGGTGGCATATGCGGGCTCTGTTGTGGGATCTGAAGTTTCAGTGGGTGCAGCATCAGAGGAATCTCTCTGACATGGTCCAGATCTCGGAGAGAACTACAAAGAGCCTGCAGTGGTGGCTAACGAACCACGATTGGGTCAGAGGCAGACCCCTCTCCCTTCCCCAACCAGGTCTCCTAGTAGTGACTTGTGTCACTCCTGTGATGGGGCGGTCATCTGGGAGAGGTGGAGATCAGAGGAATCTGGTCTCCGGCGGAATCCTGACTCCACATCAATATGCTGGAGCTCCGTGCAATCCAACTGACATTGAAAGCCTTACTACTCTCCAAGTGAGGGCTGGTACAGGTGCTCATGGACAACACCACCGCTATGTGGTACTGCAATAAACAGGGCTGGGTGGGTCATGGACCCTTTGTCAAGAGCCCCTTCGTCTCTAGACATGGCTGGAACAGCAGGCATTTCCCTTGTGGTTCAACACCTAGCAGGTTCCCTGAACGCCAGGGCGGACCAACTCGGCCATCAATGCCTAGCAGATCGCAAATGGCGTCTCCACCCAGAGGTGGCGCAAAGTCTTTCAACAGTGGGGAGAGCCTTGGTTAGATCTGTTCGCCTCCGCCGAGAATGTGCAATGTCCGTAGTTTTGCGAGCTGGAGTTTCCAATGCAGCTCTCGGTCAGACGCTTTTTGTCTCGATTGGAGCTCAGGCTCCCTGTAAGTCTTTCCGCCCACTGCTGTGCAGAGTTCTCGGGAAGATCAGGAATGGCCAGGCCCAAGTAATCCTTGTGGCTCCGGACTGGGCATGGAGAGTCTGGTATTCCGATCTTCTGAACATGAGCATTGATCCACCGATTAGGCTGCCCCTTCGGGAGGATCTCCTGTTGCAGCAGCAGGGGAGGGTCCTCCACCCGAACCTGTCAACTCTTCGCCTTCTTGTTTGGAGATTAAGCGGTGGCAGTTGATAGCTTTTGACCTTCTTCCCGAAGTCTGTAATGTTGTTCTGGGAGCCAGGCATCTGTCCACCAAGACAGTATAGCCTTCCAATGGAAAAAGTTTGTATCATATTGCACAGTAAAGTCTATTGAGCCTCTTTCCGTCTCCCTTTCTGATATTTTGCTTTTTATTTCAACCCTTGCCCAGCAGGGCTCTGCTCTGGGCACTCTGAAAGAGTATCTTTCTGCCCTGTCTGCCTTCTTGCAGCTACTTGACAAACCCTCCTTATTTAAATCTCCCATTGTAAATAGATTTCTAAAAGGTCTTGTACATATGTTCCCACCTTCCCCTTTCATTATGCCTCAGTGGGACCTTAATTTGGTTCTTACATTTCTGATGTGTGCTCCCTACAAGCTTTCACACAATTGTCCCCTCAGGCTGCTCACCATCAAAACAGCCTTTCTTGTAGTGATTACATCGTCCAGGAGGGTGAGTAAGCTGCAGGCTTTATTATACAAACTGGTGCTTCGCACTAGGTCCTCTTTCCTGCAAAAAGTGGTAGCACCTTTCATGTGAGCCAAGCTGTCTCACGTTCTTCGCTCCTTTACATCCTTCTTAAGAAGAGGATCAACACCACCGTCTTGACCCAGAAAGAGTGTTGTTCTACCTTGACCGCCCTCAGGGGTTCTGGGTGGACAACCAACTCTTCATGGGGTATGTTGGTGCTAAGAAAGAAGAGGGGTTGCAGAAATGGACCATCACGCAATGCGTCGTTCTCTGCATCAAGATCTGCTACATACTGGCAAAGAAGCAGCCTCCTGAAGGCTTAAGAGCTCATTCTACCAGAGCTAAGTCTGCGACCAAGGCGTTAACCCGTGGAGTTACAGTCCTGGTCTTCTGTTAGGCAGCAACGTGGGCATCCATGCACACGTTTACCAAGCATTACTGCCTGGACAGTCAGGTCTACGGGGATGAGCATTTCGCCTCTTCGGTTCTGCAGGACTTCATAGTCTAAATTTGTCCTCAGACCCACCTCTGGTTGGTATTGCTTGGGTATCTATTCAAAGTAAAGAAATCTGTGATCAGATGAACAAATTACTTGTCTTCGGTAACACCTTATGTTGTAGAGACAATATCTAGCCGCAGATTCCTTACTGACCCACCCATCCTCCCCGCTTACAGATTTCTAGGGTCTGGGCTGATTTCTTTTAGGGCCCTAGTTTCAACACACCAATGTCCGTGCACTTCATGGCTCCGTTCTTCTGGAATGTAAAGTTGTGACAAGTAACTGACGTCAGCGAGCCGAGATGGCGCCTATATAGGTGACGCGAACGACTCCACGCAGAGCCGACCGACGCCAACTACCGGGGAAATTCAAAGGTAAGGAATCTGCGGCAAGATATTGTCTCTACCAGATAGGGCATTACCGAAGATAAGTAACTTGTTCGTTGTGCTCCAGGACAGATGCTAACTGCCGGAGATGCCGAACGCCACAGGCCACATTTTACATGTGGCATGGCTGTGCCCACCAACAGCTAGGTTTTGGGGTAAGGTCTATGACCTCATTCAGGACGTCACAGGATTGACGCCAAGGCATACACCCCTGGGGGGCTTGCTAGGCTATGTGGAGGATAATTATCCCCCTACCCCCCCCCCCACAGGTCGACGCCTCCTTGCCATGCTGCTCTTGCTGGTGAAACGTAGGGTGGCTATGCATTGGGGCAGGCGACCTGCTCCCTCCACAGATGCATAGATTAAAGATGTTACAATCTGTCAGGAACAGTTATCCACTTATTGGGAGTTAATGCCCCCCAAGTCTAGACGCAAAGACATTTGGGCTCCTTTTATGGACTGGTTACGAAAGAAAGGGTTGAGCTCTCCTGCGACGCCTTAAGCGCCATCCTATCCAGATACACTGCATACCCCCTATACTGGAAATGATGACTGGCATAACATGGGCAACAACCCAATATATCATTTTGTGCTAGGAGAGTGATCACGCCATAGATATTATACTTGTATACATTACTGCAATTCAAGATATGTCTGACATTGAACTCTGCTCATATTGTTACAGACTGCTTTTATAGATCCTTAAAGCTATGATGTTGGGTTACTGACCCTTTATGTGATTCATATTGTCCCCCTGTGCCCCCTTTCCTTGTAATTTCAGTTTTTTGTCAGTCATTCCATCACATATCACTCAGTACCACTATGTAATATTATATGGCAATGTTCAACTTCAATAAGCAAAATAAACGTGTTCGTTGTGCTCGATGTTTAGTGTGTGCTCCACTCGTGTTCTAGTACATTTTTGTAAATGCTGTTCTTTAAGATTGGCGTGTGGTAGAGAGTTGCAAGATAGAACAGGGTTTGCAGATACATGAGCAGATGATCTTTTTGGTAAGTCAGGCCACCCTCCGAAATTCACTGTTGTCTTGGATAACCCTTTATCTTTCCTAGGAGGATTCCACAGAATGGCTGCCTGGGCAGCAAACATCCATTGAGGACTTTCCGAAGGAAGGCATTAGCAACATTGAATTAGAACATCCTTTTTGGGAGTGTACCTTAAGATTTAGTTGTAGGAAGATTGGTTCAACACAGTGAATGGGGCCAATGTATGCTGCAAAGTTACTTGATTGAGATTGCTTCTGGTTACCAGCAACTAGTGGAGAGAATATCCAGCCAGAGAGATGTTGAACATGTGTAGATGGTGCAGTAGTTGTAGCCAACACACTTTCTTGTGGTGTCTGCCTACATGTGGAGATAGCGGTTTCTTCAGTGTAAATTGCAAACAATGCCCTACTGTGTGGCCATCCTTGTCCTGTACCCTCCTAAAATGAGATGATTTTAATATTTACAGCGTATCCTGATTAGGGGAGACTTCTAAAGCGCTTGTATTGTATCGAGGTAGTCTCCTAAGAAACTCCATATTTGATTCCTCTAGTGACGTTGTGTATAGGGTAGTGCGTCAGCAATACATAATTTAAATAAAGGTAGGATCAAGATAAAAATCGCACCTCTTAGAAATCTCTAGCATCCAAACCAAATCCACCATTGGTCCCAGCACAGCCCTAGTTTCCCAGGCCATTGTCAACTTTGCTGCTAGTAGCGACCTTTAAGAAGGCCATGCTGTGTATTTTTGGCGTGATTCTGTATCCTTCTGGCATGCACTTGGGTCACATGGATGTCCAGGGGTCTCCAGTCTGAATACCGCCAGTAGGTCTTCTCCTGATGCAGAGTGCCTCCTTGAGACCTTGTACTTGGATCATACCAATTCCAATACAGACTTCCACGTTGGTTCCCACCAAACGGGCCATTAGAAGATCTGGTGCCAATCTCTGGGTCCGAACCAGTGTCTGCCCAGTCTAGACCTGTGTTGCGCGACAGAATTACTAAAGTGAAATCCGTTGTCATACAGCTTAATTGTAATCCTAGATCTCTGCCTCTACACCACTACTAGCAGAGGCTGCATTTTCTTTTTGACTCTAATTCTGACCCTTGTACAGTCCATATGGCCCCTTGGGACACTGATGATGAGTGGGAATGGGGATGGATATCTTTTTCCTCATTACATTGATGATGAACTGTATCTAGACCGGAAAATGCCAGTAGGATAGATAAATCTCCTGAAAAAATCATTATTTGCTACATGGACCACCAACACAGGAAAGTGCCTTGTTTTGTGGTGGTGATTTGTCAGGCAGCTGATACACTAGAACTACAGTTGCCCACTGTTAAGATAAAAGTTAACATTGTGACTGAGATTTTATAAAGCATTAGTGTTATTAACACTAGTGTTATTAAATGAAGCCTTTACTGATGGCCTTATGGCTACATGGTCCAAACCATGGTCATGTCCACCTGTCAGTCTATCTATGGCTTGGAGATATATACCTGCTCCAGGTGAACCAGACTGTTAGTAAGCACACTATCTTGGAGAACCTTTTTGTGCAGCTCAAATAGTTTTTGAACCAATCCCTGGGATAGGGAATCGAAAAGAATTGATGCGGTCCAGAAAAGAATGCTTTCATCGGTTAGCCTGGTCCTTCTGTCCATAAATGCAGTTTGTTTATTAGGCAGTACACACATGCATTATGGGACATGGCCTCCTGTTCCATAGAACCTCAGGGATTCGAGGGTCCAGATGATACACTTAGGCCAGCATGTGACAAAGAACGTTCTCTGGCCTAGCCTAGTCACTACTGTCTGCATTGGCAGTGCTATTTGGGACCAGTGTCAAGCTCAGAAAGCATGTCTGGAAGATTTCAGCTGGGTTTTCTGGCAACATGCATGTATCCCTAATGTGGGTGCCCTTTGATAGGACGAGGCTCTTCAGGGAAAAGGTGGATTTGGGGCTAGAGTGATTCAAAGACTGTCACACTACTGCGTGAACCTTAGTATTGACGCCTGTTGAGCAATTTCCCTACCAGCTCAGTTCGGGAAATTGGGTTACTTCAGAGGGCTAGCTTACAGGCAATGCCAGCAGTCTTACTCCACTGCTGCAGTGACTATGTAGTCTCTTTAGTTTGCCCTCTTATTAGGCTGATAGGAGGCAGGATCCAACATTTCCTTCCCAGCTGGAGATCAGTCACTTCAGACAGGTCGGTCTTAAAGATTGCTTAAAAGCTATGCCCTTCTCTTTATTTCCACCAGCACCATTTCAAACGTGCACTCTGCAATTCTGATGGAGTAGATTAATTTTCTGCTTTCCAAAGGTGCCACTGAATGGATTCCAGGAGAAGGTTGCTATTTGTGCGTCCTCGTTTCGAAAATGGATAGGGGCTTCACTCTTATTCTAGACACCTGCCCATTGAATGTTTTTCTGCTGAAGTACAATTTCAAAATGCTCATGATGGCTCAAATACCCTATTCTCTGGACCCAGGAGACTAGATGGTGTCCTTGAACTTGTAGGATGCATATTTCCATATAACCATTCTGCAGCCCTGCAAGTGTTTCCTGCAGTTCAAGTCGAAGCAAGACTATGTTCCGTTTGCTATCCTCCCCTTAGCCGTCACCTCACTTCCTCTGGTGTTCACGAAAGTGATAATTGTCACTGCTCATCTTCGAAGGATGAACATGCATGTATTCCTGTACCTCGGCAGCTGGCTGCTGAAACTTGGCTCAACACAGACATAGACCACCTCTGTACGATAACTGAACTCCTGACTTCATTGTGTTTCACCATCAACCAGCTGAAGTCTCCCACCTGAGCCCCACATAGAGGTTTCCATCCATTGGTTCAATACTGGACAGAATGGTATTCAGGGCCTTTCCTCCAACGCAACAAGTGCAGGACATGTATGATATGATCGTCATCTGTCCTGAGTTTTGTTAAGGATGGCTCTGAGGTGTCTTGATCTCCTGGCCTTGTGTATCCTCTTTGTCCTGAACCCCAGGTGGCCAATAGTGACCCTGCAGTAGACCCACAGGTCCCAGTAAGCCCAGCATGGCGGGGCTGCCTCTCCAACTCCATTCAAATTCCAAAGGAGACAACACCGGAAATGCAGTGGTGACTGGTCGATGCCATCCTGACCTGCGGCAGGCCACTCTCCATCACCCACCTAGGGTTCACGATGGTGACTGACGTTGCTGGGTTGAGGGGGCTATCTGGGAAAAGTAATAATCAGAGGCCTTTGCCCCTGGCATAGAGCTACCTCCATATCAATTTGCTTTGATCTATCTGTCTGGCCATCAAAGCCTTCCTGCCATCCGTCAATGGGATTCTGGTGCAGGTCCTCAAACACTACCGCCATATAGTACTGCAACAAGTTGGTTGGAGTGGGGTCCTGGATCCTGTGCCAGGTGCCCATACGCCTCTGGCGGTGGCTGGGCCAGCAGAATATCTTCCTGATCATCAACCACCTATTAGGAACTCTGAATGCCAGAGAGGATAAACTACGCAGGCATTGTCTGGCAGATCACAAGCGACTTCTTCACCCCAGTGTGGTGCATCAGGTCTTTGATTAATGGGGAATTGCTGTTTAGATCTATTCACCACTGTGGAGAACACAGTTTCCTCTAAGGCGTTCAATAGAAGACTCATTCTTCCTGGAATTGAGTGAAAGGGTCCAGTATGCTTTCTCACTGCTCCCCTTCCTACTTTGGGCTCTGAGAAGATCAGGAGAGACTGGGCCCAAGCCTTTCGAATTGCTCCGGACTGGGCCAGGAGAGTGTGGTACTCCGAGATCCTGAGTTTGAGCATTTGTCCTGCGGTCAGGTGACTACTTTGGGGGGGCCTTCTGTCTCAACAAGAGGCCAGGGTCTTGAATCCAAGCCTCTACAACCTACACCTCAAAGCATGGTGATTGAACGATGGAGAGAATGTTTTCTAATCCGTCTGCGTTGGATTTATCACAGGACATTGTATCTGAAAGCATTTCTTGTCTCCTCATAGCACGGCTCCATGGTGTCTTGTATCTTCATAGTCTTGAATTCCTTACTGAAAATGAGACCATTGAATCAGTGTTTAGAAGGCTAAAGGAGCCTCTTCTCCTACACTAGGGAAGATAGAACATCTCTTTCGCTTGTGTATCCTTTCCATTGTGGTCTCATTCCAAGAACCTCTTGGAGACAGTTTGTTTCAGGAGGATCTTCCATCATAAACTGCTACGTTGATGGGATGGATCACACCACAATTCAGAGCATCTTGTCTGAGTGAGAATCACCAACTTATCAAAGCTGAGAGGGTTCTCTTTATCAGGCAATGTGCAAAGCCTATTTGGAAAACCTGTTTTGAAAATCAGCCGCCTTAGTTACAGTTACTTGGCTTGTAGAGTAAGCAAACTGATAGCATTTTTCTTCACAAGAACCATATATGGTTTTCTTGAAGCCCAGCTTCTTGATGAGAACCCATTCATCCTTTTTAGCAAATTAAACTAAATCATTGGCCATGTGTTACCAAAACACTTCTTATCCTGCAGACCAATCCCTATACACACTGGGTGTTATGCAAGTCCTCTTCATTTACCCGGGCATGACAAAAATACCAATCAGCTCTTTGTCAATTCTAACCCTATTTGCACAGGTGTAACCACATCTTTAAAGAAATCTATTTCTTGTTGCATATTTCCTTGTATAGATCAGTGTTATCAAAATTCTAGTAAGCCTCCACCTTGTATATCTAAATCCCATTCTGCAAGAGGAAAAGTGGTTACTACAGCCTTACTTAGAAATGTCACTCTACTAATGTTTGCAATGATGCCACTACTTAGATTTCCCTAAATGCTTTAACTAGTCATTTTTCTGAACTCTGTTTAAAGAGCAGGATTCCAAATGAATTAAGCATCCTTACTGAAACTGTTTAATAAGACTGTTATTTGTACAAGCCTTACATTTTCTGTGTTTCTCTTTCAAAGTGATGGCCTTGATTCTCACTTCAGTACTAACCTATACATAAAGATCTCATAAAGGAGCTGGAAAGTGTACATACTTGTAATCCTCGTTCTCCTACCTGCAAATCTTCATTGAAGTCATTACTGATCCCACCTCCTTTCTGGCAACAGCAGCTGGGGCAGTGCTACACATAGTCCAGATCCTAAGTTTCTGTCCAAACAAAGTGAAGTAACTACCAGTGTAGGGCGGCATGTGATACTGATGCTTTTGGGTCCCATAAAGGATCTTCTGGTTACGTTTAAGGATCAGTGTCCGATTTCCATTTTGTAAAGTTGCTGCCTATCTAACACCATTGACCTTGTCTTTTTTTTTAACATTTAGAACAGGAATGCGAAGTATTTTCAGTCACGTAACCTTGCACTGCTGACTTTATTTTATTTTGTCTTTTGAAATTTAAAAAAACATAAAACCTTGATAGCTGTATGAAAGTGCCCCTGTTTGACATGGTTACCCCCACTTTTTGCCTGGTACATGATGTGATTTCGACTGGAAGTCCACTGGGTTCCTGCTAACCAGGTCTCCAGTGCCAGATCTTCCCCAAAACTGTACAATTGTTCCCTCAGTTGGCAATACCTTTAGCACCCTCTAAGTCCCTAGTAAATGGTACCCCTGGTACCTAGGGCCTGATGTACTAAAGAAAGAGGGTCCCATGGGGCTGCAGCTTGAATTGTGCAACCCTAAGGGACCTCTCACCAAACTCATGCAGGATTGCCATTGCAGGCTGCGTGTGTTGGTGCAGACAAAAGTGAAAACACAACATGACACATCCCTGTGTCATGCCCCTAACACTGCATGTAGTATTTGTAAGTCAGCCCTAAGGCAGGGTGCTTAATATTACATGTGAGAGCATACCTGCATGAGCAGATATGCCCCTGTGCTGGTCAGTTCCATTACTGCCAGTCCAAGTGAACAGGGAAGCCATTTTAGAACATATGCTGGACACTGGTGAAAACGAGTTCCCAAGCTACATGATGGCTTCACTGAAAATAGGGATGTTTGGTATCAAACATCTCGTATTCACAAACCCACCCTGATTCCAGTTGTGGATTTGTGATTACATGCACACAGAGGGCACCTTAGAGGTGCCCCCATGAAAACCTACCTGCCTCTGCTTTGTTGGCTGACTGGTCTCTTCCAGCCTGCCACCCGAGCCAGATTTCTGACCTCCCAGGGTGAGGGCCTTTCCTCTCAGTGTGTCAGAAACAAAGCATGTACGGGAAGAGGGTGTTCACACTCCCTCCCTCAGGATGACCTACTGATTAGCACTCCTAGACCGGCGAACTTCAAAGAAGCTCACGCCTTTTCAAATGCGAATCTGGCTCCCCTCACAGGAGAGGAAGCTGACCCACTTTGTCCAGAGCCCTTTGGCACCTGAGCAGGTGGGAAAATGAGCTAGTCAGGTAGGCGTGCCCACCCCCAGACTAATACCACCCCTACGGTGGCCTAACCTGACGTGGGTACAACATTTCAGAAGTGGCCATCTTTGTGTTGGCACACTTAGGAACTCTGGAACAGGGTTATACCCACTTCCCGCAGGAAATGGTCATATAGGGGGCGAAGAGACACCACGGGTAAGTAGCCCTTTAGCTACTACCCTACACTCCCCTAACCCCCTTTAATTCAGAATTTAGGGGATCCCCATGGCTCCAGAAAATCAGATCCTGCCGACCTGAAAGAAGACGAATGTGAAGAGTCGCACAACAAGAACAGTAAACCCGGCAACTGACTTGGCGCCAACCCTGCTGGCCTGCCTGCTGACTTCGACAATTGTGCCAAAAAGACAACTTGTCCTGCAGCTGCGGAGTCCCCAAATCCTGGGAGACCTGCCAGCACTTCACCCAGGATCCAAAACCTCCGGAGAAGTAGTGGACCTGCATCCTGCAGGCATCCTAAGACTCCTGAGAGGATTTTGAGACCGCAGACACCCGATGCCTGAACACACCACTGTACCTGTCACTCCAAGCCCGAGTTGAAGTGGGCCAACGGTGTCATTGTGGTCCCCCAGCCCTTCAGAGACCAAGTCCACCGTGGTTTCGCCCCCAGTGATCTCATCGACGTAGTTTGCAGCCTCTGCGCGCAGGCCTCCTCTACTGTGACTGCTCCTTGTAAGAAAATCCCGACACCTAAGGACACCTCTGCACCCTTCTCCCCTGGGCCATGGAGAAGAGTACCAACGGTGTCCCTATGTCCCTGAGCATCGTGAATCCTGAGCCCCCCTGTTGGTTCAGCCCAGCTGGACTCCCAGACCGAGCCTGTAGCCTCTTTACACGAAGACCGATCCGCATAGAATAACATTGGGCACCCAACGCCATTTTGCACCCCTGCACCCGGCCACCCTTGTACCGCTGGTGGTGGTCTGTTGGTGCTGCCTTGGACCTTGCCCACCGATCACCTTAACTACTGGAGATTGGTCCTGTAAGTTGCTGTACTGTAGCTGAATCCGGCATTTGCTTTTCCTCCCATAGGATAACTTTGTAGCTTCTAAAAATTGCACTGTCAACTTTTTGAACTCAAAAGAATTTCTGTAGAAAAACGTACTTAACTGAACGAATTGCTTCTGGTGCTGAAACATATATCAAGATAAGAGTTATTTTTATAAATTGGTGTGGATCTCCTTATTGAGTCGTGTGTCTCATTTATTGACTATTGTTTGTATTTGCAGATGTCTTGCACTTGTCTATGATAAGCCTGATCAGCCACACTACCCCCTAGAAGAGCACCTTGCGATTGCTAGAGCAAACCCCTGTCCACTTATAAGGGAACCCCTGGACTCTACACAATATATCTCATTTTTATTTATCATATAAAGAGCCACCTTCCTACAATAGCCTTGAAAAATGTTTTAACATCAAAAATATGTTTTTGAGTTCTATAGAAGGGGAGATTAATCCGCGCTTCACTTATGTGAAAGTTCTCTTGATGGATAACTAGGATTACAAGTAAGTAAATGTTCCTTCCTTCATAACTTTGTAGTTAATTATGAAATAATTTCATTGAAGTATTGTGCATGAAATGTTTGCTAAACAAGGACAAGATAAATATGAATGGAAGTGCTTATGTGGTAATACCATGATTGGTTCTACTTTAAAACCTTGCACAATTGTGGTAATGTGCTGGGAGGACCTGGCCTTGCAGTTCAGGCTGGACTGTTCCCATAGGGTACAGGGTCAAGACTGATTTGCATATGGCTGGGTTCAAACTGGAATGGCATAGTGAGCAAGAAAACGATGGATTTAGGCCCAGATCTCTGTACTGGGGTGAATGTATGACATTGTTCTGCATTCTGTCCATCAATTGTTGTTTTGGGATTTATAGCAGCATTCAATTTTGTAGCTCATTAGTAAGTCATTTATTTGTGATAAATCAATTATATATTGACCCTTGAAAATGAAGTGAAAATACTTGACTGCATTTTTGCACCTCAAACTTATTCCGCTTGCACTTGACCCTGCCCACAAAACATGAGCAGTCCCTTAATGTAATACGTATAGTATTGGCCTGTTTTGCCTATTGAAAGTGTGAAAGAAACCAGACACAGTGGAAAGCTCATTGAAGTCTATTAATACAAACATAGCAAGCAAGCATCAAAGATATTGTAAGTTTTGATTGCAGTTTCAACAGACCAGTGCTTCACATTCTGATCAGTTAAACCACACAATGCTAAAATCTGTACATTTCCACACTACATTTATACACTTTTTTTCTCAATGTAGTAAGCCATGAACAGGACACGTAAGCAAGCAGAAACTTCAAATAGACACTAACAAGCTGGTGCCTGACTCTTCTTGAGGAACGAATGTGAGAAGGCCTTGAACTAAGATACAGGAAGCTATGACAAAAAGCTGGCCTCACTACTTGCTTTCTTGTTCCAACTCCAGAGTACGCTTACTTGAACAAGCAGACTGAGCAATGTACAACATGGGGTAACAAGATGGCATTCCATTTAAAATATCTGTTAATGGGCAATAATGTTACTCGGATAGTAGCACTTTAAGCAGGTATAAAAATAAATGTACAAAGGTTATTGCAAACAGCCAAGTCTACATAAAATGGTGTTTTCAAATGGAATAACTTTTTTCTCTTTATGCCTTGAGGCAAGTTTAGTTTGTGTTCAGTTAAGTATACTGCACCACATACCACTACACTTGTCAGGTCTCACTCCGTTTTCCTGTGTTTTCCAGCCATTCCTGCTTATAAATATTGAGTTTTCTTTTTGTTTTTGACAGGTTTAGACTTCTTTCCATTCTTATCTGGGGAGAATCAGGTATGTCATTAATAAACTAAATGTACTTCAATGCAAAGTTCATTAAGTGTTCTGTCTTGATACATGCTTGGCATCGCTAGGCCTCTATTTGTATTGTATTGGTCCTTAAATATAAATAATGGTGGCGGGAATGCTAGAGGTATTGCACATTAGGGTGATACGGGTAACTCAATATAAGGTGATGAGACGAAACTTTTACACCCATTGTTATATGATCTGAATCTTTTTCTATAATATGTTGCCATCTGGCCGTAGTCGCATCTTAGGTTTCTGTTAAATAATTGACACTAGAGGAATGGAGCATTCTTAAACATTTGGTGGGTTTATACTTCTAAATACTGCTTTCTTCAGTGTATGCTTTTAAATAGGTGAGTTGCATAGATATTACTAAATAATTTCCATATCAATTGTTTGAGTCCAATATATATATATATATATATATATATATTTTTTTGAAAACAAGGATAGGAGCACTCACGGGTCTTTCTTGCTTGATTTATTGACGCCAACAGACGCGTTTCAGCACACTTGCTTTTTTCAATGTTGGTTGCATCAATACAGGACACATGACCGAGTTTTTAAATGCATTCTGGTAGTTTCCTATTGGACAGCTGCTTAAATAAGCACAGATAGAAAGTTCACATTATTTAATCAGCATGCATGATTCTCCTCGCTCGTAAAAGTTTCAATCCTCTGGTAAGTATTTTCATTTTGGTAATTTACGAGCACAACACCTTTGGAGAAATCGTCAAGTCTTTTTATAAATCACAATCCAGTTACCCTCGTTTTTGCCAATATTTCCATATTGCACATAGTAAACCTGCTGGCATCGGTACTGGTTACCTTTTGCTCCTCATTTAGTAATGGAAACTCTGTGTTTAGCAGGTTTATTTCTATCTGTGCTTATTTAAGCAGCTGTCCAATAGGAAACTACCAGAATGCATTTAAAAACTCGGTCATGTGTCCTGTATTGATGCAACCAACATTGAAAAAAGCAAGTGTGCTGAAACGCGTCTGTTGGCGTCAATAAATCAAGCAAGAAAGACCCGTGAGTGCTCCTATCCTTGTTTTCAAAAATGAATTGTGAAAGCCACTTTCACCCGAGGAGGCACCCGTTTTGTTGAAGTGTTCGGCAGCAGCAAGTGGTGATTGGAGTACATATATATATATATATATATATTTAGTGCTCTTAGTCTTCAGAGCGGCTGGAAGTTTCACAGCAAAATGCAAATACCTCCATTGTACCTCCAAGGTGGATACCTACATGTATTAATCACCTATTTTTAGAAATATATATAGCATAAAACTAGAAATGTTAGTTATTTTTAGAAAAGAAGGGTTTTTAGTGCTTTCCCAGCAATCTAAGCAAACTTAAACATTCAATAAACTCATGAGAACAAATCAGATGCTGTCCTCAGGCTTGTGTTTTTGTCATGGATTTTCACTTGGAAGGATGTTAGCCATGCAGCCTTTTGTGAGGGTCTATGTTTTTTTTTTTTTCAAATAGTTTGTTTTCTGTTGGTTATACCACATAGAACAGCACTGTTGGAAATCTGCCTTTTCTGTATGGTCACCCTAGGTTTTTTCTGTGTGTTGGAACCTTATTTTGCTGGACTTAAAACTCTGTGCATTGTTTTCCCTGCTAAACAGCAGTAAAGTGCCTGTGCTACCCCTTTAAGTATGGTTAAATTGGCTTTCCCCTAAATAACTTAGTTAACTTGCTTTTAAGTCCCAATTATATGCTGTATGAAATTTACCAAGGGCCTGGAAGTAAGTTAAATGCCATATGTGGACTGCAGCACCCCTTGAGGGAAGCTACCCCCAGTAATGTTTTGGAGTGGAAATAGGGGAGGGAACTGCTCATTTCCTTCACCACATCTCTGGGTGGACACAAGCTCTGCATGGGTAGAAAGGATTTCTCCATCGTGAATTGTAGGAATAAGCTGCATGTTTGCAATAGGGCAAACGGGAACTGCTGCAGAAGTGGATAGGATTTCACCTGGAAACTTTTACTTCATTGGTTAGGGAGGAGCCAGTAGTCATCCCTACCCACTAGCTAGTGCCAGCCATAAAAGTGCTTCCTCATAAGACTTTCTGCACCAATGGAAGATCAGAAGAGGACAGGAACTGCTGCCTGTGACCTGAGAAGAGCCCCGAAGGACTGGGCCTGCCTCCTCTTGTACCCAGGCCAAAGACGTGGATTTCAAGGGTCCGTTGGCTGACCTCTTGCGTGGCAACAAGGACACAACAAACTACAAGAGCCCTTTTTCCTGAGGTCACCGCTTTACCAATACCAACAGGACCTGGACTGGACCTTCCTGGTGGCCTCTGCTGGAGTGAGGCCTGGCCCCATAGTGCTGTCCCTGAGGTTCTGGGAATGTTAGAAGTGACCCAGTGTATCTTCTCTAGACCCCCTGAAAAGTCGGGACGTAAAACATTTTTAGGCTTCCAAGACTTCTGGAGCCGCCAATGAGACCTCGTGGCAAAGGTTTCTGATTTTGACGCACCTTTCCGGGATATAGCTTCAGGCTTGCTCCGCTGGAGGATTTTGAGCGCCATAAAAATATTTAGTCTAACGGTAAAATCTTTGACCAGGACACATCTGCGCTCCATTGCGGTCGACCTGAAATTTCTCCCAAGTCCCGTTGTACCACTACCATAGACTATCATTGGCGCTTAGTGTTTTTTGGTGCTACTTTACTTAAAACTTTAATAATTCTTATCTCTGGTTCACCTTATATTCTTGTTTTTTGTCTCATTTTGTTTTTTCAGTTTCTCGATTTCTAATTTGGTATGGGATTTTTATTATTTCGTGTTTTGACTTTATAACTGTACTTGGGTGAAGCCTTCAGTAGCAGGACCAGGGGAACCTTCCCAAAAGATCGCCTTGGCGTCCTCCCCACTAACGCATACGCAGCACCTTGGCTAAGGGCAGAAGGAGAAGCTCCCTGTGCTGTGCGGCCTACCAAATGTTGATGCAATCAGCACTTTGTGCCTTTGCAGGTCAACCTTAAATTTGCGTCACCACTGGCTTAGGCCCTTTTGAATTCCGGTTGTTGGGCGCTCCTGCAGACAAGCCATAACTCTGGTGACCCACGAGTAATCTCCCGAACCATAAAATATTTCCAGGGAGTCGACCAGGCCTTAAAGAGAGCACCCCATCAGCCTGTAACGCTCACTCGGCCCTGATCTCTGGTCTCTACTGGGGATAGGGGTAATATACCCTCCTCACAAATCACAGCACTGAACTAGTATCCCTTGCTCACTTATCGTGTTTTAGTTGCCCCTTGCCCAGGTCTTTCCTTTTGCACAGAGCACTTTCTCCACCCGGGCAATTAATTGCCAAATCTTCTACACATGGTTAAGCTGCCTTTTGCTCATTTGTACAAAGAAGGACTTCAACTTTTAGCCAGGACATTGAACAACGAACATTGAGATCCCTCCTTCCTTTATACAGCAAGGAAGGTTTTATCATTTTAATGTATTTTATTCATTCACTGCACTTAATATTATTGTTATGATTTTAATTAATTGAATAATAAAGTTTACTTTGAATCTTCGACTTTATAACTGTTTTGGTACTGTATAAATACTTTACACATTGCCCTAAGTTAAGTCTGTTTGATGTATGCCATAGCTACCAGGGGAATTGAGCTCAGGTTAATTTAGTGCTCTGTGATCCAGGTATGAAAGTTTCTGACACTAAGATTCAGGCTGGTTAGATGTGAGAGCGTTGATCCAGTCTGTCTCTGTGACTTTACTCCAGCTGCGGATGGGTTCTCTGGGCCTTCCTGGGAGAGGCCTGAAAAATGGTGATGCTGAAGGGCACCATGGAGTGGTCCGTCCAGGTGAGCTGGGGGGGTGGCGGGGGTGTGGCTCTATTTGATTCTGTCACTGGAGGTGAAGATGGGGTCGAGTGTTTGTGGGGTTGTGGATGAGTTGGGTGAGTCTGATGTTGTCCAGTCAGCTGAGGAGGTCTGTGGAGTTGAGTCCCTGAGTTTGTCTAGATGGATATTGAAGTTGCAGAGGAGCATGTAGTCTCTAGTGTCTATGGTGAGGGGGTCGATGAAGTCTACAATGAGATTTGTGAAGCTATTGCGTGGTTCTGGTGGGCGGTACACAAGGGTTCCCTTGATTGTTGTTCTTTCGTCTATCTTGACTGTGAAGTTCATGGTTTCCATGGCCAGAGTGGTGTCGCCCGTGGGGGTGGTGTATTCGATAGTCTCTATGAATGATGGCAAGCCCTCCGTCTAGGTTGACGCAGTTGTGGTGGGTGATATTGTATCCCTCCACCACGGCCGTGACAATGTCTGGGGCTGATGACGAATTGAGCCAGGTCTCTGTAAGGAAGAGGATGTCCAGTTCAAGCGACTCAAGGAAGTCCCAGAAATGGCAGGTGGTGCAGGTAAAAGTTCTTACGGTGGTAAGTGGGGAGGTGTGGCAGCAGAGTTCAAGGTGACATCCGGTGTTGAGGGCATGGAGTGCGGCAGGGGTGGAGCTCCAGCCTGTCGACAGACAAGGGTTTGTAGCTCTGGGCATGGCCCAGGCGTGGGCGGGTGCAAACGGGCCTGCCATTGGCACGCCAGCGTTGCAGCTGCACTGCAGCCGCCATTAAGTAGGTCCTGGGAGGTGGGATGGGGGTGGTGGGCAGGGCTAGCAGGAAGGAGAGGCAGGAAAGATGCGCAGGGGAGCAGATGAGGAGCAGGGGGAGACTGGAGCAGGTGAACAGCAGTGGGAGCATCAAAAGGAGTGAGTGGGGGTGTCAGAAGAGCGCCAAAAGAGGCCAAACAGCAGAAAAATAAAAGCAAGAGCCAAAAGAGCGAATGGATGAGTGGAAAATGGTGAGAGAGTTAAAAGAGCAGGTAAGCAAAAAATCAAAAAGAGCGATGGAATGTGAGTAGAGGAGGAGCAATGAGACATGAGAGCGGGAGCAGATGGAGAGCGGCGGAAGTCTGCAGCACAGCGGGTAGCTGGGTCCTAAAGAGCCTTGACTGGTTGGAGGACCTCTCCAAGTAAGTGGGAGCCTGGGCATGTTCTCCCTACTTACTGTAGGAATTTATTCAAAACTGATGCAACCTCAAACCGCCATCCCCTTGCAGGGGAATCCTACTTAGTTTAATAAGCAGGATATGTTTATTTAGAATAGGCTTACTGCGCATACAACTGATACTAGAGTGTAACAGTATGCAACCCACCCGAACGGTTGTTTATTTTTTCTGGATACTAGTTGAGTAGTTCTGTATAAAACATTAATGAAATGATGCCAGGATGTGGGAAGTTCCACGTACTTTGAAAGTTTCTATGCATAGCATGTGTTGGCTGCAGATAAACATGCTATGCATACTCATGCTATCTAGTGTGGGGCCCAGACTCTGCAAGATATTTTTCCTCGGAATTTTTATGATCGGCATCATACGTCGTCTCTCCTCCCCCTCGAAGTATTGCACATGTTCAATGGCTCCTTTGTTAGAAAGCTTTTTCTGCCATTGGGCTTGGATGGACTGCGTTAGAGCTCTTGAAGATTCGACACCTACAGTAAAGAAAAATCAATTGGCGATCCAGTGAACTACATCCAACAGATACGAGACGCAGAGAAGCAAGTACCCAGCGAGTGACACATAGATGCCAGTCGAGAATGCCCGTCTCCAGGTGATGTAGACAAAGAGACCTTTTCCAGCAGTGACCTCGGTGCGGGACCAAGTACGCATATTCTGACACTCACTAAGTGTGTAATCTGTGCTTATCCCCAAAGCACAAAGAAGACGAGTGTGCATGCAGCCTGCACATTGTTAAAATACAAAGACGATTCGGCAGCCAAGGCAGAGTTCTCGCATGATAGCAAGGAAGAAATCAAGGCCGGTTGGGTAGTCATTGCTAGCCCCCACTGTTACCTTTGATTCGACTTCCGGTGATGAACAAGCTGCAGTACATTTCGAGGGGCCCACATCGCCGTCGCGGATTCCTATGTCTGGACCGAGGTCAAGGTTACACCACATACCGTGAGTACTATTGGCCCACTACATGCCAAGACCATCTTGCACATACCTCCCCCACCACGCCACAGTGCGGCACAACCCTCAGGGCGACACCGCTAGCATGGCTCGGAGCTGAGAAGGGATGTGAACATTCTCCATCCTAATCGGGCGACAAGGCCACATCACAGGGACGGCTCCAGCAACACATCGGCACCAAAGCAAAAGTCGGCACCGAAAGCTACCAAACAGACTTCAACCCAACATAAAACATCTGATCCAAAGAAACGCTCGGGATTGAGCATCTCCGAATAGAAACAGCCCTCGGCTCCTAGGACAGACAAACACCATGGCCACACTTCAGGACGGAAGAAGAGCCATACATCTGTGGTTAGAAAGCCACACACAGTTTCTGAGGACACTCCACCTGCTACAAAAGACATATACCAACTGAGGAACAGCACATAGTTTTTGAAAGACTCCAACAATTCATGCAGAAACAATTGAAAGACTGCCAAAAAACAGGCACAAGAGCAGGATCTGCCACCGTCTTCACCAAAAAAGGTGGCACTAGAGCACAGGGCCACAAGCCCAATGACTTTTAGCCCACCTGGATCCCCACAAACACAACCACCCTCTCAGCATAAATAGGAAGTGGGGGAGATACCAGGCACATATTCACAAGGGACACAAGACACCCACGACATCACAGAACCGTGGGATAACTACTACGTGGTTCTCCCTGACGAGTCATAACATCAGACCAATGGAACCACCAGCACCATCAAAGGCATCATCACTAGATGACACCTCCTCTTATCAGTGTCATTCAGAGAGCGGCAGAGTACCACAAGCTCCTAATGCACACCACTGAGGATCAAACTGATTTCTTACTTGAGACACTATCGCTCACTGAACGCACCGTGCAATACCTGCCCATGATAGGGTTTGTACTAAATGTATCCAAAGACATCTTCAAAAACCCAGTCAAATCCAGGGTCTTAACACCATGCATTGAGAGTAAATGCCGACCGTCACCAGCTGACCTTATATACATCAGAGGTCACCCCCCACAGACTCCTAAGTCGTCCCAACTGCCAGGAAAAGGGCTACAGAACAGGACACTGGAGAAGGGCCTCCAGATAAAGCAAGAGGAAAGATGCTGCAGGTAAGAGTGGTGACTGAACATGCCACCACTGGAAGATTGCTAACTCAGTGGTACTACTTTCCCGCTATAACAGAGCAACCTGGGATAAGATGCAGGAACTGATGCAACATCTCCCAGACAAATCTAAAAAGCGAGGAGAAGACTTAGTAAATGAAGGCAGGCAAGTATCTAATGTCACAATCAAATGTGCACTAGACTGGACGGACACAGCTGTAAGACATCAATAACTCCATCATGCTGCGTAGACATGCGTGGTTTCCGACTTCAAACAAGAAGTGCTGCAACACACTCTAAATGTCCCCTTTGATGGGGAAACCCTTTTTGGGGCAGCTGTGGATATGCAGCTTGAAAAAATAAAAAAAGACACTGATAAAGCCAAATCAATGGGTGCCTCACAAACAACTCTTCAAAAGCAGCAGCCCTTTCGGTATTACCAAGGTAGAGGGCCCACAAAGCCATCTATCAGTGACAGCACCTCATATCAACTCCAGCAACAGTACCACCAGCAAAACCGTGGCTACTATAGAGACGAATACAAAAACAGAGGCAGAGGTAGAGGTGCACCCAATAAGGAAGCCTCTACACCTAAACATTGACTTGCCCACACTTCCCACCCGATCACAAAACGCCAGTCGGGGGGTGGGGAGGGAGCTGCAACAATTCCACAAGTTGTGGCCAGTCATAACATCAGAACAATGGGTACTACAAATATTCAGGCAGCGATTATGCCTAGAACTAACTCAACAGCCACCAAATATCCCGCCAAAAAGACACTTACTAAATCCACAGCATCTACATCTGCTAAAGGAAGGAGTAAAGGCATTATTACTAAAAGGAGCCATAGAACCTGTCCCAAGGAAAAATCTCAACAAGGGTGTCCACTCCCTTTATTTCCTCATACCAAAAAAGGATGGCTCACTACGAACCATCCTAGACCTACGTCCCCTCAATCGATGCATACCGTCAGAACACTTCCATATGGTGACATTGCAGGACTTAATACCACTACTACAAGAGGACAATTTCATGACTGTTAGATCTGAAAGACGCATACTTCCACATCCCAATCCACCCAGCACATCGCAAGTAGCTAGGTTTGTGGTGAGTGGACGTCACTATCATTTCAAGGTGCTACTATTTAGGGTAACAACAGCCGAAGGATGTTCGCAAAATGCCTAGTTGTATTAGCAGCAAAACTACAAAGAGAAAACATACACATATTTCCATATCAAGACGATTGGCTGATCAAGAGTCCAACCAAAGCCAAATGTCTCAAAGACACTCAAAGCACACTAAACCTCTCAGACAAATTGGGCTTCAGAATCAGTGCAACAAAATCCCTTCTCCAACTGCTCCAAACACAACCCTATCTTGGAGCGATACTCAATTAAGTATTGGGGACAGCATACCCCAATCCACAAAGGGTTCTCAATCTCCAGAAACAATTAGAACTTTTTCAGCTACATCATCGCCTACCAGTCAAAATAGTGATGCTCCTTCTAAGGATAATGTCTTCATGCATTGCAATAGTGCCTCATGCAAAAATACACATGAGACCCCTCCAAGAGTGCTTAGCACCCAAGGTCTATCAGGCACTACAATGGTGGAACACCTCAAACATGCTGAAAGGAAGAACCTTCAGGGACCCAATCCCGCAAGTGACAATCACAACTGATGCATCACTCATGGGTTGGGGTGCTCATTTGAAGGACATTGTGGTTCAGGGACAACAACCGACATTACACATCTACATGTTGAAACTATTAGCCATTTACATAGCTCTCGAAGCATTCCTAACGAACATAAAGGGAAAAAATATCCTACAAATAGACAATGTAACAGCAATATATTACATTCAGAAACAGGGAGGGACCCATTCCATTCAACTAGCACAGGCCATATGGAAATGGGTAAACAGTCACAAAGTCCTCCTCTGAGCACAATACATAAAAGGACAGGACAACTCCATTCCAGACCTGCTAAGGCAGAACACAGCAACAAGTTCACAAGTGGGAAATACACACTCAATTACTACAACAATACTTCCAACGATGGGGAACCCCAACAATAGATCTCTTCGCCACCGTCAAACTCAAAATGCCAAAGCTTCGCATCCAGACACCTACACCCTCAATCCAAGGAGAATGCACTATAAATTAACTGATCAGTGATATTTGCATACTCTTTTCCACCTCTCCAACTTATTCCATATGTGGTCAGGAAACTCTGGAAGATTTCATTAACCTGGATACTCCTAGCTCCCACGTGTGCTCGACAACCATGGTACACAACACTACTAGAGCTATCCCAAGTACCCAACAAGAAGCTACCCAATTAGCCAAAGCACAGTGGGGGCAGGGTGAGACATCTGA